>CM038669.1:509476551-510924884 GCA_021605145.1 Aegilops bicornis | reverse complement strand
TACTCCGGGAGAATGAAAAGCGAAGAGGTTGAGCCAACAATGAAATGATTGTAAATCGATCTTGGACAAGCATCTGACTGATGAAATTCATTCTTATGTCACACTTGAAAAGAATTTGAGAATAACCCCGGGAGAATTAGAAGAGTCAGGTAAGATCCTGGAAAAAGACCTGTGATTAGGGCCCACTGAAGAGATAACACCGTTGGAAAGGATTGTTGAAGAGATAGATGATGCACCGGAACGATTGAAATATTTGAATGAGGTGACAATCCTCGAATTAATTGGAACACAGAACGAGCAAGGAGAACACTTTACCCAAGGGAAAGAATATGATCAACACCGAAAAACTTGAATTGAATGCACCGAAAAAAGAAAGGGATGAAGAATGATGAACGATTCGAGAATTCACCGGTTGAAATAATTTACAAAAGACTGAAGAGGTTCCGCACGAATGAGATAGATGGTCGAGAGAGAGTCAGACTCCGGGAAGAAAAGGGTGGGAGGGAGGAAAAACAAAGGCAACTTGGAAGGGAAATCGATGAATATCTTGAAGAGAGAACACCGGTTGAAATCATTGAGGAGAGAGAGCAAAAACTTCACACGAGTAGGATGGATACTCGATTATGGACTCCGGCTCCAAGAAGAAAAAGGGAGGGCGGGTGGGAAAAAGAAAGACAACTTCGGATGGGGAAAACAACGTTGATGGGAAAGAACGGAGGATTGAACTTGCAAAAACAAAGAGGGTCGAACCGCCTTGACGAGAGGATGCACCGGATAAAAGAGAAGAGAACCAATGACCGGAAAACCAACTGCGTGATCCTAAAGAAAATTTGAAGGGGAAGAGAAGTAATTCAAAACACCTACGTCAAGATTCCTCACCAGAGCGACGAAGGGGCTGAGGAGTAAAAAGTATTCCTACTCTCCGATATAACTAGACTCAGAAAACAGTTTTATTCTAGACTCGACAACGGCCAAACTACACGATCAATCAAGGGGGCTCCTAGGGTCGGTCGAGGCTCTGATACCAACTTGTCACGCCCAATATGCGATACTATCCTAAAGAGACTCGAAGGTCCCACCAAGGATAGAACCGCATATTGAAACGCTTTTGCAAGGTGGATATCATTACATCAAAATTACATAATAGATGGGGATACATACAAGAGGCATACAATGCCACACGAATACAACATCTCAATACATAAGAGCATCATCTGACTACGGTGAAACACAAACAGAAACTCAAACGACATCCACCCTGCTAGCCCAGGCTGCCGACCTGGAACCTATCCCCTGATCGAAGAAGAAGCAGAAGAAGAACTCCAATACAAGCAAACATCGCTCTCGCGTCAAGATCATCGCATAAACCTGTACCTGCAACTGTTGTTGTAGTAATCTGTGACCCACGAGGACTTAGCAATCCCATTACCATGGGTATCAAGACTAGCAAAGCTTAAAGGGAAAGGAAGGGGTAAAGTGGTGAGGTTGCAGCAGCGACTAAGCATGATATGGTGGCTAACATACGCAAATAAGAGCGAGAAGAGAGCAAACGGAACGGTCGTGAAGCTAGCAATGATCAGGAAGTGATCCTGAACTCCTACTTACGTCAAACATAAGCCAAAACCGTCTTCACTTCCCGGACTCCGCCGAAAAGAGACCATCACGGCTACACACACGGTTGATGCGTTTTAATTCGGATCTGGTGTCAAGTTATCTACAACCGGACATTAACAAATTCCCATCTGCCCATAACCGCGGGCATGGCTTTAGAAAGTTTATACCCTGCAGGGGTGTCCCAACTTAGCCCATGACAAGCTCTCGCAATCAACGAAGGATATACCTTCTCCCAGGAAGACCCGATCAGACTCGGAATCCCGTTTACAAGACATTTCGACAATGGTAAAACAAGACCAGCAAAGCCGCCCGATGCGCCGACAATCCCGATAGGAGCTGCACATATCTCGTTCTCAGGGCAACACCGGATGAGGAGTCCGTACAACTAAAACTAGACCTCAAGTTTCCCTGAGGGGGCGCTGCAAAGGGCTCTAGTTCGGACCAACACTTAGACAAGCATTGGCCCGGGGGGGCTATAATAAAGATGACCCTTGGGTTAATTGCTCCCAAGGTAAAAGTAGGTGGTGGTGAGGCAAATGGTAAAACCAATGTTGGGCCTTGCTGGAGGAGTTTTATTCAAAGCGAACTGTCGAGGGGGTCCCGTAAATCACCCAACCGCGTTAGGGACGCAAAATCCGGGAACATAACACCGGTATGACGGAAACTAGGGTAGCAAGAGTGGAACAAAACACCAGGCATAAGGCCGAGTCTTCCACCCTTTACCAAGTATATAGATGCATTAATTAAATAAGAGATATTGTGATATCCCAACATAATCCTGTCCACCATGGAGCAATCTTCAACTTCACCTGCAACTAGCAACGCTATAAAAGGGGCTGAGAAAAGCGGTAACATAGCCAAGCAATGGTTTGCTAGGAAGGGTGAAAAAGGTTAGAGGCTGACATGGCAATTTGGGAGGCTTGAAGAGCAAAAGATAGGTAGCGCAGCAAAGCGATAGAACGAAGCAACTAGCATAGCAATGATAGTAGTGAGATCCAGGGTAGCGGTCATCTTGCCTGAAATCCCGCAAGGAAGAAGAACGAGTCCATGAAGAAGACGAGCGGATGAAGCCGAACCAAGCGTGAACAAGCGAATCCTCACGATCATAGCAAGCAGAACTATCGAGAAGAAGCACACAACATAGTGAACACACCACACATAGACAAGACATGATGCACAACAAGCATGATGCATGACAAAGCTACATGAAGCTACTCATGGCAAGAGATGATGCAAACAAGAGCAACACATCAAGGCAAGTTTAAATGAGGCCGGGAACAACATATAACAATTCCGGTAAGTCCTCATGCAAATTTTAAAATTATCCAGATCTGAATAAACCTTATGTTCAAGTTGTTAAACAGCAAGTTAAGATGCACCAAGATGATCTACACGAGATTCTAGTCAATTTACATATAAAGTTCATTTAATTTGGAGCTACGGCCTAGAAGATATGAGCAACAAGTTAAACATGGCATTGATGCAAAATGCATACAAACATCAAGCAAACACCTCAAAACAAGGATGTAACATGATAATATGAAACTACATGCAAAACCAAGCAAGTTTTATATAGAGCACACTCAAAACGGAGCGACGGTTCAACACATACACGTGAAACAAGTTATATTAACAATCTGTCCAAAACAACAACTAAGCATATTGCAAGCATCAAAACAATATGCTACAGAACCTTAACATGAAAAAAATGCATGTACATGATGTACAGGTAAAGCATAATAAAACATGAACACTCAGCTAACTCCAGAAATCACTAGAACATGCTCAAACAGACATGGCGAGATTGCAAATAGTAACAGTTTACAGGCTTAGCAGAAATAACATCAGGTTGCAATGTTTAGAGCTATCAAACAACATGATACAGGAACTTAACATGGCAAAAAAAGGCATGGAATGAATATACTAATTGCATAGAACAAAAGTCCCTTACTGACCATGAGCCAAAAGGGCACAGAAAATATGATGGCACCCATGTAAACATGGCAAATGATATGACAGATTCATACATGGCAGGAACAACGATAAGTAGGCATGTTGGTGAGCTTGTACCACTCACCACAGAGCATTAAATGGCAAGACAAGGTAACCAACTGAAAGAATACATGTTTATGAAGCTAAGCATGGCAAGAGCAAGTGCATAGGGTGCATGGATCACTAGCAAAGCACATGGAAAAACTGAACTTAATGTTAAACAGGCTGACAACAACATTATTTAGCAATTTGAGAGCAAGATTACAACAAGCTACAGCAATCTATAAATTCAACCAGGGGCATGGATGGATATAGAATGACATGTATAACAAAACATCCTTAGTGAAAATCTCCAGATTATCCATGGAATGACTTGTACCAGCAAGTTTACATAGCATCACAAAATAACAGATTCAGCCTAGCAAAACAGTAACAAGTACACTACTCCACGAGCTCGATTCACTCACCACAAGTCATTGCATGAAAAGATAAGCATAGCATCAGCAAGAAGACATGTTTATCAAACTAACCAAGGCAAGAACAAGTTCATAGAATGCAAGGATCAACTACAAAACCTTGGAAAAATTGAATAACATGTAAACAATCTGCCAGGAAACAATTTATTGCAAAAGTAGAGCAAGAAAATGACATGCTAGACTACTCCATAATTGCAAACAGGGGAATGAATGGATAGATAATAACCATATGTTCAAAACATCCTTACTTAAGTATCTCAAAATATGCTTGGATCTCTCTGTAGCATCAAGTTTACATGGCATAAAAATAATAAAGCAGTGAGGGACTGAAATCAGCAACATCACGAAGCCTAGTTTGCATGCTTGTTCTAGTCACCACATTGATCACAAAAAATACGTGGCATACACCACTGTAAAGATGGAATGATGTAGCACAAAACACATGTAGACATCAACCTCATAGGATGCACACATCAAACATGGCAAAAATGACAAATGAACATGTTCTGTTAACAGACAGCAGACAACATTATATAGCACTCTTGCAACGATGTTTCAGGCATCAAGATGGACTCAAACAAGCATGGCACAATGGAATTAAATGTGGATCATCTCATGATGAACATTTTTCAATATTACACGCACGAAACGGAGTAATATGCAGCAAGTTATGATGCGATGAACATGTGCACAAAATGTTTGAAAACAGTGACTTGGACGAAAATATACCCTCCGAAAAGTCAACCCGGGACGAGGAGATCCCGGGATGGAGCGGATCCGGGACGGGTCACGCGGCGTTTGGTTTGATGTGGTGGTGGATCTCATCCACCCTGCTGTTCCAGGCCAGATCTCGCCGGATCCGGCCGGAGTTTTCGCCGGAGACGGTCGGAGATGCGGGGGACGGTGGCCGGAGGCGAGGGAGAGGCCGGGGAGGCGCGGGATGGCACGGTCCGGCGAAGGGCGGCGGTGGGCGCGGCGCCGATGATGAGGCGGGGGGCGCCACGGGCTGATAGGAAGGCCGGCATCCGGCGAGCGCGGGAGATCCGGACGGGCGGCCGAGGTTTCGGCGTCGCGGCGCGGGGCGGCGCCGGGGCAACGGGCGCGTTGAGTTCGGCCGCCGGGCGAGGTGAGGATGGCGGCCGGAGCGAGGGGCGGCGACGAAGCTTCATGCGGGAGGCGTGGCGGCGCTTAACAGGTGCTTCGCTGGCGGCGTAGGCGGCGTAAAAGCGGCGCGGCGAGCGAAGGTGGCGGACTCGGCGACGGCGGGCGCGAGCGGCGGCGCAGATGGGCTCAGCGGGCCCGTGATGGGCTCGCGCGGGCCCGTGATGGGTTTCGCGGGCCGGGCGGCGGGCGCTGGCGGGAGTGCCACATGGCAGGCTGTGGTTGGCTGCGGGCGGCGGCGCGGACGCGTCCGGTCCGATCCGGACGTGTCCGCCGGCGGAGAGGGAGCGGGGCTAGGGTTTCGGGGGGAATCATCCGCGAATTTAGATGGGGAGGGCATATTTATAGATTCTGGGAGCTAGGAGAGTCCAAATGAGGAACGGTTTTCGGCCACGCGATCGTGATCGAACGACCGAGAGCATGGAGGGGGTTAGGATGGGTTTTGGGCCACTTTGGAGGGGGTGTGGGGCTGCAAGACAAAAGAGGCCTTTACGGTCCCTCGGTTAACCGTTGGAGTATCAAACGACCTCCAAATGGCACGAAACTTGACAGGTGGTCTACCGGTGCTATACCACGGCCGCTTCGCAAACCTCGGGCCATTCCTAGAAAGTTTAACACCCACTCAAAACAGGAGACAAAAGGGGAACGCCGGAGGACATAGGAGTGCCGGATTGCAAAACGGACAACGGGGAAAAGGCTCGGATGCATGAGACGAACACGTATGCAATGCAATGCAATGCACATGATGACACAATTCAAATGATGACATGGCAAAATACAACACGCAAGCAAATGACATGGCAACGACGGCGAATAACTGGCAGACAACTAATGCATCGAATCCGGGGCGTTACAACATCCCCGACAACGGCGCCAGAAATCCTTCTTGCTACGTCTTGAGCTTGTGTTGGTTTTCCTTGAAGAGGAAAGGGTGATGCAGCACAGTTGCGTTAGTATTTCCCTCAGTTTTCTAGAACCAAGGTATCAATCCAATAGGAGGCTCCTCAGAAGTTCCACACACCTACACAAACAAACAAGAACCTCGCAACCAACACAATAAAGGGGTTGTCAATCCCTTCACGGCCACTTGCGAAAGTGAGATCTGATAGAGATAATATGATAAAAGTATTTTTAGTATTTTTATGATATAGATTGGAAAAGTAAAGATGCAAATCAAAGTATATTGTAAACTTATATGATAAAAGATAGACCCGGAGGCCATAGGTTTCACTAGTGGCTTCTCTCAAGATAACATAAGTACTACGGTGGGTGAACAAATTACTTTCGAGGAATTGATAGAAAAGCGCATAGTTATGAGATTATCTAGGCATGATCATGTATATAGGCATCACGTCCGCGACAAGTAGACCGACTCCTTCCTGCATCTACTACTATTACTCCACACATCGACCGACTCCTGCCTGCATCTAGAGTATTAAGTTCATAAAGAACAGAGTAATGCATTAAGAAAGATCACATGATGTAGAGGGATAAACTCATGCAATATGATATAAAACCCATCCTTCTATCCTCGATGGAAACAATACAATATAAACCCCATCATACAACTAAAACCAGACCTCAAGTTTCCCTGAGGGGGCGCTGCAAAGGGCTCTAGTTCGGACCAACACGTAGACAAGCATTGGCCCGGGGGGGCTATAATAAAGATGACCCTTGGTTTAATTGCTCCCAAGGTAAAAGTAGGTGGTGGTGAGGCAAATGGTAAAACCAATGTTGGGCCTTGCTGGAGGAGTTTTATTCAAAGTGAACTGTCGAGGGGTCCCATAAATCACCCAACCGCGTAAGGAACGCAAAATCCGGGAACATAACACCGGTATGACGGAAACTAGGGGCGGCAAGAGTGGAACAAAACACCAGGCATAAGGCCGAGCCTTCCACCCTTTACCAAGTATATAGATGCATTAATAATATAAGAGATATTGTGATATCCCAACCAAAATCCTGTCCACCATGGAGTAATCTTCAACTTCACCTGCAACTAACAACACTATAAGAGGGCTAAGAAAAGCGGTAACATAGCCAAGCAACGGTTTGCTAGGAAGGGTGTCAAAGGTTAGAGGTTCATGGCAATTTGGGAGGCTTGAAGAGCAACAGATAGGTAACGCAGCATAGCGATAGGACGAAGCAACTAGCATAACAATGATAGTAGTGAGATCCAGGGTAGCGGTCATCTTGCCTGAAATCCCGCAACGAAGAAGAACGAGTCCATGAAGAAGCTGAAGCCACGAAGACGAACCAAGCGTAGACGAACGAATCCTGACGATCGCAACGAAACAGGAACTATCGAAAAGAAGCACACAACATGGTAAACACACCACACATGAACAAGGCATGATGCACAACAAGCATGATGCATGACAAGGCTACATGAAGCTACTCATGGCAAGAGATGATGCAAGCAAGAGCAACACATCAAGGCAATTTTAAATGAGGCTGGGAACAACATATAACAATTCCGGTAAGTCCTCATATGCAAATTTCGAAGTTGGTCCAGATCTGAGTAAACATCATGTTCAATTTGTTAAACAGCAAGTTAAGATGCACCAACATGATCTACACGAGATTCTAGTCAAGTTACATATAAAGTTCATTTAATTCGGAGTTACGGCCTAGAAGATATGAGCAAAAGAAGTTAAACATGGCATTGATGCAAAATGCATACAAACATCAAGCAAACACACCAAAAGAAGGATGCAACATGATAATATGAAACTATATGCAATTCTAAGCAAGTTTCATATAGAGCACACTCAAAACGGAGTAACGGTGCAACACATACACTATACAAGTCATAACAACAATCTGTCCAAAACAGCAACTAGGCATATTGCAAGCATCAAAACAACATGCTACAACATCTCAACATAAAAAAAGGCATGGACATGATGTACAGGTAAAGCATGACAAAACATGAACACTGAGCTATCTCCACAAATAACTAGAACATGCTCAAACACACATGGCAAGATTGCAAATAATATCAGTTTCAGACTTTGCAGAAATAACATCAGGTTGCAATGTTTAGAGCTATCTAACAACATGCTACAGGAACTTATCATGGCAAACAAAGGCATGGCATGAATCTACTAAACCCACAGAACAAAAGTCCCTTACTGACCGCGAGTCAAAAAGGAACAGAAAATATGATGGCACCCATGTAAACATAGCAAGTTATATGACAGATTCATACATGGCAGGAACAACAATAAGTAGGCATGTTGGTGAGCATGTACCACTCACCACAGAGCAATACATGGAATGAAAAGGTTACCAACAGTAAGAAGACATGTTTATAAAGCTAAGAATGGCAACAGAAAGTTCATAGGGTACATGGATCACTAGCAAAACACATGGCAAAATGGATCCTAATGTTAACGGGCTGACAGCAACATTATTTAACAACTTTGGAGCAAGATTACAACAAGCTACATTAGGCTATAAATGCAACCAGGGGAATGGATAGATAGAGCATGAAATGTATAACAAAACATACTTAGTGATCATCTCCAGATTATGCATAGAATGACTAGTAGCAACAGGTTTACATAGCATCACCAAATAACAGATTCAGCCTAGCAAAACAGTAACATCAAGTACCCTACTTAACAAGCTCGATTCACTTACCACAAGTCATGGCATGACAAGATAAGCATATTATCAGCAAGAAGACATGTTTATGAAACTAACCAAGGCAATAACAAGTTCATAGCATGCACGGATCCACTACAACAACCTTGGCAAAATTGAATAACATGTAAAAATCTGCAAGGAAACATTTTATAGCAAAAGTAGAGCATGAAAATGACATGCTAGACTGCTTCATAATTGCAACCAGGGGCATTAATGGATATAGAATAGCCATATGTTCAAAACACCCTTACTGAAATATTTCAAAATATGCATGGATCTCTCTGTAGCATCAAGTTTACATGGCATCAAAATAACAGCAGAACAGGGACTAAAATCAGGAACATCAGGAAGCCTAGTTTGCATGCTTTTTCTAGTCACCACATTGATCACAAAAATACATGGCATACACCACTGTAAAGATGACATGACATGGTTCAAAACACATTTAGAGAGCATGTTCAGAGAATGCACACATCAATCATGGAAAAAATGACAAATGAGCAAGTTCTGTTAACAGACAGCAGACAACATTATATAGTACTCTTGCAACGATGCTTCAGGTATCAAGGTGGACTCAAATGAACATGATGTAATAGAATAAAATGAAGAGAATCTCACAGAGAACATTTCGATATATTACACGCACGAAACGGAGCTACGGATGCAGAGATATGATGCGAGGAAACTGGCATGATAATGTCAAAATATTTCGGGGACTTAGCCGATTATTACCATCTCAGAAAAGTCAACGGCGGCGCGGGAGACGAGGATGGCCGGAGAAGGGGCCAGGGACGGGCGCGCGCGGCGGATCCAGGCCGGATCTCGCCGGATCCGGCCGGATCCCGGGAGGAGGGAGGGCGGGCGCGAGGCGAAGCTCCGGGCGGGCGAGGACGCTGCCTCCGGCGAGGCGGCGACTCCGACGGCCGGAGTTGCGCGGGTAGGCGCCGCGGGATGGGGCGGAGGACGGGCGAACGGCGGGGAACATGGCCGCTGGACTGGACGAAACCGCGGGGCGAGGGCGACGCGGGGCCTCGCCGGTGCCCGCGACGGCTGGCAGATCGGGCTCCAGCAAGGGGAGGCAAAGTGAGCGGAGGCGCCGGGCCCGGCGCGGCTTTGGGCAGGCCGCCTCGGCCTCGCGGGTCCGCTGGGCGGCGTGGCGGCGCGCTTTTGCCACGCGGCGGCCCGGGAGAGGCTGGGAGCGGCGGCGCGGGGACGGGCGGACATGTCCGGACGGGTTGGACGTGTCCGGCGGCGCGAGGGGACAATGGACTAGGGTTTGACTGCGAAAATGGACGGGGGATGCCTTTTTGTAGGTAAAAGGAGCTAGGAGAGTCCAAATGAGGAGCGGTTTTGCCCACACGATCGTGATCGAACGATCGAGAGCATGGAGGGGAGTTTGCTGGGTTTTGGGGTACTTTGGAGGGGTGTTGGGCTGCAAGACAAAAGGGGCTTTGCGGGCTACGCGGTTAACCGTTGGAGTATCAAACGGACTCCAAATGGCACGAAACTTGACATGCGGTCTACCGGTGCTATACCAAGGCCTCTTGGCAAACCTCGGGCCATTCCGAGAAATTTTAACACCCGCTCACAACGAGAGACAAAAGGGGGAACGCCGGAGGGCATAGGAGTGCCGGATTGCGAAACGGACAATGGGGAAAATGCTCGGATGCATGAGACGAACACGTATGCAAAATGAGATGCACATGATGACATTATAAAATGCAACACTCAAGCAAATGACATGGAAACTACGGCGAATAACTGGCAGACAACTGGCGCATCGAATCCGGGGCGTTACAACACTCCTCCACTAACAAGAGATCTCATCCCGAGATTTTAGGACCGAGATGGGAGAGAAAAATGGATGAGGTGAAACAAGAATGCAAGAGAAGAAGCAAAGAATCGAGAGCACTCGAGAAGAAGAGAGGAACAACGATAATTACGAGAATCAAATGCTCATGGAAACAAGATAGACTCTGAAAGCACTCCGGTTAGAACAAGATAAGAAACGAATAAAACTGAAAGGATTTAGGTAACACTCCGGCTGAAACATGGAGGAATAGAACAAGAACTTGAGAGGACGGAATGATACTTGCCGAGAGGAACAACCCAAAACCTCCGGAAGACTTGAAAGAGTTGAAAGAAAAGAACGGACAAGAAAATGACAACTTGTGCCACGAATGAAATTGAAAGCATCTTTAGCAGGAAGGTTAGAATGGAGTTGTTGATAAAATCAACAACGAAAAGAATAAGCTTGTTTTGGTCTTATAGGTAACATCTCAAGATCATAAGGTGATAACCGGCCACAAACTGAAATGATTGGATAGCTTAGAAGAACGAAAAAATGCAAAACTCCACTTCAAAAGAATACGGAGAATTAATTGCACTTTGATACGCGAGAAGAAAAGATACTTGAACTCCGCCAACAAGAATCTTGATGAACTCTTGAAAGAATGAATTAAATCATAAAGAACCACCATGAAGAACTCTGGTGACAAAGGATGATGAGATAAAATTGAAGGATGTAATGGATAAGATTAAATCCTTGCGATGATTTAGAAGGAGGTTCCGACGAAATGGCCGAGGAAGTTTGAACTCCGGAAAAGAAAAGGTGAACAACTTGGAATCGAGAAATTATTCAACATGAACAATCTCCGAAGAAAGGGGTTATTTACTTGAACGCAATAAGAATAAGATTTATTGTATGCTTATCCTTCATCAAATTAAATTGATGACAAGCAATGGATTTTGCATACTACTTATTCTCGTTGAAAAATGATTAAGGGGGAACATAGCACAAAACTTGAGAAAGTCTTCATGAACCACCGGTAGGATTGGAAAGAACAAATGGGTATATGATAATCAAGGAAAAAGAATCTGAAGGAACCACCATAAGAATTCGGAAATGACTGACGAAAGAGAATGAATCACCGGGAAGATTTAGAAGAACAAATATGCTCGAGGGGAATTAGATGCACTGGGATAATTGGATAACGGTAGCTGAAATGATGGCCTCCGATGAAACGAAACATAAATCAACTTCTGATGTACTTCGGATGGGTAAGAAAAGAATATCTGACAATTGCAATAATTCGAGAGGATGACATGAAGATAGAATCACGAATATTCGAGAGAGCGGACAAGATTTAGAGGAAAGACTCTTCTTCGGTCTTCAAAGCTGAGAAAGACGACGAGAAACACCACCGAAATTGTTGAGAAACTCCGGAATAATGAAAAGGAGGAAAGGTAGAACTCGAGATGAAAAGAATTAGAAAGCGAACTTGGAGATGGCATCTGACTGATGGAATCCATTCTTACGTCAGAGCCCGAAAAGAATTAAGAATGGCTCCGGAATAATTAGAAGAGTCAGGTAAGATCCTGGGAAAAGACCTGTGGGTTAGGGCCCACTGAAAGAAACACCGTTGGAAAGGATGTTGAATAGATAGATGATGCACCAGAACAATTGAAATATTTGAATGAGGTGACAACCTCAAATTAATTGGAACACAAACCAATCTCCTGAGATGTCTTCCGAACTCCGGAATGATTGAATGGCGCGAGGCGAACGAGCAAGGAGAATACTTTAACCAAGGAAAAGATGTGATCACCCGAAAAACTTGAATAGAGTGCACCAGAAAAAGAAAAGGATGAACAATGACGTACGAAATGAGAATTCACCGGTTGGAATAATTGACGGAAGGCTGAAGAGGTTCCACACGAATGAAATTGATGCTCGAACGAGATTCACGTTCCGGGAAGAAGAGGGTGGGAGGGCGGTAAAACAAAGGTAACTTGGAAGGGAGAACCAACGAATATCTTGAAGAGGAAACACCGGTTGAAATAATTGAGGAAAGAAAGCAAAGACTTCACACGAGTAGGATGGATACTCGATTACGAACTCCTGTTCCGAGAAGAAGAAGGGGTGGGCGGGTGGGAAAAAGAAAACAACTGAGGAATGAACTCAATGATGAAGAGGCTCGAGTCGACTTGACGAGAAATGCACCGGATGAAAAGAGCTCAGAACCAACGATCGGAAAAACCAACTGCGTGAATCTAAAGAAAAATTTGAAGGGGAAGAGGAGTAATTCAAAACACCTACGTCAAGATTCCTCACCCGAGCGACAAAGGGGTTGAGGAGTAAAAAGAATTCCTACTCTTCGATATAACTAGACTCCGAAAATAGTTTTCTTCTAGACTCAACAACGGCCAACAATCAAGGAGGCTCCTAGAGTCGGTCGAGGCTCTGATACCAACTTGTCACGACCAATATGCGATACTATCCTAAAGAGACTCGAAGGTCCCACCAAGGATAGAACCGCATATTGAAACGCTTTTGCAAGGTGGATATCATTACATCAACATTACATAATAGATGGGGATACATACAAGAGGCATACAATGCCACGCGAATACAACATCATCATACATAAGAGCACCATCCGACTATGGATGAAACACAAATGAAACTCAAACGACATCCACCACGCTAGCCCAGTACGTCGACCGGAACCTATCCTCGATCGAAGAAGCGGAAGAAGAACTCAACGCAAGCAAGCATCGCTCTCGGCCATGATCATCGCATAACATGTACCTACAACTATCGCTAGGTATCTCGTGGAGCCACGAGGACTCAAAGCAATCCCATTACCATGGGTATCAAGACTAGCAAAGCTTAAAGGGAATGGAAGGGGTAAAGTGGTGAGGTTGCAGCAGCGACTAAGCATATATGGTGGCTAACATACGCCAATAAGAGCGAGAAGAGAGCAAACGGAATGGTCGTGAAGCTAGCAATGATCAAGAAGTGATCCTGAACTCCTACTTACGTCAAGCATAACCCAAAACCGTGTTCACTTTCCGGACTCCACCGAAAAGAGACCATCACGGCTACACACACGGTTGATGTGTTTTAATTCGGATCTGGTCTCAAGTTATCTACAACTGGACATTAACAAATTCCCATCTGCCCATAACCGCGGGCACGGCTTTCAAAAGTTTACACCCTGCAGGGGTGTCCCAACTTAGCCCATGATAAGCTCCCGCGATCAACGAAGAATATACCTTCTCCCAGGAAGACCCGATCAGACTCGAAATCCCGGTTTACAAGACATTTCGAGAATGGTAAAACAAGACCAGCAAGACCACCCGGATGTGCCGACAAATCCCGATAGACCACCCGGATGTGCCGACAAATCCCGATAGACCACCCGGATGATGCAAGCAAGAGCAACACATCAAGGCAAGTTTAAATGAGGCCGGGAACAACATATAACAATTCCGGTAAGTCCTCATATGCAAATTTCGAAGTTAGTCCAGATCTGAATAAACATCATGTTCAAGTTGTTAAACAGCAAGTTAAGATGCACCAAGATGATCTACACGATATTCTAGTCAAGTTACATATAAAGTTCATTTAATTCGGAGCTACGGCCTAGAAGATATGAGCAAAACAAGTTAAACATGGCATTGATGCAAAATGCATACAAACATCAAGCAAACACACCAAAACAAGGATGCAACATGATAATATGAAACTATATGCAATTCTAAGCAAGTTTCATATAAAGCACACTCAAAACGGAGCAACGGTGCAACACATACACTATACAAGTCATAACAACAATCTGTCCAAAACAGCAACTAGGCATATTGCAAGCATCAAAACAACATGCTACAACATCTCAACATAAAAACAAAAGGCATAGACATGATTTACAGGTATAGCATGACAAAACATGAACACTGAGATATCTCCAGAAATCACTAGAACATGATCAAACACACATGGCAAGATTGCAAATAATATCAGTTTCAGACTTTGCACAAATAACATCAGGTTGCAATGTTTAGAGCTATCAAACAACATGCTTACAAGAACATATGATGGCAAACAAAGGCATGGCATGAATCTACTAAATGCATAGAACAAAAGTCCCTTACTGACCATGAGTCAAAAAGGAACAGAAAATATGATGGCACCCATGTAAACATAGCAAGTTATATGACAGATTCATACATGGCAGGAACAACAATAAGTAGGCATGTTGGTGAGCATGTACCACTCACCACAGAGCAATACATGGCATGACAAGATTACCAGAAGTAAGAAGACATGTTTATGAAGCTAAGCATGGCCATAGAAAGTTAATAGGGTACATGGATCACTAGCAAAACACATGAAAAAACTGATCTTAATGTTAACAGGCTGACAGCAACTTTGGAGAAAGATTACACTAGGCTATAAATGCAACCAGGGGCATGGATGGATAGAGCATGACATGTATAACAAAACATCCTTAGTGATCATCTCCAGATTATGCATAGAATGACTAGTAGCAACAGGTTTACATAGCATCACCAAATAATAGATTCAGCCTAGCAAAAGAGTAACAGCAAGTACCCTACTTAACAAGCTCGATTCACTCACCACCAGTCATTGCATGACAATATAAGCATAGCATCAGCAAGAAGACATGTTTATGAAACTAACCAAGGCAATAACAAGTTCATAGCATGCAAGGATCAAGTACAACAACCTTGGCAAAATTGAATAACATGTAAACAATCTGCCAGGAAACATTTTGTAGCAAAAGTAGAGCACAAAAATGACATACTAGACTGCTCCATAATTGCAACCAGGGGCATTAATGGATAATACATAACCATATATTCAAAACACCATTACTGAAGTAGCTCAAAATATGCATGGATCTCTCTGTAGCATCAAGTTTACATGGTATCAAAATAACAGCAGAACAGGGACTAAAATCAGCAACATCACGAAGCCTAGTTTGCATGCTTGTTCTAGTCACCACATTTATTACAAAAATACATAGCATACACCATTGTAAAGATGGCATGGCATAGTGCAAAACACATGTAGAGATCATGCTCATAGAATGCACACATCAATCATGGAAAAAATGACAAATGAGCAAGTTCTGTTAACAGACAGCAGACAACATTATATAGCACTCTTGCAACGATGATTCAGGAATCAAGATGGACTCAAATGAACATGATGCAATGTAACGGAATGAAGAACATCTCACAGCGAACATTTCGATATATTACACGCACGAAACGATGCTACGGATGCAGAGATATGATGCTATGAAAATGCCATGATAATGTCAAAATATTCCGGGGACTTGGCCGATTATTACCATCTCAAAAAAGTCAACGGCGGCGCGGGAGACGAGGATGGCCGGATAAGGGGCCGGGGATGGGCGCGCGCGGGGGGGAAGATGGCCGCGGGACCGGATGAAGCCGGCGGGGGCGAGGGGCGACGGCGGGGTTCGCTGTGCGGGCGGTGGCCGTCAAGGGACCAGTTTCAGCTGGGAAGCAAAGTGAGCGGAGGCGCTGGCCCGGGCGCGGCTCGAAGGGGCCTCGGGCCTCATGGACCCAGCTGCGCTTGCCACGCGGCGGCCCGGGAGAGGCTGGGAGCGGCGGCGCGGGGACGGATGGACGTGTCCGGACGGGTTGGACGTGTCCGGCGGCGCGAGGGGAAAAGGGACTAGGGTTTGACTGCGAAAATGGACGGGGGATGCCTTTTTGTAGGTAAAAGGAGCTAGGAGAGTCCAAATGAGGAGCGGTTTTTGCCCACACGATCGTGATCGAACGATCGAGAGCATGGAGGGGAGTTTGCTGGGTTTTGGGGTACTTTGGAGGGGTGTTGGGCTGCAAGACAAAAGGGGCTTTGCGGGCTACGCGGTTAACCGTTGGAGTATCAAACGGACTCCAAATGGCACGAAACTTGACAGGTGGTCTACCGGTGCTATACCAAGGCCTCTTGGCAAACCTCGGGCCATTCCGAGAAAGTTTAACACCCGCTCACAACGAGAGACAAAAAAGGGGGAACGCCGGAGGGCATAGGAGTGCCGGATTGCGAAACGGACAATGGGGAAAATGCTCGGATGCATGAGACGAACACGTATGCAAAATGAGATGCACATGATGACATGATAAAATGCAACACTCAAGCAAATGACATGGCAACTACGGCGAATAACTGGCAGACAACTGGCGCATCGAATCCGGGGCGTTACAATGTCCTAAGACCTGAGCTGGCGCATCTACTCGGGATGGTGACAGACCTGGTTTGGGCCGACCAAATGCTACTCCGTAACTGGGAAG
Organism: Aegilops bicornis; assembly: GCA_021605145.1. Classification (NCBI taxonomy): domain Eukaryota; kingdom Viridiplantae; phylum Streptophyta; class Magnoliopsida; order Poales; family Poaceae; genus Aegilops; species Aegilops bicornis. The sequence goes on along the minus strand of CM038669.1, from coordinate 510,907,857 downwards.
TTACAAAGGTAGGTTTTAGGCTTGTCCAGACCCATGCTCCGAGACATGGTCGAGCAAGATGGGATTTTCCCCTCCGATCATGAGAGATATACTCTGGGCCCATCGTGTGATCCGACCAGGATAAGCATGCCATGCGACAAGGATTATGAGATAATCCGGTTTGTGGTTGGCATCACTGGAACGAGAAAGATGTCAGGCTAGCACAAGGATGACAATCTCGCCTTGAGCCCGACAACATATATCGTGTGGCAAAGGGAACAGAAGTGTGACATGTTGTACAGGTTCACCTAACCAGCTTCATAGTCTGCCTGGTGTTCGGCATGCCTTGCTAGAGGCCGCTACAAACCGAGAAGTTCGGAGGTGATCCGAACTGCGACCAAGCCGACTTGAACCTAAGGGGTCGCGCGCTTAAGGGAAGGAACCTAAAAGGTCGGATCCAAGGACACTGGTCGGATGTGATCCGAGCTGTATTCGGATTGTGGCCGAGTAGACTTGTGGGCTTTAGGGTCTGTGCGAGGCCCAGGTGTTGAGCCCGCGACAGACGCCTACATAAAATGGAGGTGCAGCACACTCATGCGGTTCATCGCTTCGGCGCTGTCACTAGGGTTTGCATGTGTTGCAAATAGCCTCCACTCGCTGCCGGTTGTGTGATCGGACCTAGCAGTCCGCCGCACGATGTTCCTCTTGCATGTGCAGATACCGTTAGAGGCGGTGCACTTGTGCCGCTCCGACGAACCTATTCGCGGGATCCGATCGCCTACCTTCAGGGAGGAGACGTCTTCGGGAATGCAAGTAGACTCCGGGAACGCACTGCCTCAACTCTACTTCCGCTGCATGGCACTGCATGTCTAGTGGTAACGATCTGTGATCCATTCTCGTAGCATGTTCCTGGTTGTTCTGCGTGTAGGAAAATTTTAAGTTGCAGTTGACGCACCCTACCGTAGAACACAATAGACTCAGCGCTGACATCCGTCCTGGCAGCCTTGGTCTTATTGCACGGGACTAGAAACCTTTGGCTAATTCCTCGGGACCCCATGCCTACGCTTGCCTCCTTAGCACCAAAGAGGAAACTGCCACTCTGCACCCGCTGGCGCCCGCTTGGCCTTGGTCGTCACAACTTGCGTCACGTCAACCTCACGAGGTGAGCGCTTGCATAGGAATCTCCGCTTCTCGGGAGGCCACTCCCTCCGAAGGTCTTGGCGTCGTCCGCCTCACGAGGCTTGGCCCCTCACAAGGGTCTTGCCTTGTCAACGCTGAAGATGGGCCGTACCAGGCTGTTGATGGAGCCACGCCGTGGGCTGGAAGCAGGCAAGTCTGGGTACCCTGGTTCCCAGAATGCCAATAGTAGCCCCCGGGCCCAAGGCGCGCTCGCACTTGACTTTGAGGTGAAGCCAAAGGGCAAGGGCGAAGCGCCGCGGGCCCCAATCGCCTACAGACCGAGTCGACGCATGATGCTTGATGGGACATGGGCGATGCCACTTCCCCACACCACCTCGGCAACTACCCGACTTGACAACTGCCTGTTGCATGCAAAATGGCCATCATTGCCTCGGACGTGAAAGGCCGGCGGCTGGCCTTCCTCCAGCTATAAATGGGGGGAGGGGGCAGAGCTCCCAGCCCATCTTCATCTTCTCGCCCCCTGCTTCTCCTTCTTATTTATTCCGCCATCTTGCCAGAGCGTCCATGGCGAAGTGAGGAGGTTCTCCGTCGTGGAGAAGGGAAAGGCCCCCAAGGAGGGACCAGACGCGCCATCGCCCAAGAGGGGTTGCGGCCATCCCCGCAAGTACAACGACGCTGGCGGTGGCTCCTCGAGGGCGTGGGCGTACCCCCTCAAAGGCTGGCGCCGCCTATGGCAGCCATGGGGGTGCAGCTTCCCGTGGTGGGAGTTGAAGCGGCCGGGGAAACCGCAGCAAAGAGGAGAGGCACGCAGTGGCCGTCCGGCCACTGCGCCCGCGGTCCCACTCGGCTGACGCATCCTCGGAGTTTGTGGTGTGGGCGGAGAGGCCCGCAAGCGTCTGGTTCCAGCTCCCGCACTTCTTCATGGGTGTGTTGCTGGCCAAGGGACCGGTGGCCTTTGGCTGCAGGCAGACGGTTGTTGCAGCAAGGCCTCGTGGGTGGAGGTCGAGGTCACTGCCGCCGGCAACATGCTCCTGAATCGCGGGTGGCAGCCATTTGCCCGTGCGCATGGCCTGCATGGGAGGTGCACCCTCCACTTCAGGTATGATGGTGCGGCGACGCTCTACGTTCAGGTCTTTGGGGAGGATGGCCGGCGCCTGGGGTGCTACCCCGAGAGCGACAACGAAGACGATGAAGACGACAACGACGGTCGGAGGGGTGGCGCTATCCCTTGTGGTGAGCTTGCCTTTGGCGACGGTCGCGGTGCCTCCAGTGGTGGTAGCTCTTCCTCCGGGGAGAGCATGAGCGACGGCGACTACAACGAGCCGCCATGCTGCCGAGCTCGGACCAGCGAGGAGGACGAGCCGCATCGCCGCCGCGCCCCAGTGAAGCAGGTGGAAGACTCTGATTGAGTGCAGGCGCTGCTGGGGCCGGGTCTCAAGAGCCCGTGTGTTCGCGCGGCTGCTTTTGCTTCTTTCTTTCTCCTGCATCAAAAAAGTGGAAGGCCCTAGCCGGGCATGTAATGGACCACAACACTTGCGCCATTATGCTATCGCTTTTATATTGCCTCATAGTATTCATGTTGCCGCTAATTGTGATTGTCATGACTTAGCTTAGTGTTCCTGTGGTAGACTGTTGTGCCGCGAGAGTGCGCCTTGCCACGAGGGGACTCAAAAGTCGATGGCCTCAGGGGGCACTCTGCAGCTGTAGGATTAGAAAACTCTGGTGGCGTCGTGCTCGTGAGCTCGTTTGAGAGCGTCGTGCGAGGACGAAGACACCAAAAGGCCAGGGAACTGAGGCTTTGGCAAGGTGTGTTCATGGGCAAGCCCGAGTGCACACACCTGCCCAGCCCCCGCGCACGGGACGGGCGAGGAGGAGCGACGGGCAACTATCACTCCCCTTGAGGCAAGACCCGAGAGAGCGAACGATGCAAGAAGAAGAAAATTCCCACCCTCAAAGGAGACGCAAAAAAACTCCAAATTTCATTCCAGAAGTTGCAAACCAGCTACAGAAAGCAAGCAAAAGAACAGCCGCGTCCGACACCTACGCTAGTCTTCTTGTCTTCCCACCACCATGGAGCATGGGGCCTCCACTAGGACGTGGGTGGGAGCCCTTGTGAGGCCCAGGGCAGCGCTCAGGTCACTCCCGGGGGTGTACAACCCCAACTCATTATTACGTGAGAGTGTCACGAGCGGAGATCTTCATGGGCGCATGGTCTTGGTCATGGGTAGAATTTCCGGAGATACTGGATGTTCCAGGCATTCTGGATGGGGACACCTTCCTGTGTCTGCAGGCGCGCGACGCTAGGCCTGGAGACACGGGCGATCCTGAACGGGTCCTCCCACATGGGTGAGAGCTTGCGAAACCCTTCCCTGGAGAGCACCCGCCTCAGGACGAGTTTTCCCACCTCGAGGGTCCTAGAGCGCATGCTACGACAGTGATACCGCCGCAGCGCCTGCTGGTACCTCATTGCGGAGCGAGGCTTGGTGGCAGCGTTCCTCCCCCAACACGAGGTCCATCCCCCGTGAGGCGTCCTGGCGTGCCTCGTTGAATGCCAGGACCCGCGGGGAGCGGTGCTTGACCTCGTGAGGGAGGACCGCCCCGGCTCCGTAGACGAGGAAGAACAGGGTCTCGCCCGTGGGCTTGGTCGCGGTGGTGTGGATGGACCAAAGCACGGACTGAAGCTCATCAAGCCAGCCCCTGCCGCAGGTGTCGGTGTCAAAACCGGCAGATCTCGGGTAGGGGGCCCAGGCTGTATGTCTGAGGATCGATGGTAACTATGATAAAAAAAAGGACACAATATTTACCCAGGTACGAGCCCTCTTAATTGAGGTAAAACCCTACTCCTGCTTGATTATTTTTGACGAGTATAGGGGTTACAAGAATTGATCTACCTCGAGATCGTAATGGCTAAACCCTAACTTGGCTAGCCTATCAATGTTGTGTTCCTGCTTGCGGTCTAACCCTCCGGTTTATATAGATACCAGAGGGGCTTAGGGTTGTACAAAGTCGGTTTAATAGAAAGGAAATAGTATATCCGGACACCTGAACTTGCCATCCACGTATACAGGAGTCCCTACCGGACACGAGAGGTGGTCCTCTACCTTGTATCTTGACGACCCATCAGTCCGGCCCATATCCAATAGACCAGACGCCCGAGGACCCCTTAGTCCAAGACTCCCTTAGTAGCCCCTAAACCAGTCTTCACTGATGACATGTTCGGTGAGCAGATTGTCTTTGGCATTGCAAGACAGGTTCCCCGAACAATATACATCAGCTTTCCTCCATAAAAGGATTGTATTCGGCCTTGCATAATTAACACAACCCTTAGCCGCGAAGGTAGGATATATAAAAAGTAGGAACAATATCTTTACTGACAACTTTTCCAGCAAAGTGTCAGACTTGACCCTTCAGCATTCTAAACCGTTTTCCCATTGGCCCGCCTTGTCAAAACATAGACCATGCCCACTTATTGCGGGATTGCTCATCAATAGAATTTGGGTAATCCAACCGTTTACGGCGCATGCTTTCATTGGGAATAGGCGAGTATCAAGGCATAAGAGGGGGACAGTTGGCATTTTTACCGCCTATGAGAGGGGAATGAATTTCTCCTTTCTTCCCCACGCCTTCCAATCTCCTTAGCCTTCCAATCTCCCAAGCTCTCAGCGCCCGAAAATTTTTCGTCTTCCTCACCACCACCACCTCCTCCAACCATGGCCGGATCCAGTTACAAGGGCAAGTGGGAGGCCTCCTCCATCATGGAGAAGGAGATAAAGGATCTCCGGAGTGCGAGATACCTAGCCGCAACCATCGCGCATAGGCTCCCCCCAAGGGTCAGATCATCCCCACTCCGGAGCCCGGTGAAAGGGTCGCCTTCCTCCCCCATTTCCTTAAAGGTTTTGGTTTTCCACTCCACCCCTTTGTTCGTGAACTCATGTTCTACTACGGTCTAGATTTCCATGATCTAGCCCCAAATTATTTCCTCCACATCTCGGCGTTTATCATCATGTGTGAGGTTTTACTCCGCATCCGCCCACACTTCGGCCTATGGCTGAAGATCTTCAATATGAAGCCGAAGGTTGTCAACGGGCAGCACGTGGACTGCGGCGGGGCTATGATAAGCAAGCTACCCAACGCCACATGGCCCAAGGGGGCCTTTGTCGAGACCGTCAAGGTCTGGCAACAAAAATGGTTCTACATCACCGAGCCGTGCCGCAGCAACTAGGCGGCGATTCCGGAGTTCTGATCCGGAGCCCCCACAAGGCTCACGTCGTGGAAAGCCAAGGGCCTCGACTGGGGGTCCCAGGCGGAGGTGTAGATGCTGCAAACGCGCATCACCAACGTGCTGAGCAAGAACGTCAGCCTCACCAACGTGGTGCAAATCATGCTCTTCCGCCGCATTCTCCCCTGTGTCAGACTTCCCCCATGTGGGATTTCAAGCCGAAGGAGCCACGGACCCTGCAGCACTTCCTCGGCACTACGCACGCAGGAATATGAAAGCTGCTTTTCAAGGCGCAGAAGGCTGGCCCATTGCGATCGAAGACGTCAGTCTTGACGTCGAGAATCCGGCCACTCTGGTAAGTGTTTAACTCTCCGAAGATATGTCCAGTATATATATTCGATCAATATGAATCTTATCCGAAAAAAGTTACACCCCTGGCCGAATCGTAAGTATCAAAACCTTACTTGTTAAGTTTCTCACTTACCCGTCTTTGTTTAAACTGTATATTCACTCATATTTCAGCCCTCTGCGTGATATCCCGAACCCCTAGACTTCGTCAGGGAACTCTCTGCCGCCCGAAGAGGCGGAGAGCGGTGGACCATCGCGAGCCCTCTCCCCCTGCCATGGAGGACACCGAAGTGTCGTCCCAAAGGACCTCTGCTGGCCGAGGGGTAGATAAGGCCGTCCAGAAGGCGCCCGAGGTCAATACCTCGGATGCCGCAGATCGGGGCACGACGACCCCCATGACCATCGAGGGTGGGGGGCTTCAACAGTTCGGGTCCTCGCCGAACACCGTCCCCGAGACCAATGCGGCTCCGGGTTCGGACCAACACCCCCCTTCGATAGAGGGGGAGGAGCAACAGCTCCATCGACAGCCTCCGTCAATCCGTAGGCCGCTCATACTCTAGAGGAAGCGCTACAATGCGCTTCCATCATGGAGGAACACCGCACCCTAATGGGTGCGGTTATGGAAAAGGTTCGGTCCGCGAACAGCGGACTGAATGAAGCTTTCAACAGCCTACTGACGGGCTTTGAGGTATGCAATGTAATTCTTTTACAAGGCTTCTTTATACGCAAGTTGAACCCATGTATAGACAGCATCCCCTGAGACTCTGTCCGGTTTAGAACAAGTAAGAGATACATCTTGCTGACCCGAGTTTGGAGGTCTCCAACGCATTTGCGGATCTACCGAGGAGTATTGTTGACGCCGCCAAGTTCTTCCACGCCGAAGAGGGGAGCTCAATGGAGAAGCTATTCTAGTCGCAGTACCTTGCGCAAGAGTATTCGGCGCCCCTCAGCGATCAGCTGAAACAGGTGACGAAGCTGCACTAGGTGGCGGGACTAGCCATGAAGGATGTAATAGTCCGTCTTTGGCCAGCCGAGCCCATACCCAGCAGCTACTTCAGACTCGTGAAGCGGCTGGTCGATGCACGTCTTCGGATTGACGCCCTCAAGTTGTCAGCCTACATAGAAGGTGCCCGGATGGCCTTCACCCGAGTCAAGGTACAGTGGGCGAAGATGAAGGCCTCCAAGATTGCCACTGCAGGGCCGCCTGAAGGCAAGGACCACCGGAGGCCGGAGAAGTACTTCAGTGAGGTCCTCGAACGAGCCCGCATTGTAGAGGGTCATTGCTCAAAGGATATCATATTTGAGTAGTGGAGTCCGGTTTGTAAAAACCGTGTAATGAACTCATAATGTGAAATATTTACGCTTACGCTTTATGATTAATCCTCCTGTTTGGCCGTTTATTTTATAAGTCTGAAAGTTTAACAGTCGTCGGCTTCTGCCCCCATGTAAATATTATAGGGGTGTTTGGGAACGCATGTCCGCACTTTATCCAACGTGTTGGTCTGATATCGGAGGCGTCTTGCAAGGTGAACTAGGAAATCAGACTATACAGCTTTATTACTTTCACTTAGCCATAAGAGTCCATTGGTGGGGCTAAGTACTAGCCCCTGTTGCGTGAACGGCAATCCGGAGTATGGTGCCTTTGCAACATGGCTGGTTGAAGCCCAACCCCTTGTACAATTCGGCATAAACCGCGAACGATTTGTAGTATAACACTAAGTCGCTGGATCGCTGACCCGCTCTCGCATATCATGACAGTCAGTTTTCGGCTTTCTCTACTGAGGTACTTAACCAGACGAACCAGAAATACAATCGCAGTAGTTCTCCCTTCACTACCTTAGCCAAACTTGCGGAACATAAAGTGGCAAACACAGGAGCCGGGCAACCCAACTATAGACCAAAGACATGATTCAGAGCCGATGCATATAGTGCATTATCCGGGACGCCGAAGAGTTCGCTAGAGGTGTTCGGACTTTAAGAATTTGCGGGGCCGAATACAGGCCCTGGCATGAAAGCCGTGCCGAAGCGCATATGTCAGTCGAAATCAAAAAGGGAATATGGGTGACGAGAGAATGTAAGAGCCCAACACAAAGGTGGTGGTCATCTATTTCCTTTATATCCTTATCAATACGTCGAGGCATGTTTCAACAGACAATGCCATTGATATTGAGGTCATGTTACATGCCTAAGAAATGAAAAGAAATTTACACAAGGAAAGTCTTAACACAGGGCCTAAAGGTGATGGTTCAAAGACTCTAGTGATGCCCTGCCGCACGTCTGCGCCATTTCTCCTTTTAGCAAGTCCTTTCATAGGAGTATTTGATGGTTGGTTGTGAAGATGGGAAATGATGGCCTTGAAAGGATCCCTGATGCAACCATACAACAAAATGGGCCTCTTAATGAACCTGTAGTAAAAAAATGTATGCAGTCCATAGGGTCAAGCCGTACTATGGACTTGTTCTGCAGTGTGCCTCCGGCGCTGCCCAAGGTATTGTGAGTGCGTGGTTATGTATGCGCGGTACGTGAGCCGCAACCTTATGGGGCAGTCGGCGGAGGCCGAACTGCTAATCGACGTCTGGATCCGTCGAATTATCGCAGTGATGCGCGGACCGGACTCATTTAGAGATGTTGTTGACTTTAATGTCCAATGAATTATTCGGCTTGATAAGGCCGCCATACACCTCGGCTGCAAGGGTCGCGGTGTGCTCTTCAGTATGGAGGGAGCGCTCCATATATCCATTGACTGTATTAACATCGCGAGGTCCAGGCATCTTAAGCTTCAAATAAGCATAGTGCGGGACTGCATTAAAGCGAGCAAAGGCGATTCGTCCGAGAAGTGCGTGATAACCACTGCGGAAAGGGACGATGTCGAAGATTAATTTTTCACTGGGAAATTGTCTGGGGAGTCAAATACTACCTCTAGTGTAAGTGAGCCTGTGCAACGGGCCTCCACGCGAGGTATCACACCTTTAAAGGTAGTGTGACTAGGCTTGATTCTTGATGGGTCAATTCCCATCTTGCGGACAGTGTCTTGATAAATCAAGTTGAGACTGCTGCCCCCGTCCATAAGGACTCTAGTGAGATGGTATCCATCAATAATTGGATCGAGTACCAGGGTGGCCGAACCCCCATGATGGATACTAGTTGGGTGGTCCCTGTGATCAAAAGTGATCGGACAGGCTGACCATGGGTTGAACTTTCGGGTGACAGGCTCTATGGCGTAGACGTTTGTTAGTGTGCGCTTGCACTCCCATTTGGGAATGAGAGTGACATAGATCATGTTCACTGTTTTCACCTCGGGGGGAAACTGCTTTTGGCCCCTGGTGTTCGGCTGACGGGGCTCATCATCGTTCTCACTTGGAGGTCCCTTTCCCTTGTATTCGATATTTATCTTACCGGCCTATTTGAAAACCCAACAATTCCTGTTGGTGTGGTTAGCAGGCTTATCAGGTGTGCCATGAATATGACAGGGCCTCTCAAGGATTTTATCCACGCTAGATGGACCGTCCCTGTTGCCTTCGAAAGGTTCCTTTCGCTAACCGGATTTGGAACCACTGAATCCGGGATTAACTGTCATATCATCTGCGTCGTCATTGTTGCTCCTACGTTTGTTTTTATTACGGCGTGGTTTACCATTTCCATCCCTGGCCTCAGAAGCGTCGGGGTCACCCGAGCTGTTGCTTCTACGAGCCAACCAGTTATCTTCACCCGCACAGAAACGGGTCATAAGTGCAGTTAAGGCTACCTTGGTCTTCGGCTTCTCCCGCCCGAGGTGTCGGGCAAGCCATTCATCTCGGACGCTATGTTTGAAGGCCCCTAAGGCCTCGGTGTCCGGACAGTCAACAATTTGGTTCTTTTTAATTAGGAATCTATTCCAAAGCTTGCGGGATGATTCGCCTGGTTGCTGGATTATGTGACTCAAGTCGTCTGCTACCTCTTGAGCACTGCGTTGGTTTTCCCTTGAAGAGGACATGGTGATGCAGCAAAGTAGCGTAAGTATTTCTCTCAGTTTTTGAGAACCAAGGTATCAATCCAGTAGGAGGCTCCACACAAGTCCCTCGTACCTACACAAACAAACAAGAACCTCGCAACCAACGCGATAAAGGGGTTGTCAATCCCTTCACGACCACTTGTGAAAGTGAGATTTGATAGAGATAATAAGGTAAGATAAACATTTTTGGTATTTTTATGATATAGATTGGAAAGTAAACATTGCAAAATAAAGTAGATTGGAAACTTATATGATGGAAGATAGACCTGGGGGCCATAGGTTTCACTAGTGGCTTCTCTCAAGATAGCATAAGTACTACGGTGGGTGAACAAATTACTGTCGAGCAATTGATAGAAAAGCGCATAGTTATGAGATTATCTAGGCATGATCATGTATATAGGCATCACGTCTGTGACAAGTAGACCGACTCCTGCCTGCATCTACTACTATTACTCCACAAATCGACCGACTCCTGCCTGCATCTAGAGTATTAAGTTCATAAAGAACAGAGTAACGCATTAAAAAAGATGACATGATGTAGAGGGATAAACTCATGCAATATGATATAAACCCCATCTTTTTATCCTCGATGGCAACAATACAATACGTGCCTTTGCTGCCCTGTCACTACTAGGAAAGGACACCGCAAGATTGAACCCAAAGCTAAGCACTTCTCTCATTGCAAGAAAGATCAATCTAGTAGGCCAAACCAAATTGATAATTCAAAGAGACTTGCAAAGATAACCAATCATACATAAAATAATTCAGAGGAGATTCAAATATTTCTCATAGCTAAACTTGATCATAAACCCACAATTCATCGGATCTCGACAAACACACCGCAAAAAGAGTTACATCGAATAGATCTCCAAGAAGATCATGGAGAACATTGTATTGAGATTCAAAGAGAGAGAAGAAGTCATGTAGCTAATAACTATGGACCCGAAGGTCTGTGGTAAACTACTCACAACTCATCGGAGAGGCCTTGGCGATGATGTAGAGGCCCTCCGTGATCGATTCCCCCTCCGACGATGCTCCAGAAAAGGCCCCAAGATGGGATCTCATGGGTACAGAAGGTTACGGCGGTGGAAATAGGGTTTTGTGGTGCTTGTGGATGTTTTCAGGGTATGGAGGTATATATAGGCGAAGGAGGTCGGCCAGGGGAGCCACGAGGGGCCCGCGAGGGTGGGGGCGCGCCCACCCCCCTAGGGCATGCCCTCCTGCCTTTTGGCTGCCTCAACTGCTTCTTGACGTCCACTCCAAGTCTCCTGGATTGCGTTTGTTCCAAAAAGATCGCTCCCGAAGGTTTCATTCCGTATGGACTCCGTTTGATAGTCCTTTTCTTCGAAGCACTGAAATAGTCAAAAAAACAGCAATTTAGGCTGGGCCTCCGGTTAGTAGGTTAGTCCCAAAAATGACATAAAAGTGTAAAGTAAAGCCCATAAACATCCAAAACGGGTAATATAATAGCATGGAACAATAAAAAAATTATAGATACGTTGGAGACGTATCATCGTCCGCATACGGTGGTCGGGCATAAGTTCCCTGAAAGTTGGCCCGAAAAGCATCTTAAAAAATCTTCTGAGGTTCCAATCGAGTTTTCTGGGAGGCTGTTCAGCCATTGCCGTGCTGGTCCTTTCACCTTTAGACGAAGATATTTAATGGTGTGGAGGTCATCTCCACGAGCCATCTGAATGTGGAGAAGGAAATCTTCAATCTAGACGGCCAAATCCGTCATTCTATCATACTGCTCAATGTTCACGGGTTTAAACCCTTCCGGAAACTGGCGTTGCATTACCTCATCGGTAAAGCACATAGGGTGTGCGGCACCCCTGTATCGAGCGACATCACAGCGGAGATCGGATGACATCTGAGTTCGGTTCTGATCCCGAATATTGTAATGTTCATCACACCGGACTTCATAGCCGTTATCTCGTGCCGTGGCACGGCCTCTTGATCCATAGATTGATCTGGTCTGACCGACTTTATTGGCCAGGACCCGTTGTAAGTCACATGTGTAACCCGTAGCTGCTGTCTCCTTGCCTCTTCGGCGAGGGGGTGCGGGCTGGTATTCGGCTTGATATGCCGCTTTATCCCGTCCACGTGGTGGGCGGTCTGGTTGATCTGCCTGATTGTATTTTGATGGTATTGGCTCAAGGGCTTCGTCGTCGAATTATGGCAGCAGCTTGCGCTTGGGGTAACTTTTGGTAGGTCGCTCGTGGACATACTCCTCGGCGGCCATGACCTTAGTCCACCTTTCATTGAGCGTATCCTGATCAGCTTTGAGTTGCTGCTGTTGAGGGAATCCTGGATTAGGGGGTGTTCGGACAGCCGGACTATGTACCTTGGCTGGACTATTGGACTATGAAGATACAAGATTGAAGACTTCGTCCCGTGTCCGGATGGGACTCTCCTTTGCGTGGAAGGAAATCTTGGCGATTCGTATGTTAGATCTCCTTCTCTATAACCGACTCTGTGTAACCCTAGCCCCCTCCGGTGTCTATATAAACCGGAGGGTTTAGTCCGTAGGACAACAACAATCATACCATAGGCTAGCTTCTAGGGTTTAGCCTCTACGATCTCGTGGTAGATCAACCCTTGTAATACTCATATCATCAAGTTCAATCAAGTAGGAGGTAGGATATTACCTCCATCGAGAGGGCCCGAACCTGGGTAAAATATCGTGTCCCCTGCCTCCTGTTACCATCAGCCTTAGATGCATAGTCCGGGACCCCCTACCCGAGATCCGCCAATTTTGACACCGATATTGGTGCTTTCATTGAGAGTTCCTCTGTGTCGTCACTGTAAGGCTCGATGGCTCCCTCAACCTTCAACAACGCAGTCCAGGGTGAGACTTTTCTCCTCGGACAGATCTTCGTGTTCGGCGGCTTCGCACTATGGGCCAACTCGCTTGGCCATCTGGAGCAGATCGACAGCTACGCCCCTGGGCATCAGGTTAGGTTCGGCAACTTGAATTACACGACCGATATCAATGGAGACTTGATGTTCGACAGATTCAGGCCCATATCAGGAGCGCCGAATAGTCACGATGAGCACGACTTAAATCTGCTGTCGGACAGTATTCGGGATATCGCCCCTGCAGCTGCTCCGGACCTAAATCCAGCGCAGATCGCGTCGTCCGAGGACGGGTGGATGGACCCCACTGTCGGTGTCAAACCCGGTGGATCTCGGGTAGAGGGTCCCGATCTGTGCGTCTAAGGCTAATGGTAACAGGAGGTAAGGGACACAATGTTTACCCAGGTTCGGGCCCTCTCGATGGAGGTAAAACCCTACTTCCTGCTTGATTGATATTGATGATATGAGTGTTACAAGAGTTGATCTACCACGGGATCGTAGAGGCTAAAGCCTAGAAGCTAGCCTATAATGATTATGAATGTTGTGATCGTCCTCATACGTACTAACCTCTCCGGTTTATATAGACATCGGAGAGGGCTAGGGTTTAAATGGAGTCGACTACAAGGAAGGAAATATAATATCCGAATCACCAAGCTTGTCTTCCACGGAAAGGAGAATCCCATCCAGACACAGGACGAAGTCTTGACTCTTGTATCTTCATAGTCCAATTGTCCGGCCAAAGTATATAGTCCGGCTGTCCGGATACCCCCTAATCCAGAACTCCCTCAGTAGCCCCTGAACCAGGCTTCAATGACGATGAGTCCAGTGCGCGGTTTGTCTTCGGCATTGCAAGGCGGGTTCCACCTCCGAATACTCCAAAAATAGGTCGATGATTGGTTTTGCGAGATAATTTCCACACACCTTCGTAGGGAGCATAGCACTTCATAAATCTAATTTGCAAGTAATTTTTGCACGGTGTGTTCTTACGCCGTGGTGTGGTCCAACACGAACCGGTTTTTCTTGGCCTACCTCGATATGCATTGCGAGGCAGTTTTATTGGCACATCCTGTCCAAGCAGAATCGTGCTCCCCTTCTCGCGGGATTTCCCATCAATATGGGAGCGTGCAGCCCCATGACGCCCGTTGGTAGGACTCCGTGTTTTTAGGCAAGTCCCGAGCGGTCACGCTGAGGACGCTTGATATTATCCCCTTTTATAAAGGGGTCGAGGCCTATCCCTCTTTTCCACCACCCTTGCACCTCTTCGCATCTCGAGTTCTAACACTCGAAACCCAAGCACAAGCACCCCGGATCCTTCATCATGTCAGGATCTAACCACAGCCGGTGGGTGGCCTCCTCGGTCATAGAGGACGACATTGTGAAGCTTAGGGAGGTCGGATATCTGACCGCCGACATCAAGCACAGGTTTCCTGTTCCAGGGCAGGTCATCCCTACTCCCGAGCCCAACGATAGTGTCGTATTTGTTTCCCACTTCCTCCGTGGCTTGGGCTTTACCCTTGATCCCTTTGTGAGAGGGCTCATGTTCTATTACGGGTTAGATTTTCACGATCTAGCTCCAGACGCTATCCTCCATATTTTGTCGTTCATTGTTGTGTACGTAGCTTTTTTTCATGCCACTCCACACTTCGGCTTATGGCTCAAGACCTTTAACATGGCCAGAGGGCTCCTTCCCAGAGGTGTCTGATTTATGGAGACGGAGGTGGTTTTATATCACGGCTCCCAGAGGCACAAAGTGGGTGGCTGCCCTCGACTTCCGTTCGGGTCCTCCTCCTCAACTGGCATCATGGACCAATATAGGACGGGATTGCGGGCCTGCTAATGATGTACCAACACTGCAGAGCCGTATCCAGGAGCTTCTTGAGAGGGACATCAGCCTTTCCAGCATAATTCAGGTGAAGCTAATCCGATGGATGTTGCCGTGCAAACGCCGACCTCTTCGGATGTGGGAGTTCAATCCAGAAGGTCCGCGAACTATTCTGCACTTCTTTGGCATGACGCTCGAAGGGATGTGTAAGCTATTCTTCGGACCACAAGCAAAGTGTCCAGACACCACCGAGGATGCGGGCCTGAGCTGCAATCGCCTAGATACCCAAGTAAGTAACCCAGAAACCTGACATTTTCTTTATATTTATCATAACATTATCCTGAAAATCCTCCGCGGCCAGGAATGTCGCAGCAAGGCGGAGAGAATCAGGTGTCCGGCGCCACTTCCCGAAGGCTCGCCTAGTCCCGCCATAGCCAAGATGCTTGATCGTGTGCTAAGCAAAGTGCCTTCGGGGAAAGACAAAGGGAAGAATAGAGAAGCAGAACTTCACATATTGCGCATCCAAACCAGGGGAATTGCTACCTCCCTAAAGGAGGATAATGGGGGAGGGGAATCTAAGGCCTCCTCCCCTCGCGGGAAGAAAAGGGCTGCCTTCGAAGACTTGGAGACGGAGGTGGCCAAACAAGGGAAGAAAGCTTCGCCAGGGGGCCCTGCCCCGAAGGGCGTCCTCACCACGGCATGCCCGCCAACGGGCCAGCCCTCCACCGAGCTGTAAGTTAATCTTAAATATGAAGATAGTACTTCCTTTTCCGAGAACAATAAGCAAGATCTATTATTTGCAGTCCGGCTAGCAGCTCTTCTCGATAGAGTTCATCTTCGGGGGATCTCCTTCCGGAGATGATGGAGAGTAAGACTCCACCAAATTCTCCGCCTCATGAGGCGGGCGACCCCGAGGTGTCGTCACGGAGGAGCCTAGTCCTGCCGGAGCCAGAAGCTAATACTTCAGCCGCCCTGAGCCCGGAGCGTTCAGCTCCCACGGGGGGGCGATAAAAAGGGTCCGGCGCAATCTAGCGTCCGGCCGGACACATTGGTGGGTCTTCTGGAGCGAGTTGATCTCTCGGAGGAGCACCCTTCATTAATGAGCATGGTGCTCAAGAGAATTTCATCTGCCACAAGTGGGTTGAATGAGGCCTTTACGAGCCTGCTCAGAGGCTTTGAGGTATGTAATGAAAAATACATAATTTTCGGCTGTGACGCACGCGCTAGGTGTTCCCCATATAGATAGTAGCCCCTGATACTCTGGTTGTCCGCCTTAGGCGGCAAACGGGGGATCATATTCTGAAAGTAATGTTCACGCTGTATTTATGAGCAGGTGTCTAGGGATCCGGCAGCCTAACAGTCCGTTGAAGTTGCCGAACTGAGGAGGCAGATTGGAGTTATTGATGCCGATATCACACTGGTGAACGAGTGGCTGAACGAGTCACAAGGTATGTGATCTGCTTTCCGTATTATATATTTATGTAGGAAAAACTGAGAGGGGCATAATGCAAATGTTATATGTTTGGACTGCAGATGGTGCTGCTGCCATGGAAGCCCTGAGGGCGGAACTTGCCCTGGCCAAGGAACAGGCCGGGGTGAACAATGCGGCTGCCCTAAAGGCGGCCGAAGAGTTGAGAGCCGAACAGGCTACTCATCGCCGGAGTGAAGACAAGATAGCCGAAATGGCTGTGGAGCTAGAAAACGCCGCCAACCGGTATGAGTTGCTTGAAAAAGAAAACCAGGCAAATAAGGCTAACCTGAAGAAGGCCCTTGATGCGGCCTAGGAGATGCATTCCGACATTAGGGATGCGCGAGAGGAGCTTCGACAGGCTGGAGAGATCACAGCTGGAAACCCCTATTTGTTGCGGCTGAAGTTTTTGGATCCGAAGTACGCTCCTCTTGATCGCCGCTGGAGTCCTGCAGACGCCTATGCGGATTTGGCAAAGAGTGCAGCTGATGCGGCAAAGTTTTTTGAGGATGAAAAAGATGATGAAGTGGAAAAGATGTTCTGGTCGCAGCTCAACGCTCCAACACGCACATTGCCTTTGAGTGAGAGAATGGCTGCTGTGGCCAAGCTCCACAGGTTGTCCAGACTTGCAATGCGGTCTGTGATAGACCATCAATGGCCAAAGGGTCCCAAGCCAGACAGTTACTTTGGTTTAGTGCAACAATTCCTTGGTGCCGTATCACAGATTGATGCCGTGAAGAGGTCGGCGTGCATAGAGGGTGCACGGATGGCCCTTACCCGCGTTAAAGCATATTGGACAGCCATGGAGGCCACCATTATTGCGACCCAGAATCCGGCGGGAGGCAAAGATCCGTCCGAGCACTACTTGGATCAGGTAGTAGAAGGCGCTCGCCTAATAGAGGCTCAGTGTTTGAAGAATGTCATGTTTGAGTAACAAACCTTATCATTGTAAAAACAATGTTATTTTGATTATGGAGCAGATATTTATACTTTGTGCCCGAAAGTATTGGTATGCTTCTCGTGCGGCCGTTTTTATGTATATGTTTAATCTGAAAGTTAGCAGTCGTTGGCTTCAGGCCCCACGCACATAATGCGTGGGTGTTCGTGAAAAGTATGCGTAATCACACTTGATCCAACATCTTGGTCCATTAAGGAGGTGATCGCACGTCGAACTAGGCAACCGGACTATATAGCTGTAACACTTTCACTTAGCCATACGAGTTTGACGGTGGGGCTACTATGTAGCCCCTAGTACCTTTGCGTGCATCCGAATACATGCGCGTGTGTACATGACCGGGAAACGGTCCATCGTTAATGCGGAGGAATCCTAAAGATTCCGATAGGTCTTCGAGTGGTTGAACAGTCTCACGCTACATCATGACAGTCAGTTTTCGGCTTTCTCTACTGAGGTGCTCATCCGGAATAACCAGGGCACAATCGCAGTAGTTCTCCTTTGGCCGCCTTAGCCGATAAAAATGGAACATAAGGTAGCGAACCCAGGAGCCGTGCAAACCCAACATTTGACCAAAGACATGATTCGGAGCTGATGCATATAAGGCCAAACTCGCGACGCGGAACACTCCCAAAGGTATTCGGACTTTTACTGGGCTGAGTAATGCCCTTTATTATAAAACCTATATTCCCAGGTACGTGCATTAGTCTGTCGTGGAGAAATGCCAATAACGGCAGTGTCCCCTGTGGGTGCAGTACCCATGGGATATGTATGCAACAAGAGACAATAAAGAACGTTTACACATGGGATTAATCTAAAGAGAAACCTTTGAGCGGGGCCCTGCTGCACGTCTGCGCCTTTGTCCCCGTTGTGTCGTGGCCTGGGAGGGTGTCGCACCAATGGTATCTGTAAAAAGAAAAACTCATGGAGAAGAGTATGACATAAGCGTGCGAAAAGTTAGCTATCACTAATGGATCGTAGTAGTGTTAGAGGTTAGGCCGTGAATTGGGCTTTATTAATTGTCTATAGCCCCTGGTATCCTCTATGGGATTACATGTGTGGCGCCTAGATCAGGTTGATCTGGGCTGTTGGACTCGTCTAACCGTGTCCGAGGTCTTAACGACCAATCATACTTTTTGGTATTAAAGGCCTCTTAGAGTCCGGCTGCTAGAGTCGTCACGTATTCCTTAGTGCGTGAGGAATGCTCTATACTTCCGTTAATGGTGATGACGCCGCGTGGACCGGGCATCTTGAGTTTAAGGTAGGCGTAGTGCGGTACTGCGTTGAAGCGTGCAAAGGCCGTTCTCCCGAGCAATGCCTGATAACCACCTTGGAGGGGGGCGATGGCGAAGAGTAGTTTTTCGCTTCTGAAGTTGCCTGGGGAGCCGAACATCACCTCTAGTACGAGGGAGCCTCTGCAGTGGGCTTCAACGCCTGGTATCACCCCTTCAAAGGTGGTGTTACTATGGTTGATTCTGGATGGGTCTATCCCCATCCTGCAGACAGTGTCCTGGCATATTAGATTAAGACTACTACCGCCGTCCATGAGGACGTGAGTAAGATGGTATCCGTCGATTATTGGGTCGAGCACCAAGGCTGCTGATCCTCCGTGCCGCATACGGGTGGTCCCTGTGATCGAAGGTGATCGGGCAGGCCGACCATTGGTTAAGTTTGGGTGCAGCAGGCTCTATAGCGCATGCGCCTCTGAGCGCGTGTTCACACCTTCTCATGGATAAGTGAGTTGCATGGATCATGTTTACTCTTTTTACCTCTGGTGGGAATTTTTTCTGACCCCCAGTGTTCGGTTGGCGAGGCTTGTCCTCATCGTCACTTGGTGTCTCCCTTCCCTTGTGTTCGGCATTTAACTTGCCGGCCTGCTTGAAGACCCAGCGTTCTCTGTGAGTGTGGTTCGCAGGTTTTTCGAGGGTGCCGTGAATTTGGCACAGTCTGTCCAGGACTTTGTCCAGGCCGGACGGTCCTTCGTTGTTGCCTTTAAGTGCCTTCTTTTGTTGACCGGGTCGAGAGCCCCTGAATCCGGCGTTGACCATTGTGTTGTCCGGACTTACCTCCTTGTTTCGACATCTGTTTTTATCGCGCCATGGCTTCCCGTTTCCATCCCTGATTTCGGATGTACTTGGGTCGCCGGTGCCTCTACGGGCCAACCAACTGTCTTCACCCGCGCAAAAGCGGGTCATAAGGCTTGTTAGGACTGCCATTGTCCTCGGCTTTTCTTGGCCGAGGTGTCTGGCGAGCCATTCGTCCCGGATACTGTGCTTGAAGTCCGCTAGGGTTTCAGCGTCCGGACAGTCGACAATTTGATTCTTCTTAGTGAGGAATCTGTTCCAAAGTTCTCGGGCGGACTCTCCAGGCTGTTGATTTATTTGACTTAAATCGTCCACATCCGGGGGTCGAACATAGGTCCCTTGAAAATTTTCCCTCAAAGCATCCTCGAGTTCCTCCCAACTTCCAATTGAATTTTCGGGGAGGCTTTTCAACCAGTGCCGAGCTGGTCCTTTCAACTTGAGGGGGAGATACTTGATGGCGTGGAGGTCATCCCCACGAGCCATGTGGATATGTAGGATAAAATCCTCGATCTAGACCCCGGGGTCTGTCGTTCCGTCGTATGCCTCGATGTTCATAGGTTTAAAACCTTGTGGAAATTCGTGGTCCAGTACTTCTTTGGTGAAGCACAGAGGGTGAGCAGCCCCCCTGTTTCTGGACATGTTATGGCATGTCGTCGGCTGTTGGTGTGTCCGATATTGATTCTGAACTGGTACCCGATCAGTCTGACCGTTTTGGTGACCATAGTCCTGTGCCGGGGAGCGCCCTCTAGATCCATAGATGGACCTAGCCGCGCTAGCCTTTTTATCCAGGAGCTCACGTAAATCGTGTGCATCATCGGTGGCTGCTCCATTGTGGTTTCGAGGTGGTTTGTTCAGCCTGCTGGCCGTATTGTTCTTCGGTGGAATGGCCTCGTCGTCGAATTCTGATAGCATCTTGCGCTTTGGATAGCTCTTTGTTTGGTGATCGTCGCCGTACTTTTCTTAAGTGTCTAGTACTTTATTCTATCTACATTTGAGCATGTCATGTGCGGCTTTAAGCTTTTGCTTCTGCTTCTTCAGACTTCTCGCAGTGGCCATAAGCTTTCTGTGGAGGTTGTCTCGTTCCAAGCGTGTCTCCGGGATGGTGAATGCATCATCATCCGGACTGTGCTCTTGTCCCAGGGCGGTTTGATTAGTTCGTTCCTCGGGATCGTTGTGATCAGGCGTCTACTCCGAGCTGTGTCCGGCGTGACCTGGTTCGTCCTGCTCCATCGCTGGATCCATATGGTCGTTGTTGCCTTCGGAGTTGACTGTGGTGTCGATCTTTCTAGCGCTGTTATCGCTATTTTTACTGTTGCTGGACTTGGAGCGGCGCCTACGGCGTCCTTTTGGCTTTTGTCCGGGGGTTTTATCCTGCGGTTTGTCGACGTCGTCCTTCTTAGGCGTATCCACCATGTATATATCGTGTGATGAACTGGCAGTCCAGCGCTCCGTGAGTGGTGGTTCTGAATCGTTCCCTGCGCCGAAGTCCATAGCGTCGGTGTCGTCAGAGTCAAAGCCGAGCATGTCTGTTACGTCGTCGACAGTGGCTATGAAGTGGGTGGTGGGTGGGCAACGAATTCCCTCATCCCCAGCTTCCCGCTCGAGCCGGATATAGTTCGGCCAAGAGTCTCCTGATAAATAGAGAGACTTTAACGAGTTCAGCATGTTGCCAAAGGGCAAGCTCTGGAAGATATCCGCAGTGGTGAACTCCATTACCGGAGCCTAGCCTGATTCGGCGGGCTCGGAGGCGCGCGGCTGGAACCTACAGCCGGATACGAGTTTGGGGGTCCGTTGTCACAGGCTTCCTTAGGGGTGAAATTTGTGTTCGGCTCTACCGCTGATGGGTGTGCAGTCTCCGGGGTAGGGTCCATCCACCTGTCATCGGGCGACGCAATCTGCCCCAGATTTAAGTCCGGAGCTCCTGCAGGGGTGATATCCCGGGCATTGTCCGTTAGCAGGCCTACGCCATGCTCGTCGTTACTGTCCGGCGCTCCTGGCATAGGCCTGAATCCGCTAAAGATCGAGTCTCCGTGGATGTCGGCCGTGTGGTTTAGGTTTCCGAACCTGACCTGACGGCCAGGGACGTAGCTGTCAATCTGCTCCAGATGGCCAAGCGAGTTGGCCCGCAGTGCCAAGCTACCGAACACGAAGATCTGTCCGGGGAGAAAAGTCTCACCCTAGACCATGTTGTTGTTGATGATTGAAGGAGCCATCGAGCCTTGCAGCAACGACACAGAGGAACTCTCAATGAAAGCACCAATGTCAGTGTCAAAACCGGTGGATCTCGGGTAGGGGGTCATGATCTGTGCGTCTAAGGCTAATGGTAACAGGAGGTAAGGGACACAATGTTTACCCAGGTTTGGGCCCTCTCGATGGAGGTAAAACCGTACTTCCTACTTGATTGATATTGATGATATGAGTGTTACAAGAGTTGATCTTCCACGAGATCGTAGAGGCTAAACCTAGATGCTAGCCTATGATGATTATGAATGTTGTGATCGTCCTCATACGGACTAACCTCTCCGGTTTATATAGACACCGGAGAGGGCAAGGGTTTATATGGAGTCGGTTACAAGGAAGGAAATATAATATCCGAATCACCAAGCTTGTCTTCCACGCAAAGGAGAATCCCATCTGGACACGGGACGAAGTCTTGAGTCTTGTATCTTCATAGTCCAACAGTCCGGCCAAAGTATAGAGTCCGGCTCTCCGGATACCCCCTAATCCAGGACTCCCTCACCCGCCACGGAGGCCACATACTCTTCGGCGGTAGAGCCGAACACAAACTCCACCGTTAAGGGAATCTGCGTCACCGGATGTAACGCCCCGAATGCAACTTTCCATATTCGTAACTCCAACTCTTGCCTTTTCCGGAGATGCGATATTATTATTTCCTTCGTGGTTGGGTTTTTTGTTTTGTTTTGCATTTTGTTCATGTCATGCATTCTTCATTGCATCTTTTGCATTGCATCATGTCATCATGCATCCCCCCTTTTTAAAAACTCTACTAAATAAATCGGGTGGATCCTCGGTCCATTTAAATTGAGGATATTCACAATGGTGATTTCTCTTTATAACATATCCTCCCATATTAGGGAGCTATTATTAAATATTCCATTAATTTGGAATTCACCATAACACACTTGCAAAATTCCCATGCCTTTTCTACTTCAAGTTTGGTCCCCAAACATTGCCAACAATCTTATCTCTTTTATCAAGGCTCCTTTTAAAGTCTCAACATTTTTGGACCTCCCTAGCACCTACTTCCTATGCAAGACCATTTGAATTAAATTCAAATGAGTTTGAATTCTAACCTCTCACACATGCACACTCCTATTTTCTTGGATCACGCTCGTTTTTGTGAGTCCAAGAAAAATTGCCCTCCTGCCCAACCTCCACCCCTAACCTCTCTTTCTTTTCTTTCTTCTCTCTGTTTTTTAAGAGGAGGAGAGAGCCAGCCAGTGGGCCTCCCAGCCACTGCAGCTCGGCCTCCTCCCAGCGCCGACCCACCTCATCCCAAGAGCCCACCAGTTTCTCTAACCCTAGGCCCGACCCTCTTCTCTCCCTCGTCCCCTCATCCCGCAGCCACTCCATCTCGATCCCCTCATCCTCCTCCTAGCGCCGCCAGGCATCTCGCCCGACCCTGCGCCACCTCGTCCCCGCCGCCAACTCTCCTCACGGAGGAGCACCAGGAGGAGTGGAGCACCACCTTCATCACCCCTTTCCTTGCTTCCCTGGGGTCTTCACCGCGAGGCCTTCTTCGAGCCAAGGTCGTTGCCATAGCGCCTTGCTCGTACCCCGTGAGTTCCAGCAAGTCTGGTGCCTCCCTAAGCCCGGCGGCCGTCCTCGCGCCTCTAGCTCAATCCCCATGCCCGAGCGCCGTCTCCTCTGCGCCCCTTCCCCTCAGGACACGCCTCTACTCCGTCGCGCCTCCTGTTCTGGTTGCCCGCCATGCCAAACCCCTGCATCACGCCGCTGTTTTCTCTCCTTCAACCCGCGTCGCCTCTGCCAGCCCTGTGTTGCTGCTTGCATCCGCCAAGCTCCTCTACCCTGTTTCGCCTTGGCCTCGACCGAGGAGGACGAACAGCGTTGCAGCCTGCTCGATCCGCCTGCACGCATGCCTCGCGCGTTGACCGCGACCTTCACCATGCCCGAGCGAGCATGCTCCTGTTCCCGATGCCCAGCACCGCCCAAGTTGTCGCCTCTACGCACCATGCAATGTTACCGTGGACGCATGCACCCCCGGATCGAAACCTCAAGCACCAACTACACCACCGGCAAGACCCGGACTCCGAACGCCAAGTACAACTAAGAACCTGAAGACCTCGGATGCATCAAGTTCCTCTACGACCAGTGTACAACTACCGTCGTCAAGACCGGACCGACAAGTACCCCGACAACGTGTGTACCAATACCGTCGACCCTCGAAGACCCCGTGGACGTCAAGTTCCTCGCCGTGACCCCGAACATCTACGAAACGTGAACCACTACTTCCACTACCTTCGTCGTGTACCACTACTTCCACTACCGTCGCGAGAACGACTACTTCCACTACGACCCGTGAACGACTACTTCCTTCGACATTTTTGAACTGCCTCGAAATGCACGCTTCGAAGGTATAACCGCCGAAACGACCGCCGTGGACCGAATGCATGTGTTGTATGAGAGGTACCATTTGCACCGTGTACGAATCGTCACTCGTTTCCATGCCACTAACCCGTGGGAACCCGGTAGTCGGGAGCACCCCACCATCTCTAGCATGTTCCGCACATCCGCACGCTTCCTTTTCCACCGGTATCTCCATGAGCTACCGGAACCGATATGTTGCCGTGGCATCATTTTCGGATTCGTCGCCGTGGCACCCTTTTCCATCTGCCATAGCGATAAATGCCTCGTATCATGCTCATGTCAACATTTTCATAAAATTGCTTAAAACTTGCATATGTCATTCGCATCATGATAACAACATTTAAAATGTTTAAAATTGTGTTTGCATTAAAATGCTAAATGCATGAGGGGATTTTCCGAATTGTTGTTTGTTGTTCCGGCCTCATTTAAAATTGCCTAGATAGGTAGTTTTATTATGCTTCACCTCTTGCCATGTTAACAACATTTAATCCGGACATGCATCATACTTGATTGTGCATCATGCCATGTTTATGCTTGTGCATTTATCTTGTTGTTTGTTTTCTTTCCGGTGTAGCTTCTCAGTTCCGGTAATGTTGCGATTGTGAGGATTCGTTCCTTCTTCATGGACTCGTTCTTCTTCCTAGCGGGATTTCAGGCAAGATGACCGTCACCTTGGATCTCATTACTATCATTGCTATGCTAGTTGCTTCGTTCTATCGCTATGCTGAGCTACCTATCACTTGTTGCTCAAGCCTCCCAAATTTCCATGAACCTCTAACCTTTGTTACCTCTCCTAGCAAACCGTTGTTTGGCTATGTTACCGCTTTTGCTCAGCCCCTCTTATAGCGTTGCTAGCTGCAGGTGAAGATGAAGATTGCTCCGTGTTGGATTATGTTCATGTTGGGATATCACAATATCTCTTATATATATTGTTAATGCATCTATATACTTGGTAAAGGGTGGAAGGCTCGGCCTTATGCCTGGTGTTTTGTTCCACTCTGGCCGCCCTAGTTTCCGTCATATCGGTATTATGTTCCCGGATTTTGCGTTCCTAACGCGGTTGGGTGATTTATGGGACCCCCTTGACAGTTCGCATTGAATAAGACTCTTCCAGCAAGGCCCAACATTGGTTTTACTATTTGCCTCACCTATTACCTTTTTCCCTTGGGAGTCGCGCATCCCAAGGGTCATCTTTATTTTAGCCCCCACGGGCCAATGCTTGTCTAAGTGTTGGTCCAAACTAGAGCCACTTGCAGCGCCACCTCGGGGAAACTTGAGGGCTGGTTCTAGTTGTACGTGCTGCTCATCCGGTCATGGCCTGAGATGAGATACGCGCGGCTACTATCAGGATGTCGGCACGCCGGGAGGTCTTGCTGGTCTTGTTTTATTGTTGTCGAAATGTCTTGTAGCCGGTATTCCGAGACTGATTGGGTCTTCCCGAGGAGAAGGAATATCCTTCGTTGATCGTGAGAGCTTATCATGGGCTAAGTTGGGACACCCCTGCAGGGTTTTGAACTTTCGAAAGTCGTGCCCGCGGTTATGTGGCAGATGGGAATTTGTTAATATCCGGTTGTAGTAAACTTGAAGTAAACCCTTCTAAAATACACCAACTGTGTGCGTAACTGTGAGTGTCTCTTTTCAGGGTTGATCGAGAGGAGAACACGGCTTCTGGGTTATGTCTGACGTAAGTAGGAGTTCAGTATCACTTCTTGATCATTACTAGTTGATGACCGTTCCTTTGTTTCTCTTCTCGCTCTCATTTGCGTATGTTGGCCACCATATATGCTTAGCGGCTGCTGCAACCTCACCACTTTACCCCTTCCTTTCCCTTTAAGCTTTGTTAGTCTTGATACCCATGGTAATGGGATTCTTTGAGTCCTCGTGGCTCACAGCTTTACTACACCACCGATTCAGGTGTACAGGTTATGCGATGATCATGACGTGAGAGCGATGTTACTTGTTTTGGAGTTCTTCTTCTCCTTCTTCGATCGGGGATAGGTTCTGTCGGCACTGGGCTAGCAGTGGTGGATATTGTTTGAGTTTCTGTTTATGTTTCATCCGTAGTCGGATGGTGCTCTTATGTATTGTGTTGTTGTATTCATGTGACGTTGTATGTCTTGTATGTATCCCCACTATTATGTAATGTTGATGTAATGATATCCACCTTGCAAAAGCGTATCAATATGCGGTTCTATCCTTGGTGGGACCTTGAGTCTCTTTAGGATAGTATCGCATATTGGGCGTGACAAGTTGGTATCAGAGCCTCGACCGACCATCGGAGCCCCCTTGTTTGTTGGCCGTTGTTGAGTCTAGAAGAAAACTATTTTGAGTCTTAGGATTATATATAACGGAGAGTAGGATTCTTTTTACTCCTCAGTCCCTTCGTCGCTCTGGTGAGGCCTCCTGACGTAGATGTTTTGTCTTTCCTCTCCTCAAATTTCACGAATTTTTTGTAGGATCACGCGGATATCTTGGGATCGTTCCGATAGTCTTGTGACGAGAACATTGTTCTTGGTGCCTCCTGACATTTAGGGGTTGTGGCAGTGTCCCGGGGAGTTGAGCTCCGAGGTGTTGTCGTCACAATTTTATCGTTGCGATTCTGGAATACGAGTTTTGCCGACATCGAAAATCTCTTTTATGCAGTTGTTGGTGAGATAACCTCGACGCCACCGATCTTGGGGAGTTCGGGAGTATTGCCATAACTCGTATAACGGATGCTTTTCGAAGGTTGAGGTACCACGATTTCGAAGGTTTCTTGGTTATGTGTTGACGGATGGATACGGTGGATCTAGGTATTGTTAGTTTGGGTGATATATTTTGTGTCCCCTGTATCCCCAACACCAGATTGCATAACCAGAAAGTTTCGGGAGTTTATAGGTGGGAATTCAAGTAGCTCCTAGAATATCTTTCCGACAGATGCATGATAGGAGATTGGGTAAATCTCTATCATATGTATTTGTTCCGGCTTATTCTGCAAGCCTAATCCTTTGTATTGTTTTATTTGTGGTATTCGACTTGCTTCGAAGTCAAATGTTGAATCCATACCTTTCCTAAACAGTGTTCTCATATTGCTATGTGAATACTAATCCTTCTTGATCATCGAGGTCGTCATGTTAAATTTTTTTTCCCAACCGGCGTGCTTCTCTTCAAGTGGATCCGATCATTTCAACATCTGCGAGATCAATTCTAAGTTTTCTCAACGGTGTTTGTTTCATCCATCCCAAGTTGTCTTTGTTTTCCCCCTCCCACCCTTTTCTTCAAGGACTCAGATTTCTTAATCATGTATCCTTTTATTTGTGGGAAGTCTCTTCATTCTTTTCTTTCAATGTTCTTATCCGGTGATTTCCCATGAAGATGCTCAACAGTTTTAAGTTCATCATCCTACATTGTTGTTTCTTCTCTGGTGGATCCAATTCAAGCTTTCGATATTCATCATATTCCTTTCCTCATTTCTAATGCTTTCTCATGCCGATGCACCTCTTAATCGTTCACTTCTCGCTATTCATTTGTTCTGGAGTGTTGAAGATATCTCAGAAGGCGCGTCTTGTCATTCCAGATCCGTTCAAGATATTTCAAGGTTGTAATCTCATTCAAGTCATTTAATTCTACCGGTGCAATCTTTATTTCAAGCAATCCTTCAACGATGTTTCTTTTGAGTGGGCCCTAATCCACAGGTCTTTTCCCAGGATCTTACCTGACTCTTCTATTTTCTCGGAGGTATTCTCTAGTTCTTTTCAAAGTTTGACGTAAGAATGAATTTCATCAGTCATAGGCCTTTGTCCAAGATCTTTCAAATTCTTTGATCGTTGGGGCAACCTTCTATTCTTCATTCCGGAGTGCCTCAATAATTCATGGTGCCGTATCTCATCGTCATCTTAGATATTGAACACCAAAGAAGTGTTTCCTCTAAATGTTGGTCCGTTCTCTCGAAGATTCATGGTTCTAGCTTGAGGCCATCCACTCATAATTGTTTTCGATTGTGATAATTCTTTTTAACCATCCGGAGCATTTCATGAGTTGTTTCCATTTCTTTCCTCCGAAGGCCATCATGTCATAATTCTTCATTCTCAGCTTTCAGCTCTCGTTCTCTAAATCTTACCGGTGCATCATTCAAGTATTATCTAATCAGTTCATGATCTCTGCGTTCTCATGTATCTAAATCCTCTCAAGTATCTTCGTTTTCTTTTTCTCCAATTCTTCCCGGTGAATTGTGCCTTTGCTATGTTCATTTTCAATTCTTATGGTGGTTCGTTCAAGATTTCACTTCCTTCGTATCATATTAATTCATTCGTTGTTTCCAAATTTCACCGGTGGTTCCATCAATACCTTCTCAAGTTTGCGCTATATCTCTCTTAATCCTTTCTACGAGAATAAGTAGTATGCCAAATCCATTGCTTGTCATCAATTTAATTTGATGAAGGATAAGCATACAATAAATCTTATTCTTATTTCCTCGAGTTGATTAATTCTTTTCTTCTGGAGATTGTTCATGATGAAGTAATTCTAGTTAAGTGTTTTCATCTTTTCTTTTCTGGAGTTCCAAGTCCTCTCGGTTATATAATTGTGAAGCTCCATCTAAATCATTGCAAGGTTTCACCTTGTGTCTTCAACTTCTCTTTCTTTTTATCATCCTTTTATTACCGGAGTTCTTCATGGGGGCTCTACATGATGGTTTGTCAAGGATTCTTTTCATTCTTCAATTGTTCTTCAAGATTTCTCTCGAAGTTATGACCCGCCAAGCTATACTCTAAAAATAAACATGGCGCTCAACACATGTTTTGTTTTGAGGAGTTCAAGCATTCTTCATCTTGCATTCCGAAGTGCAATTCTTTCTACTTTATCTTTTGAGATGGTGTTATGTCATCCTCGACAATTTCTCTTCATGTTTCATGATTCACAAGTTGTCAAGAAGGAGATATTTTAAAACCATCATTTTCTCTTCGATCATGAGTTGTTTCAACCCATCATAATTTCTTCGTTGGAGTATCTTGATATATATTTCACCTAAAAGCCTTCCATTGGGAATGTTGCTTTTTGTGGTGCTTGTCTATGATCCAAGTTATCTCATTATCATCTCGGTGAAGAAGTTTTTTTTCATCTCTTTGGTGCTCTCAATCAAAATCAATGGTTTCCATTAGTGGCCGGTTGTCACCTCATAGTCTTGAGATGTTTCCATAAGCCCACTACAAGCTTATTCGTTTCGTTGTTCGTTTTCAAACAACTATATTCTATCCTTCTTGCAAGGATGCCTTCCAAATTCAATTGTGGTAGAAGTTGGCATTTTCTTCTCCATTCTTTTATTTCAATGATCTATCTTCTATTCTTTCTTAGGAGGCATGGTGATGTTGCTCTCTTCACTCATCATCTCGAATTGTGAGGATCGTGTTCTTTTCCTTGCTTATCCATTTAACCGGAGTGTTGTGTCATCTCTTCAAGTTCTTATCATCTTTTTTAATTTTCCTTCTTGTTTTAGTCGGAGTGCTGCCCAAATTATATCATTCTTATTCCTTCCTATCTTGTTTTAACCGGAGTGGTTTCAATATCTATCTTATCACTAAAACTCTTGGTTCTCGTCGTATCCCTTGTTCCTCTTTTCTAACGGAGTGTTTTCAATTTTGCTCATCTTCGTTGTTTTTCTTTCTTTCATTTTGCTCAACATCTCAAGGTTCATGGTTTCACTCGTCTGACGAAGAAGCAACTTAGTTTTACCTCTTATCTTCCTCTTTCTTTTCTCTCCGGTGCCATCCTAGATCTCGGGACGAGATCCTCTCGTAGTGGTGGAGTGTTGTAACGCCCCGGATGCAACTTTCCATATTCGTAACTCCAACTCTTGCCTTTTCTGGAGATGCGATATTATTATTTCCTTCGTGGTTGGGTTTTGTGTTTTGTTTTGCATTTTGTTCATGTCATGCATTCTTCATTGCATCTTTTGCATTGCATCATGTCATCATGCATCCCCCCTTTTTAAAAACTCTACTAAATAAATCGGGTGGATCCTCGGTCCATTTAAATTGAGGGATATTCACAATGGTGATTTCTCTTTATAACATATCCTCCCATATTAGGGAGCTATTATTAAATATTCCATTAATTTGGAATTCACCATAACACACTTGCAAAATTCCCATGCCTTTTCTACTTCAAGTTTGGTCCCCAAACTTTGCCAACAATCTTATCTCTTTTATCAAGGCTCCTTTTAAAGTCTCAACATTTTTGGACCTCCCTAGCACCTACTTCCCATGCAAGACCATTTGAATTAAATTCAAATGAGTTTGAATTCTAACCTCTCACACATGCACACTCCTATTTTCTTGGATCACGCTTTCGTTTTGTGAGTCCAATAAAATTGCCCTCCTGCCCAAGCTCCACCCCTAACCTCTCTTTCTTTTCTTTCTTCTCTCTGTTTTTTAAGAGGAGGGAGAGAGCCAGCCCAGTGGGCCTCCCGGCTACCGCAGCTCGGCCTCCTCCCGGCCAGCCCCCACCTCATCCCATGAGCCCACCAGTTTCTCTAACCCTAGGCCCGACCCTCTTCTCTCCCTCGTCCCCTCGTCCGCAGCCACTCCATCTCGATCCCCTCATCCTCCTCCTAGCGCCGCCGCCAGGCATCTCGCCCGACCCTGCGCCACCTCGTCCGCCGCCAACTCTCCTCGCCGGAGGAGCACCGGGAAGAGTGGAGCACCACCTTCATCGCCCGTTCCTTGCTTCCACAGGGTCTTCACCATGAGGCCTTCTTGAGCCAAGGTCGTTGCCATAGCGCCTTGCTCGTACCCGTGAGTTCCGGCAAGTCCGGTGCCTCCCTAAGCCCGGCGGCCGTCCTCGCGCCTCGCGCTCGATCCCCATGCCCGGCGCCATCTCCTCTGCGCCCCTTCCCTCGGGACACGCCTCTACTCCGTCGCGCCTCCTGTGCAGTTGCCCGCCATGCAAAGCCCCCGCATCACGTCGCTGTTTTCTCTCCTTCAACCCGCGTCGCCTCTGCCCGATACTGTGTTGCTGCTTGCATCCGCCAAGCTCCTCTACCCTGTTTCGGCTTGGCCTCGACCGAGGAGGACGAGCAGCGTTGACCTGCTTGATCCGCTTTGCGACGCGCCTCGCGTGTTGACCGCGACCTTCTCCATGCCCGAGCGAGCACGCTCCTGTTCCCGATGCCCAGCACCGCCCAAGTTGTCGCCTCTACGCACCATGCAATGTTACCGTGGACGCATGCACCCCCGGATCGGAACTCAAGCACCAAGTACACCACCGGCAAGACCCGGACTCCGAACGCCAAGTACAACTACGAACCCGAAGACCTCGGATGCATCAAGTTCCTCTACAACCAGTGTACAACTACCGTCGCCAAGACCGGACCGAGAAGTACCCCGACAACGTGTGTACCACTACCGTCGACCCTCGAAGACTCCGTGGACGTCAAGTTCCTCGTCGTGACCCCGAACATCTACGAAACGTGAACCACTACTTCCACTACCTTCGTCGTGTACCACTACTTCCACTACCGTCGCGAGAACGACTACTTCCACTACGACCCGTGAACGACTACTTCCTTCGACATTGTTGAACCGCCTCGAAATGCACGCTCAAGGTATAACCGCCAAACGACTGCCGTCGTGGACCGAATGCATGTGTTGTATGAGAGGTACCATTTGCACCGTGTCCGACCGCCACTGCTTCCATGCCACTAACCCGTGGGAACCCGGTAGTCGGGAGCACCCCACCATCTCTAGCATGTTCCGCACATCCGCACGCTTCCTTTTTCACCGGTATCTCCATGAGCTACCGGAACTGATATGTTGCCGTGACATCATTTTTGTATTCGTCGCCGTGGCACCCTTTTCCATCTGCCATAGCGATAAATGCCTCGTACCATGCTCATGTCAACATTTTCATAAAATTGCTTAAAACTTGCATATGTCATTCGCATCATGATAACAACATTTAAAATGTTTAAAATTGTGTTTGCATTAAAATGCTAAATGCATGTGGGGATTTTCCGGAATTGTTGTTTGTTGTTCTGGCCTCATTTAAAATTGCCTAGATAGGTAGTTTTATTATGCTTCACCTCTTGCCATGTTAACAACATTTAATCCGGACATGTATCATACTTGATTGTGCATCATGCCATGTTTATGCTTGTGCATTTATCTTGTTGTTTGTTTTATTTCCGGTGTAGCTTCTCAGTTCCGGTAATGTTGCGATTGTGAGGATTCGTTCGACTACTCCCGTTCATCTTCGTCATGGACTCGTTCTTCTTCCTAGCGGGACTTCAGGCAAGATGACCGTCACCTTGGATCTCGTTACTATCATTGCTATGCTAGTTGCTTCGTTCTATCGCTATGCTGCGCTACCTATCACTTGCTGCTCAAGCCTCCCAAATTGCCATGAACCTCTAACCTTTGTTACCCTCCTAGCAAACCGTTGTTTGGCTATGTTACCGCTTTTGCTCAGCCCTCTTATAGCGTTGCTAGCTGCGGTGAAGATGAAGATTGCTCCATGTTGGATTATGTTCATGTTGGGATATCACAATATCTCTTATATATATTATTAATGCATCTATATACTTGGTAAAGGGTGGAAGGCTCGGCCTTATGCCCGGTGTTTTGTTCCACTCTTGCCGCCCTAGTTTCCGTCATATCGGTATTATGTTCTGGATTTTGCGTCCCTAACGCGGTTGGGTGATTTATGGGACCCCTTGACAGTTCGCTTTGAATAAGACTCTTCCAAAGAAGGCCCAACATTGGTTTTACCATTTGCCTCACCTATTACCTTTTTCCGGGCCAATGCTTGTCTAAGTGTTGGTCCAAACTAGAGCCACTTGCGGCGCCACCTCGGGAAACTTGAGGGCTGGTTCTAGTTATACGCATCGCTCATCCGGTCGTGGCACGAGACGAGATACGCTGCTACTACTATCAGGATGTCGGCACGCCGGGAGGTCTTGCTGGTCTTGTTTTATTGCTGTCGAAATGTCTTGTAGCCGGGATTCCGAGACAGATCGAGTCTTCCCGGGGAGAAGGAATATCCTTCGTTGATCGCGAGAGCTTATCATGGGCTAAGTTGGGACACCCCTGCAAGGTTTTGAACTTTCGAAAGCCGTGCCCGCGGTTATGTGGCAGCTGGTAATTTGTTAATATCCGGTTGTAGTAAACTTGAAGTAAACCCTTCTAAAATACACCAACCGTGTGCATAACCGTGAGTGTCTCTTTTCGGGGTAGATCGAGAGGAGAACACGGTTTCTGGGTTATGTCTGACGTAAGTAGGAGTTCAGGATCACTTCTTGATCATTACTAGTTGACGACCGTTCCTTTGTTTCTCTTCTCGCTCTCATTTGCATATGTTGGCCACCATATATGCTTAGCCGCTGCTGCAACCTCACCACTTTACTCCTTCCTTTCCCTTTAAGCTTTGTTAGTCTTGATACCCATGGTAATGGGATTGTTGAGTCCTCGTCGCTCACAGTTTACTACACCACCAGTTGCAGGTACAGGATATGCGATGATCATGACGTGAGAGCGATGTTACTTGTTTTTGGAGTTCTTCTTCTCCTGCTTCGATCAGGGGATAGGCTCCAGGTCGGCAGCCTGGGCTAGCAGGGTGGATATTGTTTCAGTTTCTGTTTATGTTTCATCCGTTGTCGGATGGTGCTCTTATGTATTGTGTTGTTGTATTCATGTGACATTGTATGTCTTGTATGTATCCCCACTATTATGTAATGTTGTTGTATTCATGTGACATTGTCTGACATTGTATGTCTCTTTAGGATAGTATCGCATATTGGGCGTGACACCGGACCCC
The DNA here is from genome assembly GCA_021605145.1 of Aegilops bicornis. Taxonomy (NCBI): domain Eukaryota; kingdom Viridiplantae; phylum Streptophyta; class Magnoliopsida; order Poales; family Poaceae; genus Aegilops; species Aegilops bicornis. The sequence continues at coordinate 510,874,583 of CM038669.1, read as the reverse complement.
CGGACCTGTGTCCGGATGTGGGTTCCGAACCGCACGCGCCCGGGCCCATCGAGTCCGATTGGGCTCCAGTAATGGAGTTCACCGCCGAGGATATCTTTCAGCACTCCCCCTTTGGCGATGTGCTAAATTCATTAAGGTCTCTCTCTCTGTTAGGAGATTCCTGGCCGAACTATGTCCGGCTCGAGTGGGAAGCAGGCGACGAAGAAATTCGTTACCCACCCACCACCCACTTAATAGCCACTGTCGATGATTTGACGGATGTGCTTGACTTCGACTCTGAAGACATCGACGGTATAGACGACGATGCGGGAGAAGAACAGGAACCACCGCCCATAGGGCGCTGGACAGCCTCCTCTTCGTATGATATATACATGGTGGACACCCCCAAAGAAAACAATGGCGATGAGGCAACAGAAGATAACCCCTTAGGGAAGAAACCAAAGCATGGGCGTCATCGGCGCCGCTCTAAGCCCCGCCATAGCAATACTGGCATAGGAGAAGAAAACAACCCAGATGGTGCCGAAGAAGAATACAATCCTGATCAGTCTACCTTTGAACAGGCCGAACAGGAACACGGGCAGGTCAACCCAAAGGAAATGGCGACGGACGGATACATGGAGGAGGACAACTATATGCCTCCCTCCGAAGACGAGGTGACCCTCGACGACGATGAATTCGGCGTACCCGGTGATCCAATAGAGCAGGAGCACTTTAAGCGCCAGCTCATAGCCACTGCAAGAAGCCTGAAAAAGAAGCAGCAGCAGCTCCAAGCTGATCAAGATCTGCTCGCAGACAGATGGACCGAGGTCCTGGCGGCCGAGGAATACGGACTTGAGCCCCCCACCAAGGGTTACCCAAAGCACAAGTTGCTACCTCAACTAGAGGAGGAGGCCGTAGAGCCTACACTACAGCACAAGACGAGGCTGACCGGCCACCTCGTGGCCGGCATAAAATGGCGTATCAGACCGAATACCAGCACGCACCCCCATGCCAGTTCACTACGGCCCGGGGCAATACGCAGGACATGCGAGACATATTGGAAAACAACACAGGACAAAACAGATCAATCTACGGATCACGGGGGCGCGCCACAGCACATGATGATGACTATCATGCCGGATACGCTAATAATAAGCCCGGCCAGGCCGAACATAACCGACCAAACTTAGTCAGACTACGTCTTGACATAGCCCTGCACAGAGGCGCCGCACACCCCCTCTGCTTCACTGATGAAGTAATGGATCATGAATTCCCAGAAGGGTTTAAACCCGTCAACTTTGAGTCATACGATGGCACAACAGACCCCGCGGTATGGATCGAAGATTTCCTTCTCCACATTCAGATGGCTCGCGGAGATGATCTACATGCCATCAAGTATCTACCCCTTAAGCTTAAAGGACCAGCCAGACATTGGTTGAATAGCCTGCCGGCGAACTCCATCGGCAGTTGGGATAATCTTGAGGACGTATTCCTCGACAACTTCCATGGTACTTACGTGCGACCACCGGATGCTGATGACTTAAGTCACATTACCCAACAGCCCGGAGAGTCAGCCGGGAAATTCTGGACTCGGTTCCTAACTAAAAAGAACCAAATTGTCGACTGTCCGGATGCCGATGCCCTGGAGGCCTTCAAGCATAATATCCGCGACAAGTGGCTCGCCCGACACCTCGGCCAAGAAAAACCGAAGTCCATGGCGGCCCTCACGACACTCATGACCCGCATTTGCACGGGCGAGGACAACTGGTTGGCTCGCAGTAGCACCACGCGAAGAAACTCCGGCACTTCAGATGTCCGAGACGGTAACGGAAAGCCACGGCGCAATACACATAAGCGTCGGAATAATGGTGACAACACCGAAGATACGACAGTCAATGCCGGTTTCAGCAACTCAAAATCTGGTCAGCGGAAAAAGTCGTTCAAAAGAAACAATCTGGGATCGTCCAGTCTCGACCGCATACTCGACCGCTCGTGCCAGATTCACGGCAACCCCGACAAACCAGCCAATCACACTAACAGAGATTGCTGGGTGTTCAAATAGGCCGGCAAGTTGAATGCCGAAAACAAGGACAAGGGGCTGCACAGCGATGATGACGAGGAGCCCCGGCGTCCGAACACTGGGGGACAGAAGAAATCCCCACCCTCAGGTGAAAATGGTAAACATGATCTATGCCACCCACATTCCCAAACGGGAACGAAAGAGTGCACTTAGGGACGTCTATGCGATGGAGCCAGTCGCCCCAAAGTTCAACCCATGATCATCCTGTCCGATCACATTCAATCATAGGGACCATCCTACCAGCATCCGTCACGGCGGCTCAGCCGCATTGGTCCTTGACCCAATCATCGACGGATTCCATCTCACGCGAGTCCTTATGGACGGTGGCAGTAGCCTGAACCTGCTTTATCAGGACAGAGTGTGCAAAATGGGCATCGATCCCTCACGGATCAAACCAACCAAAACCACCTTTAAAGGTGTAATTCCAGGGGTAGAGGCCCGGTGTACGGTCTCAATAACACTGGAAGTGGTCTTCAAATCTCAGGATAACTTCCGAAGCGAGGAATTAATCTTCGATACCGTCCCTTTCCGTAGTGGCTATCATGCACTACTTGGACGAACCGCGTTCGCTCGATTCAATGCGGTACCTCACTATGCATATGTAACGCCCCAGTTTCAATGCGCCAGGTGTCCGCCAGTTATTCGCCGTCGTTGCCATTTCATTTGCTTGCGTGTTGCATTTTATCATGTCATCATGTGCATTTCATTTTGCATACGTGTTCGTCTCATGCATCCGAGCATTTTCCCCGTTGTCCGTTTTGCAATCCGGCGCTCCTATGCCCTCCGGCGTTCCCCTTTCGTCTCTCGTTGTGAGCAGGTGTTAAACGTTCTCGGAATGGACCGAGGCTTGTCACGTGGCCTTGGTATAGCACCGGTAGGCCGCCTGTCAAGTTTCGTGCCATTTGGAGGTCGTTTGGTACTCCAACGGTTAACTGGGTAACCGTAGACCCCCCTTCTCTTTGCAGCCCAACACCCCTTCCAAACAGGCCCAAAACCCATCTAACTCCCCTCCATGCTCTCGGTCGTTCGATCACGATCGTGTGGACGAAAACCGCTCCTCATTTGGACTCTCCTAGCTCCCTCCACCTATAAAAACGTCCTCCCCATCCATTTTCGCAGATCAAACCCTAGTTTTCCCCTCCGCGCCGCGCCGGACATGTCCGTCCCTGGCCGGACACGTCCGCCGCCGCCCTCCCGCGAATCCGCCGCCGCCACGTGGCCTCCGCCGCCAACCCAGCGCTTGTCGCGAGCCCGGAGCCCGCCCGTGACAAAGCGCCGTCGCCCGCTTGCATGGTGCCCGCGCCCTACGCCGCTGGCGATGCCGCCGCCGGCTTTATCCACGGCACGGCGCCATACCCTTCCTCGCCGTCCCCGCCGCCATGCGCCTCGGCGCTGATCCTCCTCGCCGCCGCGCAAGCCCTCGCCGTCGCCGCTTCGCTGCCGCTCGTCCGCGCCCGAGCGCCGCCTCGCCGGAGCACGTCGGCGCTGTCCCGCCGCTTCGCTCCGGCGAGCTCCCCTTCGCCTCCGCGTGCCGTTCCCCGCCGGAATCCGGCCGGATCCGGCGAGGAGCGCCCAGATCCGGCCCGGATCCGTCCTCCCCGACCTCTCCCCGCAGCTCCGGCGTCTTCCCCTTCTACTCCGGCCGTTCTCCGGCGAAGATTCCGGCGAGTTGACTTTTTCCCCTCGAGGTCCATTTTTCCACCAAGTCCCTGTTATTTTGACATCATCATGCCGTATCTCTGCATCCGTAGCTCCGTTTCGTGCGTGTAATATGTCAAATTGTTCGTCTCAACGAGTACTTCGTTTCATTCCATTGTATCATGTTCATTTGAGCTCATGTTGATGCCTCAATCATCATTGCAAGAGTGCTTCATAATGTTGTCTGCTGTCTGTTAACAGAACATGCTCATTTGTCATTTTTTCCATGATTGATGTGTGCATCATATGAGGTTGACCTCTACATGTGTTTTGATCTATGCCATGTCTTATTTATAGAGGTGCTTACCATCTATTTTTATGATCAATGTGGTGACTAGCACAAGCATGTAAACTAGGCTTCGTAATGTTGCTGATTTTAGTCCGTGTTCTGCTGTTATTTTGATGCCATGTAAACTTGATGCTACAGAGAGATCCATGCATAATTTGAGATACTTCAGTAAGGATGTTTTGAACATATGGTTTTTCTTTATCCATTCATGCCCCTGTTTGCAATTATGGAGTAGTCTAGCATGTCATTTTCGTGCTCTACTTTTGCTACAAAATGTTTCCTGGCAGATTGTTTACATGTTATTCAATTTTTCCAAGGTTGTTGTAGTTGATCCTTGCATGCTATGGAATTTATCTTGCCATGCTTAGTTGATCCTTACTGTTGGTTGCCTTGCTATGCCATGTATTGCTCTGTGGTGAGTGTAACAAGCTCACCAACATGCCTTCATAATTCTGTTTCTGCCATGTATGAATCTGTAATATAACTTGTCATGTTTACATGGGTGCCATCATATTTTCTGTTCCTTTTTGGATCATAGTCAGTAAAGGACTTTTGTTCTATGTAATTAGTAGGTTCATGCCATGCCTTTGTTTAACATGATAAGTTCCTATAACATGTTGTTTGATAGCTCTAAACATTGCAACCTGATGTTATTTCTGCAGTCTGAAACTGATATTATTTGCAATCTTGCCATGTGTGTTTGAGCATGTTGTACTGATTTCTGGAGATAGCTCAGTGTTAATGTTTTGTAATGCTTTACCTGTACATCATGCCCATGCCTTTTTTTATATTGTGGCACTCTAGCATGTAGTTTTGGTGCTTGCAATATGCCTAGTTGCTGTTTTGGACAGCTTGTCCTTTAAACTTGTAGTGTGCATGTGCTGAACCGTTGCTCCGTTTTGAGTGTGCTCTATATGAAACTTGCTTAGTTTTGCATATAGTTTCATATTATCATGTTGCATCCTTGTTTTGAGGTGTTTGCTTGATGTTTGTATGCATTTTGCATCAATGTCATGTTTAACTTGTTTTGCTCATATCTTCTAGGCCGTAGCTCCGAACTAAATGAACTTTATATGTAACTTGACTAGAATCTCGTGTAGATCATCTTGGTGCATCTTAACTTGCTGTTTAATAACTTGAACATAAGGTTTATTCAGATCTGGACCAATTTCGAAATATGCATATGAGGACTTACCGGAATTGTTATATGTTGTTCCCGGCCTCATTTAAACTTGCCTTGATGTGTTGCTCTTGTTTGCATCATCTCTTGCCATGAGTAGATTCATTTAGCATTGTCATGCATCATGTTCGGTTGTGCATCATGTCTTGTTCATGTGTGGTGTGTTTACTATGTTGTGTGTTTCTTCTCGATAGTTCCTGTTTCATTGCGATCGTGAGGATTCGTTCGTCTACGCTTGGTTCGTCTTCGTGGCTTCATCTTCTTCATGGACTCGTTCTTCTTCCTTGCGGGATTTCAGGCAAGATGACCGCTACCCTGGATCTCACTGCTATCATTGCCATGCTAGTTGCTTCGTTCTATCGCTATGTTGCGTTACCTATCTTTTGCTCATCAAGCCTCCCAAATTGCCATGAACCTCTAACCTTTTACACCCTTCCTAGCAAACCATTGCTTGCTATGTTACCGCTTTGCTCAGCCCCTCTTATAGCGTTGCTAGTTGCAGGTGAAGTTGAAGATTTCTCCATGGTGGACAGGATTTTGGTTGGGATATCACAATATCTCTTATATTATTAATGCATCTATATACTTGGTAAAGGGTGGAAGGCTCGGCCTTTTGCCTGGTGTTTTGTTCCTCTCTTGCCGCCCTAGTTTCCGTCATACCGGTGTTATGTTCCCGGATTTTGCGTTCCTTACGCGGTTGGGTGATTTATGGGACCCCCTTGACTGTTTGTTTTGAATAAAACTCCTCCAGCAAGGCCCAACCTTGGTTTTACCATTTGCCTCACCCAGCCCTTTTTCCCTTGGGAGTCGCGCTCTCGAGGGTCATCTTTATTTACCCCCCCCCCCCCCCGGGCCAGTGCTTGTGTAAGTGTTGGTCTAAACCGAGCGATGTCTGGCGCCCCCTGGGCAACCAGGGTCTATGCCAACCCGACGTCTGGCTCATCCGGTGTGCCCTGAGTACGAGATATGTGCAGCTCCTATCGGGATTTGTCGGCACAGCGGGAGGCTTTGCTGGTCTTGTTTTATCATTGTTGAAATGTCTTGTAAACCGGGATTTCGAGTCTGATCGGGTCTTCCTGGGAGAAGGTATATCCTTCGTTGATCGCGAGAGCTTATCATGGGCTAAGTTGGGACACCCCTGCAGGGTATAATCTTTGGAAAGCCGTGCCTGCGGTTATAGGCAGATGGGAATTTGTTAATATCCGGTTGTAGATAACTTGACACCAGATACGAATTAAAACGCATCAACCGCGTGTGTAGCCGTGATGGTCTCTTTTCGGCGGAGTCCGGGAAGTGTACACGGTTTCTGTGTTATGTTTGACGTAAGTAGGAGTTCAGGATCACTTCTTGATCATTGCTAGCTTCACGACTGTTCTGCTTGCTCTATTCTCGCTCTTATTTGCGTATGTTAGCCACCATATCATGCTTACTTAGCCTCACCACTTTACCCCTTCCTTTCCCTTTAAGCTTTGCTAGTCTTGATACCCATGGTAATGGGATTGCTGAGTCCTCGTGGCTCACAGATTACTACAACAACAGTTGCAGGTACAGGTTATGCGATGATCATGACGCGAGAGCGATGCTTGCTTGCGTTGATTTCTTCTTCTGGTTCTTCGATTAGGGGATAGGTTCCAGGTCGGCAGAGTGGGATAGCAGGGTGGATGTCGTTTGAGTTTCTGTTTGTGTTTCATCCGTAGTCGGATGATGCTCTTATGTATTGTGATGATGTATTCGTGTGGCATTGTATGCCTCTTGTACGTATCCCCATCTATTATGTAATGTTGATGTAATGATATCCACCTTGCAAAAGCGTTTCAATATGCGGGTCTATCCTTGGTGGGACCTTCGAGTTCCTTTTGGATAGGATCGCATATTGGGCGTGATAGCATACCTTAAGCTCAAGATGCCAGGACCTCATGGGGTTATAACAGTCAATGGAAACACAGACCGCTCCATCCGTATGGAAGAGCACACTGCGGCCCTCGCGACAGAAGTACAAAGCAGACTTCTTCGACAGACAACCCATTCGGCAGTGACAACCCCGAACACCGTCAAGCGAGTCCGGAGCACCCTGCAACAGGATCGTCAGGCACGCCAAGAGCTCGATTAGCAATCCGGCCTCCGCCCCAGCCCCATTCAGGCGGCATTTGTGCCACGCGTACATAACTGCACACTCAAAATACCATGGGCATAGGTGGAGGCGAGTCGATCATGCAGCCCACAGTGCGGTTCAGCCGCCACGAGGCCCGCATACCCTTCTTCTTTCTTTCTTTCAGGACCCTACTTTCGGGCAGCCCCTTCTGAGAACCGGACCATCGGACTCATCACAGGAGGGAACACCAAGGAGGCAAGAGGCTTTGCACACAAGGGAATACCCAGGTGGTCTCTGTCAATGATCAGTATACCTGTTTTACATACCCGCATGCAGCCTGCCCTTGGACAGGACATGTCAAATAGTCCTATTTGTTTCTGCTTAACGCATTAATTGTACACATACGCCTTGCCGTATAATACAAATAACAACGGGAAATAGTATATAGTGTCAGCTTCTTTTTACTATCTTCATATTTTCCCTTGAATATTTATTAAATATTGCATTCGTACACCTTGGTACGATCAGTTTGCCAGGGGCTTCTTATTGAGCCCCATAACATGGCAAGAAAAGTCCGAACACTTTCGACAATGCGGCACCCCGAACTTATAGCATTATATGCATCAGATCCGAATCATGTCTTGGTTCAATAGTTTGGTTAGCCCGGCTCCCTTGTTTTGGTACCTTACGTTCCGTTATATCGGCTATCGTAGGTCGCGTTTTTTGTCATGCATGTACATCCATGACAAATTTATTACAGAATCAAGATAGTCATACCTGTGCTATCATAGAAGTGCTGCATGACATTACCAAAATTATCATCACGGAAGTGTCCACTTCCATGATGATAAATCGTATGTCCTGAAGTGCTTCGTCCAAGGGTGACCGACACATGGCATCCACCGGAACGGAACACCGTTAAGCTATCGGGTCGGGTTTTGGATCCGATAACCCGTTAACAGCCCGACCAATGGGGATTTTCCATGTAAAATCATCATTGGTCGGAGGAAACACGATGTCGGCTCATCATTGGGACAGATATCATCCACTCATTGGACGTAGAAGGCGCCTATGATACGTCGACCGTGGCACGCCCAACAGAGGCCCATTCACGTGAAAAGGCGGCTGTTTGACTTGGTCAAAGGTGGCGGGCGGCCCATGGAAAGCTCGTTAACGGCGTGTTCGCATATAGCCCATTTACCGCCCGCTAACCCAAGGCCCGTTCGCCCTATCTGAATTAGGCCCGATGGCGTCATCCGGGCCATCCAATATGATTCCAAATTTCATTTTCGCCGCCCATGTATGGCCCATGACGCGTCTTCGGCCCATATGAGGCCCTATGTAGCTCTTGGCCTATTAACGGCCCGTGGTGAACCGGCCCGCAATGAACAAAGTGTATCACTTTACACCCATTAACGGCCGTGGTGAAATCGCCTGTAATGAACAAGATATCACTTTATACCCATTAAGGGCCCGTTGTTCGATTGGGCTGTTTCCGGCAAATGTTATCTTTCGGCCTTCTCGTGAGCCCATTTATTCTTGGGCTCATTTCAAAGATTCGTTTACTTACGGCCCGTTACATTATCATTTTACGCTTGTGGGCCAAATTCAGCCCGTGTAATTACGTTGGCCCGTTTGTGGGCCGTTAATGTCGTTGGGCGTTTTCATAGCGTCATCAAATACGGCCTATTAACGATGGCCCGTTATGGTCATACGGCCCGTATAAGGCCCATTGATGATACGGCTCAGAAGGCCCATTGTTTCTACGGCCCGTAGAAGGCCCATTGTTTCTACGGCACGTAGAAGGCCCATCGCTTTCACGGCCCATAGAAGGCCCAAAGTGTCACTATAGTAAATATTAGCCCATGGTTATTGTGGCCTAGTTTTAAAAAGAATCGCACCGACTACAAGCAAACAAATAAACAAGACAACAAGGAAATAAATAAGCAAGCAACTTATGCTAGGCTATCACGGTACATTACACATATTACATCCACTAGGCATCAAAGTTCGCCACCAGTGCAAATATAGGGAACAAAGAAACATATCATATACACTGGTTGTCAAAGTTGGCGACCAGCGCACATAAGCGCCGCAGCAAAACAAATCCAGAACTGAAATTACTTCAGAAGATCTCAAGAAACAATATCCTTGTACCCATAATGCTGGCAAGATGCTTAGCAAACTTATTAACTTTCTCTTGTTTGGCTCTTAAATCCTGCAGCGCTTGTTGTTGCACCAGAAAATATGCATCTGAATTCTGCAGGGACTTCCTCAGTCCTTGACTTCTGTCAAAGACATCTCGATCGATGTCTTTCAACCGGAAGTTGAGATTCAAGAAGACGAACTGATTCGCATAAATGAAGTTCAAGAGCTTGTGCCAGAGTGGCCAAGAACTTTCGAACACTACATCAATATAGGACTTTTGGGTTCCCTCACCGCCGTCAAGATAGTTTTTATCAGCTTTCTTGGCGACCAACAGGGTGTCTCACTATCTTGAACCTTATCTGCATTACTTCCTTTACCATTGGATAACGCAGATCGTGTTCTCCAATATTTTTCCGCATTCTAAAAGAGAAACAAGCGGACACATCACATGTTTACCATGTTGTATATGAAACTCATTTTGGTAAATGAGTTCAAGAGTAAAGTGGACAGGATAACAGCATGAAACAAACATATATCTATGTACCATGGTCACTTTATGGTCTATATCATTCTAGTTTTTGTTGCCAAATCAAGATGGAGACACAGTTCAACTAATATTTGATCAAGACAAAGCAGAATAGACAGAATATAAGTGTGGGTAACTATAGAGAAATAACAACACTTGTAATGTGCATGACATGAGAACATAACTGTTTATTCAATTCAAACTAAAATCAACATAGAGCAGGTTACAACAGCAAACCAGTTAAAGAAACAGGTTTAAAACATACTTGTTGCGTCATTGGAGTTTCAATTCCATCCTTCAAATTTGAAAATAGTTGGTATGAGTAAATACAGTAATGCAAGAGCAAAGGAGTATGAACCATAGCTACAGTTCCCTTACTAACCGCTCGTGTTTGGCTGCTCTGTGGTGGAGACGGTGTTGTGTCAACTGGAACCGGGTTACTATCTGCCGGGGTTGGGGTTAGAAGGGCTGTAGCTGGTTCTCTATCCAACTGGGTAGGGGTACAATCTGCGAGAGTCTGGGTTATGTGTGGTGGATCTGGTCCTTGGGTAAGTACAACCGTGGTTCTATCTGCATCAACTGGTAGCAGTATCTTTTCTGAAGACCGTGTTGTTACTCCCTTAGATATTGCCATCACGCTCTCCAATTCAAATGGCTAATAAAAAAGAAAAGTAATTGAAAGTATAGACATTGTATGATAGACAGGTGCAATGGATAGTGGGGAATAAGAGAGGGCATGAAATAATTCATATTTATGTTGTCTAACCAAACAGGATAGCATGACACAATTTCACATATATGGTGGCTAACTAAACAGGATAGCATGACACAATTTCACATTATGATGGCTAACTAAAAAGATGGAAAGACATAGTTCAAAATATGAGACTATGTAAACAGGATGACATGACATAACTATATAATGTGTTTATTAAATAGGTTGGCATGCCATAATTCACATACATTCATGGATAGAATGCCATAATTCTAAATATGATGACTGTAAACACTAAACAGGATGAGATGATATAACTATATGATGTCTTTATTAAATGGGTTGCCATGCCATAATTCAGATAGATGATGTGTATGTACTATGTAAACATGATGGCATGATATAATTCAAATATATGATTTCTATATTAAGCAAGTAAGAGATGGCAATCTATATATGATGTAAAAACTAAGCAATGCAAGACAACATGCATGACATGGGTAATATAACCCTGCCAAGTTTGGAGCATAGACCTCGGGGAAATAGGACTGGTCATCGCCTACTGAATCCTCCTCCGAGGAGCTCTCTAACCAAGAAGATGTCTGCTTCAGCAGGTATCATTGTCTGCTCTGAATACCTTGTTTTCACTCCAGATACTTCCATCACCGTTTCAAATGGCTGATGCACAGGAAGAGTTGTTGAATATACAAACGTTGTCGACAAATGGAACACGTAATACAAAAAAATGATAGCATGATATAATTCACATGCATGATATTGGCTAAACAGCATGGCATTGCATAATTCACATATATAATGCCTTTGCAACAAGATAGCTTTGTATAACTCACATATATAATGTCTTGCAACAAGATGGCAATGCATAATTCACATATATGGTAATTAGACACCTTTGAGCAATTGGCATTCACACAAAGCATGTCTAAACTAATCAAATGGCATAGCAATGCGAGACACCATACGCATGATATGAGCAACATAACCCCGCCAAGTTAGAGCATACACCTCGGGGAATAGGACTGGTCATACATCTCGAATCCTCCTCACGAGGAGCTATCCGTAACCTGCGAGATATGCGCGTCGAGATAGCATAGTTTGCTTTCGTAAGACCTTGTTTTCACTCAAGAATTTGCCATCACCGTGTCAAATGGTTGATGCACACGAAGAGCAGTTGAATGTACTAACATTGTTGACAAATGTAATATGTAACAAAAAAAGGATGGCCTAATATAATTTACATATAAGATGACTGGCTAAGCAAGATGACATTGAAAAATTCACATATATGATGCCTGGCTAAACAAGGTGGCGTTGCATAATTCACATAAACGATGAATAAACTAAACAGATGTCATTTGCACAAAGGATGTCTAAACTAAGCAGATCACATATTTGATGTATAAAGTAAGCAATGCAAGACACCATATGCATGATATAACCAACATCAGCATGCCAAGTTAGAGCGAAGACCTTAGGGGGTAAATAGGAGTTATCTTTTGCTTCTGAATCCCCCTCAGAACAGATATCTTCCTCTCGATTACAATCCGAAATGCATGGAGGGGGGGCTGCCTTTGCGCCTACCATCGAGCGACTTCTGCATCAAATTATATTGCCATGCAAGGCTCGTCTCTTTTGTTCTACATGTTCAGTTCCATTGTTTACAATAACTGTCATGCGTAGGAATAAAACATAGTGAAATTATGTAAGGAGTGCATGCAGAAATCCAGAGTGATGGTAGCAACCTGTGGATAGACCCAAAACAAATAATAGCAGGCAGATAATGGCTTCAGTTAATAAATACAGATAATGGCTTTTCTTGCTTTGTTTCCCACCCAACATGAAACTCATAGTAGAAACCGGAGATTAACGGATAGTAGATAGATACTATTGATAGCGGCCCGATATGTACCCCACAACCATTTAAAAACTCAAGTTTGACCATTAATTTGGAGCTGACTCGAGTCTAATCGGTGAACAGTGACGATAAAGTAGCATGTGATATCAGCGATGCATAACGTGGCAGAACCACGAAAGAGTGCGACCTCTCTTGCGGACCCGTAGTCCTCGAGGTCATCTGCTCGGTGATGATGGTAATGCAGTTTTCATGGCTGCCAAGGGGAAGAAGATCCGAGGCGGCGAAAGACAGATCTGGAGGTCGGATCCCTCTTGGCTTTGGACTCTTCTATCGTTGGAGCAGCTGAGCTGGGGTGGACGACAAGGCAGCAGAACGGGACAAACCACGCAAGGTTTTATTTGACAACTTTACGTAAGAGAAGTAATTCTGTAAGGGCTCGTTTGAATTGGAGGATTCCAACAATGCGAGGATAGGAAATAGACAGGAATAGGATAGGAATGCACGTGCAAAGCAGAGAATTTAAAACACAGATTTCGCCAATCTGGGTGTTTGATTCACAACAATTGGAAGATCATAGGATGCAAAGAAGCATTGTGAGATTAAGTCAAACCACAAGAAAATGTACGGTTATAATGCTATTATGCTACTATCTCTTAGTATTGTGCTTCATGAATAGGAATTTGAAAAGGAGGACAAGTGAAAATTAAAATTCCTACGTTTTTTCTTTCAAGGAGACACTAAAGGAACAAATCCGTGTGCTCAGGGGACAATATATATAACATGTAGAGTAAAAAAGAGATGCAACAAGTGTACAACCTCTTTGGCGAAGCCATGTCGATCTCAGCGTGATTGGGTTGGCCGGTGAGGACGCTCCGGCTGACTTTGCTGTCGGAGGAGGGGAAGAAGATCTTAGGCGTCTAGAGATGGAGCCCGAGGTACTGCTCATTGTGATGGAGGGGTTCGTCGTTGGAGCAACTCCGGTGAGTTGTACGACGCCGAGGCTGAAGCAGGACAAGAGAGACAACGAACAATGTTAACCTGAGTGGAATTCTAATAGCATCTCCAATACATGAAGTAAAATACATAACCACAAAGTGCTAGATGTAAAATACACCAGCCGCTCATCTCTGAACTTAACTGTCAAAACTGAACTTAACTGTCAAAACTGGACTTAACTGTCGAAACTGAACCTAACTGTCGAAACTGAATTTTGTTGTCGAAACTAAATTTTGCTGTCGAAACTGAACGCACTAGCAAGGTGAGGCTACACGTCGGTCGACTGACTTTTTCATCTCTGGTCAGTCGATTTTGCAGCCGTTGGATACGAAATCAAGGGCATGCGGTTCATCTTCAACCTCCACCCCCCTGAGCCGCCAGCCACCACCGGCCAAACAGCAGCCCCGCGCCGCCCGGCCGGCGGTGCGCCACCCCGCCCGCCCCGAAAACACTCCCCACCGCCGGTCCATCGCCGCCTCGGCCATCCCTCTTGCCCCCCCTCCCCCGTGCCGATATTTTTCTCCGGCGATCCCACGCCACCGCCCCGCTACCGCCGGCGACCATCGCCCCCATCCTGAACCCTAAGATAGATAGTGGGGTATCTCTCCGGCGAGCCCCCCTCCCTGCTGCGGCTGGTTCCTCCTTCATCCCGGCGAGCCCACCCCTTGAAAATTTACTGACCCAAAAGTCGATTCGGTCCGATCAAGTGTAGCCAAATCGAGCAAAGATCGCAAGCAAGAGCAAGAGCAAGAGCAGCAGCGAGCAAGAGCAAGAGCAAGGGCAGACCAGGCAGGGGACCGAGAGCAAGAGCAGAGCAGCGGCGAGAGCTAAAGCAGCAGCTCCTCTTGATGTGGACGTCGCCCGCCGAGGGAGCGACGCCGTGGAGGAAGTGGCCGGCGACGCCGCCGTGGATGGAGCCGCACCGTGTCGGCTCGGGACCGAGCACCGGCAGCACCGTGAGATCGAATCAAGAAGAAAATGCGGCGATTAGTATACAACCTCTTTGGTGGCGCTGATTAGGCCGCATCTTCATCCGAGGAAACGGTGATGATGATGCTCTTCCAGTGGTGCAAGTGAAGACGGCGGTGTGGGAATTGAGGTGGTGCGAAAGACGAGGGGAACATCGAGGCAGCTCCTTGGAGGTGGAGGACGGGGTGACTGAACCGGCGGGACGATGAGATCGACGACGGATCCTTATCCGGTACGATGGATGAGGGACATCGGGGTGTTGTTGTGGACGACTTCGTCGGGGAAGAGGCTCCGGCTGGGTGGCGGACGGAGCAGGGTGTGGGGTTTCATCGCGGGTTTTCGCGGCCTCGGTGTACGAATGGGTGGGCGGATGGGATGGCAGTGGGGAACCATGGCTTAGAGATGCGCTTGTCCGAAATGTGGGGTAAGTTACGAAAGTACCCCCCACCGATTTGAGGCGGTTCTTTCGGTTCAGGGGTACCACGGGCATTTCACGTGTCGGGATTTCACAGGAGGTGGGAGTTTTCGCGCGTGTTGTAATTTCGGAATAGCAAGGCGCGGGTTGAGATGGAGGGAGTTGTCGGAACACAACGAGACAAAGATATATCTTAAATATTTCGGGCTAACAAGGCGCGGGTTGAAATTTTCGGACAAGCCTAACGTGTACTGTACCAAATCAATGCGGACTACAAATGTCATTCAAAACTTTGAATTCATGTTATGTTCAATTAAAATATTTCGCTACGTGTATAATGCATGCAACCTACTACTCAAATGAACGTTTTAGTGCATTCCAAACGTATATACTACCGCTTCAATATGAACTAAATTTGAATAAGATCTACAGTAATGATTGTTGTGAAGTCAAAGCATTTGAATTCATTTCTCTGTTTTAATAAGATCTACAATCATCATTATTGTCAAGTTAAACCATCGTTTGTGTATTATCTTCACGCACACTACATGGTTAGTCTCGAGTTACATATGAACTATGTGTAGTATATGAACTCGAACTAGATTTTTTGAATCCACTTTATTTTGATTTCAAATCACATTACATTTCTAGCTCTAGCTAGATCTTCATAATCTAGACCATGTCTCATATGTATAATGTGTTTATCACATTATGTATGGTGCCCGCCTCACGCCTGCAAGTATTTAGATGTGAGTTGCAAACACCACACATTACCACAAATTCAAATAGAATGTGAGAATGTTCGATATATAGTATTGTTTAGATTGCTCGATATTTAGTTGTAAGCTGCAAACGCCACACATTATCACAAATCCAAATAAAATGTGAGATTGTTTGATGTATAGTATGGTTTAGATTGTTCGGCATTTAGTCGTGAGTTGCAAACGCCATGCATTATCACATTATGGTATAACATGTGCACAAAGACGTGTATCACCACTATATTCATGCATGCAATGTTTAAAACACTATGATCTCCTATTCAAATATATGAATCTGCTTTCATATCAAATTATGATCTTTGTTAGTCTCTTAAACCCACACAATCCTCTAACCTTTGTAGCTACCACTAACTTTCTCTCGTGCATGCACACGCCCTCCTCGCCCTCCCCCTCCCTCGGCATTCTATCCACCGGGCACATTCATTTTTTTCTTTAGGTCATTCTCCCAGAGTCTCCACAACTCCTTTCCTTCACACACCGATCGATAAACCTCTCTAGCGATGCCTGCCTACAGCATACACACACAGCTTCAATATCCTCCTTTATGTGTCCTTGCCTCGTGTCTCTCATATGGTCAGACACACGTGTAAACTCTTGCCCCTCTTTTCATTGATCTCACAACCGCACACTCCTCACCCTATCTAGCTAGTAGTTGGGCCTCTTCCACCACCTCCTAGCTCCATTATCTCTGTCTATCCGTCTCGCTAGGCCTTATTTGCCTCTAACAAATGGACGTACACCGATCGATCTCTCGCTATACATATAGCCAGCTAGGTCCTTATAACTCGCTTTTTACCCACACATCGATCGATCTACCTTATTAGTTGTGTCTCTCCTTCCTCCGACAAACAACAATTGATCTACCGATCTAGTTAGGGTTTGCTTACCAAACACATGGTTCCCCTTCATCATCCATGGATGCGTCCCGACAGATCTATCACGCACAGGCACACACAGAAACACATCCCCACTCTTATTGATAACATTGTAGTTCCACCCTCAGTTTGTCTAGTAGGCCTCTCCCGACATCTCCGAGAAGCAACTCCATCACCCATCCAACAATCTACCCCTCTCCCTCCCTCTCCCTCCCTCTCTCTCTCCTCTCTCTCTCTCTCTCTCTCTCTCTTTGTCCCGTCATATTTCCCGTCCTTTAGTTATGTATGGATGTCGACCGATCTCCCTCAAGACATAGCTGGGTCTCTCCTTCTCAACACATATACAAGTCGTTCTACCTCTATAGTTAGGCCTCTGCCTACCCCTGCCCCCCACACACACCGATACATCAAGCGCTCTAGTCATGTCTCCCGGCCACACACAAACTTGACATGTGCCCTCTAACGTTCTGGTAGGCCAGTCGCCCCTATATCTTTGACTTGCACACACACACACACACACACACACACACACACACACACATACACACACACACACAATTTTGATGGCTCTCTTCATCATCTCGCACCCACCCACTTGATCCTCTCTTCGACTCTACCGATAGCTATGACCCCTCCCTCTCTTCTCGTGGATTGCCCAACCCTCTATGTATGATTTGGATAGGCCTCCATTTCACACACATTGCATGCAAAATTTTGTTTGAGATGTCATCGACACATATTCCCACAAATAATTCACGAAGTCAACCCCCCACCCCACCCCCACCCCCACCACAAAACAAAAACACTCACGAACGCGGTTTGTATCTCTCACACACACCCACGTAGGTGGGGGACGTGCACGAAGAGAAGAGGTGCATGCACGGCGCACGTACTCTGCCTCTTTCCCAACCACACCCGCTGGTACACGGTGGAGCTTATTTCTGTACAAAAAAGGCAGCCCACATGGTAATTTGGCATGTGTACTGGTTGTCCACTTGGTGGAGGGAGGATCACCTACCATGGGTGAACAAACAAATTGCGACTTGACGCGTTATGTTAAATTAAAAAAAGAGGCAAACCATGTGGGGCCTACCTTAGTGGCAAGGCTCTATACACTGGAGTACTTTTGATGTGTCCCGTCAACTTGCAGAACGAGGAGAAGCTTGCTTAGTACTCCGTCTCCCTCGCCCACAGGCGCGGTGGCTCGCAGGATGAGGTGAAGCTCGCTCCTCCCTCGCCCATGCGCGCGGTGGCTCGCAGGACGAGGATAAAAATTTACTACTCCCTCCGTTTACTCCTCGTCCCTACTACCTCCGCCCTGGTTTATTGGTCCTCATTGTAATCTGTGCCAAATTTTGACCATAAATTTACCTAACAAAATGCTCATGCATGTCACAAAAAATTATATATTTGAAAACTATGTTCGAATATGAACCCAGCGTTATAATTTTTGTTAACATGCACTAACATATTCTCAGTTAAATCTTTGGTCAAAATTTAGCACAAACTACATAGGGGACTAATAAACCAGGACGGAGGTAGTACTGCCTTGGTTATAGAGATTATATCATATTGTTTGGAATATATATGTCCTTTAGTAGATTTCAATATGAACTACTAGTACATACTCCAAACACGGATGTATATAGACGTATTTTAGAGTGTACATTCACTCATTTTGCTCCTTATGTAGTAGCACTCTCCCTCGCCCCTCGACCCTTGCCCACGTGGTGGACGTGCAGCAATTCATTCGGCCTCATATAGCCAGAACGATATATACTGCACTACCATTATTGCTCGACTTCCCGAAGACGCGAAGAGCCAATCGCAAGGTTAATATTTTGGAGATGCCAAGCGCAAGGTTATAAAAGAACGAGTAGTAGGTGCCCCGTCATTTATAAATAATTTTTTTTCTTCAGTGGCACGTACGCAATATGATAGGTTCATATGGAGAGAAAAGGAAACCGCTCCACTATATGCATAGTCATGACGGGCCAGCCTACACGGTTGCTTGTTGGGGTTGCTCTCTTCACACTCTCTCGCACAAAACGACTGTGGCCACATCTCTAACATCCCAGCGGAATACGTCCGCTTGGGGAAGGGGTGGATGCTTAGTGTAGATGCGGTGGCCATCGCCGACGGCGAAAACCTTGTCGCCGCACGCGTCGATCGGGGGTCCCTACGTTCTCTCTCACAAAGCCGGTGAGGTTGCCTTCGTCCCTTGCTCACTGCCGCAACGTGGGAAGTTGCCGCCTCCTGCCGCCTCCTCAAGGTTGAGCTACATCCCTCAGGTACAACTCCCTTTACAGCCGGCTTGCACCACTGCTCCAACTGCCCACATCACTCCCTGTGGATATTTCTCTACTTCTTTGCCCCGCACATACCTGATACCTCTCACCGCTTCTACGCATTGTATTTGTGATGAGTTTATGTCTCATCAACTAGTCCTAGTAATCTTATTCAAATCACGCTTCTTCAATTTCTTTGCCACAGGGATGCCCATCTCGATTTTGGTGAAACTGCACAAAATGAACCGATGGTCAAAAGGTTGCAAACTTCATTTATTAGGAAGCTCGAAAGTTGCCAGCAAATTGAA
Source organism: Aegilops bicornis (assembly GCA_021605145.1). Taxonomy (NCBI): domain Eukaryota; kingdom Viridiplantae; phylum Streptophyta; class Magnoliopsida; order Poales; family Poaceae; genus Aegilops; species Aegilops bicornis. The sequence goes on along the minus strand of CM038669.1, from coordinate 510,855,367 downwards.
GCCTGGTCAGGGTTCACGGTTCTAGGGCTAGGGACTGCATGGATCTTTTTTCTTTAGCTGCCTCTGTTCCAAAATAAGTGTCAACTTTAGTAGTAGTACAACTTTGTACTAAAGTTTGCACAAAGTTGAGACACTTATTTTGGAATGGACGGAGTACATATTTGCTATGATCTATCAATCATTGAGATGCAATAGCATGCATGTTAATCTCCTTTGTATTTGATGAAATGTTGCAACGGACAACCTTGGACGCAAGATACATGTAACAGGAGCGGGAAGCTTCATAGCATTGTACAAATTTATCTCGCTGATAAATTACAAGATGCGTACTAGTACGATACTAGTACTTCCTCCGTTCCTAAATATAAGTCTTTGTAGAGATTTCACCATTAACCACATGCGGATGTATATAGATGCATTTTAAGTGTAGATTCATTCATTTTGTTCTGTATGTAGTTCACCTAGTGGAATCTCTACAAAGAATTATCTAGTAGTAATAGCTAGCCCCCACTACTAGGAATTCTCTATCCTCTCCTTGAGCCACATCATCAAAATTGACGTAGCCGTTAGATCAAGTAAATCATTCATAATAGCCGTTTGATCTAGATGTTGAGAGGCTCCGCACTAAGCCACATGCAAGCATGCAGAAATACTGTGGCACATGCATGTGAGTGGGTTTTAAATCACATCAACATGTCTGCATGCAAGCATGCACCTAGTATGCATGTAAGTGAGCTTTTAAGTCCCATTAACATGTCAAAAAGAAAATATAATCCCATTATGCAGTAGGAGTTGGCTGATCTTTTTTCCTTACGTGGGATGATCTAAATGATGATGGGAGTTTATTTAGTTTGGCTACCACATTTGTCATGCGGTTATAGATATTTTTTTAGTTCTATGAAATCGATAATTTTGCACAGAGAGATATACCGCTGTTCAAGCAACAGCTGGGGACTCATCTAGTAATATTTACTGAACGGAGGGAGTACTATGTAAAGAGTTAGGTGTCGACGGTGATAGTGTGAGGTGGGCCATGTAATCACCGAGCGTGCGTGTTTTCACCGCTTCTTGCACTCCTCCGCTGTAAGAATGGAGAAAATTGTAATCTACTACCTCCTTTCGCCGAAAGCGTGGGACATCCAGCAGTCCTACCACCTCAGTAATAAAGACCAATGAGCCGCCAAATCACATAGAACCAGCAGTAAGTTGGACGGACGAAGCAACCATCACTCTTGCCCCAGTGAGAGGTCGCATCCGCTCTGCCCGGGCATGAATGCGGCACCGATTCTTTGGAGCAGCGCTGACCATTGCGGGCGGGCGTGGCAGCTGTCCGCATGTCCCAACCGCACACACTCGAAAACGAGAGGATGCACCGACTCTTGCGGCTAAAATCATACACTACACACCATATCTCTGTAGGAGTAGGTCGATATGTCACACTCTCTAACACACACATGTTGCTAAACACACACACGCACACGCACCCACCTTGGTCCCGTTGCACCTTCTAACGTGACTTATTACACCTAGACGGAGGGAGTAGTAAATATGCGAGATACGGTGGCACACTGACTTAAGTCAAAAACAAGTGCCCAAAATTTGTGTGCATGTTATAATAAGGATTCACTTAAAATAGTACGTGAGCGAACAGAGGGATCAATTGGACAGTGTTCCCAGCAAGAGCGAGATGTGTGAGGTAGTAAGATACACCGGGCGCTTTTAATTTTTCTTATTAATTTGTTTGTTTCACCCTCTGACTGGTGGGACCCAACGTACTACGTGGAGAGAGGTAAGGTGACTAAGGCTGCATTGTTTCTGCACCACTATGGATAGTCTTACCACCAAAGCCACATGACACGATTATGATTGAAATCCTAATGCCTCCCACACACACACACACACAAAACACGGCATGCCTGTCACACAAATGCATGAATGTATAAAAGTTTATTTTCCTCTCGTTGAACATAACGGGAGGGTTGTGTAGCTGGTTAGCCTGTTCGCTCATCAAACTTGAGGTCTCGGGTTCGATAACTAGTATATATATACACGCTAGAGCCTCAGCGCTTGTAGTTGCTCTCTTCAAACTCTCTCGCCCTCTGCAGATCTAAAGAAGACTTCGTTGGCCTCTCTCTCCCCTCACTGCTGCTCAAAGAGGTGGCAGGATCCGTCTGCTAGGAAGGGAAGGAGGCTTAACGCTGTCGCCGTCGACAAGGGAGGAAATCCACTACCGGCGTTGTTGGTCACTTTCCACCCAGCGGCGGCGCGGGAGGGCCTCCGACCCCTTCTTCTTCGCCGTCGTCCCGCCTAATCGAACCACGCCCAAGAACCTTAAGGTATATTTTACTTACTCCACATGCATTGCTCTAGCTGCATGTATACCATGAATCTAAGACGTGGTTCAAAGAGGTAAGGAGTGGGGGAAAGTAGTGGGAAAAGTTGTATATAGCATGAATTTAGGATGTGGTTCAAAGAGGAAATGAAGGGGGAAAGTTGTATAGCATGAATCTAGGACGTGGTTCAAAGAGGAAAGGAATGGGGGAAAGTAGTGGGGAAAGTTGTATCGCATAAATCTAGGACGTGGTTCAAAGAGGAAAGGAAGGGGCAAAAGTACTAGTTCAAAAAGGAAAGGAAGGGACAAGGCTGTACAGTTTGAGCAGGACTAGATTTGCTGCCCTCACATAGGGAAAGGTGTCTAAAGATAACAAAACTGGGACCAACACAAATATGCTCCTTGGTTGTTTGTTCTTTGTTGCAATAGACTATGCATGACCACAGTACATCGGTAGATGCACATGGTGCTGGAAAGGCCCAATCGTCCGTGCAACTCATTAGCTGTTGTTAATCTAAGGCCCTGTTTGGTTAAAAACTCCCTAGTCCCTACCTGCTTGGTTCCAAGGACTAAACATGGACTAGAGGTTATTAAATGACATGATAAAAGACCACGTTACCCCTAGTAATGAATTAATAGAAACAAGGTGTGATGTGTGGCAGGGGCAACTGTTGGAAAAAGTCCCAAAAAGACTCCCTCGGGGTCTTCTTTCTTTAGTCCCAAATGCCCACTTTTAGTCCCGAAAAGTCCCTCCTGTTTGGTTTAGATGTGACTGATATGGAGTTTTTTTAGTCCCTACACCAAAATGTCCCTGTAACAAACACCCTCTAATAATGTCATTTGGAAAATTGATGCAATGCCACGCTTAAAAGCAAATTACATGTTTAACGAATTTTATTGTTAATATAATCTCTATGTTAATATTAATCAATGCCACCGTTTGAGAAATGCTACTGTCTTGCTTTCTTTCCCATTTAGATAAGGCAGATGCTTCTTTTTGTTGGCTTCTGTGTATTGACCACTAATTGTTTCCTTTGCACTTCTGTGTAAACAGGTTATCTACTTCACCTCGTTGCCAATGTGACCTTTTGTTGCACTGCACAAAACACTTTTGTTTTAAGAGTGTTTTGTGCAGTTCAACCAAAATGTCACAATCGACAATGTTGCTTGATTGCTTGATCTTAGTGGAACCGCACAAGAGGACATCTTACTTCCTATCTGTTAAGGCGAATTTGGTTCAGATCTTCTTCTTGTGAGTTGTTTGAATTCCGCATCATGAGAGGTCACTACTAGCCTTCTTTCACATGATTCTGTAGTGTGCTTTCATATGTTGTGCTACTTGTACGATAATGTTGCCTGATTTTAGTGAACTTCACAAATGGAGACAAGACTTCCAATCTGTATGCGCACCATAATATCCCATTGAGGTAAGATAAGGATATTTCACAACTGCTGGCCTGTATTTTGCCACTTTCATCAGAAAATTAAGTTTAGTACTATACTTGTGCTCCCTAATTGACATGCCAAATCTTACATTGAAGGCGAAGCTTATGCATTATTGAACCAAGTGATGAAGGGGAAGAACAAGCGGAAGCAAAACAAAAATCAACTCTCGGTGTTGTAATGAAGCACTGGAACTGTGATGACACATGTAATGATATAGTTTTGCATCTTAATTTATTGCTATGGCTGGAACGAGCAATTATTTTGCCACTGATTTGATGCCATAAGTAATTATCTCTACTTGTGCAAACAGGGATCTTCTTTGAAGATACCATATATTTTAGTGGAACTGCACAAAAAGATGTTGGAAACATTAAACTAATCGAGGAGTATATAGTAAGCATGGCCACCACAGTAGATAGCAACAGATGGTTCCGGAGAAGTGCTTGATCTGTATGCTCTACACAATAAGCCTCCTGACAAAGGTTGGTACTCGCCCACTAATTCATCCATATGATTGAGCTTTGTCATCTCTATTGGTGTTGTGCTACTGTTTAGATACTGTCATGAAAAAGTGGTATTCTCCTCGAGAAGTGCTTCATCTGTGTTGTTTTAAATATTTCCTTTCCTTTTTTTCGAGCAAATAGGGATGCTAGCATTTAGTTGTCCTCTTGTCTTTGCACAGTAGGATCATCTTCCTCTGAAGAAGAATATGGAGTACGTGAAGTGACTAGTTCCGATTATGCCAGGATGAAGAAGCCTGTCTATCTTCTCATCAGAAGGAGCAGTTGAAGGATGGTTACATTACTCCCCACAAGACCAAACTAACTTCAGCTCAGAAGGACTAACAAATCTCCATTTTTTTGCTGTGATGCGCGAGTACAATGTTGTTCTAGGATTCTCATCACAAGGAACAGTTGAAGGATGGTTACATTACTCCTCACAAGACCAAACTAACTTCAGCTCAGAAGGACTGACAAATCTCCATTTTTTTGTTGTGATGCGCGAGTACAATATTGTTCTAGGATTCTTTCTGGTGAGTTCCAATTTTATTATATTGTGCTCTTCATTGACCATGTAGGTGAGTGTTTAACCTGTCAATTCATAGTACATTTTGCTTTATACTAATCACTTTTTTTGTATTTGTGCAAACAGGGGTGATCAGCTTGATTTCAATGGGAACTGCACAAAATGTTCATGAATACATCGAATCATTCATTTCCACCACAAGAAAGGAGGTGCCGATAATTTCAAGGCATTGCAACATATAAGGGCGAAATCATACAAGCTACGCGTGAATTTGGTTGATTTTGGTTGAACTGCACAAAAAGAAGAGTTGGTTTATTTAGCATGAGGTGCCATGTCAATGTCCGAACTGATGGCAAACCCTGCCCATTCCACAATCGTAGGCATTTGATATTTTCGAATGGGACAATCTTGTCAAATTTTTCTCATTGATTGTAAGACATGCCTTTGATATTTTCGAATGGGACGCCCTTGCTGTCAGCAGCGTCAATCAATTTTTTCTTCATTCTTTAGTTGTGAAGTAAATATTGCCTCTAACATATGAGTCCCTGAGATGCATAATCATCGATTGTTTTGAATGTTCTCTATGAATTGCCAGCCCTGTGTGTATGATTGCAATGTGCAGAAATGCTAAAAGGCTGCTCAAACTCTTTGTACTCCTTCTGTTCCTTTTTACTTTGCACATTGTGAAAGTGCATACTTTTTTGTACAAGATTGGTCAAAGTAGAGATACTTTGACTGCAGACAAAACTTGTATAGAAAGGACCGGAGGGAGTACATGTGAAACTGCTGCAAACGAGGTGATCACCTTGGGAATAATGCTAGTACGTATCGTTTTGCATGTTCATCCAATGCCAGTGATACAGGAATTCGAACTAATCAAAATGAATTCATTCATACACGGTCGGATTTCATATAAACATGCTGGATTTAATTACATTTCTTACATTCTTCAACTAAAAAGGGGTGTTTGTGGCCGCATGCATCTCCCAGATGCAGAGGCCGGGGGTCATCCTCCTTTTCTAAAAAAAACTAAAAAGGGGTGCGCTGGAGGTATAATTAATTAACCGAAGCTACCCACATGTGTCCTGCTGAGCCGAACAGAAGCTTCAGTAACTAAACTGCAGGTGCAGTTGCGTAACTGACATGTCGCCTGTTGGGCCCACGTGTCAGTCCGCCAACTGCACCAGCAGTTAAGTAGGAGCAGCGTTCTTCTCCAATGCAGCTCTCCGACTCCACGTCGCCGCCAAGAAGCTAACCGGCCGTCAATGGTCAACCCTCCTAGCTTGGCTTCAACCGGAGGGTAGCAGCAGTGGCCTTACTTGGACCCGAGCGGCGGCGACCTACCATGTTCTACTCTTCCTCGTTTTCTGTGTGGCGTAGCCTCGTTGGCAGCGGGGCGGGGCCTCGACGGAGCCGGCGATGTCCTCTGTCTCGTTGCCGGCGGGCGGCGCCTCAGCGCAGCGGTGGAAATCCTCCCCCACGTTGTCGGCAGGGTGGGGCCTCGACTGAGCCGACGATGTCCTCTGCCTTGTTGTTGGCGGGGCGGGGCCTCGGCGGAGCCGGCGGTGTCCTCTGCCTCGTTGTTGGCGCCGCGGGGCCTCGGCGGAGTAGGGCGTCGTCGACGCCAGCGGAGCGGGGACTCGTCGGAGCCGGCATTGTCCTCTGCTCATCCTCAGTCTCGCCAAACAGCGCCTCGCCCGCTTCATCGCCATCTTTGCTAGCCTCTTTGTAGGCGGCCGTAGCCTCCGCCACCCGCATGCGGTACCGCCAGCGCTCGAGGCGACCCTTGCGGGCGGAGTGGTACGAGTCGAGCAGCGCCTCCTGCTCCGCCCGCTCCGCGGTGATCTTCTCCTCCGCCTGCAGGTGCTCCTGGAGGAGATGGTGGTTGTAGGCAGCGTCGGCCTGCGCCTCCGAGCACTCCTCACGCATCTGCCTCACCTTGTCCATATATTGGGCACGGGCTTCGCCGATGGTCATGGTGCAATGCACCGGCGAGGATGGCACGGAGGAGGGGGTTGGCGCCGGCTCGTCAACTACCATGTTCTCCATTGGGACGTCGTCGTTCTTCGGCTGCCTGTCGGCCAGCCGGTCGGCAACAATGGCTGCCACCTCCTTGTGGTCCGTCGTTCGCCCGTCCCGAAGAGCGCTGGAGCGCGAGGAAGCCATGGTGGGCAGTAGTGGTGTGGACAGGAGAAAGGGAACGTATGCGGATGACTGCGGCTATGGCCGGCGCAGCAGTTTATATAGCAATGGTGGACGGGCGGAGGGACAGACTCATGGACGTGTGGCGCCGGAGTAGCCGCCTCGGTAGCCGCGTATCGTTAATGTGTGCGGCAGATGGACGGACAGACGGCACTTGTGACTTTTGAAGGTGGAGCAGTCGCCTGCACCGGGAAGCGGGGCGGCCGACGCTGACTGTTTCGGGCGGAAAGCGCGCGCGGACGAGGAGATGACTTTACTTGGATAGGATGATAATGGGGACCCACCAGGTCCATAGCCTCACGTACGCAAGTGCCTCCTTATTATATATATATATATGTATATATATATATATATATGTATAACTATATATATATATAACTATAATTTATTTTGCTTCCTCCTGGTTTCCTGACATCACGGTCCAACGCCATTGTCAACCTATGTACTCCCTCCTTTCCGGTTTATAGGGCTTATCTCAAAATTTTAGTTTTTCCATTTTATAAGGCCCAATTTGGTTGTTTTCCATCACATGTTCCGATTCCAAGGTGCATTAAATCATTGCATGCAAGTATTAAGAGAAAATTGACCAATGCATGTACTTTATGCATGCATGCATTGCAATTAATGCATTGATAAACATATTTTTTTGAAGATAACAAGAGCATTAATTAGGTGCTTTTGCAAAACTACAAAAAGTATTCCACCACTCGCCATCTACCTTGATTGGTGAGATTTTTGAATTGAGCATTATAAACCGGAAAGGAGGGAGTAGTCAATAAGCAGAGAATTGCACAAGAAGCGGCCGACAACCGGGACCAAGCAGCTCGAGCACTATTTGTGTTTTTGAGGTGTGAGCACTGCAGAGTTTTTGATGTTTACCCGGATATTATTTTTTCTCCTCTGAACAACAACGAAAACATCGCTGCGGTATTAGCTGGCGGGCTGTCTGCCCGTCTAGCCCAAAGCGATATCCAGCCCAGATATTAATTTTTCTCAAGCTGAAAATGGCTAGCCCAGCTATACTTTTTTTTAGGAATACCCAGGCAAGGTCAAGTTGTTATTCTCCGCCCCGTTGGGCTGCAAATCTTTCCTAGGAGGGATGCATTAGGCTTAACAAGAAAATGGTCTTTAAGAAATAATAAATGGGATGTAATTATAAAATCGGGTAGTAACTATAAAAAATGCACCAAACAGTGATTACTTTATAAAATATTATTTTTGGAATATTGAAAATTTTAATTTCATTAATTGTTGCGAGCGCAATGTTATGTTGGATTTTTTACGTAATATAAATTTATATTGAAATTGTATTTAATCTGACTAGAAATTTCGGGATAAAAAATATTCGGATCCCATCAAAATGTGGGAAATTTTATTGAATTCTGTTTTGAATGGTTGGTTGAAATAGGTTGTACTTTTAACAAACTGTAAATGGGTTGTAGTAAATTCGATTAGAATTCAAAAATGGGCTACACATTCTTACAAATCTCAAATGGGCTATAAGTTCTCTGCCACACACTTCTGGCCTTACTAAGTTGCCGCGTCCCCTAAAAAAACAGAGTTGACGCGTATGTAAGGCTTTGTCAACTTATAGTCAACACACGGTTCTAGCAGCAGTGGCCGTTGGATGTCCATCCAACGGATGCCGTGCTTCTTCTTCAATCTCGGATATTCTAGCTTCACCCGCCCAAAAAATGATTCCTCCCCCAGACATCTGGGCGCTCCATTTCGGAAGCTGACCTGTGGGCCTACTAAGTTGACGTACCAAGGGCTTTGTCAACTTAGTCAATATATACGATTCTAGCTGCAGTGACCGTACGATGCCCATCCAACGGCCGTCGTGCTTCTTCAACCTCTGGTCTTCTTACTCCAAATACCAAAGCGGGGCCGGTCGTGCCCGCTTTGCGCCTCCCGTGGCGGCTCTGCCGCTGGGAGGCCTCACCACCCCCTACTACTCCCACCGCTAGCTGTGCCATCCCTCCACTCACCCACACCCCTGTTATTCTGCGGCAACGGCAGCTGGCCGAACCAGTGAACCTCGTACTCCTCTTCGTGTGCATCCATCGTCGCGTCTTCCCGGCTTCAGACGTCCCCTTCCTAGGCCTCACCGTCGTCCACCGCCATGGTGCTCTCGGCGACATGGTCAACGTGGTCAAGGAACGACTTCCATCGGACGTGGATCAGACGTGGAGAGGCCGATACCGGGTCCACGGCAGCCGCAAGGAAGTGCCTCCTTATTACGCGCAAAATAATTATTCCTCCACCTGACAGCGTGGACCCACCGGACGGGCCACCGTATTTTGCGAAACAAATGATTCGTCCCCTGACAGCTGGGACCCACGAGCTACATCTTCGCACGCAAGAAAGTGCGTCCGGGAAAAAAATATGACCCCCCCCCCCCCGACTGCAGGGACCCACCAGCTACATCTTCGCACGCAAGGAAGTGCGTCTGAAAAAAATGATTCGCCCCCCGACTGCTGGGGCCCACCAGCTACACCTTCGCACGCAAGGAAGTGCGTCCGGGCAAAAAGAACGACTACCGACGCTAGGACCGGAAGCTACACCTTCACACGCAAGGAAGTGCGTCCGGAAAAAAACCATTCGCCCCCCTGACTGCTGGGACCCAGCAGCTACACCTTCGCACGCAAGGAAGTGCGTCCAGGCAAAAAAACAAAAACAAAACGATTCGCCCCCCTGACTGACCGGACCCACCAGCTACATCTTCGCCGGCAAGGAAGTGCCTGACAGTCGGGACCCACCTGGCCTAAGCGTACGTAGCGTTGTCATCCTGGTCGCGAACGTGTACGTACATACTGGTCGATGTAGAGGCGCGCACGTGTCGTAGTAGAGGCGCGCACGTAGCATGTACACGTACGTACAGCAGCCAGGGTGCAAGAAAGAAAATATGGCCACATATGTGTACATACGGGCGGGGTCTCGAATGCTTAGTCGCGCATACGTACAGCGAGGGCTCGTGTTCATCGGGAGGCAACGAAATGCGTCGTGTTCATGGGGAGGCAACGGAATGCGTCGTGTTCATGGGGAGGCAATGGAATGCGTAGTGTTCATCGGGAGGCAACAGAACGTGTGGGAGCCAACCGGCTTGGACGGAACAGGCGATGGAAACGAGGCCTCGCGTACCGAAGAACGGAGGAAACGGCCTTGTGTTCGACCGGCCACATTCGGAACGGGGTCCTGTTGATCGTGAGAGTTGTGGTGTACCGCAAAACGGAGGAAACGGACCTCCTATGGTTGAAGCGGGGGTCCTGTTGATCGGGAGGGGTGTGGCGTACCGCAAAACGGAGGAAACGGACCTCCTACGGTCGAAACGGGGGTCCTGTTCATCGGGAGGGTTGTGGCGTACCGCAAAACGGAGGAAACGGACCTCCTACGGTCGAAACAGGGTTCTTGTTCATCGGGAGGGGTGTGGCGTACCGCAAAACGGACGAAACGGACTTGTGTTGGAGCGCTACGGTCGAAATGGGGCTCCTGTTCATCGGGAGGGGTGTGGCGTACCGCAAAACGGGACTCCACGGGATATTGTTCATCTCCACCGTCGACCTCCTCCAGCCTCCACGGGCTACCGTCGACCTCCTCCAGCCTCCACGGGCTCTCGCTCATCCAGCCTCCACCGTGCGCTTACTCCACCGCTCTCGCTCAACCACCCATCTACCATCTACTATTCATCCAGCCCTCCACCGCTTCCATCGTACATCCAGCCCTCCACACCACGGGTCCTATTCAACCACCCTCCACCATCTAATCGCTCATCCAGCCCTCCACACCACGGGTCCTGTTCATCCAGAGGCAATGCCACCGCTCACTATTCATCCAACCCCCCGCAACGCTCATCGCTCATCCAATCGATCGGCTTGATTAGCAGCAGAGCGGGCGAATCGCTCCATCGGGTTCGATTAACAGCCATCGATCGATCGCCGGGTTCAAGAACGCGTAGTTCGCAGTGCAATCGCCGGGTTCAGTTAGAGCCCAACGCCTCGCTCGGGTTCAGTTAGAGCCAATGCCTCGCACACACGCGCGTACGTGTATGAGAGAAACGCGCATCGCTTGGCCCCCGACCTCCCACCGTAACCAGCAACTCCCCGAAAGTTTCCTACCCCTCGCTTCTACCACGGTTTTTTCCGTCATGCACGGCCCAAAGAATGTCATGGAGCTGCGTCTCCGGCCCGCCCAGGACGAAAAGCCCATTTTCTGTCATGATTTTTTTCATAGAAGTAGGAGCCCACCACATCTATGATGATACCGGGTTCTGTCACAATTATCGTCATAAAGTGTCATATGTATGACAGGAAAAAAATTCGTTCGACCCAAAATGTCACGGATGTGTCTTTTTCTTGTAGTGAGCGCAGGGAGAACTATTGCGATTGTGTCCCGGTTCTTCTGGACGAGCACCTCAGTAGAGAAAGCTGAAAACTGACTATCAGATGCGGCGAGAGCTGGTCGATGTTCGAGAGGTACTAAATCCTTAAAGATTTTTTCTGCTTAAGGCCAGGAATCGGCCTTGTTTGATTTAGGCGTGTATAGCACCCTAGTTTGGCTTTCCGAATACTAGGGGTTTCGCCAAAATTTTAAATTATAGACTTCTATGGCCAAGTGAGAGTTATAAAGCTGCATAGTCTGATTGCCTTGTTAGTTGCGCCAAACACCTCCTTAAAGGACCAAAAACTTGGATAAAGAGTGTTTGGGTTTTCCACGAACACCCTTGTACTAGCTACACAGGGGCGGAAGGCGACGACTGGCCTACTTTCAGAATTTTATAAATGGCCGCATAGAAGGTAATATTTTAAATCAACAAAGCGTTATATAGCGCAAACAAACTCGTTCTCATATTACAAAGACGACATGAGTACATTCACTCAAAGATCATGTTTTTGGTGCATTCATCGGCCACAAGGCAAGCGCCTTTCATAACACCATCATAATATTTCTCAGGATAGCGATGCTCCTTACCCTCCGGGGGTCCATCCTTCACCGGCTTCTCAGCATCCAGCTTGGCGCAATGCATCTTCGCGCGGGAAAAGGCCCAGTGGGCACCCTCAATGCAGACGGATTGCTTGATAACCTCAAGCCGCGGACAGGCATTTACCATCCGCTTTATCAGGCCAAAGTAGCTGTCGGGAAGAGGCTCACCAGGCCACATCCAGACTATCAAGCCCTTCATGGCCAGTTCGATCGCCTTGTGGAGTTCGACCAATTGCATCAGTTGGTCACTCAATGGCATCGGGTGTTCGGCTCCGACATACTGGGACCAAAACAACTTCTCGGTTGAGCCCCCTTCTTTGGTGCGGTAGAACTCCGTGGCATCCGATATGCTGCGTGGCAGATCTGCGAATGCCCCTGGAGAGCTCCGAATTTGGTTAAGTAAAAGAAAGGTCTCCTCCACATGATTGCTCTGCATAATGAATGCCTTACCCGACGCTATCTTCTTGGCCGCCTGGATTTCCTGGAGGGCCTTTTGGGCTTTGGCCTTGGCATCTTTCGCTCTCTCGAGGGCTTTGGCAAGCTCGGACGCTTGCGTCTTGAAGTAATGCTCCAAGGACTCGAACTTCTTGTAGAACTCCTGGAGCTCTTGCTGTACCTCCCCCACCTGAGCATCTTGCTTTTCACGCTCGGTGCGCTCTGTGGCCACCTTGGCTTCGGCCTCGGACGGCACTTTCTTCAGGGCCGCCACTTCGGTCGTAGCCCCTATTAAAAATCATGATGCTTTTTGTCAGCATCATCAATTTTTCTCCTCTACATGACACACAGACGGGGTATCACTTACCTTTGTTTTCCTCGAGCTGCCTCTTCACGAGGCCGAGCTCTTCTTCGGCCCGCCCCAGGTCCTGCTGAGCCTGGCGACCTCAGCTGTGCGCGCAGCGGTGGTCAGCAGTAACGCCTGCTTATTAACCCTCCGTTTGGCTTTTCTTTCCGAACACCAAACAGAGTATCAGGGGCTACTGTCTATCGGGTGATATTTTCTCACACTTTTCATTACTTACATCAAAGCCTGTTAGGAGGCTGGTGCAGGCTTCAGTCAATCCGCTTTTGGCGGACCGGACCTTCTCAATCACTGTACTCATAAGAGTACGATGCTCTTCGTTAATGGAAGCGCCGCAAAGCGCTTCCAGCAAATTATCCAATGCCTCCGACTGGGCGGAGGTCATCGGCACGGCCGGCTCGCCCTCGTTAGCGAGGGGCTGCCCACTTGAATCCGGAACCTGTGGAGGCTCCGGTACAGTAATCGGCGGGGAGCCAGACTTGCTGTGGCTCCCATCTGCATAATCCATGGGGATCTTACCCCCCCCCCCCCATGTGCCCGGCGTCTGGGATTTTGCCTTGGAGCATCTCCAGAACCATCGCCCCCTACTCTGGTATCCTTTGGGACAACACCTCGGTGTCGTCCGCAGGTCGTGGGGAGGTGGCCATCGGGAGTGAATCCATCTACAACTCACTCAAGGACCCATCCGAAGAGGATACCCCGAGATTAGACCTGGCCGGACTGCATACACGTGTTCGGCGGTATTACAAACTATGAAGTGAAAGTCGCACGAAAGGAGTTATAGAGTGCGGATACTTACGACCTCACCCGGGGCTTGCCCTTGGGCAGCCACTCCTCCTCGCTATAGGCGGCCGTGTTGGAGTGATCCGGAAGGGACGCCTTCCCTTCTTAGGCGTCCTAGCCTCCCCCTGTGGGGCGGCTTTCCTTTTCTTCTCCTCCCCAGTGCGGGAATGGGGCATTTCTTCATGTTTCCCCCCGTCTCCATGGGAGGAAACTGCCTCGGCGTCCTCAGAAGACGAGTCTATCACGGCCCTGCGCCGAAGACCTTTCCTGGTCCCCGCGGCCGCTTTCTTGGACCTTTCGGCCTCCCCGGATGGGGCAGCCTTCCTCTTCTTCTCCTCCCCTTCATGGGAGGAGTGCGCCTCATCATCTTCAGGCGAGGCGTCCGGTGCAACCTCACGCCGGAGACCCTTCCGGGTTCCCGTGGCCTTCTTCTCCGGCACCTTGTAAGGCGCCGGAGCCAGCATCTCCGTTAGGAGTGAGGTCGCTGGATCTTCAGGTAGCGGAGCCGGACAGTCGATCCACTCCGCCGTCTCCACGTAATCCTATTTTGTCAGTATGATGACTTAAAGTCCTCCCACGAACACGTTGGGAAAGATACATCTTGTGATACTCAGAGGACTTACCGGATTGGCAAGGCGCTTTGCGCTGAGTCCGCGGTCCTCGGAAGTAGGGGGAGGAACTTCGCCGGTCTTGAACAGCACCTTCCAGACTTCCTTATGCGTCATGTCGAAGAGCTCATGTAGCATCTGGTGTTCGGCCGGATCAAACTCCCACATATTGAATGCCCGTCTTTGACACGGGAGGATCCGGCGGACGAGCATGACCTGGACCACGTTGACAAGCTTGATCTTCTTGTCCCTCATACTTTTGATGTAGGTCTTGAGCCCGGTCAGCTCCACAGGTTTGCCCCAGGCCAGGCCCTTCTTTTCCCAAGAGATGAGCCGCGTGGGGATTCTGGATGGAAATTTCAGGGCCGCCACCCAATTGGCGTCACGTGGCTCGGTGATGTAGAACCACCCTAATTGCCACCCTTTCACGTTCTCCATGAAGGAGCCGTCAAGCCATGTAACGTTGGGCATTCTGCCCACCATGGCGCCTCGGCACTCCGCCTGCTGGCCGCTCATGATCTTCGGCTTTACACAGAAGATTTGCAGCCACATGCCAAAGTGGGGCCTGATGCAGAGGAAGGCCTCACACACGACGATAAACGTCAAGATGTTGAGGACGAAATTTGGGGCTAGATCGTGTAAATCTAGCCCATAGTAAAACATTAGCCCGCGGACGAATGGGTGAAGTGGAAATCCTAGTCCGCGGACTAAATGAGAGAGGAACACTACTCTCTCCCGAGACTTTGGAGTGGGGGTGATCTGTCCCGCCGCTGGCAGCCGGTGCATGATGTTTGCGGCCAGGTATCCGGCCGCCCGAAGCTTGGTAATGTCCTCCTCCGTGACGGAGGAGGCCATCCACTTGCCTCCCGCTCCGGACATGTTGCGAATGGTCCTACGGAGAAGGTAAGAACTTGGGCGCTGGGGCTCAAGAGTGCGATAATGGATGAGCAAAGGAGGAAGAAGGCGTGGGTAAGAATGGGGGATCCTTGTCCCTTTATAGAGGCAGTGAAAATTGTGCGCCTCCCCACTTTCCTGTTAAAATATTTTATTTTCCAAGCGCCACGTTAAATAACACAGTTGTCGGAGTAATGGGCCATGGGTAGCCTCACCCAGGTCCCGGCATTTATCAAGACTTTGGGCCAGCTCCGCCTAGCTGGGCCTCAAGCTGAAGCTCAGCCCTCTAAGGGTCGGCTGGCTAGACGGCCGACTATCAGAGGGCGGCCAACCCCAGCCTACAGCGCTGCGAGTGGCCGGCTCCAGCCCGCCAGCCTCTAGAGAGGGTGGCATCAAGCAGGCGGCCACCTCGCGGCCTCGGAACAACCGAGCCCCCATCGAGAGTACAAGTTAGAGCATGGCTACAGTGAAGCACGGCGCCCCCGATGCCAGGGATAGGCGTGGCTACAGTGCTCCGTACAGGCGGAGATCTCCGCACGACGGGGCACTGTGTCATGTCTCCCCTGACGTCGCTCCGAGCAGGCGGAGTCTTGTTCCCCACGACGGCCTGTCGGTACGGCCTGCCGGTGGCGGGCCCTATCGAGCAGTGACCCCATAGAAGACGGCGGAATCCCAACCAGACGGACTCAGGAGGGGCCGGCCTCCAGCAGGCGGCGGTCCCTTGCCCCGAGGCAAGCATGCCATTAAGCTGATGAGACCGGGTGTGGCTATAGTGACCTCCCACCAGGCGGCGGGACTGTAGCCACACTGAGATGACCAATCCCTCGTCATCAATGGCATGGCTACAAGAAGGTGCACCAACCGGGCCGGCGGGGGCCCACTGTGCGTGGGCCCCAACGGTCGGCGGAGAAGCCAGAGGCTGGAGACACTGACAGCCGGGCCCAGCACCTGGATGGATTACCATTGTACCCCTGGGGGGTAGGCCTATATAAACCCCCAGGCCACCCATGCAAAGGGTTCCAACTCTGATAGAACTAGCCAGTCACCTAGGGTAGGGAAGAGCTAGCCTTGCCTTCTCCTACCTCTAGACATAGCTCAAGGAGCACCTTGTATCACTAGTGCCTTAGTGATCATGCGGAGACCCCGCAGAGCAGGAGTAGGGGTATTATCTCCACAGAGAGCTCCCAACCTGGGTAAAGTTCGTCGGCGTACGTGTCTACGCCTTATCCCGCTTCCAGGCACCGGCGACGTTCTACTCGCTCCCACCATGATAAGCCATCCTTTGGCATATGTCGCACCCAACCCCCGACATTTGGCGCCCACCTTGGAGCGAGGTGCGCCGTCTTCCGGAGATCTGCTCTGGACGGGAACCATGTTCCTTTCTGGCGAGCAAAGCCAGCCCAGCACGCCTGACAGCGTCAGCCCCGACGCGCTACACGGCGCGGAGATCGCCTGCGCAGCGAGCTGCCTCGCCGACCTCGTCGGTGAGTTCAACCTCTCCGACGATCCGGCCTCCGACGCGGGCACTAGCTGCCCTAAGAGCCGCCTCGTCAGCCTCCTCGACCAGCTCCATGTCACCAGTTAGCCTGCTGTGGAACTGGAGTCTGTTGGCTCCACCGATCCGATGATCGTCGACTCCAACACGGCATCGTTCGATGTGTTCCCCACCAACGTGGTGGTCTACGACGAGCCACCTCCTTGCGAGCACAGCGGCGGGAGCACCATCACGTATGTACTCGTCATCAAGAGCGGAGAGCACTGGGACGAGCATGCTCGAGAACCTCTTGACGCGGCTCTGCGTGACCTAACGGCACCCATTCCAGAGGGAGCGATGCTGAGGTACTAGAGGCACGCCGCATCCAACTTTTCGAGAGCGCTAGCCGCCTGGCCAGCATGCGCCGTCTCTCGGACGCCTACCGGCGCGAGATGGATCAAGCCGTGGGTGGCACGTCAGCTCCAGAGGGGCCTAGCCACCTCGGCACGGTTCGGCAGCTGAAAGTGCAACTATCCCTAGGTGGTTTTGGTAATTCATAACAACATATAGCTCATCGATCTAATGCTATTCCAAGACTATTATTTCAGGAAAGCTCAATGAATGGCATGGCATGGATGATGAAAGTGGATCCCTCAAAATATCAAGGACAAAGGATTGGCTCAAGCTCAAAAGCTCAAGACTCTTCATTTTACATTTTAATGATCCAAGATCACATTGAGTCTATAGGAAAAGCCAATACTATCAAGGAGGGATGAGGTGTTGCTTAATGAGCCTCTTGCTTCATGTGCTTAGTGATATGCTCCAAAACCCTCCACTACTTTCTCACATCCACATATGACCTAAACCTAAAGTCAAACTCGGCCCTACCGATTCTTTCTATCCGGCGCCACCGAGTTCAAATGCCATAGCCACTGCCACAAACCCTAGGCAAATCGGTCTCACCGATAGGGATCTCGGTCTCACCGAGATGGGATTGTAATCTCTTTGTTTCCCTTCGTAACGTTTCGGTCTAACCGAAGTGAGCGATCGGTCCCAGCGAGATTGCAATGTAAACTCTCTGTTTCCCTTTCCCTTTCGTAACTTTTCGGTCTCACCGAAAGAGCGAATCGGTCCCACCGAGTTTACCTGACAAACTCTCTGGTTAGCTAATTACCGAATTCGGTCTCACTGAGTTTGTGTAATCGGTCTCACCGAGCTTACGTTATGCCCTAACCCTAATCATATCGGTCCTACCGAGTTGCATGTCAGTCCCAACGGAAACCCTAACGGTCACTAGGTTTACTAAATTGGTCCGACCGAGTTTGATGATTCGGTCTCACCGAGTTTGGTAAATTGTGTGTAACGGTTAGATTTTGTGTGGAGGCTATATATACCCCTCCACCTCCTCTTCGTTCGTGGAGAGAGCCATCAGAACAAACCTACACTTCCAACTTACCAGCCTGAGAGACAACCACCTACTCATGTGTTGAGGCCAAGATATTCCATTCCTACCATATGAATCTTGATCTCTAGCCTTCCCCAAGTTGCTTTCCACTCAAATCTTCTTTCCACCAGATCCAAATCCTATGAGAGAGAGTTGAGTGTTGAGGAGACTATCATTTGAAGCACAAGAGCAAGGAGTTCATCATCAACGCACCATTTGTTACTTCTTGGAGAGTGGTGTCTCCAAGATTGGCTAGGTGTCACTTGGGAGCCTCCGACAAGATTGTGGAGTTCAACCAAGGAGTTGGTAAGGGCAAGGAGATCGCCTACTTCGTGAAAATCTACCGCTAGTGAGGCAAGTCCTTCGTGGGCGACGGCCATGGTGGGATAGACAAGGTTCCTTCTTCGTGGACCCTTCGTGGGTGGAGCCCTCCGTGGACTCATGCAACTGCTACCCTTTGTGGGTTGAAGTCTCCATCAACGTGGATGTACGATAGCACCACCTATCGGAACCACGCCAGAAACATCTGTGTCTCCAATTGCGTTTGAATTCTCCAAACCCTTCCCTTTACTTTCTTGCAAATTGCATGCTTTAATTTCCGCTGCTCATATACTCTTTGCATGCTTGCTTGAATTGTGTGATGATTGCTTGATTTGTCCAAAGATTGCTAAAATCTGACAAACTCTAAAATTGGGAAAAGGTTAAGTTTTTAATTGGTCAAGTAGTCTAATCACCCCCCTCTAGACATACTTCAAGGTCCTACAAAGAAGGCGACCGTCACCAAAGATAAATGTGGGCGAAGCGCCCGTCACGCCATGCTCGCAGAGAACATCCGGGCCGCCCTGGCGGTGACGGATGAGCTGGAAAAATACGACGGCGATGAGCGCCGCCACATGACGAAGCGAGTCCAGCAGCTCCTAGACGTGGCCGCCGTGCAGCACGAAGCCGCCTGCCGCGCTTAAGCTCCAGCCCGACAAAACAACGAGCCGCCCCCTTGCCAAGACCATGGGGCGACATCCCAGACGCCGACTGGTGGCGCCCGCGGAGGAAAAGGCAACGAGCCGGCTGCCAGCCGCAGCCGGACACGCCTCTCCATCGAGCGAGACAAGGACGGACGCCCTCATGTGGCGGAGCAGCGAGGCGACCTGCTGCCTCCTCCGCCTCGTGGAGCGAGACACCCCACTCCGCCTCCTGTCACGCACCCGACACTCGGCGACCGCCTTGGCCGCCGAGAGGGAGTCGGAGAGAACGACGCCCGCCATCAGATCGATCGCCTCAACCGATCCCTGGCGCTAGAAGAAGAAGACGCTTTGGGCCCGCCCTGCTTTGGCCCCCGAATCCGAGATGAGCCCTTCCCAAAAGGGTTCACTCTCCCACGAGATACGCCCAAATACACCGGCTCTGTGAAGCCGGAGGACTGGCTGGTCGATTACTCCACGGCCGTCAGTATAGCGAACGGCAACAAGCGCGTTGCCGTGAAATACGTCCCTCTCATGCTTCAGGGGATGGCCCAGACGTGGCTCAACAGCCTGAAGCCCCACAGCATCAACACCTGGGTGGATTTCACCGAGTCCTTCATCCGCAACTTCACCAGCACGTACAAGCGGCCTCCCAAGCCCCGGCAGCTCTCCTTGTGCGTCCAAGGGCCCAGCAAATCGACTCGCGACTACCTCACGCGCTGGGTCAAGCTACGCAACTCCTGCGAGGGCGTGCACGAGGTGTAGGCCATCGAGTACTTCACCGCCGAGTGCCGAGAAGGCACCCTCCTCAAGCACCGGCTTCTCTGTGACGAACCTGCGACTCTCGACGAACTGTTAATCATCGCCGACAAGCACGCCACGGCCGAATCCTCCATGAAGGCGGAGATCTTAGTCAATGCATCCGGCAAGGTAGCACCTCAGGCCCCTCGGACTCCGGCTGGCGAGAGTCAGAGACAGCCTCCAAGCGACAACAAGCGGAAGGCCACCCAGCCGGCTTCCAACAGCCGGCAGGTTGCGATGGTCGAGGATCAGCAGCCGGAGGGGCAGCCAGCGCCCAAGCATCAGAAGGGCGACAAGCCCAACTGTCTGCCCGCCTTCTCATACGAGCAGACACTTGATGCTCCCTGCAAGTTTCACAGCGGCACGAAGCCGTCCAACCACACCACTCGGAAGTGTCACTGGCTCACCAGGATTGCTAAGGGAGATGGCTTCCTACCTCCTCCGCCTGCCGGCCCGCCGCCTCCTCCGCCCCAGCAGCTGGCGGCCCGGCCAGTCGGCGCCATTCAAGATGAGTATCATGCAGTGCACGGAGCCTATGTCGTGTTCACTAGTGTGGCCGATGATAGGCGCAGCAGACGGCAACAACAGCAAGAGGTGCATGCAGTAGCCTCAAGCACCCTAGAGTTCATGCATTGGTCCGAGAAGCCCATCAGCTGGAGCAGGGCCGACCATCCAAAAGTAATGCCTTCCCCCGGTTCCTACGCCTTAGTTCTGGATGCAACCCTTGCAACAAAAAGGCGGGCAGCTCATTTCTCCAGGGTCTTGATAGATGGCGGTAGCAGCATAAATATCCTGTACCGCGACACAATGGAGAAGTTGGGAATCAAGCAGAAGCAGCTCCTCCCAAGTCAGACTTTATTCCATGGCATAGTCCCTGGCCTTTCCTGCTCACCAATCGGCAAGATCCAGATTGATGTCCTCTTTGGAGACAAGAATCATTTCCGCCGAGAGCCAGTTTGGTTTGAGGTGGTGGACCTAGAGAGCCCTTACCAAGAAGAACCGCTCCGCGATCAACGCCATTATCCTACACACACTCAACGCCAGCATGTTCATCGCCCGTTGGATTGGCCGTCACCTCGATCGAACCCTCGGCATGCCTGTCAAGAGTGGATGGGCAATGAGCACAGAGGCTCACCATGAGAGGACGCAGAGGGCGGGCGCCAACGGCCCGCTTGGACTTCAAAACGGGCTTGGACCCGGAGAAGCCGGGCGCCCGAGGCATGCAGCGGCCGCAGCAACCGCCGACGGCCGAGGCGGTGATCTGGGCCAGCCAGCAGTTAGAGGGCCGCCAAAGAACCCCAAAGTATGTATGCCGGGTTGTCATGGTACACGCACTTTTCGCTGTCAGACACCTCAATGTCATTCCCAAGGCGCCCACGAGCATCGCGAGCTGCTGGTCGATTCAGTTTGCTTGAGATGGACGGAGCCACTACCCGGTGTACATGCTTATCAGGAGCTTGGTGCCCTCGGCGATGAACCCCGTGCGGCACTTGCGACCCCAAACAATGCTACCACGACGGACAAGACGATCACGGTAATCTTCATTTCTCTAACAACTTCACGACTTCCTTTTTTGGTCCGTCGTCCGAGATAGTGATTGCGTGAGGTGATGGATGGGTATAGAAGCCATGATCAAATGTTACGATGCTTATATAGAGGACGCTGATCAGGTCGGCCCGGCCGATGGTTTTCCACGAAGGTGCCTTCACGCGTAATACTACTCTTTTTGTCCGCAAGCATCGTCTCGCACCGGCTGGCGATGACCGCGAGGCTAAGGCTGACGATCGTACATAATCGTATCCGAAAAGGATCATCTCACGACAAGCCTGACATTACTTAGACATCTAGCAACGCAGACGGTGCATCCGCCAAGTTAAATTGATGCTGGCCGCTGATTCACGAGTGTTTTGGAAGCCGAGATATGCTGTGTCTTGTACACTCACGTAAATGTAAAGGCAAAACACACACTCTTGACACCTCTATCTTGAATCTTTTCAAACCGGCCCTTCAAAACAACAATTGGCATTCCTTGCAGAGGGCCAAAACTCTTTCCTCCTCCAAAAGAATAGACCCCTAGCTTTCCTCCTCCCCATGTCGGCGCAGCCGCTAGTTCGCCCCATCTCCGATTGCCTTTGGGGCATGGAGGTGCGGAGGACCTCGGCCCTCCGCTGACGGGAGGGACCTGTTTGGATCTTATTAGGTTTAACGTCTTGATAGGGGTTGTGTTGCGGTGGTGATGTCCCCATGTTCTATCCCCGTCCCAATGGTGCGTCAAGTGTTGTCGGAGGATGTGTGAATGTGTGTCTCCGTCGGATCTCGTGGGGTTTGGTCGGTGCTGGTCTTCAGTGGATTTTTTGGAATCCGGTCTTCGTCCGCCTTTGTTTGGGTGTTTATAGATTTGATCCTTCTGATCTATGACTGTCTTCATCCCCGATGGTTGCTATGGTGCGCTAGTCTTATGAAGTTTTAGCACGGCGACTTCTCGACTTTTTACTATAATAAGGTTTGCCCGGCTCCGGCGAGGGAGGGGCAATGACCGTGGTGCGCCTTTGGCTAACTCCAGTGCTTGTAGTCCTCGCTAGGTGGTCCACGGACCTCATTGTAATTTTATTACCTCCATTGTTCTTTGTAGTGCCATGATTAAGGAGTATAGAATGGAAGTTTCTATGCGAAAAAAACAAGAATTGACTTTAACATTTCTGAAATGGGAAGGGACATATAACAGGCTTTTAAAAAACCTTTTTTGGGTGACTTAGGAGTTCTTAAACAGCCCTTCAAAATAACAATCGGGCTTTAACATTTCTCGAATTAGGGGCCATATAAAAGGCTTTTGAAAACCTTTCTTGGGCGTCGTAGGAGTATACCTCGAGCTGGTTCCTCTCCCTGCCGCCATCCCGCACCCCCATCGATTCGGGGCTCCCGCTATCGCCTAATCGCCCCAAACTGTTTCGCTCCTCTTCAATAATCAATTCGTACCGATACCCGCCCCCGCTCCCTGAGCAACCGATGCCACCATCAGAAATGGCATACATCAACATGGCACTTCCGCAGCCCCTCCTCACTTGTCCTCCCTCTCTCAAAGACAACCCCTTGCCCACCTTCCACGGACAATTCCTCTCCCTGCAGCATCCTGCGCCCCAACCGTCGTCCCTACGCCGGTGTTGAGCGGCGCTGTGGTGCAAGTTTGACACTCCTGTTGCTCCTGTCATGCTAGACGAAGGGTAAGAGGTCCCTCATGCGACCCCTCCTCCCTTCCCCGACCTTCACCGGTCATCCCTTCATATATTCCATCGGCCACCAGGTGGACGCCGGCAAGAGTTTTGACCTTGTGCTCGCATGAAGAGGGGATTAACATATGTGACAAGAACAAGTGGGCTTTGCCTATTATTGTTTATGCAAAAAAGCCTACGGTACGTCTTCAACGTATCTATAATTTTTGATTGTTCCATGCTATTATATTATCTGTTTTGGATGTTTTATATGCATTAATATGCTATTTTATATTATTTTTGGGACTAACTTATTAACCTAGAGCCTAGTGCCAGTTTCAGTTTTTTCTTTGTTTTTGAGTTTTACAGAAAAGGAATATCAAACGGAGTCCAAACGGAATAAAACTTTCGCGATGATTTTTCTTGGATCGAAGACACCCATCAAACTTGGAGTTGAAGGTGGGAGTCTCGAGGAATCCACAAGCAGTGGCGCGCCTAGGGGGGCGCCGAGGGCTTCAGGGGCCCCTCGGAGCTCTCCTAACCCTAATTCTTCCTCTGTAAAACCCCAAATATTCCTAAACGACCAGAAGCGTCTACCAAAATACTTTTCGCCGCCGTAACCTTCTGTACCCTTGAGATCCCATCTTGAGGCCTTTTTCGGCATCCTGCCGGAGGGGCATTCGATCACGGAGGGCTTCTACATCAACTCTATTGTCCTTCCGATGAAGCGTGAGTAGTTTACCACAGACATACGGGTCCATAGCTAGTAGCTAGATGGTCTCTTATCTCTTTTTAATTCTCAATACCATGTTCTCCTTGATGTTCTTGGAGATCTATCCGATGTAATATTCTTTTGCGGTGTGTTTGTCGAGATCCGATGAATTGTGGATTTATGATCAGATTATCTATGAATATTATTTGAATCTTCTCTGAATTCTTATATGCATGATTTGATATCTTTGTATTTCTCTTAGAATTATCGGTTTGGTTTGGCCAACTAGATTGGTTCTTCTTGCAATGAGAGAGGTGCTTAGTTTTCGGTTCAATCTTGTGGTGTCCTCACCCAGTGACAAAGTAGGGGTAGCGAGGCTGTATTGTATTGTTGCCATCAAGGGTAAAAAGATGGGGTTTTCATCATATTGCTTGAGTTTATTCCTCTATATCATGTCATCTTACTTAAGGCGTTACTCCGTTCTTTATGAACTTAATACTCTAGATGCATGCCGATAGCGGTCGATGTGTGGAGTAATAGTAGTAGATGCGTAATCGTTTTGATCTACTTGAGAAAGACGTGATACCTATATGCATAATCATTGCCTTGGATATCGTCACAACTTTGCGCTTTTTTATCAATTGCTCGACATTAATTGGTTCACCCATTGTATTATTTGCCTTCAAGAGAGAAGCCTCTAGTGAAACCTATGGACCCCGGGTCTATTTTCCATCATATATTTTCAGATCTATAAACAAAAAAACCAAAAATAACTCGTAGCGTTTTATTTACTTTTACTTTGTTTTACATTTTAGTAATCTTTTATATCTATCTCTATCAGATCTCACATTTGCAAGTGACCATGAAGGGATTGACTACCCCTTTATCGCGTTGGGTGCAAGTGTTTGATTATTTGTGCAGATGCATAGATTGGGGACTTGCTTGTATCTCCTACTAGATTTGATACCTTTGTTCTTAACTAAGGAAAATACTTATCTCTACTTTACTGCATCATCCTTTCCTCTTCAAGAAAAAAACCAACGCAAGCTCAAGAAGTAGCAGCCTACATGTAGGAAATTTAAAGTAGCATAGCACCTCCAAAACTTCACATTGTTTCTAAATGCCAATTAAAACCATTAAAAATGCTCAAATTCTAGTGAGTCTGCTAGATTTGCTCACGATGCTTGATGGAGTAAAAAATATGCATAATTTAGGCGAATGTCTCACATCACAACCGTTCGCCACCCTACATATTAGTCTAGCTACTCAGCTTTTCTCAAGACCGTCATGGGCAAACTTATCTACTACTCTCATATAATCTATGCTACCTTTCTTTAACTTGAATGACACATGGACGAAAGGGAAGAAAAGCAGGTCTTGCAAAAGTGCAAGTATTATACGATCAGCTCCAGAGAAAATCTAGCCAGTTGAGGCTCGGTAAACTGCAGGCATTTTTGCGCACTTGGCTTGACCACATGATATGATACGACTCAGGGCCGATTCTTTTTCAGATTCTTCGGAATCAGATTCTAGAAATCTTCCCACGTAATTCGAGTTCTTCCAGAGATTATAGTATGATACTCCGTTATGAGTTGTGTGCTGAAATGCCTGTGATGCAACTAGACTGAAACTGTCTTTGAATGGCTAACACTTGGTTGTTTTGAACAGTTTCTCATCGCATATGTCAAATATGAGCATGAAAGCAATTTACGAATATCATAAAGTGCTAAATATTGCAATTAAAAGGTATTAATGTTTCCTTCCTAGCAAAAGGTGGTCAACTACAAAATAGAAGGACTAATCTCAAGATACAAGACTAACAACAACAGCCTCACATGTTGAGGCCATGGTACCATCATTTGGGATGTTTGAGTATTCGCACGTGTAAAAGGCATGGGAGATTGCACATACACATCATTGTCAAACTTGTCAAAATTCACATCACATAACTTGTTATCACAAATGCAGTTGTGGGGACACATGCATGCAGTGACGATTATCCTCTGTGTCTCCAGTTTATACCGTGGTATGCCTAGGAGAACTTGCCATTTCATCTTGAGAACAACAAATGATCTTTTGACGATATTTCACAAAGGAGAATGGCAATGGTTGCATGTCTCGTGTCTTCCCCTCGGAGGGTGTTGTTGCAACTCTAGTACATGATACTGTTGCCCTTTAGAGTCGTGCTAGATATCCAACCCTGTTTGGATATCGGGAGGCCACAAGGTAGTATTTATCAACAATAAGACATGGAAAGACATGTGAAATTTACAACGTAGCATCATGTATACAAGGACATGCGTGCATACAAGATTACCTATTGGGGTTGTGAAAAATGATCATACCAAACTATAGCATCGCCGCATATATACACGTGTGGTATGAACAAATTTGGGTCATCCAGGATCAACACGAGTGAATCTCACATCGAAATCACACACACCACGACCATGACATTTTCACTTGATCTGCACTTTGAGTTGCCACTATCTTTTCCCTTGCATTAAAGATTTCCACCATACGCGCAAATGCTTCATTTTTAGCACTCTCACTTGCAATCTTCTTCATTCTTCTTAGGACTTGGCGAATAAGGATATGCTCTCTTCTTCACACCCTTTACGCGAGTTAGGAGAGGTGTAAATTGGGCATCCTCGCCTTCATAGACAAAATCTTCTTCCAAATTGACTTGAGAGGGATCACCTTGATATGTGGGAATTGGCACCCTCAAGATGATCATTTGTGAAACAAGCATCAAACACCTCTCACATTTGATACTTCTCCACGATTCGAGCAAACCAAAACATGGCAGCTTGTGGCCGTTCCTGCAATCAAATAGCACAACTATATGTAAGATGCAATGATACTAGCAACATTACACACTATTTGTAATTATGACATGACAACAATGAAACCTTTAACTCAATGGGCACCAATCATCGGTAGCATCAAGGGTCTTCGTAAATGATACCATCATTATGTCAAATGTATTTTGAAGCAATGTCTTCCATATACTATAACCAGTTCCACATGCACCCAACTTGTTTTTAATTGTTGCCGTGAATAGTTTACATTTGTGCGTTCATTGAACTTTGCAATCAAATTACCATATCCAAGTTCAGACAAACACGAGTCGGGGAGGGTTATTTGCTTGCATTTTCTCTACGCACACATCCATAAAAAATGGTATGAGCCACACTATTTCAATTTGATTTGACTCCCTTGACTTTATCCATTCACAACATGTGTATCGAAATTTTAATCTATACCATACATAATTTATATATCATTAGTCGCACCATCATTATTGATACCAGCAAATTGGGGCAGCGGTACCATGTTTCACAACCACCAAATTAGTAACACTTCATTGACAATACCGGCAATAGCCTTTTGACATGTACCAAATTAGTACCACCATTGACATCTAGCGTAAGATTTACACGACCGGTAAATTCACACTAGCAGGTTTAGCAACCACCATTACTAGTACATTCACACAACCACCATTGACATTACCAAGCAGCAACAACCACAACTTGAGATGTAAGAAGAGAGGAAGCAAAGGGAAGAGCTCACATCCATCAAGGGATCCCGTGGAGTCGCAAGGCGCGCCACTGGTCTGACGGTGATGGCGGGCGGGTCAGGCATCGGGGTTGGTATCCTTAGACTTGGAATGACGGGGGCGGTGTGGTACGAGTGGTGCTCGGCATCAGGCTCAGGGCAACATACGACGTCGAGTTCATGAGAGCGGGGCGTGAGATGGCATTGGCGGCAGGAGGGAGGGTGTCTTCTAATCCAAGAAAAATCATCGCGAAAGTTTTATTCCGTTTGGACTCTGTTTGATATTCCTTTTCTGTAAAACTCAAAAACAAAGAAAAAACTGAAACTGGCACTAGGCTCTAGGTTAATAAGTTAGTCCCAAAAATAATATAAAATAGCATATTAATGCATATAAAACATCCAAAGCAGATAATATAATAGCATGGAACAATCAAAAATTATAGATACGCTTGAAGACGCATGCAGTAGGCTTTTGCATAAACAATAATAGGCAAAGCCCACTTGTTCTTGTCACATATGTTAATCCCCTCTTCATGCGAGCACAAGGTCAAAACTCTTGCCAAGGCGTCCACGGTGGCCGATGGAATATATGAAGGGATGACCGTGAAGGTCGGGAAGGGAGGAGGGGTCGCATGAGGGACCTCTTACCCTTCGTCTAGCATGACAGAGCAACAGAGGTGTCAACTTGCACCACAAATACGCTCAACACCGGCGAGGGACGACGGTTGGGGCGCAGGATGCTGCAGGGAGAGGAATTGTCCGTGGAAGGTGGGCAAGGGGTTGTCTTTGAGAGAGGGAGGACAAGTGAGGAGGGGCATGGAAGTGCCATGTTGATGTATGCCATTTCGATGGTGGCATCGGTTGCTTTCGAGGCGGGGGACTGCATGTCGGTACAAATTGATTATTGAAGAGGAGCGAACCAGTTTGGGGCGATTAGGCGATAGTGGGAGCCCGAATTGATGGGGTGTTGAGGATGGCGGCAGGGAGAGGAACCAGCTCGAGGTATACTCACGACGCCCAAGAAAGGTTTTCAAAAGCCTTTTATATGGCCCTAATTCGAGAAATGTTAAAGCCCGATTGTTATTTTGAAGGGCTGTTTAAGAACTCCTAAGTCACCCAAAAAAGGTTTTTTAAAAGCCTTTTATATGTCCCTTCCCATTTCAGAAATGTTAAAGTCAATTCTTGTTTTTTTCGCATAGAAACTTCCATTCTATACTCCTTAATCATGGCACTACAAAGAACAATGGAGGTAATAAAATTACAATGAGGTCCGTGGACCACCTAGCGAGGACTACAAGCACTGGAGTTAGCCAAAGGTGCACCACGGTCATTGCCCCTCCCTCGCCGGAGCCGGGCAAACCTTATTATAGTAAATGTCGAGAAGTCGCCGTGCTAAAACTTCATAAGACTAGCGCACCATAGCAACCATCGGGGATGAAAGACAGTCATAGATCGGAAGGATCAAATCTATAAACACCCAAACAAAGGCGACGAAGACCGGATTCCAAAAATCCATCAAGACCAAAGACCGACCAAACCCCACGAGATCCGACGGAGACACACATTCACACATCCTCCGACAACACTTGACGCACCATTGGGACGGGGATAGAACATGGGGACATCACCACCGCAACACAACCCCTATCAAGACGTTAAACCTAATAAGATCCGAAACAGGGTCCCTCCCGTCAGCGGAGGGCCGAGGTCCTCCGCACCTCCATGCCCCAAAGGCAATCGGAGATGGGGCGAACTAGCGGCCGCTAAACATGGGGAGGAGGAAAGCTAGGGGTCTATTCTTTTGGAGGAGGAAAGAGTTTTGGCCCTCGCAAGGAATGCCAATTGTTGTTTTGAAGGGCGGTTTGAAAAGATTCAAGATAGAGGGGTGTCAAGAGTGTGTGTTTTGCCTTTACATTTACGTGGAGTGTACAAGACACACGCATATCTCGGCTTCCAAAACACTCGTAATCAGCGCCAGCATCAATTTAACTTGGCAGATGCACACGTCCTGCGTTGCTAGATGTCTAAGTAATCAGGCTTGTCGTGAGATGATCCTTTCGGATAATGATTATGTACGATCGTCACCTTTAGCCTCGCGGTCATCGCCCGGCCGGTGCGAGACGATGCTTGCGGACAAAAGAGTAGTATTACAGCGTGAAGGCACCTTCGTGGAAAACCACCGGCCGGGCCGACCTGATCGGCGTCCTCTATATAAGCATCAGAACATTTGATCATGGCTTCTATACCCATCCATCACCTCACGCAGTCACTATCTCGGACGACGGACCAAAAAAGGAAGTCGTGAAGTTGTTAGAGAAATGAAGATTACCGTGATCGTCTTGTCCGTCGTGGTAGCATTGTTTGGGGTCGCAAGTGCCGTCTTGGGGTTCATCGCCGAGGGCACCAAGCTCACGGTAAGCATGTACACTGGTAGTGGCTCCGTCCCATCTCAAGCAAACGACCGACCAGCCGCGATGCTCGTGGCGGCGCAGCAGAATGACATTGAGGTGTACAAAGAACGCAGTGCGTGTACCATGACAACCCGACATACGACTGGGGTTCCGGCGACCTCGCCGCTGCTGGCCCAGATCACCACCTCGGCCGTCGGCGGTTCGCTTGACGCTGCATGCCTCTGGGCGCCGGCTTCTCCGGGTCCAAGCCCGCTTTTGAAGTCCAAGCGGGCCGTTAGGCGCCGCCTCTGCGTCCTCTCATGGTGAGCCTCCGTGCTCATTGCCCATCCACTCTTGACAGTATGCCGAGGGTTCGATCGAGGTGACGGCCAATCCAACGGGCGATGAACATGCTGGCGTTGAGTGTGTGTAGGATAATGGCGTTGATCGCGGAGCGGTTCTTCTTGGTAGGTGCGGCGGCGAACATCCCCACTGCTTGGCCGACCTGCCCTGGCCAAGTTCATGGCGGTCCCCCACTATGCCTACCTCAAGATGAAGATGCCAAGTACCAAGGGAATCCTAACTGTAGTCGGAGACTACAAGAAGTCGGCCGCCTGCGCCGCGGACAGTAGCCAGCTGGCCGAGTCTCTTGTGATTGCAGCAGAGAAGCGGCTCCTAGAATGGGTGGTGGTGATGGCAGGCAAGAAGCCGGAAATGTCACCCACCCCCAAGGAGTCGAACGTGGAGGGCTCGTTCAAGCCGACAGAGGAAACCAAGAAGATACCCTTCGACCGAGAGCACCCGGAGAGGCAGGTTGTCGTAGGTGCGAACCTAGACAGCAAATTGGAAAGCGAGCTCGTCGATTTCCTCCGTGAGAATCGGGACATCTTTGCATGGTATTCCAAAGACATGCCGGGTGTTCCGACGGATTTCGCCTAGCACAAACTACATGTCCGACCTGACGTCAAGCCGGTCAGGCACCCCTTGTGCCGCCTATCGGAAGAGAAGAGAAGAGTTGTTGGAGAAGAGATAGCCTGGCTTCTAGCAGCCGGATTCATCATGGAAGTGTTCTTTCCAGAATGGCTTGCCAACCAAGTCCTAGTGTTGAAGAAGAACAAGCAGTGGCGTATGTGTATTGACTATACCAGCCTTAACAAGGCCTACCCCAAAGATCTGTTTGCCCTACCAAGGATTTATCAAGTGATAGACTCCACAGCAGGATGCGAGCTGTTGAGCTTCTTGGATGCATATTCAGGCTACCACCAGATAAAGTTGAATCCGGCCGACAGGCTGAAGACCGCCTTCATCGCGCCATTTGGAGCCTTCTGCTACCTGACCATGACGTTCGGCTTGCGAAATTCCGGCGCCACCTTCATCCTCAAGCAGCTCGGCAGAAATTCCCATGTCTATGTGGATGATGTGGTGGTTAAGACGGAGAAGTGCGGCATGCTGCTAGAAGATCTCAAGGAAACCTTTGAGAACCTGCGTCGATTCCAGATCAAGCTAAACCCGGAGAAATGCGTCTTTGGAGTACCACCGGCCAGATTCTCGGCTTCCTGGTCTCAGAGCGCGGCATAGAGTGCAATCCTGTGAAGATCAAGGCAATTGAGAGGATGGAAGTGCCCACCCGACTGCTGGACATGCAGAAATTCACCGGCTCTTGGCGTCAGTTAGCCGTTTCATCAGCCGGCTGGGCGAGAAGGCTCTTCCCCTGTACCAACTCATGAAGAAGACCACTTTTTTCGAGTGGAACGACAAGGTGGACAAAGCATTTCTCCAACTCAAGAAGATGTTGGCAACCCCACCTATCTTGGCGGCTCTGACTGAGAAGGAACCCATGCTCCTCTACATTGCAGCCACCAGTCGGATTGTCAGCGTAGTCATAGTGGTGGAGCGCAAGGAGGAGGACAGAGCATTGCCGGTCCAGAGACCGGTGTATTACATGAGCGAAGTACTGTCCGCCTCCAAGCAAAACTACCAACACTACCAGAAGATGTGCTACGGTGTGCATTTTGCTACCAAGAAGCTGAAGCCTTACTTTCAAGAGCACCCAATAACTGTCGTCTGCACGGCTCCGCTTGCTGAGATCATTGGGAGACGAGACGCCTCTGGCCAAGTGGCCAAGTGGGCTATTGATCTGGCCCCTTACACCATCTACTACCAGCCTCGCACCACCATCAAGTCACAAGTGCTAGCCGACTTCCTAATTGACTGGGTTGAGACCCAAAGATTTTCCACCGCAGACTCCACCCATTGGCGGATGCATTTTGATGGTTCAAAATGCGCCTTGATGCAGGAGTCGGCGTAGATCCCTCACCTCTCCCAAGGGCGACAAGCTCAAATACATGCTGCAAGTCCACCTTGCCGCCTCCAACAACGTAGCTGAATATGAGGCACTCATACACGGGCTCCGGCTTGCAAAGGAACTCGGCATCCGCCGGATCCTGTGCTATGGTGACTCCGACTTGGTGGTCCAGCAGTCGTCAGGCGACTGGGACGACAAGGATGCAAACATGGCAAGCTACCGCTTCCTCGTGCAGCAACTCAGCGGATCCTTTGATGGGTGCAAGTTCCTTCACGTGCCAAGAAACGACAACGAGCAAGCAGATGCCTTGGCACGGATTGGCTCCACCCGACAAGCAATACCAGCCGGCGTTGCCCTATGCCGCCTTCTGAAGCCATCTGTCAAGCCATCTCCTGGTTCAGACTCCATCTTTGTGCCGGCCCCTCCCGAAGCAGTCGGATCCGACTTGGCGGTCCCAGAGGCCGGCACGGGGATTTTGACAGGCGGCCCGGGGACTGCTGCAGCCGCACCCGGCTCGGGGACTTTAGAGCCCGGCCCGGGGACTTCAAAGATTAGCCTAGGGACTTCTTCAAAGACAAAGAAGTGAGCAAGCAAGCCAACCCGCCGCCTCCCGGCCCAACCGCCCTAATACAAGTTGCAGTAGTGGCAGTCGAAGAAATTGCAGCGCCATCGTGGGCTCAGCCAATCCTCAAGTTCCTGGTGAATAAAGAGCTACCAACCGATGAGATCTCAGCCCGACAAGTGCAAAGGCGAGCAGCAGCCTACACCATAGTCAACAGAGAGCTAGTGCGATGAAGTGTCACCGGGGTTTATCAGCGATGTGTGGAGCCGGACCAAGGCCAAGCAATACTCAGGGATATCCACCAAGGCGAGTGCGGCCACCACGCGGCTTCAACATCACTGGTGGCCAAGGCCTTCCGTCATGGATTCTTTTGGCCGACTGCTTTAGAAGTGGCCAAAGAGCTAGTTTAGAAGAGTCAAGGGTCTCAGAGGTTCCGCTCCAAGCCGCACCTGATGGCTTCTGCACTCAAGACCATTCCCATAGCCTGGCCCTTTGCTGTTTGGGGGCTGGATATGGTAGGACCATTCAAAACGGCCCGCGGTGGCATGACTCATTTGCTGGTCGCTGTGGACAAGTTCACCAAGTAGATAGAGGCAAAACCAATCAAGAAGCTGAATGGGCCAACTGCCGTGACCTTTATCGCCGACATCACCACGCGATACGGCATACCACACAGCATCATCACCGACAACGACACCAACTTCGCCAAAGGAGCCTTGGCTCGTTTCTACGCAACACAAGGCATCCGCCTGGACTTAGCGTCTGTTGCCCACCCGCAGTCAAATGGCCAAGTGGAGCATGCAAACGGCCTCATTCTGTCCAAGCCTCAAGCGTAGTCGGCGAGCCTCTGAAGGCGTTCGACCGGTTCTTGCCTCGACGAGCTGCCGGCCATCCTCTGGAGCTTGTGCACAACTCCGAACAAATCAACTAGCTTCACGCCTTTCTTCCTCGTCTACGGTGCCGAAGCCGTCATCCCGACTGACATCGAGTTCGACTCCCCAAGAGTCACCATGTACACCGAGGCGGACGCCAAGGAGGCGCGAGAAGACATCGTGGACTTGCTGGAGGAAGGCCGGCTGTTGGCACTCAGTCGGTCGGCCATCTACCAGCAAAGTCTGCGCCGATATTACAACTTCAAGGTGAAGCCAAGAGCCTTCCTAGAGGGAGACCTTGTGCTCCGGCTGATCTAGCGAATAGCCGGGAAGCACAAGCTCTCGTCACCTTGGGAAGGCCCTTTCATCAGCAGCAAGGTGCTGGGTAACGATTCCTACTATCTCATCGATGCCCAGAAGCCCAGAGCGCGCAAGAGAGATGATTCAGGCAAAGAGACGGAGATGCCATGGAATGCAAACCTCCTCCAAAGGTTTTACAGTTGAAAGCAGTATGTATCACGCTACCTTTTGTACTATGTATAAAGACTCCGGGTCCCGAGAAGAGCTCGGGGACTACCCTCTTTTATCTATATGATAAGTGTTGTGCCTATAAGTATGTATAGTTTTATTTCCGCCTGGCACCGGGTTCGACCAGTCGGCCCGGAGGCTTGCCGCTTTCTGCTATATGCCGCCTCCTGCAGCCGGACAAGTAGTGTGTCTACACCCAAAACTTCCTTTGTCTGAAGCCACAGCTCGTAGAGCGACTGTATGGCGGGTAGGGGTTGCAAAACAGTGCCCCACACGAAAAATGACTAAGGAAGAAACGCATATAGTCGAGGCCGGCATCGCACCTAGTCGTCCAGCTGCCGAGCAGCCGGTCGGCCGGCCTCTGCTTTTATTACCAACGCTCCGAATGGCTAAGTACTAGCCCTCCCACAAACAGCTAAAAATACTCAACCCAGGCGTAGTCTGCAGAGCGGCTGTTTGGCTGGCAAGAGGATAGCCAAGGGAGGGCGGCAAAGTAAAAAAAACAAGGAGCCAAAGGAAAGAAAAGCTAGAGGCTGGCACAGCAAATATAAGCAATGATAGAATATTTACAAGGATAAAGGCCTATCGGCCGGCATTCAAACAAAGTTCGACATACACCCCGCAGGTGAAACTGAAATTTAACCAAGTTGTCCAAGACTCTAGTAAAACAGGGGAAAATAGAAAATCCTAAGGAGCAGTAGAAGGCTCCGGCTGGGCGATGCCGGTGGGTGCAGCAAAAGGCTCTGTCATGCAGGGGGTGTCGGTTAAGTGGCCGAAGACTCGGCTGAATCTTGGAGTCGGTATGCTGCAATGACAGTGAACTCCGTCTCAAATGAGAAGAGTGTGCGTGATCAGGGCGGCGGAAGGTCGGAGGACGGAGTCGGTGGCATCCGTCGGAGGAGCAGGTAGCTAGTCGATTCCCTTTGGCCGTCTCAATGTGATCGGTGCCCCGGTCTTGCTGGCTTGTTGCTTGAGGCCCGGTCAGGCTGGGGCTGACCGTCCACCCAGACCTCCGCCACGTCGACGTCGCTCTCCTCCTCCTCCTCCTCCTCCTCCTCCTCCTCCTCCCCCTCCCCTTCTTCCCCTTCATCGCTGGAGTCGATGACTTCAGCTGAATCTTCGCTGTCCTCCGGGTTCATCCCGAGCCACTCCTGCGGTGCTTCGGTGCCCTCCTCGACCACCTCCGGGACAAAGACGCTGGTGTCGGTGAAGTCGGTGATCGTCGCCGCCCTGTTGATTAGCTCAGCTTCCACCACCGCCAGCTCCTCCTGCGCCTCCAACCGGAATGTGGTTAACTGGGCTAGATCTAGCCCAGGGTACCACGCCTTGATGAATTCCAAGGCCCGGCGCGCTGCCTCAAGGTTAAGCCTTTCGAGCTTCGAGGCGGCCGCCACCTCCGGGCCGGGCGGTCCGACTTGGGGTGCGTGGCGCCAGTAGGCCTAGCCAAAGGGCGGAGACCGCCTGGGCCCCGATGCGCTGAAGGCGGCGCAACATTTGATGGGAAGGCTGAAGGCGGTCCTGGATACTGAGGATCTACTCATTGAGAGTCCGGGGGGCGTCAGCAGCGATCTGCATGCCCTCCGCCCTCCGCTCCTCGCGCTAGGCCTCGATCATCTGGATGGCGGCAACAGAGTGGCCCGGGAAGAAGTCTGCTGGGGCAGAAGAAAAGAAAAAGGCCAAAGTATAAGCAAGTGATCGACCTAGATATGGGCCGACAGTTTGAAACAAGAAACCAAGAGAATAAAGCTCACCATCGACCAAGTCTTCAATGCTGCTGAAGCAAGCCGTCATCTGGGCTTCCTTGTCGGCCCAGGCGGAGCGCTCAACCTCAAACTCCGCGAGGAGGTCGGCCTCTTTCATCTTCACCTCCAGCTAGGTCGCCTTAAGGGCCTCACTTTGCAAGCAAGTGAGCGACCAGCCAGCCCCGCTCTTGGCCCGGCTTGACTGCACTCCGCCTCCTTACCCACCTTGAGGCGGTGTTGGCTTCGGCCACCTGCTGCAAGGCGGCGCTGGCCTCAAGAAAGAAAGAGAAGGAAGAGCATCGATGAAATAACAAAGCAGTTAACTGGGAGATTCGGCCCGATCGCCGTGATCGGCCCGAACCTCCGGGACTACACCTCATGTGCGCCCAGTGCGCCTCATGAGAATAAAGGAACAGAAGCTCACTCCGGCTCTCGGACAAATGGTCGGTCTGCGTCTCCGGCTCCTGAACCCTGGAGTTGTAGGCAACCGCGCAGAGGTTCTGGTAGTCCTGCAGAAGGGAACATCAGACAAAATCAACATTCAACTCCGACAAGATAAAGTTAGGACACCGCCAGCTGACGGCCCGAAACTTGGGGGACTACCAGTGGGTGTCTTTGGCGCCCATGAAAGATCAAAGGAAAGAAGAAGCGAAGCTTACGCGGATAGCATTTCGCGATTCCAGAACATCTCGTTCTGCAGGTGCACGAGGGCTTTGCCGCCCGGAGCTTGGCACGGGCGTCGAGGGACGCCGGTTCAGCGCCGTCCGCCTCCATGCACCCAGCCGGTCGGTGCAGCGCTGGATGCCTCGGTGTCGGGGACCGACGAGCTCGCGGCTCCGGTCTCCAACGGTTGCGGCGCCGAGGCCGCCTTCTCAAGACGGTAGCGCACGGGTGTACGGACCTGAGGAGTTAGGTCCATCACCACCACGTTCTTAGCCGGTGCTTGGCGTTTGGGCAGTACTTTCGACCAGCAGTTCGCTAGTCGGTGCCGGCGGCGGCACGAAGACGTCAGGCATGGCCATGTCGCCGCCCTCCCTCTCCATGACCGAGTGCTCATCGCCGGCTCCCTCGATCGTCGCTTCAAACTCCGGCGGAGGGGGCGCGGTGTTCAATGGCGTCACGAGCAGCGGCTCCTGGCGACGCGCGGCCTCCGCGAGCCGCTCCCTCTCCACGGCTTCAGCCTCCGCCCGCACCAGCCTCCTCGCTGCGGAGGCCGCGGCCTTGTCCGCCTCCGCCTTTGCCAGGCGGTCGGCCTCTTCGTCGCGCGCCTCCTGTGCATTCCGCTCTGTCGCTTCCCGGAGGTCGGCAGCCGGATTGATCCGCCGGCTGGTGGAGGAGGTCGTCGCCGACCTAATGACCGAGGCAGCGCCTGACTTTTCGAGGGTGAGAGGGGCTCTGAGAGATGAAGACACGGCAAGGATTTTACTTTTAGGCCGGATTGACAGGAGGAGTGAAGGCCAGAGAAAGATAGAGTGAAGGCCAGAGAAAGATACTTACGCCGATACCATGACGGGCACCTTCAGCTGCCTCTGATACTTGGCCGCCTTGGTTGCGGCCTCTTGCTGCCTGGTCGTTGCAGCCAGGTTCTTGGGCTTCTTGACGCCGTCGAATGCAGAAAGCCGGTGCCGCTGCCACGCTTGCCGACGACGCAAGGCGGCCCAGCAGAGGGGTCGGTGCTGGTGTTGGCCATGCTCCGAGTGGAGCGCGGCTCGTCCTCATCATCATCGTCGTCGGGCCAGGTATCCACGTCGCCGCCTTCCTCGGTGCCGCCTGCTCTGCCGCCACCACCGCCTGTTGCGTCGTCCGCCAGGGCGGCCACCCCCAAGTCGGGGTCATCCTCATCGCTCACCGCTCTGTCTGGGTGGTAGTCACCACCCGTCCCCACGTCGGCGGCTGCCACCGCGGACATGTAAATCTGCGCTCAAGAGAGGAGTCGAATCACAAGAAAAGCAAGACCAAAAGACAAATCAAAAGGGAGAAATCGAGGGACTTACGGCAGACGGCGGATTGTGGCGGGAGTACGGCCGCTTCCCGTACCGCCAGTCCACCTCCGACATCTTGAGGTCGGAGATCTCATTCACCATCTGCGCGACCTCGGCAGGCGGCATCCCTTTCATGGACAGCTGGCATGGGTCGTGGTGCCCGCCCATCCGAAAGATCAGATGAGGGCGGCTCTGGAGCGGGAGGATGCGGCGCTCAACGAAGGCAACGAGAATGTCGGAGGACACGAGGCCCTCCAACTCCAGGAGCACTCGGAGTCGGCCGATGGCGGCCGCCGCGTCCGCTGACAACGGCTTTGTCTTGTACCCCCAGTTGGGACGGAGCCTGGTGGGGGGCCGGCCTCGTAGGGCGGCAGGTTGAGGAAGTCGGCTGCAGGATCTACGTTCTCGATGTAGAAGTACGACTACTGCCACATCTTCACCGACTGGGCCAGCTTGATGACTGGGAAGGCGTTCTTCTTCGCCAGCCGGTGCACGGCGACGTAGCCGCCACACTCAGCCGTCGTGTCCTTGGCGGAGGTGCCGAGCTTCCCGTAGAATAACGCTCCCCACAGCTCAATTGTGGGGAGGATGCCGATGTAGCCCTCGCACGTCGTGACCAAGGCGGAGAGCAGAGTCACAGAATTGGGCGTCAGATGATGAGGCTGGAGGTGGTTGAAGTCGAGGAACAAGCGGAAGAAGCCGCTCGCTGGGAGGCCGAAGCCGCGGAGGAAGTGCGAGCGAAAGACGACCCGCTCGTCCCCCTACGGCGCCGGCGAGATCTCCGTCTCCGGCGGCACCCGCGCCTTGACGAATGCCGCGTTGGGCATCCGGCGCGTGTCGCGAAGGAAGGTGATGTGGTCTTCAATGACCGTCGAGCCGTCCCAGTCGCCGCCCTTCTCGCGCGCCATGACTTTGGGCGGGGCTACGGGAGGGGCAAGAGCGCAGCGGCGGCGTCGGCAGCAACAGCACCACGGCAAGAGGCAGCAAGGGCGAGAGGAGGAAGAAGAAGTGGGAGGGGGCGCGCGTGCCTCACCGCACCCCTCCCTCCCCCTACTTATAGCCCTCGGGCTGTGAAGCCGAGGGGACGGCGCGTGGGTCGTGGGGTCAACTGTGCCCATGACCCCACGTTCGCCACCGCACTTACTACGCCATGAATGCTCGCGGGAATCGCAACTGCCCGCCTCGGCACAGCAGATCCGCCCGCGTGCCGAGGCCCGGTGGTGGCGGGCCCGGCCCCCTGTCACGTCCCATCAGGAGCGTGGGGTGGCATGCTGGCCGGGCTGGCATGCGCCGCAATGGGTTCCCATGGCGGGCGGCGACCCGGGAAGCTTAGCAGGCACGCCACCTATTCTCCCGTCGTGAAGTTCGAAAATGGTCGACGACCCCGCCTTGTCGAAGCCGGCCTCAGAGGCCGGTGCGCCGCAAGTCGGACCAAGGTGTCGGTACGCTGCAAAGCGGATCACCGTACTCCCGGAGCTCGGTGAGGGGGGAAGCCGCTGAGTCTTCACAGCCCAACGACCACGACGCCTCACCGGCTTCGGGGACTACTGTCGGAGTAATGGGCCATGGGTATCCTCACCCAGGACCCAGGATTTATCAAGACTTTGGGCCAGCTCCGCCTAGCTGGGCCTCAAGCTGAAGCTCCACCCTCTGGGGGTCGGCTGGCTAGATGGTCGGCTACCAGAGGGTGGCCAACCCCAGCCTACAGCGCTGCAAGTGGCCGGCTCCAGCCCGCCAGCCTCTAGAGAGGGCGGCATCAAGCAGGCGGCCACCTCGCGGCCTCGGAACAACCGAGCCCCCATCGAGAGTACAAGTTAGAGCATGGCTTCTGATGAAGCACGCCGCCCGGACGCCGGGGATAGCGTGGCTACTGAGTTCCGTATAGGCGGAGATCTCCGCCTGACGACGGGCATCGTGCTATGTCTCCTCCGACGCCGCCTCCGAAAGCGTGAGTCTTGTTCCCCACGACGGCCTGTCGGTACGGTCTACCGGTGGCGGGCCCTATCGGACAGTGACCCCATAGAAGACAGCAGAAACCCAACCAGACGGACTCGGGAGGGGCCGGCCTCCAGCAGGCGGCCGTCCCTTGCCCCGAGGCAAGCATGCCATTAAGCTGATGAGACCGGGTGTAGCTACAGTGACCTCCCACCAGGCGGCGGGACTATAACCACACTGAGATGACCAAGCCCTCATTATCAATGGCACGACTACATTAAGTAGCCACCAACCAGTCGGCGGGGCCCACCAGGCGGCGGGCCCCAACGGTCGGCGGAGAAGCCTGAGGCTGGAGACACTGATAGCCGGGCCCGGCACCCAGACGGATTACCATTGTACCCCTGGGGGGGTAGGCCTATATAAACCCCCGAGGCCACCCATGCAAAGGGTTCCAACTCTGATAGAACTAGCCAGTCACCTAGGGCAGGGAAGAGCTAGCCTTGCCTTCTCCTACCTCTAGACACAGCTCAAGGAGCACCTTGTATCACTAGTGCCTTAGTGATCATGCGGAGACCCCGCAGAGCAGGAGTAGGGGTATTATCTCCATGGAGAGGCCCCAACCTGGGTAAAGTTCGTCGGTGTATGTGTCTACACCTTATCCCGCTTCCAGGCACCGGCGACGATCTACTCGCTCCCACCATGATAAGCCATCCTTTGGCATATGTCGCACCCAACCCCCAACAACGGTTGGGTTACCCGTACCCTTATTAATGAGAATCCAGTGACAAGGGGACACGATCTACGCTCGACAAGGCGTTGCCGAAACCGCCATAATATGTGCGCGGCGGCTATGAGAAAATGGCTCGAATGATGACTCGGCCATGATGTGATATCACGATGTCAGCAGATTTGATTTGTGAAATATTTATCTCTCTACGGTGGTATGTGAAATTTGTCTTGCAGAGCCGGACACGATCCTTGTGTTCGGAATTTGTCTTGAAATATTCGGAGATGGAACCCACCTTGCAATGTCGAAGACAATCTACGTGTCGAACTCATCGTCATTGAAGCCTGGTTCAGGGACTACTGAGGAAATCCTGGATTAGGGGGTGTCCGGATAGCCGGACTATGTACCTTGGCCGGACTGTTGGACTATGAAGATACAAGATTGAAGACTTTGTCCCGTGTCCGGATGGGACTCTCCTTTGCGTGGAAGGCAAGCTTGGCGATTCGGCTGTTAGATCTCCTTCTCTGTAACCGACTCTGTGTAACCCTAGCCCCCTCCAGTGTCTATATAAACCGGAGGGTTTAGTCCGTAGGACAACAACAATCATACCATAGGCTAGCTTCTAGGGTTTAGCCTCTATGATCTCGTGGTAGATCAACTCTTGTAATACTCATATCATCAAGATCAATCTAGCTTGAAGTAGGGTATTACCTCCATCGAGAGGGCCCGAACCTGGGTAAAACATCGTGTCCCCTGCCTCCTGTTACCATCAGCCTTAGGCGCACAGTCCGGGACCCCCTACCCGAGATCCGCCGGTTTTGACACCGACAGTTGTTTCTTCTTCAGGCTCTGTGCTGTGGCGATGAGCTCTCACTAGAAGCGTTCTTGTTCAAGGGGTTCCTCTGGGACAATAAAGTCTTCTTCACCGAGGCTAACATCCTCTTCGGAGACTAGCATAGTTGTTGTCTTCCGAATCTTCCTGATCAGCGTGTTCGGGGCTATACTAACCCTCTTCCCTCTCATCCTGTTCGGATGTGGGCTCAACGGGGTGTTCCGGATCTTTGGTATCATCCAGAGTCTCATTTTTTCGGGTGCCGGTAATACTATCCTTCGCCCGGCGCGATCGTGAGTGGCGTCGCTGATGTTGGTGTCGGATTTCAGGTTCCGGCAGACCCTCTAGGTTCGAACACTGGGGTGCGCGCGGAGATCTCGCCCTCTACCTACCTGCACCTTGCCGCCTTGCTAGGATCAATGCTATGAAAAGAGCAACACAGGCGACACAGGGTTTATACTAGTTCGGGCCACCATTGTGGTGTAATACCCTACTCTAGTTTGTGGTGTGGTGGATTGCCTCTTGGGCTGATGATGAACAATACAAGGAAGAAACGACCTCATGATGCATTCTGGTGGTCTGCGATGAACTGCTAGGGGGAGTTCAGTCGTTCTTTCTACTGGTTTCCAGATATGATCCTCTTGCCTCTACCTTGTGGGTGGCTAGTCCTATTTATAGGCGAAGGCCCTGGGCCTCTTCCCAAATATTGAGCGGGAAGGGCGCCAACAATTGGCCATTTTGAAGGGGAACATCCAGTACACTTATCCTGACTAAAGCTGGTCCTCGCCCGTCAAAGGCTCTAGTGGTGACGCCGGCTTGGGTTCCGCAATGACCTCCTTCCTGTCGTTGCGACGGTCTTTGTCTTGTTGCACCGAAACGGATGCCTTTGCTTGATGCTCTTGCCTGCGCTTGCTCCCTTTGCACCAAAGAGGAAAGAAGGACCTTTGGCGGTTGGCGATCACCGGCGCCCTTGGTGCGCCATGGCTTGGCGCCATGGGCACCTCGTGAGGTACCCGCCTTTGATCACTCCGCCTCCTCGCGAAAGCCACCGACGAGGCTGCAGTGCGAGGAAGCTCCACTGTCGTCACCCACCCGTGAGGCTTTGGCCCCTCGCGAGGGTCTTGAGCTCAGGCCGATGAAGATGAGCCATGTTGGGCGCCCCTTGAGCCACGCCCACGAGCCGCCTGTGAGGCAAGTCACGGGGACCGGTTCCCCGAACGCCGACAGAGTCCCGGGCCCAAAGCGGCGCCGGACTTGGTGAGAGAAGCCAGAAAAGGGTAAGTGCGCGCCACGGGCCCTAACAAAGCATGTGGGTTTCTAAGCGCCACAGCGTGGCGATCGATTGGACGTAAGGCGTAGCCCTGTTCCCCCCCACGCCTCCTCATTTTGCGCCAGCTAGGCAAACCCGTGGTTGTACACGATCGTTACTCTTTTTTCGCTGCTCGACCGTCCCTGCTCTTCCTCCTCTCGAGCTCCACCGCCTTCAATCCAATCTCGAATCCTCCTCTTCCCGTTGCCATGGCTCACGAAGAAGGGAAAAGGGAAAAGCAGGTGCCTCCGCCCTCGCTTCGCCTTTAGCCCGGCTCCCATGTAGATTGATCGATCGATTATACTCAACCGAGAAAAGGCAACTTGGGCGAGAGTCAATACAAACTCTTGCTCAAGGCCACTATCTTCAATGAGTGGGGAGGACGACGGCCTGGCCCGCGTCCCTATTCTCCATCGATAGAGTAGTCACCGAGGTCCGGTATTTTGTCGACGCCCTGTGGGCGGGATTGGTTCCCCCCTTTTCCGATTTCTTCAACGCTGTGCTTTCCCATTACCAGATCCATATGATGCATTTGGGTCCTGAATCCATTACTCTTCTTGCCGTCTTCGCCTTTCTCTGTGAGGCAATGATGGGCATCGCCTTCGGGCTTGCCTTGTCGCTGGCTACTTCTTCTCTCTGCGCATTGCCGATCCCACCCAATGCTCGAGATGCTTGAGCTTCATTGCTGCACTGACCAAAGCCGGCCTTAGGGATTGATTTCGCCTTCCTTCGTCTGCAGGTTCGGTTCATAGCGGTGGTCAGACGTGGGATGTAGGGGTGCCCAACCCCGCCGCTGAGCTAATCACGCTCATTGCCCCCAATTCAGGTGGGGCCGAGACGCCACGAGCCCCGGCTCATCTTTTTGTCTCAAGGCCGCTTCACGCTCTTGAGGGAGCTTCGGCATGACGGGCGCGCCCATGGTGGTGTGAAGGAGTTCCTGCACGCCCGCATTGCTCCTCTCCAGCGCCACTCCCGCCGGATGTGGGCCTTCAGCGGGCGTGAAGATCGCATGAGGCTCCAGGAGGAGGACCTGACGCCCGAAGCGCTAAGGAAGATGCTCTTGGTCTTGACGGGGGACCCTTTCCCCGGCAGCGTCCGGCGAGAGGGGGCTTTGCTGTACCTTTGCTCGAACAGGGGCGACTTTGTGAATCACGTGCCCAGCTTCGACGAATGGGGGCTGCGCCCCGCTGGCCTCACGGGGCTCGCGAGAACCCAATGGTGGTGACTGCCCTTCCAGTCGCACCCGGTGGTCCTTCCTTGAGTGGCGGAGCAGGGAGGCATGGGTCATTTGGAGGTCGAGAGGGCCACGGGGCAACGATGCTGCAAGACTCCCGAGGGGGCAGCTCCGAGGCCCGTCTATCAAGGCCGAAGGCGTTGAGCCGCTGCCCGGCACCTGTGGTTGAGGCCCCCGAGGCCCCGGGCCTACCCTTCTTGGTGAGGCGACCGTGGCGGCGCAGGGCGATCGATGCCCCAGACACTGGGCATCTCGACGCTTCTTCCTCGTCAGAAGCTGACCCTGCGCTAATAACTCCGGGTCGCTTCGCGTGTACTTCGAGGCTCTCCTAAGAGAAGGGAGGCCTTGGTGTGATTACCCTTGTCGCTGCTTTGAAGCCTTGGAAGTATTTCGCCATTGATGAGTAAGCCTTCCCTTCCTAGCTCCTGATCCTCCCGCTGCTTTGGCTGATCCTTGCTCCGCAGGCCCTTCCGCCGAGCTCACGGAGATGGCCGAGGAGCCATCCCCCAGTGCACCGCCTCTCCCCACCGGCCTTCGAGCGCCCGAGCTCAAGAAGAGCCCCTTGTGGTGAGGCCGGTCGGAGAGGTGAGCAGATCTGTGGTACATCAGCGGCTCTGCGTGCCTCATGACCCTCCTTCGCGAGCCTTCTGGGCGTCGCCACCTGCCTTTGGGCTTGCTGTCAGTCGTGGATGGCGATTGGCTGAGGTCGGCCCTGCGCTCTTCATTTGGGGATGGGCTGGCTCCTAGACGGGTTCGGGCGAGGCGTGCCCGGCCATCGCGAGGGCGCTAGCCCCCAACCCCCTGCCTGTAGGGGAGTCTGATTCGTCGTGGCCCCAAGGCTACTTGGGGCGGATGACGACGCAGAAGACGTGCTCGAAGGCCGCTGGGGCGTCGCGCTCTTGCCAAGAGTTTCTCGGGAGGGCGGCCGACGCGGTGAGCCGCAGTGAAGAGCTTGTCGATGAAGATCTGCGCCTTTTGAGGCCGAGGCTGCCTTTGGGTGAAGAGAGGCACAAGCTGAAGGTGGCTGTTGTCTTTGCACGCCACCAACGTGACCTCGATAATGAGGAGGCCGAGGCGTCGTTGGCGGCCTCTCGGGAGGCCCGTTCCCGGGCCGTCGAGGAGGCCCGTGAGGCTGACCGGGGGCATGAGGCGGCGGATGAGCGGGCGCGGGAACTCCAGGCCCGGTGCCATTCCCTGGAGCAGCAGGTGGAGCTGCATGAGACTGCCCTTGCATCGCTGAAGGTGGCTTCGGTCGACCAGGTAGAGCTCCCGAGGCGTGAGGAGGCACTGATGCTGGAAGCTGCTGAGCACGCACGCGATCTTGAACGTCTGGAGATGAGAGA
Source organism: Aegilops bicornis (assembly GCA_021605145.1). Classification (NCBI taxonomy): domain Eukaryota; kingdom Viridiplantae; phylum Streptophyta; class Magnoliopsida; order Poales; family Poaceae; genus Aegilops; species Aegilops bicornis. The sequence continues at coordinate 510,810,376 of CM038669.1, read as the reverse complement.
GCGCTTGGCGACATAGGCGGAGGATGACATCGCTGCGCGCGAGGCTCGAGTCCTGGAAGACGTTGAACGCGGGGTGACGACGGCCCGCTTGAACCTTGAGCGCGAGTTCGAGGAGAGGCTGGGGTTGATCCGAGTCGAGGCTGAAGGCAGGACCGCCGCCCTGAGGGCCAAGCTGGAGGAAGTGACGCGGCGGGCCGACGCTTCCCGGGCCGCCCTCGGCGTGGCGTAGGAGGAGCTGATTACCTCCCGCGCCGAGGCGCTTCTTCTCCGCCAGCGGGTGGACGAGGCTGAGGCTGTTGCACGACAGAACGAGGACGAGATATGCCAGCGGAGGATTCTGGAGCACGAGCACGGCCCCATGCTCGCCATGCTCCGGGAGAGAGCCAACTGACCTTTGGGTAACATCTGGCGGTGCCGTCGACGAGCCCCACGCAAACTAATCTTTGGCAATCTTCAGTTCTTCACCGACGTGGTGACGCAGCTGGAGGCGCGCGGTCGGTCGGAGCCAACACGCTGGTGGAGGAGAGGAGTCGCGCCATCGCCAGCGCCGCTTCTCTCGTGTCTTCGATACCTGCCAGACATGGACCCCAACTTCTACTTTGACGCCGCTATCGCCGAGTACCCTGTGCCGTCCGGGCGACTGGCGCTACCGGTGGAAGACAACGTGGATGCCCTTGTCAGGGCCTTCGCTTCTGATAACGACGACGCGGTCGTGGCCGCTGATGAAGGCGATGTGGTGAACGGCCCTGACGCCACTGACGGCGACGTGGAGAGCGATGGCGAGGCCAGCGACGCCAGCGACGATTCAGGAGGTGCCCTTGAGGATGCATTGGGGGATTTATCCGATTGAACGCGTGTTATCCCTGCTTCCTTAACCTGCGCAGATAGAGTTCGGGCCTTGCCCTGAAGGTTGTAAGAGCATTTTGAGAGGGGGAGCCCCTCATGTAAAAACTCGCATTCAGCGTATTAGTAGATGCAATATCACCCGTACGCCTGCACCAAGCGGCTGACTTTGCGACGAGCTGGCTGGCTTGTTACCTTCGACCCGCGTGGGCCTCGAGTCACCTGCGGAGGGTCAGGTGGTGTCTCGGCCTCTCTGAACGAGCCCATCGAACTCGTAATGAAAACCTCCCCGAGAGGGCGTGACGACGGCAGTCTGGGATGCACGCAGCTTGTCTCGCCCGGCCATGAGGGGCTCACGAGGGGAGGCAGCTGAGGCAAAGTGGTAACCAGAACGCGAGAGATTGCTCGAACGAGACTAAACACCCCTTCCTCGAACACATGCAAATCATCGAGCTCAAATCCGACTTAAATCCAACGGGGGAAAACGACAGCCAAGGGGAAAAGCAATGAAAGCAGAAAAAGGCCGCGTCCGGCACCTAGTCTAGTCTTGGACGTCCTATCACCAACATGAGCTAAGTGTTGCCACTGGCGTGGGAGGGAGCCCAGGCCCGAGGCCGCACCCTGAGACTGGGATGTACTGACCACTCATTATTATGTGAGAGTGTCACGGGCGGCGAGCTTCACGAAACCGGGCCTTCTTCACAGTACCGGCCTTGCTTCATATCGCCAAATAAGGGCCCGCTTTGCGCCACACTCTAGTGCCACCAACGACGCACCGAAACCAGGGCCGCCGATGGGGTAGAGCGGTCGCCAGTTCCCCGACGACCACGGGTCCTCCGCCAGGCAGCCCCGAGGCACCTCCCAGCCAGAGGGCCTACCTCCCGAGGACGCCTTTGTTCAACGCCGTGGTGGTGATGTCGGATCTTGGCCTCTCCTGCAGCCCCGGCGCCCTCCTCCCGAGGGGTAGGAAGGCTGCGGGAGTGGGGAGCCAACCGCCATAATGGGCGACACTGCACCTCCTGCGATCCATGGTTGGCGATGCTGCTCCCTAAGGAATTAGTGTACTGATAATCGTTGCTTCCAGCGTAGCCGGCAGGGCCTTCCGGGCTCTGGAAGTGCTCGGCTCTGGTGCCTCGTCCCCCAGCTTGGGCCGAGGAGCGAGCCTTGTTCGTCCTCATGCGCGCGCCCTTGGTCCATCATGTGGGGCACGTACTCTTCTGGGTCCGCCATCCCGAAGGCCGCGCCGTAGCGCTCCGCGTGCCACGCATTTCTTCTTGAGGCGCCCGCCTGGGGGTGGTAGCGTGGCGGCCCCCCGGGGCCGTGGGTTGTGGCGAGTCCTTCCCGATGGCTGGGGCGGAGGCAAGCGCCGCTGCCCGGCGATGGCTCGCTTTGGCGGCGTTGGGGTGGCCTTGGAGTCTGCTTGAGGCTGCACGGGCGTGCATGGAGCCTCCGTGCGGGCCACCCTGGACTTGAGGTGGGAGTTGGGTGCAGAAGGGGGGAGCCCCCGAGGCGGCGAAGCCCAGGAGCTCTGCCACCCGCTCTAGCAGCATGTTGCGACCGCCTTCCAAAGAACCTTTGCATTGCGGTAGCTCTCCGGGCCACCGTGAGCCTGCCCTCGAAGTCCCTTTGCTCCGTCCGGGTGTACGGCGCCGTGGCCGCAGCGTGGTGGGAGGCCCTTGTTGCCGACCGCGCCTGCCGCTACGTGAGAGCTACCGTTGCGTGTCCGCGCCACCCAACCCGCAGCCCTCAAGGGACATGGCGAGCTGCCTGGGCATGGGGTTACCCGGGCGGCGGCTCTGCGGGGGCAGGCTGCCCAGGATCGAGGTTACTGCCTGGTCACGGACATGATGATGATGATGCGATGGGGCCTTGAAGCAGCAAGGTGGATTCCGGCGCACCCGACCTAGCAGCGCCAAATGTCGGTTGGGTTCCGTGAGACCCTCTAGGTTCGAACACTGGGGTGCGCGCGGAGATCTCGCCCTCTAGCTACCTGCACCTCGCCGCCTCCCTAGGATCTAAGCTATGAAAAGAGCAACACAGGAGACACAGGGTTTATACTAGTTCGGGCCACACTTGTGGTGTAATACCCTACTCTAGTTTGTGGTGTGGTGGATTGCCTCTTGGGCTGATGATGAACAATACAAGGAAGAACAGCCTCGCGAGGGTCTATTCTCGGCTGGTGCGATGAACTGCTAGGGGGAGTTCAGTCGTTCTTTCTACTGGTTTCCAGATGATGATCCTCTTGCCTCTTCCTTGTGGGTGGCTAGTCCTATTTATAGGCGAAGGCCCTGGGCCTCTTCCCAAATATTGAGCGGGAAGGGCGCCAACAATTGGCCATTTTGAAGGGGAACATCCAAAGACACTTATCCCGACTAAAGCTGGTCCTCGCTTGTCAAAGGCTCTGGTGGTGACGCCGGCTTGGGCTCCACAATGACCTCCTTCCTGCCGTTCACGGCAGTCTTGGTCTTGTTGCACGAAGCGGATGCCTTTGATTGATGTTTCGCTGCCGCCGCTCCCTTTGCACCAAAGAGGAAAGAAGGACACTGCGTCTTGGCTGGCACCCGCCTGGCGCCCTTGGTCGTCATGGCTTGCGTCATGGGCACCTCGTGAGGTACCCCGCCTTGATCTCTCCGCCTCCTCGCGAGCCAGCCTGACGAGGTCGTGCCTGAGGAAGCTCCCTGTCGTCCACCATGCGAGGCTTGGCCCCTCGCGGGGTCTTGAGCTCGTGCTGATGAAGATGGGCCGTGCTGGGCCGCCCCTTGAGCCACGCTGCAGGCCGCAGGCAGGCAAGTCTGGGGACCCCCGTTCCCAGAACGCCGATAGTTGGCGCTTTGCTGGCTTATCGACGGGCTTGTCCTCATCGGGGTCCTGATTATCCTCGTCATCTTTTTTTATCAGGAGTGTCCATCATGTATACATGATAGGTTGAAGTGGTCGTCCAACGCCCTGTGATGGGTGGGACTTGGCCTGATTCGGCGTCGGCATCGTCGTCCGTACCGTCGATGTCTTCAGACGCGTAGTCCAGCATGTTGGTTAAATCCTCGACAATAGCTATTAACTGGGTGGTGGGCGGGTCATAAAATTCCCCATTCTCTGCCTCCAACCCGTACTGGGTGTAGTTCAGAGGCAAGCTTTTGGTAATGGTGAGGGATTGCATTAAGCCCAATGCTTCGTCTAAGGGTGAAAGATGGGTGTGAGTCCGCAGATTTGTAGGGCTAAGTTCGGCGACAGACACCTGATCGGGCCCGATCGATGCAGACTTGGATAGTTCGGAGCTATCATCCAGAGGCGAGTTCAAAATCACATATGGATCTCCGGTCGGAAGTTCCATGGTAGAAAAGAGTCTGGCAGGGGTGATCCCCCCGTCCTCGGATGTTACTACCAGCTCCGGATCTACGGCCGAGGCGGGTGTGAGTGTCGACCCCTGGATGGGATCTAAGAGCAGATTCAAAGAGTTTCCTTCATGGGGGCAGGGGGCGGCAACCGGGGCCGAAAACCCCTCGAAGACGAGATCTCCTCGGATATCGGTGATGTAATTTGGGTTTCCAAACCTGATCTGGTGGTCGGGGGCATAACTGTCGACCTGCTCAAGGCGGCCGATTTTGTTGACGCGAAGCACGAAGCCACCGAACACAAAGACATGTCCGCGAAGAAAGGTTTACCTGGACGCAGCATCATCGTTGATGAAGAGGCGCACCATCAATCCTTTTGTCGATGATACAATGGAGCTCTCAATGAAAGCACCAATGTCAGTGTCAAAACCGGCATATCTCGGGTAGGGGGGCCAAGTTGTATGTCTGAGGATCGATGGTAACTATGATAAAAAAGGACACAATATTTACCCAGGTTCGGGCCCTCTTAATGGAGGAAAAACCTACTCCTACTTGATTATATTCAACGAGTATAGGGGTTACAAGAGTTGATCTACCTCAAGATCGTAATGGCTAAACCCTAACTTGGCTAGCCTATCAATGTTGTGTTCCTTCCTTCGACCTAACCCTCCGGTTTATATAGATACCAGAGGGGCTTAGGGTTGTACAAAGTCGGTTTAATAGAAAGGAAATAGTACCTCCGGACACCTGGACTTGCCATCCACGTAAACGGGAGTCCCTACCGGACACAAGAGGTGTTCTTCTGCCTTGTATCTTGACGGCCCATCAGTCCGGCCCATATCCAATAGACCGGACGCCTGAGGACCCCTTAGTCGAGGAATCCCTCAGGAGGCCTCGAGTTTTTTCTTGAAGCTCCTCGCCTTGAGGCCCGTTAGGACCTCTGCGTTGGCACGCTCGCTGTCGGTGTCAAAACCGGCGGATCTCGGGTAGGGGGTCCGAACTGTGCGTCTAGGCGGATGGTAACAGAAGACAAGGGACACGATGTTTTTACCCAGGTTCGGGCCCTCTCGATGGAGGTAAAACCCTACTCCTGCTTGATTAATATTGATGATATGGGTAGTACAAGAGTAGATCTACCACGAGATCAGAGAGGCTAAATTTAACGCCCTCGATGCGGCTATATCTCCCACGTGTCGAAGCACGACATAGAGGCATAACCACATTGAAAGCAATGTCGCAAGTGAGGTAATCTTCACACAACCCATGTAATACATAAGGGAAAAAGATACATAGTTGGCTTACAATCGCCACTTCACACAATACATGAGTAAAGCATTACATCATATGAGATACAATCAAGGTCCCACTACGGAACCAAATAAAAGAAGACTACCCCAAATGCTACACAGATCCCCGATCGTCCCAAGCTGGCTCCACTCTTGATCAACTCAAACGAACCAACACAATGAACAAGATCTTCATCGAGCTCCTCCTTGAGCTGGGATGCCACCTGCACGGGTTTCATCGGCACACCGCAAACTGGTTTTGGAAGTATCTGTGAGTCACGGGGACTCAGCAATCTCACACCCGCGAGATCAAGACTATTTTAGCTTATGGGTAGGAGAAGGTAGTGAGGTGGAGCTGCGGCAAGCGACTAGCATATATGGTGGCTACCATGCGCAAAAGAGAGCGAGAAGAGGAGGCAAAAGCACGGTCGAACAACTATGATCAAGAAGTGATCCTAGAACAACCTACGTCAAACATAACTCCAACACCGTGTTCACTTCCCGGACTCACGAGAAGAGACCATCACGGTTACACACGTGATTGATGTATTTTAATTAAGATCAACTTCGGGTTTTCTACAACCGGACATTAACAAATTCCCATCTGCCTCATAACCGCGGGCACGGCTTTGAAAGATTATACCTGCGGGGTGTCTCAACTTAGCCCATTATAAGCTCTCACGGCCAACGAAGGATATTCCTTCTCTGGGAAGACCCGATCGATCTCGAATCCCGGCTACAAGACATCTCGACAATGGTAAAACAAGACCAAAGAAGACCACCCATTTGCCGACAAATCCCGATAGGAGCTGCACATATCTCGTTCTCGTGGCACACCAGATAAGCTAAGCGTCTGTGCAAGCGTAATCCAAGTTGCCAAGGAATGGTCCATACGGTGCTCTAGTTTGGACCAACACTCCGGAGGAGCACCGGCCCGGGGGTAAAATAAAGATGACCCTTGAGTCTGCAGAACCCAAGGGAAAAAGCCTTAGGTGGCAAATGGTAAAACCAAGGTTGGGCCTTCTTTGGAGGAGTCTTATTCAAAGCGAACTGTCAAGGGGTCCCATAAATCATCCAACCGCGTTAGGGACGCAAAATCAGGAACATAATACCGATATGATGGAAACTAGGCGGCAAGAGTGGAACAAAACACCAGGCATAAGGCCGAGCCTTCCACCCTTTACCAAGTATATAGATGCATTAATTAAAAAAGATATATTGTGATATCCCAACAAGTAAACATGTTCCAACAAGGAACAACATCTCCATGTTCCAACAAAGAACAAACTTCATCTTCACCGCAACTAACAACGCTTATAAGAGGGGCTGAAAGCAAAGCGGTAACATAGCCAAACAACGGTTTGCTAGGAAGGATGGTTAGAGGCTTGACATGGCAATATGGGAGGCATGATAAGCAAGTGATAGGCATCATAGCATAGGCATAGCAAAAGAGCGAGCATCTAGCAAGCAAAGATAGAAGTGATTTCAAGGGTATGGTCATCTTGCCTGAAATCCCGCAAGGAAGAAGAACGAGTCCATGAAGAAGTCAAGCGGACGAAGTCGAGCGAATCCTCACAACTCAGGACGAAACCGAAGCTAACGAGAGAAGCAACCCGGAAACAAACAAACAACATAGTAAATCAACAAGCACAAACATGGCATGATGCACAAACAAGTATGATGCATGTCCGATTTAAATAGCATGGCATGGCAATATGCACAACAAAACTACAAGTTAAAAGGAGCCAATATGCAACGAAGGTTGCATATTAATGGCTCACCACATCAATTATTTAGTTCACTCCCGATTAGGTACTCAACAATAGTAAATATTGGTTAACATGGCAAGAGGTGAAGCATAACAAAACTATACCATCTAAACAATTTAAATGAAATTTGGATATAAAAACAACAAATCCGTAAATCCCCATATGCATTTAGCAAATTAATGGAAACAACAAATATAAACATTTAAATGTTGTTATCATGATCACGGATGACATGTGCAAGTTTTAAGCAATTTTATGAAAATGTTGACATAAGCATGTTATGAAGCATTTTTCACCGTGGCGGAACGAAAGGGTGCCACGGCAACGAATTCAAAAATGATGCTACGCAAGCAACATATCGATCTCGATAACTTGATTGAGATACCGATGCAAACGAGAAGTGTGCGGATGTGTAGAACACGCAAGAGATGGTGGGGTGCTCCCGACTACCGGGGTCCCACGGGTCGACGGCATGGCAAATGAGGAACGTGCAAAGAACTCGGATATGGTTTGAACATGAGTATCTCATACAACATGCATTCGGTCTACGGCGGTCGTTCTTGGCGGTTATACCTTCGAAGCGTGCATTTCGAGGCGGACGGGTTCGAAGTGGAAGTAGTTGTACATGGGTCGTCGTGGAAAGTAGTCGTTCTCACGACGGTGGTGGAAGTAGTGGTACATGTTCCGTAGATGTTCGGGTCGTCGGTAGAGGTACTTGGTGAAATCCACGGGATCCGTAGTTGTACATGGTCTTCGCGTTGTAGGGGTACTTGGCGTTTCCGGTTCGGTGGCCGTTCGGGCGCCGTATGTCGTGGTACTTGGCGTGCATCAACTGTTGACCAACAGTGTACAGGAGGCAGCAAGGCATGGCCGACTTGGTGTGCAACCAAAGATGGACTCCGGGTGTCTGGGTTGACTTGGCCACGACAAAGGCAGCAAGGCCAACGGGGCAGCCAGCTCGTCTTGGAGGGAGCCCTATCGGACAGAGCAGCTCGCGAGGACATCGGCGGCTCGCGAGGCACCCACAGCAGCAGGACGAGGCATGAAAACCGACAGCACGGCAACCATGAAGGAGGCGTACGTGGTCGTGGTGGCTCGGGCAGAAGGCCATGAAGGTGAGGCGCGGGGCGGAGCGCTCCAGCAAGGCAGGGACTTGGCGCGGGCTCGTCGGGGTCCGATGCAGGGACGGGCAGAACAGGCGGCGATGGTGTGGCAGACGACGGCGGCTCCGGCGATTCGCCCATGAATCAGGACGAGGAGGCCATGGCCTCGGGCGCAGATGCAGGGGAGCACCGACGCAGGGTTGAGAGAGGAAGGCCAGAGATGGAGGAAGGAGAGGCCGGCGACGCTTGGCGGCCGAGTTGGCACAGCGAGACGGGGCGGCGTCGGGCGCGTAGGGCGAGGAGAAGCCGTGCCAACGAGAAGGTGCAGAGGCGAGGCAAGGCGAGCTCACCGGAGGGCGCAAGGATGAGCGGGATCGGGCGCGGGGTGGAGGAGGATTGGGGTCGAGCCGCGGCTTCCCCTGGCGGCGCGGTCGGGAGGAGGACGAGGGGGATCGAGAGAGATGACGGCGCTGAGGGGAAGCGCAAGGAATAGATCGAGTGGAGGGGGTCGGCTCCCTGGCGGCTAGGGTTACAGGAGTTGATGGGGGCAGCTGGGCTGTAAGGGGTTTAGTGGCCCGGCCTGGCCTAGTGGCTTGCGAGTGCTGGGCTTTCTCTCCCTCTCTTTCTTCTTTAACCAAAAAGAAATATAGAGAAAGGAAAAAGAAGGGGGGTTAGGGAAAAGAGTTTGAGCAGAAGGACAATTTCCTGGACTCATAAAAATAAGCATGACCACAGAAAAATAGAAGTGGCAAGATTGTAGGAATTAAATTCAAATTCATTTGAATATAATTCAAATGGTCTTGAATAGGGACTAGGTTTGGTGTGGCCAAAAATGTTGAGATTTTTGATGGAGCTCCGGAAAATGATGAAAGAAATTATGGGCAAGGTTGGAGACCAAGAATTGAGATAACAACGGCATGGGATATTTTGCAAGTGGGTTATGGTTAATTCCAAATAAATGGAATAATTTTATTATAGCTCCCTAATAATATTGAGAGGCTTTAATACGTTATAAAGAGAAATCACAAGTGATTTCCCTAGATTTAAATGGATCAAAGATCCATGCCATTTATTTAGCTGAGTTTTAAAAATTAATTGACATGCTGGCATGATGACATGATGCAATGCAAAATAAATAGAGCAAGCACAAATAAAAACACACGGAGGTCACAAAATATGGAAGTCTTACGGATCGCCGGTCTTGGGGCGTCACAACACTCCACCACTCTGAGAGGATCTCGTCCGAGATCTAGGATGGCACCGGAGAGAAGCGGAAGAGAAAGAGATAAGACACAGTTGCTTCTTTGACAAACGAGTGAAACCAATGAACCTCGAGAGGTTGAAAACTTGAAAGAAAGAACACAACAAAGTTGAACGAAATTGAGAGCATTCCAGTAGAAAATAGAAACAGGGAACACCATGTGAACCTTGGGGTTGCAAAGCTATGAATGACGAGTACAATGGACAAGAAGGAATTGGAACCACTCTGGTTGAAACGAGATAAGAATGAATAAGAATTATATAATTTGGCAGCACTCCATTTGTAAATGGAAGGAACTGAACATGAACTTGAGAAGATGGGATGATACTTGATGAAATCAACAACACACTGCCTCCGGAACTAAAAGAATGGCACAAGGGGTAAGAAACATTTGGGACCACACTCCGGTTGAGAAGGGAGGCAAAACTTGATAAGATGAGAGAACTCGAATGAAAACACGATACTCCGGCTAAACGGATAAGCAAGGAAAATACCATGATCTCCAAAACGAGATGATGGGTCGAAGAAAACATCACAATGCCTTCGGGACAAATGAAAGAGTGGAATCAAGAGAACAGAGAAGAGAACAACAACTTCTATCACAAATGAATTTGAAAGAGCCTCCTTGCAAGAAGGTTAGAATAGAGTTGTTGGAAGACCAACAACGAAAAGAATAAGTTTGTAGTGGGCTTATGGAAACATCTCAACATTATGAGGTGACAACCGACCACTAAAGGAAACAATTGCTTGCTTTAGATCGACGAAGAGATGAACACTTCTTCATCAAGATGATAAAGAGATAACTTGGATCATTGACAAGCACCACAAATAGCAACATTCCTTAGGGAAGGCTTTAGGTGAAACATGACACAAGATGACTCCAACGAAGAGATTGGTGGATTTAAAATATCTCATTCTTGACAACAAGTGAATCATGAAACATGAATGAAACTGTCAAAATGACATAACACCACCTCAAAGGATAAGGTCGAAAGAATTGCACTTCGGAATGCAAGATGAAGAATGCTTGAACTCCTCAAAACAAAACATGTGTTGAGCACCATGTTTATTTTGAAGTATGGCTTGACGGATCTTAACTCCGAGAGAAAACTTGAAGAACAATTGAAGAATGAAAGGAATCCTTGACGAACCACCATGTAGAGCCTCCATGAAGAACTCCGGTAATGAAAGGATGATAAAAAGAAAGAGAAGTTGAAAACACAAGGTGAAGCCTTGCGATGGTTTAGATGGAGCTTCATGACGAGATAATGCGGAAAAACTTGGAACTCGGAAGAAAGATGAACAACAAGAAGCCAAGAATTTATTCCTCTGAACAAACTCCGAAGGAAAGGATTAATCACTTGGATGAAACAAAAATAAGAATTATGTTATGCGTATCCTTCACCAATTTAAATTGATGACAAGCAACGGATTTGGCATACTACTTATTCTCGTTGAAAAATGATTACAGCTAGAGATATAGCGCAAACTTGAGAAGGTATTGATGGAACCACCGGTGGGATTTGGAAACAACAAATGAATTGATATGATAAAGAAGGAAGTGAAATCTTGAACGAACCACCGTAAGAATTGAAATTGAACGTAGCAAAGGCACAATTCACCAGGAAGAATTGGAAAACGAATGAAGAGATTTGAGGATTTAGATACAAGTGAGCGAATAGATGACGAAGCTGATTGGAGAATACTTGAATGATGCACCGGTAAGATTTGGAGAACGAAAGCTGAAAGCTGGAATGAATAATTACGAGATGATGGGCTCAAGAATCAAACTGAAAAGACTCTGAATTGCTCGGATGGGTGAAAGAATTCTCACAATCTAAAACAATTATGAGAGGATGGCATCAAACTAGAACCATGAATCTTGAAGAGAATGGAGCAAGATTTAAGAGAAACTCTTCTTCGGTCTTCAAAATTCGAGAATGACGACGAGAAACATCACCATGAATTATTGAAGCACTCGGAATGAAGAATAGAAAATTTGAACCAACGATGAAAAGAATTTGAAAGATCTTGGAGAAAGACATTTGACTGATGATAATTCATCCTTACATCAAACTTTGCAAAGAATTTGAGAATAACTCCGGAAAATTAGAAGAGTCGTAAGATCACAGGAAAAGACCTGTGGGTTAGGGCCCACTCAAAAGAACCACTGTTGAACGATTGCTTGAAATAAAGATTCCACCGGTAGAATTAAATGGCTTGAATGAGATAAAAACCTCAAAATAAATTGAACGGATCTGGAATGAAAAGACGAGCCTTCCGAGATATCTTCAACACTCTAGAACAAATGAATAGCGAGAAGTGAATGATTAAGAGGTGCATCGGAAAGAGAAAGCATTTGCAACAAGGAAAGGAATATGATCAACACTGAAAGCTTGAGTTAAATCCACCGGAAAAGAATACGAGGATGAAGAATGATGAACTTGGAGTCATTGAGCATCTTCATGAGGGATCACCTGGATCGTAACATTGATTGAAAAGAGTGAAGAGACTTCACATGAATAAATGGATACTTGATTAAAATATATAAGTCCTTGAAGAAAAGGGTGGGAGGGCGGGAAAACAAAGACAACTAGGGACGGATGAAACAAACACCGTTGAGCTAACTTAGAATTGATCTCGCAAATGTTGAAATGATCAAATCCACTTGAAGAGAAGCACACGGTTGGAAAGGATTGAAAAGACGACCTTGATGAACAAGAAGGATTAGCATCCACATAGAAATATGAGAACACCGTTTAGAATAAGGTATGGAATCCACACTTGACATTGAAGCAACTCGGATACCACAACTTAAAACAAAACAAAGGAGTGGCTTGCAGAATAAGCCGGAAACAAGCATATGATAGATCCCATATCGTATCATGTGTATACATTGGAAAGATAATCTAGGAGCTACTTGAATTCCCACCTATAAACTCCCGAAACTTTCTGGTTATGCAATCCGGTGTTGGGGATACAGGGACACAAAATATATCACCCAAACTAACAATACCTAGATCCAAATTGTATCCATCCTTCAACACATAACCAAGAAAACTCCGGAAATCGTGTACCTCAACCTTCGAAAAGCATCCGTTATACGAGTCATGGCAATACTCCCGAACTCGCCCCAGTACTGGGTTATCGAGGTTATCTCACCAACAACTGCATAAAAGAGATTTTCGATGTCGGCAAAGCTCAGGTATTCCAGAACTGCAACGATAAAATTGTGACGACAACACCTCGGAGCTCAACTCCCCGGGACACTGCCACAACCCCTAAATTTCAGGAGGCACCAAGAACAATGTTCTCGTCACAAAACCATCGGAACGATTCCAAGATACCCGCGCGATCCTAAAAAAAATTTAGTGAAATTTGAGAAGAGAAAGAGTCAAAACTCTACGTCAGGATGCCTCACCAGAATGACGAAGGGACTGAGGAGTAAAAAGAATCCTACTCTCCGATATATATAATCCTAAGACTCAAAACATTTTTTCTAGACTCAACAAAGTCAGCGATTCAATCAAGCAAGGGGCTCCTAAGTCGGGGATGGCTCTGATTACCAACTTGTAACGCCTCGATGCGGCTATATCTCCCACGTGTCGAGCGCGACTTAGAGGCATAACCGCATTGAAGGCAATGTCGCAAGTGAGGTAATCTTCACACAACCCATGTAATACATAAGGAAAAAGATACATAGTTGCCTTTACAATCGCCACTTCACACAATACATGAGTAAAGCATTACATCATACAGATACAATCAAGGTCCGACTACGGAACCAAATAAAAGAAGACTACCCCAAATGCTACATGATCCTCGATCGTCCCAACTGGCTCCACTACCGATCAACTGAAACGAAACAACACAATGAACAAGATCTTCATTGAGCTCCTCCTTGAGCTCGGATGCGCCACCTGCAGTTTCATCGGCACCTGCAAACTGGTTTTGGAAGTATCTGTGAGTCACGGGGACTCAGCAATCTCATACCCGCGAGATCAAGACTATTTAAGCTTATGGGTAGGAGAAGGTAGTGAGGTGGAGCTGCGGCAAGCGACTAGCATATATGGTGGCTACCATGCGCAAAAGGGAGCGAGAAGAGGAGGCAAAAGCATGGTCGAACAACTATGATCAAGAAGTGATCCTAGAACAACCTACGTCAAACATAACTCCAACACCGTGTTCACTTCCCGGACTCCGCCGAGAAGAGACCATCACGGTTACACACGCTTGATTGATGTATTTTAATTAAGATCAACTTCGGGTTTTCTACAACCGGACATTAACAAATTCCCATCTGCCTCATAACCATGGGCACGGCTTTGAAAGATTATACCTGCAGGGTGTCCCAACTTAGCCCATTATAAGCTCTCACGGTCAACGAAGGATATTCCTTCTACCGAAGACCTGATCGATCTCGGAATCCCGGGCTACAAGACATCTCGACAATGGTAAAACAAGACCAGCAAGACCACCCATTTGGCCGACAAATCCCGATAGGAGCTGCACATATCTCATTCTCGTGGCACACCGGATAAGCTAAGCGTGATGCAAGCGTAATCCAAGTTGCCAAGGAATGGTCCCGCACGGTGCTCTAGTTTGGACCAACACTCGGAGGAGCACTGGCCCGGGGGGTAAAATAAAGATGACCCTTGAGTCTGCAGAACCCAAGGGAAAAAGCCTTAGGTGGCAAATGGTAAAACCAAGGTTGGGCCTTGCTGGAGGAGTCTTATTCAAAGCGAACTGTCAAGGGGGTCCCATAAATCATCCAACCGCGTTAGGGACGCAAAATCCGGGAACATAATACCGATATGACGGAAACTAGGGCGGCAAGAGTGGAACAAAACACCAGGCATAAGGCCGAGCCTTCCACCCTTTACCAAGTATATAGATGCATTAATTAAAAAGATATATTGTGATATCCCAACAAGTAAACATGTTCCAACAAGGAACAACATCTCCATGTTCCAACAAAGAACAAACTTCATCTTCACCTGCAACTAACAACGCTATAAGAGGGGCTGAGCAAAGCGGTAACATAGCCAAACAACGGTTTGCTAGGAAGGATGGTTAGAGGCTTGACATGGCAATATGGGAGGCATGATAAGCAAGTGATAGGCATCGTAGCATAGGCATAGCAAAAGAGCGAGCATCTAGCAAGCAAAGATAGAAGTGATTTCAAGGGTATGGTCATCTTGCACGAAATCCATAAGGAAGAAGAACGAGTCCATGAAGAAGACAAACGGACGTAGTCGAACGAATCCTCACAACTCCGAACGAAACCGAAGCTAACGAGAGAAGCAACCCGAAACAGACAAACAACATAGTAAACCAACAAGCACAAACATGGCATGATGCACAAACAAGTATGATGCATGTCCGGTTTAAATAGCATGGCATGGCAATATGCACAAACAAAACTACAAGTTAAAAGGAGCCAATATGCAACGAGTTGCATATTGACGAAATACCATATCAATTATTTAGTTCACTCCCGATTAGGTACTCAACAATAGTAAATATTGGTTAACATGGCAAGAGGTGAAGCATAACAAAACTATACCATCTAAACAATTTAAATGGCGCCGGATATAAAAACAACAAATCCGGTAAATCCCCATATGCATTTAGCAAATTAATGGAAACAACAAACATAAACATTTAAATGTTGTTATCATGATGCGGATGACATGTGCAAGTTTTAAGCAAATTTATGAAAATGTTGACATAAGAATGTTATGAAGCATTTTTCACCATGGCGGAACGAAAGGGGTGCCACGGCAACGAATTCAAAAATGATGCCACGGCAACATATCGATCTCGATAACTTGATTGAGATACCGATGCAAACGAGAAGTGAGCGGATGTGTATAACACGCAAGAGATGGTGGGTTCCTCCCGACTACCGGGGTCCAACGGGTCGACGGCATGGCAAACGAGGACCGTGCAAAGAACAACTCGGACACGGTTTGAACATGAGTATCTCATACAACATGCATTCGGTCTACGGCGGTCGTTCTTGGCGGTTATACCTTCGAAGCGTGCATTTCGAGGCGGACGGGTTCGAAGTGGAAGTAGTTGTACATGGGTCGTCGTGGGAAGTAGTCGTTCTCGCGACGGTGGTGGAAGTAGTGGTACACGTTCCATAGATGTTCGGGTCGTCGGTAGAGGTACTTGGTGAAATCCACGGGATCCGTAGTTGTACATGGTCTTCGCGTTGTAGGGGTACTTGGCTTTTCCGGTTCGGTGGCCGTTCGGGCGCCGTATGTCGTGGTACTTGGCGTGCATCAACTGTTGACCAACAGGTGTACGAGGAAGCGACAAGGCATGGCCGACTTGGTGTGCAACCAAAGATGGACTCCGGTGTATGCAGGTTGACTTGGCCACGACAAGGCAGCAAAGGCGTGAAGGGGCAGCCAGCTCGTCTTGGAGGGGAGCCCTATCGGACAGAGCAGCTCGCGAGGACATCGGGCGGCTCGCGAGGCACCCACAAAGCGGGACGAGGCATGAAAAACAGGCAAAGACGGAAACCATGAAGGAGGCGACGTGGTCGTGGTGGCTCGGCGTAAGGCCATGAAGGTGAGGCACGGGCGGAGCGCTCCGGCAAGGCAGGGACTTGGCGCTGGGCTCGCTGGGTCTGGCGCAGGACGCGTAACAAAGCGGCGATGGTGTGGCAGACGGCCAAGCCAGCGATTCGCCCATGAATCAGGACGAGGAGGCCATGGCCTCGGGCGCAGATCTGAGGGAGCACCGACGCAGGTTGGTTGAGAGAGGAAGGCTAGAGATGGAGGAAGGAGAGGCCGACGCTTGGCGGCCGAGTTGGCACAATGAGACGGGCGGAGGCCGGGCGCCAGAGGGCGAGGAGAAGCCGAGCCAACGATAAGGTGCAGAGGCGAGGCAAGGCGAGCTCACCGGAGGGCGCAAGGATGAGCAGGATCGGGCGCGGGATGGAGGAGGATTGGGGTCGAGCCGGCTTCCCTGGGCGCGGGTCGGGAGGAGGACGAGGGGATCGAGAGAGATGACGGCTGAGGGGAAGTGCGAGGAAGAGATCGAGTGGAGGGGTTCGGCTCCTGGCGGCTAGGGTTACTGAGGAGTTGATGGGGGCATTTGGGCTGTAAGGGGTTTAGTGGGCGGCCTGCCCTAGTGGCTTATGAGTCTTGGGCTTTCTCCCTCTCTTTCTTCTTTAACCGAGAAGAAATATAGAGAAAGGAAAAAGAAGGGGGGTTAGGGAAAAGAGTTTGAGCAGAAGGACAATTTCCTGGACTCATAAAAATAAGCATGACCACAGAAAAATAGAAGTGGCAAGATTGTAGGAATTAAAGTCAAATTGATTTGAATATAATTCAAATGGTCTTGAATTGGGACTAGGTTTGGTGTGGCCAAAAATGTTGAGATTTTTGATGGAGCTCCGGAAAATGATGAAAGAAATTATGGGCAAGGTTGGAGACCAAGAATTGAGATAACAACGGCATGGGATATTTTGCAAGTGGGTTATGGTTAATTCCAAATAAATGGAATAATTTTATTATAGCTCCTAATAATATTGAGAGGCTTTAATATGTTATAAAGAGAAATCACAAGTGAATTCCCTCGATTTAAATGGATCAAAGATCCATGCCATTTATTTAGCTGAGTTTTAAAAATTAATTGACATGCTGGCATGATGACATGATGCAATGCAAAAATAAATAGAGCAAGCACAAATAAAAACACACGGAGGTCACAAAATATGGAAGTCTTCTGGATCGTCAGTCTTGGGGCGTCACAACACTCCACCACTACGAGAGGATCTCGTCCCGAGATCTAGGATGGCACCGGAGAGAAGCGGAAGAGAAAGAGATAAGACACAGTTGCTTCTTTGACAAACGAGTGAAACCAATGAACCTCGAGAGGTTGAAAACTTGAAAGAAAGAACACAACAAAGTTGAACGAAATTGAGAGCATTCCAGTAGAAAATAGAAACAGGGAACACCATGTGAACCTTGGGGTTGCAAAGCTATGAATGACGAGTACAATGGACAAGAAGGAATTGGAACCACTCTGGTTGAAACGAGATAAGAATGAATAAGAATTATATAATTTTGGCAGCACTCCGACTGTAAATGGAAGGAACTGAACATGAACTTGAGAAGATGGGATGATACTTGATGAAATCAACAACATTGCCTCCGGGCTGAAAAAGAATGGCACAAGGGGTAAGAAACATTTGGGACCACACTCCGGTTGAGAAGGGAGGCAAAACTTGATAAGATGAGAGAACTTCGAATGAAAACACGATACTCCGGCTAAACGGATAAGCAAGGAAAATACCATGATCTCCAAAACGAGATGATGGGTCGAAGAAAACATCACAATGCCTTCGGGACAAATGAAAGAGTGGAATCAAGAGAACAGAGAAGAGAACAACAACTTCTATCACAAATGAATTTGAAAGAGCCTCCTTGCAAGAAGGTTAGAATAGAGTTGTTGGAAGACCAACAACGAAAAGAATAAGTTTGTAGTGGGCTTATGGAAACATCTCAACATTATGAGGTGACAACCGACCACTAAAGGAAACAATTGCTTGCTTTAGATCGACGAAGAGATGAACACTTCTTCATCAAGATGATAAAGAGATAACTTGGATCATTGACAAGCACCACAAATAGCAACATTCCTTAGGGAAGGCTTTAGGTGAAACATGACACAAGATGACTCCAACGAAGAGATTGGTGGATTTAAAATATCTCATTCTTGACAACAAGTGAATCATGAAACATGAATGAAACTGTCAAAATGACATAACACCACCTCAAAGGATAAGGTCGAAAGAATTGCACTTCGGAATGCAAGATGAAGAATGCTTGAACTCCTCAAAAAAAACATGTGTTGAGCAGCATGTTTATTTTGAAGTATGGCTTGACGGATCTTAACTCCGAGAGAAAACTTGAAGAACAATTGAAGAATGAAAGGAATCCTTGACGAACCACCATGTAGAGCCTCCATGAAGAACTCCGGTAATGAAAGGATGATAAAAAGAAAGAGAAGTTGAAAACACAAGGTGAAGCCTTGCGATGGTTTAGATGGAGCTTCGCGACGAGATAATGCGGAAAAACTTGGAACTCCGGAAGAAAGATGAACAACAAGAAGCCAAGAATTTATTCCTCCTGAACAAACTCCGAAGGAAAGGATTAATCACTTGGATGAAACAAAAATAAGAATTATGTTATGCGTATCCTTCACCAATTTAAATTGATGACAAGCAACGGATTTGGCATACTACTTATTCTCGTTGAAAAATGATTACAGCTAGAGATATAGCGCAAACTTGAGAAGGTATTGATGGAACCATCGGTGGGATTTGGAAACAACAAATGAATTGATATGATAAAGAAGGAAGTGAAATCTTGAACGAACCACCGTAAGAATTGAAATTGAACGTAGCAAAGGCACAATTCACGGGAAGAATTGGAAAGCGAATGAAGATATTTGAGGATTTAGATACAAGTGAACGAATAGATGACGAGCTGATTGGAGAATACTTGAATGATGCACCGGTAAGATTTGGAGAACGAAAGCTGAAAGCTGGAATGAATAATTCTGAGATGATGGGCTCCGAAGAATCAAACTGAAAAGACTCCTGATTTGCTCCGGATGGGTGAAAGAATTCTCACAATCTAAAGCAATTATGAGAGGATGGCATCAAACTAGAACCATGAATCTTGAAGAGAATGGAGCAAGATTTAAGAGAAACTCTTCTTCGGTCTTCAAAATTCGAGAATGACGACGAGAAACATCACCATGAATTATTGAAGCATTCCGGAATGAAGAATAGAAAATTTGAACCAACGATGAAAAGAATTTGAAAGATCTTGGAGAAAGACATTTGACTGATGATAATTCATCCTTACATCAAACTTTGCAAAGAATTTGAGAATAACTCCGGAAAATTAGAAGAGTCAGGTAAGATCCTGGGAAAAGACCTGTGGGTTAGGGCCCACTCAAAAGAACCACTGTTGAACGATTGCTTGAAATAAAGATTCCACCGGTAGAATTAAATGGCTTGAATGAGATAAAAACCTCAAAATAAATTGAACGGATCTGGAATGAAAAAGGCAGGCCTTCGAGATATCTTCAACACTCTAGAACAAATGAATAGCGAGAAGTGAATGATTAAGAGGTGCATCGGAAAGAGAAAGCATTTGCAACAAGGAAAGGAATATGATCAACACCGAAAGCTTGAGTTAAATCCACGGAAAAGAATACGAGGATGAAGAATGATGAACTTGGAGCTGTTGAGCATCTTCATGAGGGATCACTGGATCAGAACATTGATTGAAAAGAGTGAAGAGACTTCACATGAATAAATGGATACTTAATTAAAATATATAAGTCCTTGAAGAAAAGGGTGGGAGGGCGGGAAAACAAAGACAACTAGGGACGGATGAAACAAACACCGTTGAGAAAACTTAGAATTGATCCATAAATGTTGAAATGATCAAATCCACTTGAAGAGAAGCACACGGTTGGAAAGGATTGAAAAGACGACCTTGATGAACAAGAAGGATTAGCATCCACATAGAAATATGAGAACACCGTTTAGAATAAGGTATGGAATCAACACTTGACATTGAAGCAACTCGGATACCACAACTTAAAACAAAACAAAGGAGTGGCTTGCAGAATAAGCCGGAAACAAGCATATGATAGATCCCATATCGTATCATGTGTACATTGGAAAGATAATCTAGGAGCTACTTGAATTCCCACCTATAAACTCCGAAACTTTACGGTTATGCAATCTGGTGTTGGGGATACAGGGGACACAAAATATATCACCCAAACTAACAATACCTAGATCCAGCTGTATCCATCCTTCAACACATAACCAAGAAAACTCCGGAAATCGTGTACCTCAACCTTCGAAAAGCATCCGTTATACGAGTCATGGCAATACTCCCGAACTCGCCCCAGTACTGGGTTATCGAGGTTATCTCACCAACAAGCGCATAAAAGAGATTTTCGATGTCGGCAAAGCTCAGGTATTCCAGAACTGCAACGATAAAATTGTGACGACAACACCTCGGAGCTCAACTCCACGGGACACTGCCACAACCCCTAAATGTCAGGAGGCACCAAGAACAATGTTCTCATCACAAAACCATCGGAACAATTCCAAGATACCCGCGTGATCCTAAAAAAAAATTAAGTGCAATTTGAGAAGAGAAAGAGTCAAAACTCTACGTCAGGATGCCTCACCAGAGCGACGAAGGGACTGAGGAGTAAAAAGAATCCTACTCTCCGATATATAAAATCCTAAGACTCAAAACATTTTTTTCTAGACTCAACAAAGTCGTGATTCAATCAGCGAGGGGCTCCTAAGTCGGGGATGGCTACGATTACCAACTTGTAACGCTCGATGTGGCTATATCTCCCACGTGTCGGCCGACTTAGAGGCATAACCGCATTGAAAGCAATGTCGCAAGTGAGGTAATCTTCACACAACCCATGTAATACATAAGGAAAAAAGATACATAGTTGGCTTACAATCGCCACTTGACACAATACATGAGTAAAGCATTACATCATACAGATACAATCAAGGTCCGACTACGGAACCAAATAAAAGAAGACTACCCCAAATGCTACACAGATCCCCGATCGTCCCAAGCTGAGCTCCACTCTTGATCAACCTGCAACGAAACAACACAATGAACAAGATCTTCATCGAGCTCCTCCTTGAGCTCGGATGTGTCACACCTGCAGTTTCATCGGCGGTACCAAACTGGTTTTGGAAGTATCTGTGAGTCACGGGGACTCAGCAATCTCACACCCGAGATCAAGACTATTTTAGCTTATGGGTAGGAGAAGGTAGTGAGGTGGAGCTGCGACAGCGACTAGCATATATGGTGGCTACCATGCGCAAAAGAGAGCGAGAAGAGGAGGCAAAGCACGGTCGAACAACTATGATCAAGAAGTGATCCTAGAACAACCTACGTCAAACATAACTCCAACACCGTGTTCACTTCCCGGACTCACCGAGAAGAGACCATCACAGTTACACACGCGATTGATGTATTTTAATTAAGATCAACTTCGGGTTTTCTACAACTGGACATTAACAAATTCCCATCTGCCTCATAACCGCATGGGCACGGCTTTGAAAGATTATACCCTACGAGGTGTCCCAACTTAGCCCATTATAAGCTCTCACGGTCAACGAAGGATATTCCTTCTACCGGAAGACCCGATCGATCTCGGAATCCCGGGCTACAAGACATCTCGACAATGGTAAAACAAGACCAGCAAGACCACCCGCTGTGCCGACAAATCCCGATAGGAGCTGCACATATCTCGTTCTCAGGGCACACCGGATAAGCTAAGCATACAAGTATCGACGTAATCCAAGTTGCCAAGGAATGGTCCCGCACGGTGCTCTAGTTTGGACCAACACTCGGAGGAGCACTGGCCCGGGGGGTAAAATAAAGATGACCCTTGAGTCTGCAGAACCCAAGGGAAAAAGGCTTAGGTGGCAGATGGTAAAACCAAGGTTGGGCCTTCTTTGGAGGAGTCTTATTCAAAGCGAACTGTCAAGGGGTCCCATAAATCACCCAACCGCGTTAGGGACGCAAAATCCGGGAACATAATACCGATATAGCAGAAACTAGGGCAGCAAGAGTGGAACAAAACACTGTGCATAAGGCCGAGCCTTCCACCCTTTACCAAGTATATAGATGCATTAATTAAAAAAGATATATTGTGATATCCCAACAAGTAAACATGTTCCAACAAGGAACAACATCTCCATGTTCCAACAAAGAACAAACTTCATCTTCACCTGCAACTAACAACGCTGTAAGAGGGGCTGAGCAAAGCGGTAACATAGCCAAACAACGGTTTGCTAGGAAGGATGGTTAGAGGCTTGACATGGCAATATGGGAGGCATGATAAGCAAGTGATAGGCATCGTAGCATAGGCATAGCAAAAGCGAGCATCTAGCAAGCAAAGATAGAAGTGATTTCAAGGGTATGGTCATCTTGCACGAAATCCCGCAAGGAAGAAGAACGAGTCCATGAAGAAGACAAACGGACGTAGTCGAACGAATCCTCACAACTCCGGAACGAAACCGAAGCTAACGAGAGAAGAAACCCGGAAACAAACAAACAACATAGTAACCAACAAGCACAAACATGGCATGATGCACAAACAAGTATGATGCATGTCCGGTTTAAATAGCATGGCATGGCAATATGCACAAACAAAACTACAAGTTAAAAGGAGCCAATATGCAACGAGTTGCATATTAATAAACACCACATCAATTATTTAGTTCACTCCCGATTAGGTACTCAACAATAGTAAATATTGGTTAACATGGCAAGAGGTGAAGCATAACAAAACTATACCATCTAAACAATTTAAATGGGGCCGGATATAAAAACAACAAATCCGGTAAATCCCCATATGCATTTAGCAAATTAATGGAAACAACAAATATAAACATTTAAATGTTGTTATCATGATGCGGATGACATGTGCAAGTTTTAAGCAATTTTATGAAAATGTTGACATAAGCATGTTATGAAGCATTTTTCACCGTGGCGGAACGAAAGGGGTGCCACGGCAACGAATTCAAAAATGATGCCACGGCAACATATCGATCTCGATGACTTGATTGAGATACCGATGCAAACGAGAAGTGTGCGGATGTCTAGAACACGCAAGAGATGGTGGGGTGCTCCCGACTACCGGGTTCCCACGGGTCGACGGCATGGCAAACGAGGAACGTGCAAAGAACAACTTGGACACGGTTTGAACATGAGTATCTCATACAACATGCATTCGGTCTATGGCGGTCGTTCTTGGCGGTTATACCTTCGAAGCGTGCATTTCGAGGCGGGCGGGTTCGAAGTGGAAGTAGTTGTACATGGGTCGTCGTGGGAAGTAATCGTTCTCGCGACGGTGGTGGAAGTAGTGGTACACGTTCCGTAGATGTTCGGGTCATCGGTAGAGGTACTTGGTGAAATCCACGGGATCCGTAGTTGTACATGGTCTTCGCGTTGTAGGGGTACTTGGCGTTTCCGGTTCGGTGGCCGTTCGGGCGCCGTATGTCGTGGTACTTGGCGTGCATCAGCTGTTGACCAACGGTGTATGCGAGGAAGCGACAAGGCATGACCGACTTGGTGTGCAACCAAAGATGGACTCCGAATTATGCAGGTTGACTTGGCCACGACAAAGGCAAAGAAGGCCAACGGAGCAGCCAGCTTCGTCTTGGAGGGGAGCCCTATCGGACAGAGCAGCTCACGAGGACATCGGCGGCTCGCGAGGCACCCACAGCAGCAGGACGAGGCATGAAAAACCGGCAACACGGCAACCATGAAGGAGGCGACGTGGTCGTGGTGGCTCGGGCGAAGGCCATGAAGGTGAGGCGCGGGGCGGAGCGCTCCAAAGAAGGCGAGGACTTGGCGGCGGGCTCGTCGAAGTCCGATCTGAGGGCCAGGTAGAAGCGGTGGCGATGGTGTGGCAGACGACGGCGGCTCCAGCGATTCTCCCATGAATCAGGACAAGGAGGCCATGGCCTCGAAGCGCAGAATCTGAGGGAGCACCGACGCAGGGTTGAGAGAGGAAGGCCAGAGATGGAGGAAGGAGAGGCCGGCGACGCTTGGCGTGAGGTTGGCACGGCGAGACGGGCAGCGTCAAGGTACAGGCGAAGAGAAGCCGGGCCAATGGGAAGGTGCAGAGGCGAGGCAAGGCGAGCTCACCGGAGGGCGCAAGGATGAGCGGGATCGGCTGAGGTGGAGGAGGATTGGGGTCGAGCCGCGGCTTCGGGCGGCGCTTGATCGGGAGGAGGACGACGGGATCGAGAGAGATGACGACGCCGAGGGGAAGCGCGAGGAAGAGATCGAGTGGAGGGGTCGGCTCCTCGGCGTCTAGGGTTCTGAGGAGTTGATGGGGGCAGCTGGGCTGTAAGGGGTTTAGTGGCCCGGCCTGGCCTAGTGGCTTGCAGTCTTGGGCTTTCTCTCCTCTCTTTCTTCTTTAACCGAAAAGAAATATAGAGAAAGGAAAAAGAAGGGGGTTAGGGAAAAGAGTTTGAGCGGAAGGACAATTTCTGGACTCCTAAAAATAAGCATGACCACAGAAAAATAGAAGTGGCAAGATTGTAGGAATTAAATTCAAATTCATTTGAATATAATTCAAATGGTCTTGAATTGGGACTAGGTTTGTTGTGGCCAAAAATGTTGAGATTTTTGATGGAGCTCCGGAAAATGATGAAAGAAATTATGGGCAAGGTTGGAGACCAAGAATTGAGATAACAACGGCATGGGATATTTTGCAAGTGGGTTATGGTTAATTCCAAATAAATGGAATAATTTTATTATAGCTCCCTAATAATATTGAGAGGCTTTAATATGTTATAAAGAGAAATCACAAGTGAATTCCCTCGATTTAAATGGATCAAAGATCCATGCCATTTATTTATCTGAGTTTTAAAAATTAATTGACATGCTGGCATGATGACATGATGCAATGCAAAAATAAATAGAGCAAGCACAAATAAAAACACACGGAGGTCACAAAATATGGAAGTCTTCTGGATCGTCGGTCTTGGGGCGTCACACTAAACCCTAGAAGCTAGCCTATGGTATGATTGTTGTTCGTCCTACGTACTAAAATCCTCCGGTTTATATAGACACCGGAGAGGGCTAGGGTTACACAGAGTCGGTTACAATGGGAGGAGATCTACATATCTATTACGCCAAGCTTGCCTTCCACGCCAAGGAAAGTCCCATCCGGACACGGGACGAAGTCTTCAATCTTGTATCTTCATAGTCCAGAGTCCGCCAAAGGTCATAGTCCGCCATCTGGACACCCCTAATCTAGAACTCCTCAAGAGCCCCTAAACCAGGCTTCAATGACGCATTTAGTCCGGGCAGATTCTCTTCGGCATTGCAAGGCGGGTTCCTCCTCCGAATACTTCATAAAAGATTTTGAACACAAGGATAGTGTCCGGCTCTGCAAAATAAGTTCCACATACCATCATAGAGAGAATAATATTTGTACAAATCCCCTTATTCCGGGATTCTCATCAATACGGGCGAGGGTAACCCAACCATGCCTTTAATCACGGCGCTTGGGAGATAAGCGAGTTTTACCAGGCTGGTGGGGGTACATAGTTTCATCCGCCCATATAAGGGGATAAGGACCCACCCTTTCCATCTACGCCTTCTTCCTCCTTTGCTTATCCATTTCCGCGCACTCGAGCTCCAGCACCCAAGTCCGCACTTCCCACCTCAACCTTCTCCAACCATGTCCGGAGTGGGAGGCAGGTGGATGGCCTCCACCGTCACGGAGGGGCACATCAAAAAGTTGAGGAAAGCTGGCTACCTGTCCAACGACATTGCGCACCGGCTCCCGGATGAGGGGCAGCTCATCCCCACCCCCAGGCCCCATGAGAGGGTGGTGTTCCTCACCCATTTCCTCCGTGGACTGGGCTTCCCACTCCACCCATTTTCCCGGGGGCTCATGTTCTATTACGGCCTGGATTTCCACGATCTGGCCCCGAACTTCATACTCAACATCTCGGCGTTTATCGTCGTGTGCGAGGTCTTCCTCCGCATCAAGCCCCACTTCGGCTTATGGCTGAAGACCTTCAATGACAAGTCGAAGGTTGTGGGCGGCCGGCAAGCGGAGTGCGGAGGCGCCATGGTGGGCAAGATGCCCAATGTCACATGGCTCGAGGGCTCCTTTGTGGAAACCATCAAAGGGTGGCAATCGGGGTGGTTCTACATCACCGAGCCGCGTGACCCTGAATGGGCAGCGGCCCCCAAATTCCAATCTGGCATCCCCACACGGCTCACCTCCTGGAAAGAGACGGGCCTATCGTGGGGTAATCCGGAAGAGGTGACCGGACTCCAAACCTACGTCCAAAACCTGGTGGACAAGAAGGTTAAACTTGTCAACGTAGTCCAGTTCATGCTCTTCCGCCGGATCCTCCCGTGTCAACGACGGGCTTTCAACTTGTGGGAGTTCGACCTGGCCCAGCACCAAACTTTGTCCAGGCTCTTCGACACAACGCACGAAGACGCCTGGAAGGTGCTATTCAAGAGCTCCGAGGTTCCCCCTTCCATTACCGAGGATCGCGGATTCTGCGCGAAGCGCCAAGCCAGCGCAGTAAGCTTGTTTTACCCTTTACAGGACACTTATTTTCCATAGTTTGACTCTATGCGGGATCTAAGATCCCGCTCCTTTGACAGGACTGGAAGAAGACGTCCGGACGGATTGACTGTCCGGCTCCTTTGCCCGAAGGCCCAGCTGATGCACGCTTGACGAAGCTGCTGGTCCCGGCACCTCACGTGGTACCGGAGAAGAAGGCCAAGAAGAAGGCCACGAGAACTCGAAAGAGTTCCCAGCGCCAGGTGGTGTCGGACTCATCGCCCGATGATCCCGAAGCGCACTCCTCCTTCGAAGACGAGGAGGCGGAAGAAGAAGCCTCTCCCCCTCCAACGGGGGAAAGAAAAGGAAGGCCGCCCCAACTGGGGAGGCCGGAGGGTCCAAGAAGGGGAAGATCCTTCTTTCGGACTACGCCACCGACGCCGAAGACGGGGGAGAGGAGTGGCCATCCAGGGCCAAGCCCCTGGCAACATCATAATTATCCGGATACCAGAATAACTCATGGCGTTCCTTTATCACACAGTACCTTCTGACGCCGAATATAATTATGCAGTCCACCCAAGGCTCGGCTCGACGCTTCGTCGAGCGGCTCCCTGGATTCGTCGGATGTGAATAGTCTTTCACTCCCGACGGCTACCTCCCCTCGCCCTACGGACGATGCCGAGGTGGAGTCCCAAAAGGGGCTAAGCCAAGAGGAGGTGGTCCTGGAGGCGCCGCAAGGCGACCTCCCGGACTCCAGGCACAAAGGGGATGAAACCCCAGAGGGATCTAAGTTCGGCCCTGGGTCGGACACCGCACCCGAACCCTCAGTGGTTCCGGAATCCGGCAGGCGGCCCCGTAGTAAGAAGGGAAAGCCTACGACGCCGGCGGCCTCCGTCCAACCGGAGGCACCGGACAATTTGCTGGAGGTGCTTAACGGCGCCTCCATCGACGAGGAGCACCGCACTATTATGAGTGCGGTGATCCAGAAGGTTCAGTCCGCCAAGAGCGGGCTGATAGAAGCATGTGCCAGCCTTCTAACAGGCTTTGAGGTATGTATTTAAAACATGTAAAAATATTACCGCATAGACAGTAGCCCCTGATGCTCAATTTGGTGTTCGGAAAGAAAAGCCGGACTGAGGATCTAAAAAGATATACACAGGAGTCTAATATAAATATGTCAATATGGGAATGCATTCTGCACTGCTGACCTCTGCCGCACTGACTGCAGAGGTCGATGCATTGAAGCAGAGCCTCGAGCGGTCCGAGAACGAGCTCGGCCTTGCCAAGAAGCAGCTCGAGGACAAGGAAGGTAGGTAGTACCTTATGTAAGTATATATAAAAATACCTTGTTGCAAATTGTGACAGGACCAACGTGAATGTTACACGGGCCACAACCGAGGTGGCGACCCTGAAGGAAGCGCTGCCAAGGCCAAAGACAATGCGGCCGTGGAGCGCATCGAGCGAGAAAAGCAGGAGGCGCGGGCGGAGGAGGTGCGGCAAGACCTCCATGCACTTGTGAAGAAACATGAGAGATTGGAGCTTGACTCAAAGACTCGAGAGTTCGAGCTTGCCTCGGCCCTTGAGAGCGCCAAATCTGCCAAGGCCGAAGCCCAAAAGGCCCTCCAGGAAATTGAGGCGATGAAGAAGATAGCGGCGGGTAAGGCATTCTTTATGTAAGGCAAGCACGTGAAAGTGAATCACTTGTTACTTACCCGAATCCAGAGCTCTCCAGGAGCATTCGCAGATCTGCCCCGTAGTGTGTCCGACGCCGCCGCATTCTACCGAGCCGAAGAAGGGAGCTCGACGGAGAAGGTGTTCTGGTCCTAGTATGTTGAGGCCGGACACTCGGTGTCCTTGAGCGACTAGCTGAAGCAGCTGGTCGAGCTCCATAAGGTAGCCGAACAGGCCATGAAGGGCCTTATAGGTCGGCTGTGGCCTGGGGAGGTCCTGCCTGGAGCTACTTTGGGCTGGTGAGGCGGCAGGTGGATGCCTGTCCACAGCTTGAAGTCATCAAGCGCTCTGTATGCATCGAAGGCGCCCGTAGGGGCCTTGCCCATGCTAAAGTACACTGGGGCAAGCTGGATGCTGAGAAGCTGGTGACAGATGGGCCACCGGAGGGGAAGGAGCATCGCAGGCCCGAGATGTATTATGAGGGCGTCCTGAAGGGTGCCCGCCTTGTGGCGAATGAATGTTCCAAAGATGTAATTTTTTAGTAAACTCGCTCGTGTTTATCCTGTGCGCTGAAAACTTGTTCATATGCGCTAAGCAACGCTTGTTGAATTTAAAATATTACCTTCTGTGTGGCCGTTTATTAAATCTGAGAGATGCGAGTCGTCGGCTTCTACCCCCATGCCACGAGTGTCGGGGTGTTCGAGATAAACCTGAGCGCTCTTGTTCCCATTCTTGGGTCTTTCGAGGGAGGCGCTCGGCACAACGAACAAGGCAATCGGACAATAATGCTTTATCACTCTCACTTAGCCATAGAATTCTATAATTTTAAATTTCGGCGAAGCCCCTAGTATTCGGAAGACCGAGTTCGGGGCGCTATCCACGCCTAGGCCGGACAAGCCAGCTCCTCGCTCTAAGCGGCATAAGTCTTTAGGGACTCGAAACCCCTCGAACAATGATCGGCTCTCGCCCTATCATGACGGTCGGTTTAGCTTTCATCGAGGTGCTTAACCCAGCTCAAGCTGGGGCACAATCGCAGTAGTTCTCCCAGCGCTACCTTAGCCGATATAGCGGAACGTAAGGTACCAAAACATGGGAGCCGGGCAAACCCAACTATTGACCCAAGACATGATTCGGAGCCGATGCATATAATGCTATAAGTTCGGGGTGCCGCACTCGTGGGAGTGTTCAGACTTCTCACACCATATTGTGGGGTACTTAAGCCCCTGGTGTATTGGCCGTACCAAAGCGTACGGTTGCATAATGTCATTACTGAACATATTTTACATAAAAAATGAATGCAATACTAGACAAGAGCTATGTATTGTTTATTAAAAGGCTGCTGTGAAAGCAGGACGATACAAATAGTGCGATAAGCAAGAGATGGGATTATTAGACGTACCCCCCTCCAGGGGCAAGCTGCAAGACTTTATGCAAGATAGGTATTTAGCTCGTTATAGAGACCACCTGGACATTCGACGTGGCTTGTTGTCTCCCTGGCTGTTGCATCGTGTGTTTGGCGATTGTATTGCCGGGCAGGCCTTCCTGAGAGTGGAGTCCTGAAAGTAAGAAAAGAGAAATGACAAAATCTGGAGCCCCTAGTGCGGTTGAGCCGCATTCTGGGCGTGCCGTGGTTGTGCCCCTCCCCTTATGCCCATGGTATTTCCAGAGCGTAATTATGTACGCGTGGTACTGGTTTCGCAATCTCGCGAGGGCTGGGGTTGGGGCCGCACTGCTATGCTTGCTCGGAACATGCCAGACGGTCTTGTTGTAGGTTACTCCGGGCGTGCTTGACGGTGTCCAGACGTTTAACAGCCGGACTGGAGAATTGCCTTGACAGGCTACTTTGTACTTCCGCCGCGAGGGCCGCCGTGTGCTCCTCTGTTCGGAGAGAGCATTCGGTGTTTCCATTGACCGTAATGACTCCTTGAGGGCATGGCATCTTGAGCTTGAGGTATGCGTAGTGCGGCACCGCATTGAACTTTGCAAATGCGGTTCGCCCGAGCAGGGCGTGATAGCCACTGCGGAACGGGACTATGTCGAAGATTAACTCCTCGCTTCGGAAATTATCCGGGGATCCGAAGACCACTTCGAGTGTAACTGAGCCTGTATAGCTGGCCACTACATCTGGTATGACGCCTTTAAAGGTCGTCTTTGTGGGTTTAATCCTTGAGGGATCTATGCCCATTTTTCGCATTGTATCCTGATAAAGCAGGTTCAGGCTGTTGCCGCCGTCCATGAGGACTCTAGTGAGGTGAAATCCGTCAATGATTGGGTCTAGAACCAATGCGGCGAATCTGCTGTGACGGATGCTAGTAGGGTGGTCCCTTCGATCGAAAGTGATCTGGCAGGAGGACCATGGGTTGAACTTTGGGGCGACTCGCTCCAACACATATACGTCCCTGAGTGCACGCTTCCGCTCCCTCTTGGGGATGTGGGTTGCGTATATCATGTTTACCGTCCACACTTGTGAGGGAAAACCCTTCTGTCCCCTGTTGTTCGGCGGCCGGGGCTCCTCCTCGTCATTGCTATGCAGCCCCTTGTCTCTGCTTTCGGCACTTAACTTGCCTGCCTGCTTGAACACCCAACAATCCCTGTTGGTGTGATTGGCTGGTTGTTCGGGGGTGCCGTGTATCTGGCACGAGCGATCGAGTATCCGGTCCAAACTGGACGGGCCCGGAGTATTTCTTTTGAATGGCTTTTTCCGCTGACCGGGTTTAGAGCCTCTAAATTCGGCATTAACTGTCGTATCCTCAGTATTGTCGCC
Source organism: Aegilops bicornis (assembly GCA_021605145.1). Classification (NCBI taxonomy): domain Eukaryota; kingdom Viridiplantae; phylum Streptophyta; class Magnoliopsida; order Poales; family Poaceae; genus Aegilops; species Aegilops bicornis. The sequence continues at coordinate 510,779,211 of CM038669.1, read as the reverse complement.
GTTAATGCGGTGCTTGTGCTTGTTGCGACGTGACCTGCCATTGTTGTCCTTGGTATCCGAATTACCAGGGCTCTTGGTCATGTTATTACTACGAGCTAGCCAGCTGTCTTCTCCCACGCAAAAGCGGGTCATGAGTGTTGTGAGGGCTGCCATGGATTTCGGCTTTTCTGTCCCTAGGTGTCGTGCAAGCCATTCGTCTCGGATGTTATGCTTGAAGGCTGCGAGGGCCTCTGCGTCCGGACAGTCGACTATTTGATTTTTCTTGGTTAGGAACCGTGTCCGTAATTGTCCGCCGATTCACGTGGCTGCTGAATTATGTGGCTTAGGTCATCGGCATCTGGTGGTCGCACATAAGTGCCCTGGAAATTGTCAAGGAATGCGGCTTCCAGGTCCTCCCAGCAACCAATTGACTCTGTTGGCAAGCTGTTAAGCCAATGCCGAGCTGGTCCTTTAAGCTTGAGTGGGAGGTATTTGATAGCGTGTAGATCATCACCGTGGGCCATGTGGATATGAAGGAGATAATCCTCGATCCATACCGCAGGATCTGTTGTGCCATCGTATGATTCGATGTTTATGGGTTTAAAACCCTCGGGGATTTGATGATCCATTACTTCGTCTGTGAAGCATAGTGGGTGTACGGCGCCTCTGTATTGGGTTATATCACGGCGTAGCTCATATGAGCTTTGCCTGCCGTGTTCGGCCTAGCTGTATTTGCCATATCCAGCGTGACGGTTATCGTCACGTGTCGTGGGGCGCCCACGCGATCCGTAGATCGATCTTGTTTGCCTTGCCTTGTCATCCAATATGTCTCGCAGGTCTGGCGTGTTTCCCCGTGCCTTGGAATTTTTTGAGCGGCGCCGGGGTGCGGCTTGAATTGATGGCCGAGAGGCCTCTCTGTCGCGGCCACGAGGTGGCCGAGAGGCCGCGTCCTGCGTTGGTGACGTAGGTTTAGGTGATTCCTCCTCTAATTGGGGTAGCAGCCTGCGCTTTGGGTAGCTCTTGGAGGGGCGTTCGAGTTTGTACTCTTCGGCCGCAAGGACTTCAGTCCATCTACCGGCTAGCAAATCTTGGTCAGCTCTAAGTGCTACTGTTTTTTCTTGAGGCTACTCGCCGTGGCCATAAGCCTGCATTGGAAACGCTCTTGTTCGACGGGTTCCTCAGGCACGACGAATTCGTCGTCGGCGAGGCTTGCCTCGTCTTCGGAGGGAGGCATGTAATTATCGTCATCTACCTCTCTGTCTGCCGCTCTCTTATGAGGGCTGGCTTCTCCATCCTCCTGCGCTGAATCCTGCTGGAGGGGGTTGTCTTCGACCGTCCGGGTGTTATTGTCTCCGGTGCCGGAATCGCCGTTTTTGCTTTGGCGGGATTTAGAGCGGCGCCGCTGACGCCGGCGCTTAGGCTGTTTCTTGGAGGGGTCATCCTCCGTTGTTCCATCGCCATTCCCTTCTTTTGGGGTGTCCAGCATGTATATGTCATATGACGAGGTGACTTTCCAGTGCCCTATAGGCGCTGGTTCTTGGTCGTCTCATGCATCGTCGTCCATACCATCAATGTCTTCGGAGTCGAAGTCGAGCATGTCGGTTAAATCATCGACAGTGGCTACGAAGTGGGTGGTGGGTGGGCTTCGAATTTCTTCGTCCTCCGCATCCCAACCTTGCTGACCGTAGTCCGGCAAGGGCTCTCCTGATAAAGCGAGAGACTTTAGTGAATTCAGGATGTCGCCAAAGGGCGAGTGCTGAAAGATGTCTGCGGCGGTGAACTCCATGATCGGTTCCCAATTGGGTTCGATCGGCAGGGGCGCGGAAGGTTCGAAGTCCGGAAGGGAGTCTGGCACCTTGGAGTCACGAGCTTCGCAAAGGACAGAGCTGGAATTCGCCTCGATCGCCGTAGAGATTGCAGCCCCCGAGGCGGTGTCCAACCATCCGTCCTCGATTGGCGCAGTCGGCTCCGAGCTAAAGGTCGGAGCGGACACTGGGGCGGCCTCCGGGGCACTGTTCGGCGGCAGAGCTAGATCATACACGTCGTGACAGTGCGGCGCACTCGGTTGTGGCTCGAAACCGTCGAAGATCAAGTCCCCGCGGATGTCGGTCGTGTAGTTCAAACTCCCAAATCTGACCTGATGGCCAGGGGCGTAGCTTTCGATCTGCTCCAGATGGCTGTTAATTGGTCAAGGTGCAAAGCTGCCGAATACGAAGATCTGTCTGGGGAGAAAAGTCTCACCCTGGACCGCATCATGGTTGATGATCGGAGGAGCCATCGGGCCTAAAGGTGACGACACAGAGGAACTCTCAATGAAAGCACCAAGTTCGGTGTCAAAACCGGCGGATCTCGGGTAGGGGGTCCCGAACTGTGCGCCTAGGCGGATGGTAACAGGAGACAAGGGACATGATGTTTTTACCCAGGTTTGGGCCCTCTCGATGGAGGTAAAACCCTACTCCTGCTTGATTAATATTGATGATATGGGTAGTACAAGAGTAGACCTACCACGAGATCGTAGAGGCTAAACCCTAGAAGCTAGCTTATGGTATGATTGTTGTTCGTCCTATGGACTAAAACCCTCCGGTTTATATAGACAGGAGAGGGCTAGGGTTACACAGAGTCGGTTACAATGGGAGGAGATCTACATATCCATATCACCAAGCTTGCCTTCCACGCCAAGGAAAGTCCCATCCGGACACGGGACGAAGTCTTCAATCTTGTATCTTCATAGTCCAGGAGTCCGGCCAAAGGTCATAGTCCGGCCATCCAGACACCCCCTAATCTAGGACTCCCTCACTCGGCCTGGCCATTGCTCCACGGGTGCGCCACCAAAACATAGCATATCTGCATTCCAAGGTTAGCACAATATGTTTTAAACAGGTTTCTCGTGAACCGGGAGCCATTGTCGGTGATGATGCGGCTGGGAACTCCGAAATGGCTCATGAGGCCCTTGATGAACTTGACTGCCGAGCCAACTGGGATGGTGCAGACGGCTTCCACCCCCTCCCACCTGGTGAACTTAGCCCCCGGGCGCTCGAGGGAACAGGCCCAGGATGTCCAACCCCCAGACCGCAAATTTCCAGGAGAGTGGGATGGTCTGGAGGCCTTGAGCGGGCTGGTGGATCTGCTTAGCATGGAATTGACAGTCCTCACAAGATCTTACTAGTTCAGTGGCATCATTGAGCGTCGTGGGCTAGTAGAATCCGCTACGGAACGCCTTGCCCGGGAGGGTGTGCGATGAGGAGTGATGCCCGCAATCCCCACCGTGTATGTCGGACAGCAGCTCGCACCCCCGTTCCTTGGAGATGCATCGTAAGGAAACGTCGTTTGGGCGCCTTCGGTAGAGTTCACCGTCCCAGATGCAGTAAACGGTGGCCTTGCGGGCCACCCGCTCTGCGTCTTCTTCCTTCTCCGATAGGGTGCCTCAAAGCAGGTATGCCTTGAATTCTTCAGTCCAGCACCCCTCCTAAGGCTCGAGCGCGAGGAGCATATGGGATCCTGAGGTCGGGCCACAGTCTAGGACACCTGAAGGGGGTGCCGAGGGAAACTCCACTCGAGATAGCATCGGTCCCGCAGTGGGGCGAGCTGCCGACGGCTTGAAGAGCCGCTCCTCGAAGACGCCAGGATCCTGGGGTGGCGCCGAGATGCCCTCTTGGCGATGTCGTCCGCCTCCTTGTTTGTGCGGCGCGGTACGAGTTGCACTTCCAAGCCTAAGAATTATGTCTCAATTTTGCGTACCTCCTCAAGGTATGCCTCCATGTGCTCGTCCTTTGGCTTGTACGCCTTGTTGGAGAAGTTGACGAGGAGCTGGGAGTTGCCCCTGATGGTGAGGCGCCTGACCCCCAGAGCTGCCGCGGCCTTGAGTCCAGCCATTAGGCCCTCGTACTCTGTGATGTTGTTGGAGACCTTCTCGCCATGCTGGAAGCAGAGTTGCACGGCGTTGTATAGCTTGTCCTGGGTAGGCCCACGGCTCCAGCCCCCGCGCCTTGGCGTGCAAACGCACCGTCGAAGTACATGACCCATCCGCCAGACGCCTCGTCTCCTGGCGCAAGAGAACGGTCCTCGCCCACTCTTGGCTAGGGGCGTCAGTCCATTCAGCCACAAAGTTGGCGACTACCGCACCTTTGATGACTCTGGTGGTGGTGAACTCCAGTTGGAATACCTGCAGCTCGATGTTCCATTCGGCGACCCTTTCGGGGGCGTTGAGGCTCCGGAGCACCCTCTCCAGGGGGTAGGATGGGACGACCTTCATGGGGTGGTCTTGGAAGTAGTGATGCAGTTTCCTAGAGGCGAAGAGGAGTGCGAGGAGGAGCTTCTGTGGCATGGGGTAGCGCGCCCGCACGTCAAGCAGCACCGTGCTGACGAAGTACACGTGATGCTCGACGAGGGAGGAAGCGTCTGCGGGGTCTTGTCCATCCTGAGGCGGAGGGGCCTCAGGAGCCTTGTCGTCTGGTGGGGCAACCGTGGCCTCAGGAGCACCGTCCTCAGGAGCCCCACTGCCCGGTGGGGTGGCCGAGGCCTCTAGAGCACCATCCTGATGCCGCGGCATCTTGGCCAAGTGCGGGGTGCCACGCTGCACACCCTTTGTCGCACGCTCTTCGCGTACCGCCACGAGCGCTGCATTGGCCGAATGAGGCGTGGCAGCCAAGTAAAGCACCAGGGGTTCTAGAGGGTGAGGTGCTACCATCACCGGTGGGCTGGTGAGGTACTTCTTGAGGTCTTGGAAAGCCGTGTCGGCCTGCAGAGTCTGCTCTAATGGGCACTTCTTCTTCACCAGCTTGAAGAACGGAAGGGCGCGCTCGCCTAGCATGGGGATGAAGCGCCCCAGCAAGGTTACGCAGCCCGCCGGTTTCTGCATTTCCTTGAGGGTTTGTGGTGGGCTCATCCTTTCTATCGCTTTGATCTTTTCTGGGTTTTCCTCGATCCATCTGTGCGACACTAGGAGACCCAACAGCTTGTCGGACGGGACGCCGAACATGCATTTCTCCGGGTTGAACCACAGCTTCACCTTGTGCAACTTGGAAAACATCTCCTCCAGATCTTCGACAAGGGTTCTCGCCTCCCGGGATTTGACCACTGTGTCATTGACGTATGCCTCGGTGTTCCTCCCAAGTTGCTGGCCCAAAGCGATGTGCATCAGCCGCTAGAAGGTTGCTCCGGCGTTGCACAACTCGAACGACATGCAGGTGTAGCAGTACACCCCGCGCGAGGTTAGGAAAGCCGTCTTCTCGACTTCGTGCACCGCCATCTTGATTTGATGATAGCTCGAGAAGGCGTCCAGGAAGCACAGCAAATCGCACTTGGCGGTGGAGTCGATGATCTGGTCGATGCGCGGAAGGGGGAGAGGGTCTTGAGGACAAGCTTTGTTGAGGCTCGTAAAATCAACGCACATACACTCCTTACCGCCCTTCTTCAGGACAATAACCATGTTCACCAACCAATCCGGGTGCCGCCCCTCCCAAATAATGTCGGGCTCCTGCAGCTTGCGAGTCTCCTGGATGATGAACGACTGCTTCTCTGGGGCCTTTCGCCGCGCCTTGTGCTTCATGGGGCGTGCGTTGGGACACACCATGAGGTGTTCCTTGATCACCCCGCGCGGAACTCTAACCAGGTTCGTCGCCTCCCATGCAAAGAATTCCTTGTTTGCATGGAGGAAGCCGACCAACGCCTCTTCCTGGTCCCGAGGGAGGCCGGCGCCTATGGTGAAGGTGGCGCCCGATTCCCCGTCCTTGTTGACCGGCACCTACTTCGTCTCGGCCTGGTCTTGAGAGAACAACTTCTTCTTCTTTGCCGGCACAGCCCCCGGGCACTCCAGAGCGCATCTTGCGCTTGGTCGTGCAGTCGTCACGACTTTGAAAGTGAGCCTGAGGACCACGAGCGCGTCCCCGGTGTCCCCTGCCACGGTGAGGACACCACCGCTTCCCGACATCTTCATGATGTTGTAGTCGGGGTGAGTTGCCGCCATGAACTTGGCGAGGGCCGGGTACCCGAGAATGGCATTGTACGGGAGCCCAATGCGGGCGACGTCAAAGTCGATGAGCTCTGTGCGGTAGTTACTGCGCATTCTGAAGGTGACGGGGAGGCGGATCTGTCCCAGGGGACAGGTGGTGCCTTCACCGACTCCAGAGAAGGGCTTGGTGGGGAGGAGCCGGCCGTGAGGCACATGGAGCAGGGCGAATGCCTCCACGGAGAGGACGTTGAGGCCAGCGCCGCCGTAGATGAGGGTCCTGGTGACCGCCACGTTGCAGATAGTGGGGGTGCAAAGCATGGGAAGTGTGATGGCGCCAGTCGTGGTCTTATGATGATCCTTGGAGTCGAAGATGAGGTCAGCCTCGGGCGCCGCCCAGCCCGGAGGGGCCCCCCGGAACGACTGGGTGGCCCCCGCCTGGCCAAAGAACTGCTTGATGTGGCGGTCACAGGCCGGCGCCTATGAGCCGCCGAGGATGGCCGCGACGGCATGGGGCGCCAGTGCTGTGAAGCACGTGATGAACAAGCCATGCAACTCTTCCCAAGAGGCCACCGAGGACTCCGGTAGGTCGAGGAGCCAAGCACGTGGCATATTCGTAAGAGCCATGGGGAGCCAATTTTCCATGACCTTGCCGTCGCCGCCAGCCACCCAGATGGCTTCCCCATACATCTGGATGAACTCCACTAGGTCCGCCGCGCCATCATATCGCGGTGGCAACTCTGGCCTGAACTTCGGCGGCCATCGCACCCGCCGCAGGGCAGGGGAGAAGGCTCGGTGGCCTGCGGTGCCCCCAAATGCGCCCGGCAGCCCTCCGAATGGAGCGGCACTGGCCATGGGGACAGAGCGACGAGGGCGGAGCACAACCAACGAGGAAGCAATCCTTCAACACGCCCCTACCTGACATGCCAAATGTCGGATTCAGGGCTCTACAGACCCAAGGAAGGTTCAAACTCTGAGGCATGTGCGAAGAACTCAACCTCTCCTGCCAGCCAACGCGTCGCTCTCATGGCCTAGCTCGATGAACAGGAAAGGAAATGGGCACGACAGTTTACCCAGGTTCGGGCCACCTTGCGGTGTAAGACCCTACTCATGCTTTGTGGTGGATTGGCCTCGCGAGGGGCTGAGGATGAACTAGTACAGAGGAAGAACTACCGTAGGAGGTTCATTCTTGTGTTGGTGTTAGCTTCAAAGGTCTCTCTCTTTCCTACGATGGTGGCTAGGCTATATTTATAGTGGCCTCGGTCCTCTTCCTCCAAAATGAAGGCGGGAAGGGATCCACAGTGGCAAATTTAGAAGGAGGGGGGGCAAGTAGTACATCCTGTCCCGACGAAAGGCGGTCTTCGCCTGCAAAGCTTCTGGTCTTGGCGCCGTGGTGGGCTCAGCGATGACCTCCGTCCTGCCATCCTTGCGGCCTTGGTCTTGTTGCACTGGAATGGAAATCTTTGGTTGATTCCTCGGGACCCCGCGCCTGCGCTTGCCTCCTTCGCACCAAAGAGGAAACCTTCCGCTCTGCGCCCACTGGTGCCCGCCTGGCCTTGGTCATCATGGCTTGCGTCACCTCAATCTCATGAGGTGAGCGCTTGCATAGGAATCTCCGCTCCTCGGGAGGCCGCTTGGGGAGGCCGCTCCCTTCGGAGGTCTTGGTGTCGTCCACCTCGCGAGGCTTGGCCCCTCGTGAGGGTCTTGCCTTGTTAATGTTGAAGATGGGCCATACCAGGCCGTCAATGGAGCCATGTCATGGGCCGCAGGCAGGCAAGTCTGGGTACCCTGGTTCGCAGAGTGCCGACAAAATCCCAATATCGATCCATGCCAACTCAACAGATACCTTCGGAGATACCTCTAGAGCATCTTTATAATCACCCAATTATGTTGTGATGTTTGATAGCACACAAGGTATTCCTCTGATATCCGGGAGTTGCATGATCTCATGGTCGAAGGAACATGCATTTGACATTAAGAAAGCAGTAATAATAAATTGAACGATCATATGCTAAGCTAACGGATGGGTCTTGTCCATCACATCATTCTCCTAATGATGTGATCCCGTTATCAAATGACAACACATGTCTATGGTTAGGAAACCTTAACCATCTTTGATCAACGAGGTAGTCTAGTAGAGGCTCACTAGGGACACGGTATTTGTTTATGTATCCACACATGTGTTTAAGTTTTTGATCAATACAATTCTATCATGAATAATAAACCTTTATCATGAATAAGGAAATATAATAATAATAATAACAACTTTATTATTGCCTCTAGGGCATATTTCCATAATGTAGTACTACAATTCTTTTTCCTCGGTTTCCTAGTGGCTACAATAACAATGGTCCTCATATGGTCCATTGTAACCTGGCCCTCCTACGGGCCGTAGTATCCATGGCCCTCCTACGGGTCGTAGGATCCATGGTCCTACTGTAGGATCAACGGTCCTCCTACAGGCCGTACGATCCATGGGCCTCTTATGGTCGTAGGATCCATGGGCCGTACTGATCCTGGACCAAAGTTGAAACGCGATATGGGCCATAAACGTGCCAGAATCGTAATCTTCTATTAACGAGCTCAAGCCATAATGGGCCGTTAACATGCTGTAAGATAGCACATGCTTAATTCTATCGACAGGCATAACGGGTCGGTAATGGGCCATAATAGATGACGGGATGAATAAGGCCCAAAGGGTTCACATGCCACAGACGGGCAAACTGTAATGACGGGCTGAATTTGGCCCATTAGCTGAACAGGCCAGTAATGGACAATAAGTAATCAAGGGCTGGTAATGAGACCAAGAATATATGGGCCTTAGAAGGCCGAAAGATAATATGGGTTGAAAACAGCCCAACTGAATCATGGGCCTTTATTGGGTATAAAGCAATTTACTGTTTATTATGGGCTAGAGTCACCACGGGCCATTAAAGGGCCCAAAGATACGAAAGGTTCATATGGACCGAAAGACGTCGTGGGCCACACATGGGCCAAAATTGACAACGGGCGAGATTATATTCCAAAAGGGCTGGATTGAAAGGGCATAATGCTGCTGGGCTAAATTCCAAAAGGCCATAACAGGGCCTAAGTTACCGGGCCAAAAATGGGCTATGTGCGAACAGGCCGTTAACAAGCTTTCCATGGGCCGGCCCGCTAACTTTTGACCAAGTCAACTGGGCCGACCTTTTTACATAAACGAGCCAGTGTGTGGTCGTGTCATGTGTCGACGTCCTATAGGCGCGCCTCGTCCATTGGATGGATGACATTTGTCCCAACACAGAGCCGACACGTGTTTCCTTCGGCCAATGAGAATTTTACATGTGGAAAATCGCCATTTGTCATGGCTGTTAACGAGTTATTGGATACAAAACCGGACCCGATAGCTTAACGGCGACCCGTTACGATGGATGTCGCGTGTCAGTTACCCTTGACGAAAGCACTTCCATGGCGCGCCATTTATCGTCATGGAAGTGGACACTTCTATGATGATAATTTGAGTATTGTCATGGAACACTTCTATGACAGCACATGTATGACTATATTCATTCTGTCATAAAATCTTCATGGATGTACATGTGTGATAGAAAACGTGGACTACTATGAAAAACATGTATCATCACAGAAGTGTTTTTCTTTGTAGTGTACGTGCGCGCGGTAAAAGAAAGTTTTTGTATTATGTTCCCCAACATGTGTTGCCATGACTTTAATATGCTCAAGGTTTGTTACTAGGGTCTGAATAATATGATTTCAGGTATGAACCATTTATGTCTTTGATATATTTTTGTACATGATTGTACATGCAAGCCATATGCACATGTTATAGTTTTGATTCGGAGACCTCGAGAGGGACATGCCGGGATATCAATGAGATAATTATAAACTTAAGGATTACATGTATTAACAAAGTGTTAATGAATTATTAGGTTGACCCACAAGGTCACCTTAATAACACTTAGTTTCCAATTAGGACCTCGAGGCAAGGGGTTTGAATTACCGGCGAGGGGTAAGTTCTTTGAAATAATTATGTCTCTATATATGAAATACATGCCTACAATAATTCGGGACCATGATCTAGTGATTGTATCATCGTTAATTTCTTTGTTGCATAATTGGTTTCATCCATGCAATGCCCCATTCCTATGTTTCACGCTACTGCTTGCTCTATTTAAGATACTTGTACTTGGCAATAGCCAAGTATTTTTGTTGTTGTTTTATTGTGCTACTAGATACAAACTTCATTCACCATATCATCATTGTACTAATAATTTCCACAAGCAAATATTTGTTTCAGGTGCGGTTGAATTGACAACTCAGCTACTAAAGCTTGTAAATATTCGCTGCCTCTCTTTATGTCAAATCTATAAATTTGGGTTTGTACACACTGAAGATTGTTGTGATCCCCACATTTTTGTGTTATCAACAACCTTCCCTCCTATGGATTTGAGTGAGGAAAAACCACATAGCCTTAAGTGACTGTGATTGAGCATCATCGAAGAACTTGATCAAGGACTAACTTAGACCCGTTACTCATGAGGACAATGCATCTTCTAGACGGTTCGACATTGTTCAAGAGCATCCTATGTGTGGATTCACCGAAGAACAAGTTTGTATCGGTTCATAGATCACTGCACGATCTACCATGCGTGATTAGGTGAGCTCGGAGAAACTTACCTGAGGAAAACAAGACGAAAACTTGTGTGTCTTCGGAACTGTGGCTCAACCTCTTCAAACCAGCCGTAGAACTGTGCCAACCGTTTGGACTGGGGTAAACACATTGTTGTGTCTTCGTCGATAAACAAGATCTATTTTTTTTGCACTACTTTAATTTCAGTCACTCATGGTGTTTCAAAGAACTTCTCGTTGTTTCTTCTATGTGATTGTTGCAAAGACTATTGAGCACTTTCATTTTATTCTGCTCTTAGATTTTCATGAAGTGTTGTACTCTACTTACTCCGTGAAGATTTTTTTCTCCGCCTAGCTTGTTAGGTTCTCTCGCAACTTAGAATATTTGTCTTATGTTTCTGTGATACCTTATTTTCCTGTGTTTTGCCTATTTGGTAGTGTTGTTGCATGCCCTTTTGATTATCTAGTTCTTCTTGTAGATTTTCTCAAAACTATTGTAGTGCTATCATATTATTATTTAGTTTCTCAAAGTGTTGCGTCTACTTAAAGAACTTGTTAAAATCTTCCATTCATCCCACTCCTCCCTGGTCGATAACAATGGTCCTACACAAACATTTCTATCACACTTGGTGCTTCTTCTATATCTACGCCTTCAGAGTTACGTAACCCTCAAAAAATGATCCAACACGGTGAGGATGCATCTGTCCCATTGCCCAAGACTTCCATACCCTCTCCCAAATCCACTTGACATTACCAGATCAAGTGCTCCCTGAAACTAAAAAGATCAAGCACACAGTTTAGGAGGTACTCCGCATTTGAATATGGTCTCTTGAGTCCAATGGCCCTTACTTGATTGAATACAACCAGGGTCTTGCCTGAAACGCAAAGTTTTCGCATGGGCATTAACAATTTTCACGTTTTCCTTGCCAAGAAAAAAATGACTTTTATGTTCAATCAACAAACTTTCATAAATTCAAACAATTAAATTTTTTTTTGCAGAAACACCAAATAGAACATAAATACACGCTTACATGATGTCTACCAAAGTCTAGAATCATAGAGCTTCAAGATTGGCAAATTCACCGCGTACATCTCACCGACGACAGAAACATGTTGTAATGTTGTTCTGAAGTTCGACAGGGATGTTTTCTCTATAGAAACTTGCGGTATCTATCTTCACATTTTAAAACTCACCGTGTTGTAAAACAAACAAATCCAGGTCAGGAAACACGTCCCCTTGTCCACTTGGCTCTGAGCCTCGCAACTTGACAGCAATAATGCAATTTACAATGCAGTAAACCACCAAGCCCTATGTAGAAAAAACAACTTTACCGTGCACGGATGGATAGAGAGGCATGGAAGCACAAAGCAGCGACACTCAACTTTCACTTTCAACTTTGTCGTCGCCGTGCACGCTTTCCGTTATTCGGGAGTGCTTTGTACTCTACAGCACTAGCTATAGTCAGCAGTGTCCACCTAACTTGTGATGTTCGCCGTTGCCTGTTGGTGATTAAACAAACTCGCGTCGCAGAATCCGTGCAGGGTCGGCGGTCCGCCGGCCGGCGCGGAATGTGAGGGCGCTTCGAAAGCCGTGTGTGTGCCCGGACCGGAGCCGCGGCCGTGCGTGCCGTCCTCGGCGCTCGCCGTAACCAAAAGCTCCTTTCATCACTTATTAAAATGCCGCCATTAAGGAAAACGATTACTCCTACTCAGTAGGGTCAGTGTACCATCATCCTTAATCAATGTAACGCGGAGTGGCGGAGACTGGCTTCAAGCAACACGTCGTCGTACGTTTCTCAACCGTACTACTATGTGACAATGCTACTACCTCCTGCATGCAAAGGAAAAATATGGACGGAGCTTTCAACCGGACGAGTCGTTGCGTGAAAGTTCCAACTTGGTGCCATACGCACCATGGCGTACGTCTGATGTGAGATCGTGGTGCTCGGATCGAGCCACCGGCATGAGAGACCCGGTCGTGACGGTGCACCGATCGAGCACGTGGGCCAGCGAGCCGGAGTACTACCGAGCAGTACTACTGCTACCACTACTACAGTTAGGCTACAGTAGTGTGTGTCTACACTCTACAGTTAGGCTAGTACTAGCACTCCGTGCTGACTGCTGAGTCGTACGGACGGCGCTCTGGAGCTGGTTGAAGGTCGGGGCGGTGCCGGAGGAGTAGCAAGATCATCCTCGGCTCTCCTAGGCTCATGGTGTAAACCATACACGGGAGTCTCGGATCCCCTTATGATGGAGTATTTGTCACTGCGCGATGGAGTCCGCTTTGCTTGTCTTCGTGGATTTCAACATGTGATTATGGAAGTCGACTGTTTGGAGCTGGTGAAGTTCTGGCAATCTCGTCACAATTCTCGTTCAATTGTGGCTCCTTTATTTTTAGAAATAGGAGAGCTATGTACCTCTTTTGCTTCTTTTGCTATTCTTCATGTAAATCGAGCGGTAAACGTTCCGGCGCATCTATGTGCGAAGTAAGACTACTGAGTCGTATGTAGGTGTTACTTTTTTTTTCCTTCAAAAATAAAAGGTTGAAGTTCGTCTCTTCCGCGCGCCGCCCGGGGGGTCGGTCGGAGGCTCGGAGCGGCCGGCGCCGGATACCGCCACGTGCACCGTCACGGCGCCGGTACTGGCCCGTGCGCACGCCATGCATGCGGCCGTGACCCGAACGGAAAACTCTCCAGCCATCTCTCCCGAGCCGGGAGCGATGCCGTGCGTCGTCGTACGCCGGCGCGGGACGCGTGACGCACCAGAACGTCCGTGCGTGCACTACAATACAAAAGCAGTTTGCTCGAAAGCCGCTGTCGACGACGCGAGAGCACGCGCCGGACTCTCCTCTCGGGCCCCGGCCCGGAAGGCGCCGCGCAGCTGCCGCTCGCTCGATCGATCGATCGATCGACCTCGGCGTGGTTCCCGTGACAGCTGAGGCGTGCTCCAGCCAGCGGCGCGGTCGATCGTATGCGCGTGGTGTGGCGCTGTCAGCGTATGCACGGGTGATAGGCACATGACACATGGTGATGATCATGACGATGACAATGACAATCGGTTGGTGGGCTGTGGTGAGACTCGTCATGGAGTCCTAGATTGGAACCGCTGATGATGTATGTGCGTATGATCGGCAGCGATCGTCTTCGATCGCGCGTGGAATCTTATCTTATCTGCACGCCCGACCGCCGACCGAGTTGACGTGGTGCGCGATCAAGGGATCATATCGCCAGTAGTAAAGCCCATCGATCGCACCGTCGAGAGTCAGGAGCACCCACAACACATGTCGGGGTAGGGGTCACGGGGAAGTTGGTCTCACTCACCCGTAGCCGTTTGATTGTGATGTAAAAAATGAAAGATGTACTGGCCGGTAAAAAAAACGTTTTGAATGGCTTAATTCCGTTACATGGGCACGGGATGGACCACGACAGTGAAGCGGCACCAATGAAACCCGGCCCAGTCATCATTCGCTGGTCAAATCGACCACGACGACCGGGCAATTAATCGCGCATCTAGCTAGTCGTTACACTGTTGCACATGGTTCGACGACCTCACTCGTCAGAAACGGTACTGTAGTACTGCTACGGAGCTTCGAACAAATTCCTTCCTTGACCACAACACATAACACATCTTCTCTCTGAAACGCACGCCTTGTTTGATTGTTTCCTTCGGTTAAGAATCTGAACCGCAGACTTTCAGGAACTGTACAGGGTATACGAGAGAAGCGTGATATTTTTCAGAATATGAGATCGGTACAGATGCCCAATTATTCGTCAGACAGGTTGAGCCATTCTGCTTCCCATTCGATATGTTTAGGCAGCATAAGACAGCAGGGTACATCAACGAAGGACAATTCATAATTCCATTCCATCCTCCGAGCCAACAATCCAGAATGAAAAATGAAACGACTGTATGTATACATCAAAAGCCGGGAAGCGCAAAAAGACTCGGGACAGTGTCCCAAACAAACTTTGACAAATTGTCCCTAAAGAAATCAAAGCGGAGCATGTAACAACACGTTCATTTCCACAATTGGTATCAAGCGACACTCGCCGGCGTGGACGCCGGAAGTTCGCCGCCGGCGGCAGCCTCCTCCACCACCGTTTCCTTCTCCTTTGGGAGCTCCGTGCCCTCTGTTTCCTTCGGTTCCTCATGTTCTTTCGTTTCAGCTGCTGTGCTCATACCCTCCTGTTGCACAGTAGCAGTACATAGCATGGGTCAGCAAAGTTCTTGTTTCTTGACATGAATATGCACAACAAATTTCTTAATAGTGCCCCTATTAGCTGCTAGGGAGTTTAACACTGTCTTCTGTACATATATGGTAGCACTAAAACTTTCGAGTAATTGCTCCCAAAAGAACTTTTGAACGGTAACTAGTAAATTGCTTCTCCCACTACTAAAAAACCGAAAAAATATCTAGAGAACAAACATTCTCCCTAGTCCCTCCAATCTTCCAGCTTGAAGCTGTATACACACAATTCGGTTTTGCTTAGCAGCCCACTCATGAACATGATGCATGTGTGCAATGGTGCGTTACAAAAAGAAAAGACTCACTAAATAACAAAGTTGCCTGAAAATAGTCATCTTTTCAAAACGAAATGATCATTTTTGTGCTGTCTAACTTGGACATTATGACGTTTGAAGCTGCACGAAACAAAATTGTGTGTCTGTAGTTGTCTAAACTTATCACCACACACGATTAAGAATATGCAATTACCCAATTCTCAGTTAATAAGTAATGATGTCCTAAAAAAAGGTAATGTTGTTTGGTTAAAAAAAGAGTAATGCTCGTTTAGGATCTTTGACTTTGAAATAAGAATTCCTCAGTTACCTATAGATAAAAGCTATTCCCTCCAATCCAAAATAAGTGTGTGGTTTTAGTTCAAATTTTAACTAAAAGCGTGACAATTATTTCGGATCAGAGGGCCCAAAACAAAGAAAATAAAATAATAATGGAAAAAGCAAAAAAAAAAACACTGAAAAAAAACATGGATAACCGTGGGCCGAGTGGCAACCGGGCCTACTCCACACAGGCGAGAATGGGCCGACCCATTCCTCATGACCCAGACCTTGTACCTATGAACATTACTTTGAATCAATAAAATCGGCGAGGTTACTCAAAAAAAAAAAGCTGTTCTTTTTCTCTTCGTTTTTTTTGTCATTTTTGTAATAAAAAGCAGCCTGTTATGTTTTAGGAGCTAGATATTCAAAACCCTATTAAAAATAGAAACATATTTGTCTCAAAAAAATAGAAACATATATTTAATAAAATTGCTCATTTTGTGTTTATAATAAATTCAGTTTATACTGAAAAAGTTTCACTGTGTATTAAAAAACGTTCGATGTATACAACAAAAATGGTCATCGTATATAATAAAAAGTTCAGTGTATATTAAAAAGTACACCATGTATTAAAAAAACCTCTCAATGTGTATTTTTTATGTAGACAACAAAAATGTTCATCGTATTCTATATAGCTAAATAGTGATCCACACCATCTCAATTCTCGCAACATGCATACATGACAGCTCATCGCACATGCCACCTTATCACCCAACAAATTATTTCACTTAACATGCATGAGAAGTAGTATTTCTGTTATCTCTCAACATGCACACGCCTTGACTCCTCACACATGCCACCTCATTAATCACACTAGTTATATCTCTCTTAACATAAATAACAAATGTTAATTATGTTATATATATTTACAACTATATAATAGTCAAGTAAAATATATTGTATCTATATTAATTTTCATTTAAATTTCATCAAAAAATGTTGCAACTAATCCCCGCAGCAACACGCAAGGTATCATCTAGTATCATAAAAGAGTTTAGTGTGTATATGTAAAATGTTCACCGTATACTAACAAAAGTTCATTGTACATTTACATAAATTACCATATATTAAGTTCACCATTTATTGAAAAATGTAAAACAAACAAAAATTAAAAATCTAAAAAATTAAAATAAAAAGGAAAAAAGAGAGAGGAAAAAAACCAACAGAAAGAAGAAGAAGAAGAGAAAAAACAGAAAAAAAACGAAAACAATCTGCCCCTAAAGACCAAGCACGAATTGAAGAACAGCCCATTCCTAAAGAAAAAGAGAATAGAACAACGGCCCAAATCTCTGAACCACAAAGCTATATCACCCAAACTAAAAACAAAAAACCTAAAAAACAAAAAAAACCTAAAAACCAAACTCAAAAAACAAAACCAAAAGTCAAAAACCCTAAAAGGAAAACTCTAAGGAAGAGTGAACAAAGAGACATGCACTTGCTGAACACCCAGGTGCCAGTGCGCATATAGTAGCAGTTTACTAGCAGAGATATCCGCAAAAAAACAAAAGTTTACTAGCAGAGAACAAAAGATGTACTACGCCTAGAATTCGGTAGAAGTTTTTTTTTACTATGAATTCGGTAGAGGTTGAGAGATAAACAAAACCTCTAGCTGCTCCGTACCTCGCTCTGTTGGTCGGCCACGACGTCCCGGCTAGCTTCCTCCGCGGGTGCCTGCACCTCTTCCACCACCGCCGGCAGCACCACCTCCTGTTCCGCGCCGGTCGCCGGTGCCGTCGGCGGCTCAGCAGGCGGGGGAGCGTCGTCGTCACCCAGCGCCTTCGGCTTCAACCCGCAGTTCCCCATCCTTCCTTTGCCGTCTCTTGCCACGCAGCGCAACAGACTTGAAGAATGGCGGAGGAAACTTTTAGAAGCGTTGTGAGTGGTGACAACTGAAGGCGATGTTTTATAAGCCTGCAGCCTGCTAAGAGTTGCGGTATCAACAATGATCTTCTTGCTATCGTGTGCGTGAGCTGGTATGGTTGGAACTAGCGGCAACCATAGAATAGCTGTAATCAACAAATTATTATTGTAGCCGACTGGCCGGCCGTATTAGGGTATACCATTTGGCGTCGGACTGTCGACGTGATGCGAACCGCGTCACGGTGATTCGTGGCATTGTCTGTCTCGTGGAGTCGTGGGCGGCACTGCAATTTCTTTCTTCATCTTGAGCCGGTTCAAATGTTCCCGAAGACAAGAGAATTGCTCCATTAATTAAGTAGATAGATGTCACTATAGTTTCAGGTTCGGCCATGATGTTTCCCTGCACACAATTTCAAAAAGACCTATACTATATGAATAGGCAACTCTTAATTCCATATCTTTTACGATGCTAGCAATGAAACAAGATATGCATGCATGCCTGGTGAGTACATGTTCCTGAGGGTCCCCCCCCCGCCGCCGCTGGCCGACCCCGCTCCTTGGCGCCGGGCGCCCCTCCCCTTCCCTCCTCCTCTTCCCCCTCCTCCCTCCCTCCCTCATGGCCTTCCGCCGGGGTCCCTGTCTTGTGACCCTCGGCCCCATCTCCTCCCTCCCCCGCCGTCGCTGGCCTCCGTCGGGCAAAGCCCGTGGCGAGGCGGCGGCGGGCCTCCTTCCCTGTCCGCTTGAGGGCGCCGTGGGCGGCCTTTGAGACGAGTCTTTGGATGCCCGCGGAATCCAGGCGGTCTCATGGGCGGCGGGTGGCCTCTTGTGGCGGCGCTCCGTGAACCTCGGCAGCTGGGCGGCTGCGGTGCTCCCGTCTCGGGAGGTGGCGCTCGACCGGTTTTGGCGGATCCATCTGGATCGCTTTGGTGGCCGGCCGGTGGCGCTGGCTCGGTGGTGCGTGCCGTGCTCGGCGCCGGAGCCCACCGGGCGACGCGGTAGGGCAGCGGCCGGGCGTGGCTTCTGCTCCGGCCGTGGGCGGCGACTTGGGTAGGTCTCGGTGGCCTACCGATGTCGTGGGGGCTTCACGGTGACTCGACGGATCTATCCGCGGCAACGGCCGGCTCCTCCGGCGTCGGTTTGTCTGCGTTCGGGCCGTCTCATCCTTCACCCCATCTCTCGTTGCCTGGGCGCTACTCCCATCAAAGGGCTGGTCCTTTCCCAGCTACGATCCACCGCTCGTCTCACGCCCGATGCCGTAGGACAGAGCTCGTCTCGCGCACGATGCAGCAGGACCGGGCTCGTCTCGCGCACGATGCAGCAGGACCGGGCTCGTCTCGCGCACGATGCAGCAGGACCATCCTCGTCTCGCGCATGATGCAGCAGGACCGAGCTCGTCTCGCGCACGTTGATGCAGGACCGAGCTCATCTCGCGCTTGGGGTAGCAGGATGGGTCGGTGGATGCCGGTTCTGGCCGACCTATTGGGTCTCGACGCTGGGGGTTGCCCAGGGGCGCGAAAGGTTGGACCTTTCCGCTCGTCTCTTTCGTTGGGGTGCGCCGGGTCACGAGTGAGGTGGTGTCGAGGTCTTGGATGCTGGGGCGGCGGCCCCGGTGGTGGTGGTGGCGCGGTGCTCTTGGACAAAGCCCGCGCCTTGGTGCTGCCCGCTCATCATGGCCGTGTGGGCGGCGTGGTTGCCGGGGTGTGGCGTTCGGTGGCGGTGAATGTTGGCCGAGGTGAAAACCTGCTCTTTCTTCAGAGGGACCGGCGGCGGCGAAGATCGCTCCCTTCTTGAAGGCGTCGCCGCGGCTCTCATTGCCCGTCATGCGGCTCCGGGGGAAACTTTGATCCTTTGATCGGGCGGTGGCGGCGCTCCGGCGTCGTTTCCTTCCTGAAGGCGCCGCCTTGGAGCGCATGGTTCGTCATATGTAGCTTCATATCTTCGGGACGGTAGTGCTAGAAGTAGTGTTGCTGCGCTCAGCGCCTCTGTATCATATCCTGGGTGTGTGCGTGTGTTGTCGTGGCGTTGCATGTGGTTGTACTGGATGCTTGTGGATTGTTGCTTTATATATAAAGCGGGGCGAAAGCCTTTTTTGATACATGTTCCTCTGATTTTTTTTTGACAGTTACATGCCTCCTAAGGACGAGGAAACCGGGCAAATAATCAGCTACGAACGCATGCATGGCATGCCTATTTTTGCCTCCCTCTGACCCTCTCCGCTCTGCGACCACCGTTAAATCATCCAAAGGCTACCAAGAGCGCGATCATCCTAATCCCGCTCCTAACCACTCATACCCAATCACCTCGACCTATAAATTCATCTCCCAAGCATCGATCATCATCAAGCTAAATAAGACTTCCAAGTCCCAGCTAATAAAACCGAGATCAATAATCCCCCACCACCTCGCCAGTCTCCACCGCACCACCGTCCTTCAGAAATGGAGATGAAGAAGATCGCCTTCGCCGCCCTCCTCGCAGCCGCCTCGGCCACCGCCGTCATGGCCTCCGAGGCCGCTCCTGCCACCAGCGACGCCTCTGAGGTGGCAATCGCCCCGGCCGCCCTCGTCGCCTCCCTCGTCGCATATTTCCTCTACTGAAGCAGCGGACAGTAGGGGAGGAGTTTTACTAGCATTGCATTGGCCGCGTGTGTGTATACATGCGAATGATGTGGTGTAATTTTTATTATTTTCGTCTTGATGAGCACGGTTAACCGCTGATAGGTACGTGATACATGTACTTGTATCTGGTGGACGCTTAATTGTGCTGAACATGTTCATTTTCTTTTTTGTCAGATCACACCAACTTGTGTAATTGTTGTGATTTGTTTTATTTGTTGAATTCAATGTTTTCTAGTTCACTTTCATATTTCGCGTTGATCCTCCTGTCATTTTAATGTCCTTCGGTCAAAATGAGGAAAAAATCATAATGAGCGAATTTTTTGCATACAGGCTCGGAAGAAGACCAATTCTCTCTATATCACTCTCGAACGTTTTGTTTCCTGGATAGCGCTGCATGACAATTTTTGGGTTGCACTCAAGCCATTCCATTATTCTATTATTTTCTTCTCTATAAACATTCCATTTACTTCTATTTTAAGAGCACTTATAAAAGTTTAGAAGACAATATCATGTGTAAACTAATTCTCTCTACTTACTACCCCTAACTAGTTCAACCACCACAAAACTGGGCCTTGGTAACCCCTTACCAACTGTTAGGCTTGCAAGTTGCTACTCATAAATTTTCTTACTTGGAACTTAAGTTATCAGTAATGTTAGCTGGCGAACGTTAGCAGGGAGGGGGATCGCAAGTGAGCGTTTTTTTAAACGAAAGGGGTTTCCCTCGCCCCAACTTTTATTAAAGCCAAGGCAACCAAAGCAAAGATTGTTTAACAGTGCCCGACGGCAACCGGAGAGTAGCTGCCACAGACAACGATCACTATGGTTCCAAGGACTACCCTATTACATCATAATTTGGAGAAGTTCCGGGGGGGGGGGGGGATACAAAGCCAGGAAAGCAAACATACTAGCTCACAACAGATCAAAGATGGTAAACTAGCACTTTTGCAGAAACCCAACGATGCTCCAGAGCTCAGCGCCAGGTGATCCTAAGCAATCCCCCTCTTCGATGGTCCAACAGTCTTAAGCATCGGAGAAGAAGCACACCCTGAGCCTCTGAACATAGGATTTTCCACTGCCTGATCGTTGCACCCAACAGATCTAAAGCACATCGTATACTTCGCCATCTTCGCCCCCGGAAAACAAAGTCATTTCGCAAACGCCATAAGCTCCACAAGGTAACAACAGTAGTTATGTTTAAAGCTTCACAGTGTTTCCTTTTCTTCCAAAAGGAAGCTAACATAGCAAAAGAATCAGGTATATTAATGTTAAAACTTTCAGCCACAATTTCCCACACCTGTCTAACCACAATACAATCAAAAAAGAGATGCTGAATTGTTTCTGGTTCATTACAAAAGACAAATGTCTTATCCTCTACATGTCTGCGCTTGGCCAAATTATCTCTGGTCAAGCTTTTGTTGTAGTAAATCAACCACAGGAAAACATGAATATTGGGAGGGACCTTAATTTTCCAAATGCGTTTTCGAGACAGGACTTTTAGGTCCCGGGTGTCGGGACTCCCGTTTATCCCCGCCCTCCATTCACACTGGCGACTTGGCGATCTATGCCAGTCCTGCACCGGCGAATGGATTTGCAGGCTAATGTGAACAGTAAACCGGCTCTTCTTGGGAAAAGCAGGACGGTCCAAGCATGGATCGAGTGGGCCTATTTAACTTTTCTCCGCCTTGCATCTAAAAAATGAATGAGTTTCGCTATTTGTTTGAGCTTATATATGTTGAGCTTGTAGAGGCATCAAACTCTAAAGTTGAACACTAAAAAACACGTTCGAGTAGAATTCATAACCTTGTACAGCAGACCACTATTACGCACAACAATATAACCATTGATTCATCGAGATCCAGCTAGCTCCATCAGTCCAAACTAGGAACAGTTGTGCCAGGTACAGAGATGGAAGAGAGTATGTAGCATGCGATAGTTTCCAGTCGCATGCAAAATTAAATCAATTCAAAGTGCATGCACAGCCAATGTGTTGTCGCTTCACCTGGACCCGCCTGACCTTCTGACAAACCTACTCACTTCATACTAGTACCTGTAACCTACGCTGCGTGCTACAGCCTAGGTTGGCCGCTCTTTGTCAGGTTATAAGTGGCCTAGTTAATTATCCTGACCCTGCAAACGCTCTACTGCTGAACAAACCACTACACGAATCTTTACAACACTGAACAGACAGATAAGCGGGGGTCAGGACTCCCGGGAGTTGTCTCACCTTTTCGTTTTCCAAATATCATCCTTAATCTCAGAAGGGATCCCCAAAGTTGATCATTTTGTAAAAGGACTTGACAGAGTACTTACTGAAAGATTCCAGCATCCAGCATCCACACAGGTTGTTCTGGGAAGCCAGATAGCACAACCTGTTTAACTAAGTTAGTTAGCTCATCCCATCTAGTGAGAACCCTATCATCTACACATATCCTAAAAGAGAGATGGAGTTCATCACCTACCCAGACCTGTGCAAGAGTGGCATCTTGCTGTTGACAAATGTCAACAGATCCCAAAAAGCAGTTTTTAAGGAACAGACCCCCACTCAAATGTCATGCCAGAAGGCAATATTTCTACCATCTCAAGGGATCTACCTATAAAAAAATTTAGAAGCTGCAAGTGCCCAAGATAGGCTTTTCATGAAAGGGGGCCCCAATGTAGCCTTAGTGTTGAAGAAATTGGGATTGTTAGTATTATACTTGTATGCCATAATTTTTTTCCAGTCACCATCTCTATCATCATAAAATCTTTCCCCCAAGAAGCCAAAAGGGCCATATTGAACTCTCTAAGGTTGGGCACCCCCATACCACCAAATTCTTTCTTCCTGGAGATCAGTCCCCAGTTAGCAAGATGATATTTGTGAATATCACCACATTACCCCAAAAGAAGTGAGACATTTGAGATGTAATCATATCAATAGCCCATTTGGGAAATTTAACAATATACATTAAGTAGGCAGGAATACTAGCAATACAAGTGGTAAGAAGGATCAATTTGCCTCTGTATGAGAGAAATCTCCCCAGCCAACTAGCTATATTCTTAATAATCTTGTCTATAATGGGTTGAAGATCTTCCCTTCTATGTTTTTTAAAATGTAAAGGCACCCCTAAATATTTAAAGGGAAAATTCCCAAGCTGACAATAGAAAACTTGAGAAAAGTCTTTTGCCATTTTATCAGAAACATTAATTGTATGCAAATCACTCTTGTGAAAGTTAATCTTCAAACCAGGAAGTTTCTCAAAGCAAGTTAGAATCCATTTCAAAATTTTAGCACAAGCTAAAGAGTTACCTAGGAAAAGGATGGTATCATCAGCATATTGCAGACTGACTACCCCTCCAGGAATGGCATGGGGCAGCAGCCCACAGATCAAGTTTCTATTGACAACTTTCTGAAGCATCTTAGAAAAGACATCAACCACCAAATTGAACAACAAAGGTGAGTGAGGATCACCTTGCTTTAAGCCTTTCCCCCAAGCAAAGTGGGGGCCATTTGTGTCATTAATTCTAACCTGAAAAGTCCCCTGGTGCATAGTAGACATAACCCAACCAACCCATTTATTGCCAAATCCTCTAGACAGAAGCATTTCCTTTAGAAAATCCCAACTCACTCTATCATAGGCTTTCTCATAATCAAGTTTAAGGATTAACCCACTAGATCCAGATCTATGTATTTCATGAATAACTTCATGGGCCATAACCACACTTTCCAAAATAAATCTCCCTTTAATAAAGGCAGTCTCATTGGTGGAAATAAGCTTGTCACACAAAGGGGACATCCAAGTGGTCATATGATGTGAACTGGGACCTGATCTTTCGATGAGAGAGAGATAACTACGATTTTGGGTGGGACTTGACCCTCACGATCCGGCTACCGACCGTACAGGGAGAACCGTACACGACTGATATCCACGGCAATCGCTGAACCAACTCCACGGCGTTATCGACCGAGCCAACGGCACGATCGACCTATCCACGAAGGATTTTTCCTGCAAGCGAATCGAAGAACATGCAAGAAAATAATAGCCAAGCAATCTGAAATTGCGGATATGCTAGATGAATAAATCTCACAAGTTGGGGTTCCGATAGGATGTCTTGACGGTCGCACTAGCCGCTACGAGCAAAGACAAATAAAAATAGCAATAGCTAAACTTCTCTAAACAAAACCCGAGTCTAAACCCTAAAATAGGCTAACTATTTATTAAGGAACGGCCGTCGCTTCTGTTGATCTCGAGCAACCGACGTGGAAGAATCAGCCACGACCGGGCCGTACGGAGGCCAAACTCCCGTGATGGCCCAAAGTTGTATTAGCGCACCAAAAGAAAAATCCTTGGCCACCACGTTGATTTGATTGGTCCATGTAGTCAAAACCGAATTATGCCTTGGTCTTGTTGCATGTAGCATGCATGATGCGTCAGTTGGCCCTCTAGAAGCGACACATGCAACAAATGATACTGCCGTTGGTTTTAACGTACAATAATCTTCATCTTCTAATTCTCTGATCCCTTTTCTCCTAAGTACAAGTAAATTGAAACGTGAGTGTAATGTCATATTCTCGTCACTTAAATTATATATACAAAGGAGCGATAGTACCTGGCCATTTATTTCTCTCGTATACATTCTAGTCATAGGTTCAGGTGCAATTGTGTCAGCTATGTTTACATCATCCTCCCTTTCTTGAAAACAAAACCGTCCTCGGCTTTCACCTATCTGGAACACATCAAAGAGAAAAGCAAAAATAGATGCAACATATATATGTTGTTCCAAAGGCGTTAGCTCATGAGAATGTGATAAAATTGTAAATATTTTCTTAGGAAGATCATGAAAAGTTTTATCCCACACAGTCCATGTATGAATTATGGGGACGCAAATGAACTATTTGAGCATGTGATATGTCTAGATCAGATGTTGAGACACTCGATGGAAATTTTTCAGAATTGAAAGCAAGCATACTATGCATTGTACGGTCTGTTGATTTAGCTTTCTCATCATTTATTATTTCATTAGGTGTCATAGGAAGCAAGTTAATGGTTTTTCCTTCAAACACGAGAGTATATGAATTTGTTCTACCATGATGGGTAACACTATTATCATATTGCCATGGTTGACCTAACAATAAAGAACAAACTTGCATAGGTACAACATCACAGTCAACAAAATCATGATATGAACCAAGTGTAAAATGTACTCTCACACGACGCGTTACCTTTAACTTACCATAGTCGTTGAACCATTGGATGTAATATGGATGTGGGTGTCTTGTAGTGGTGAGGCCAAGCTTCTCCACCATCTCAATACTCGCCAAATTATTGCAGCTTCCACCATCAATGATCACACGAACAGAATGCCCTTTGACAACAAACTTAGTTTGAAAAAGATTATGGCGTTGAGGCATCTCAGTCAGCCCAACCTGGGCACTAAGTACTCGCATGGTTACAAGGCTAGGATATTGATCTGCCATTGCAGCATTAACATGTATCGCCTCCGTGTCATTTTCCTTAGTGTCACCTGCATTATTAGTGGAAAGCATAGCATGTGTATCTTCATCCAAATCACTAGCGGAGGAGTACTCACCATCTTCCCGCACAATGAATGTACGTTTATTCAGGCAATCCTTCATCAAGTGCCCGCCACCTTTGCATATATGACACTTCATGTCTCTTGTGCGTCCAGACGAAGTGGTGGGTGCTTGAGAAATTGCTCTCGATGCCGCAGAGGATTGTGGAGCTGATTTCGAACTTGTTGGGAGTGCACCACTGTTCGAGATATGTGGTGTTGACTCAGTAGTGGACGGAACTGTAGGAGAGGGTGTCCATGATGAGCGGCGACCCGTAGAAAAATTACCCCGTCCCTTGTTGTGTCGTCCATGTACTTCCTTTTCAGCTTTACAAGCAAAATGAAACAAACAAGTAATAGAATTGTACTCCTTATAGTCCAATATATCCTGAATGTCACGATTCAAACCACCTAAAAATCTAGCCATCATAGCATCTTCGGTTTCAAGTAATCCACATCGCACTAAGCCAATTTGTAATTCTTGATAATAATCCTCTACAGAACTACTACCTTGTTTTAAACGTTGCAATTCATTTAGCTTATCACGAGCATAATATGAAGGAACATAACGCTGTCGCATAGCTCGTTTTAAAGCATCCCAAGTAGTAGGTATATTATTTGCATTAATACGACAATATTCACTCCACCACATGGAAGCAAAGTTTGTAAATTCACTAGTGGCTGCCCTAACTCTTTGGTTCTCAGGAATATCATGACATGCAAATTTTTGTTCAACTGAAAGTTCCCAATCAAGATAAACGTCTGGATTATATTTACCATTGAAAGCAGGCATAATAAATTTAATTTTAGCACTAGAGTGGTCGTAATCTCGAACATCATACCTGTGTGGACCTTGTGCCATACCTTGACGGTTGAAACACAGTTGTCGATGAACACGATCATTGTGGTTGTTGACCATTTGGTCGTCTTCGGTGTCACCAGAATAATCCTCGTAGTTGTCCCCATGTCGCTCGTGGACGCGAGGAGGAATTTGTGGGTGCTGGTTTATGGTGGCAGCATCGGTGGCAGTAGCGGGGTGCTGTGGATGACCCATGGGCACACGTCGAGCTCGTGAAGTAGCGGCAACACCCATGGAATTGTGAGGAACATCGTTATTGTTGACGGGGGGGTGTAGTCCGCAGCTCGTCCAAACGTAACAAGATGTCCTGTAGTTGTGTGTTGGCAACACCTTGTGCATCCTCAATGGCCTTGAGCCTCTCTTCGGCCACAATCTGAGCACCCTCAAGTTGGGCGAGACGCTCGCTGGTGACTTTCACATCTGCAGTGAGGCCCTAAGTATGGGTTGATCCTGTGCCTTTGTTAGCGAAAGAGAAAAAAACACGGTGTATAATCCCTATCAATTAGTAGGACGTGGTGAAGAAAAATCGCTCACACTCAAGCTTAGTATCAAATTCTTTTTCTTACCAATGCAACAGGTGGTGATCGGCGCGTTGGTGTTGGCTTCAAACGCCCGATGAAGATTGGATGGAGCGATAACCAGGAATCAGTAGTGTCGGGACCTGTACTTATTGGTAGGAAAAAGTGTAGCTTGGCAAAGGTTTCTCAACTCACAATATCAGTGGCACATTTTAGCAAAAAAAAATGCAAATTGAATAATTGCTCAAACTCCTAACTAGTGCTGGCAATCGACTAGAAAGAGATAAATTAATCTAATCCTAGAAACTGAATCAAATGAGTGGAAGCCGGTGAAAATATGACAGCTCTAAATAGCTAGATATAAAAAGTGAGGTATAAATGATAGTGTATGGAAACCTAGAGTAGAAAAATGTCCAGCAGATATCACGTATATGAACAAAGTAAAGTTTCAGGGCAGTAAAAGATATTCCAAAAGATATTAACCGGCCTGAACTTTTTTTTGTCTTACTTTTTCTTCTCTGTTTTTTTTCTTCACCTTTTTGTTCTCTCTTTTTTTTCTTGCTCTTTCCTTTTTTTTTGGCTCTTTCTTCTCTCTTTTTTTTCCTTTGACCAGGCCAGTTACCAACAAGTATACACACGTAACAAGAGGATAACTGGATTAAACCAGTGTGCTACTAGAAGCGACCTGGTTGTACTACTGGAGATATAGGAGATTAATGAGGTGTCAGATGCGTAGGTAGGCAACTCCAAACGTGTTCAACAGTAGTACTGGCCAGCGATGCACAAAGCAGACAGCAGTTCAGCGGCGCCAAGGAGTAGAGGGAGCAGCTGCGCACAGGTGGGCGTGTGGGGTCGGCGTAATTTGCTGAGGCGTACACACGGTGGCAGATGGATAGACTGATGTGTGATGAAAAACGAGTTGTTGGCAGAAGGCTAAGGTGACGCACATGCAGAAAAGATATTAATACGGACGTGCGAGCGGCGGCAATGGAGCAATTTCTAAGGCGGATGGGACGTGGTGTACAGGCGCAGTTGGCTCGTGTACAAAACTGAACACACCTGAAAAGCGGCGAACGACGCGCAGACGAATGGATTTGTGTGGTGGACACGTAACCGAAACGGAGGAAGATTTGATTAGTTTTTATCTTTCCAGATCGATCACGGATGAACTTGCGGCAAAAAATATGGCGGACAAAAACAAAGTTTGATCTAGTAGATAATTTCCTCTCTGACTATCTAGACTAGCACTAGTATTAGATGAATGCAACCAAAAATTCAACTACACAAATACTAGATGCAAAAATTGCTAAAGGCTAAAAAGGTAGGTGCAATGGATGAACTAATCTATTTTTTTGGCTTTTTTGTGGGTTGTAGGACTGAAAATCAATCTAACCTAACAAAACTGTAAATCTCTCACCGATGAACCTGAAAACTGATACCACTTGATGTGAACTGGGACCCGATCTTTCGATGAGAGAGAGATAACTACGATTTTGGGTGGGACTTGACCCTCACGATCCGGCTACCCACCGTACAGGGAGAACCGTACACGACTGATATCCACGGCAATCGCTGAACCAACTCCACGGTGTTATCGACCGAGCCAACGGCACGATCGACCTATCCACGAAGGATTTTTCCTGCAAGCAAATCGAAGAACATGCAAGAAAATAATAGCCAAGCAATCTGAAATTGCGGATATGCTAGATGAATAAATCTCACAAGTTAGGATTCCGATAGGATGTCTTGACGGTCGCACTAGCCGCTACGAGCGAAAATAAATAAAAATAGCAATAGCTAAATTTCTCTAAACAAAACCCAAGTCTAAACCCTAAAATAGGCTAACTATTTATTAAGGAACGGCCGTCGCTTCTGTTGATCTCGAGCAACCGACGTGGAAGAATCAGCCACGACCGGCCGTACGGAGGCCAAACTCCCGTGATGGCCCAAAGTTGTATTAGCGCACCAAAAGAAAAATCCTTGGCCACCACGTTGATTTGATTGGTCCATGTAGTCAAAACCGAATTATGCCTTGGTCTTGTTGCATGTAGCATGCATGATGCGCCAGTTGGCCCTCTAGAAGTGACATATGCAACAAATGATAGTGCCGTTGGTTTTAACGTACAATAATCTTCATCTTCTAATTCTCTGATCCCTTTTCTCCTAAGTACAAGTAAATTGAAACGTGAGTGTAATGTCATATTCTCGTCACTTAAATTATATATACAAAGGAGCGATAGTACCTGGCCATTTATTTCTCTCGTATACATTCTAGTCATAGGTCCAGGTGCAATTATGTCAGCTATGTTCACATCATCATAGCTTTAGAGAAAATCTTAACAGCACAATTACTCAAACTAATAGGCCTAAAAAATTTCATGTCCCTAGCCAAAGGAACTTTGGGTATAAGGGTAATGATAGCATAGTTCAGTTTATACCATATATAGAACACCATTCTCAAAATCTTTAACCATCCACATAAAATCCTTTTTGATCAACTCCCAGAAAGTTTGGTAAAACGGAAATGAGAGGCCATCAGGCCAGGAGCACCACTAGAGTAGGAACTCATAATGGCTTGCTTAATTTCCTCTTCAGAAAAACATCTCTCTAGAAGTTCTCTCTTCTCATCACTAACCATGTCCTCAACGGACCAGAAATCAGAATCTAATTGGATGTCAGGTTTCACTACAAAAAAATACACTTCCGTGATGATACATGTTTGTCACAGTAGGTCACGTTTTTTGTCATGCATGTACATCCATGACGATTTTATGATGTAACCAAGATAGTCATACATGTCTTTGTCGTAGAAGTGTTCCATGACATAACCAAAATTATCATCGGAAGTGTCCACTTCCATGACGATAAATCGCGCGTCCGCGAAGTGCTTTTCGTCCAAGGGTGACCGACACGTGGCACCCATCAGAACGGAAGGCCGTTAAGCTAACGGGTTCGGTTTTGGATCGATAACCCGTTAACATCCGGACCAATGAGGATTTTCCACGTAAAATCATCATTGGTCGGAGGAAACACGTGTCGACTCGCGTTGGCAGTGTGTCACTCATCCAATGGGCGAGATGCGCCTATGAAATGTTGACACGTGGACCGGCCCAAAAGTGGCCCATGACGTTTAAATGGGCCGGCCCAACTAAAGGCCCAGAAGATTTTGCGATCCATAATGGGTCGGCCCAGCTAAAGGCCCACAAGATTTTGCAGACCATAATGGGTCGGCCCAGCTAAAGGCCCACAAGATTTTGCAGACCATAATGGTCCGACCCAGCTAAAGGCCCACAAGATTTAGCGGACCACAATGGGCCAGCCCAGGTAAAGGCCCACAAGATTTTGCAGACCATAATGGTCTGGCCCAGCTAAAGGCCCACAAGATTTAGCGGACCACAATGGGCCAGCCCAGCTAAAGGCCCACAAGATTTTGCACACCTCAATGGGCTGGCACAACTAAAGGCCCAACCTTCTCAGTTAAGGCCCGTAAGGCTAGTGTCAAATCGGCCCGTCAACGGCCTATCCTAAACTTGTCATCATCGTGGCTCATGGTCACTTCTGGCCCGTTAACAGTCCGCTAAGTATTTGGGCTGAATTACGGCCCGGTGTATTTCCGGCCTGTTAAAAGTCCTGCTTCATTTGGGCCCATTTATAGGCCATTGAAACTTTCGGTCCATAAACGACCGTGAAGGATTTGGGTCATATTCCGCGATGTCTGACATTCGGCCTGTTATAGGCCCACTTTCGGCCTGTTGTGATTTTTGGCCTATTAACGTCTTACGAAATCCATGGGCCATATGTGGCCCAACATCACATCGGGCCCATTAACAGCCCACATAAAAATGACGATAATCTAGCCCAACCAAACTTCCGGCCTATTAAAGGCCCGTCTGAATTTCGGCCTGTGAAAGATCTGCATCGTAAATGGGCCACCATTTCGTCCTGCTAAGACCGGTGGGTTATTTGGCACAATCAAGGCCCAATCTCACTTTTGGCCTATTAAAGGCCCATGTTTTTTATGGGCTCGAGATATTTACACCTGTAAATGGCCTATTGTTACTGAGGGCCCAAATTATGTTTAGGCATGTTAAAGGCCCACTATGGGCACATGCCTACCAGAAAAATATGAAATCTTATGCTGAATTAGGCCCAGATATTTTTAGTGGGCTACATGCAAATTTTGGCCCATAATCGTTCTTAGCCCAATTGGAATGGGCCCGACGAATGTTGGCATGTTGGGATCCTACGAAGCTTTTGGTCGAATACATTACTAAGATAAACCTACACTATACAAAAATAGCGTCGTAATTACTACAGCCTTTGGCAGCATCATAAATGCTCTATCACAACAAAATAAATGCCAACCATACAACAAAAGGCCTGTTGGCATAAAGTTTACAGTCCTTGCAGATAAAAGCACCATAAGATGTATAGAAGCATAGATCATTTGACCTGAGTGCTAATGTTTCATGCTGTAGAATCTGATGGACCAGCACGATCTTCACCTTTTTTCCGCCATTGCTCTTGAACAACGAAGTGAATGTCTGATAGTCTGGTTTCAAAACCATTCATATCTTGACGATATTTGTCAAACACTATTATTGTTTCCGAAACTACGTCCATTAGGGATTGTACTTGTGTCTGGAGCACAGATATATCACTCTGTCTAGCAGGAAGATTTTGTTTAGTAGGCGATTTGGACGAGGTTACCTTGACAACCAATCCAGAATTACGCAGGAAGGTGCTTTTTGCACTGTTAGTGGAGATATACTAACGCACTGCAGCAAGAGGTGACATTGTGCCTGTGGTAGCCTCGTCACCTTCAGGTGGTTGTGCCTGTTCAATCATTTGTTCCATAGCTTCCTGAAAGTCTGAACTTGTAGATTAGTGTACCAGATAAGTTACTAATGAGACAAAGACAAACAAAGTAGGTTACATGTTTATACATAACTTATTTTGGTGAACTACTGTAATACATTAGCATGTATTGTAGTGCCAACTACATAATAAATGACTTTTGGAACTTATGTCCATGTAGCATGCCTACTGTATTGTCTATTTCCTCACATTCATTGACATCTAAGGATAAAGAGACATGTTTTAAAGTAGGATGAACATAGTATGACATCATTCATATCATGGGCAAACAAATATAAAACAAATAGGCTATTTTATCATTGTGTGCGCACGTGAACATAACACCTAGATTACAGATCAAGACCAAAAGAATATCCTTCATCTCTTTTAAACCATGTAAGGTGAAATGATACGTTAAGAGAACTGTGTATAAAAGTGAACAAAGTAACTGACATTGGCTGCAAAGCAAGTAGTTAAATGAACACATCACAGTACCAGTCAGTTCAAAGGCAGTAGGAGTGAGGACTTACAACAACGGCTTGAACTGGTGTGCTCATGCCCTTCATCTTGCTGGTGTGGCAATCCTTGAAGATTTGCACTGCATTCGGTTCAGGTTTTTTTGGTCCGCACGGGCTTTCCTCTGTATTTGGAACAAGTCAATATAGATACGATAATATGTCACAAAGAAAAGAAGGAAGTAGCAGCTATTTACAAGAGCCTCGCAGTGTGCAATATAGTTACGAGATCCTGTTGTCTGTTGGAATTTCACTTTAGAACGGTTGGTCTTGTTCTTCAAATAGTTAGCCTAGAAGAAGATACACTTGTAAGGCACATACATAAATACAAGTTCAATATGGGGTCTGATCAAATACATATAGCCTACACGATACTTTGGATCGGACCGGTGTTTAACGAGGGCTGTCAGGTCTTCATCTGTAATATATTCCTTTGGAGATGTTTGGGCGATTTCATTGTTAGCCTTGCCTTCAAAGTGAGATTTTCTAAGGTGGTACCGACATCTTGTCAGCAGATCGGTGAAAAACATGAGTGCA
The DNA here is from genome assembly GCA_021605145.1 of Aegilops bicornis. Classification (NCBI taxonomy): domain Eukaryota; kingdom Viridiplantae; phylum Streptophyta; class Magnoliopsida; order Poales; family Poaceae; genus Aegilops; species Aegilops bicornis. The sequence goes on along the minus strand of CM038669.1, from coordinate 510,746,509 downwards.
TGCTTGTTTAGTTGCATCATCTTTCGGATCCAACTTGAACCTCATCTGTTGAAAAAAGAATGTGAGTCTTATTAGGAGGAAGCTAGAAAGTATGGGACAGAGCAAGGCAATATTACTATTGTGATGAATAATATTACTTACGGATAAATGGTCAAGGAAGGTGTTAAACTGGGTATTGTCTTTCTCATTCCTATACTGGATCCACGTTGGGAGGATACGCGCATGACACCTAACGACAACGGCTGCCTCTGATACTAACTTGGCTAACTCTGTAGCATCACGTGGCCTTTTTAAACCTGCCTCAAAATGGATCTCCATTCTTCCTCCTTTAGATTTTGTTAACTGTCCAAGCATTATCCTCGATGTCTATTTCCGCTTGCGCCGTGGTGTTAGTTCAACAACGAATATGGAAAGTGTTAGTGTACATCAAACTGTGAGAGTACATATAAAGGAGCATGCAACTGCAACTTGACTTAGTCAGGTACCATCTTGGTGTTGATGCTCATGAGGTTCATCTGATCTTGACAAGTCCTGTTGTGTCAGCAGTGCTTCAGAAGTAATGTTAGGTGTGAAGGCAGCTTGGGAACTGGCCAGTTCCGGAGCAAATGAACGAGTAACTCATTAAGATGCTGGTACAGTTGAAGTGGATGTTGCAGCTAGTGGAGCAGGTGATACTGTGTTTGTAGATTTAGCCGGTGGACTTGGACCTTCTACTGCACTATAAGTACCAGCAGGATCTCGACGGCAGATCCTTTTCCGTTTCACCCGACGAGTAACACCACTCCCTACTATATTATTTTCCTTGCTCTTTTTTGACTTTGCCATGTCAAGCCGTACCCACAACACAAAAGAATGAAATCGCTCTTCAGAACTCATTGATGCATGATACGGACAAGCAATACTTTGATGTAAGACAACCGTATGAGGATGGAATATGTAAGAAAAACAGGACGACATGACATATTCACAGCTACGACGTGTAAGCTAAGCAGAAGGATTTTCAAGAAAATAGAAGTAATGTAAGCTAGACACCATATGAAAGATGCAACCAATATTACTCTGCCAAGTTAAAAGTGTCTTGTCATAAGTGGCAATTCAAAAAATTAGAAGCAATACAACGTAGAAATCAATGCAAGATGCAACCACTATCTAACTGCCATGTTAAAAGCGTCCAATCATGAGTGACTGATGCGAGATACACAATAGCAGTACTTTGATGTAAGAACATGGTATGATAGATAGATGCAGTATTCTAGATCTGAGAAAGCCATGTCATATGCACATGTATAACGTATAAACTCAGCAGGTGCAATTTAATCAAAATATAAGAAATACAGGCTAGGCAACATATGCAACATGAAACCAATTATCACACTTTGTCAACTTAGAGCAAGCACTGCGATGGTGGAGTACGGAGATGAACTCATCATGTAGACTTGGGACTTCAACTTCATTAGCGATAGTAGTGGCAAATCTAGAGAGTCTCTATTTGCATCGGTGCGGAGGACCACCAACATCCCCTAACTTACTCTTTTCCTTCCTATTTTCTGATATTGCCTTATGAAGTCAAAACCACAAGAAGATGAATAAAATTAGCTCTGCATAACTGGATGAAATATGTATGAAAAAACAGTAAGCGGAAGGCATTTCAACAAAACTAGAAGAAATGAAAGCTAGGCACCATATGAACATGCAACCAATATCACTCTATCAGGTAAAAAGTGTCTCGTCATAAGTGCCATTTCAAGAAATTAGAAGCAGTACAAGCTAGAAGACAATGCAAGATGCAACCTACATCACAGTCCCAAGTTAAATGTGTCTTATGGGTAAGTGATCATTGTAGGTATACGTTGTAAGCTACGTAGATGCAATTCAACATAATCAGAAGCAATACAAACTAGACATCATACGGAAAACACAACCACATATAGTAGTTCTAAGTTAGAGCAAGCACATGTGATGGTGGAGTAGGGGAGATGTGCTCATCATGTACACGTATGTCCTAGAAACAGGAACATGTGTCATATTCGCAGGCATTATGTGTAAAGTAAGCAGATGAATTCAACAGAGTTAGAAGCAATACAAGCTAGACATCATACGCAACATGCAACCACATATAATAGTGCCAAGTTAGAGCAAGCACCTGTGATGGTGGAGTAGGGGAGATGTGCTCACCATCTACACAACTACGTTGACTGTCCAGCCTTGTTTTGTCTTGCGAATCTTGTTGGGAGGATGGCAGAGTAGAATCTGTAGAGACCCCCTGTTTGAGTTGCTCCGAAGGACCACCATCATCCACTGCCAGACTAATTTCCTTCAGCTGTAATGATTTTGCATGGTGAAGTCAAACCGATAAGGTAAAGGAATAAAATTCGCTCTTCAGAACTCATTCATGCATGATACTGACGAACACTACTCGGATGAAAGGCATACACATGATGCGAGGATGGAATATGTATGAAAAACAGGATGGCATGACATATTCACACCTATGATATGGTAACTAAGCAGAAGGCATTTCAACAAATTAGAAACACTGCAAGCTAGACACCATATGAAAGATGCAACCAATATCACTCTGCCAAGTTCAAACTGTATGGCGTTTCAACAAATTAGAAGCAGTACATGCTGGAAATCATATGCAAGACACAACCAATATCACAGTGGCGACTAAAAGGTGCCTTATCATAAGTGACTGATGCGGGATATGCAAGAACAGTAGTCTGATGTAAGAACATCATGTGATTAGATATAGTATGTTCTAGAAATAGGAACACATGTCATATTCACATGCATTATGTGTAAAGTAAGCAGATGCAATTCAACAAAGTTAGAAGCAATACAAGCTAAACATGATACGCAACATGCAACCACATATAATAGTGCCAAGTTAGAGCAAGCACCTGTGATGGTGGAGTAGGGGAGATGTGCTCATCATCTACACAGCTATGTTGATTGTCTAGCCTTGCGTTGTCTTGCGAATCTTGTTGGGAGGATGGCGGAGTAGAATCTGTAGAGAACCTCTGTTTCAGTTGCTCGGAAGGACCACTATCATCCAATGCCTTGCCAATTTCCTTCAGCTTTATTGATTTTGCATTGTGAGGTCAAACCGACAAGAAAAAGGAATATAATTCGCTCTTCAGAACTCATTCATGCATGATACTGATGAACACTACTCTAATGAAAGGCAAAGTCATGATACGAGGATGGAATATGTACAAAAAAAATGGATGGATTGACATATTCACACCTATGATGTGGTAACTAAGCAGAAGGCACTTCAACAAATTAGAAGCACTACAAACTAGACACCATATGGAAGGTGCAATCAATATCACTCTGCCAAGTTAAAACTGTCTCGTCATAGGTGGCGTTCATCAAACTAGAAGCAATACATGCTAGAAATCATACTCAAGACGCAAACCAATATCACACTGCCAACTTAAAGGTGTCCAATCATAAGTGGTGATCACGGGATACACAAGAAAAGTAGTTTCATGTAAGAACATGGTGTGATAGACAGATATAGTATGTACCAAAAACAGGAAAGCGCGTCATATTCACAAGTATCATGTGTAAGCTAAGCAGATGCAGTTTACACTAATTAGGAGCAATACAAGCTAGACACCATATGCAACATGCAACCAGATATCACACTGCCAATTTAGAGCAAGCACCTTGGATGGTGGAGTAGGGGAGCGGAGACTTGGACCTTGTAATGCACTATCAGTACGAGGAGAATCAGTACAGATGCTCCGTTTACGTTGCTGCAGAGGACCACCATCATCGCCTTCCTTACTCTTTTCCTTCCTCTTTCTTGATTTTGCCTTGTCAAGTCAAACCCACAAGAAAAAGGAATAAAATTTGCTATTCAGAACTCATTGATGCATGATACTGACGAACACTACTTTCATGTAAGGCAGCCGCATGATAGGAGGATGGAATATGTATGAAAAATAGGACGATGTGACATATGGACATGTATGATGTATAAAGTGTAAACTAAGCACAAGGTGCTTGAACTTGTTAGAATCAATGCAAGCTAGAAACCATATGAAAGATGAAACCAATATCACTCTGCCAAATTAAAAGGGTGCCCTAACAAATGTATTTGAACAAATTAGAAGCAATACATGGCAATAGGCTAGAAATAATATGCAATATGCAACGAATAAAGGTGATTCATCGTAAGTGATTGATGCAGGATACAGAAGAGAGGTAGTTTCATGTAAGAACAAGGTTAACACATAGATGTAGTGTGTACCAAAAATAGGAAGACATGTCATAATCACAGGTATAATGTGTAAACTAATGGTATGCAATTTACCCTAATTAGAAGCATTACAAGCTAGACACCGTATGCAACATGCAACCACATATCACATCGAAGTTAGAGCAAGCACTGTGATGGTGGTGTAGGGAAATCTTGGTCTTCAAGTACAGAGCAACATTCAATATCTTCATTTAGGCTTGCTGTTTCTTGAGAATAATGTGGAGAGGATGAAATTGCATTCTTTATAAGAGTAGGGCGTCTCATATTAACCCACGGGCGTGACTGTCTCATCATAAGTGATAGATGCAGGATACACAAGAACAGTAGTTTGATGTAAGAACATGGTGTGATACACAGATGTAGTATGTACCAAAAACAGGAAGGCGTGTCATATTCACATGTATAATGTGTAAGCTAAGGAGATGCAATTTAATAAATTAGGAGCAATACAAGCTAGGCACCATATATAACATGCAACCAGATATCACACTGCCATGTTAGAGCAAGCACCATGGGTTGTGGAGTAGGGGAGATGAGATTTGGAACTAGCACTGCAGTACGAGTAGCAGGAGAATCTGCAGAGATCATCTGTTTCGGTTGCTCCAGAGGACCACCATCATTCCGTGCCTTCGTCCTTTTAGATTTTGCCTTGTCAAGTAAACACACAAGAAAAAGGAATGCAATTCACACTTCCAAATTCGTTGATGCATGATATTGACGAACACAACTTTTATGTATGGAAACCACATTACAGGAGGATGGAATATGTATGAAATACGCTAAGTAGAAGGCATTTCAACAAATTGGAAGCAATGCAATCTAGAGGCAATATGAAAGATCCAACCAAAATCACTCTACCAAGTTAGATGTGTCTCATTATAAGTGGCACTTCAACAAATTAGAGGCAATACATGTTTGAAATGATATGCAAGATGCAACCAATATTACACTGTGAACTTGAAGGTGTATCGTTAGAAGTGATTGATGAGGAGTACACAAGAAAAGTAGTTTGATGTAAGAACATGGTTAATAGAATGACGTAGTATGTACCAAAAATAGGAAGGCATGTCATATTCACAGGTATAATGTGTTGACTAAGCAGATGCAATTTACCCTAATTAGAAACATTACAAGGTAGACACCATATGCAACATGCAACCACATATCACACTGCCAAGTATGAGCAAGCACCTGCGATGGTGGTGTGGGGGAATTGCGGTCATCAACTAGAGAGCTACATTGACTATCTTCATTTAGCCTTGCTGTTTCTTGAGAATCGTGTGGGGAGGATGACACTGCACTCTTTAAACGAGTAGGGCGTCTCACAGTAACCCACTAGGGTGACCGTCTCATCATAAGTGATTAATGAGGGATACAAAAGAGCATTAGTTTGATGTACAAACATGGTTAATATACATATGTAGTATGTATCAAAAACAGGAAGGCATTTCATTATCAAAGGTATAATGTGTAAAGTAAGTAGATGCAATTTAACCAAATTGGAAGCAATACAAGCTAGACACCATATGCAACATGCAACCACATTTGATAGCGTGAAGTTAAAGCAAGCAACTGGGATGGTTGTGTGTGGCAATTGAGATCATCAAATACAGAGCTATGTTTACTGTCTCCAACTGCTGATACCGCACCCTTTAGAGCGCTGAAACACTTAGTGCTTATCTTCAAATTACACTGGAGCGACTTCTGTCTTTTCTTTTCTGCATTCATCAACACTGCGTCAGAGTCTGAAATACCCATGCATAAAAAACAATAGTGTGAGTATGGGTGAAGTGTGTGCAACATTAGTACAATGTAAAGGTAGCAGATAGCAGGTCGGTGAGAAATAAATGACGGAGACATATGATAGCTCTACAACATGCATGGCACACTAAATTACTACATGATTTTATGAAAATAACAGTCGACTGAAAACAAATAGGTCAATCCATTTTTTCTGCACCGTCCGATGTATAAAGAACGGGTAGATCGCCTTCATCTACCTCCAGCCAGTCAGTGTTGACGATCTTCCTCGAAACGCGAGCGACCACCGGTCCAGTCCCCTACCTGCGCACTCCCCTCGACCTCACCACACCGTCGTGCTTGGCACCGCCCCCGGCCATCCATTCAAGCCCCGCCGACCTCCAGATCAGGCGCAAGCAGCTCCTGCACCCCACACCCCTATGATAGACACCGATGCGCCTCTTCCCCGGCGAATAGGCGGACTAGGTGCTCCGCGCGCCTAAGCGGGTGCTGCTTCTTTTAATTGCGGTTCAGCAACCACGAATTGAAATCCAAAGGGCTACTTACCTCTAGCAAAGGTGAGATAGTAAAGGGAGGAAACCTTGTGCATTTAGTATCACGAAGAAGATGTAGTAAGAAGAGCTCAACTAGTTTCTTTGGTGGGATGAATACGGTGTGAGCAGAGACGTAAGATTTGCACGAGTAAGGGAAGAGGAGTACCTCTTTCTGCTGGCAGTGCTGTGTCCTCCTTATGTTTTTCCAACGATCTTCTTGTGGTTCACTGGAAACGAGAAGTTGTGGAGGACGGTGGAGCCTTGGACGAACACATGGCCAAGTTGTTGAGTGTGGTGCGGTGGCCGTCTGTCGGCAGCGGGGAACCAGATCCGAGGTGGCGAACGACAGCGTAGCGGGAACAGCTCCGGTGCAGTGGGCGGTTGCAACAGTGGAGCGGCAGCAGTGAGGCGTAGGACGGTATGGTCGGAGTGGTTCTGGTACGGTGCATGTCGGCGTCGGCGTTGTGGAGGCAGCTCTGCCTCGGCTTCAGCTGCTAAGTCCTTGAGGACACTGCGGTTGCGGTTGCGTTGGACAACGATGTTGGGGTACCGGCTCCGGCATGGTGGAGGAGGGCCGCAGTGGATTGGGCGCTATGGGGTGGAGGACGGAGGACGGAGGCGGGGAACTAAGGTTGAACAATGTTTCAGTTTGAGATGCGCTTGTTTGAAATTTGGGGAAAGTTACAAACTTTGCCCCCATCTAAAATTTCGGACATATTGCGGGTTGGGGGTAGGACAATAATCTCATGTGTCCCAAATGTGGGCGGGATAGATTTCGGCCGAGCGCATGGGAGTTTAGGCGCCCACGGCGTATGAATGCTTCTCGGAGGCGGTTGAGACTGGTGTCTTTGTGAAGTTACAAACCTACCCTGGTTTAGACCTTTGGACAACGGGCCGATAGGCTACACGGGCCAGAGTCAGGACAGTAATCTCCTACCACCAAACATTAGTCTCGTGCGGTTTTGGGTGACTAGAGGCCTATTTGGCGATTCGTTCAATATTTGGGAGCAGAAGCATTAACGTTTTCGGTTCTCTTGAATTGAACTTTCAGGATTTGTCAAACTTCACAAATCTTTACTCTTGAAAATCCTAAAGCTACGATTATTTTGAAACGGAGGGTACATTTGAATATACATTGTACACGCAGTATATATTAAAAAATATGCAACTTACCTCAGTTCATGCATGGTTCTAGATATAATCTCCTTGGTTGCAAAAAAGTTAGACATGCGTATTAATATATATAGCATGTTCAAACGCACAACAAAGATTGATGCCCCTTTACACATCTGATTTACAAATGCCATTATCTTGGGTTCAAATAGATGAATGCACTTCCTATGAATTGAATCTTGAAACCCCTTTATGTTGAATTCGACATGTATTCTATTTCAGTAGCTAGCAATTTGGAATGTATCCATGCAAGTGACAAATGTATAAAGTGCTTCACACTAACAACATGGAGTGCACTAATTAATGTTTACATATGAATTGCAAAAGCATCCATTGCCTGTATTTCAAACCGCTCTCACTCTATGGATCGATAATATGAAATAAACACACACACATGCTAGAATTCAATAGAGTATGGGTGTCTGATAGACCAATTTTCGTCCATACGTAATTTGCAAAATTCATGATCTCATCCAAAAATAATAATGCCATTTATATTTTAATTTAATACGTAGAACCGCGTTTTACACGTAGTTGCACTATGCCTCGGCCTGTTCTCACAAACGCGCTATATATCTCTCTATCTAACGCATAAGTGCACACACTTTATATGCATCGGCATTTCTCTTTCACACATGCTCACAATCTCTCTCGGGGTGTCTCACGCACATGCTCTCTCTGTATCTCTCTCTATCTCTCTTTCTGACTACTATGTACCACTCTTTTCACTAATCTCAGTTGGAAAACACTATTTCTCTCACATGCATATATACACGCGCAGGGTCTCTACTAGCCCTCTATACGCACATATATGTGCCTACGTGTCTCCCGCACGCACATTATCGTTAGGCCTCTCTCGCACACATTGCCCCCCCAGACACACCTCTCTCTTAGTAGTTGGCAGATAAGATTCCATCATATCATTCGGTAGGATATCCCTGACTGTTAGGCTCGATGGTAATACAAGGCAAATTTTTACCCTAGTTCGGACCCTTGCAGTTGAGGAAAAACCCTACTCCTAGTACTGTATATTAGTGATAGGGGTGTGTACAAAGTACATGTGAATACCATGCATTGTGCGTGTGTGTATACTATCGACGAACTAGCCCCCAAACTTCTATAACATACTGGGGGCCTAGGGTTACAAATCATATATAGTTGGCTTATCACCGGTGGGGATAGAGTCCTCCGCGACTCTGGTAGCTTCGTGTTGTACGCCGATTCCTCCACATGGGTCTTCGTATAGCACGTCTCGGTCCAACCTATATGTGGCACAGGATGGAACCGACCCATGAGTCCTCATGTTGACCCACCACAACTAGAAATCATGTGCCCACAACACCACACACGCAATCGGCCACTAAGAAAATAAGCATATACAATAGTACAATGTTATGCATGAAAGTTAATTGCATGGTGCATCAAAAAAATATTTGTTCTGCATTGTGAATGTTTATATATTCTCCTAAAATATTAGTCACGGGAAAGAGAAACGAAGGGCATATCTCTCCTTGTCTCCACCGGACACCCCCTCTTTCTACACCACTTTCACGTACGCACACAAACTATCTCTCGGCCCTCTAAAAGTATGCATGCCCACGACGTATTCACGCGTGACGGACAATGTATTTCAAGCTAAAGCACTATATGGTCACTGGACTTCAGAATATGCTCATTACGGTCACCGTATACATTCTCGTGGTGATCATACGGTATCTAGCTCATGATACGTTTCCATATTTTCTTGATGACACTGACGGACTTTGCATTTGATGCGTGCTCTGTATTTTGTTGACGACACTTACAGTCATTTTATTTGAAGCGAAAGCATGATATGGTCACTGGACTTCAGAATAAGCTCATCACGGTCACCACATACATTTTGTTGTGCTAACCAACATGTGGTTGGATGGTTAGGAGGACAGTGGTTTCTCGAGCCCACCAGGGTTAAAGTCCCGGTGCTCGCATTTATCCTGTGTTAATTTCAGTATTTTCCGGCGATGTGCGTTCAATGGGAGAAGACGTTCCACTCGACTACGAAGCACCTATGGTGATTTCGTAAAATCTCAAGATCATATGCTGGCTCACTCTCTCGAAGGTGCTCATAGGGGTAGGGTCTGCGTGTGTGCGCTTATAGCGGTGAGTGCTTGCGCGTATATATGAGCCCTTGCGTCTGTACCGTGTTAAATAAATACTCCCTATGTTCCTCAATATAAGTCTTTGTAGAGATTTCACTATGGACTACATACGGAGCAAAATGAGTGAATCTACACTTTAAAATGCATTGACATACATCTGTATGTGGTCCATAGTAGTATCTCTACAAAGAATTATATTTAGGAACAGAGGGATACATGTCATGATTATACGGTCATTGGCTCACCCGTACAACTCCGTATTTTGTTGATGACACAATCAATTGACCAGTTAAACGTTCCACATGGCGCAACTAGTGTTGCACCATCGGAAGCGCCAGAATGGGGGCCCACCTGTCAGCCCGTATATGAAAGAAAGAAATGGTAGTTTGAGTCTGTACTGTGTTAATAAAATACTCCCTCTGTTCCTAAATATTTGTCTTTCTGGAGATTACAACAAATGACTACATACAAAACAAAATAAGCGAATCTACACTCTAAAATATGTCTACATATGTCCGTATGTCGTAACCATTTGAAATGTCTAGAAAGAAAAATATTTGGGAAGGGAGGGAGTACATTTTAGGGTGATCATACGGTCACTGGCTCACCATACAGCTCCGTAATTTGTTGATGACACGATCAATTAACCAGTCAAACGGTACACATTCAGCAGTGCACATTACCGTAGGGCCCACCCGTCAGGGCATATATGAAGGATAGAAATGGTAATAAATTCGTGGTCGGTGGGTATTTGAAGTTGTGAGACCTCTGGTTGGCAGTCGCCGGTGGTGGGGGGGGGCGTTGATTAGGCGGGGGGGTGGGGATCGCTGGAGAAAAAGCTCGGCACGGGGGGCATGGAGGGATGGCCGGTGCGGCGGCGGACCGGCGATGGGGAGTGGTTTCGGGACGGGCGGGGCGGCGTGACGGCGGGCGGCATGGCGACGGGGCCCGCAGTTCGGCCGTGGTGGCTGGCTGCTTTCGGGGGTGGAGTTTGATGATAAGCTGCAGGCCCTTGATTTCGTATCCAACGGCCGGAAAATCTAATGACCAGAGATGAAAAAGTCGATCGACGTGTAGCCTCACCCTTGCGTACATGCATGCATGCAAGACACGACGCATGCAGCGTGCAACATCGACTGCGCATACACATAATGAACACACGCACGCATGCAGGCGTGCAAGACTGACACGTATACATGCACTCACGAACACACGCACGTACGCACACATGCATGCAATACTGAAACATACCCTTGCATGCACGCAACACTCGCACGCCTGCATGCACATAGCACACGATGCAAGACACACGCCCAACCTATATGTGCATGCACCCTTTGTTAAGGATATGGATTGTTACGGGTATTAATCAATCTTATCTGTGATAAGAAGAACATTGATGTTTGCAGCGATCTTTATGAATCACAACGTATCGAACAGGCTATCAATAGGCTTATCTACATGAAAAATATGACGTCATGATACGTCTCCGTCGTATCTACTTTTCCAAACACTTTTGCCCTTGTTTTGGACTCTAACTTGTATGATTTGAATGGAACTAACCCGGACTGACGCTGTTTTCAGCAAAACTGCCATGGTGTTGTTTTTTGTGCAGAAAATAAAGATTCTCGGAATGTCCTGAAACTCCACGGAACACCTTAGAAAAAATAAAGAAAAATACTCGCAAAAGATGAAGACCAGGGGGCCCACACCCTGCTCACGAGGGTGGGGGGCGCGCCCCCTGGGCGGGCCCCCCTACCTCGTGGCCCCCCTGGTGGCCCTACGACGCCAAATCCAACTCCATATATTGGCTTTCGGGGAGAAAAAAATCAGAGAGAAGAAATCATCACGTTTTACGATACGGAGCCGCCGCCAAGCCCTAATCTCTCTCGGGAGGGCTGATCTGGAGTCTGTTCGGGGCTCCAGAGAGGGGGATTCTACGCCGTCGTCATCATCAACCATCCTCCATCACCAATTTCATGATGCTCACCACCGTGCGTGAGTAATTCCATCATAGGCTTGCTGGACGGTGATGGGTTGGATGAGAATTATCATGTAATCAGGTTAGTTTTGTTAGGGTTTGATCCCTAGTATCCATTATGTTCTGAGATTGATGTTGCTATGACTTTGCTATGCTTAATGCTTGTCACTAGGGTCCGAGTGCCATGATTTCAGATCTGAACCTATTATGTTTTCATGAATATATGTGTGTTCTAGATCCTATCTTGCAAGTCTATAGTCACCTACTATGTGTTATGATCCGCAACCTCAAGTGACAATAATCGGGACCACTCCGGTGATGACCATAGTTTGAGGAGTTCATGTATTCACTTTGTGCTAATGCTTTGTTCCGGTTCTCTATTAAAAGGAGGCCTTAATATCCCTTAGTTTCCAATAGGACCCCGCTGCCACGGGAGGGTATGACAAAAGATGTCATGCAAGTTCTTTTCCATAAGAACGTATGACTATATTCGGAATACATGCCTACATTACATTGATGAACTGGAGCTAGTTCTGTGTCACCCTATGTTATGACTGTTACATGATGAACCACATCCGGCATAATTATCCATCATTGATCCGGTGCCTACGAGTTTTCCATATACTGGTTTACGCTTATTTACTTTTTCATTGATACTGTTACAATCACTACAAAATACCAAAAACATTACTTTTACTGTCTTTACTTTTGTTACTGTTACCACCACTATCATATTACTTTGCTACTAAACACCTTGCTGCAGATACTAAGTTTCCAGGTGTGGTTGAATTGACAACTCAGCTGCTAATACTTGAGATTATTCTTTGGCTCCTGTCGGTGGCCAAACCGGCGGATCTCGGGTAGGGGGTCCCGAACTGTGCGTCTAGGCGGATGGTAACAGGAGACAAGGTACACGATGTTTTTACCCAGGTTCGGGCCCTCTCGATGGAGGTAAAACCCTACTCCTGCTTGATTAATATTGATGATATGGGTAGTACAAGAGTTGATCTACCACGAGATCAGAGAGGCTAAACCCTAGAAGCTAGCCTATGGTATGATTGTTGTTCTGTCCTACGGACTAAAACCCTCCGGTTTATATAGACACCGGAGAGGGCTAGGGTTACACAGAGTCGGTTACAATGGGAGGAGATCTACATATCGTATCGCCAAGCTTGCCTTCCACGCCAAGGAAAATCCCATCCGGACACGGGACGAAGTCTTCAATCTTGTATCTTCATAGTCCGGGAGTCCGGCCAAAGGTCATAGTCCGGCCATCCGGACACCCCCTAATCCAGGACTCCCTCAGCTCCCTTGTGTCGAATCAACAAATTTGGGTTGAATACTCTACCCTCGAAAACTGTTGCGATCCCCTATACTTGTGGGTTATCAAGACTATTTTCTGGCGCCGTTGCCGGGGAGCATAGCTCTATTCTTTGAGTCACTTGGGATTTATATCTGCTGGACACTATGAAGAACTTGAAAGACGCTAAGACCAAGATTTTGCCCTCAACTACGAGGGGAGGTAAGGAACTGCCATCTAGCCTTGCACTAGATTCTCCTTCTATTATAAGTAAGCTTGCGGCACCTAAACCTGCTACTGCTATGAATTCTGATATGTCGCATGTTATTGATGATGCCACTTCTGCTATGCATAATACTTATGATGAAACTACTTCTATGCTTGATACTACTATGCCACTTGGTGAATATCTTGATGAGCAAATTGCTAGGTCTAGAGAAAGAGAAATTATTGAACCTGAACACGAGGATGTTAGTGACGATGAACCTATGCCTGCTATTCCTGAGGGTTATCTTTTTGATGCTGAATCTTCTGCAGCTATTTTTGCTTGCCAGGATAGATATGAACTTAAGAGGTTGCTAGTTAAATGGAGTAAAGAATCTCTAAGAGATAGGATGAGACCCGACCCTACTTTTGCTACTTCACCTATTTGCGTTCTCGATAAGGATTATTATGATTTTTCTGTTGATCCAGATATAATTACTTTGGTCGAATCTGATCATTTCTATGGCTATGAATCTGAAACTGTTGTGGCACATCTTACTAAGTTAAATGATATAGATGCCCTGTTTACTAATAATGAGAGATCACGCTACCTTTATTTACTTAAGATATTTCCGTTCTCGTTAAAGGGTGATGCTAAGATATGGTATAATTCTCTTGATCCTGGTTGTGTGCAAAGTCCCCAGGATATGATTTATTACTTCTCGCTAAATATTTCCTGCTCATAAGAAACAAGCTGCTTTGAGGGAAATATACAATTTTGTGCAAATTGAAGAAGAGAGTCTCCCACAAGCTTGGGGAGGCCTCTCAAGTTACTTAATGCTTTGCACGATCATCCTCTTAAGAAACCTGAAATATTTGATATCTTTTATAATGGACTAACCGATGCTTCCAGAGATTACAGGTAGTTGTGCTGGTTCTTTTTAGGGAAAGAACACGGATGACGCTGAAATTCTATTGAATAATATGTTGGCTAATGAAAATAATTGGGCACCTCCCGAGCTACCTCTGAGCCAATTCTGAGCCAATTCTTGAGCCTATTCATAAACCAACTCCTAAGAAGAGAGGTGTTCTATTTCTTAGTCCCGAAGATATGCAAGAGGCAAAGAAATCTATGAAAGAAAAAGGTATTAAAGCTGAAGATGTTAAGAATCTACCTCCTATTGAAGAAATACATGGTCTTAATTTACCTCCTGTTGAAGAAGTATATGATCTCAATTACTTTTTTAATGAAGAACCTCCCGATATCCCGACACAGGTAGTAAAGGTAAATTCTCTCTATAGACATGATAAAGCTGAAGTCCCTCCTACTAAAATTGCTAGTCAGTGCTTGGATGAGTTTGATGACTTTATGTTTAAGCAAGATGACTTTAATGCTTATTTTGCTAGACAATTAAAACAGAATACCTTTATGATTAAACGCTTGGGTGATTATATGGCTGATATTAGAGGTGAACTTAAACTTGTTAGCAAGCATGCTTCTATGGTTACCACTCAAGTAGAACAAGTACTTAAAGCTCGAAAGAAGTGCTTGATGAAATGAATAGTAAGAAAAATGATTATCTTTGTTAGAGTGGCTACTAGAACTGGTAGAATGACTCAGGAACCTTTGTATCTGAAGGCCACCCTAAGATAATCGAGCAAGATTCTCGGAGAAACAATATTGATATACCTAGTTCTTCTAAAAGGAAGAAAAGAAAAATGATAGGACTTTGCAAACTTCTAGTGAACCTATCATTGAGTCACACGAGAATCCGAATGATATCTCTATTTCGGATCTTTGAAACACAATCGGTGATGAACATGAACCTAGTGATAATGTTAATGATAATGTTCATGTTGATGCTCAACCTAGTAATGATAATGATGTAGAAGTTGAACCTGCTTGTTGATCTTGATAACCCACAATCAAAGAATCAACGTTATGATAAAAGAGATTTTGTTGCTAGGAAACATGGTAAAGAAAGGGAACCATGGGTTGAAACCCATGCCTTTTCCTCCGAAACCATCCAAGAAAAGGATGATGAGGATTTTGAGCTTTCTTTGAAATGATTAGACCCATCTTTTTGCGTATGCGATTAACTGATGTACTCAAAACAAATCCTTATGCTAAGTATACGAAGGATATTATTACTAATAGAAGAAAGATACCTGAAGCTGAAATTTCCACCATGCTTGCTAATTATACTTTTAAGGGTGGAATACCAAAGAAACTTGGAGATCCCGGAGTGCCTACTATACCATGCTCCATTAAAACAAATTATGTTAAAACCGCTTTGTGTGATCTTGGAGCCGGTGTTAGTGTCATGCCTCTCTCTTTATATCGTAGACTTGACTTGAATAAGTTGACACCTACTGAAATATCTTTGCAAATGGCTGATAAATCAAGCTGCTATAATTGCCGGTATTTGTGAGGATGTGCCTGTTGTAGTTGCAAACGTTACTATTTTAACGGACTTTGTTATTCTTGATATTCCCGAGGATGATAGTATGTCTATCATTCTTGGAAGACCTTTCCTTAATACTGCAGGGGCCGTTATTGACTGCACCAAAGGCAATGTCACTTTTCATGTTAATGGCAATGAGCACACGGTACATTTTTCGAGGAAACAACCTCAAGTTTATAGTATCAACTCTATTTGAAAAGTTCCATCGATTATATTTGGAGGTTTCGAATTTCCTCTCCCTACTGTGAAGAAAAAGTATGATATTTTTATTGTTGGGGATTTTCATATCCCCGTTGAGGTAACTTAGTGTCATTTGAAATTTCTCCGGTTCCATGATTATTCGGAATGAGTTTGTTAACAAGACTTGATCAACCTTGTTAGTGGGTTCATTTTGATGATCACGAGATGGATGAAACTAGAAGCACAACCTTCTGTACCCTCTTTATATTTTCTGTTATTTAGTAGAAATAAATTAAAATAGTATTTTTTTGTCTGTTTCCTGACTTATCCGTACAATATAAAAATATCCCAAAAATAAAAGTCCTCAAAATACCATGCCAATTTAATATGATTTTTCGGGAATATTTGAGAATTTAAATTACCACGGGGGGAGATGCCACCTGGCCACGAGGGTGGAGGGCGCGCCCTACCCCCCTGGGCGCGCCCCCTGCCTCGTGGGACCACGGTGGCCCTCCTCCACTTATTCCTGCACCGATCTTCTTCCTCTGTCTCACACAAACATGAAAAACCAACTCAAGCACGAGTTCCAGCCCCGTTGCTATGATTTTCGATCTCCTTGCTCAAAGCATCTCTCGCAAAACTGCTTGGGGAGATTGTTCCTTGGTATGTGACTCCTCCATTTGTCGCGACCAGACCCGAATGGATCTAGCGCTCTGTACTCAGTGTCATCCCTGGATCGATAATCTTGACATGACCTGATGCCGAAGGATTTATAGCGAGTAGCAATCACACACTTATTACATCGTTGTCCACAAGGGAACTTAATACAATAATATGGCTTAAGGCCATCTAATAATAACAGCGGAAGGCTTGGAAAACGAGTGAGTCCATCAACTCCGGTGACATCACCGAGTATAGAATCACAACCTAACATCTTACTAAATAAATGCGAAAAGTGCGCAACATGAAAAGTTGCAGCCAAACGAATTGACACATGGAATATGCTGGCAATGTAACACGTAAAGAGCAATGAATGAATAAGCCTATACTACATGCATATTTGGCTGGTGGTAAGGCTCTATGGTTACATTTTTGCGAAAAGCCAATTTTTCCCTACATCAAAGGAATAATTTTATTTAACTATCATGGTGGTTGTTAAACATTGAAGATGGTTGACAGCATCCTCAATCCCAATTTAAAAGTACTCATTAAAAATCCCAATAACTTTTATTTTAGAAGTAACATGTTGAGATTCACATGATAATCAAGTACTAGATACTCAAGATTTGTCCATAACCGGGGACACGGCTAATCATGATTAGTTTATACACTCTGCAGAGGTTTGCACTTTTCCCCACAAGACTCGATCGCCTCCGCTTGGTTCTCGCACTACATGGTGTTTGAGAAAGCGGATGACCGAGACATAGTCTTTCGAAGCGCTTAGCACCTTACATGTGGGTAGACCGTACCAACCTACATCCCCTACATCAGCTAGCCTACCCGTAAGAGTTCGCACAACTTAGTCAACTATGCGAGCCCATAATTGGCTTGTGGCTGCACACGGAAGTTTCTAGTTTGAATAATCTCATGATCCCTTAGAGCACAGGTGGCGGTCCGAAGAAATACAGGCAAATCCTGATAGAAACCAGGTGCCTCAATCCACCCAGATGTGTGTTTAGGTTGCCACCTTAGATAAACCATTAATTAACAATCTCACATCTGTCATGGATATTCACTCACCCAATCCACGTCTACTAGCATAGCATGGCATAATCAAGCAAACGTAGAAGTAACTCCCAAGGTTTTCATAAGTAAACAGGTAATAGGTACTACCTCAATCTACTTCCCATCCCACAATTTAATTAGATCCTAAACATGCAAGTGTTTGGGGGTTTTGATCTAATGCATAAAACTGGGTAGTAGAAAAGGTATGATCAAAGTGTTACTTGCCTTGCTGATGATCTGCGAGTCCTAGAGATTCGAAATAACAAGCGGCGCACTCCGGGTGATCTAACGCAGACAAACAACAAGCATACAATAAGTACTCATCTAATGCACAGGTAAATCTCGAATAAAAGATCTAACCAGATAGTTCAACTTAAGAACCCTGGTTGCAAAAGAATCGAATCAAATAAAGCATCGAAAGTCGGAACTCGAGAGAGAACGACTCGGTTTAGCAATCTGAAATTAGGTCAAAATTTCACAGTAGCAAAACTCTGTGAAAATAGGTTAGTCGGAACGGCGGTTTCATTCTGAAACTCCAGGCGCTTGAATCACCTGATTCCGATAAACGAGCAAGAAATAAAACAGTTTTGAAAATCGAATCAGAAATCGAATCTGAAAAATAACGGATTAAATCCGATTTAAAAGAAAATGACGAACGATCTAAATAACGGACGTTCGTTAACAGAACTAATCCAACGAACACGTTCATTGAAACGAACGGTTGGTGAACGTTCGTTAATTAAGAAAACCGAATAAAATAAAACCAATCTAGGTTTTTAAAAAAAACCGAACATTTTTTTTAAATAAACCGGATCGGGTTTTTTTTCGCGAAAACCGGATCGGCGGGGCGGCGAGGTCGGCTACCTGGCTCTTCGGGCGAGGTCCGGGCTCCGGTTAGCGGGGTCCGCGGGTCGGGAGGGGCTCCGGGCGGCGGGTTCCGCAAGGCCGGGCGGCGAGGGGCGCGGCGGCGGCCTTGGGCGGCGGGTTCGGTCGGGCGGGCGGCGGATCGAGGTGAGAGAGGCGGGCGGTTATAAAGGGGGCGGTTTCCTTGGGGAGGGCAAGGGAGGCCGGTCGAGGCGGGACTCGGGCGGCGGCGGTGATGGCGTCTGTGGCGGAGTCCGAAGGCGGCGGCGAGGGAGAGGAGGAGGTGGGCTGGGCGGGGCACTGGCCGGGCTGGTCAGTGGGCCTCGGTCCGTGGGGGAGCGCGATTTTTTTAAAATTAAACCAAAACGAATAAAAAATACCAAATGAATTCCAAATTAAATAAAACAAATTTTCCCCGACTCCTAAAAATGAGTCGAACAAAATGAACTTTAAAAACAAAATACTTGCATAATTTTTTTTAAAATGCTCATTTTCGCCTAAGCAAAATAAATCTTCCAAAACCAAATTTGGTTTATTTATAATATCTTCATTTTTCCTAATTGCTTGGGAAAGTCATATTATTCCCTCTCGAAATATTTTTATAGGAAAAATGTTATGAAGATAATTTAAATAATCCAATGATCCTATTTTCAAGATTTTGAAAATCCCAAATATGAAAATAATGAAACTTCCAACTCTCTCCGAGGGTCCTTGAGTTGCGTGAAATTTCTAGGATCGGAAAAATGCGAGAAAAATATGATATGCATGATGATCTAATGTATAACATTCCAGATTGAAAATTTGGGATGTTACAAACCTACCCCCTGAAGATGAATCTCGCCCTCGAGATTCGGGTTGGCTAGAAAATAGGTGAGGTGGTCCTTAAGCAAAACTTCCTCTCTTTCCCGGTGGCTTCATCCTCGGTGTGGTGGCTCCACCGAACTTTGCAAAACTTGATAACCTTGCTGCGGGTAACTCACTGGCATAATCGAGAATCTTAACGGTTTTTCCTCATATGTCAAGTCATCCTTCAAGTGAATTGCTTCCAATGGTCTTGTGTCTCTTAACGGTACCTCTGCTATCTCGGGTGACATTTCTTCAATCGAGAAACATGGAATACATCATGAACTCCCCGACAGTCCTTTTGGTAATTCCAACTTATACGAACTTCTCCCATGCGTTGCAAAATCTTATACGGTCCAACGAAACGGGTGCTAACTTTCCTTTAACTCCAAAACGCTTAACTCCTCGAAGCGGGGATACTCGAGATATACTCTGTCTCCAACTTCATACTCAATCGCTGCGCTTTGAATCGGCATAGCTCTTTTATGCGGACTGGGCTATCTTGAGCACATCTCGAATCAACTTAACTTTATTCGAGACTCCTTAATCAAATCTGGTCCGAACAACCGGCGATCTCGGTTTAGTCCCATAACAATGGTGTCCTGCACCTTCTTCCATACAAAGCTTGAAAGGTGCCATCTTCAAACTAGTTTGGTAACTGTTGTTGTAGGAAAATTCTGCATACGGCAAATTATCATCCCGGCTAGATCCATAATCTAGTGCACAAGCTCTCAAAGCATGTCCTCCAAAATCTGATTGACTCTCTCGGTACATCCATCGGTCTGTGGGTGGAAAGCTGTACTGAATTCCAATCTAGTTCCCAATGTTTCGTGCAACTGGTTCCAAAATTTCGAAGTAAATTGGGTTCCTCTGTCGGATACAATGCTCCTCGGAACTCCGTGTAAGCATACAATTCTGGTCATGTATATCTTTGCCAACTTAGCACTGCTATAGGTAGTCTTGACTGGAATGAAATGGGCTACCTTTGTTAAACGGTCGACTATAACCCAAATCGAGTCATATCACGAACGGGTCTTTGGCGATCCTGTGATAAAATCCATGCCTAGTTTATCCCACTTCCATTCGGTATCGGCAATGGTTGTAACAATCCTGCTTTGGCTTCGATGTTACGCCTTTACCTTCCGACATATATCGCAAACTGCTACGTACTCCGCAATATCCTTCTTCATTCCGGGTCCACCGAAAAGTATTCTTCAAATCCAAATACATCTTGGTATTTCTGGGTGAATCGAATAGGGTGAATCATGGGCTTCTTGTAAAATCAACTTCACGATCTACGGGTCATTGGGCACATAAACACGGTCTTCAAACCATAAGGTATCGTGCTCGTCCTCACGAAATCCTTTAGCTTTTCCTTTGCTCATTTTCTCCTTTATAGAGGCAACTTCCTTATCCGCCTTCCGGGCTTCTCCGATTTTGTCCATTAGTGTCATTGAATCTCCAATGCTGCTACATAGCCTCTCGGAACTATTTCCAAACATAGCTCTCGAAGGTCCTCGGCTAACTCATTGGGTATTCCTCCCATCATTAGGGTATTGATGTGGCTCTTACGGCTCAATGCGCTGCTACGACATTAGCCTTCCCGGTGATAATGCAATCTCATGTCATAATCCTTGATAAGCTCTAACCATCTCCTTTGTCTCGAGATTCAATTCATACGTGTGAAGATGTACTTCAAACTCTTGTGATCCGTATATACTTCACAATGATTTCCAATGAGAAAATGTCTCCACGTCTTCAGGGCATGCACAACGGTTGCTAACTCCAAATCATGAGTGGCATAATTCAACTCATGAGGCTTAAGTTGTCGTGAAGCATATGAAACAACTCTTCCTTCCTGCATAAGTACTGCTCCAAGTCCTCGACGTGAAGCGCCATAATACACCTCATAATCCTTAGTCCGATCCGGCAATATCAAACCGGTGAGGTAACCAATCTTTTCTTCAACTCACGAAAACTTGCCTCACGGTCCTCGGTCCATATGAATTTATTTTCCTTCTTCAACAATTCTGTCATAGGCTTAGCAATCCTTGAGAAATTCTCAATGAATCTTCGGTAGTATCCTGCGAGTCCAAGGAAACTCCGAATCTCTCCAACGGTCGTTGGTGCTTCCCATTTGGTTACGGTCTCAACTTTCGTGGGGTCAACTGCTATCCCTTCTCCGGATATAACATGTCCGAGAAATCCAACTTCCTTTAACCAAAACTCACATTTGCTTTGAACTTGGCATACAACCGGTGTTCTCTCGGTTTCTCCAAAACCAATCGCAAATGTTCCTTGTGTTCCTCTTCATTCTTCGAGAAAATCAAAATGTCATCAATGAACACCACGATTTAACTTATCCAAAAACTCCATAAACACTTTGTTCATCGGGTTCATGAAATAGGCTGGTGCGTTAGTCATCCAAATGACATAACGGTATACTCGTATAGTCCATATCTCGTGGTAAATGCTGTCTTGGGTATGTCCTGTTCCCGAATCTTCAATCGATGGTACCACGATCGCAAGTCGATCTTGGAAAACACCTTGGCTCCTTGCAAGCGATCAAACAGATCATTTATCATAGGTAGTGGGTACTTGTTCTTGATTGTTACTTCATTTAATCCACGGTAATCAACAACCATTCTTAACGATCCATCCTTCTTCTCCACTAGCAAAACTGGTGATCCCCAAGGTGAAGAACTTGGGCGTATAAAACCTTTATCCAATAGTTCCTTAATCAGCTTCTTGATTTCCGCCAAACCCTGTGCTGGCATCCTATATGGTCGCTTCGATATTGGGCCTGTTACTGGCAACATCTCGATCAAAAACTCAATGTCGCTATCCGTGGCATTCACGGCAACTCTTCCGAAATACATCAGGAAAATCCTTCACCACCGGTACTTCTTCTGTACCACTCGATAAGCAATTAACTTGTGCTCTCCTCGGCTCGTGCCGTGATACATACTTAATCCTTCTTCCTTCTGGTGTGGTGAGCAAAATTGACTTTGTGGTACAATCTATGTTTCCTCCATACTTTGATAACCAATCCATTCCTAATATCAGATCCAATCCTTGGGATTCGTAACTATTAGGTCCGAGGGAAAACATAGTGTCCAATCCTTAGTGGCGGTCGATCACACCATTTACTAGCCATGTACTGCCTCGGGTGAGGTTACTAGCATGGGTGACCTAAGGGCTTGGGTTGGTAACTTGTACTTATCCACAAATCCCTTGATATGTATGAATGCGATGCACCAAGATCGAAAAAGAACAAGCTAAGAAATGACTTAACCAAAAACTTACCGATTACTGCATCGGGCTGATCTTCAACCTCCTCCACTTCAAGGTGGTTCACCTGTCCTCTATTGAAAGGGTTGGGCTTCTTTCCAGAGCTTCCATTGCCATTTCCATTCTGGCCTTCTGGACAGTCATTTGCATAGTGCCCAGTCTTGCGGCACTTAAAGCAAGTAACATGACTTAGGTCTACTTTGGATGGTGTTGACGGGTTGGTGCGATTACGTCTGTTGCTTCCTCCATTCCCGTTCCCATTCTTGGTGCTGTTATGGTTATGCAATTTCCTCCTCCATGGGTATCTTTGGCTTGTATTCTGATTTAGGGGTATAACGAGGTTTCTTTGAGCTCGAGTTATACTTTCCTTGTCCATACTTCCGCTTATGCAGTTCTCAATTTGTCGCTGCTTTCCTTCAATCATGAGGGCTCGGTCTACTAACTCCTGGTAGTTATTGAAACTTGCTACCATCAACGGCATCTTGAACTCATCATTCAGTCCTTCTAGAAACTTCTCCCGCTTAGTCGCATCCGTAGCAACGCTATCCGGGGCATAACGTGCTAATTTACTAAAGTCATCCACGCATCGCCAACAGTCCTTCCTCCTTGGCGTAAGTTGCGAAACTCACGCTTCTTCATGGCCATAGCTCCTGCTGAAACATGGGCTGTGCGAAAAGCTTGCTTGAACCGATCCCATGTGGCGGTGTCTACCGGGTAAGTGGCTGTGAAATTCTCCCACCATCTTCTGCTGGGTCCTTCGTCGATGCGCTGCAAACTTCACTCTTTCTCCATCCGTGCATCCCGCAGCGGGTCAGCTCCTTCCTATCTTGCGGAGCCGCCATTCGCTACAATTGGCTCGGTGCTACCGGAATACACCGCGGGTTTAGTCTAAGGAAACGGGTCGATGATCCGCAGTGGTGGTGGTGGCGGTGGGTTGTTGTTGTTGTTGTTGTTGCCTGGTTACGCACCAATGTTTGAATCAGGTATTCGTCATGAATCAATTGGGTGATCTCTGGCGGAGAAAACAAATCCGGGTCGCGTCTCGGAGGCATCTGATGGGTTTTAGAAAAGATGAGAATTTAGAATAGAATGAGGTCTAAGGGAAATCACTACCCAAATGCACATGAGCAAATGCACACAAAATCACTTCATTCAATCAAACAAGGGTTTACAACGATCTAACTATCGCAAAAGTGCGTGTACTATAATGTTTACATGGAGGGAAATACTACTAATATGTGGGGGACTTCTACTAATTTGAACCGTGGAAGACTCCATAATGTCCGCTCCACCTTCGTCTTCAAAGTCGGGTTCGCTTGGATCCGAATCGGTGTCGTCGATGTTGATGTAGTCGCTTGGGTGATTGACATCTTGGTCTTCATTCCCGAGCGCCAACTTCTTCTTGAGTTCTTCAATCTCGTACTTAAGATCGTTATTGTGTCTTGCTAGAGCTACGATCTCGTCCATATAGTCCTTGCGAGTTGTCTTTAGTTCTTCTTCAAGCTCGATGATCCTTCCTTTTGCATTTTGCAACTCCAACATATCATTGCACATCCGGTTCTCTGGCGCCGAATGTGCTGGTTTAACTCTGGATAAATGCTGCAATGGATCTATCCTTCTTGGTGTTGACGACTTCCCATTTGTCGTCTCGGCGTCCGCAAATCTGGTAGATTGTGTCCTTGAGGTCTTCTTGATAAACTTCTCCAATGCGTCCCATGGTGATGTGAGCTGCCATGCTCTTTCCTGCACTCCAAGTTGGTGCAATCAAAACACTATCTATAGGCTTGGTGATTGGGGCGAATGTCCTTCTGGAACGTGAGCATGAATCTTCCAGCTCCTCTTGCAGAGTGGCGTTGAAAGTTCCGGTGAAGCTTGGTAATCCAATGTTCGTGTACTTGGTAACTTCCTTCAAGTGAAATCCAAATGGTGTGCCTTCATCTGGTTGGGTGTACTTGATCTTAGCGTCCGTCATCCTAAAGAGAGTAGAAAAGATGAGGAGTTAGAAAATGAGAAGAGAGTAGTGATCTATGGCTTTATCTTAGTGGTCGTGTCCTCTGATCGGCGTGTGCTCGATACCATTCTCTCGTCATGACCGGACCGAATGGATCTAGCGCTCTGTACTCGATGTCATCCTCGATCGATAATGCCGACACAAAGACAAGATTTGAAGGATTTATAGCAGAGTAGCAATCACACACTTATTACATCGTTGTCCACAAGGGAACTTAATACAATAATATGTCTTAAGGCAATCTAATATTAACAGCGGAAGGCTTGGAAAACGAGTGAGTCCATCAACTCCAAATGCATCACCGAGTATAGAATCACAACCTAACATCTTACTCGTCGTGCGAAAAGTGCGCAACATGAAAAGTTGCAGCTCAAACGGGTCAGCACATGGAATATCTTGGCAATGTAACACGTAAGAGCAATGAATGAATAAGCCTATACTACATGCATATATGGCTGGTGGTAAGGCTCTCACGGTTACATTTTTGCGAAAAGCCAATTTTTCCCTACATCAAAGGAATAATTTTATTTAACTATCATGGTGGTTGTTAAACATTGAAGATGGTTGACGACATCCTCAATCCCAATTTAAAAGTACTCATTAAAAATCCCAATAACTTTTATTTTAGAAGTAACATGTTGAGATTCACATGATAATCAAGTACTAGATACTCAAGATTTGTCCATAACCGGGGACACGGCTAATCATGATTAGTTTATACACTCTGCAGAGGTTTGCATGACTTTTCCCCACAAGACTCGATCGCCTTCCGCTTGGTTCTCGCACTACATGGTGTTTGAGAAGCGGATGACCGAGACATAGTCTTTCGAAGCGCTTAGCACCTTACATGTGGGTAGACCGTTCAACCTACATCCCCTACATCAGCTAGCCTACCCGTAAGAGTTCGCACAACTTAGTCAACTACGCCAGAGCCCATAATTGGCTTGTGGCTGCACACGGAAGTTTCTAGTTTGAATAATCTCATGATCCCTTAGAGCCCGGGTGGCGGTCCAAGAAATCTGAGCAAATCCTCGATAGAAACCAGTGCCTCAATCCACCCAGATGTGTGTTTAGGTTGCCACCTTAGATAAACCATTAATTAACAATCTCACATCTGTCATGGATATTCACTCACCCAATCCACGTCTACTAGCATAGCATGGCATAATCAAGCAAACGTAGAAGTAACTCCCAAGGTTTTCATAAGTAAACAGGTAATAGGTACTACCTCAATCTACTT
The DNA here is from genome assembly GCA_021605145.1 of Aegilops bicornis. Classification (NCBI taxonomy): domain Eukaryota; kingdom Viridiplantae; phylum Streptophyta; class Magnoliopsida; order Poales; family Poaceae; genus Aegilops; species Aegilops bicornis. The sequence goes on along the minus strand of CM038669.1, from coordinate 510,720,527 downwards.
CCCATCCCACAATTTAATTAGATCCTAAACATGCAAGTGTTTGGGGGTTTTGATCTAATGCATAAAACTGGGTAGTAGAAAAGGTATGATCAAAGTGTTACTTGCCTTAGCGATGATCCATGAGTCCTAGAGATTCAAATAACAAGCGGCGCACTCCGGTGATCTAACGCAGACAAACAACAAGCATACAATAAGTACTCATCTAATGCACAGGAAATCTCGAATAAAAGATCTAACCAGATAGTTCAACTTAAGAACCCTGGTTGCAAAAGAATCGAATCAAATAAAGCATCGAAAGTCGGAACTCGAGAGAGAACGACTCGGTTTAGCAATCTGAAATTAGGTCAAAATTTCACAGTAGCAAAACTCTGTGAAAATAGGTTAGTCGGAACGGCGGTTTCGTTACGAAACTCCAGCGCTTGAATCACCCGATTCCGATAAACGAGCAAGAAATAAAACAGTTTTGAAAATCGAATCGTAAATCGAATCGAAAAATAACGGATTAAATCCGATTTAAAAGAAAATGACGAACGATCTAAATAACGGACGTTCATAACAGAACTAATCCAACGAACACGTTCATTGAAACGAGCGGTTGGTGAACGCTCGTTAATTAAGAAAACCGAATAAAATAAAACCAATCTAGGTTTTTTAAAAAAAACCGAACATATATTTTTTTTAAATAAACCGGATCGGGTTTTTCTCGCGAAAACCGGATCGGCGGGGCGGCGAGGTCGGCTACCTCCGGGGCTCTTCGCCGGCGAGGTCCGGCGGGGCTCCGGTTGGGGCGGGGTCCGGCGGGGTCGGAAGGGGGCGGCGGGTTCCGGCGGCGAGGGGCGGCGTCGGCGGCCTTGGGCGGCGCGGGTTCGGTCGGGCGTGGCGGGCGGCGGATCGAGGTGAGAGAGGGGGGGGCGGCGGCGGTTATAAAGGGGGGGCGGTTTCCTTGGGAGGGGGCAAGGGAGGCTGGGTCGAGGCGGGACTCGGCGGCGGCGGTGATGGCGTCGGGCGGCGGAGTCCGAGGCGGCGGCGCGAGAGGAGAGGAGGAGGTGGGCGGGGCGCCTGGGCCGGGTCGGCTGGTTGGGCCGGGCCTCGGTCGGGGGGAGCGCCATTTTTTTTTTTTAAAATTAAACCAAAACGAATAAAAAAATACCAAATGAATTCCAAATTAAATAAAACAAATTTTCCCCGACTCCTAAAAATGAGTCGAACAAAATGAACTTTAAAAACAAAATACTTGCATAATTTTTTTTAAAATGCTCATTTTCGCCTAAGCAAAATAAATCTTCCAAAACCAAATTTGGTTTATTTATAATATCTTCATTTTTCCTAATTGCTTGGGAAAGTCATATTATTCCCTCTCGAAATATTTTTATAGGAAAAATGTTATGAAGATAATTTAAATAATCCAATGATCCTATTTTCAAGATTTTGAAAATCCCAAATATGAAAATAATGAAACTTCCAACTCTCTCCGAGGGTCCTTGAGTTGCGTGAAATTTCTAGGATCGGAAAAATGCGAGAAAAATATGATATGCATGATGATCTAATGTATAACATTCCAGATTGAAAATTTGGGATGTTACAAACCTACCCCCTGAAGATGAATCTCGCCCTCGAGATTCGGGTTGGCTAGAAAATAGGTGAGGGTGGTCCTTAAGCAAAACTTCCTCTCTTTCCCAGGTGGCTTCATCCTCAGTGTGGTGGCTCCACTGAACTTTGCAAAACTTGATAACCTTGCTGCGGGTAACTCTGCTGGCATAATCGAGAATCTTAACCGGTTTTTCCTCATATGTCAAGTCATCCTTCAACCGAATTGCTTCCAGTGGTACTGTGTCTCTTAACGGTCCCTCTGCTATCTCGGGTGACATTTCTTCAATCGAGAAACATGGAATACATCATGAACTCCCCGACAGTCCTTTTGGTAATTCCAACTTATACGCAATCTCTCCCATGCGTTGCAAAATCTTATACGGTCCAACGAAACGGGTGCTAACTTTCCTTTAACTCCAAAACGCTTAACTCCTCAAGCGGGGATACTCGAGATATACTGCTCTCCAACTTCATACTCAATCGCTGGCGCTTTGAATCGGCATAGCTCTTTTGTCCGGATCGGGCTATCTTGAGCCTGTCTCGAATCAACTTAACTTTCTGTTCAGACTCCTTAATCAAATCTGGTCCGAACAACTGACGATCTCCAGTTTCGTCCCATAACAATGGTGTCCTGCACCTTCTTCCATACAAAGCTTCGAAAGGTGCCATCTTCAAACTAGTTTGGTAACTGTTGTTGTAGGAAAATTCTGCATACGGCAAATTATCATCCCAGCTAGATCCATAATCTAGTGCACAAGCTCTCAAAGATGTCCTCCAAAATCTGATTGACTCTCTCGGTCTGTCCATCGATGCGTGGGTGGAAAGCTGTCTTTGAATTCCAATCTAGTTCCCAATGTTTCGTGCAACTGGTTCCAAAATTTCGAAGTAAATTGGGTTCCTCTGTCTGATACAATGCTCCTCGGAACTCCGTGTAAGCATACAATTCTGGTCATGTATATCTTTGCCAACTTAGCAATCGCTATAGGTAGTCTTGATCGGAATGAAATGGGCTACCTTTGTTAAACGGTCGACTATAACCCAAATCGAGTCATATCCTGAACGGGTCTTTGGCAGTCCTGTGATAAAATCCATGCCTAGTTTATCCCACTTCCATTCGGTATCGGCAATGGTTGTAACAATCCTGCCGGCTTCGATGTTCTCGCCTTTACCTTCGACATATATCGCAAACTGCTACGTACTCGCAATATCCTTCTTCATTCCGGTCCACCGTAAAGTATTCTTCAAATCCAAATACATCTTGGTATTTCTGGGTGAATCGAATAGGGTGAATCATGGGCTTCTTGTAAAATCAACTTCGATCTACGGGTCATTGGGCACATAAACACGGTCTTCAAACCATAAGGTATCGTGCTCGTCCTCACGAAATCCTTTAGCTTTTCCTTTGCTCATTTTCTCCTTTATAGAGGCAACTTCCTTATCCGCCTTTCCGGGCTTCTCTGATTTTGTCCATTAGTGTCATTGAATCTCCAATGCTGCTACATAGCCTCTCGGAACTATTTCCAAACATAGCTCTCGAAGGTCCTCGGCTAACTCATTGGGTATTCCTCCCATCATTAGGGTATTGATGTGGCTCTTACGGCTCAATGCGTCTGCTACGACATTAGCCTTCCCGGGGTGATAATGCAATCTCATGTCATAATCCTTGATAAGCTCTAACCATCTCCTTTGTCTGAGATTCAATTCCTTCTGTGTGAAGATGTACTTCAAACTCTTGTGATCCGTATATACTTCACAATGATTTCCAATGAGAAAATGTCTCCACGTCTTCAGGGCATGCACAACGGTTGCTAACTCCAAATCATGAGTGGCATAATTCAACTCATGAGGCTTAAGTTGTCGTGAAGCATATGAAACAACTCTTCCTTCCTGCATAAGTACTGCTCCAAGTCCTCGGCGTGAAGCGCCGCAATACACCTCATAATCCTTAGTCCGATCCGGCAATATCAAACCTGGTGAGGTAACCAATCTTTCTTCAACTCACGAAAACTTGCCTCACAGTCCTCGGTCCATATGAATTTATTTTCCTTCTTCAACAATTCTGTCATAGGCTTAGCAATCCTTGAGAAATTCTCAATGAATCTTCGGTAGTATCCTGCGAGTCCAAGGAAACTCGAATCTCTCCAACGGTCGTTGGTGCTTCCCATTTGGTTACGGTCTCAACTTTCGTGGGGTCAACTGCTATCCCTTCTCCGGATATAACATGTCCGAGAAATCCAACTTCCTTTAACCAAAACTCACATTTGCTGAACTTGGCATACAACTGGTGTTCTCTCAGTTTCTCCAAAACCAATCGCAAATGTTCCTTGTGTTCCTCTTCATTCTTCGAGAAAATCAAAATGTCATCAATGAACACCACTTTAACTTATCCAAAAACTCCATAAACACTTTGTTCATCGTGTTCATGAAATAGGCTGGTGCGTTAGTCAGTCCAAATGACATAACGGTATACTCGTATAGTCCATATCTCGTGGTAAATGCTGTCTTGGGTATGTCCTGTTCCCGAATCTTCAATCGATGGTACCACGATCGCAAGTCGATCTTGGAAAACACCTTGGCTCCTTGCAAGCGATCAAACAGATCATTTATCATAGGTAGTGGGTACTTGTTCTTGATTGTTACTTCATTTAATCCACGGTAATCAACAACCATTCTTAACGATCCATCCTTCTTCTCCACTAGCAAACGGGTGATCCCCAAGGTGAAGAACTTGGGCGTATAAAACCTTTATCCAATAGTTCCTTAATCTGCTTCTTGATTTCCGCCAAATCCTGTCTTTGGCATCCTATACTGATTAAACCGATATAGGGCCTGTTCTCGCAACAGCTCGATCAAAAACTCAATGTCTCTATCCGGTGGCATTCACGGCAACTCTTCCGGAAATACATCAGGAAAATCCTTCACCACCGGTACTTCTTCTGTACTACCACTCGATAAGCAATTAACTTGTGCTCTCCTCGGCTGCGTGATACATACTTAATCCTTCTTCCTTCCGGTGTGGTGAGCAAAATTGACTTTGTGGTACAATCTATGTTTCCTCCATACTTTGATAACCAATCCATTCCTAATATCACATCCAATCCTTGGGATTCCGTAACTATTAGGTCCGAGGGGAAAACATAGTGTCCAATCCTTAGTGGCGCCGATCACACCATTTACTAGCCATGTACTCTGCTCCGGGTGAGGTTACTAGCATGGGTGACCTAAGGGCTTGGGTTGGTAACTTGTACTTATCCACAAATCCTTGATATGTATGAATGCGATGCACCAAAGATCGAAAAGAACAACCGCAGAAATGACTTAACCAAAAACTTACCGACATCGCATCGGGCTGATCTTCAACCTCCTCCACTTCAAGGTGGTTCACCTGTCCTCTATTGAAAGGGTTGGGCTTCTTTCGAGCTTCCATTGCCATTTCCATTCTGGCCTTACGGGCGGTCATTTGCGTAGTGCCCGATCTTGCGGCACTTAAAGCAAGTAACATGACTTAGGTCTACTTTGGATGGTGTTGACGGGTTGGTGCGATTCTGTCTGCTGCTTCCTCCATTCCCTGCTCCCATTCTTGGTGTCATTATGGTTATGCTAATTTCCTCCTCCATGGGTATGCTGAAGCTTGTATTCCTGATTTAGGGGTATAACGAGGTTTCACCGAGCTCCAGAGTTATACTTTCCTTGTCCATACTTCCGCTTGCAGTTCTCAATTCTTTGCTGCTTTCCTTCAATCATGAGGGCTCGGTCTACTAACTCACGGTAGTTATTGAAACTTGCTACCATCAACGGCATCTTGAACTCATCATTCAGTCCTTCTAGAAACTTCTCCCGCTTAGTCGCATCCGTAGTAACGTCATCCGGGGCATAACGTGCTAATTTACTAAAGTCATCCACGCATCGCCAACAGTCCTTCCTCCTTGGCGTAAGTTGCGAAACTCACGCTTCTTCATGGCCATAGCTCCTATTTGAAACATGGGTTGTGCGAAAAGCTTGTCAAATCGATCCCATGTGGCTGGTGTCTACCGGGTAAGTGGTCGTGAAATTCTCCCACCATCTTCTGCGGGTCCTTCAAGCCGATGCGCCGCAAACTTCACTCTTTCTCCATCCGTGCATCCTGCGGTGGTCAGCTCCCTTCCTATCTTGCAGAGCCGGTCATCTGCTACAATTGGCTCGGTGCTCTTTGGAATACACGGCGGGTTTAGTCTAAGGAAGCGGGTCGATGATCCGCAGGTGGTGGTGGTGGCGGTGGGTTGTTGTTGTTGTTGTTGTTGCCCTGGTTCTGCACCAATGTTTGAATCAGGGTATTCTGCTGCTGAATCAATTGGGTGATCTCTGGCGGGAAAACAAATCCGGGGTCGCGTCTCGGAGGCATCTGATGGGTTTAGAAAAGATGAGAATTTAGAATAGAATGAGGTCTAAGGGAAATCACTACCCAAATGCACATGAGCAAATGCACACAAAATCACTTCATTCAATCAAACAAGGGTTTACAACGATCTAACTATCGCAAAAGTGCGTGTACTATAATGTTTACATGGAGGGAAATACTACTAATATGTGGGGACTTCTACTAATTTGAACCGTGGAAGACTCCATAATATACCGCTCGACTTCGTCTTCAAAGTCGGGTTCGCTTGGATCCGAATCGGTGTCGTCGATGTTGATGTAGTCGCTTGGGTGATTGACATACTGGTCTTCATTCCTCGAGCGCCAACTTCTTCTTGAGTTCTTCAATCTCGTACTTAAGATCGTTATTGTGTCTTGCTAGAGCTACGATCTCGGCCCATATAGTCCTTTATGAAGTTGTCTTTAGTTCTTCTTCAAGCTCGATGATCCTTCCTTTTGCATTTTGCAACTCCAACATATCATTGCACATCCGGTTCTCTGGCGTCGAATGTGCTGGTTTAACTCCTGGATAAATGCTGCAATGGATCTATCCTTCTTGGTGTTGACGACTTCCCATTTGTCGTCTCGGCGTCCGCAAATCTGATAGATTGTGTCCTTAAGGTCTTCTTGATAAACTTCTCCAATGCGTCCCATGGTGATGTGAGCTGCCATGCTCTTTCCTGGACTCCAAGTTGGTGCAATCGAAAACACTATCTATAGGCTTGGTGATTGGGGCGAATGTCCTTCTGGAACGTGAGCATGAATCTTCCAGCTCCTCTTCGTGCAAGAGTGGCGTTGAAAGTTCCGTGAAGCTTGGTAATCCAATGTTCGTGTACTTGGTAACTTCCTTCAAGTGAAATCCAAATGGTGTGCCTTCATCTGGTTGGGTGTACTTGATCTTCGCGTCAAATCATCCTAAAGAGAGTAGAAAAGATGAGGAGTTAGAAAATGAGAAGAGAGTAGTGATCTATGGCTTTATCTTAGTGGTCGTGTCCTCGATCGGCGTGTGCTCGATACCATTCTCTCGTCGCGACCAGGACCGAATGGATCTAAGCGCTCTGTACTCAGTGTCATCCTCGATCAAGAATGTCGACACAAAGACAAGACTTGAAGGATTTATAGCAGAGTAGCAATCACACACTTATTACATCGTTGTCCACAAGGGAACTTAATACAATAATATGGCTTAAGGCCATCTAATAATAACAGCGGAAGGCTTGGAAAACGAGTGAGTCCATCAACTCCAAATGCATCACCGAGTATAGAATCACAACCTAACATCTTACTGTCGTTGCGAAAAGTCTCGCAACATGAAAAGTTGCAGCGAAACGGGTCGACACATGGAATATGCTTGGCAATGTAACACGAAGAGCAATGAATGAATAAGCCTATACTACATGCATATATGGCTGGTGGTAAGGCTCTACGGTTACATTTTTTAAAAGCCAATTTTTCCCTACATCAAAGGAATAATTTTATTTAACTATCATGGTGGTTGTTAAACATTGAAGATGGTTGACAGCATCCTCAATCCCAATTTAAAAGTACTCATTAAAAATCCCAATAACTTTTATTTTAGAAGTAACATGTTGAGATTCACATGATAATCAAGTACTAGATACTCAAGATTTGTCCATAACCGGGGACACGGCTAATCATGATTAGTTTATACACTCTGCAGAGGTTTGCGCACTTTTCCCCACAAGACTCGATCACCTCCGCTTGGTTCTCGCACTAAATGGTGTTTGAGAAACGGATGACCGAGACATAGTCTTTCGAAGCGCTTAGCACCTTACATGTGGGTAGACCGTACCAACCTACATCCCCTACATCAGCTAGCCTACCCGTAAGAGTTCGCACAACTTAGTCAACTACGCCAGAGCCCATAATTGGCTTGTGGCTGCACACGGAAGTTTCTAGTTTGAATAATCTCATGATCCCTTAGAGCCTGGGTGGCGGTCCGAAGAAATCTGAGCAAATCTGATAGAAACCAGGTGCCTCAATCCACCCAGATGTGTGTTTAGGTTGCCACCTTAGATAAACCATTAATTAACAATCTCACATCATCATGGATATTCACTCACCCAATCCACGTCTACTAGCATAGCATGGCATAATCAAGCAAACGTAGAAGTAACTCCCAAGGTTTTCATAAGTAAACAGGTAATAGGTACTACCTCAATCTACTTCCCATCCCACAATTTAATTAGATCCTAAACATGCAAGTGTTTGGGGGTTTTGATCTAATGCATAAACCGGGTAGTAGAAAAGGTATGATCAAAGTGTTACTTGCCTTGCTGATGATTCGCGAGTCCTAGAGATTCGAAATAACAAGCGGCGCACTCCGGTGATCTAACGCAGACAAACAACAAGCATACAATAAGTACTCATCTAATGCACAGGGAAATCTCGAATAAAAGATCTAACCAGATAGTTCAACTTAAGAACCCTGGTTGCAAAAGAATCGAATCAAATAAAGCATCGAAAGTCGGAACTCGAGAGAGAACGACTCGGTTTAGCAATCTGAAATTAGGTCAAAATTTCACAGTAGCAAAACTCTGTGAAAATAGGTTAGTCGGAACGGCGGTTTCACATTCTGAAACTCCGTGCGCTTGAATCACCGATTAGATAAACGAGCAAGAAATAAAACAGTTTTGAAAATCGAATCAGAAATCGAATCTAAAAAAATAACGGATTAAATCCGATTTAAAAGAAAACGACGAACGATCTAAATAACGGACGTTCGTTAACAGAACTAATCCAACGAACACGTTCATTGAAACGAACGGTTCGGTGAACGTTCGTTAATTAAGAAAACCGAATAAAATAAAACCAATCTAGGTTTTTAAAAAAAACCGAACATTTTTTTTTAAAAAAATAAACCGGATCGGGTTTTTTTCGCGAAAACCGGATCGGCGGGGCGGCGAGGTCGGCTACCTCCGGGGCTCTTCGCCGGCGAGGTCCGGCGGGGCTCCGGTTGGGGCGGGGGTCCGGCGGGGTCGGGTGGGGCTCCGGGCGGCGGAGTTCCGGCTGGCGGGCGGGCGAGGGGCGGGGCGGCGCTCCTTGGGCGGCGGCGGGTTCGGTCGCGGGCGGCGGCGGCGGCGGATCGAGGTGAGAGAGGGGTTATAAAGGGGGGCGGTTTCTTGGGGGAGGGGGCAGGAGGCCGGTCGAGGCGGGACTCCGGGGCGGCGGGGCGACGTGCGGCGGCGGGAGTCCGAGCGGGCGGCGGCGCGCGAGGGAGAGGAGGGAGGTGGGCCGGGGGGGCGCTGGGCCGGGGGCCTGGCTGGCTGGGCCGGCTGGGCCTCGGTCCAGGGGGGGGGCGCGCGATTTTTTTTTTTAAATTAAACCAAAACGAATAAAAAAAATACCAAATGAATTCCAAATTAATTAAAACAAATTTTCCCCGACTCCTAAAAATGAGTCGAACAAAATGAACTTTAAAAACAAAATACTTGCATAAAATTTTTTAAAATGCTCATTTTCGCCAAAGCAAAATAAATCTTCCAAAACCAAATTTGGTTTATTTATAATATCTTCATTTTTCCTAATTGCTTGGGAAAGTCATATTATTCCCTCTCGAAATATTTTTATAGGAAAAATGTTATGAAGATAATTTAAATAATCCAATGATTCTATTTTCAAGATTTGGAAAATCCCAAATATGAAAATAATGAAACTTCCAACTCTCTCCGAGGGTCCTTGAGTTGCGTGAAATTTCTAGGATCGGAAAAATGCGAGAAAAATATGATATGCATGATGATCTAATGTATAACATTCCAAATTGAAAATTTGGGATGTTACACCATTGGTCCAATTAGTTTTTGTTCTAGTGCTTTATTTATTGCAAATTTGTGGTGCATAGGTGACCATGTTCTTGAGCTTGCATGACAAATTTATACGGTTCCAAGTAGTTCCAATGCTTTATACAGGCTCTAGGCACTTGTGGGAGTTGTTACTACCAATTTTATTGAAGTTGGTTCAATTTTATTTGAGGTTACTAAAAATTTCAGATTGTTTCAGAATTTATGAAGAGATTTTTGAGGGGCTCATCGAGCCGAAGCTCGAAGAAAAAACAAAAGGAAGAAGAACAGAAGCCCAAATTTAATTTGCCTCGCACCGCGGAGGTCCGGCCATGTGAATGGCCTTCCGATGACTTCTTGAGGAGAGCCGGGATTTATGAAGATTTCTATTCATTAATTGAGAATGCTGGCCTCACTGATTTCCTCCGCGACCAACGTCATCAGTATCTATTACTCACAAATACTTTTGTGCAAAATTTCTACTTTTTCCCTAAAAATTCACCTCCATCGGTAGAATTTCATTTATATGACGTTGTTAAGAGAATGCCTTTAGCTGAATTTTGTGAGGTTTGCAAAATACCTTTTGAGGGCACCTTGGATGAACCACACCGTAACGAAATAGAAGCTTTCATTAACACTATCACATTGGGAGAAACCAGGAAGGTTTCCGATGCACAAATCACTAGCATACATTTTCCTGTTTTACGCTACTTTACCTTATTTGCTAGTCGTTGCCTGATAGGTCGCGGAAACTGTGGAAACCTTAGTATTCCTGATGTTATCATTTTGTTCCATGGTTTATATCGAAGTAACTCTGTTAGTATGGGTGGAATTGTTGCTAGGCGGTTAAGTCTGAACCGTACTAAAGGCCCCATATTTGGAGGCATTTATGCCTCACGCCTAGCTGAACATTTTGAAATACCTATTAGGCATGCGGAGAAAGAAGAAACAGTGCTGCCCCGTGCTTATTTAGATTACAAGAGTATGATAGCGCATGATTTTCTTATTAAGAGTCGTGAAGGGGAACTCAAATATAAATTGTACTTTGATAAACGTCACCCTGAGATTATTACTTTGCCTGCTCCCTCTTTGTTTAACTTGTCTGCAGGACCTCACATCGTCTGCAGGTGGCCATTCAAGCCTATCGAAATCCTGCACCCGCCTCTGTAACCGGAGCCACAAGATGAGCCTCCACGACTATCTGTTTATTCTTGGGATCCAGAGGAGGCTGCCAGCCAATGGCAGCCGGAGCCTTCTTCATCACAGTATGACCCCAACTTCACTTACGGGTATCCGCCAGGCCATCCCTGGCAATAGACCAACTTAGGCCAAAAGCCTAAGCTTGGGGGAGTACGTATTTCCCACCGACACTACACTCATGTTCACACACACTCATTGCTAGATGTCAGTGCTCATACTCTTTCACTGTAATATCCATGCTAGTTTATTTTCTTTTTCCTGCTTTCTTCTTGTATGTTTATTAAACTTTAAGAAAAACAAAAAAAATTAGTAGTACTTTATTTCTTTGTTTGTAGTAGAATTAAAAAGAAAACCCAAAAATATATCCCGTTCTTCTTTGTTTTTATTTCGTTTTTTTGGGGGGGGTCGAGAAGACTATATTGAAAATGCTTAGTGGCTCTTATATGCATGATTGATTATTTAAACTCAGAGCCCATATTACTTGTCTTCTCTCTTGAGTTGAATGCTTGCAGATTCCAGCTTAGTCCAATGCACGTGCACTCCTATTATTATCCACATCGTTCGATCGTGCAAGTGAAAGGCAATAACGATGATATATGATGGACTTATTGAGAGGAGAAAAGCTGGTATGAACTCGACCTCTCTTGTTTTTGTAAATATGATGATTCATCGTTCTTGATTCAGCTATTATGAAGTAAACATATTTGCAATGACATTTAGACATTATAGTTGCTTGTGCCATGCTTGACTAGCTATGAGTTATAATGGTTTACCTTATGTGCCAACATGCTATTAGAATGATTATGATGTGGTATGATGGGGTGGTATCCTCCTTTAAATGAATTGAGTGATTCGACCTGGCACATGTTCACGCATGTAGTTGAATCCAATCAACATAGCCTTCATGATATTTATGTTCATGGTGGATTATATCCTACTTATGCTTGTACTCAGTGTGAATTAGTTTTAATGCATGTTTACAACCGTTATCGCTCTCTCAGTTGGTCGCCTCCTAGTCTTTTGCTAGTCTTCACCTGTACTAAGCGGGAATACTGCTTGTGCATCCAAACTCCTTAAACCCCAAAGTTATTCCATATGAGTCCACTTTACCTACCTATATGCGGTATTTACCTGCCGTTCCAAGTAAATTTGTATGTGCCAAACTCTAAACCTTCAAATAAACATTATGTTTTGAATAGCTCATATGTCAACTAGAGCTGCCCTTATCTTCCGTGTTAGGTGGGTTATTCTCAAGAGGAGTGGACTCCGCTCCTCATTCACGAGAAAAAGGATGGTATCCGGGATGCCCAATCCCATGCTTTGTGCAAACTAAATCAAAATAACTGCAAACAAAACTCCCCTTGGGACCCGTTGAATGTTGGAGGCACTCATTGTTTCGAGCAAGCCATGGATTGATGCTTGTGGAGGAAGGGGAGTATAAAATTTACCATTCTGTTTGGGAACCACCTATAATCTGTTTAGCATGGAAGATATCGTCATCTTTTAGTTGTTATGTTGACAATGAAAGTGTGCCGCTCAAAATATAATTTATCTCTATTTCAAAACCGAGCTCTGGCACCTCTACAAATCCCTGCTTCCCTCTACGAAGGGCCTATCTATTTACTTTTATGTTGAGTCATCACCCTTCTTATTAAAAGCACTACTGGAGAGCACAATCGTCGTTTGCATTCATTATTATTGGTTTATTTCGGGTATGACTTGACTGGATCTCTTTTACCATGAATTACAATGTTTAGTCAGTCCTTGATCTTTAAGGGTGCTCTGCATTTATGTTTTGCGGTCTCAGAAAGGGCTAGCGAGATACCATTTTGTTATACCATGTTATGATTATTTTGAGAAAGTGTTGTCATCCGAGTTTTGCTATTATGGCTCGCTAGCTGATTATGCTATTGATATGAGCAATTGTGAGACCTACGTGTCATTGTGAGTATGGTTAGTTCGTAATAATTGCTGAGACTTGAATGCTGGCTTTTCATGTTTACAACAACAAGAGCAAACAGAGTTTGTAAAAGTTTTTCTTTTTCTCTTTCAGTTTGTCAACTGAATTGCTTGAGGACAAGCAAGGGTTTAAGCTTGGGGAGTTGATACGTCTCCGTCGTATCTACTTTTCCAAACACTTTTGCCCTTGTTTTGGACTCTAACTTGTATGATTTGAATGGAACTAACCCGGACTGACGCTGTTTTCAGCAGAACTACCATGGTGTTGTTTTTTGTGCAGAAAATAAAGAGTCTTGGAATGTCCTGAAACTCCACGGAACACCTTAGAAAAAATAAAGAAAAATCCTCGCAAAAGATGAAGACCAGGGGGCCCACACCCTGCTCACGAGGGTGGGGGGGCGCGCCCCCCTACATCGTGGGCCCCCTGGTGGCCCTCCGACGCCAACTCCAACTCCATATATTGGCTTTCGGGGAGAAAAAAATCAGAGAGAAGAAATCATCACGTTTTACGATATGGAGCCGCCGCCAAGCCCTAATCTCTCTCGGGAGGGCTGATCTAGAGTCCGTTCGGGGCTCCAGAGAGGGGGATTCGTCGCCGTCGTCATCATCAACCATCCTCCATCACCAATTTCATGATGCTCACCGCCGTGCGTGAGTAATTCCATCGTAGGCTTGCCGGACGGTGATGGGTTGGATGATATTTATCATGTAATCGAGTTAGTTTTGTTAGGGTTTGATCCCTAGTATGCATTATGTTACGAGATTGATGTTGCTATGACTTTGCTATGCTTAATGCTTGTCACTAGGGCCCGAGTGCCATGATTTCAGATCTGAACCTATTATGTTTTCATGAATATATGTGTGTTCTAGATCCTATCTTGCAAGTCTATAGTCACCTACTATGTGTTATGATCCGCAACCTCAAGTGACAATAATCGGGACCACTCCCGGTGATGACCATAGTTTGAGGAGTTCATGTATTCACTTTGTGCTAATGCTTTGTTCCGGTTCTCTATTAAAAGGAGGCCTTAATATCCCTTCGTTTCCAATAGGACCCCGCTGCCACGGAAGGGTAGGACAAAAGATGTCATGCAAGTTCTTTTCCATAAGCACGTATGACTATATTCGGAATACATGCCTACATTACATTGATGAACTGGAGCTAGTTCTGTGTCACCCTATGTTATGACTGTTACATGATGAACAACATCCGTCATAATTATCCATCATTGATCCGGTGCTCACGAAGTTTTCCATATCTTTGGTTTACGCTTATTTACTTTTTCGTTATTATCATACAATCACTACAAAATACCAAAAACATTACTTTTACTGTCTTTACTTTTGTTACCGTTACCCCCACTATCATATTACTTTGCTACTAAACACCTTGCTGCAGATACTAAGTTTCCAGGTGTGGTTGAATTGACAACTCAGCTGCTAATACTTGAGAATATTCTTTGGCTCCCCTTGTGTCAAATCAACAAATTTGGGTTCAATACTCTACCCTTGAAAACTGTTGCGATCCCCTATACTTGTGGGTTATCATGTCACACTCAATGAACAATCATCGGTTTATGAAATGCCCACTTTTGACCGCCCTGGGCCACCAAAGGTTCCTCTACCGTGCGCTGCCTGCGTTGGGTCTCTAACATGTAGGCCATGTACCCAAAGAGCCCACACGTCAGTGGAAGAATGACGTGGTGTCCTACGTCAGAGTCGAGGGCCCCACTCGCTGCACGCCCGGGTGAACACACGTCCTTGCCGCATTCAAACGCCTCCATGAAACCCGCCCATGTGGAAGCCAAGAAACCCACTATGGACACACGTCCGTTCATGACCGGGCCGGCATTAAACGGAATGCCAGCCGAGCTCCTCCCGTCCGTCGTCTATTTAATCTCCTATTTAAACGAGGCCAAACGCCGGCCAAGAATCGCACACCTCCGCCGCTCCCCTATCTCCTCCTTCACCATTTTGTCCACTCTTACAATGGCTTACGAAGAGTAGTTATTCCACATCCAAGCCGGCTGGGTAGCTCACGGATACGAAGCTATGCAGCTCGTGATCCACCTCCCTCCCTACTTTGATGGAGCGATTGCCGCAAGCGGCGCAGACGGTTCAGCAACTCGCCACTCCAGGCCAGCTCGACAAGGAGCAGCGCACGGGCGTCGCTGCTGCCATCCACGCCGCCGCCTCGTACCGCGTCTCCCATTTCTGTGGCCGAGACTCCCATGCCGGCGGCCGCGCCATGCAAGCACCGACAGAAGCCGGGTGTGCGGAGAGCAACGAGTTGGTGGCCAGCGCCTCCGCGTCCGCTGCCATTATCGAGGAGAAGTAGAACATGGGAGGCCGCCGCCGCTTGGGTCCCATGAAGGCCACCGTGGAGGCGACGCCGGTGTACACAGCAGGTGTCTGGCCGGATCCTTTTGTTGCGAGGACCTTCGTCGACCTCGCATGGGCTCCATGGAAGCAGGGAAGCCCCCTTGCACCATCATCTTCGGCATCAACCAATGATATCAGTTGGGCAGTGGGGAAGCGAGCCATCCTTTGCGCTGAAGCATATACCTCCGGGGCTCCGGGCAGTCCGATGATCGTGCTACCGGACATGAGGAACACAAATCGATCGGCGAAAACCATTTAGGCCAGGTATTATATACCTGTGCTGTCCAGAACTAGCACCGCGTAGTTCATTTGAATGTCATGAAATATGTCATGTTTGTATGAAAATCTGGTATTTTATATGATTTCCGTCGTTGTTTATATGAAATATCGCCGTGTTTGCGTGAATTTCGTCCGGTTTGTTGAGTTGCTGTCATAATGTGTGGGGCTACGGTTGGATGGCGTAATTTGCGGGTCGCCGGTCGGTCTCCGGGCTGCTCGGGCGGCGTGGTGGGACAAAAAAAACACAGCTCGTGCGAGCTCGTCTCCAACGTGCGCGCTGGAATGTATGAGCACCTGAGCCATTCCTCATTCATCGGTGGCAAAGGCACCGGTGGACAAAAGGGTCGCCAATATTTTGGCTACCCCGGGCAAGATCCAAACAACCCCTCCCAACAAATTCAAATCCCTCGTTCACCGTGGAATTTTGCCATGTGTTGTTTTCATGGACTAGCAAGATGCCCGTGCATTGCACGGAACATCAAGATGCATTATTTTACAAAACACCTGTTGTGATTGACCCATGCAGGAGTAATCCCATTTTGTAAACACGAATGATATCTCGAGAATTTTATCGGATAAATGGTATCTCAAGAATTTTATCGGACTCCATTTTTGTACACGAGGCCAAAAACCCATATTACAGGTACCAAGGCAAAAATTAATGTCTTCTAAGTCAATGTTGCAAGCCACCTTGTTTCCTTGTTTGCTATGTAAATTAATGTGTATTCTTCTCTTTCATGCACATCAAGCCAATGCTCACACTCCCGCATGCATGCAAGGGATAATTAATGTCCTCCTTTGCTAGTACTACGAGGCAAACACCATTAATATTGGATCGATTAGTGTTAGTGGCCTTGTATATCTGCAAATTGTAATTTTGATAGTGGCCTTGTATATAAAAATGGAGGGAGAAAGATGAGAGATAAGGTGAGGAGGAGTGGGGCGTGGTGGTCACTGGTGGCCGGACTGGGCGGAGGCATGGGGATGGACGGCGCATTATGTCTAGGTTTGTATCTCTCTCACACACCCCCACGTAGGTTGGGGACGTGCACGAAGAGAAGAGGTGCACGCACGACGCACGTACTCCCGTCTCTTTCCCAACCACACCCGCGCGGGTACACGATGGAGCTCATTTCTGTACGAAAAGGCAACCCACGTGGTAATTTGGCACATGTATTGGTTGTCCACTTGGTGGAGGGAGGATCATCTACCACGGGTGAACAAACAAATTGCGACTTGATGCGTTATGTTAAAAAAGGAGGCAAACCATGTGGGGCCTACCTTAGAGGCAAGGCTCTATACACTTGAGTACTTTTGATGTGTCCCGTCAACTCACAGAACGAGGATAAGCTTGCTTAGTAAATCGTCTCCCCCGCCCACGGGCGCGGTGGCTCGCAGGATGAGGTGAAGCTTACTTACTAGTAGTAGTAGTACTGTACGCCTTACGCCCGCTCCCTCGCCCATGCGCGCGATGGCTGGCAGGACGAGGAGAAAATTTTACTACTCCCTCCGTTTACTCCTCGTCCCTACTACCTTGGTTAGAGAGATTATCATATTGTTTGGAATATATATGTGTACTCCCTCCATTTACTTATACAAGGACACTATAAAAAATACATTTTGCATCTATACAAGCCCATAAATAGTAATCGAGACAAAAGTTGCTACTCCCTGCTTTCTAGTTTATGGCTCAATTTCAAAATCTCTCCAACCAAGGTAGACGGTGAGTGGTCGAATTAATTTCGTAGTTTGCACAAGTGATTAGTACACTCGTTTTTCTCAAGAAGTTATGTTTACTGAGGCATTAATTACAACGTATGCATGAATGACCACTAAATTTCCATGAACTTCTACATGCATTGGTGAGTTTTCTCTTGACACTGCTTGCATCGGGAGATCTAACGCACCTCGAAATCCAACATGTGATGGTACTACTAGTAGTAGTAGAATTGAGACTTATCAAATGGAAAAACGGATGTTTTTTAGATGATCCCTATAAACCCTAGTGGGTACATACTCCGTAAAATCAGATTTTCCGAAAACTAAGTCGCTCAACCTTTATTTGCTTGTTTCCCTTCCTGCCTCCTTGCCTCGAACAAACTATGCCAAACTCCCCTTCCTGCCGCGTGGGAAATGACCCACCCTCGCCTTTTTTTAGTCCGGGTTTGTATCGATGGATCGCGCGAAGCAGCAAAAACCGAAGCCGTGTCTTGTACTCCTCCGTCGACGCTCCCTTTCATGAATTCTGTACTTCCTGTCGCCGACATGTGGGACATATAGCAACCGGGTCGACGTGTCAAGCACCAAATAACAGTGTAGAATAGCAGGGTGGCGCTTTTGATACCGTATTCAAAGATTAGTAATGAGCAATGAGACGTCAAATTACAATGCCGCACCTTCCCAGACGGACGACACAACCATCACTACAAAAAAAATACACTTTCGTGATGCTACGTGTTTGTCACAGTAGGTCACGTTTTCTGTCATGCATGTACATCCATGACGATTTTATGACAGAATCAAGATAGTCATACCTGTGCTGTCCATGACGATAAATCGCGCGTCACAGAAGTGCTTTCATCAAGGGTGACCGACACGTGACATCCACCATAACGGAACGCCGTTAAGCTATCAAGTCAGGTTTTGGATCCGATAACCGGTTAACAACCCCGACCAATGGGGATTTTCCACGTGTAAAATCATCATTGGCTGGAGGAAACATGTGTCAGCTCATCGTTGGGACAGATGTCATCCACTCATTGGACAGAAGGCGCCTATGATACGTCGACAAGTGGCACGGCCCAACAGATGCCCATCCTTATGAAAAGGCCGGCCCGTTTGACTTGGTTAAAAGGTGGCGGGCCGGCCCATGGAAAGCCTCTTAACGGCCTGTTTGCATATAGCCCATTTACATCCGCAAACATAGGGCCCGTTACGGCCTATCCGAATTAGGCCCAGTAGCGTCATCTGGGCCGTCCAATATGATTCCAGCCTATTTTAACTTCCGGCCCATGTATGGCCCATGACGTCTTTCGGCCCATATGAGGCCATTTGTAACTCTTGGCCCATTAATGGCCCGTGCTGAAATTGGCCCGTAATAAACAATGTATCACTTTATACCCATTAACGGCCCATTATTCCATTGGGACGTTTCCATCCCATGTTATCTTTCGGCCTTCTCAGGGCCCATTTATTATTGGGCTCATTTCTAGCATTCGGTTACTTACGGCCCGTTACTGTCATTTTCTGCTAGTGGGCCAAATTCAGACCGCTGTTACAGTCGGTTCGTTTGTGGCCCGTTAATACGTTGGGCCGTTTTCATAGCGCCATCAAATACGACCTATTAATGATGGCCGGTTATGGTCGGCCCATGAACAGACGATTCCAACTCTTGCCCTTTTACGGCCATAATGCGGTCTGTTATTGGCCCATGTTTGGCCGATCGATCATCCGGCCCATATAAGGCCCATTGATGATACGGCCCATAGAAGGCCCATTGTGTCTATGGCCCGTAGAAGGCCCATTGTTTCTATGGCCCGTAGAAGGCCCATTGTTTCTACGGCCGGTAGGAGGCCCATTGCCACTACAGTAAATATGTAGCCCTTGGTTATTGTGGCCTAATTTTAAAAAATAGGTTATTGCGGCCACTAGCAAACCGCGGAAAAAGAACTGCACTGACTACAAGCAAACAAATAAACAAGACAACAAGGAAATAAATAAGCAAGCAACTTATGCTAGTCTATCACGACTATTACACATATTACATCCACTGGGCATCAAAGTTCGCCACCAGTGCAAATATAAGGAACAAAGCAGCATATAAACGCCGCAGCAAAACAAGTCCAAAACTGAAACCACTTCATAAGAGCTCAAGAAACAATATCCTGGGTACCCATAATGCTGGCAAGATGCTTAGCTAGCTTATTAACTTTCTCTTGTTTGGCGCTTAAATCCTCCAGCGCTTGCTATTGAACAAGAAAATGCGCATGAATTCTCTTTGGGACTTCCTCGGTCCTTGACTTCTTGCGCGAGGTGAGTGATGCCTTTCAGCTTGTAGCTGAGATTGAAGAAGCCGAAGTGATTTAGGTAGCGAGTTCGAAGAGCTTGTGCCAGCGGTACTGGCCAGTAACTCGAACACTACATCAACTTAGGACTGGGGGGGGGGGGTTTCTCACTGTCTATAAGATCGTTTTTATCACCTTTCTTGGAGACCAACAGGGTTGTCTCACTATCTTGAACCTTATCTGCATTACTTTCTCTACCATTGCATAGTGGGGTGCTCTTCTCCAATATTCTTTTTGCATACTACAAGAGAAACAAGCAGACACATCACAGGTTTAGCTTGTAGTATCTGGAACTCATTTTGGTAAACCGTTCAAGAGTAAGGTGGACAGGATAACAGCATGAAACAAACATATATCTATGTACTATGGTCGCTGTATTGCCCATATCCTTCTAGTTTATGTTGCCTAATCAAGATAGAGACACAATTCAACTCATATATTTTTAAGACACAGCAGCATAGACAGAATATAAGTGTGAGAAACTACACAACATTGGCATCACTTGTAATGTGCATCACATGAGAACATAACTGTTTATACAACTTAAACTGAAATCAACATAGAGCAAGAAGTTAGAACAACAATCCAGTTAAAGAAATAGGTTTAAAACATACCCGTTGCACCATTGGAGTTTCAATTGGACCCTTCAAATTCGAAAGTAGTTGGTATGAGTAAATACATTGATGCAACAGCAAAGGAGTATGGACCATAGCTATGGAATCTGACCTGAGAACAATTGCTCTTCTGCTTTGAACATGGAGTTTGGGTTAGCTGTGGTGGTCTTCGTGCTTTGGGCACTGCAGTAGCTTTACAAACTGCTCGTGGTGGGGGTACTGTGGTGGACATGGTGCTTTGTCAACTAGAAGTGGGTTACTATCCATTGGGTTGCGGTTAGATGGGTTGTAGCTGGTTCTCTGCCCAACGGTTCAAGTGTGCAATCTGGAAGAGTCTCGATTATGTGTGGTGGGGCTAGTTTGTGGGCCAGTACAACCATGGTTCTATCTGCATCGACGGGTAGCACTGTCTTTTATGAAGAACGGGTTATTGCTCACTTAGATACTGCCATCACCCCCTCCAATTCAAATGGCTGATAAACAAGAAAAGAAATTGAACGTACAGACATTGTATGATAGACAGATGTGGTAATTCACATATATGTTGTCTAACCAAACAGGACAGCATGACACAATTTCACATATATGATGCCTAACTAAACAAGATAGCATGACACAGTTTCAGATTTATGATGGGTAACTTAACATGATATAATGGCATAATTCAACATATGATGAGTACCTAAACAGGATGACATGACAAAACTATATGATGTCTTTCTAGAATAGGTTGGGATGAAATAATTCACATACATGTTGTCTAAGTATACATGATGGCATGATATAATTGACATAATTGATTCATATACTAAGCAGCTGGCACTCGCATGTATGATCTCTAAACTAAGCAGATGGAATTCAATATTGTGCATATGATGTCTAAACTAAGCAATGCAAGACACCATATGCATCATATTGGAAATATAAAACATTGCAACTTAGAGCATACACCTCAGGTGGGATATAGGACTGGTCATCTGTCTCTGAATCCTCCTCTGAGGAGCTCCCTATACCCATCGAGATATATGCTTCAACAGGTACCATTGCCTGCTCCGAAGACCTTGTTTTCACTCCAGATTTTTCCATAACCGGCTCAAATGGCTGATACACATGAAGAGTAGTTCAATATACATGGATTGTTGACAAATGGAATACCTAATGAAAAAAAAGATGGCATGAGATAGTTCACATATATGATGCCTGGCTACATGGTGGTGCATAATTCACATATATGATAATTAGCTGAAAAACATGGCATTGCATGATTCACATATCTGATATAGAAAGCAAACATGAGGCATTCGCACAAAGCATGTCTAATCTAAGCAGATGGCATGGCAATGCAAGGCACCATATGCATGATATGAGCAATATAACCCAACCAAGTTAGAGCATGCACCTCGTGGGGGGGGGGGATACGACTAGTCATCTGTCTCTCAATCCTCCTCTGAGGAGCTATCTGTAACCAGCAAGAAATCTGCATCGACAGGAAGCACTCACTGCTCAGAAGACCTTGTTTTCACTCCAGATTTTCCCATGTCCGACTCAAATGGCTGATGCACAGGAAGAGTAGATGAATGTATAAACATTGTTGACAAATGGAATACATTATGGAAAAAAATATGACACGATACAATTCACATATACGATGACTGGCTAAACAGGATGGCGTTGCATGATTCACGTATATGATGCCTAGCTAAAGAAGATGGCATTGCATAATTCCCATATACTCCCTCCATTCCTAAATATTTGTCTTTTTAGAGATTTCAAATGGACTACCACATACGGATGTATATAGACATATTTTAGAGTGTAGATTCACTCATTTTGTTCCGTATGTAGTCACTTGTTGAGATCTCTAAAACGACAAATATTTAGGAATGGTGGGAGTATGGTATAGAAACCAAACAGGTGGCATTCACAGAAAGCAAATCTAAACTAAGATGATGACATATAAGATGTATAATATAAGCAATGCAAGGCGCCATATGCATGATATGACCAACATCAAGATGCGAGTTAGAGCAAACACCTCAGGTGGTAAACAGGCGTGGTCGGCTCCTTCTCAATCCCCATCTGAACAGTTATCTTCCTCTGGAATACAATCTGGAAATGGAGGAGGGGGGGGGGGCACTTCGCCCACCATGGAGCGGCGTCTGCATGACATTATATACCCACGCAACGGTCTTCTCTTTTTCTCTACATGTTCAGTACGATTGTGTACAATTTCTGACATGCATAATAGAAAAATAGTTAGATTTTGTAAGGCCTAAGGGGTGCATGCAAAAATCAAGACTGATGGTAGCAAACGAGTGGATGGATCCAAAACTAATGATAGCGGTGTAGATTATAGCTTCACTTAAAAAGATAGACAATGGATCATCTATAGTTTGTTGCCCACCCAACATGAACCACGTAGAAGACCCTGTGAACCAGATAGTAGATGATACTATTCGTTCTTTGGCTCGATATGAGACCCATGGGCATTTCAAAACTCAAGTTTGAACGATAAAGTAGCAGGTAATAATAACCGATGTATAACATAAGCAAACACATAAGACTGCGACCTCTCTTCCGGAACTGTGTAGTCCTGAGGTTTATCTGCTCAGTCGATGATGGTAATGCAGTTGGCGTGGCTGCCGGCAATGGGGAAGATGATCTGAGGCGGCGAAAGAAAGTCTGCAGGGGGATCTCTGCTGCTGTGAACGCTTCTGTCGATGGTGCACCTCAGGTGGGGTGGATGACGGCACGGCAGGAGCAGGACATAACACATAGAGTTTTCTTTCACGCCTATCTGAAAATGAAGTAAATCTGTAAGGGATCCTTAGAATTGGAGTATTCTATAAACGCAGGGACAGGGAAAACACAGGAATAGGATAGGAATGCACGTGCAAAACAGTAACATTTGGAAACATAGGATTTGATCCAACACAGGTGTTTGGTTCACATGAATTGGAAGAACACATGAATGGAGAAACATGGTCAAATTAAAGTCAAACCACGTGAAAATGAAAAAAATAAGAATCTTATTATGCCAGTAATGCAATTAGTTCTGTTCTTCATGCATATTAATTTGAAAAGGACGTCCAAGTGAATAAAATTCTTACCTTTTTTCTTCGAAAGAGACACCAAAGGAAAAAAATCCTCTAGTTTTGCTTTGCTCCACTCCTTCTAACAGATTTGCATGAATAGTAGTTCCATAGCAAAGGATCCCTGAGGGATCAACATGAATGTAGAGTAACAAAGTGATGCGACGAGTGTACAACCTCTTTGGCATAGCCTTGTGGACCTCATCATCATTGGGTTGGACGTGGAGGATGGTGATGCTGGTGTGACTGTCAGAGGCGGGGAAGAAGATCCGAGGCCTCTGGAAACGGCGCCGAGGGTACTGCTCCGCTGTGATGGACGGTTCCATCGTTGGAGCAGCTCTGATGAGGTGTACAGCGACAAGGCTAGAGCAGGACAAGACATGCAACGTTAATCTGAAGTGGGACCCTAATATCATCTACAATAGATGATGTAAAATACATCACCAAAAAGTTCTAGACATAAAACGCATCAGCCGTGCCACGGCCGCTCCGGCACATGCTGTAAGTACTGTTCACTCTGAACTTAACTAAAGAAAATGAACTTTACAGTCGAAACTGAATTTTACTATCGAAACTGATTGAACTAGTAGCAGAGCATTGCAATAGATGTTTAGGGCGTTCGAGCACTAGTAGCAGAGAAGCAGTGATCTAAATCAGCAGACGCTCAAGTAGGGAACGCACTAGCAGAGAGCAAGTCATGTAGTAGCACTGCAAGCGAGTGCTAACGCAGCAACTCCTATAGCTGCCGAAGGTCATGCAGCAGCAGCAGCAGCGCAAGCGAGAGCAAGAGCAGAGCAGCAGCACGAACGAAAGCAAGAGCAAAGGCAAAGAACACGACCGACAAAGAAGAATGTAACCGCAGCACGGCGAGAGTCGAGCATTGCAGCTAGTGCCGTTGTGGAAGTCGCCGCCGAGGAAGCAACGACATGGGGGAGAGACGCCGTGGATGATGTGGCCGGCAATGGCACCGTCGATGGAGACTCGCCATGTCTACTCGGTATCGAGCACCGACAACCCCGTGAGATCGAATAAAAGATAAAATGCAGCGGTGAGTGCAGAACCTCCTTGGTGGCGCCGAGTTGGCCTCGGCTTCATCGGAGGAATTGGTGAGGGTGCTACGATTCCGGTGGGGCAGGTCAAGACGACACTGTGGGGATTGAGGTGGTGCAATAGACGTGGCAAATGTCGGGGCAGCTCCTTGGAGGTGGAGGACGGGGCGGCTGATCCGGCGGGACGTAGATCGACAATGGATCCTCATCAGGTGCGGTGGATGACGGACGACGAGTTGTTGCAGTGGACAACGTAGTCGGGGAAGAGTCTCCGACTTGGCGGCGGTCGGGAGGCCGACGAAGGAGCGTGGGGTTTCGCGGGTTTTGGCGGCCTCGGTGTACGAATGGGGGGGGCAAGGGGGAGGGGGAGCCAAGCTTGGGTACGCGCTTGTCCGAAATGTAGGGTAAGTTACCAGCGTACCCCCACCGGTTTTGACACCGCGACGTGGAGCTTCATTTCCGGCAGAGGGGTAGAAGGGGGATTTTGCATGTCTGGGCCGCGGGACCGATTTCGGATGAGGAGGGAGTTTTCGCGCGCGTCGAAATTTGGGGATAACAAGGCGCGGCGCGGGTTGAAGAGGCGGGAGTTTCAACACATATGAGACAAAAGATACTCGAGCTTGAAAATTTTGGGATAATAAGGCGCGGATTCCTTATTCAGCAGAACAAACTTAACGTGTACAAAAAAACAATTCGTACAAGACACAAGAGAGTCATGTCCCCTTTTACTATATTGCTATAAATGCCATTGAAAAAACTACAAGAAAAATGTACAAAAATCGGGAGAACAAGATTACCACGCGATTACCAAATCGATTCGCACTTCCCTCAACAACAACAAAAAACAAATCAATTCCCACCAAAAAAAAGAGTAATGTCCCTTTTTATATGATTACAAATGCCAGGATCTCGAATTTCTATTTTTGAATCCACGTTATGTTGAATTGGAATATATCGTTAGGTGACCTTGCAGTTTATAATCGATGTAGTCGTACATTTTAATCTTCCATCATATATGAACATTTTACTCCACCATGTGAACATATATATTGTCGTCTACCATATGGACTAAATTTGAATCAATTTTCCTTATTTGAATACGATTTTTGTCAAGTTATACAATAATTTAAATATTATCTTGATCACAAAAAACATGCATATAGTAGTAATCATATTTTACTATGAACTACATGTACCATACGCTCTCCAATTCAAATATTTGTATTCATTTTATTTTGAATTCAAATCATAGTACATTATTGGTCTAGGTAGCGAGATGTTCAGGATAATCTAAACCTTGTTTTCATATGTATAATTTTTGGCTGAATTGGGAAAAGTTTTGGTATAAGCTTCTAGCAAAACCGGAGATTCTCTCAACAAGCCTCGTGGTTCCGAGAGGGAACATGTCACCTTTGTGTGCGAAACGATATACGCTGCCTCCCCCCTGATTTTCTTTACAGAGGCAACATAGAGCTATATGAGTGCCATGTTAAAATTTGGAATTATTTCGGGTTCGTTTGGCCTTTTTATACATTAATTGAGTTTTTGGACTTTTAAAGTGCATAATATAAATATGAACTGCATGCACATGCTCCGGTGCACCAAAGTTGGTTGAAAAATCACATGTGTGTCCTTGGTTGAATTTCTAGGTCCCATGGAAGAAATGAGAATGAAATTCAAACATCTCAAGGGCGTGGACTCGACCGAGAACATCGAGAAACTTAGATTTTAAATTCATGTAAATCCAAAACTCGCTTGGAAATCATGAAACTTGGCATGGTGTCATGTCATGGCACTAACATGTTGTGGTAAAAAATTGGGCCGATTTGGAAGCTCGTGGTTCTAAGAGGGAGCGTGCCAGCTTTGAGTGTGAAACGATATACGCTGCCCTCCCCCACCCTTGAGTTTCTTAACAAAGGCAACATAGAACTACACGAGTGCCCTGTTAAATTTTGGAATTATTCCGGGTTCGTTTGTCGTTTTTATACATTAATTGAGTTTCTGGTCATCTAATGTGCATAAGTCTAATTTGAACTACAAGCACATGCTCTCGTGCACCAAAGTTGGTTGGAAAATCACATTTGTATCCTCGGGTGAATTTCCAGGTCCCATGCAAGAAATGAGAATGAAATTCAAACATCTGGGCATCGTGGCTCGGCCGAGAACATTGAGAAACTTGGTTTTAAAATTCTTGTAAATCCAAAACACGTCTGAAAATATGAAACTTGGCATGGGTGTCATGTCATGGTACTACCATGCTGTGGTAAAAAAATTGGCCGAATAGGAACAGATTTTGGTATAAGCTTCTTGCAAACCGAAGCTTCTTGAAGAAGGCTCGTGGTTCTGAGAGGGAACGTGCCACCTTTGAGTGCGAAATGATATACGCTGTCCCCCTTGAGTTTTTTTACAAAGGAAATATAGAACTACATGAGTGTCCTGTTAAATTTTGGTATTATTTCGGCTTCGTTTGGCCTTTTTTACACATTAATTGAGTTTTTGGTCATTTAATGTGCATAATTCAAATTTTAACTACAAGCACATGCTCCCATGCACCAAAGTTGGTTGAAAAATCACATTTGTGTCCTCGGGTAAATTTCTAGGTCCCATGCCAAAAATGAGAATAAAATTCAAACATCTGGGCATCGTGGCTCGGTCGAGTACATTGAGAAACTTGGTTTTAAAATCATGATACTTGGCATGGTGTCATGTCATGGTAGTACCATGCCGTGGTAAAAAAATTGGTCGAATAGGAACAAATTTTGGTACAAGCTTCTTGCAAATCGGAGCTTCTCTCAAGAAGGCTCGTGGTTCTGAGAGGGAATGTGTCACCTTTGTGTGCATAATTCAAATTTGAAATACAAGCACATGTTCTAGTGCACCAAAGTTGGATGAAAAATCACATGTGTGTCCTCGGGTAAATTTCTAGGTTCCATGCAAGAAATGGGAATGAAATTCAAAATTCTGGGCATCGTGGCTAGGCTGGAAACATTGAGAAAATTAGTTTTTTAATTCATGTAAATCCAAAACACGCATGAAAATAATGAAACTTGGCGTGGTGCCATGTCCGATTTGCGAAGGCGCACACATTAACAATCAACAAAGTCATTTTGGAACAAGTGTTGTCACGTTACAATCGGAAACACAAGTATTATTGAAACCGTGGGCGTTCTATTTACTACCATTTACGTGCCGCCACGCGTCCCCATTTTTTATTAGCTAGGAGGCGCCATGCAGGGTAGCTATTTGAGTACGAGAGGCGTGCGATCAGACCCTATGGCGTGCTTATCGGGAGGAGAGCCCTTTGACATCTATCTGCCGTCCACCTCTCTCCCAAGGTCTCCATTAATGGCGCCCGATCCTCTGTTTAATGGCATGGCTATGTCTCACTCGGCTGAGATTTAAGAGAGAAAAAAGAAAATCTGAAAGCACGGATCTTGATGTAAGATCCGACGGACCTATATAGCATCTACTGCGACTTATAGCAAGACTGATGAATATATAAGGACGATTAATTGTCTTACATAATTAGAAAGATAATTAAAAAAGCCACATGCGGCTACGCCCGAAATACACAAGGGCAAAAGAAGAAGGAAGACAAGGATCTGGCTCGGTGATCTCTACTTTCTTTACGCGTTGCTGCAGGCCGCGGGAACTAGTCTCTACGGTGAGCGGCGATGAGCTCTTTCGTGTCCTCAAGATGCTGCTTGAGAACATCTACGGATTCGTCCACCAGCCTTTGGCGCTCGATGCGGAGCATGTTATTCTCGTCCGTAAGTTTCTTGACGATGACGCCAGTCCTCTTCAACAAGGGACCGGTCTCCTCCTGCTGGTCTGCACTTCGGACGATCTTCGC
Organism: Aegilops bicornis; assembly: GCA_021605145.1. Classification (NCBI taxonomy): domain Eukaryota; kingdom Viridiplantae; phylum Streptophyta; class Magnoliopsida; order Poales; family Poaceae; genus Aegilops; species Aegilops bicornis. The sequence continues at coordinate 510,692,250 of CM038669.1, read as the reverse complement.
CCTCAGCGGTCGCGCTCGGCCCGGATCCTCTCATTGCCCTCCCTTAGTTGTCGGATGACGCCGGTAGCCTGTTCAAACGAGGCTTTTAATGTCGTCCTGCAACCTCACCCAGCTGGAGATCTGATCCATCTGGCTATGGACGATCGCATGCTTGCGCCTGTAACAGTCGTCGCCTACCCGCGAGAAATTTTCCTGGCGGCTGCAGGTATGGCGGGACATCTTCGCATTCGGCGGCGCGACACATCTCGCTTGCGCGGCGGTAGCGGCGGACCCGATCTGCTGCATCGACGGTGCGGCGGGACCTCCGTCTTTGCCGGTAGCAGCAGGACCTTTGTGCTGCTACCTCCGTGCGGCGGGACATGTCGTCTACTTTTGCAGCGAGGCGGGACATCTCTCGTGCTTCCGCTTCCATGCTCGCCTCTCCCTGGTGGCAATCTCTCGACCCAGAACTCATGCTGGCCATGGCAGACACAAGGGAAGGATGCTGAATGACTTGTTTGTTTTTGTGGATGAGGAGTTGAGGAGGAATGTGCAGTCATCTTGGCATACTAGTATTTATAACCGAGTACTAATACGCTCCTAAGTGGGAAACCGTTTAGGTTGTGATCGGTGTGAACAGGTTTACAATTCAATATAGCATGGTACTAATACGCTCCTAAGTGGGAAACCGTTTAGGTTGTGATCGGTGTGAACAGGTTTGCAATTCAATATAGCATGGAGTAATTTGGAATGTGACGAGACTCAAGCTCAAAATTTATTGACGGTTCTAGTTTCGAAGTGTGGCACTATTTCCGGATGGCGTTACGTGGGCACGTGTTCTCGGCCGTGGTGTAGCATATGCCATGGTAGTTCTTTTTCTACTGCTGTGTACGTGCAATAACTGGCACCGTCGTATACATATCTTATGGTTAATGGGGCGTTCGACAGGAATAGCCGCGTGGCGAGCTATAGGCTAGTCTTTTTTTTCAGATGCATTAAACCTATCTCTTGGGACTTCTCGCACGCACCATCGTGCCACCCACAAAAACTTGTACTCTGAGTTTAGTACGTTATACAGGAAGAGAAGATGTGTACACACACACTCATCCTCTCTCACACGCGTCTATTTTTTCTTGAAAAGGAGGATGATGACCCCCGGCCTCTGCATCTGGGAGTCACACACGCATCTCTAGCTACGAATTGTAGTGTTCTCAACCATTCGATTGGCTCTATCATGGATGTACCTATATACTAAAACATGTCTAGATATATCTATATTTTGACAAATGGAAGGCATGTATTGTGGAACGGAGGGAGTGCTTGTCATCAAAATGGATAAAAAGGGGCGTATCTAGAACTAAAATACATCTACATACATCTCCTTTTATCTAGTACTTCTTACCCAAAGGAACTTTATATCCAAGAGACACAAAGTATCCGTTCGACTGTTGGAAATTACTGATCTGATGTCGAAGTAATTGCTGCATCGCCACCAAAACCCACCATTTCTTAAGCTAAAGTAGACCGAGGTAATCCCTATATTAGCATATTACTAAGATAAACAGAAGGCACTGTAGAAACATTTAGGACGTGAGCTTGTCAAATTGAATGTGGAGGGACACCAGCTTAGCCTCGGCCAGCAGCTTGGGTGGAACTGTGAAGAAGGTCAGCTCCTGCACGTCGACGTCGACGGGATCCTTGCTGCTTGTCACCTCCATTTCCACCTTGACGGCGTCGGTCGTGCCTTTGGGCTCCCCCGGCGGGCCGTTCGCCCATAGCTTGGCCACATAGTGCAGCAGTGGGGATGCCCCCGCTCTGATGCAGGCGACCGACATGGCGATAGGCGCGCTAATGTCGAGCACATCGCCGACCAAGGAAAAAGCGTAGCCGTCCTCCTCCGTGAACAGCAAGAGATGTGGCTCCGGCAGTGGCACTTGCAGCTGGAGCACCTTGCCATACTGGATCCTGTGCACGGGCATGGGATGCGCGGTGCTGATGTGGTGGTAGAGCGCCGGTGGCAGGCCTTCGTAGCCGCAGACAGGCACGGGGCATTTGCAGGGCGCGAGCGGACACATGCTCTAGTGATCGGCGAGCTTTTGGTAAGTGATGTAGAGCCCACAGCCTTCGTGAGGGCACTCCACCCTCAACGACGAAACGACGATGTCCACCGCCGTGTTCCACACGTCGAAGCCACCGCCACGCTCGCACTTCTAGCACTGCTGCTGGTTCCCGGGGCGCTCGACGCGGCAGTCCACGCAGGCCAGGTGCCCTCCCTTGGACTACAGAAATGAATCGAACAACACATCAATCAAGAAACCTGCACCTTGCTCAATCAGCCAAACGGACAAGGTGTATTCGAACCTCATACACTGGCGGCGTCAAGGGGCAGATGCATAAGGGACAGTGGAGCATGGTGAGGTCCATCGAGACCTTAGAGAGCTCCATCGTCTGGCCCTGTTTCGTGTGCATGATCTCGCCCTCCTCGTGCACAACCATCTCTCGCTTGGGCCGGGGCATTACAAATCTTTATCGTCACATATTTTATACTACTTCAAGGTGCATTAAATCAACACATGCAAGTATCAAAAGGAGAGTCACGGCATGCATGCTTGCGTTGTAATTAATGCATCGGTAACCACAAATTATTGAAATATATCGAGTGCAGTGCTTTGATGTGTCGCGTCAACTCGTACATCAACGAGAAGTTCGATTATCCTCTCCCTCACGGACTTAACTGCACCTGCCTTTGGCTGTATGACAGGTTGGCCACCCACCTGGCGGGCCCACCTGTCATACACGCAAAGGCAGGAGCGTCCCTCCCTCGCCCATGAGCGTGGTGGCTGGCAAGACTAGGAGAAGCTTTCGCTACACACTCTCCCTCCCGCACGCGGTGGACATGCAACAGTTTAATTGGTGTTAGATGGCCAAAAGCATACTGTAGTACTCCTCCAGTGCAGTAGTACTCCATCATTGTTCGACTTCCCGAAGAGGCGAAGAGCCAAGCGCAGCCCGGTCGCTCGTGTGGCGGTTTCATGTGTAGAGTAGTCTAGGATAGCGTGTACTGTGCCTGTAAGCTTAAAATGATTGGGGTCGGCTCCATGCTATGTGGCCGTCTCGAAGTTTTAAAAGAAATAGTCTTCTGGCCCTACCTGTCACCCTGGTGATTGTTGTTTGCACGTTCATCTAGTCAAGTCAGGAATATATAATTTAATTTGTGGTGGGTAAATGTTAGAGGTTGCAGCAAATATATTATACACTGCGGGTCTTTCAGCCAAGTTTAGAAGCAAGCATGTGGGGCCAGTGCTATGATGTGTCGCGTCAACTCGTACAATGAGGAGAAGCTTGATTTTACTACTACACCCTTCTCCCTCGCTCATGCGCGCGGTTGCTCGCAAACGAGGACATGCTTTGCTTATAGTACTTCTACAACAAGCTATCCCTCCCGCTCGCGGTGGACGGACATGCAACAGCGGATTCGACACTGTAGAAGCAGTAGTAGTAACATCATTGTTCGTCTTCTCGAAGAGGCGAAGAGCCAAGCGCAACCCGAACGTACCAGTTGCGAACATTGGAGCACGTATATAGCCAGGCTCTTGCATGAGACAAAATTGTTATGTTAGCCCACTATTGTACGTACAACTACTTGCCAGTATAGCCCTGTAAACCAGAAAGGAGTATTTGCCCTTCTAGAGATTTCAACAAGTGACTAGACTACACCGAGACGGAGTACATATGGAGCAAAATGAGTGAATTTGCACTGTAAATAAATATGTAGTTCTATCATTTTCCTCTCCGAGGTGCACAATAATGAGTATACTGATTAGTCTCTTTTTGACACGATTTATGTTTTTTTGACATAGTACAGACGCAAACGCTCATATACACGCGCATACACTCATCCCTATGAACGCACACACACACGGCACTATCATCTTGAAATTTATGAAGTCATCATAGGCACCTCGTCGTCGACGGGAACGTCTCCCGACACGCGATAAACGCGAGTGGAAGTCGCCTCCATAGGTGCTTGAATGCCAAGGAGGGAGAGGGTAGCGGTTCCCGAGACGTTGAACGGTCAATGATGCATCCTCAATTTCATGCAGAGGGAATTAATTGGAGAAGCAGAATAGAGCCAGCACGATGCGGATGCAATAGAGTTTGGACTCTCATATAAAGGTGCCCTACCACTCCAATCCATCTACTCCCAAGTCTCTGCGCAACACTTCTCACTCCAATCTAAGACCAAGTGACCAGAAGCCACAAGCACCTATGGAGGCGATGGACGCGAGCGGCAGTCGGCTGTGCCAAATCATCCAAGGCGCCGGCCTGCGGCCCCGCACCACGCAGTGTTTCCAGACGGTGCTGACGACCGCCGGCATCGTAGCCCTTGCCGACACTGGCTTCACCTCTTGCATGGATGACATGATGGTCAACTCCATCCGCAAGTTCACTGCCATCAAGAAGCGCGTGAACGACCTTGCTGTACTGCTCCAGCCCGCGCGCCCAGGATCCTCATTGCCTGCCACCCTCATCGGCCTCCATGGTGACGAACTCTTTCAAGCCCTGGTGGCCCTGCAGGTGCCGGAGGTTGCGACGAAGAATGTGCACCTCGAGGCCGTGCTCGCCGCGCAGCGCCTAGCCATGCAAGAAACTATCGACCTGCACATCCACGTCTACGAGGAAATCGTCTACATAGGCCACTACAAGGCAAGCGAGGATAGAAAGACGTTGGCCTTCTTCCAGCGGCTGGAATCTTTGGACGCTGTTGTTCAGAAGAACGTCGACCTGGCCGCGAAAGCCACTGCTACTTAGGCGCCGTTCGGTGGGCCGGCGCCCTGAGTCGAGGAGGTGGACATCGTCGATGGATGCATCTCTTCTTCTTGCCTCGTGTAACCAGCACTGCATCACCTTGTGGCCTTAATGTTTTATTAGTATAGTACTCCCTCCGTTCCCAAATATAAGTCTTTCTAAAGATTCCGGCAAGTGACTACTACATAAGGAGCAAAATGAGTGAATCTACACTCTAAACTATGTCTACATACATCTGTATGCTGTATTCCATTTGAAATAGTATCTAAAAAGGCTTATATTTAGGAACGCAAGGAGTATATGGCATTTTTATTCCAGTCGTAACGTGTTCCCTGTGAGGTGGGGCCGCAGTTGAGCAAACCCACCCCGCCCACCGGGCGTCGGCCGAGTTTAGAATTAGAAGAGAGAAACGAGGGAGGGCAGCTAGCTGTAGCACATACGCTGTTGTCAGATGGGACTCGTGTTGATAGAATAGGAGTACTGAGCACTCGTGCCTCTTTTTTTGAGGGAAAATTAGTCGTATGTCTAGTAGTACCACTAGTTGGGTGCGTGCGACCTATAGATGTCATCACTTTAGGTCTCCTTTTTGAAACGCAGCTACGCTTCACAGTGATATTTTTTCACGCATTTATCCTCCTATATGTACTCCTAGGCTATTTCCACGTGCTCCCATTTGCCGACATGTGGGACATAGAGCATCTGGGTCGTAGCGCATGCAAGACTCGGAGCATATGCCGGGGTACTTTACATTTCAGACCTCACGAATTACATGCAAACCCCCCGCAGAAGAATAAATAAATGAATGAATTACTACATGAAACCGGATTATTTTCGTAGAAATCGGAGCACGTTCATTAAACTTTGGACATAACACGTTCATAGAAAATGACCGGACCTAAACCAGTCTAAGGGCCTCTTTGATTTTTCCCGCAAAAAAGGGCCTCTTTGATTCGCGGGATACTGAAAACACAGGAATGGGGAAAGTATGATGGCGATGAATCGAGACGAGGAGAACTCTAACTCAGTTAGAGGTTAGAGTTAGATTCTAACCCTGAACTAACTCTAAACCAAAGAGGTCTATGGATGGCAGGGTTAGATTGACAATAAATGCTCTTTCTCAATCATTTGACTACTTTGGACCCTATTTCCTACCGGATTTGGTGTCGCCGGCTCTTTTGTGGCCGAAATCACTGTTCTAACCTTGTGAGCAATCTTTGTCACAAACTAAACTCGACATGAAAATATTTCATGATCTGACCCTTTTAGCAACGCCACAGTCCGCGGCGTTGCCGACCAACATAGAAACACCGAGCAAGCTTGCATTTCTGCTCCACGTGAAAACGCCAAGCTAGCTAGCGTTACTGCCCAGACCGAGCTGGTATCGCTCACTGACATGGCACGCTGGAAACGCCAGAACTCTCGGCGTTTCTAGCTTGACTACAAACGCCAGGGGCCATGGCATTTCTGGCGTTTCTAGATGGAAATGCGAAAGGCCATGAATGGACGTAGCAGCACTCCTGTCCAAGGCATCATGCATGCATGCATGTACTTTTGGGGATATCCATCTTTAATTTGTACTAGTGGCACGCGTTGCATGCATGCATGTACTGCTGTGCAGTTTTTCCTGATCCTGCGTAATCTTTTTGTGTACCACGCAAGGGATGGAACAACGACTTTTCCTTATCCTAAAAATAGAAATTGTGTAGCACGCAAGGGATGGATACAGCAGCAAAATGATTTGTTGAGAAGATGATCACGCCAAAAGCTATGCTGCGCCAACTGTTTTGACCCAACATATCAGTTGTTATACTATCAGCAAGGAAATACGCGGGCCAAAAAGTCACGCCAATGATGCTCTCGTACCAGCGAAATTTCTGGCCGGCTTACTGAACGTGTACGTTATTGCCCTGTACTAGCTAGTGGCATGCGTTGCTGGCCATGGCATGGAAACGCCAATGCTCATGGCGTTGCTAGACATGGCAGCAACGCCCACCTGCTTGGCGTTTCTATGTGGATTGACAACGCTAGCTAGCTCGGCGTTTGAATGTGGATTTGAAACGCGAGCTACTTCGGCGTTTTTATATGGAGAAGAAACGCCATGGGCTGTGGCGTTGCTAAAAGGGTCAGATCATGAAATACTTTCATGTCGAGTTCACTTTGTGGCAAAGATTGCTGAAAAGGTCAGAATAGTGATTTCGGCCCTCTTTTGTGGCCTCCTCCCGCTCACAATTGACATAAACGAACCATCTTTACAAATCAAGCATGCAAAACATGATAATTTTTACTTTGTCCATACAAATGAGATATCCCACTTAAACATACAAGTCGTCAATCAAGCTTCACAAAAAAAAACACTCCATGAAACAAAGCATGAGCTAATCATCACGGAAGTCATTCACGATAGGGAGGGAGCCCGGAGCCTCACGCACCGAGGGAGGAGCTCGCCATCGTCGCTCTGGAGGAAGGCTCTGTAGAGCCCAAGCCCCGGGAACCCCTCCGACGCCGGCCCTTGCGAGTTGAGGTCGACACCGGCATGGGTAGCAGGGCCGCTTGCCGCCGACTGGGAACTTAATCTTTGGGCCTCTAGAAATAATGCAAGCCTGAAACTAAAATACCTAGAAAGGTGAACTGAATCTTTGGGCCTCTAGAAATAATGCAAGCCTAAAACTGAAATACCTAAAAAGGTGAACTGAATCTTTGGGCCTCTAGAAATAATGCAAGCCTGAAACTGAAATACCTAGAAAGGTGAACTCAATCTTTGGGCCTCTAGAAAGATTTATTACATCCTCAAGAAGCATCAAACAATTCCATGCATGCACCACAAATCTATACCAAGTTTGATCAGGATCTACTTTTCCAAATCAGAATTAGCGCTAGAGCGAGCAAGATCAATGATGTGGGTGTGAGACAGAGAAGGAACGAACAAACTCACACCTCTCGCGACCTCCCTGGTAGATGCGCCACCGCCGCGCACGACAGAGGGAGAAAAACGACCGGTGAAGGGGGAGCGGGGCGACCTTTGAAGGCCGGAGGGAGAGGGCGGTCGGAGTAGGGCGTCGGAGGTCGGAAGGAGAGGGCAGCCAGAGGAGAGAGAGGGCGAGCGGCGCTTGGGCGGGCGGCCCTATGGGGAACCGAGAGGAGACGTGCGGGAGGGGGAGGGAGCGATCTGGTGCGGGCAGTGGAGATTTTTTTAGTTCTGTTTTAGTGGGCCCGAGGATAACTAACCCAATTAGAACCTCTCCACCGGGCTAGTTTTTTTAGCTGGGTTAGAGCAAACTATCTCCAACTAACCCATCGTGTTTCGATAATTTGAGGCTATTTCAACCCAAACTAGCTCTAACTCAGGGATCCAAACAAAGAGGAGTGTTACTGTACATGCTACAGTGTGGACCGTAGCACATTGTTTTTTATGGCCCTATCACCACATTGTTTTCATCGCTGGTTCCTGTGCCGCCGTGGTTCACACTGCCGGGTTCATTGGCTCGCCGTGGTTCGCCTCCTCCGACACGAGTAGTAGTAGTACTAGTATATACCACATCATTCTTTGCTCCTTCTTACTACTCCGACATGTGGGAGAGCCAAAGATCCGGTCGACGTGTCATGCACCAGATTAGAGCGCGGAACGGAAGGGGGGCATCACCCCGGTCAGAGCGCCAGTAATTTCATGACTATATTGAGTGGTCATATCACAAGTCTTTCCAATAGTAATGCGCCGTCAAATCGCACAACCCGACCTTTCCAGCAGTATCTCTACTCTTATAAAAAACAGAGTTGGTGATGATGGTGTGCCTGCCATCCTGCAATATAAGCCATCCGATTTATATCTGACGGATAGGAAGGAAACAATGGAAATTTTGCAAAAAGATACCCACACCCACTCAACATTTGCAAATAAGGCCTTCCCTCATTCATCCTTTTCTCCCACAAGATAAACTACTCATACAAATGCATCTTGATGTTCCGTGCAACGCATGGGAATCTTGCTAGTGTTTGAGAATCCGCCACTTGCTCACCCTCATCGCCTCTCTGTCAAACCGCCTACCCGAAAACTGCCGTGCGCACTGCCCGTGAAAAGCCACGCCCTCAACTTTTAACTATGCGAAAATAGTTCGAGCTTGTTCGTTCTATATAAATACTTATTGTATGTTTATTCACCCGTGGGGTTGTTCAATGAATGGAGGGGCGGGGAGCACCAGTGAAAAATACTAGTACTACTAGTAGTAGTAAGTAGGAGTCGTACAGTAGTCACCTTAAATAGAGAGTTTCTTTTCTTTAATGCCACGTACACAAATTGAAACGCTTGTTGTGGAGAGAAAAAGATAATAACTCCACTATATATGTATGCAGGGGCATGAGCGCTTGCTTTACTAGGGTTGCTCTCTTCATTCTCTCATCCTCTCCAGATATAAACAAGACAGCGGTAGCGACATTTTCTCTTAGCTCACCGTTGGTCACAGATCCGGTCGGATCCCTTCGGCCGGTGTGTGTAGAGGACTAAAAGCTGCATTGTTCACACGGTCATCGCGCCGAGGGAGGAAACCCACAGCTGCCGGAGGGGCCCGATCCTTTGCCCATGCCGTTCTCTCCGAGATAGCGCTGGCTCGGGAGGTCATCCGACCCTTCTTCCTCCCTGCCGTATTGTTCACAGATCCGACCTGCCGCCGCCGACATCCCAGCGACCCTCAGGTATAAGTTCTTCGAAAGCGGCCTTGCTCTACTGCCCCAGCTCCCCACATGTCTTTTTCTACTCCCATCAACTCTTCCAAAGCCACCTAAATTTTTAGTATTATTAGAGGTAAAGCTACTTCATGCATTCGAATCTAGGGCTTTGTTCAAACAACGAAGAAAGGGGGGAAAGTGTTGGAATTTGCTAGTAGGCCTTTGGCCCAAAGCCCAACTAAAATTCTGAAATTCTCTTGGCCCATTCATGCACAAATGTGAGTGGAGTGAGTAAGACTAAAGTTTAGTCCCACCCCGGAAGTTGAGAGAGAGTTGCACCTCTTTATAAGGTGAGCTCTTCTACCACTTGTATGAGCATGAGAAGAGGAGACCTACACGCGCGCTCCTCCTCCTCGCTCGCCTCGCCACACCACGCCTCTTCTCGTCACGACGCGCCGTGCCGCGGGATTGAGCTGAGCCGAGGACAGAGCTATGCACATTGTCTATATTTTTGCTGCTCGGGAAAAATTAATGAGTCGTCAATTAATAATTAACGGACGCGTTAATTACTGAACCGTTTCCGATTCTTTTGGATCGTGATGACTCGGACGTGGAGTTTACTCCCACGACCTACCCGTCCTGCACTATATAGTCAGGCAAACGTCTACCCTAGCCGCCGCCGCTTCGTATGGTTTCTCACCACCGTTCCAGATCATTGCGCCGCCAAGCAAGTCTTCTCCATCCCTCCTTTTGGCGTGCACCGGGAGAAGGGACAACAGGCCTTCGGAATCCCGCCTCTCGTGATACTGTACAGAGAGGGGCAATTAGGTTTTTGGGGAGCACACTCACACAACTGCTGGCAGCGAAGACTTCGCGAACGATGACTTCTTCCCCGACCTCGGCAACCTCATCCTCGACGACATGGGCAACAACGTCAACGCTGGCGGTGCTGCACCCGCTGCACCGTATGTGACTCTATCCTTCCTATTCGAGATCGTGTTAGAATTCATGTTTCTAGTATGTGCCCTAGATGTGATGTGTTCATCTACTATGCTAGTTCACATGATTAGTTTAATCTCTGCTAGTGCTGTCATGATTTATCATCTGTTTATTCGGATTAAAGCTCATAGTAATTTTCTCATATTTCCAACAATCCAAAAACTTGATTATAGGCAATTTACTCCGAGTGGTTTTGCTGCGCATCTGAAGTCGCCTGCCTTTAAGGGGGCACAATATAAGAGGTGGCGCACAAGAGTAGTCTACTAGTTTCAGACCATGGGATGCTATGACGCCACTGAGGGCAAGCCTAAGGCTGATCTTCATCCAGCACAGCTGGAAGCTTTTTAGAAGATCAATACTCTCTTAAAAGGCGCTCTTCTGGGTGTTCTTGATGATTCCATTGTGGATTCATATATGTCAGTTGACAACGGCCAGGACATGTGGGCTGCGCTCAAGGCCAAGTTTGGTGCCTCGGACGCCAGCAGCGAGTTGTACGTCATGGAGCAATTCTATGACTACAAGATGACTGATGAGCGCTCTGTTGTACAGCAGGCTCATGAGATACAGTCGCTCGCAAAAGAACTTGAGCACTTCAAGTGTGTGTTGCCGGACAAATTTTTTGTCCGAGGCATCATTGCTAAGCTTCCACCTTTGTGGAACAATTTTTCTACTTCCCTGAAACACAAGAGACAAGAGTTTTCCGTTGTGGATGTCATTGGTACTGTTGATGTTGAAGAGAAGGCGAGAGCAAAGGACACACGTGCTCGAGTTGCCGAGGGAGCTTCTAGTGCCCACATGGTACAGAAGAAGAACTTCCAGCCCAATAAGTTCAAAAACAACAAGAACAAAACTCAGGGGAAAGGCAAGTTTGATATGAAGAACAAGCCGTCACATTCTACCAACTTCAAGAAGAATTCTCATAAGAAGGGGAAGGGAGTTTGCCATGTCTGCGGTGATCCTAATCACTGGGCTCCGAAGTGTCCTAACCACTTTGAGGAGCGTGAACATGAGAAGAGCGGCAAGTCCACTAATGTTGTCATCGGTGATACTGAGATGAAGGAATCTGGGTACAGTATTCTTCCTACCATCCTTTCAGTATTTCAATCTCGTGATTGGTTAATTGACACCGGTGCCAATGTACATGTTTGTGCTGATGCCTCTATGTTTTCTTCTTACCAGGTCACAGGGAATTCTCCCGTGATGATGGGGAATGGGTCACATGCTATCGTTCGAGGGGTCGGTACGGTCGATCTAAAGTTTACTTCGGGCAAGACCGTGCGTCTGAAGAACGTTCATCATGTGCCGTCCATCAATAAAAATCTCGTTAGCGGTTCCCATTTATGTCGAGAAGGTTTTAAGTTGGTTTTTGAGTCCAATAAAGTTGTAATTTCCAAGTGTGGACAATTTGTTGGAAAAGGCTATGAGTGCGGAGGCTTGTTCCACCTATATTTGTCAGCTATTTGCACTAAAGTTATTAATAATGTTTGCCAAAATAATGAGTTGGATATTTGGCATTCACGACTTTGTCATATTAACTTTGGTTGCATCATGCGGCTAGCCAATATGAATTTAATTTCGAAAATCTCTACTGTCAAAGGCTCCAAGTGCCAAGTATGTGTGCAAGCTAAGCAACCTCGCAAGTCCCATAAGACTGCAGAGGCAAGAGACTTGGCGCCACTAGAGCTAATACATTCTGATCTTTTTGAGATGAATGGCGTGTTGCAAAAGGTGGAAAGAGATACTTCATGACGTTGATTGATGACTCCACTAGATATTGTTATGTGTATCTTCTGAAATCAAAAGATGAGGCTTTAACTTTCTTCAAAAACTATAAAGCGGAAGCAGAGAACCAACTTGATCGGAAAATTAAACGGCTTAGGTCTGATCATGGTGGAGAGTACTTTTCCAATGAATTTGATTTGTTTTGTGCAGAACATGGTATAATCCATGAGAGGACGCCTCCCTACTCACCCAAGTCAAATGGGGTAGCCGAAAGAAAGAACCAAACTCTAACTGATTTGGTTAACGCCATGTTAGACACATCGGGTCTTTCCAACGAATGGTGGGGGGAGGCGCTGATGACTGCATGTCATGTCCTAAACCGAGTTCCCACAATGCATAAGACCTTGACTCCATTTGAGGAATGGGAAAGGAAAAGGTTGAAATTCTCTTACCTACGTTCTTGGGGTTGTTTGGCGAAAGTCAATATACCAATTCCCAAGAAGCGCAAGCTTGGACCAAAAACCGTGGATTGTGTTCTTCTAGGCTATGCTTTTCATAGCATTGGCTATAGATTTTTGATAATAAAATCTGAGGTATCCGACATGCATGTTGGTACGATTATGGAGTCTAATGATGCAACTTTCTTTGAGGACATATTTCCTATGAAGGATATGTCACTACTAGGAAAAGGCCTACTAATGGCGCACCTAATTTGGCCATTAATGGCGCATTAGTGGTGCGTCATTAGTGCCACGCCATTAGTATATTTTAGTAATGGCGCACCACCGGTGCGCCATTAGTATTCGGTATACTAATGGCGGACCTCGATGCGCCATTAGTATATACAACAAAGGCGCCATTAGTATGCCTCCTGTGGGGCCATGTATACCTGTGCTTTGGCATACTAATGGCGATAACAACAAGATGCGCCATTAGTAACCCGGCATACTAATGGCGCATCGCTTAATGATGCGCCAGTAGTATCCTTTGGCATACTAATGGCGCACTGTGATGTGATGCGCCATTAGGATGAATATTAGGTTTTTTTTTAATTTTCAGTTTTTTGCACAGGTTACAAAATGTATAATTGGACAAAATATAGACAGCACACATCAACAACAGATTCATCGAATACAATAGAAGATTAGTCTCTGAATACAATTCATCATATTAGTCTCCGAATACAATTCATCATATTAGTCTCCGAATTGAAAAGACCGAACAAAGATAGAACATTATATTACAAGTCTCGAGACCGCGAGTAGCGAGTTTGTCTTCACATTACAAGTCGATATCGATCATCTAAACTACCATCACATAGAAGAGAGTTGCGGTCATCACGATGAGCATCATCACGATGAAACTCGTCTTCATCCGGTTCCTCCAACGCTCCTCCTCTCCCGCTAGATAGCGGGCGTATCTAGATTTGGCCTCGACCTAGTGGTGTACCCTTTGTAACTGTTACCGCTGAATCGGTGAACCTGTCTCCGACACTCCTCCCTACCGTCAGAGACTCCGGGAACCTTACCCTTGTACACGACATACGACGGCATCGCTATGCACTAGCCAAACAAAACGTTAGTACCAATTCACAGACAATACATAAGCAATATATAAGTATGCAACAGAACGATCGGAAGAGAAAAGCAAGACATTAATAGCATCGATTACATCTAAGTTGAACGACTCTCAAAACCAAAGAGACATACTACAAGTTCATTAAAGTTTAATTACAACATGAGCCAATCGATGTTTCGTAACTAGACACAGCATCACCGCTTCGACTCGACTCAAGGGACCGGAGCGTGGATGAAGCCGCCGCTCACCGTGGGAGTCATGAAATAACGGCGTTGTCACCGCATTTGTAGCATTGTGTCGATGTCACTATTGGACGGCTGATTTACGAGGTAGAACTACCCCGAGGTACGAAGGACATCTTGATGGATGATTTCCGCAAACTCCGAATCGGATGCGAAAAGAATTCTTGTCCGATGTCCGCGGCCCCGGATTGCCGACATGCTCGTGGGCCCAATCTTTGAGTTTACTCGGTAGCGAAGTTGATGATGGTCCCGCATTTATCGCCTCGCATGTGATGGATGGCGTAGTAGGCACCCTTCCGACCGCTTAGGCGGCTGCTTGACGCAGCGTAACGTCAGATTGTGGGAGAACACGTGCTAGCCGTACTTACGAATAGGCCTGGTGAAGGTGCCTCCAGATTTGGCGTAGCCGGGGAGAACATCATCAAGAACCTTCTTGACATTTGTGTAGTCTACGTTCGATTAACGGTCCGGGTCGAAATACGTGGCGATGGAATATTTGGGGCTTAGGAGGATGAGCGTGCAATGTGTGTCACTGCAGAAAACACGGAATGTTAAAAGAAAAACGATCAAAATCTAAGAATTCATATGTTACGGGCCGGCTGAGGGAGGACTTACTCGGAAAGTAAGGCACGAGGAAGTTATCCTTATCTTGGTTTGCCGTAATGACGCCGAGGTAAGAACTCGCGACTTGCGGTCCCCGAGCGCTGCCAAGATCTTGGCACGCATGTAGAAGGGGTCGACTATCACGATGTCCGGTCTTGTCGCTAATGATCCGCATCTCCATACTCAAATAAAATAGCCGAACGAAGGTGTAGTGCAGCGGATGAAGGTTCAACATAGGGTGGATGTCATCAAACCGCAGGACGATCGTACGCCCGATGGAGTTATCCACAAAGCCCTTGCCCTCTAGCACCTTGGCCGCGAAAACCGGGTATGCCACATCCTTCTCTCTGAGACGCTGCTTCTCCAAAGAAAGAACAACATCATGCAGACTCCGATAGCACCGGTTGCAGCATTGAGCATATTTGTCGGTAGCATCGCCTCTACCCGCCACATGCACCCTCCTCGAGATATCCTCACGTGAAGGTGGCCCGTCCTGAGCATGGATCATACTCGGTGCCGGCTGGCCCGCACCCTTGTTAGTCTTTCTTTTGCGTGCCTTCTTCTTCTCCTGTAATGGGACCAAGTTCTGCTCACAGACCGCCTTCTTGAGTGTGTTGGGGCTGATAATATTTCGCACCTCGCCTATCTGAGGCTCGGTGAAGTCGGCAGCTAGAGGCGTCTCCTGAGAGCTGAACGGCAGACGACGCCTGTTGCAACTTGGCTTCTCCGCGGTACCAGCTAGATCGTGCACGTCTTTTGTTGGGTTGGGTTCTTGAGAAGGAGGCCCCATGAAGTCGCTACCGTACCCATGATCGGCAAAGTACCGATCGACGTTGCCAAATGTATCATCGTCATTGTCGTTCTGATCCTGTGCCATATGCATGTTTGGATCCAGTGGAATAGGGATGTCCGCACCGCTATGGGCGCGGTTCTTGCCATGGGGCCGACTTGGCGCACGACGATCGGCGGTGTTGTCTTTGGGTGGTGTCCCCGCCCCAAACGAATCTGGCTCTTTGGCCAAAGCAGGGCCAGCTCAGCAGTGCCGAGGGTCATCACGTCATCATCGCCGGCCCCGACGGGTTGAATCGGAGGTAACAACTCGTCGCAGCCTGGCAGCACCGAACCAGTTGAACCCTAAACAAGTTGGGTGGCATCTGGGTACCGTGGAACAAGGGTTGCCGGTTGAATGATTTTGCCCTTGGCTACATCGACCAACTCGTTGTTCACGGCGCGTGAGAGTGCACTTTAACGTCGGGCGGCGCTCGCGAAACATATAGGGCGTCAGGGATGCCCGGTCAAAGGCAAGGAGATGAAGTCCTCGGCCAAGAGAGGCTTAATTAGTTACCGTGGATGATGGCGCCGAGCTCGGCTAATGTCGTCGAGGCACCGCCAACGACGGGCGCAGGATTGACGGAGGGGCCGCTTTGCTGCAGAGGTGGCGGTCGGCGACACCCGGTGCATTAAGCTCCGTGCCGGGCGTCGGAGACACCAATGCCGCCTCCGCCGAAGACACCAATGGCCCCGCCATCGCGTTCAGCCGAAAGTTGCTGGCCGTGAAGTTAGGGAATCGGGGCGGCCCCTGTTGGCCGCCCGCAATGCACGACTCAACCCTCGATCAAGGTAGGCACAATGGCGGTGATCGTCGCTCCGAGTTGTTGTTGCACTTGCTCTTGGACAATCTCCGAATCCGCGCCACCTATGCCTTTGAGTTCTTGAACCTCGCGCTTTGGCTTTCCGAGCTGGTCTTTTTCTCCTTTCGCCCACCAAAGTGTTATAGTATGACGACCATTTTGTCGACAAGCCTTTGCCGCCCCCACGACCGGTGACATCGGCCATCGAGCTTATCCTTGTTCTTCATTACATTCAACGCCCTATTTAGAGTGGTGTCCCAAGGGTTGCTCTTAGTCGACCCTGCTGCCATCGCTTTCGGTCATCAAGGAAGGAATGTGAACCATTTAGAAATTTGGCTTCATTAATTAGAATGCAACCATATGGAGCTAATTACTGGGGTGTATTCCTTACCGTAACAAGCTCAAGCGCCTCGGTCTTCAGATCCGTGGTAAGCTCCTTTGTTTTCGGGTCCTTCTTGTACCGGGCCCCGACAAAGTTCTGGTCCGCTTGTCACCAGATTTATCAAAGAGGGCGGTAGGCCTTGCTCGCACGGTCCGCCTCCTCCTTGTCCCATATAGGCTCCGCCACTCAGAACCGCCCGGGACCAGTGTGTGTTCCCCAAGTTCAGCTCCGCATTTCTTTCCCCAATCGACTTGATTGGGAGTTTGCGGTGCTCGAGCAATTGATCTTGAAGTCGTTGTAGACATCTTCGGTGATCGAAGGATTTTTCTCCTTGATCTTCTCATAACTCTCACCTTTATCGATCATTCTCTTCACATTGCTTTTCAAAGTAGATGTGGCCTTGCTCATCTTCGTGAGGGCAGCATTGTTCACTTTATTCCCTTTGAGGCTTGTGTTTTCAAATTCAGCGGGGAACTTGTATCGCTCGTGCAGCTTCATGAAGAGGAGGTTGCGCAAATTCCCTTGGTCGAGGATGCCTCAGGTTCTCGGTGTTGATCGAGACGGTGCTACGGAGAATGCACCCGAGCTGAAGCGAGTATCCCTTGACTATTCGTTCGGGCACCGTTGGATTCCCGTCGGAGTCCACTTCAGTAACTTCCTCCTTGAGGGTGCGGAGCACGGTCGGGCGCCGGTCCTTCCGTTGCCTCTTCGGTTGGCTGCCATCTGTGCGTGCGCCGCCATCATCAGTGGTGGCATCCTCGGCGGCACCATCAGTGGTGGCATCAGTGGGGTCATCCTTGGCGGTACCATCAGTGGTCTCAGGATCGGTGGGAAGGCGGCGTCCTCATACAAGTGAGGTTGTTCCTCCATCTCCCGACAGCTCCCGAATGCCTTTGCCTTCAACCCCGGCCTCATCGTTGTTGGCCATGTTTCTCTCTAAATAGGAACAAAGTTTGGTCAAAAAGTTGGTTATTGTCAAGGAACAAGATCATGGTCTCATCATTTAGGGTTTGTCGACACCGAGGCATCCTAAAAGCTAAGCTTTTATCATTGAGGGTTTTTCGACGCCGAGGCACCCTAAAATCCTAAGCTTTCATCATTAGTCACAAGTACCCCGGCCCATGCATTAGTCACAAGTACCCCATATGTCCTATTTTTAGCAAAGTCATGCTAAAATTCACGGAAAATTTCAGCATGACCTTTGCTGAAAATAGGACATATGGAGTACCTGAATTTGCTGGAACGGAAGTTAATCGACATTCCAGCAAACTCAAGGGCCTCTCGGGTGGACAAGGCAAAAAAGGCCTCCATCACAACATGGAAAATACATTGGCATGTGAAGAGGTGAAACAATATATGCATCTCCAAGCAGTATCATTCAACATTTTGGACAAACCACTACAAGCAATAATGGATCAGAATGTTTTTTATACATAACTGCTAAAACCCTAGGAGTTAACCGAGCCACCAACAGAATGTGGACTTAAAAAGAGAGAGTCACGGACAGTGACATGATACATTTTCATAAAATTAGCTAGTTTTACTTATGGTGCACAAAGGAACAAGTATCTAAAGTGCACTTAGAAAAAATGAAGGAACTTCTCTCTACCACATGTAATCTGATTCTTTCACATTGCTTGTCTTTTCCTTTTTTACTCAATAACGGTAAGCACTAATACTCTTAACTGCACTATAGAAACTGAACCAAATGAACTCCTTTTAAATTGCTTTGGAAACCATGGGATGTTTCTCGACTTTTTTGTTGCCTTGGTCATCTTACGTTGTCTTGACTTTTTTTCTTGTTGCATTTATCTTTTAAAAATAAAGTGATATTTTTTGCAGCCTTTTTTTGACAAACTATGGGAAAAATATTTGAATGATGTTGCATGCATACAAAAAAGATATTTCAGTGTGTTTGAAATGTTGCAACATTTAATATTTATGTCTAATAAATTCCCTAGCTGAGCATTGTGGAAATGGATATCAGAGATGGGCCTACAAATCGTCCTCTCCTGCCCCCTCGAATTGAAAGAAAAAATAAGATTTGTTTGATTTAGAAAACTTGCTACTAGAATAGAATGAGCATGTATCTTGCCACTGTACATACAGTAATAACTAGGCTAAAAAAATGTTCGATTTGATGTGTTCTTTGAACCTTGGTGCCACAAACAAATTTTGAAGTTGAGAAAGATTGATACTTATTTCCCATTGCATTTGACCCAGCCTGCACTGAGAGGAGGAAAAATAGAAGGGGGTGGCGGACTCACCTATGTTTGCTGTAGACGAGGCTGAAGCACCACCAGTCAGAGCCGAGGTGACGTGGCCCTCCTCTCCCGGCGTCGTCCTCGTCCTGGTCGCTCGCCGGCACGCTCTACCTGCAGAGTAGAGACGACACGAGGGTCAGCTAGATGGAGACGGAAATGGAAAATGCAGGTTGACATTTCATCTAGTAGTGAGCAAGCAGAAGAATAAAGGCATTGGGAAAACTAGGTGCACTGTATTTTGGGTAACATGGCCACATGTTCTCGGTTTGGCCACAATTCAAGCATTGTATTCTTGGGTCAATCTGGGTCACATGGTTTGCAATTCAACCAATTTTGGGTCAATGTGGGTAACATGGTTGTTCCAAGTCTAAACATCAGCTTACCTCTCATACTACTAATATATTTTCTCCTCCCCTCAGCATGGTTGTTGGCAGATGCATCAACAGCCAGCCAAGTTTAGGTGTGGAAAATCAGCTAGTAACACGGCTGGCTGGTGGAGTCTGATTTGGCCTTGCTTAGCCAGAGAGACAAGTGCTAGTGGCATTCAATCACCACCACCAACAAACACATGCTATATTATGGGGCACGCAAAGTGGCCAGCACTCCACGGCAGCCCAAAACCAAACAAATTGCCAAAGGAGGCAGAGCCTGGTTTGCAAATTATTGTGAACAAAATCCTGATGATGCCACACACACCATGAGGAGAGCAATCTGTGCAAACTAATCACTGAAATATTTCATCTCTCGTCAAGAGACCAATCAATTAAGGTAGAGAGCTCGGTGAATCCTTGATCAGACTGTCGTGGAAGTTCAACAAATCGTTATGAACAAGAATCAAGGACACATGATGATCACACACCATCAAGATTGAAGAGTTGCAAGGCAAAGTATGGCCTCCAACATGATGAAATATCATTCTACTATATGTTAATATCAGTCACAAACAAAAAGGGACAAGATGATGATAATAATAATAATAATATGACCAAGGATGACAAGACAAGATGGTCTATCCATCCTAAGTTAGTAACCCATCTCTTATCTTTAGCCGCTACTTTATCCTAAGTTTCTCTTGCTTGTAATCTGCATATATTATTCTTGCCGTAAATCTGAACCCAGAGTTGCATTTCAGGAAGTGGCAACCATGTCTTAAGAGTTTATTTATGCCTACAGAGATTTGCTTTGTTTGTTTTTTGTTTCCATTCTAATAGAATTCTACAAGTGCTACACCGATTTAAAAGAACATCCTCATCGATTTTAAGATTTGAAATGAATCCTTTTTGTTTACTGATAACTGTGCGTGTATGCTGTTACACTGTAACATGACAAAACAAGTACTGATCAGATCATCAATTGTTGTCTATATTGGATTCTGTATCAAGTAATATACCAGGATTAAATGTATCAAGTAATATACAAGTAGATTCCTAATTGGCGTGCTAATTATGTTCTTCCTAAGCTTATGCTAATTAGGTGTCTACTAATGTTGGCCAGCACCTTACCAAAATCATGTGTGGACAATTAATTATCTATGAAGGACACGAAGAAAGGAAATTCAACTAACTATACAACAAGGTACACCAACTCCTCATGTGCTAAAACATTGCTTGAAACGTTCATTCCACAACAAAAAAAATTGTTGATTCAGTGCGTGGGTCATCTAATTACTGGAGCAAAATATTAACATAGATTTCATCATGTCCCTCAGTCAGGTTATGCTTATCTTCAAAACATACACCTATATAATTTGGGGGATTTGACTCCACAAGATACAAGAGTTGCAAGGCAAAGTATGGCCTCCAACATGATGAAATCGGGACCCGACCATGGCCCGAACAAACACACACACAAGACAGAGAGAGAGAGAGGGAGAGGGAAGGACCTTCGTTGTTCCATGGTGATGGTGATGGCGATGTGGCCTCCTCACACGCAGGTAGTAGCAGCTTGTTCAATGGTGATGGTGATGGCTTTTTGCACAAACAAGCAAACAAAAAACGCAAATCAGATAACCAACGGGCCTGCCGAGGTGCCTGTTGACGGGCAGACCAATGAGGTTCTCAATGCCTAGATAATTCGCGGCAAGAGGAGATGCACTCCTCGATGTAAAAGCCCCGCTATACTTCCTCCTCGACGTGACATGTTGCGAACGTATCCTTTGATGACACCATTCATCCTTTCGAACGGCATCATCTTTGTGCAGAACGTCGGCCCAAGTTGGATGATATCCTCCACTATATGGACCAGCAGATGCACCATAACATCGAAGAATGCAGCGGAAGTACATCTCAAGCTCGCATAGTATCACCACGATCTCTTCCTCGTAGCCTTCGAAGTTTCTCACACCAATCGACTTCCGAGAGATGACGTCGAAAAGTTGCATAGGCCAAATAGCATTTCACGGACGTGCGCTGGCCCATGATCCTGGATTGCAACCGGAAGTATCGCATCATCGGCCGCGTGGCGGTCGTGAGACTTCATCGAACTTCTACTACCGGTCTAGGTATCTCGCTTATCTTCCCTCACAGAATCAGTAAGGAAGTTTTACTCCTAGGAGGCAGGTGAAAACTGCTCGATCTCCTCCTCGACTTAGAGTGAAGCACGCGGAGGTTAGTCATTTCCGGTCTTCTTGGCCTTTTTGCCTTTGGCGACGACTTTCATCGTGGTCCTCGCTTCGCCATCATCATCATCATCATCATCATCATCATCATCATCATTAGCGTGAAGCTCCCGCACGATGCCCATTGATTTCAAGTCCGCCCTTGCTTTTGGCCCATCTTTGGTCCTCTCCGGCATGTTGAGCAGGGTACCAAGCAGACTCTCGCACACGCCTTCGTGATATGCATGACATCAAGGCTGTGAGGCACACGGTGGATCTTCCAAGACGGCAAGTCCCGTAAAACAGACCTGCTTTTCCATACCTTCAGCGGCTCTGGCGCTTTCGCTTCTTTCCCGGCTCTGGCGCCTTTTGCTTCTTTCCGGCAAGGCGGTCTTTCCAATTTTTCAACAGCTTGTCTATTTCTCGCTGCTCCTGCATTGCAGGCGTTTTCGGGTTCGGTTTCACCATCGAATGATCCTTGCGTTTCCTCCACAGGTCATCGTCAAAGCCACCTTGATGTCCCATGAACACGGTTTTCAAGACCCGGGATCTCTATCTAGCTGGCGATACGTTGTGTCATCCATGCACCTTACGAATCCGTAAAATCCGTGGACTACCCGCCTGCGAGATATCCGTAGAATCGAGATAGTCGTGGCACCGTCGTGAGCAAAGGCGGCTCTCATAGGGAAATATTCTTTCCTGCGATGTCCCACGTATTGGCTGGCGTTTTCCACAGCTGCGGTCAAGCTCCTCTTTCGGCAGCCCCAGATACAGATTGATGTCGTTCCTGGTTGTTTCGCCCTTCAATTAGCATACTCATGTGAATGTACTTCCTCTTCATGCACAACCGTGGGGAAGGTTGTACATCCACACAAACACATGCCAAAGCTATGTGTGCTTCTCCGCTGCCAAACGGATTGACTCCATCGGTGCTCGCGCCCAGCACGATGTTCCTTGGATCCTTCCCAAATTCTGGGTCTTCAAAGTTCAACGCTTGCCACTGGCTCGCATCCTTAGGGTGACTCAGCATCTTGTCTTTTTTATCTATCTCCGGATCATTTGCGTCATCTTCTCGCTTCCTCTCCTCCCTATCCGCGTGGCAACGCAGGAGCTTTGCTACCTTAGGGTCCGTGAAATACCGCTGCAGACGAGGAGTGATCGGAAAGTACCACACCACTTTTCGAGGAGCTTTCTTCCTCTTCTTGTATCGAGTGACGCCGACACCGGACATATGGTAGACTCCGCGTGCTCGTCCCGATAAATGATGCAATTGTTCATGCACACATGGTATTTCACGTGTGGTAAATCCAGAGGACACACGGTTTTCTTCGCCTCCTCCAAACTGGTCGGGCACTTGTTCCCCTTGGGAAGACGTTCGTGCCAGAATGACATGTTCTCGTAGAAGCATGCGTCGGTCATTTTGTGTTTTACCTTCATCTCCAGAGCCATGAGCATTACTTTCAGCGGGTATCCTCGGCCTGCATCCTTCATACAATGGAGTAACCGCGTCTAACTCAAGTTGATCCATCTTGGCTTTCTCTCGGGCGGCAGCTCTTGCGTTATCCGTCCCGCTTGAGAAGCAGCTCTTGAATATGAGGGTCCTGCACCCAGCCCATCGATGGTCCAGCGTTGCTCGCTCGCCGCATCATCATCTTCATGATCATGCCCGCTGCGTCGCTCCGGCATCTTCCTCATCATCATGTCCTGCATCTTCTACATGATGATCGTGTACAAAGATCACCGTCGTGATCATCTCCTGGGGATTCTTCGTCTTCTCGCCCGCCCGAGCCGCGGTGGTTGTCTTGCTGCCCTTCCTCATTTCTTGCCCAGCCCCCATGGATGACTTCGTAGTCATCTTCATCACCTCGCCACCGATAGCCATCCATGAAACCACGCAAGAGCAGGTGGTCCCGCACCTGCCCGGAATCCGGGTCCGCAATAAGGCTCTTCAGCTTGCATCTTCGACACGGACATCTTATCTCCGCCTCGCTCTTTTGAAGCATCTCGGCCTTCGCGGACCTCAAAAACCTATTCACGATGCCTTCGGTCATCGTGGCGGACTATGGTCGTCAAGGGGTAGAGCAAACGATATTTTAGAACCAAGAAAAAATTTGGCATGACTTTCCTAAAAATAGGACCAAAAGAATGCTTAATGCCAAAATTCTCACCGAAACGGAAATGAATCAACATTCCGGCAAAATATTGGCAACTATCGCATTTCAAATACCAGTACACCTCCAAACACAAACACATATGCAACACCACAAACATATGCAACACCACGAACATACATAGATCTATCTACGCCATAAAAAGTGCATGTGCACATTGTTGTAGGGAGAACAACATAAAATAGCTTCCCCCTTACTTACCTATCAAAACAAGGTAATTTAACCACTTAATTTGAATGAATCTATGGTGGAAATGAGGTGAAAAGAGGAGGCACCCGAGACAAGGAGGAGGTGGAGAGAATGAAGTGGGGAGAAAGTAAGTGTGGGTAGGAGAGGCTGTCCAAAATATCTTGTTGTTGCTCACTTACTAATGGCGCACCAACTCTAAATGCGCCATTAGTAATCCAGGTTACTAATGGCGCACCTTCCGTGGTGCGCCATTAGTAGTTTTGCAAAAAAAACATACTAATGGCGCCTTTGTTCCACAAAGGCGCCATTACTAGTTTAAACTAGTAATGGCGCACGGTGGAACAAAGGCGCCATTAGTAGTTTTGCAAAAAAAGGAATAAAAAATATAATAAAAAACAACATTAGTGGCGCACTTTTCGATAGTGCGCCATTACTAGTTACAACTAGTAATGGCGCATCGAGTCTCGATGCGCCATTAGTATGTTTGGACAAAGCGCACTAGTTCAAACAAAATTTGATACTAATGGCGCACCTTGGGCCAAAGTGCCATTAGTAGTTTCAACTCTAATGGCGTAGCAGAAGGTGGTGCACCATTAGTATATACTAATGGCGCACCGCTTGTCTGGTGCGCCATTAGTGTCAATCCCATCTATAGCCCTTTTTCTAGTAGTGCGTCGAGCTCATCAAATCAGGACCCACCATTGTGATGGAACACGTTGAGAGAATCCTGTTGAGGGTGACAATGAAACTCCTGTAAGGAGTAAGAGGCAGAGGAATGCAAAGTCCTTTTGTGATGATTTCATTGTGTACCTTGTGGATGACACACCCAGGACTATTTCAGAAGCCTATGCATCTCCGATGTCGACTCATCGGAAGGGAGCTGTTCGTAGCGAGATGGATTCCATCTTAGCTAACGGAACCTGGGAGATCACTGACCGTCCTTATGGGTGCAAACTTGTAGGATGTAAGTGGGTGTTCAAGAAAAAGCTTAGACCTGATGGTACGATCAAAAAGTACAAGGCACGGCTTGTGGCTAAGGGTTATATCCAGAAAGAAGGTGAAGACTTCTTTGATACTTACTCACCCGTGGCTAGAATGACCACTATTCGGGTGCTACTATCACTGGCTGCCTCACATGGTCTTCTCCTTCATCAAATGGACATTAAGACGACTTTCCTCAATGGAGAGTTGAAGGAGGAAATTTACATGGATCAGCCAGATGGTTTTGTAGTACCTGGTCAGGAAGGAAAGGTGTGCAAGTTATTAAAGTCTTTATATGGTCTTAAACAAGCTCCTAAGGAGTGGCATGAGAAGTTCGAGAGAACATTAACTGTTGTCGGCTTTGTAGTAAATGATGGTGACAAATGTGTGTACTATCGCCATGGTGGGGGCGAAGGAGTTATTCTTTGTCTGTATGTCGATGACATACTGATCTTTGGAACCAAACTTGAACTAATCAAGGAAGTTAAGGATTTCTTATCTTGTTGTTTTGAGATGAAGGATCTAGGAGTAGCTAATGTTATCTTAAACATCAAGCTATTGAGAGATGAGAATGGTGGGATCACACTGCTTCAGTCTCACTTTGTGGAAAAGATCTTGAGTCATTTTGGGTATAGCAAATGCACGCCTTCTCCAACTCCATATGATGCTAGTGTGTTGCTTCGAAAGAATCGACAGATTGCTAGAGATCAACTGAGGTATTCTCAGATTATTGTCTCGCTGATGTATCTGGCGAGTGCCACAAGGCCTGACATCTCTTTTGCTGTGAGCAAGCTGAGTTGGTTTGTGTCAAAACCGGGAGATGATCATTGGCGTGCGCTTGAGAGAGTTATGCGCTACTTGAAAGGCACTGCGAGCTATGGGATTCACTACATCGGGTATCCAAGGGTACTGGAGGGTTATAGTGACTTGAACTGGATATCTGATGCTGATGAGATTAAGGCCACACGTGGTTACGTTTTTACACTTGGTGGTGGCGCTGTTTCCTGGAAGTCTTGCAAGTAGACCATCATAACGAGGTCAACTATCGAAGTAGAACTCACAACATTAGACACTGCCACTCTTGAAGCAGAGTGGCTTCGTGAGCTCTTGATGGACTTACCTATGGTTGAAAAACTAATACCCCCTATCCTGATGAACTGTGATAATCAAACTATGATCATCAAGATAAACAGTTCTAAGGACAATATGAAGTCCTCAAGGCATGTGAAGAGGAGATTAAATCTGTCAGAAAACTGAGGAACTCCGGAGTTATTACATTGGATTATATCCAAATGTCGAAAAACTTGGCAGATCCCTTCACAAAGGGTCTATCACGTAATGTGATAGATAATGCATTGATGGAGATGGGTTTGAGTCCCACCGCATGAGTTGTCCATAGTGGTAACCCACTCTATGTGATCGGAGATCCCGTGAAGTAGAAGTGGGAGACAAGTTGTTGGTCAGCTGAGAGGAGAGTATCCTTATTTTAATTATCCCACTCCGTGAAGATGCAATACTCTCCTGATCTGCATGGCCGGTTGATATTTATCTTAATGTGTTCCAAGTGGCTTATATGAGTAAGCAGAGATTTTGTCCTGCAGAGCATCTCCTGAGGAACACACCTATATGAATTTGACTGTTAACGTCGTAGTCTGCGAGAATTGGGTGTTCTCTAATAAATTCATGAAAGGCCCTAGAGTATGACGTATACGCTCCACCTGTGGGGAAGCCTTGCGGCAGCCTAGTTTTGGTCAAGAATTTGTGTGAAACTAGTATTGCAGAAAAACTATAGTTCAAGGCATAGTCCACTATTCAAGTTGTGACCTAGTGTAGCATAAAATTCTAAGTAGAAGTTCAACTTCACGGTCTCCACTAAGCACCGGTATATAAACAATGTTTTAGAACTAAATGATGAGATGTGCCAATGAGACTTTGCGGGGGATTGTTGGAATTTGCTAGTAGGCCTTTGGCCCAAAGCCCAACTAAAATTCTGAAATTCTCTTGGCCCATTCATGCACACATGTGAGTGGAGTGAGTGAAACTAAATTTAGTCCCACCCCGGAAGCTGAGAGAGAGAGAGTTGCACCTCTTTATAAGGTGAGCTCTTCTACCACTTGTATGAGCATGAGAAGAAGACACATACACGCGCGCTCCTCCTCCTCGCTCGCCTCGCCACGCCACGCCTCGGCACGACGCGTCGCGGGTTGCGGGATTGCGCCGAGCCGAGGACAGAGCTATGCACGTTGTCTATATTTTTGCTGCTCGGAAAAAATTAATGAGTCATTAATTAATAATTAACGGACGCGTTAATTACTGAGCCGTTTCCAATTCTTTTGGATCGTGACGACTCGGACATGGGGTTTACTCCCACGACCTACCCGTCCCGCACTATATAGTCAGGTAGACGTCTACCCTAGCCGCTGTTGCTTCGTATGGTTTCTCACCACCGTTCCAGATCATTGCGCCGCCAAGAAAGTCTTCTCCATCCCTCCTTTCGGCGTGCACCGGGAGAAGGGACAGTAGGCCTCCGGAACCCCGCTTCTTGTGATCCTGTATGGGAGAGGGGCGATCAGGTTTTTGGGGAGCGCACTCACGCGACTGCTGGCATCGACGACTTCGCGAACGACGACTTCTTCCCCGACCTCGGCAACCTCATCCTCGACGACATGGGCGACAATGTCAACGCCGGCGGTGCTGCACCCGCTGCACCGTATGTGACTCTATCCTTCCTATTCGAGATCGTGGTAGAATTCATGTTTCTAGTATGTGCCCTAGATGTTATATTTTCATCTACTATGCTAGTTTGCATGATTAGTTTAATCTCTACTAGTGTTGTCATGATTTATCATCTGTTTATTCGAATTAAAACTCATAGTAATTTGCTCATATTTCCAACATAATGTTGTAGCATGAATCTAGTACTTGATTCAAAGAGGAAATAATATGGTGAAAGTAGTAGAGACCGGATACCCAACTGGTCTCTTGGTTGAAAAGGGAAATAATGGGAAAACGCGGTACAAACTGGATAAGGAACATATCTATTATTGGTTGAAAAAAGGATAGAAAGTGGCGGCTGGTGGACAAGTCAACAGAGTATGTCCAGGATTAGATTTGCTGCCCTCACATAGTAAAAGGTCTCCAGGATTAGAATTGCTGCCCTCACATAGTAAAAGGTCTCAGGATTAGATTTGCTGCCCTCACATAGTAAAAGGTCTCTGTGATTAGATTTGCTGCCCTCACATAGTAAAAGGTCTCGAGTGATTAGATTTGCTGCCCTCACATAGTACAAGGTCTCCGTGGATTAAGTTTGCTGCCCTCACATAGCATGAACAAACTCGGCATCACCACTTTATGCCTCCTTGTAGGTACATTGTGCTGATGCGTCCACTGTCGCATGTCCTTATATCAACCTTTTGCTGTTATTAATGTAAGGGCGCATGTAAAATGAAGCAATCACACTGTTACCTTAGGGACATGTCTAACCAGTGTTATTGTTAATCTAATGCCTCCAGTGATAAGATGCAATTAAACTGTGTTACAAATGGTACTCCCCGCTGTTTTCCCCAAAGTATGATAAGTAAGTTGCTCCTTTACCTCATTGAGTGTCCCGGTGTCCCCACGGTCCCATGCCCTTAAGCCAACTCTTTAGCTGCTGTTGATTTACTATGTCTGGTAAACAAGCAATGCCACCATTAAAGTAATCCCATATTTGAGGAATCTCATTGTTGATCGTAATGCTTCTGGTAACATGAAGCATTACTGACGTTTTAAAATTTCTACTATCCTTGCATGATTGCCATGAACATAATTAAGATGCTTCTTTTCATTTTGTATATGTTTCGTATATTCTTATTGACCAGCAAATGTTTACTTTCTATCTTTTGCAGATAGGGATATCCATTTCACCTTGTTGCTATTGTGACCTTTTGGTGAACTGCACAAAACACTTTTTTTGGAATGAGTGCCTTGTGTAGTTCAACTAAAATGTCACGTGGGCAACATCTCTCAATTTTGTGGAACTACACAAAATGGTGATTGGAGTTTCCAAAATCTCCATCAAGTTCTGCTGGTAATCTCATGCAACATTTTATTAGCCTTTGCAATATGAGCCATCACTGTCACCACAATGGCACTTTATTTTAGTGGAACTGCACAAAAGGATAAGAAAATTATAGTTGCACCTTACATGAGCCGGACAGCCAACCTTAATGTTCCTCAATTTTAGTGCAACTACTAAAGAAGAACCTGCCAGCTCACGAGAGCAAGTACTTCTTGCTAGCTGAATGATGCAATCTTTGCTTCATTTTAGGTGAACTACAAAAAAAGGCACATGAATTGAATCATAGAACTCCAGGCAGGCGTCATCCTAGTGGAGTTGTAGGTTGAGTTCAAGGAGGCCACTATTAAAGTGAAATCATGCTCTTCTTGTTTGTGCTGCGCAAATAGGAATACTCAACTACAGATGTTGTGACGGTCAAGAGCATTCGCCAAGTTCTTCGATTGTATGACATGGCTAGCCAAATCCCGATATTCACTTTATCAAAAGGCTCTAATGGGTTGGTTCTGAATCTTGCAAGCTGGGAATCACTGAGATGTGTAGGCCTCTTTGTTGTACTTATTATTTGAATCTTATTTGTTGGTTCTGAATTGTGCAAGCTGGGAATCAATGAGATGTATAGGCATCTTTGTTGTACTTATTATTTGGATATTATTTGTTGGTTCTGAATCTTGCAAGCTGGGAATCAATGAGATGTGTAGGCATCTTCGTTGTACTTATTATTTGGATCTTATTTGTTGGTTCTGAATCTTGCAAGCTGGGAAACACGGCATGATGATGCAGAGGACAACAACCATAAAAAATAGTTCAAACTTGGTAGTGTTATCTTTGTGAAAGTGCGACAAATGTGCTGATCGTGTGTGTCCTGAGAATAATAATTCTAATTGTTGTGCATGTTGATCCCGTGGCACTGATAGAATGAGCCAATGCATTGCTTGTTCTAAGTATAAATTTCTATTAAAGCTAATTAAATTTAAATCAAGTGACCACTAACTCCTGTTACTAGATGATACCACGCGCGTTGCTGCGAGAATTCTTAGTCTATAACCATGAAGGTAGATAAACTGACCAACTTTTTGCATAGTGTATTTACGTACTTAAGTTTAAAAAAATTGCAATGGACATAGTACTTTCTATAAATATAAATACTGCAAAATGTGAATTATGCGATCATTTTTTTACTAAATATAGGACATAAGCAATCTTATGTGACTTGCATGAATATTAGGACACTAACGGGGATTATGAAATAGACACAGTATCAAAGATGTACGAATGCCTTTCTGGGATAGTTATTGTAGTAGTTGTTGTAAATCAATCTTCATATCTGATATGTGACAGTAAATGGTGGAGCTCAAATATCAACAAAAAGAACAAATTCGTTTCCCTCTCATTTTTGCAAAAGTGAGTACCAATTTCTTTGTCTGAAAAAGAGCATGAGTACTTATCATAAGAACCAAGACCCAAATAATAGATTGGAGTTAGAATTTGTTTGTAACAAAAAAAACTATGCATGAAAACTTGTAAGCTACATTCCTCGACGCCCATGATGCACCACAATACATCACATCCTTCTGTGTTCTCTTTCCAGCGAAGTTCATCGTTAGCTGCAGTCAACATGTTGCATCATATGAGTCAAGAACACTCAAAAGAACCCTACGTTAATAACCCGGTATACATACTTGTATAATTATAATTGGGCCATAATGAGAATTTTACCTTTAATCATTGACACACCAGTAGCTAGCTGCTTGGTTCGGTGCACATAATGGACAAAAATTTATTTGTACCAAGTAAAATACCAACATCAGAATGGCTTTGATTGACTGAAGTGAGATGGAAACATGATGAGGCAGTTTAGGGACGAATACACTTCTCAGGCTGTATGTGTGTAGAGCCGGAGCAGCAGTTACTATAAATATAATATATTCCTGGATGGATAACATCGGCAATCCATTTGAAACAATGAAGAAGAACCCACAAACCGTAGATGTATCCACGAGCTAAATCCAAAGAAAGAAAGGAATAGCAAGAAAAGAGAGTTGTGGATAAGGTGCTTGTGCCAGTTACCGTGTCACGGCAAATGCATGAGTCAGAGCAGATCGGCCTTGGCGTGAGATTCTTGACGGCATGCAGGAGCAGATCAGCCTGGACCGCCATGGAGATGAGGCGACGACGAGCAGCCCCTTGTCCTCACCATCAGCCAGCTATTGTGTGGGGTTCTTTGACGGCGTGCAGGAGTGCATCAACCTCAACCTTGGTGGAGATGACGTGACAGTGAGCAACCCCTCGTCGTCTCCATCTAGCATATGGATCGGGAAAGGAGGCCTCACCATGGTGGGTGTAGGAGGGTACCAGAGTTCTCCATGTCACGCAATCCTCCTCCTCTACCTTGCTCAGGGGCTGGATCGGGAGGAGAGGAGATGGGCAAGTGGGAGGAAGGCCTCCTGCGTGACTCACGCATGGGCTGGACAAAGGAGAGGGGGTGGATCATGGTATCATGAGGGTGGGCGGGAGCGTACATCGGCTGCCCCCGCGATGAAACAACAATGGGGAGGTGTGAGGCAGACGGCGGTGATGCTTGGTGCTTCGTGCAGGAAGCAATGCAAATCTAGTATTTATGATCCATGGATGGAAGACCAAAAGGAACGATTACGTATGGGAAAGAAAAGAAAAGGGTCGCTTTTATTTTGGTGGAGAAGATGAATAGATCTAGGGATAGAATTAGTGGATGGGCAGTTAAACCCATGCGTTTTGTGGGTAAGGTAGCGACTCGTCCACCATGTCGGGGGCGAGAGAAAAGGGATGACGTGGTGCATGGAGTTGGACGAAAAACGTAGATCGGCTGATGTGGTTGCATGGCTGAGGTGGATAGCTTGCATGTGGAGATAAGTCAAGTAGTGGGGGTGAACTTCTTAAGTATATAGGATTACAATACCAATACAGACCCGCTCGTGAACTGACGTGTGGCCGGAGTAGGTTTCTTAATGGAGGCGTTTGAATGCGCTGAGGGTGCATCTTCTGCCGGGCGTCACGAGGGACGAGGGAGGGTAGTAACTGTTGTCGCCTGTACACACTCAAAGGTAATCGTTGAATCCAGTTCCCCAAGAGCTGAAAAACGAACTGCTGCCGCCGCCTACACACTCGTTCACTCGAAGAGACTCCAATGGCGATATGAGGGGTGAGCCTGCTGGATATGGACTTCAGCAAGGAGTTCCCCTTTGAGTTCGCCGTTCAGTCCTATGGCTGCACCAAGTTGAATGTGATGTACACCAACGATCCGGACTCGGTGAAGCTCTGCCTCGCCGAGTTCAAGCAGTACCTACAGGACGAGAAAGCACAAGGTTGCAGGACTAGACCTTGTGCCCATCCATTCGTCTCCTGACAGGGACCAGCGGATCGCCGTCGCCTAGGTATGTGTGCGGGACGAGGTTATCATCTACCACTTCTGTAGGGCCATCAGAGGTTCTGGAGCATTCGCTCATTTCATCAGCAGCGCCGACTGCACCTTTGCTACGGTGGAGAGAAGGAAGAACGCGACGATTCGGCCATCTGGTGCAACAAGCTTGTCGACATCTAGAAGAAATACAAAATCATCAGCAATGGGCAGGAGAAGGACTCCGTGGTTGACCTCACCGAGACCATCATCGACCCCTAGTACGCCAACCAGAAAGAAGACAACGATACCAAGGACCTGAACACGTGGGAGGTACCTCTGAATCTAGCCTACATAACCTACGCGGCCAAGGACGCATACGCATGCTATGACATGTACAGGCAGATCTTGGACATGAGGGCATGTCTGCTTCTCAGAATCGACGAGTACACGGACAGCCGCAGCGTCATGATCAAGCGTGCCAGGAAGGTCTAGATGTTGTACTTTATCTATTTATAAGCACCTTTATCATCTGAGTGTTTCATGCATTAGCCTATGTGTCGTAATTATCTGTTTTGTCCGAAATATTTCTTTTAAGAACCCATTAACCTGATTGCTTTTTTTAGTGGCTATTTGCTTATGTATGTAACTAGTTCACTTGTCCGTTAAAAAAACTAGTTCACTCGGTTGTCGCGCTTTGAATCTCCTTCCTCCCAACATATTCCCCTCCTCATGTGGACCCAGCAGGTCTCTGAATTTTCTCCCACTTTCTTTTTCGATGTAAATTGAGTTTTCTCCAAAGATTTTCCCTAGAACCAACTCAACTGTCCCACGTCTAGCCTAAAAAATAATAATACCCCACATACTATTAACTCATCAAATTTAAATGATATTTTATTTCGTAAGTTGAAAGTTCTTACAAAATAATTATAATAATTGTTTATATATAACTTGGCAAGTTAACTCCTAGTGATTGCGTACATAAGCTTGCAAAGATTTTACTGACCGGTGCAGTAATAGACGTGCAATCATGTGTTTATGTTTTATAACATTTATCCGTCTAGCCCAACATGATATTTTCACCCAGCCCAGCAAGTCCGCGGATTTCAAGAAAAATGAAAATGGGATTTAAATTCTACCATATATAAATGGGCTGCATAGATGCTACATCATTTTTTCACCCAGTGTCGGTGTACTAGAGTAGGGGTACCCTAGTATCCCGTACTGCACGGACGATTGCAAAGACACCTGACAGTGGTTTGCCTCACACCGCCAAGATCCTCCGTGGCTCCTTTGGAGCTATTCAAGAACAAAGTATTTGATTAAGAAGACAAGGCCCCGGCAAGAGGAGCTTGCCGGGAAGGCCACTCAAGGCATGCAGAAGACAAGGCCCCGGCAAGAGGAGCTTGCCGGGAAGGCTCGGAGCGCGACAAGCCTCCGGACGCGACAAGGATTCGACCACGGCAAGGCGCTTGCCGTGGCAAGCAACCTCTCTCCATCTCCGCTCCAGCTCATCCAGCAACGTGTCGCCATGGGACCATTCCATGCGCGCGTGTTGAGAGGCTGGGCAGCCAGCGAAGAGCAGCGATAAGCGGCGCTGACAAGCTTGCCATCGTGGCGAGCGGTGGCGCACCTGACGGTCTCTGTTGCCTTTGTTTGGGCGACATCGACGGGCATTTATTGCTTTTGTCCCTTGCCGTCGAGTTAGGTATTTTGCACTGCATAATCGCTCGAGTAGGTGTACCTACTCCTGTTTTTACATTTGTACCCTCGCCTATGTTGCCACCTATCGGAGACCCCTTGAGCATATAAAAGGAGGCCCATGCGCAACGTAGGAGGGGTGGGAGGTTCGGTTCATTCGACTCACTAGAGACCAGACACGCTCACGCTTAGGTTTTGTAGCTCGATCGCTCCCTAGCAAGAACACAATACATCAAACAAGCAGCAGTAGGGAGTTTTATCTCTGGAGAGCTCCGAAGCTGGGTAAACTGCTCGTGTGCCTCGCCTCGATCCGCTCTTCGTGCGATCTCCGCCCCCCTCCGAACCACAAAGGGGCCTGGTCCGCCGGCCCCATAGGTGTTCGTGGGTACGATCACCCAGCCCACCAAATGGACTAAAAAAACAAATGGACTGGCTGACATGTGGGCCAGTAGGTCGAAGCCTAAGAAGGCGTTGGATTTACATCCAACGGCCGGCATTCTTCTTCAATCTCTCGTCTTCTTCCCCCAACGCTGCCGGGACCGCCTGCTCCAGCCTTTGGCGTCCAGTGGAGTTGTTTTGCGCTCCTCAGCAAAACGCTACCCCGCCGACGGCCAGGCCATCCCTCCACTCCGCACCTCCTGTTATTCTATGCCGAGTGTAGGCCCACCCCGCACCTGAACCAGTAAAGTTTCCCACTCCTCTTCGTCTGCGACTCCACTACCGCGTCTTCCCCATCTCTGGGTCGTTCCAGTCTGGGGCCTCGCCGTCGTCCACCACCTCGGTGCACTCGGCGTGACGTGGTCAACATACGAGAGTCATCGGAAGAGGACTGTACATGGAGAGCCTGACGGTTGGGACCCACGAGGTGCATGGTGGCATGCAAGGAAAGTTCCTCCTTATTACGCACTGTACGTGGACTGTACGTGGGAAGGGCTTTTGTATTTCGTGAAAAAATGTTCCCCTCACGATGTGTCGGACTCCACCAGCTATATCTTCGCACGCAAGGAAGTGCCTCCTTATTACGCACAAAAAATGAATACCACCGTTAGCTGGGACCCACCATAGTGGGTGGCTGACTTAGGGGCCTACTAAGTTGACGGGACGGAGGGCTTTGTCAACTTAGTCAATATGAACGATTCTAGCTCCAGTGACTGCACGATGTCCATCCAACGGCCATAGTGCTTCTTCAACCTCTGGTCTTCTTGCTCCAACCGCCCAAAGCAGCGCCGGTTGTGCCGCGTGCTCCTGCCTCTCGTGGCCGGCTGTGATGCCGCGGAGGCCTCACCGCCCCTACTACTCCCACCGCTGGCCCAGGGCATCCCTCTACTCACCCACACCCCTTGTTATTCTGCGGCGACGACAGCCTCACGCCGCAGCCAAACCAGTGAACCCTTGTACTCCACTCCGCGTGGGCATCCACTTCCGCGTCTTCCCCGGCTCCGCGTCTTCCCCTTCCTAGGCCTCATCGTCGTCCATCGCCTTGCTGCTCTCGGCGCGGCGTGGTAAATGTGGTCAACAACCGACTTCCATCGGAAGAGTACTGTACGTGGAGAGGCTGACAACTGGGTCCATGGCCACAGCCCAGTTTTTTTGTGATTTGCCAAGTAGGTCACTTTATCAGGCCTGTTGGGCTGCAAATCTTTCAAGACGAGGAGAGCTTCATTCGGCTGGCCGAGAAAGTGTCCTATCAGTAATGAGAAATGGGTTGTACATTTTTAAAACACATCAAACCGGCAATTAGTTTCAAATTTCTTTTTTTTCATTTCGAGATTTTAAATAGCATTGATTTTTATGCGTGGACAATTTGTTGGATTTTATATTGATATACATTTATTTTTTAAATCAGTTTGAATGTGACTCAAAATTTCGGGATTAAAAACAGTTCGGACCGCACCGAAATATGCAAAATTCCATATAATCTTTTAACCGTGGCCACAATATGGGCTGTAATGCTAACAAAAAGAATATGGGCTCCAAAAAACCTTAAGAATTAGCAAATGGGCTATAAATTATTAGAAATAATGGGAGATGGGATGTATGCTATTTTCCACAGATTTTAGGCTTTCCTAAAAAAAGGTTGACACACAAGCAGTGACTGTTGGATTTCCATCCAACGGCCATCGTGCTTCTTCAATCTCTGCTCTTCCTGCTCCAGCCGCTCAAACAAGCGCCAAGGGAGTGCTCGCCTCTCCTCCTCGTGGCCGGGTTGCCGCCAAGCAGCCTCACCGCCCCACCGTACTCCCATCACTGGCCTAGCCATCCGTCTACTCACCCACACCTGCTGTTATTCTCCGGCGATGGCAGACGAACCAGTAAACCCTCGTACAGTCGTAGGTGGGCATCCGCTGCCAAGTCTTCCCCGGCTCCGCGTCGTCCCCTTCCTAGGCCTCGTCGTCGTCCACCGCCCTGGTGCTCTTGGCGCGGCCTGGTCAACATGGTCAACGACCGACATGCATCTGAAGTGGACTGTACGTGGAGAGGCTGACAACTGGGTCCACGGCCGCAGCAAGGAAGTGCCTCCTTATTACGCGCAAAATAATGATTCCTCCACCTGACAGCGGGGAACCACCGGACGGGCCACCATATTTCGCGAAAAAAATGTTTCCCCCTGACTGCTGGGACCCACCAGCTACATCTTCGCACACAAAGAAGTGCGTCCGGGCAAAAAATAAACGATTCGCCCCCCTGACTGCTGGGACCCACCAGCTACATCTTCGCACGCAAGGAAGTGCCTGACAGTTGGGACCCACCTGGTCGAAGCGTACGTACCGTTGTCATTATGGTTGCGAACATGTACGTACATATATACTGGTCGATGTAGAGGCGTGCACGTGTCGTAGTAGAGGTTCTCACCTAGCATGGACACGTACGTACAACGGCCAGTGTGCAAGAAAGAAAATATAGCCACATACGTACATACGGGCGAGGTCTCGAACGCCTACTCGCGCATATATACGTATGATCAGGGCTCGTGTACATGGCTGGGTCGGAACGGAGAAACATCGTCGTCGTCGTGTTCATGGGGAGCCAACCGGCTAGGTTGGAACAGAATGCATCGTCATGTTCATCGGGAGGTCTTGGATGGAACAGGCGATGGAAATGAGGCCTGGCGTACCGCAGAACGGAGGAAACGACCTTGTGTTCGACCGACCACGTTCGAAACGGGATCCTGTTCATCGGGAGGGGTCTGGTGTACTGCAAAATGGAGGAAACGGACCTCCTACAGTCGAAACGAGGGTCCTGTTGATCGGGAGGGGTGTGGCGTACCGCAAAACGAACGAAACGGACTTGTGTTGGAGCGCTACGGTCGAAACGGGGGTCCTGTTCATCGGGAGGGGTGTGGCGTGCAAAAACGGACTCCACCGAATATTGTTCATCTCCACCGTCGACCTCCTCCAGCCTCCACGGGCCATCGCTCATCCACCGTCGACCTCCTCCGGCCTCCACCTGCGATCGCTCATCCACGGGCTCCTGCTCATCCAGCCTCCATCGCGGCGCTACTCCACCGGCCATCGCTCAACCACCCCTCTTCACAGGCTCCTGTTCAACCACCCTCCACGGGCTATCGCTCATCCACCCCTCCACCGTCTCATCGCTCATCCAGCCCTCCACGGGTCGCCCCTGTTCATCCAGTCCTCCATGGGGTCCTGTTCATCCAGCCCCAACCGCTCGATCAATCGGGGTCCTGTTCATCTAGAGGCAACACCACGGGTCCTGTTCATCCACCCCACCGCCACCGCTCATCCAACCCCCCATCCGCAACGCCACCGCTCATCCAAACCCCCCGCAACGCCATCGCTCATCCAAAGGCAGCATCGATCGACTTACATTAGCAGCGATGGCGAATCGCCGATCGCCGGGTTCGAAGAACGCGTAGCTGTAGTGCAATCGCCGGGTTCATTTAGAGCCCAACGCCTCGCTTCGGGTTCGATTAGAGCCAACACCGCACACACGCCAGACGTGTACGAGAAACGCGCATCGCTCGGCCCCTGACCACCCACTGTAATCGGGAACTCGCCAGAATTTTCCTCGCCCTCGCTTCTACCATGGTTTTTTCCGTCATGGACGGCCCAAAGAATGTCATGCAGCTGCGTCTCCGACCCGCCCAGGACGAAAAGCCCATTTTCCTGTCTTGATTTTTTGTCATAGAAGTAGGAGCCCACCACATCTATGATGATACCGGGTATTGTCACAATTATCATCATAGAAGTGTCATAAGTATGACAGAAAAAAAATTCGTTCGGCCCAAA
Organism: Aegilops bicornis; assembly: GCA_021605145.1. Classification (NCBI taxonomy): domain Eukaryota; kingdom Viridiplantae; phylum Streptophyta; class Magnoliopsida; order Poales; family Poaceae; genus Aegilops; species Aegilops bicornis. The sequence goes on along the minus strand of CM038669.1, from coordinate 510,654,061 downwards.
ATGTCATGGATGTGTCTTTTTTTTGTAGTGCATTATTTCACACTTCGGTTCGACATCATCTCAAACCATGTAAGTATTGCTTCTGCCTCAAGAGGGACACTCGCATCGCCTTGGTACATCATGACACGTGGGACCGCATGACAGGCCATGCTCCCCCACCGATCGCTCGGCAAAATCACATCATTTTTATTATACTTCCTCCGTGTCGGTTTACATGGCATGCAGGTCGTTCTAGGTTGAGAATTTAACTGGCTATATATGTGATGAACAGTACTCTAGCCTTTTAAAAAATGTATACTTTTGTACAGTAGTAGTATTGATGAATTGCGCCATGGAGCAAATCTTGAAATTAAAAAAAAGGTGGTACATATAGAGAGCGCTCGTCGCCAAATTATGCATATATTACTATTAAAAAAGCTAGTACTTGCTTAAATGAGGTGCTAAATTCTAGTATTAAAGAAATACTAGTATGAACATACTAAAGAGTTAAAGTAACGAGAAGAAACATAACATAGTTCTACTAGGGGCTCAGAACAACACACCCCTCAAATTAAACTAAGCAAACCTGAAATTAAACTATGCAACTAATCCGGTAGACACTGCATTAGAACCACCATGAGCAACGACACTGCCACCTTACTCGGAGTCCTTGTCCACGTCCTCGACTTCGTCCTTGTCCCTCTTCCTCTTGGCCGATACTTCTTTTCTTGAACTGCATACTTGGCTCTTGCTCTTCATCCAACCCTTGTAGATATTGAAACAAAGATAGCCATCCATTGCAGCGTAGTGGATGTGGTCTATATCTAGTACATTCCACTGCCATGCCTGACGATGGAACGTGTAATGAGGTTTCTCCAGTTTACCGTACGAAGGATGAACCATGGCTCCTGCCAGGGTCGGCATTGAAGGCTAACCACTGCAGGGCAACAGCCGATTCTCTGGAGGTCGAAGTGGTTTCCTACAACAAGGCCTATCCGACCCAGGACTCTTTTTCCATCCGTAAAGTCTACAGTAATGAATTTGACTAGGTCGCTCTTGAGGAAGTTCTTAAAATCTTGGCATTCAACGTCGGCATGGCATATGTGGTAGACCAAGCATAAGTCATGCACGCAAACCTGGATCACGGCGGGCTTCTTACTCTCTTGCTCCTTTAGATCCTTCTCTCGTCCCAGGACAGTGGTGTACTCAACATCTAGCCCAGCAACCCACTCATCATTTGAGTGTTCGAACACGAGTCTGAAGTGAGCAAGGCATCCTTTCACCATCGCCGAAGAACGGGTGTAGATGACGTCGAACTCATCGCCGGTGATGGTTCTAACCTTGTACTCACCACCGATCATGGAGATTTGGGACGCCATGGATTTGGAAGGAGGGTTAGGATTAGTGGAACTGCCGCAATGTGAAAGGACGGGACGACTAGGAGCGAACCGTCGTAATATTAAAGGACGTGTGAGGACGAGTAGGAGCGAACTGCTAGCATGCGAACGGCAGGGTAGTGGCTTTCCATTTCTCCCATGATACGGGCTTCTGAGAGCCCTTGGATCTGAGATCGAACAGTTGCATGGCGTCATTCTAGACCTATGGGTGAATATCCTATCCTGGAGGGTTATTCTGCAAATTTTCAGCAACTTAGCATGCGACCATTTGATCTCAGATCCAAGGGCTGCTGCCAAAGAGCTCAGATCATGGTCGCGCCTACCACGCATCAATCACGTCCACTCAAGTGGTCGCGCCTTTGGAGATTTAACATGGTGCGTTAGGCTATCTGATGTTGACATGTCATACATAGTCATCACTTAGTCACTCATACTACAACAAGGTTAGCTATAAGGTTGGCTATAAGTGTATTTTTTACTTCTCTCTATCTCTTTCTTCGTAGAATAGTATTTATTGCATTTTCCATGGAGTGACCTCTTCCAATGAAATGGTGCTTAGATGAGGTGCTAAGGGCATTAAATGGCTTGGCAATCAAGTCCCCAATGCATAGGTGCTTAGTTTTTTGTTGCTAAGTTTGCTTTATTTAATTAGCTATAGACTCAAAATTGTCTTTTCACCTAGGTACACGCGCTTAGCACCGTTTGTTCCTTGGGTCGCCAAACTAGTCTCTCACTTCTCAATTAACTTGCCACATCAGACTTTATGCCTATGTGGCAAGCTTAGCACCTGTAGGAGAAAGTAAGTACAATAGTGGGCTACAAGCCCGCTTTACATAACATTTTTGCATATGTGGAGGAAAGAGGCAAGGAAAAAGGGGAGAAGTGGGCTCTCATGTGATACGTCTCCGTCGTATCTACTTTTCCAAACACTTTTGCCCTTGTTTTGGACTCTAACTTGCATGATTTGAATGGAACTAACCCGGACCGGCGCTGTTTTCCGCAGAACTGCCATGGTGTTATTTTTGTGCAGAAATAAAAGTTCTCGGAATGACCTGCAAATTCACGGAGCAACTTTTCATAATTAATAAAAAAATACTGGCGAAAGAATTAGCGTCAGGGGGCCCACACCCTGGTCACGAGGGTGAGAGACGCGCCCCCTCCCCTAGGGTGCGCCCCCTGCCTCGTGGGCCCCCTGGTTGTCCACCGACCTCAACTCCAGCTCCATATATTTGCTTTCGCAGAGAAAAAAATAAAAGAAGAAGGGTTCATCGCGTTTTACGATACGGAGCCGCCGCCAAGCCCTAAAACCTCTCGAGAGGGCTGATCCGGAGTCCGTTCGGGGCTCCAGAGAGGGGAATCCGCCACCGTCGTCATCATCAACAATCCTCCATCACAAATTTTATGATGCTCACCGCCGTGCGTGAGTAATTCCATCGTAGGCTTGTTGGACGGTGATGGGTTGGATGAGATTTACCATGTAATTAAGTTAGTTTTGTTAGGGTTTGATCCCTAGTATCCACTATGTTCTGAGATTGATGTTGTTATGACTTTGCTATGCTTAATGCTTGTCACTAGGGCCCGAGTGCAATGATTTCAGATCTGAACCTATTATGTTTTCATGAATATATGTGAGTTCTTGATCCTATCTTGCAAGTCTATAGTCACCTATTATGTGTTATGATCCGTTAACCCTGAAGTGACAATAATCGGGTTACTTACCTGTGATGACCGTAGTTTGCGGAGTTCATGTATTCACTAAGTGTTAATGCTTTGGTCCGGTACTATATTAAAAGGAGGCCTTAATATCCCTTAGTTTCCATTAGGACCCCGCTGCCACGGGAGGGTAGGACAAAAGATGTCATGCAAGTTCTTTTCCATAAGCACGTATGTCTGTATTCGGAATACATGCCTACATTACATTGATGAACTGGAGCTAGTTCTATGTCACCCTATGTTGTAACTATTACATGAGGAATCGCATCCGACATAATTATCCATCACGGATCCAATGCCTACAAGCTTTTCACATATTGTTCTTTGCTTGGTTACTTTGCCGTTGCCACTGTTACAATTACTACAAAACTGCTACTGTTACTTTTGCTATTGTTACCGTTACTTCCATACTACTTTGCTACTAAATACTTTGCTGCAGATACTAAGTTATCCAGGTGTGGTTGAATTGACAACTCAACTACTAATACTTGAGAATATTCTTTGGCTCCCCTTGTGTCGAATCAATAAATTTGGGTTGAATACTCTACCCTCGAAAACTGTTGTGATCCCCTATACTTGCGGGTTATCAAGACTATTTTCTAGCGCCGTTGCCGGGGAGCATAGCTCTATTCTTTGAGTCACTTGGGATTTATATCTGTTGATCACTATGAAGAACTTGAAAGATCAAAGAACTAAAATTTATCCCTCAACTACGAGGGAAGGTAAGGAACTGTCATCTAGCTCTGCACTTGATTCTCCTTCCGTTATGAGGAAACTTGCGACACCTAAACCTGCTTCTGCTATTAATTCTGATATGTCGCATGTTATTGATGATGCCACTTCTGCTATGCGTGATACTTGTGATGAAACTACTTTTGTGCTTGATACTACTGTGCCATTAGGTGAATTTCTTGATGAACAACTTGCTAGGCTAGGGAGAATGAAATTATTGAAACTGGTAATATTGATGATTGTGATGATGAAGGTTCTCCCCCTAAATATGAATTGTCTGTTGTTCCTGAGGGTTATGTTATGGATGAAGAAACTGCTAGAGATTTTCTTGCTTGTAATGATAGATCAGATCTTAAGAAATTATTAGCTAAACTGAAACAAAAAACTCTGAATGCTAGAATGAAACATGACCCTGCTTTTCCTACTTCACCAGCCTTTGTTACTGATAAGGATTATGAATTCTCTGTTGATCCTGAGATAATTACTTTAGTTGAATCTGATCCTTTTTATGGCACTGAATCTGAAACTGTAGTGGCACATATTACTAAGTTAAATGATATAGCCACCCTGTTTACTAATGATGAGAAATCTCGCTATTACTATATCCTTAAAATACTTCCTTTCTCATTAAAGCGTGATGCTAAGGCATGGTTTAATTCTCTTGATCCTGGTTGTGTGCGTAGTTCCCAGGATATGATTTACTACTTCTCTGCTAAATATTTCCCTGCTGATAAGAAACAAGCTGCCTTGAGGGAAATTTATAATTTTGTGCAAATCGAAGAAGAGAGTCTCCCACAAGCTTGGGGGAGGCTTATCCGATTACTTAATTCTTTGCCTGATCATCCTCTTAAGAAAAATGAAATACTTGATATCTTCTATAATGGACTTACCGATGCTTCCAAGGACCACCTGGATAGCTGTGCTGATTGTGTTTTCAAGGACAGGACAGTCGACCAAGATGAATTGCTATTAAATAATATGTTGGCAAATGAAAATAATTGGGCACCTCCTGAACCAACTCCTAAGCCAACTCCTAAGAAAAGTGGTGTTCTATTTCTCAATCCCGAAGATATGCAAGAGGCAAAGAAATCTATGGAAGACAAAGGTATTAAAGCTGAAGATGTTAAAAATTTACCTCCTGTTGAAGAAATTCATGGCCTTAATATACCACCTAAAGCAATACAAGGTCTTGATAACCCGACATAGGTAGTGAAGGTAAACTCTCTTTATAGATATGATAAAGTTGAAATCTCGTCTACTAAGTTTGCTAGCAAATGCTTAGATGAATTTTATGATTTTATGGATAAACAATCAAATTTGAATGATTATGTTTGTAAACAATTGAAGAATAATGCTTATATGATTGGACGCTTGAGTGATTATATGTCTAGAGTTAAGGGTGAACTTAAACTCACTAGTAAACATGTTTCTATGGTCACCACTCAAGCCGAAGAAGTACTTAAGGCTCATAATGAATTGCTTGATGAATTAAATAATAAACGTGACTTTTTTGTTAGAGTGGCTACTAGAATTGGTAAAATGACTCAGGAACCTTTGTATCCTGAAGGCCACCCTAAGAGAGTTGAACAAGATTCTCAAAAAAATAATTTAGATGCTCCTAGTCCTTCTAAAAAGAAGAAAAAGAAAGATGATAGGACTTTGCATGCTTCTAGTGAACCTATTGTAAAAACACCTGAGAATCCTAATGATACTTCTATCTCTGATGCTGAAACACAATCTGGAGATGAACATGAACCTAATGATAATGCTAATAATGATGTTCATATAGATGCTCAACCTAGCAATAACAATATATAGAAATTGAACCTGCTGTTGATCTTGATAACCCACAATCAAGAAATCAACGTTATGATAAGAGAGACTTTGTTGCTAGGAAGCATGGTAGGGAAAGAGAACCATGGGTTCAGAAACCCATGCCTTTTCCTCCTAAACAATCCAAGAAAAAGGATGATGAGGACTTTGAGCACTTTGCTAAAATTATTAGACCTATTTTCTTACGCATGCGCTTAACCGATATGCTTAAAAAAAACCTTATGCTAAATACATGAAAGATATCATTACAAATAAAAGAAAAATACCTAAAGCTGAAATCTCCACCATGCTTGCCAACTATACCTTTAAGGGTGGAATACCTAAGAAACTTGGTGATCCCGGAGTACCCACTATACCGTGCTCCATCAAAAGGAATTATGTTAAAACTGCTTTATGTGATTTAGGAGCCGGTGTTAGTGTTATGCCTCTTTCCTTATACCATAGACTTGAATTAAGTAAGTTGACACCTACTGAGATATCTTTGCAAATGGCTGATAAATCAACTGCTATACCTGTCGGCATTTGTGAGGACGTGCCTGTTGTTGTTGCGAATATTACTATCTTAACAGACTTTGTTATTCTTGATATTCCTGAGGACGACAGTACGTCGATTATCCTTGGTAGACCCTTTTTAAATACTGCAGGTGCTGTTATTGATTGCAACAAAGGCAATGTCACCTTTCATGTTAATGGTAATGAGCATATGGTATACTTTCCGAGGAAACAACCTCAAGTTCACAGCATAAATTCTATTGGGAAAATTCAATCAATAATTATTGGAGGTTTTGAATTTCCTCTTCCTACTGCAAAGAAAAAGTATGACATTCTTATTATTGGGGATGTTCATATCCCCGTTGAGGTAACCTAGTGTCACTTTGAAATTTCTCGGGTTTCATGTAATTCGGAATGAATTGGTTAACAAGACTTGATCAACCGTGTTAGTGGATTCCTTTTGATGAGCATGAGATGGATGAAGTTAGAAGGCACAACCTTCTATTCCCTCTCTTTACTTTATGTTACTTAGAATAAATAAAGTAAAAATAGTATATTTTGCCTGTTTACTGAATTATCTTTGCAATAAATAATATCACGAAAACAAAAGTTCTCCAAATGCCATGCCAATTTGATATGATTTTTTCTGGAATATTTGAGAATATCTGGCACTGAGAACACAACAGTGGGAGCAAGCACCTGGCCACGAGGGTCCAGGGCGCGCCCCCTGCCTCGTGGGCCCATGGTGGCTCCCCTCCACTTATTCCTGCACCCACGCACTTCTTCTTCCTCCCAAAAAAATCACTATCTAGCTCAAGCACGAGTTCTAGCTCGTTTTGCTGCCATTTTTGATCTCCTTCCTCAAAGCTCCATTCACAAAACTTCTTTGGGGGATTGTACTTTGGTATGTGACTCCCCCAATGATCCAATTAGTTTTTGTTCTAGTGCTTTATTCATTGCAAATTCTTGCTGCTTGGGTGACCCTGTTCTTGAGCTTGCATGTCAAATTTATGAGGTCCCAAGTAATTCTAATGCATGATAGAGGCTCTAGGCACTTGTGGGAGTAGTTGCTATCAATTTCATTAAGTTTGTTTCACTTTTATTTTGAGTCACTAAAAATTTCAGATATTTTCAGAAAATGATGAAGAGATTCTTCTTGAGGGGCTCTTCTAGCCAGGGCTCTAAGGATAAACAAGCTAAGGAGAATGAAAAGCCCAAGTATAATATTCCTCGTGTGGCGGAAGTACGGCCGTGTGAATGGCCTTGTGATGATTTCTTGAGAGCAGCTGGGATATATGATGATTTCTATTCTTTGGTTGATAATGCGGGCCTCACCGACTTCCTACACAACCAGCTTGAACAGTATCTCTTACTCACCAATACTTTTGTGCAAAATTTCTACTTTTATCCTAAGAAGTCACCTCCTTCAATAGAGTTTAAATTATATGATGTTGATAGGGAGATGTCACTTTATGAATTTTGCACGATTTGCAAGATACCCTTCGGGGGTAGCTTAGAGGAACCACATCATAAAGATGTGGAAGGATTTATTGACACTATCACTGTAGGGGAAACGAGGAAAGTTTCCGATGCACGAATAACTAGCATTCATTTTCTGTCTTATGCTACTTTGCAATATCTGCTAGTCGATGCTTGATTGGTCGCGGAAACTGTGAAAACCTTAGTATTCCTGATATTATCATTTTGTTCCATGCTTTATTTCGTGATAACACTTTTAATATGGTTGCTATTATTGCTAGACGATTAAGCCTGAATCGTACAAAGGGCCCCATTTTTGGATGTATCTATGCTTCACGCCTCGCTAAACACTTCGAGATACCTATTAGGCACTATGAGGAAGAAGAAAAAGCGCTGCCCCCTACTTTTCTAGATTATAAGAGCATGATAGCACATGAATTTATTGTTACAAATGATGAGAATATGCTTAAATATAATCTGAGATTTCCTAAGAAACACAATGAAACTATTATCCTGCCTGCACCCTCTTTGTTTGATTTATCTTCAGGCACGTTTCTCGTCTTGCCGGAGGTCGTTCATGCATACGAGGCCAAACATCAGCCCCAGAGCCTAAGCCGGAACCACAGCTTGACCCTTATCGACCATCCTGTTATCAGTGGAATCCGGAGGATTTTGCCAACCAGTGGTACCCAGATGATGCATCTCAGTACAACAGAGGGAGTAGCTCTGACCCATGGCCATAGACCAACTTAGGCCAAAAGCCTAAGCTTGGGGGAGTATGTATTCCTCACCAACTTTACATTCATGTTCACACACTCATTCTAGTACCGGTGCTCATACTCTTTCATTGTACCATCGATGTTAGTTTATTTTATTTTGTTCTCCTGCTTTCTTCTTGTGTGTTACATAAACCTTAAGAAAAACCAAAAAAAATAGTTAGTTTAATTTCCATGCCTGTAGTAGTAATAATTAAAAGAAAAACTAAAAAAGATTTCTCGTTCTTCTTTTGCTTGTTGGGAGCTTTCCCGTGTAAATAATTTTATTTCTTTTCTTTTCCTTTGGGGGTCGAGAGGAGAAGACTATAATGAAAATGTCTAAGTGGCTCTCATATGCATAACTGATTTACTTTAACCAAGAGCCCATATTACTTTGTCTTCTATCTTGAAATGAATGCTTGCAGATTCCAGCTTAGTCCAATGCACGTGCACTATTATTATTATCCACACCGTTCGGTCGTGCAAGTGAAAGTCAATGATGGTCATATATGATGAAATGATTGGGATAAGAGGAGCTGGTATGAACTCGACCTCTCTTGTCTTTGTAAATATGATTAGCTAATCATTCCTGATTCAGCCTATTATGAATAAACATGTTTGCAATGACAATTAGAGATCATAGTTGCTTATGCCATGCTTAATTAGCTAGGAGCTTATAATGGTTTACCTTGTGTGCCAACATGCTATTAAAATGGTTGTGATGTGGTATGATAGGGTGGTATCCTCCTTTGAATGAATTGAGTGACTCGACTTGGCACATGTTCACGCATGTAGTTGAAAAATAATCAACATAGCCTTCACGATATTTATGTTCATGGTGGATTATATCCTACTAATGCTTGCACTCAGTGTCTATTAATTTTAATGCATGTTCATGACTGTTGTCGCTCTCTCAGTTGGTCGCTTCCCAGCCTTTTTCTAGCCTTCACCTGTACTAAGCGAGAATACTGCTTGTGCATCCAAACTCCATAAACCCCAAAGTTATCCCATATAAGTCCATAATACCTTCCTATATGCAGTATCTACCTGCCGTTCCAAGTAAATTTGTATGTGCCAAACTCCAAACCTTCAAATGAAATTCTGTTTTGTATGCTCGAACAGCTCATGTATCAACTAGGGTTGTCTTTATCTTCCATGCTAGCTGGGTTATTCTCAAGAGGAGTGGACTCCACTCCTCATTCACGAGAAAATGGCTGGTCGCCGGGATGCCCAGTCCCATGCTCAAATCAAATCAAAATAATTAAACAAAACTCCCCCAGGATTATTGTTAGTTGGAGGCACCTGTTGTTTCGGGTAAGCCATGGATTGATGATTGTTGGTGGAGGGGGGGTATAAAACTTTACCATTCTGTTTCGGGACCGCCTATAATGTGTGTAGCATGGAAGATATCGAGATCTCATAGTTGTTATGTTGACAATGAAAGTATACCGCTCAAAATGCTATTATCTCTGTTTTAAAATCGATCTCTGGCACCTCTACAAATCCCTGCTTCCCTCTACGAAGGGCCTATCTATTTACTTTTATGTTGAGTCATCACCCTCTTATTAAAAAGCACCCGCTGGAGAGCACCGCTGTCATTTGCATGCATTACTATTAGTTTATATTGGGTATGACTATGACTAGATCTCTTTTACCATGAATTACAATGTTTAGTCAGTCCTTGATCTTTAAAGGTGCTCTGCATTTATGTTTGCAGTCTCAGAAAGGGCTAGCGAGATACCATCTTGTTATATCATATTATGATTGTTTTGAGAAAGTGTTGTCATCAGAGTTTTATTATTATTGCTCGTTAGCTGATTATGCCATTGATATGAGCAAACATGAGACCTAAGTGTTATTGTGAATGTGGTTAGTTATAATCATTGCTGAAAACTTGAATGCCAGATTTACATATTTACAACAACAAGAGAAAACAGAGTTTGTAAAAGTTTTTCTTTATCACTTTCAGTTTATCAACTGAATTGCTTGAGGACAAGCAAAGGTTTAAGCTTGGGGGAGTTGATACGTCTCCGTTGTATCTACTTTTCCAAACACTTTTGCCCTTGTTTTGGACTCTAACTTGCAAGATTTGAATGTAACTAACCCAGATTGACGCTGTTTTCAGCACAACTGCCATGGTGTTATTTTTGTGCAGAAATAAAAGTTCTCGGAATGACCTGCAAATCCACGGAGCAACTTTTCAGAATTAATAAAAAATACTGGCGAAAGAATTAGCGTCAGGGGGCCCACACATTGGTCACGAGGGTGGGGGCGCGCCCCCTCCCCTAGGGTGCCCCATACCTCGTGGGCCCCTGGACGTCCACCGACCTCAACTCCAACTCCATATATTTGCTTTCGCGGAGAAAAAAATAAAAGAAGAAGGGTTCATCGCGTTTTACGATACGGAGCCGCCGCCAAGCCCTAAAACCTCTTGGGAGGGCTGATCTGGAGTCTGTTCGGGGCTCCGGAGAGGGGAATCCGTCGTTGTCATCATCATCAACCATCCTCGATCACCAATTTCATGATGCTCACCGCCGTGCGTGAGTAATTCCATCGTAGGCTTGCTGGACGGTGATGGGTTGGATGAGATTTACCATGTAATTAAGTTAGTTTTGTTAGGGTTTGATCCCTAGTATCCACTATGTTACGAGATTGATGTTGCTATGACTTTGCTATGCTTAATGCTTGTCACTAGGGCCCGAGTGCCATGATTTCAGATGTGAACCTATTATGTTTTCATGAATATATGTAAGTTCTTGATCCTATCTTGCAAGTCTATAGTCACCTATTATGTGTTATGATCCGTTAACCTCGAAGTGACAATAATCGGAATACTTACCGGTGATGACCGTAGTTTGAGGACTTCATGTATTCATTAAGTGTTAATGCTTTGGTCCGTACTCTATTAAAAGGAGGCCTTAATATCCCTTAGTTTCCATTAGGACCCCGTTGCCACGGGAGGGTGGGACAAAAGATGTCATGCAAGTTCTTTTCCATAATCTCGTATGACTATATTCGGAATACATGCCTACATTACATTGATGAACTGGAGCTAGTTCTGTGTCACCCTATGTTATAACTATTACATGAGGAATCGCATCCGACATAATTATGCATCATTGATCCAATGCCTACGAGCTTTTCACATATTGTTCTTTGCTTAGTTACTTTGTCGTTGCCACTCTTAAAATTACTACAAAACTGCTACTGTTACTTTTGCTATTGTTACCGTTACTTCCATACTACTTTGCTACTAAATACTTTATTGCAGATACTAAGTTAACCAGGTGTGGTTGAATTGACAACTCAACTGCTAATACTTTAGAATATTCTTTGGCTCCCCTTGTGTCGAATCAATAAATTTGGGTTGAATACTCTTCCCTCGAAAACTGTTGCGATCCCCTATACTTGTGGGTTATCATCATGCAAGAGCCAGCCTCTACATTGTGGAGCATTGGGAGAGACACCTATATGGAGGTGGTTAGGAATTGGGAGACTCACGCCGGTCGTAGCGCCGCAGTTAAAATGATAATGGCAAGCCAAATCACGGGGCCCCACCTGTCCAGAGTAACTCGCTGTCAAATCACACAGCCCTACGTTTGTAGCAGCCTACTCCCTCATCTTCTCGCGTCTCTATCGAACCGACTAGGCGGAACTGCCCCGCCTACCTCCTAGGAAAAGCCCCGCCCTCGACTTTTCAATACTATATGTTTAGAAACTATATCCGCTTAAGAATCCAATGATATACTTTTTGTGACATAGTAATTCATATTTAGTTAGTCAAATGGATGACCTATAACTACGTGCACGCCCTATAAACCGAGATGCCTAAAAAACAAGATGGAGAGGGTAGTTCAGTACGTATCTTTTTAGATCAATATAGTCGGGATTCACCAAGGAGCAAAACCAAGTGGTAGGTTGCTCCTGTCGTGTTGGCGTAGCAACTCAAGCAGGGTCAGTCCGCACATGAAATGGCGACACACTTAACAGGACCCCTTTGGCCAACATGTGGCTCATCCACCGTCTTGTTCCACGTGTGATGCACCAAATTACAGTTTTGAGCAGCGGTTGGAATTGGAGGCACCCCGGTCGTAGCGCCGCAGTAGTAGAAAATGAGCGATGAGCGGTCAAATCACAAAGCCTCACCTTTCCCGCATTAAGTTGGACGGACGAAGCAACCATCATTTCACTCTAGGGCGCAAGAGCATAAAGAAAAGAGAAAACAATGATGCATGCGGCAGCTACCTAGAGCACCCTAGGGTAGGGGTCTCCACTACAGATCCTTTTTTTTTGAAAGCGCCTCCACTACAAATCGGCTTCTCCCTCATCCTCTTGAAGAAAACCGATGATGAGTGTGGTGGTAGGGTTTGTAGGAGTACTATAGCGTGCGGGGCCACGTCATAGTAAACGGGAGAGGGATTGAGTTCGTGTCGATGCCTTAAATATGTGTGGACCACTTGGTTTTACGGGAACGAGGTAGCATTTTGGTGGGTTCGGGGACCAGTGGAGATATAGTACGTACAAAAAATTGTGGACGTAGGTTCGACCGAAAGGCAATGATGCATGGGCCCTGCATTTTGATATTCCCGGGGCCGCGTGAAATTTGCTACTCTACTCAAAACTAGTAAGGTACACATGCATTGAACGCATGAGATTTCGAAACCAAATTATGAATAAATACACACTATAACATGTAAAGCTTTGAGTCATATATGCATGATGTAGATGTTTGTTTAGTTCTCATAGTTCATCTCATTCAAAATCAATTAGTTTTATAAAAATGTTAAGATTCATGGGGTTGTGCATTGTAAAGCATAAAGTAAAAAACAAATAATGGCAATCCATTTAGAAAAAAAATCAATTATGATACGGAAGATTCAAGAACAAAGGAGAAGTGCTTGTGTTTTGAGGTTTGTGCGTTATGCTTAAGTTCAACCATGTAGTCTTCTAAATTGTACATGTGGCAGATCTGGTGGAATGTTGATGATATCCAACGGCCAGTAGTGCTCGGATTTGCCATCTCTGCACTGTTGGGTTAGCTTCATCCAGCGACCATCTTTCAAAGTTATTCGCACACTATATAGTTCTTGTGCCATAGTTGCATGTCTTGGAAAAAAGTGTTGGGGAACGTAGTAATTTCAAAAAAATTCCTACGCACACGCAAGATCATGGTGATGCATAGCAACGAGAGGGGAGAGTATGTCCACGTACCCGCGTAGACCGTAAGCGGAAGCGTTAGCACAACGCGGTTGATGTAGTCGTACGTCTTCACGATCCGACCGATCAAGTACCGAACGCACGGCACCTCCGAGTTCAGCACACGTTCAACTCGATGACGTCCCTCGAACTCCGATCTAGTCGAGCTTCGAGGGAGAGTTCCATCAGCACGATGGCATGGTGACGATGATGATGTTCTACCGATGCAGGGCTTCACCTAAGCACCGCTACGATATTATCGAGGTGGAATATGGTGGAGGGGGGCACCGCACATGGCTAATAGATCTCAAGGATCAATTGTCGTACCTAGAGGTGCCCGCTGCCCCCGTATATAAAGGATCAAGGGGGAGGGGGCGGCCGGCCAGGAGGAGGCACGCCAAGGAGGAGTCCTACTCCCATCGGGAGTAGGACTCCCTCCTTTCCTAGTCCAAGTTGGAGAGGGGAAGGAAGGGAGAGAGGAGAGGAAGGAAAGGGGGGGCGCCGCCCCCCCTCCTTGTCCTATTCGGACTAGAGGGGGAGGGGGCGTGCGGCCAGCCCTGGCCGCCCCTCCTCTTCTCCACTTAGTGCCCATGAGGCCCATTAACCACCCCAGGGGGTTCCGGTAACCCCCCCCCCCCCCCCCGTACTCCGGTATACATCCGATAACCCCCGGAACCATTCCGGTGTCCGAATATAGTCGTCCAATATATCAATCTTCACGTCTCGACCATTCCGAGACTCCTCATCATGTCCGTGATCACATCCAGGACTCTGAACTATCTTCGGTACATCAAAACACATAAACTCGTAATATAACTGTCATCTAACTTTAAGCGTGCGGACCCGACGGGTTCGAGAACTATGTAGACATGACTGAGACACGTTTCCGGTCAATAACCAATAGCGGAACCTGGATGCTCATATTGTCTCCTACATATTCTACGAAGATCTTTATCGATCAAACCGCATAACAACATACGTTGTTCCCTTTGTCATCGGTATGTTACTTGCCCGAGATTCGATCGTCAGTATCTCAATACCTAGTTCAATCTCGTTAACGGCAAGTCTTTTTACTCATTACATAATGCATCATTCCATAACTAACTCATTAGCTACATTGCTTGCAAGGCTTATAGTGATGTGCATTACCGAGAGGGCCCGGAGATACATCTCCGACAATCGGAGTGACAAATCCTAATCTCGAAATACGCAAACTCAACATGTACCTTCGGAGACACCTGTAGAGCTCCTTTATAATCACACAGTTACGTTGTGACATTTGGTAGCACACAAAGTGTTCCTCCGGAAAACGGGAGTTGCATAATCTCATGGTCATAGGAACATGTATAAGTCATGAAGAAAGCAATAGCAACATACTAAACGATCAAGTGCTAAGCTAACGGAATGGGTCAAGTCAATCACATCATTCTCCTAATGATGTGATCCCGTTAATCAAATGAAAACTCATGTCTATGGCTAGGAAACTTAACCATCTTTGATTCAACGAGCTAGTCAAGTAGAGGCATACTAGTGACATTATGTTTGTCTATTTATTCACACATGTACTAAGTTTCCGGATAATACAATTCTAGCATGAATAATAAACATTTATCATGAAATAAGGAAATAAATAATAACTTTATTATTGCCTCTAGGGCAATTGCTAACATGATTCGAACAGACTTAAGCATCAATACAAGTGAGAAAATCTCATCGTATTCAACACCTTGAACTTGTCGAAAACCTTTCGCAACAAGTCGAGATTTGTAGATAGTAACACTACTATCAGTGTCCATCTTCCTCTTGAAGATCCATTTATTTCACTTGGCTTGCTGATCATCCAGCAAGTCAACCAAAGTCCATACTTTGTTCTCATACATGGATCCTATCTCAGATTTTATGGCCTCAAGCCATTCCGCGGAATCTGGGCTCATCATCGCTTCCTCATAGTTCGTAGGTTCATCATGGTCTAGTAACATGACTTCAGAATAGGATTAAAGTACCACTCTGGTGCGGATCTTAATCTGGAAGACCTACGAGGTTCAGTAGTAACTTGATCTGAAGTTTCATGATCATCATCATTAGCTTCCTCACTCATTGGTGTAGGAATCACTAGAACTGATTTCTGTGATGAACTACTTTCCAATTCGGGAGAAGGTACAATTACCTCATCAATTTCTACTTTCCTCCCACTCACTTCTTTCGAGAGAAACTTCTTCTCTAGAAAGGATCCATTCTTATTAATGAATCTTGCTTTCGGATCTGTGATAGAAGGTGTTACCCAATAGTTTCCTTTGGGTATCCTATGAAGACGCACTTCTCCGATTTGGGTTCGAGCTTATCAGGTTGAAATTTTTCACATAAGCATCGTAGCCCCAAACTTTTAAGAAATGACAACTTTGGTTTTTTGCCAAAACACAGTTCATAAGGCATCGTCTCAACAGATTTTGATGGTGCCCTATTTAAAGTGAATGCAGTTGTCTCTAATGCATAACCCCAAAATGATAGTGGTAAATCGGTAAGAGACATCATAGATTGCACTATATCCAATAAAGTACGGTTATGACATTCGGACACACCATTAAGCTGTGGTGTTCCAGGTGGCATGAGTTTGTGAAACTATTCCACAAGGTTTTAATTGAAGACCAAACTCGTAACTCAAATATTTGTCTCCGCGATCAAATCGCAGAAATTTTTAGTTTCTTGTTATGATGATTTTCCACTTCACTTTGAAATTCTTTGAACTTTTCAAATGTTTCAGACTTATGTTTCATTAAGTAGATATACACATATCTGCTCAAATCATCTGTGAAGGTCAGAAAATAACGATACTCGCCACGAGCATCAACACTCATTAGATCGCATACATCGGTATGTTTTATTTCCAATAAGTCAGTAGCTCGTTCCATTGTTCCGGAGAATGGAGTTTTAGTCCTCTTGCCCAAAAGGCACGGTTAGCAAGCATCAAATGATTCATAACCAAGTGATTCCAAAAATTCATCTTTATGGAGTTTCTTCATGCGCTTTACACCGATATGACCCAAACGGCAGTGCCACAAATAAGTTGCACTATCATTATCAACTTTGCATCTTTTGGCATCAATATTATGAATATGTGTATCACTACCATCGAGATTCAACAAACTATTTTCATTGGGTGTATGACCATCGAAGGTTTTATTCATGTAAACAGAACAACAATTATTCTCTGATTTTAAATGAATAACCGTATTGCAATAAACATGATCAAATCATATTCATGCTCAATGCAAATGCCAAATAACATTTATTTAGGTTCAACACTAATCCCGAAAGTATAGGGAGTGTGCGATGATGATCGTACCAATCTTGGAACCACTTCCAGCACACATCGTCACTTCACCCTCAACTAGTTTCTGTTTATTCTGTAACTCCTGTTTCGAGTTACTAATCTTAGCAACAGAACAAGTAACAAATACTCAGGGGATACTATAACCACTAGTAAGGTACACATCAATAACTTGTATATCAAATATACCCTTGTTCACTTTGCCATCCTTCTTATCCACCAAATATTCAGGGCATTTCCGCTTCCAGTGACCATTTCCTTTGCAGTAGAAGCACTCAGTTTCAGGCTTTGGTCTAGCTTTGGGCTTCTTCACGGGAGTGACAACTTGCTTGCCATTCTACTTGAAGTTCCCTTTCTTTTCCTTTGCCCTTTTCTTGAAACTAGTGATCTTGTTTAATCATCAACACTTGATGCTTTTTCTTGATTTCTACCTTCGTTGATTTCATCATCACAAAGAGCTCGGGAATCGTTTTTGTCATCCCTTGCATACTATAATTCATCACGAAGTTCTAGTAACTTAGTGATGGTGTCTAGAGAACTCTGTCAATCACTATCTTATCTGGAAGATTAACTCCCACTTGATTCAAGTGATTGTAGTACTCAGACAATCTAAGCACTTGCTCACTAGTTGAGAAATTCTCCTCCATCTATTAGGCAAAGTATTTGTCACAGGTCTCATATCTCTTGACACGGGCATGAGTCTGAAATATCAATTTCATATCATGGAACATCTCATATGTTCCGTGACGTTTCAAAAAATGTTTTTGTAGTCCCGGTTCTAAGCCATAAAGCATGGTACACAAAACTATCAAGTAGTCATCATATTGAGCTAGCCAAACGTTCATAACGTCTCCATACGCTCTCGCAATATGTACATCACCTAGCGGTGCATCAAGGACATAATTCTTCTGTGCAGCAATGAGGATAAACCTCAGATCACGGACCAAGTCCGCATCATTGCTACTAACATCTTTCAACTTAGTTTTCTCTAGGAACATATAAAAACATAGGGAAGCAACAACGCGAGCTATTGATCTACAACATAATTTGCAAAATACTACCAGGACTAAGTTCATGATAAATTAAAGTTCAATTAATCATATTACTTAAGAACTCCCACTTAGATAGACATCCTCTAATCATCTAAGTGATCACGTGATCCAAATCAACTAAACCATGCCCGGTCATCACGTGAGATGGAATAGTTTTCAATGGTGAACATCACTATGTTGATCATATCTACTATATGATTCACGCCGACCTTCGGGTCTCGGTGTTCCAAGGCCATATCTGTATATGCTAGGCTCGTCAAGTTCAACCTGAGTATTCCGCGTGTGCAACTGTTTTGCACTGTTGTATTTGAGCGTAGAGCCTATCACACCCGATCATCATGTGGTGTCTCAAAGACGAAGAACTTTCACAACGGTGCATACTCAGGAGAACACTTATACCTTGAAATTTAGTGAGAGATCATCTTATAATGCTACCGTCAATCAAAGCAAAATAAGATGCATAAAGGATAAACATCACATGCAATCAATATAAGTGATATGATATGGCCATCATCATCTTGTGCTTGTGATCACTATCTCTGAAGCACCGTCATGATCACCATTGTCACCGGCGCGACATCTTGATCTTCATCGTAGCATCGTTGTCGTTTCGCCACCTATTGCTTCTACGACTATCGCTACCGCTTAGTGATAAAGTAAAGCAATTATAGGCGATTGCATTGCATACAATAAAGCGACAACCATATGGCTCCTGCCAGTTGCCGATAACTTTGTTACTAAACATGATCATCTCATACAATAAAATTTAGCATCATGTCTTGACCATATCACATCACAACATGCCCTGCAAAAACAAGTTAGACGTCCTCTACATTGTTGTTGCAAGTTTTACGTGGCTGCTACGGGTTGAGCAAGAACCGTTCTTACCTACGCATCAAAACCACAACGATAGTTCGTCAAGTTAGTGTTGTTTTAATCTTCAACAAGGACCGGGCGTAGCCACACTCGATTCAACTAAAGTTGGAGAAACTGACACCCGCCAGCCACCTATGTGCAAAGCACGTCGGTAGAACCAGTCTCGCATAAGCGTACGCGTAATGTCGGTCCGGGCCGCTTCATCCAACAATACCGCCGAATCAAAGTATGACATGCTGGTAAGCAGTATGACTTGTATCGCCCACAACTCACTTGTGTTCTACTCGTGCATATAACATCTACCCATAAAACCAGGCTCGGATGCCACTGTTGGGGAACGTAGTATTTTCAAAAAAATCCTATGCACACGCAAGATCATGGTGATGCATAGCAAAGAGAGGGGAGAGTATGTCCACGTACCCTCGTAGACCGTAAGCGGAAGCATCAGCACAACGCGGTTGATGTAGTCGTACGTCTTCACGATCCGACCGATCAAGTACCGAACGCACGACACCTCTAAGTTCAGCACACGTTCAGCTTGATGACATCCCTCGAACTCCGATCCAGCCGAGCTTCGAGGGAGAGTTCCGTCAACACGACGGTGTGGTGACGATGACGATGTTCTACCGACGCAGGGCTTCGCCTAAGCACCGCTACGATATTATCGAGGTGGAATATGGTGGAGGGGGGCACCGCACACGGCTAATAGATCTCAAGGATCAATTGTCGTACCTAGAGGTGCCCCCTGCCCCCGTATATAAAGGATCAAGGGGGAAGGGGCGGCTGGCCAGGAGGAGGCGCGCCAGGGAGGAGTCCTACTCCCACCGGGAGTAGGACTCCCTCCTTTCCTAGTCCAAGTAGGAGAGGGGAAGGAAGGGAGAGAGGAGAGGAAGGAAAGGGGGGGCGTCGCCCCCCCTCCTTGTCCTATTCGGACTAGAGGGGCAGGGGGCGCGCGGCCATCCCTGGCCGCCCCTACTCTTCTCCACTTAGGGCCCAGTAGGCCCATTAACCCCCCGGTACTCCGGTATACATCCGATAACCCCCGGAACCATTCCGGATTCCGAATATAGTCGTCCAATATATCAATCTTCACGCCTCAACCATTTTGAGACTCCTCGTCATGTCCGTGATCACATCCGGGACTCCGAACTATCTTCGGTACATCACAACACATAAACTCATAATATAACTGTCATCTAACTTTAAGCGTGCGGACCCTATGGGTTCGAGAACTATGTAGACATGACCGAGACACGTTTCCGGTCAATAACCAATAGCGGAACCTGGATGCTCATATTGGCTCCTACATATTCTACGAAGATCTTTATTGGTCAAACCGCATAACAACATACGTTGTTCCCTTTGTCATCGGTATGTTATTTGCCCGAGATTCGATAGTCGGTACCTCAATACCTAGTTCAATCTCGTTACCGGCAAGTCTCTTTACTCGTTACATAATGCATCATTCTGTAACTAACTCATTAGATACATTGCTTGCAAGGCTTATAGTGATGTGCATTACCGAGAGGGCCCAGAGATACCTCTCCGACAATCGGAGTGACAAATCCTAATCTCGAAATACGCCAACTCAACATGTACCTTCGGAGACACCTATAGAGCTCCTTTATAATCACCCGATTACGTTGTGACGTTTGGTAGCACACAAAGTGTTCCTTGGTAAACGGAGTTGCATAATCTCATAGTCATAGGAACATGTATAAGTCATGAAGAAAGCAATAGCAACATACTAAACAATCAAGTGCTAAGCTAACGGAATGGGTCAAGTAAATCACATCATTCTCCTAATGATGTGATCGCATTAATCAAATGACAGCTCATGTCTATGGCTAGGAAACTTAACCATCTTTGATTCAACGAGCTAGTCAAGTAGAGGCATACTAGTGATATTATGTTTGTTGTATTCACACATGTACTAAGTTTCCGGTTAATACAATTCTAGCATGAATAATAAACATTTATCATGAAATAAGGAAATAAATAATAACTTTATTATTGCCTCTAGGGCATATTTTCTTCAAAAAGCTACTAGTGGGTTGTACTAGCTATTTAGGAATAGAAGATGTATACATGGAAGTTGTAGGGAAAGAGACGACATGGAGTATCTCAATTCCTATGAGTAGGGGTTGGAAAAGAGATGTCATTTGGTTCACATCATAGGAACTTTTCTATTGAATCTAGAGATGGCATGTATCTCAATTCCTATGAGGAGGGATTAGAAAAGAGATGTAATTTGGTTCATATCATAGGAACTTTTCTATAGAATATACGCTAATGTTTATTTTCCTTTGAAATTATGAGAGTATAGGATTCCATTCATATGAACCAAGTGGCTCTAAAGCTATAGAAATGATATCATGTTTATTTCCTTTGAAATGTGGAGTATATGAATCTATTCCTATGAACCAATTGGCTCTAAAGGAAAAAATCCTATAAAATAGAGTTCCTATGATATTCCTCCACACCAAAGGATGGTTGAAATTGTTGCATGTGATACGATGGCCTTTCTTTGTAGACTCCTTCCCCATCTTTATAGTTACCTCTCGAAGACGAATGTAATGATATATACAGGGTATTCTACATGTGCAATTTGGTACATGAAAACTCGGTAAAAGTTTGTGAGGTTCGAATTTTCAATAAAGCTACATGCACTACATTTTGGAACGGAGGGAGCATACGGCAGTTGCTAACACTCACGTGGAACATTTGTGTGTAGGAGGAGTGGTTGTTCTGTTAAATGACATGGCAAAACTAACACTGTCGGATGCCGATCTAACAGTTCTTACGGCGTTCGTCGGGAAAGGCTTGTGGCGAACGTTCGTCAGATACTGATTTACGGACACATGCATTGCATTGATATGTGCCCCCCTCTCTCTCATGCACACGCACCCTCACGAGTCACGACTCTCCCGAGTCCTCTCGCACCCACCGTCTATCTGCAGGTAGACATCACACACTTATGTGCTCTTCACACCCTACCCTCAGAACTTCTAAAAAACAAAAGACGTCGCACACATTTTATTTTAGCTCACACATCACACACTTATACTATTACTCTTGTGGCGAACGTTGTTTGGGCATACTAGTATATTGTACTCTCACGAAGAGAAGCGGTGCATGGATGCACTAGTTCTCTCACACCCACTCGCGGGTACACGTAGGAGCGCATTTTTTTGAAGCTGGTACAACAAAATCACTCCACTATATATATAAGCAGGAGCCGTAGCGCTTGCTTTACTAGGGTTCCTCTCGTTCACTCTCTCATGCTCTCCAGATCTAAGCTCATGGCTGGTCACAAATCCGGCCGGACAACCTCGACCGGGGCAGGGGTGAGGTGCTTCGTTCACGCTATCGTCGGCGGCAAGGGAGGAGACCAACACCTGCCCGCACACCCCGATCGGCGGTCGTGCCGTTCTCTCCGAGAGAGCGACGGCTCGGGTGGGCCTTTGACCCCTTCTTCCTCCCTACGGTATTGTGGCCAAGATGCGGCCTCCCGACGCCGTCTTTGCCACGTGCCGACGACCCTCAGATATATATTCCTTCGAAACCTGCCTTGCTCTATTGCCCCAACTCCCCACTTGGCTTCGTGTGGATCTTTTTCTACTTCCGTCCGCTGTTCCAAAGCCACCTAGACTTATACTACTATTAGAGGTAAAGCTAGTTCATATAGTCGACTCTAAGAGTTGGTTCAAACAGGGAAGAAAGTGGGAAAGTTGTAGCATGAATCTAGGACTTGGTTCTAAGAGGAAACGGGGGAAAGTAGTAGATACTGGCTACCCAACCGGTCTCTTGGTTGAAAAGACGAAGAAAGCATGGTGGATGGTGAAGGGTGGGGGAAGTGGACCTATCTCTTGGTTGAAAAGGAAAGAAAGTGACGGTTGTTGGGGGACAACGCAAATGAGAATGAGCAGGTCTAGATTTCATGTGCTCACATAGGAAAATGTCGCCGAGGAGATAAAAAATGGGACAAATGCAGACATGCTGCCTGAGTGTTTGCCTCTCTCGGCAACCACATCTGCCTCACCAATTTATGCCCCTGTTGTCCCTATGCCCATATCGCTACCGTTAATGTAAAATTACATGAAGCATTAAGCAATGCCACCTAATGTCACTATAAGTAATGGTCTAGTCTTTGTCGATAAATTGAAGCAATGCCACCACCATTTTATGAAGTGCTTCCGTCTTGCTTTATTTCCCATGAATTGTGTTTTTGCAGTTACACTTAAATCTCACACCGCTAACATTGCTTCATCCTAGTGGAACAACACAAATTTGATTGCACATTCTTGACCATGTGCTACTCTCATGATGATAATACTAATTCTATTGTTCTGCATCTTAATCTAGTGGCAGTGTTGATGTGATGTGATGCTACTTACTTAAGGGCACTTTCATATTGTCAATCTAGTGCCAATTATAACACAATAGATGCTGCTGTTAATCATACGCCACTGCAAATATCTGTCACTATTTAAATAACCGTATTTCATATTTGCGCAAACAGGGATGTCTGTCTCCATATCGTTTCGGGATGTCTGTCTCCGTATCGTTTCTCTCCGCGCAATCAAAAGCACACACCTCTGTTTAAGTAGAGCTGCGCAAAATGAGATGGCTATCCCTCGCTGCCGTCGTCAAACCACCCGTCTTCCAGGTATTCCTAAATTGGTAGTTACTAGGTAGAATGACCAATGCAATCTAAAAGAATTTGATTCGTACGTTTTACTTCCTGATTACAGTGTAGGGACGAGCGAAACCAACTGCATCCTAGTCTGGAATGCACTTTCTACCAGTTCATCCATGGACCGAGGACTAGCTGGCACGGCTGCACGGTGATTTTTTGGACAGGTGCGCGGACAAGAGGCATTGTGGTCTGCTTATTTCTGCAAATAGCGGTGCTTAAATTTACTGCAATGCACAAGAATTTCAGCTGGTTAGTACACTGCATGGTTCAGTTCAGCATTCCAGCTGAGACCACAATTATAATTGGTTATTCTAGAATGAGAGAACCTAACCCTGGATGGTGGAAACAAGAAAAAACCCAGAGTGAACTCCAGGAAATTTAAGCCTGACAGGAGGCCCTTTGCTCAGAGAAGCCTTGCTTGTTTTTTCCTGATTTGTAAACCTTCTCACAACTTTGTCTTTTGTTGTGAGCTAGTATATGTTTGTTATGTTCTATGAATCATTGAGATGTATAAAATTGCTTAACTTATGATTTTCAAGTTTTTTATGAAGCCGAGTTTAATGTGAGTGTTCCACATGAATGCTGGACTAGCGTGTGAACGTCTGGAATTTACATTGTGGCCTCAGTTAACTGCATGAACCACTCTAACAAGATACTCCCCCCGTCCAGAAATACTTGTCATTGAAATAGATGTATCTAGATGTATTTTAGTTCTAGATACATCCATTTTCATTCATTTTGATGACAAGTATTTCCGGACGGAGGGAGTACATAGTTGCTTATATGTCAGACAGTAGATTGTTGATTGTTAGCTGGTCGATAGCCTAGTGTTGAAGCGAGCTGAGCCAATGTGCCGTGTTTTGCACAACTGCTTACAAGTGGGGTAGCACCAACAGTGTTTACAAGTACTTATGTATACGTTGGTGCAAATTTCTCGAAAGAGTACTCTATTTCATCAAAACACACATTGCTCGTATGATAAACTCAGTTTCAGCAACAATTATGATGGTTCTCACATGATTCACGGGCACACAAAAGTAGCAGCAGTTCCCATAGACGGATTCAAACAGAGTACTAGCCCTAGAGGGCTCGATAACAGGCAAGGTTCGGATAATTAGACACAATCCAAACTACTATTAAACACTAGCTAGGGCAACTATTTCATGCCTCGATCTAATTTAGGCTGGACACAAGATGGACCTTGCCATGAACATCATCGAGGACGTCCGGCAGCAGCTCAATCCTGTGAACCTTCATGAAGACAACCTTGTGGCCTTGCCACTCATAAACTTGTTTGTGGAGGAATGCCACATAATCTTCCTGCGTAAGCTTGACAAGAACAGTATGCCTCACAAACGAAGGAGTAGCTTTCAACTTCTTGTGCTTCAGTACACCATGGACAAAACGCCTGACAACAGTGAGGCTGGAATACAACTCATCATTGGTATAAGCGCAAATGGCTTCTAGGATCCAACAGCCTAAGAACTATGTTTTCCCAGTGCGTATATTCAGGTCATCCGCCTCATAGCGAGTGACATGTACAACCACACAATCCTTATCTGCATCAGGGCTCTAATTGAAACGGAAACAAATTCTAAATTAGTTTCCAGTATAAGAAACACAAGTTGTTTAAACCATTATGTATAGCATGGCATCGAAGCTAATAAATTTTTGCATTATTCATCACCACATACTTAGATGAAAAACCACAATCGAGATCGGCAAAGAAGAAAATCACCTTGGGCAGCTCGGTGGGGGGGGACACATCCTCGAAGGGAAAATTGCTCCTGAAGTGCCACGGGGGCTATAACCTCAAATGGGGTGTTAACCATCGAAGTAGTGGCCGTGAGCATATCTGGGGTTGGCTCGATGGCTGCCTCCATCTTCTTGGAGCTCTCCGTCTCATGGGGATCAGCCTCCCGCGTGTGCTCCAATATCGGCAGATCTTCGCCTGGTTCTCCTTGGTCCATCGTGAAACTGACAAATACTAGGAGACCATTGAAAGGAAAACACAATCGCAATGACAATGAAACAAAAAAGAGAGTGAGGGTCGATTCTTTGCTTTGCAAAAGTTCTTTTTTCTACGAACAAAATATACCAACATCATGGATCCGCTTACCTTCCCTTCGTTGGGAGAGAAGAACAGTGGCAGATGCGAGTGTTGCCTTTCTTCAAGACGGTGAGGGAGAAGGGGATTCAGCGAAGAGTGAAATGATGGTTGCTTCGTCCGTCAAACTTAGACTGCGGGGAGGTGGGTGAGGGAGTCCTGGACTAGGGGGTGTCCGGATAGCCGAATTATCATCATCGGCCGGACTCCAAGACTATGAAGATACAAGATTGAAGACTTCGTCCCGTATCCGGATGGGACTTTCCTTGGCATGGAAGGCAAGCTTGGCGTCTGGATATGTAGATCTCCTACCATTGTAACCGACTACGTGTAACCCTAGCCCTCTCCGGTGTCTATATAAACGGATGGCTTTAGTCCGTAGGACGAACAACAATCATACCATAGGCTAGCTTCTAGGGTTTAGCCTCCTTGATCTCGTGGTAGATCTACTCTTGTAATACCCACATCATCAATATCAATCAAGTAGGACGTAGGGTTTTACCTCCATCAAGAGGGCCCGAACACAGGTAAAACATCGTGTCCCTTGTCTCTGTTACCATCTGCCTAGACGCGATTCGGGACCCCCTACCCGAGATCTGCCGGTTTTGACACCGACATTGGTGCCTTCATTGAGAGTTCCTCTGTGTCGTCACCGATAGGCTTGATGGCTTCTTCGATCATCAACAACGACGCAGTCCAGGGTGAGACTTTCCTCCCCGGACAGATCTTCGTATTCGATGGCTTTGCACTGCGGGCCAATTCGCTTGGCCATCTGGAGCAGATCGAAAGCTACGCCCACGGCCGTCGGTCAGATTTGGAAGTTTGAACTTCACGGTGACATCCGCGGGGACTTGATCTTGATGGATCCGAGCCACAGCCGGCCAGCGTCGCCTTGTCACGACGGGCATGACTTAGCTTCTGCAGACGGACAAGAACACTGGAGGCCGCTGCACGAGTCGCTCCGATCTTCAATTCGGAGCGGCTCTGCTGGTCGAGGACGGGTGGCTAGACACCGCCTCGGGGGCTGCAACCTCTACGGCGATAGAGCCGAACACTGACCTTGTCCCTCATGAAGCTCGTGACTCCGAGGTGCCAGACTCATCGCCGAACTCCGAACCTCCCACGCCCCCTCCAACCGAATCCGATTGGGCGCCGGTCATGGAGTTCACTGCTGCGGACATCTTTCAACACTCACCTTTCAGCGACATCTTGAGTTCGCTAAAGTATCTCTCGTTATCAGGAGAGCCCTGGCCGGACTGCGGTCAGGACGGCTGGGATGCGGACGACGAAGAAATTCAAAGCCCACCCACCACCCACTTATTAGCCAATGTCGACGATCTAACCGACATGCTAGACTTCGACTCCGAAGACATCGACGGTATGGACGACGATGCCGGAGACGACCAAGAACTAGCGCCTCTTGGGCCTTTGGAAAGCCACCTCATCATATGGCATATACATGGTGGATATCCCAAAGGATGGGAATGGCGAACAGCAATGGAGGATGACCCCTCAAGAAACAGCCCAAGCGCCGGCGTCAGCGGCGCCGCTCTAAATCCCGCCACAGCAAGAATGGAGATTCCGGCACCGGAGATAACAACACCCCAGACAGTGCCGAAGACAACCCCCTCCAGCAAGATTCATCGCAGGAGGACGGAGACGCCAGCCCTCATGAGAAAGCAGCAGACGAAGATGTAGAGGATTACATGCCTCCCTCCGGAGACGAGGCAAGCCTCGACGACGCATTTAATTCGTCGTGCACGAGGATCCGTCGAACAAGAGTGTTTTAAACGCAGGCTTATGGCCACGGCAAATAGCCTCAAGAAAAAGCAGCAGCAGCTTAGAGCTGATCAAGATCTGCTAGCCGACAGATGGACTAAAGTCCTTGCGGCCGAAGAGCATGAGCTCGACTGCCCCTCCAAAAGCTACCCTAAACGCAAGCTGCTCCCCCGATTAGAGGAGGAGGCATATGAACCTGCATCACCAGCAGACAATACGGCTGACCGACCACCCCGTGGCCGCGACAGAGAGGCCTCTAGGCCCTCCACCAGAACCGTACCCCGGCATCGCTCGAAAAGCACAAGGCCACAGGGGAATGCTCCGAACTTGCGAGATATATTGGAGGATAAGGCAAGACAATCAAGATCGATCTATGGATCGCGTGGGCGCCCCATGATACGCGACGACAACCGTCGCGCCGGACACAGTAAGTCCGGCCGGGCCGAACAAAATATACAAAGCTCTTCTGAAGTCCGTCGTGATATCGCCCAATACAGAGGCGCCGCACACCCACTATGCTTCACAGATGAAGTAATGGATCATCAAATCCCCGAAGGGTTTAAACCCGTGAACATTGAATCTTATGATGGCACAACAGACCCCGCGGTTTGGATCGAGGACTATCTCCTTCATATCCACATGGCCCGCGATGATGATCTCCACGCCATCAAAAGCCTCCCACTCAAGCTTAAAGGACCAGCCCGGCATTGGCTTGACAGCTTGCCAGCAGAATCAATTGGGAGTTGGGAAGACCTGGAAGCCGCATTCCTCGATAACTTCCAAGGCACGTACGTGCGACCACTAGACGCTGAGGACCTAAGCCATATAATTCAGCAGCCAGACGAATCGGCCAGACAATTCTGGACACGGTTCTTAACCAAGAAAAATCAAATCGTCGATTGAACGGATGCGGAGGCCCTCGCGGCTTTCAAACATAACATCCGCGACGAGTGGCTTGCCCGACACCTGGAACAGGAAAAGCCGAAATCCATGGCAGCCCGCACATCACTCATGACCCGCTTCTGCACGGGTGAGGACAGCTGGCTAGCACGCAGCAACAACCTCAGTAAAAATTCTGGCAGTCCGGATATCAAGGACCGCAATGGCAGGCCGCGTCGCAACAAAAACAAACGCCGCATTAACGGCGACAATAGTGAGGATACGGCAGTCAATGTCGGATTGAGAGGCTCTAAACCCGGTCAACGGAAAAAGCCATTCAAAAGAACTACTCCGGGTCCGTCCAATTTGGACAGAATACTCGACCGCTCGTGTCAGATACATGGCACCCTCGAAAAGCCAGCTAACCACACCAACAGGGACTGTTGGGTATTCAACGAGCGAGCAAGTTAATTGCGAAAACAACGACAAGGGCTGCATAGCGATGGCGAGGAAGAGACCCGACCGCCCGAACAATAGAGGACGAAGGGTTTCCCCACAAGTGTGGACGGTGAACATGATATACGCAACCCACATACCCAAAAGGGAGCAGAAGCGTGCACTCAGGGATGTATACGCGATGGAGCCAGTTGCCCCGAAGTTCAATCCATGGTCCTCCTGCCCAATCACTTTTGACCGAAGGGAGCACCCCACCAGCATCCGCCACGGCGGATTTGCCGCATTGGTTTTAGACCCAATCGTTGATGGATTTCACCTCACCAGGGTCCTGATGGACGGCGGCAGCAGCCTGAACCTGCTTTATCAGGATACAGTGCGCAAAATGGGCATAGACCCCTCAAGGATTAAACCCACAAAGACGACCTTTAAAGGCGTCATACCAGGTGTAGAGGCCAATTGTACAGGCTCAGTTACACTGGAAGTGGTATTCGGATCCCCGGATAACTTCCGAAGCGAAGAGTTAATCTTTGACATAGTTCCGTTCCTTAGCGGCTATCATGCTCTGCTCGGGCGCACCGCGTTTGCAAAGTTCAACGCGGTACCGCACTACGCATACCTTAAGCTCAAGATGCCAGGCCCTCGAGGAGTCATCACGGTCAACGGAAACACTGAGCGCTCTCTCCGAACGGAGGAACATCTGGCGGCTCTCATGGCGGAAATGCGATGCAGCCTCTTAAGGCAATTCTCGAGTCCGGCCGTCAGGCGACCGGACACGGCTAAACGCGCCCGGAGTAACCAACAACAAGACCACCTGGCACGTTATGAGCACGCGTAACAATGCGCCCTCAACCCCAGCCCCTATAAAATTTCAAGACGGGTCCTTCGCATACATCATTACGCTCTGAAGATACCATGGGCATAGGGGGAGGGGCACGACCACGATAGGCCCAGAATGCGGCTTAACCACACCAGGGGCTCTCAAGTGTGTCGTTCTTTCTTCTTTTCTTTTTTTTATCCACAGGACCCCATTCATCAGAGGCCCTGTCCGGCAGTAGACCTGCCGAACTCACGATGCAACAGCCAGGGAAGGAGAAAGGCTACGACGAATATCCAGGTGGTCTCCATTATGAGCATTAAATATGTTTTATACACCATTCCGCAGCCTACCCCTGGAGGGGGACATGTTTAATAGTCCCATCCCTTGCTTATCGCACCATTTGTATCGTTCTGCATTCACATCAGTATTTCTTGAATAAACAATGCACCTTTTTGCTTACAATTGCATTCCTTTCTTATACATATGTTCATTTATGACAGGTTGCATCCGTACACTTCGGTACGGCTAAATACACCAGGGGCTCATGTTTCCTGCATCATGGTGCAATAAGTCCGAACACTTTCACAAGTGCGGCACCCCGAACTTATAGCATTATATGCATCGGCTCCGAATCATGTCTTGGGTCAATAGTTGGGTTTGCCCGGCTCCCATGTTTTGGTACCTTATGTTCCGTTGTATCGGCTAAGGTAGCCTTTGGGAGAACCATCGCGATTGCGCCCAGTTGAGCTGGGCGGCGCCTCGATGGAGAAAGCTAAATCGACCATCATCTTTGAGGCGAGAGCTGGTCGCTGTTCGAGAGGTTTTTTCGAGTCCCTAAAGACTTATGCCGCTTAGAGTGAGGAACCGGCTTTGTCCGGCCCAGGCGTGGATAGCGCCCCAAATTCGGCCTTCCGAACACTAGGGGCTTCGCCGAAATGTAAAATTATAGAATTATATGGCTAAGTGAGAGTGTTCAAGCATTATAAGTCCGGTTTTCCTTGTTCGTTGTGTTGAGCGCCTCCCTAGATGGACCCAAAAATGGGAACAAGAGTGCTCAAATTTATCCCGAACACCCCAGCACTCGTGGCATGGGGGCCGAAGCCGACGACTTGCCATCTCTCAGATTTGATAAACGGCCGAATAGAAGGTAATATTTTAAATTAACAAGCATTGCTTAGAGCATATGAACAAAGTTTTCAGCGCACAGGATAACAAAATGCGAGTCTACTCAAATATTACATCTTTGGAGCACTCACCCGCAATAGTGCAGGCACCCTTCAGAACAGTCTTAGAAAACATCTCGGGAGTACGATACTCCTTGCCCAGTGGTGGCGCGTGCGTCACAAGCTTCTCAGCATCCATCTTGCCCCAGTGCACCTTTGCGCGGGAAACGGCCCGACGGGCACCTTCAATACAGGCGGAGTGCTTGATGACTTCAACCCATGGACACGCATCCACCAGCCGCCGCACCAGGCCGAAGTAGCTCCCAGGCACGGCCTCCTTAGGCCACAGCCGAACTATGAGGCCCCTCATGGCCTGTTCGGCCACCTTGTGGAGCTCGACCAGCTGCTTCAGTTGGTCGCTAAGGGGCACCGGATGTCCGGCCTCAGCATACTGAGACCAGAAGGCCTTCTCCGTCGAGATCCCCTCCTCAGCCCGGTAGAAAGCGGCAGCATCGGACACGCTGCGAGGAAGATCTACGAACGCTCCTGGAGAGCTCCGAATTCGGGTAAGTGATAGGTAATTCACACTCACATGCTTACATTGCATGCAAAATGCCTTACCCGCTGCTATTTTCTTCAACGCCTCGATTTCTTGGAGGGCCTTGTAGGCTTCGGCCTTAGCGGCTTTGGCACTCTCAAGAGCCGATGCAAGCTCAGACTCGAGTCTTTGAGTCACGCTCCAGGCTCTCATGTTTTTCCACGAGATCCTGGAGCTCTTGCTGTACCTCCGCCACCCGCGCCTCCTGCTTCTCTCGCTCGGTGCGCTCCACGGCTGCATTACGTTCGGCCGCGGACACCGCCTCCTTCAGGGTCGCCACCTCGGTCGTGGCACCTGCAATACCCATGTTATCCTTGTCAATTTTCTTGCAACCAAATCATTTTCTGTAAGGTACAATCTTAATACGGTGTTATTCACCTTCCTTGTCCTCGAGCTGCTTCTTGGCACGGCCGAGCTAGTTCTCGGACCGCTCGAGGCTTTGCTTCGAAGTATTGACCTCCGCAGTCAGTGCGGCAGAGGTCAGCAGCACAGCCTGCAACCCCATATTGACATATTTCAGGACTCCTGCGTATATCTTTTTAGATCCTCAGTCCGGCTTTTCTTTCCGAATACCGAACCGAGCATCAGGGGCTACTATCTATATGGTACTATTCTACATATATCAAAATTCTTACCTCAAAGCCTGTTAGAAGGCTGTTGCAGGCTTCGGTCAGCCCGCTCTTGGCGAGCTGAACCTTCTGAATCACCGCACTCATGAAGGTGCGGTGTTCCTCTTCGATGGAGGCGCCGTTGAGCACCTCAAGCAAGCTATCTGGCGCCTCCGGTTGGACGGAGGCCGCTGGCGTCGCGGTCTTGCCCTTCTTACGAAGGGGCCGCCCGTCGGACTCCGGAGCCACTTCAGGTTCCGGTGCGGAGTCCGACACAAAGTCCGGGAGGTTGCCCTGCGGCACCTCCGGGGCCTCCCCCTCCTGGCGGGTCCCTTCCCGGGATCCCACCTTGGCATCGTCCGCATCACGGGGGGTGGAGGCAGTCGGAAGGGAATCCATATCCGACGCACCCAAGGACCCGCTCGACGAAGCGGGAAAATCATCCTTGGGCGTACTGCAGGGTTGTATGCGGCATTAGAAAGACACTATGTGGCAAAAAGAAAAACCATGAAGTTATTCGAGAGTCCGGATACTTACGATCTCGCCAGGGGCTTGGCCCTTGGAGGCCAATCCTCGTCATCATCACTGGCCTTGGCGGAGCAGTCCGGGGGAAGAGTCTTTCCCTTCTTGGACCCTTCGGCCTCCCTCGTTGGGGAAGCCTTCCTTTTCTTCCCTCCCCCCGCTGGGGGAGAGGCCTTCTTCTTCTCCTCCTCGCCTTTGTGGGAGGAGTCTGCCTCGGAGTCATCATCCGATGACACCTAAAAATGGGAACTCTTCCGAGTGCCTGTGGCCTTCTTCTTGGCCTTCTTCTCCGGCACCACGTGGGTGCCGAGCCAACCGATTAAGCGGCGTCTGGGTCCTCACGGCAATGGGGCCGGACAAATAGTCTGTTCAGCCTTCTTCAGCCAGTCCTGTCAAAGGAGAGGGAGTTTAGATCCCGCATAGAGTCAAACTATGGAAAACAAGTGTCCCGTAAAGGGCGAAATCGCTTACCTCGCTAGTCGGACGCTGCGAGCTGAATTCGCGATCTTCGGTAGCGGATGCGGGGGCATCGGCACCTTTAAACAGCTCCCTCCAGACATCTTCGTACGTAGTGTCGAAGAGCCCGCTCAAAGTCTGGTGCTGCGCCGAATCGAACTCCCACATACTGAAGCCCCGTCGTTGGCATGGGAGAATCTGGCGGATAAGCATGACCTGGACTACGTTGACAAGCTTGAGCTTCTTGCTCACTAGCTTTTTGATGCAGGCTTGGAGTCCGGTCAGCTCCTCCGAATCACCCCATGTCCGGCCGCTCTCTTTCCAGGAGGTGAGCCGTATGGGGATGCTAGATCTGAATTTGGGGGCCGCTGCCCATTCAGGGTCACGCGGCTCGGTGATGTAGAACCACCCCGATTGCCACCCCTTAATGGTTTCCACGAAAGTGCCCTCAAGCCAAGTAACGTTGGGCATCTTGCCCACCATGGCGCCTCCGCACTCCGCTTGGCTGCCCTTTACCACCTTCGGCTTGATACTGAAGGTCTTGAGCCACAAGCCGAAGTGGGGCTGGATGCAGAGGAAGGCCTCACACACGACGATAAACGCCGAGATATTGAGGATAAAATTCGGGGCCAGATCATGGAAATCTAGGCCGTAGTAGAACATGAGCCCCCGGACAAAGGGATGGAGTGGGAAGCCTAGTCCACGGAGGAAATGGGGAAGAAATACTACCCTCTCGTGGGGCCTGGGGGTGTGGATGAGCTCTCCCTCGTCGGGGAGCCAGTTCGCGATGTTGCTGGACAGATATCCGGCGCCGCGCAGCTTCTGGATGTGCCCCTCTGTAACGGAGGAGGCCATCCACTTGCCTCCCGCTCCGGACATAGTTGGAGAAGGTTGAGGTGAGATGTGCGGACTTGGTATTTGGAGCTCGAGTTCAGCGGAGATGGATAAGCCAAGGAGGAAGAAGGTGCAGGTAAAAGGGTTGGATCTTTATCCCTTATATGGGCGGACGGAAACATGCGTCCCCACCGCCTGATAAAACTCGCTTATCTCCCAAGCCGCCGCAATCAATGGCGGTTGGGTTACCCACGTCCGTATTGATGGGAATCCCGGAATAAGGGGAACACGATCTCTGCTTCGACAAGACGTGCCAAGGAAACCGCTTCGCTAAACACGCTGAGGTGGTACAATAAAAACGATTCGAGTAAAGGCTTGGTAGTGGTGTGACGTCACGCCACCAAACACGTCAGCAGATTGAACTTGTGTAAATATTATTCTCTCTACGGTGGTATGTGGAATTTATTTTGTAGAGTCGGACTCTATCCTGGTGTTCACAATCTTCTATAAATTATTCGGAGAAGGAACCCGCCTTGCAATGCCGAAGACAACATGCGCGCCGAACTCATCGTCATTGAAGCCTGGTTCAGGGGCTACTGAGGGAGTCCTGGACTAGGGGGTGTCCGGATAGCCTAACTATCATCATCGGCCGGACTCCAAGACTATGAAGATACAAGATTGAAGACTTCGTCCCGTGTCCGGATGGGACTTTCCTTGGCGTGGAAGGCAAGCTTGGCGTCTGGATATGTAGATCTCCTACCATTGTAACCGACTCTGTGTAACCCTAGCCCTCTCCGGTGTCTATATAAACCGGATGGCTTTATCCGTAGGACGAACAACAATCATACCATAGGCTAGCTTCTAGGGTTTAGCCTCCTTGATCTCGTGGTAGATCTACTCTTGTAATACCCACATCATCAATATCAATCAAGCAGGACGTAGGGTTTTACCTCCATCAAGAGGGCCCGAACCTGGGTAAAACATCGTGTCCCTTGTCTCTTGTTACCATCCGCCTAGACGCACAATTCGGGACCCCCTACCCGAGATCTGCCGGTTTTGACACCGACAGTGGGGTTTTGTGATACAACGGCTCGTTACTGCCGCGCTACGACCGGGGTGACTCTCCGCCTGCATACTGCCTTCTAATATAGTGGATGGCATTTGGGCCCCCGCGCTACATGGCCCGCATGTCGGTGAACAAAAGTATAACGGAATTCAATAGAGGGAGACGTTTCACCTGGGAGGAGCCAGAAGCGGCATTGTATCGACTGTACTAGTAGTAATTGTTTTTCTGGGTAGCTGTAGAGTGTCTCCACTGTACTAGTAGTAATTGTTTCTCTGGGCCCAAGGCAAAGCAGCCCATCCACCCTAGTAAATAGTAAAATCAATTCAGAAGCCCATATATTTACTGAATGAGAGGCGCTACCCACACCCAGCACACCGCCCCCCAAAAGAACCTGGGTGCTCTTCTTCCTCCTCACTCCCACCCACCTCACGTCAAGCTCGCTCCACTCATACCCCCAAATTCCTCACCTCACTCCTACAGAAAACCCTAGCTCCCCTTCTTCCTCACTACTACAGAAAACCCCTAGCTCCCTTTCTTCTTCACTCGCACTACAACTAGGCTCGTCATTCGTTACTCTGCTCAAATCCGTGAGCGTGACGCGACGCCCTCGAGGAAAATGGAGTCGGCTGACCCCAGCGCTAAGAAGATGAGGCTCCCGCCAGTGGCGATGCCTATTGTAGATCCCGCACCCGGTAGCGCAGGGAGAAGCGGCGACCCCGCCCCCACCGGATCCCAGGAACCCGTAGAATCTCATGTGTGGATCGCATCAGCGATCTCCCGGACGCCGTCCTTGGGGAGATCATCTCGCTTCTCCCCACCAAGGATTCCTGCCGCACCCAATTTCTCTTAATTCGGTGGCGCCCTCTATGGCGCGCCGTGCCCCTTAATCTCGACTGTCGTCAGCTATCTCTCTTCAATGATTTTGAAATCCCCAGAGCCATCATCTCCTCCCACTAGGGCTCCGTTCAAAGCCTCTGCATCCCGTCATGCTACCTGAGCAAGCATACCATGCCCTGCATGGTGGACGCCTGGCTGAAATCCCCTGAATTCACAGAACTACAACTGCTTGAGTTCTACTATTACCCTGGAAATCACATACCACATACCGAACGCCATGTACGTGTGCCCTCAGCACCGATGTCCATCTCGCGGTTTTCCTCCTCTCTCCATACCGCCACCTTTGTGTTGTGCTACCTACCAAACAATCCGGTACTAAACCTTCGACTCCCATTTCTGAAGAAACTTTCACTTGTGTGGGTTCGTATATCAAAGGCCTCATTGCACAACATCATCCACTCCAGTTGCCCTGCCTTGGAGTTCTTGGTGCTTGTTTTCATAGTTAGAATCGGTTGTCTCCAAATAAAGTCGCCTAACCTTGTAAGAATTGGAATTTCTTTTGACGGAAGGCAGCTCATCATCCAAGATGCCCCTTCGCTTCAAAGGTTGATCCTTGATTCTAGTTATTCACTGTTGCAAATAACCGTCCTCTCTGCGCCTAAACTGGAGACCTTGGGTGTAATACATGATCTCTGTGCTCATTTCAATATGGTGTTTGGTTCCACAATTCTTGGTACTTTATATTATCATCTACACTTGTAACCATAAGCTGCATTTTAAATTTCTAGCATGAGTTATATATCGTCTTGGAGTACACATTTTGTACTAATATTATGTTCTATGCTCAATGAAGAGTTTCTCCATGGATGGCCTATCAATGGTGCTGGATTCTGTCAAGATCTTATATATCCAAATGAATAGTTTTGATCTGGACAAGATTATTGTCTTGCTGCAATGCTTTCCATGTCTGCAGAAGTTGTATATAAAGGTGATAATTTCATGCACATTGGAAGCGCGCATATAGTGTACTAGAATTAACCGTTCAGTTGTTGCTCTTTCGACACTCTCTTTTTAGACCTTAACTGTTTTCAATTTTCATGTCTATTTAGGCAACATGACGGGTAAGAAAGTTATATCCAATCGGTGGATTTGTAAGCATCGGGATTTTCTCACTTCTCAAGAGATTCGATTGAAGACAATAACGCTATAACGATATGTAGCCAACCGTGCAAACACTAGATTTGTTACATTCTTCCTGCTGAATGCGAGGTTACTATTGTCCATCAGGCTTAACTCAGCTGCATGGTTTTGACGGATGGGTATGTCGAAGAGCAAAAAAAGGAGTTTCAGATGGGCAAAAGAGCTTCTGAACGTGTCGGGCTTCTATTTACAGCATATTGTGGTCATAATCCAGTAAATTTTACGACCAAGGATGTTCATTCTATGGGCCTGGCCGATCCATTTATTTGTATTTGCCGAAAACAGTGCTGGAGTTAGATGTTGTTGCCCTTTTCAACCTGGGTTCT
Source organism: Aegilops bicornis (assembly GCA_021605145.1). Classification (NCBI taxonomy): domain Eukaryota; kingdom Viridiplantae; phylum Streptophyta; class Magnoliopsida; order Poales; family Poaceae; genus Aegilops; species Aegilops bicornis. The sequence continues at coordinate 510,616,882 of CM038669.1, read as the reverse complement.
TTTGTAAACCTGATGAACAATTAACCCTCGTGCTTTTGTACAATTTGTAAGCTGGAGTTAGATGTTCTTTCCCTTTTCAACTCGGCTGTGACTGTCATATTTTCTTTGAAACAAGGCAAATGGCTTTCCATTCGTTTAATTTAGAGTGAAATATTGTAAAAAAAATCCCAACAAAGGGAAATAACATCACTCTCCCCGGCAGCTTGAGCTCACTGCGCATTACAGAAGCCAAGTGATTAGCCCCCACCAGCACCCACAAACTTATTTTGAATTAGCACATCAAATGGTCTGTAAATTTTCATAGGAAAGGTTGCAAGACCGTGACAGATTTGTATTCTGACATTTGGGACCCGCGAGGAAATAGCCTATCAAAGGTGGTGTCGACTTACTAGCCAATCAACAAACGATTCTGCCTACCAGCCGTTGGATTGAGATCCAACATCTGTTGTGTATCTTCTATCTCTTGTCTTCTTCTTCCTCTAGCCGCCCAAACCAAACCATCCCGTCGGCTCCGTGTGCTCCCGCCTCTTCCCGCCTCCCATGGCTGGCTGCGCCTCCGCCGCCCTATCGTACGTACCCTCCAACGTTGGCCAGTCCCTCCCTCTATTCCCCCACACATCCTGTTATTCTCTGGCAACGTCAGCCCCAACACGCACCCACACCTAAACCAGTCAACCTCCATACTCCCCTCTGCCTGCGACTGGACCGGCGCATCTTCCACGGCTCCTGTTCGTTCCGTCCGAGGCCTCGCCGTCGTCCTCCGCCTTGCGGCCTTGGTTTGCTCGTCGTGCGCGGTGCGCCTCCCTCTTGCGTTGTCAACGTCGTCAACAACCGAGAGGAACAAGGAGATGACTTTACGTGGAGAGGATGACAGTAGGGACCCACCAGTGTCATGGCAGTATGCAAGCAAGTGCCTCTATATTACAAGCCCAAAAATATGGTTCCTACTAATGGTTGGACATCTGGGGCTCACGCCATTGTCAACGTAGTCAATAAACGAGAGAATTACACTACGAGCGGCTGACACCAGGGACCCAGCAGGTCGCGCATTTTTTTACGAACAAGCAATTGTTATTTATACTAGTTTTAGCAACGGACTCGGGTAACAACGGAGCTATGTGGGGGCTATGGCCCGTCTAGCCAGGGATTTATTTATGTTTACCACATCATGAGCCCAGTTGTGTTTTTTTCTTGCTAAAAATGGCTAGCCCAGTTCTATTTTTTTAAAAGAAATACCCAAACGAGGCCTGCTTGCTTTATCAGCCCTGCTGGGCTGCAAATCTTTCAAGACGAGGAGAGTTTCATTCGGTTTGCCCAGAAATGGGTTGTACATTTTTAAAACACATCAAACCGGAAATTAGTTTCAACTGTTCATTACAAGATTTTAAATTCCATTGATTTTTATGCGTGGACAATATTTGGATTTATATTTATATAAATTATTTTTCAAAATAGTTTGAATGTGAATCGATATTTCGGGATTAAAAACAGTTGACCGCATCGAAATATGCAAAATTTCTTATACCTTTTAACCGTGGCCACAATATGGGGTGTAATGCTAACAAAAAGAAGATGGGCTCCAAAAAAATTCTTAAGAATTAGCAAATGGGTTGTACATTATTAGAAATTATGGCAGATGGGTTGTATGCGGTTTTCCACAGATTTGAGGCTGACTTGTGCGCTTACTACAGGTTGACGTGTATGCTTTCCTAAAAAAAGGTTGACGCACACACCACGCCCTATCAACTTAGTCAACACACGAGAGCAGTGACTGTTGGATGTCCATCCAACAGCTGTCGTACTTCCTCAATCTCTGCTCTTCCTACTCCAGCCGCTCAAACAAGCGCCGGCGGGACTGCCTGCTCCCTCCTCCCGCGGCCGGCTATGCTGCCGCACAGGCCTCATCGCCCCACCGTACTCCCATCGCTGGCCTAGCCATCCCTCTACTCATCCACACCTGTTGTTATTCTCCGAGGACGGCAGACGAACTAGTAAACCCTCGTACTCCTCCGCGTGGGAAACAACTTCCGGGTCTTTCCTGGCTCCATGTCATTCCCTTCCTAGGCTTCGTCGTCGTCCATCGCCCTGGTGCTCTCGGTGCGGCCTGGTCAACGTGGTCAATGAACGACATCCATCGGAAGTGGACTGTACGTGGAGAGGCTGACAACTGGGTCCATGGCCGCACGTAAGGAAATGCCTCCTTATTACGCGCAGAATAATGATTCCTCCACCTGATAGCTAGGACCCACAGGAAGGGCATCTGTATTTCGTGAAATAAATGTTCCCCCCGCTGACAGGTCGGACCCACCAGCTATATCTTCGCACGCAAGGAAGTGCCTCCTTATTACGCACAAAAAAATGAATACCCCCTGCTAGCTGGGACCCAACATAGCGGGTGGCTGACTTGTGGGCCTACTAAGTTGACGAGGATGGAGGGCTTTGTCAACTTAGTCAATACTCCAGTGACCGTACTATGTCCATCCAACGGCCATAGTGCTTCTTCAACCTCTGGTCTTCTTGCTCCAGCCGCCCAAAAGCAGTCTTGTCGTGTCACCGCTTCCCTGCCTCCCATGGCCACCAGGTTGCCATGGAGGCCTCACCGCCCCCATACTACTCCCATCGCTGACCAGGCCATCCCTCCACTCACCCACACCCCCTATTATTCTGCGGCGACGACAACCTCACACCGCAGTCGAACCAGTGAACCCTCATACTCCTCTCTACATGGGCATCCACTGCCGCATCTTCCTCGGCTCCGCGTCGTCCCCTTCCTAGGCCTCGCCGTCGTCCACCGCCGTGGTGCTCTCAGCGCGGCATGGTCAATGTGGTCAACGGCCGACTTCCATCAGAAGAGTACTATATGTGGAGAGCCTGACAGCTGGGTCCACGACTGCCGCAAGGAAGTGCCTCCTTATTACGCGGAAAATAATTATTCCTCCACCTGATAGCAGGGACCCACCGGACGGACCACCGTATTTCATGAAAAAACATTTCCCCCCTGACTGCTGGGACCCACCGGACGGGCCACCGTATTTCACGAAAAAACATTCCCCTCGCTGTCAGCTCGGACCCTCCGGAGGTGCCTCCTTGTTACGCACAAAAAAGATGAATACTCCCCCTCCTAGATGGGACCCACCTTGGTGGGAGGCTGACTTGTGGGCCTACTAAGTTGACGAGGACGAAGGGTTTTGTCAACTTAGTCAATATGAACGATTCTAGCTCCAGTGACCGTACGATGTCCATCCAACGGCCACAGTGCTTCTTCAACCTCTGGTCTTCTTGCTCCAGCCGCCCAAAGCAGCGCCGGTCGTGTCGCATGCTCCTGCCTCCTGTGGCCGGTTGTGCTGCCGCAGAGGCCTCACCGCCCCCTACTATTCCCACTGCTGGCCAGGCCCTGCGGCGACGGTAGCCTCACACCGCAGCCGAACAAGTGAACCCTCGTACTCCTCTCTGGGCGGGCTTCCACTGCCACGTCTTCCCCAGCTCCGCGTCGTCCCCTTCCTAGGCCTCGCCGTCGTCCACCGCCCTGGTGCTCTCAGCACGGCGTGGTCAACGTGGTCAAGGAAAGACTTCCATCGGAAGAGTACTATACGTGGAGAGGCTGACAGCTGGGTCCACGACGGCCGCAAGAAAGTGGCTCCTTATTACACGAAAAATAATTATTCCTCCACCTGACAACAAGGACCCACCAGACGGGCCATCGTATTTCGTGAAAAAAACGTTTCCCCCCAACTGCTAGGACCCACCAGCTACATCTTCGCACGCAAGGAAGGGCAACCAGGCAAAAAAACGATTCGCCCCCCTGACTGCTGGGACCCACCATCTACATCTTCGCACGCAAGGAAGTGCCTGATAGTCAGGACCCACCTGGTCAAAGCGTACGTAGCATTGTCATTCTAGTCGCGAACGTGTATGTACATACTGGTCGATGTAGAGGCGCGCACGTGTCATAGTAGAGGCGTGCACGTAGCATGTACACGTACGTACATCGGCCAGTGTGCAAGAAACAAAATACGGCCACGTATGTACATACGGGCGGGGTCTCGAACGCCTACTCGCGCATACGTACGGCCAGGGCTCATGTACATGGCTGGGTCAGAATGGAGAAACAACGTCGTCGTCGTGTTCATGGGGAGGCAACGAAATGCGTCGTGTTCATCGGGAGGCAACGGAAGGCGTGTGAGCCAACCGGCTTGGATGGAACAGCCGATGGAAACGAGGCCTGGCGTACCGCAGAACGGAGGAAACGACCTTGTGTTCGACCGGCCACGTTCGAAATGGGATCCTATTCATCGGGAGGGGTCTGGCATACCGCAAAATGGAGGAAACGGATTTGTGTTGGACCTCCTACGGTCGAAACAGGGTCCTGTTGATCGGGAGGGGTGTGGCGTATCGCAAAATGGACGAAACAGACTTATGTTGGAGCGCTACGGTCGAAACTGGGGTCCTGTTCACCTGGAGGGGTGTGGCGTACCGCAAAACGGACGAAACGGACTTGTGTTGGAGCGCTATGGTCGAAACGGGGGTCATGTTCATCGGGAGGGGTGTGGCGTACCACAAAACGGGACTCCACGTGATACTGTTCATCTCCACCGTCAACCTCCTCCAGCCTCCCCGAGCTACTGTTCATCCACCGTCGACCTCCTCCAGCCTCCACTTGTGACTGTTCATCCACGGGCTCCTGTTCATCCAGCCTCCACCGCGCGCTACTCCATCGGCTACTGTTCAACCACCCCTCTCCATAGCCTCATGTTCAACCACCCCTCCATGGGCTACTGTTCATCCACCCATCCACCATCTACTGTTCATCCAGCCCTCCACGGGGTCGTCCTGTTTATCCAGCCCACCACGGGGTCCTGTTCATCCAGCCCCAACCGGCTCGATCAATCGGGGTCCTGATCATCCAGAGGCAACAGTAAGGGGTCCTATTCATCCACCCCCACCGGGAACTTTTCATCCAAACCCCCCAGCAATGCTCACTGTTCATCCAGAGGAAGCATCGATCGGCTTCAGTTAGCAGTAGTAGCGAAGCAATGGCTCGATCGGATTCAGTTAACAGCCATCGATCGATCGCTCGGGTTCAGTAACGCATAGCCCGCAGTGCAATCGCTCAGGTTCAGTAGGTGAACGCCTTGCTCGGGTTCAGTTAGAGCCTCCGTGCATGAGAGAAACATGCAAACCTCCATGCATCGCTCGGCCCCGACCACCCACCGTAACTGGGAGCATCCCGATATTTTCCTCGCCCTTGCTTCTATCACGATTTTTTCCGTCATGAATGGCCCAAAGAATGTCATGCAGCTGCGTCTCCGGCCCACCCAGGACGAAAAGCCCATTTTCTGTCATGATTTTTTGTCATAGAAGTAGGAACCCACCACATCTATGATGATATCGGGTTTTGTCACAATTATCGTCATAGAAGTGTCATAAAGATGACAGAAAAAATTTCGTTCGGCCCAAAATGTCACGGATGTGTATTTTTTTGTAGTGTTTGGGCTCACAAGCAAACAACTCCTTATAAAAGGAAGTAGCTACCTTGAGCATATCCTTGGTAGAAGTAACCACACCATTAGGACTATTCAATTCAGTAAGATGATTCTTTCTATGTCTATGATTGGCAATGGCTTGGAAGTAAGCATTGTTCCTATCTCCCTCCAAAAGTTTTCTATCTCTGGATCTCTGCCATAAGGCAGTTTCCTCTTTTTTCCAAATGTCATCAAGTTCTTTTTTAATGTTTTTCATCTTATCAAAATCGGTAGAAGAGAGCTGCTGAGACTCAGACAAAACATCAAGGTTATCAAACTCCATAAGGAGTGCCTTTTTTATTTTTCAAAGTTGCTTCTCTGTTAATATACTAGCCCTTTGTTTTCTTCCTAAGGACCCTACTTTTAGCCATCCAGTTATCAACTGAAGAATTAGTAGAGGACACGGAATTCCAAGCTTCTGTAACCATTTGGTGGAACCCAGGCTGGGATAGCCACAATTTTTCAAATCTAAACGGTTTAGGGTTAGACGGGGCCCTAGCTCCAGTGTACAAGACCAAAGGAGTGTGATCACTCCCCACTCTGGGGAGAGCTGTCAAAGTTGAAAAAGGAAAATGGGCGTCCCAGTCCACAGAAGTGAACACTCTGTCAAGAACAACAAATATAGGGGAACTCTGGTTGTTAGACCAGGTAAATACTCTATTAGAGATAGAAATCTCCATTAGGGCCCATCTATTGATCCAGTCTAATGGTTAATCTGACCACTACTCTTCTCAGTTTCATTCCTAATCAAGTTAAAGTCTCCACATATCAAGACATGATAAGATGAACTAGTCATAGTATCATGTAATTCAGCAATAAACTCCATTTTAAACTCAAGATATGCAGAATCATATACCAGGACCATTTGCCAAACAAAACCATCATTCTTATTTTTGACTGTAGCCACAATGGAAAATCTTTGGTTAATAAAACCAATCCCCTCAAATAAATTCTTCTTAAACCCCAATAGGATCCCACCAAAGAAGATTAACAAAGAAAGAAAAGTGCTGTAAAATTATCAAACCTATCAATAGCTTTGAGAAAACCCTCAGAAATAATCTCTCTCTTAGTTTCTTGAAAACCAATAAAGTCAGGATTAGATTTGGTGATAGTATCACACAAGCACTGAGTTTTTCCAGATTGTCCAAGACCTCTAATGTTCCAAATAAGACCTATCATAATTAAGCAATTTTAAAAGGATGTGATAAGCCACAAGGACTGGCTTTAGTTAGCACAGTGGTAGTTTTCCTAAGAGTAACAGCAGTACGAACTGGCTCAAACGAAAAATCACTCATAGGTGTAGTAACTACATCATTGGCATCAAAATCTAGGTTATCAGGCAGAACAATTTCAGGGTTCTTGCTGGCAAAACCAGGCATCTCTCTCTTTCCTCAGCAACCATCTCATCAATGGTGTCTTGCTTTTGAAATTCATCCCCCCCAATTATTAGATTAACTTGTTGCATTTGATCAACAAGAACCGTTCTATCAACAGTGGAAAATGATTTACCTTTAAATGTTTTTGAGATTTCTAGATTCTTCCTCCTCTTATATGCAGCAGCTTTCTCCATGATGTTAACATTTCCATGACCTCTGGTAGCAGGCTTTTGAGTTAACACAGGCCCCCATTTAGATTTATTTTCAATAATGCCCCCATCTTTTTGAGCTTGGTTGAGTGATTCCAGTAGGGACCTCTTCAGAGAATCACTTTGTAGGATGTGCAAGGCCTCAGGAGGGAGAACCCCCAACTCCTCTTCTTTGGATTCCTCACTTTCAGACTCAGGTAAGTCCACAGACCTGAGCAGACCCTCACAATAATCCATACTCCCAGATCTCTCCCCAAGTAAGGTCATATCCATTATTCCAGAAGGAACATGAGTCTTTTGAGACAGGCTCTCTTCAATCATGGCCTCATCTTTTTCCTCACCTTTGGTAACCTCTTGATCAAATCTCAACAGATTATCTTCATGTTCGACCCTCACCATAACACCATCAGAAGATGGAGCACTTTGAACAGCTTCAACCATTGCACATTCCAAGATAAAATACTCATGATCAGAATTAGGGCACATTTCCATAGGTGACACCCCCACACTTTGAGGAACATGCTTGCCAGATCCATGTTTGGCTGGGAAATTAGCTTTATCTAGTTCATCAATGGCCAGGCCCCCATCACCAGATCCATCAGAAGCATGTTCTCCATGAGTCCCACTGCCATCAGCAGCATGATCTTCCTCAACTCTTTCTTCTTCCTCATCACCATCCTCATCATCTTCCACATCAATGACAGAGTCCACTCCACCCACCTGTTCAAAGCCCTCAACAATAAAACCTAGCAGGAAGAGTTTCTTCTTCATCTCAACCAACCTTTCAAAAGGTATCTTGGTGGGATCTCTACAAGCAATTTTAATCCTGACATTCTCAAAAAAGATCCTGAACATGCCATTCCAGTATACATCAGTAAGCACCCCAAAGAGAGAAGAAATTTGAGCAAACACTTTCCAAGTGCACCATTTTGGAGGAATCCCCTCAATTAGAATCAATGCTTCAATTAATTCCCCAAAAGGGTCACAGCCACCTTTCCATTCAATCAGAGTAACATTCACATCCTGGGGTAAAGAAAATCCAGACAACTCAATGAGATCTTCAACTTTCTTCCAAGGTGGAAATCTAACCAAGACAGTCTTGCTAGATAACCCTCTGATTTGCCATGGCCAGTTTCTATTCTTGCAAAAAGTTGCACTCAGAAGTTCCATCAACTTAGAGCAGTCCACTTCTCCTTTCAGAATGTTCACCACAACACAGTTCTGAAAATTTAGCCACTTTGATTCATTGGCAACAGGGACATCTACATGGTGGAAACCAAGCCCTCGCGCTCCACTGCCGAAGAAAGCAGCAGTGGGTTGAACTTTGGACCATGCAGCATAGTTATTGACATTGTGGTTCTGCTGACAAATGAAACATGCCTTTGGCTTCACACAATTTCCAACATAGTGACCAGGCCCCCCACAATTGAAGCATATCATGTCCTTATACCTAGGACCAAGGACCTGTTCCACCTCCACTTCACCAGATTGAGAAGATTGTACCCGGGCCGACCCCGTAGTTGAGGTTGTGGATCTGGTAGGTTTGGGAGCAGGGGCATGTCCCTTTGTGGGCAGAGCAGATGGCTGCTTGCGACCAGCGAATGACGCAGCCTTCTGTCCCGCGGCCTTGGACTGGCCCGCAGCAAGATTGTCGCCCCCTCCTGCCCGGTGATCGGCCATCTTTGATCCGCTCTTCACAACCTCCGCAAAGGAAAGCGTGCCGGGGCCAATCCCCTCTTGGGAGATCTTGATGCTCTTCGGTGGTGGATCGAAAGGTCGAATTGAAGCAGGGAAGCAATCAGCAGCGACAAAGGAATTGCTCTCAACTAAGTCCTTCTGAATCCAACAGAGGAGTTAGGAGTTAGGGTTGTTTCGAGGCTGCGTAGGTGTTTTTTGTTGCGGCGGGGGGGGGGGGGGGAGGAATACGCCAGAGCTGGGCAAAGTGCTCCTCCACACTTTCTAGGGTTTCTGCTTTACGTAATCGACTCACCCTACCCGCTTTCTCACCCAGGACATGGAATTTGCAATTGGGACCAGTCAGCGCTAGGATTGGGGGGGGTGGCAAGGTGCCGACGCCCCCACCAAGGTGTTCCTGCCTGGGTTCTGCACGAGCCCCTCGCCGGAACCTGGCTCCGACGAGGTCTCACTAGTTGTATAAACAGCACCACGTTTTTCAGCATCCATATTTTCGAGAGGGAGAACCCCCAAATCCATAACCAAACCCTCACCCTGATTACGAACACCCAAAACAATTTGGTTTGCAACCTTTCTCTAACGCAATCCAAATTCCCGCAAATGAACTCTCAGAGACAAATCAGCATGAATGTAATGCATACCTGACTCACTAGGCCAAGGCGGGGGCTTGAAGGATCGTCGCTGAGCTAGGATCAGTTGGGGCAGACGACCTACTGACGGCGTTGGCAGAAGGTACTCCGGCGGGATGTTGGCGATGCCCTCTGAAAGTGCTAGTTATCGACTAGAGGGGGGTGAATAGGCGATTTTTGTGAAAGTCTTCAAAACATGGAAGTTTCGAAGACAAACAATAGAAATAACCTAATTGATATGCAGCGGAAGATAGACTACAACAAGCAAGCCATAGTCAAGTACGCAATAGCGTTAACGTACGAAGACTAATAGCAGCTAGGTAGTAGGATCAGGATGGAAGATAGTATGAAGCCAATCAACAATAGTAGTCAAGCAATGAAGTCAATCTGATAAGACAGATAAGCAATGACTTCACGAAGAAAAACTCAAAGTAAAGGAGGGAAGAGATAGAACCAGTCACTTGTTGAAGACACATGATTTGTTGGACCAGTTCCTGTTGTTGTAACAACTGTACGTCTGGTTAGGGAGGCTGAGATTCAACTCAGAAGACCGTGTCTTCACCTTATTCCCTTGAGCTAAGGACACTTAGTCCTCGCCCAATCACTCTGGTAAGTCTTCAAGGTAGACTTCCGAACCTTCACAAACTCCGTTCAACCGGCAATCCACAATGACTCTTGGATGCTCAGAACGAGACGCCTAACAAATTTGGAGGATACACAGTCCTCAAGTGTAATAAGTCTTCAAGTCACACAGACAGAAAGACTTCAGTGATGCCTAACACTCTTTGGCTCTGGGTGTTTGGGCTTTGTCCTCGCAAGGATTTCTCCCTCAAAGGCTTCGAGGTGGGTTGCTCTCAAAACGACAAAAGCCGTAAACTAACTCTGAGCAGCCACCAATTTATGGTGTAGGGGGTGGGCTATTTATAGCCGCTAGGCAACCCGACCTGATTTGTCCAAAATGACCACAGGTCACTAAGGCCCGACACGTGTTCCAATGGTCGATTTCAAACACACACGGCAACTTTACTTGGGCTACAAGCAAATCGACTCATCCAACTCTGGATAAGATTTGCTCTCATTGTCTTCGCTCGAAGACATAGGATTTGGGTTGAGCATCACTTGATCACTCGACTTAGTTCACTTGGACCCCACTTAACAAAGACGGTGGTTCCTATGACTCAACAAAGAAGAAAAGGAAACAACGAAACCACGGTCTTCGTGCTCCATAGTCTTCACGCAATGTCTTCTCATGTCATAGTCTTCAATATGAATATCTTCTCATACCACCATTGTCTTCAATGTCTTCATACATTTTAGGGGTCATCTCCGGTAGGTAAACCGAATCAATGAGGGACACTACCTGCGTTATCCTGAAATTCTCACAAACGCATTAGTCCCTCAACCAACTTTGTCGTCAATACTCCAAAACCAACTAGGGGTGGCACTAGATGCACTTACAATCTCCCCCTTTTTGGTGATTGATGACAAACTGGTTGAAGTTTTCAATGGGGATAAAGTATGTGAAATTGTAAAGGATAGGAAATTGTCTTCATAAGTAGCAAGGGCTCCCCCTGAAGATGTGCATATAAGTAATTTTGCTTTTGGAATGCAAATGCACATGGCAGGTTGTACTTGTGGAGATCCACTTCAACTTATGAAGATAATTCATCATGCATGAAATGATATAGCATATAGGATGACATGCATAATGAAAAATGGACGTCTGCAGGATGATCAAAGTGCGGAAGTTATCATCGCACATGCGGAATTTAAGTAAGTAGCAGACGACCATCAAGTTTAGGTGTTACAACTCAAAGAACCAAATGTTTTAAAGGGCAAGAGTTGTAAGCACGAGGCAAAATATAATGCAACCGCCCATATGAACCCGCTTGAAGACTATCAAACTCATACGCTTCTCCCCCTTTTGTCAGTAACGACCAAAAAGGTTTGAAGACATAGAGCATCTACTCGTCCTCATGAGGAGTAGTTGAAGCAGCAGGGTTGTCGTTGTCGTTTGGCGGTGCAGACGAACTTGGAGCAGTGTCGATGCGTGCAGAAGTAGGAGGTGGTGAAGTAGCATCATCTTCATCATCGATCACTCTGGCATTTACCGTTGCCGCGGAGGAAGAATATTCAGAGTCTTCAAGAGATGGAGTCTGACGAGACAGCAGTCCGTGGAGGAGTGGAGTCAAGCTGGAATCTTTCATTGAAGCCATCGTCTTGAAGATCGGCTTCAGATCGGCGAGGTCAAACTCTTCCATGATCGCCGGCAAGTTTCATGAGCAACAAAGGCATTCTTGGTGGCAAGGTTGCGAATGCGATTGACATCCACCAAGAGGCTTTACATCTGTCTCTTGAGCCAGAAATGATGATTATCCTATTTCTGATGAAGGGCCACAAGAAGTTCTCGGTCATTGAGAACGCGAGAACGCTTCCGAGGCCTTTGTGCAATGGTGCTTTCAGTGGCTTCAGTGGGTGCTCGATGAGGCAGACGAGTATTTCCAGCCAATGGATAGATTCGTGTGGCTGCTTGAACACCTTCAATGGGTTGAGTGAAGCTTTGGTGCTCGGCATTCTGAAGACAAAGAGGCTTCTTGGCAGGGACAGGGTATATAACTTCAACTGACATATCAATCTCTGGTAGGAAGATCACATGATTGCGAGCAGATGGTTGATAGTTGATAAATGAGTGTCGCTTTATGAGGCGCATGACCCATGGAGCATAAAACTTCAGACCAAACAGATCAGATCCAGATGCAGCCAGTTGTCTGATGAAGAAATCTTGTGCATTGAAGCTGATGCCATTGAAAATGTAGAAGACCAATGTCTTCATAGCTCCTTCAAGCTTTGCCGCTGATGAATGTCCTTTGATAGGCCATAGAGTTCGCCTGATAATGTGATAGATGGTGCGTGGCAGATACTCAAGGTCTTCAACAAAGAACTATGTTGGATATTCAGCATCACGTGGCAAAGGCTTCATCATGCTCAACATCTGACTCATATTGGGTTCAGGCTTATGAAAGATGCTTTCTAGAGCATTTCGGTGATTTTGACAACCAGGTTCATAGAGTTCTCCGGGAGTGGATAGGCATGTAAGCTCAATGATGTCGAGAGCTTTGGCTTCATGATGGACATTTCCTGTCATCCACTCGAGAACCCATGTCTTGATATCTCTGTTGGATCCGGTTCCGCTACCAAGCTGTGCGGTGGGAGAATTTCTACCAAGCGCCCATCCAGCTTGGTGCCGTCCTGAAATTCTCCCACCGCACAGCTTGATATCTCTGTTGGAACCGGGGTAGCGGAACCGGAAGCGCCCCCGGTTCCGCTACCCGTGCCACCGGCGCAAGCCGGCGCACCCGAACACCGCGGCGGCGCGTCCCAGCCATTCGAGATCTCCGATGGGGAACTGGGGCGGGGAGGACTCGATGAGATGTGGGGGTGGGTGGGGGGCTGCGGATAAGCAAGCTTTAATGGTGCCACGGTCGCTTCTCCCGAGGGGGAGGGAGGGGGAGGGGAGGGAGGGACGGGAGCGGTCATTTTATAAAGAAAAATCTCGTGCATTCCATGAGCGCTTTTTGCTGACAATTTTAGTTGCTTCGCGAGATCAAACGACGAGAGTAACAAAAATGCCTTCTTCTGAAGAAACCGCCTTGTTGTTTCGAAGAAGTCGTATCCCCTCACAACTAAAACTGCTAGCGAAATCGTTCGAAATGCCACCCCTTGCAACGTTCGCCAGCTAAGAGAGTCCTAAGTTATGAACATCCGTTCGGATTGGATAAGCTACCCGAAAAGTTTGTCAAGTCATTAGTTTGTAAATTAACCTGTGCAGTTCTTTGGTCTCACGCACCAATGATCTTAATCCAACCGGGCAATCGTGGGACCAAATCAGCATTTGTATGCCAAATGGAAACCATCAGAATACAGTCTCCTGATGTATCCAGCAAACCTTACATGCGAGCAGGTACAAAGGAGAACACATCTCCATGCGTACGAGTACGAGGTGTCACAACGAGCATGGAGGGGACTAATAAGCACGCAGTAAGTACTGCTGCTGTAGTACGTAATTAACCCGATCAACCCGCAGCATATATCATGGCCCCTTGCGGAGTTTGGCAATGCCTGCCTTCACTTTATACCAGACGCACTCACCAATCCTGTAGAACAGGACGTAGCCGCAGATGTACAGGCCTTCAAACACCTCCTGCGCGGCGCTCTTCCTCCTCGCCACTTTCTCGTCTCCCTGCTTTCCCTCGGCCTCCCCCGGCGCCTCCGGCTCGCCCTCCGTGGCACCGTCGTTCGTCCTCGCCACGGGGGAGCTCCACGGCCTCTGCTCGCCGCGGATCACATGCAGCAAAGGCGATGAACTAGGCGCGACGGAGGTGACGCCAGGGAGGAACTTACAGCATGTCTTGTTCGGAACCGCCGCGTTTAGAGCGCCCCTGTTCGGCTTGGTGGGGGTTGGAGACAGTTGGAGAGAGTTGATCCCCCTTAACCCCCTCCAGTAATTCTCTACAATCCCCTTGGAGAGAGGATTAGCAGAACGAGCCCTGAACCGGAGTGGGATGGTTCTGGAGCACATCTCTCCTGGTGTGTTGGGGGAATGTGTTTGGCACTTGACAGTCGACAAGGCATTCAACCGATTCAGGTTACATGACTCCAGGGCGGATCGGGCGGTTTTTATACTAGCATGAATATCTGATAAGCCAGCCGGATGACTCAGAGCCGATTGGTGATAACCGTAAACCCCCTTGGCGCGGGGCTAGCCTGACAAACACTTCGGTGTTTACAAGGCAGTGCTACTCCTTCGTAGTTTATTTCCATATTGAGCATGAGGTGGTTGATGACATCGGCTGGTACTTGACCTCGAATGCCCTGTCAAGAAACCCTTTAACTAGTGAGTTTGTGTTATTGAGAAAGATTGTGTTCGACTTTTAGCATTGAATCTATTTTGCAGGGAGGCGAGAATCACTGGTTTAACACATTTCACCCCCGGCCATTTGAGAATCTCCATGGTAATCCTTCTTTTTGTTCTCCATGGTAAATCGAGCTGAATGTATCTGGCTTACGCAGACCGTTCTGAGTTTTGACCGCCCCCTTGCATAGAATAGCTAAACTCATTTTCTGAGATGTAGGAGAGCTAAATTTAGACAGCTACAGTACCGGTGCAGTGTAGTTTATCCCTTCAAACTCGGCGGGGAGCATCGATTTTTCAGTTTCTTTTTTGAGGGGATCAATTTTTCAGTTTGCACAAGGAAGTAATATGGGCCAACATATTAGGTTTTTTTTTAGCAACGCCAACATTACCAATATGGGCCCACAACTCCAAAGCCCATGTAGATTGTATACTGTACTTGTCCAACCCGACAATGAAGAAAATGAAAAAAAAACGCCGCGGAAGTGAAACAGCTCGGTTCAGAAGCTAGGGTTTGGGGAGCGAGCAGCGGATGGGAGTACCAGCCGGCGGCGATGGCGTCGGAGGAGGATGTGGCGGTGAAGGAGCCGCTGGATCTCATACGGCTCAGCCTCGACGAGCGCATCTACGTCAAGCTCCGCTCCGACCGCGAGCTCCGCGGCAAGCTCCATGTATGTTTCCTCGCCCCTTTTCATAATTTCTGCTGTCGATCTGGTAGCTCTCGCTGCCTGAGCTTGGTTGCGTGAGGGTTCTTGTTTATGTGTCCACTATGTGGTTGTGCTGACTTATTTATTTTAATAGCTGATATTAATGCATAGAGGAATGAGTTGCTGTGGACTTGTGGTGTGTAAACTGACTTTCCGGTTGAACTGTAAGACATATCAGAAACCAAATTTGTCTGTCTAGAGACTCATATGATGTATCAATTTTCCCTTCCATTGGATATAAATGTGAGCAGAAGCTTTCGTTATAGACATCAAGGATAACCCGCTTACTTTGGGTAAAGCTTAACATGCTGATTCAAAAGTTTCCTCGATCAGTGGAACCAGATGAATTGCAATGTACCCCCTCCGTCCCAAAATTCTTGTCTTAGATTTGCCTAGATACGGATGTATCTAATACTAAAACATGACTTGATACATCCGTATTGAGACAAATCTAAGACAAGCATTTTGGGACGGAGGGAGTAGTATTATAATTTTGAGTTCATAGAAATATGTTGGATTGTAATGGCAGAATCATCTTGGCATTTCAATGCAAGACTTCGGGTTGCTTAAGAGGTTACAACTTATTGCCCGTTGGGCATTATGGTCATTTCACCGATTCATTACAATTGTATACTTGAAAAAACCTTTTGTGGGTTGTATGATGCTGCCCCATGGGCCATACTCTGTATTTATGCACTGTTAATTCATTTGTACTAACAGTTGGGAAATTTGACCCTGGGACATCATTGTGGCAACTATTTGAGATTCTCTGTTTCTAAGTTTCCTTTGTTCGTCCTTTGATCCAGGCGTATGATCAACATCTCAATATGATACTTGGAGATGTAGAAGAAATAGTGACTTCCATTGAAATCGACGATGAGACTTACGAGGAGATTGTTCGTGTAAGTACTTTCTTGTCCCTCCAAAATTTGAACTGTATGCTTTTGTCAGTTTGTTCAAATTCAGACTGTCCACTACTGTTTTTTCGAATCAAATAATTAGTTATTCCAATATGTTTATCTTGTTTGTGTTGAAGATATGTAGAGCCCCTTTGGACTGAGGGTTTGGCACGGTTACCATGATAATGCTTAACATGAACCCTGGCTCACACAATCCTCAGTTACTCACTCACATGTAATTTGGGAGGTGCACTATTACCATGATAATGCTTAACATGAACCCTGGCTCACACAATCCTCAGTTACTCACTCACATGTAATTTGGGAGGTGCACTATTACCATGATAATGCTTAACATGAACCCTGGCTCACACAATCCTCAGTTACTCACTCACATGTAATTTGGGAGGTGCACTGTTACCATGATGCTGCTTAACGTTAACCCAGTCTCAGTTGCATAGTAACAGTAAAATGCTTTGTGTTTATAAATGAGCCGTCTTACCTGCTTGTATTCTGCTGGCAACACTTGTGTTATATTGCATAATAAGCATAGCACCATTTTTTTTTGTTTACAGTTATTGTAGTCAGGGTTTTTGAACTTATTTGGTGAAACATTCTTCCACGTATTACTAGATGTACTATGTGGCTCATGTCACTATGGTCACTTAATTCATCTCCTTTTACTACTTTTTTGAACCTGGTTACTTGTTTTCTTCATTTCGTTAACTTTTAAAAATAGGTGTGGTCACGGTTTCATAGTTTGGGGTAATTCGATACAACAGCACAAAATGGTGTCAGATAATTCTGGCTGCTGATATGCAATAGATTTGCTACTAATTTATATTTTCTATTCCATTGATTCCAGACCAGCAAACGCACCATCCCCTACCTTTTTGTCCGAGGAGATGGCGTGATACTGGTTTCGCCGCCCTTGCGGACCGTCTGATGGCGTGATACTGGTGGTTTCGCCGCCCTTGGGGACCGTCTGAAGTCAGGGCGGAACAACTACCATTGAATGGGCATTGGCAGCAGCGCTATCTGGATGACATGCATCAGCTTATACACCTTTCTTGGAGCATTACCGGCTGGCGAGACACCACATAACTTGAGTTAATCATCCATGTATCCTGATACAAAGAAAAAACACTGTACTCAGACATGTGTTATGTAGATCGATCTGATGCTGGTACCTGTTCATCCTTTAGACCATAGTCGAGGGAAGCTTGAGTTAATCATTCTCCCCCAACACCTATCTCCGAGTGGAATCTAGTACTTCCTCTGTTCACTTTTATAAGGCGCTGTAGAGATGTAAGACAATGCAATACCGTTTAGTTTTAGGCCCTGTTTGGTTCATAAGTTCTAGAAATTTTTTTAGTCCCAACTTATAAGTCCCTAAAAAGTCCCTACCTGTTTGGTTCCTGAGACTTAACATGGACTAAAAGACCATATTATAATTATAAGTCCCTATAAGATTCTTTTTGAGAGTCTTATTTCATAAGTCCCAAATGATCATTTTAAGTCCCTATAAGTCCCTCCTGTTTGGTTTAGATGGGACTTACAGGGATTTATTTAAGTCCCTAAATCAATAAGTCCCTGGAAACAAACATCCTCTTAGTTGTCTAAAACGACTTATAAAAATGAACGGAGGGAGTAGTATTAACATTCACTGCCGCGAACCAACCTGTGGTTGGATAGTTAGAGGGACTGTGGTATCCCCAGCCCACCAGGGTTCAAATCCTGGTGCTCGCATTTATTCCTGGATTTATTTCAGGATTTCCGGCGATGCACATTCAGTGGGAGGAGACGTTCCCGTCGACGACGAGGCGCCTACGGTGACTTCGTAAATCTCAAGATGATATGCCGGCTCAGCCTTTCGGAGGCGCTCATAGGGGTAAGGTGTGCGTGTGTGCGTTTATAGGGGTGAGTGTATGCGCGTGTATATGAGCGCTTGTGTCTGTACTGATGTTCAAAAAAAAACATTCACTGCCCGTTCGCAGTTCACGGCGAACTGATTTTTGTGCTTCGATGTGAAATGAAAATAAATCAATTCGTCGTGGAACAAACCGATGGTGGTGGTGGGTGGGTCACTCCGTCCAGCCGGGCGAACCTCCCCAAAGTTGACACGATGATCACGGCACGTCGGTGAACATGCTGGCGTGTGCCTCCATCACGAGGAAAAATAATTTAAATTTGACCACAGCATCGTGCCAGTGGCAGCTTTTATGCATTTATTTACGTACTAGTAAGCATGTACGTGCAATGCACGTCTTGTTAGACTTCAAAATGTGAATAATTTAAAGCTTAAATTATCAATCCACATATACATGCAATGATTTGGATGCATCTCATAAACTCTACAAGTTTAAATTTCGATGAGATCTCCTACAATGTACCGAGATTAAATACATCACCAACATCTATCCTTATTGCCACTCGGATAGAATAGCTATAAAATTCCAAGACTCTTATGAGGCATTACGGAATCAACATCAAAGGCATCTGACCATCAACTGGTCTCATGCACATATATGACTTCTCAAAATTCCATATTTGAATGTTATCAAACATGCCCCTTCACAGTTTCACCTAAAACAGTCTAAACCCACTATACAAGTTTAAAGAGACACATCAACTGAATGGCATTATAGATTTTTTATTATAAGATGACAAGGTCTCAAATGAATTCATAATTTAATATTTGTTCTACAAGAAAAGCTAGGAAGCAACCAGAAAATAGTGAGATAAAATAATAACACCAAAAAATATGTGCCAATAAATGTGAAGATAAAATATCATAGTATTAGCTCATGTTTTTCTTCTTTCTACAGTTACCACTAAGCTTAAAGAAAAGATAATTTCAAGTTTTGAGTACATTAGTCAGCACGCCATTAGCATTAGCTCATGTTATCAATGGTAACATGATACTGTAGCTCAGGTCACAAACCTTCAGATTGTACACACTATACAAAGCAAAGCAACATCTACAGTACATTGATTCAAATAATTTCATGTACATTTTGTCCCAGAAGCTTGCACTGTGATTTTGTGGCTTCTTCAGTTAGACGCAATCTGAATTTTGTTTGGTTTTCAACACTGTAACCGGACGCGACACATGGTCGATCTTCCGGATGCGCTCCACTTGTCTCGCCGACCGGACTACCCACCGGTTCTGTCTTGCCTCGACCCTTGCCTACTTCTTGGTCATGATGTTCTTCGTCCGCGCCTTCATTTGATCGGCATGCACCTGAAATAAAATTTGTACAATTACAGACAGCCGAGATTTGTTTCACAGTTTTGTTAGGGTACAAAATTTAGAGCAAAGCTGGCTGAGGGATGGCGTGGCGGCACCGGCCAGTGCCGCTCCTTGATCGCTCCTGGCTACACTGGGTTGTGGCGAACTGTGTGGATCAGGAACCTTGTGTTGGATCCTGCTGTTCTCCTCGTCGCAATTGAAGATGTTCCCTGCCAGTTTTGTTGCATGAACGGCGACATGTCGCCCGGTAGTCTCTGGACCACAACAGCGGCATGTCGACAAACGAAACCCTCAATTCGTAATCCTATGAGCCCCAAAACCTGGCGGAACGCTCGGCGAAGGACGGACGGCGTATATCGAGGTGGGCGATGGGCATACGTCGAAAGAATAGACAATCGAGGATGCGGTAGCCCTCGACGCCGGCGAAGAGGAGGATCGCGCGGCACGCCGCTGGCGGTAGGGAGAACCGCCGACTTCCGCTGGATCTCCCGCATCTGCTTCGACGCCACGGGAATCAATCCCCCGCTCGCGGCGGCCGAACGGCTCGGGACGCTGTTGGTGGATAGCCTTGGTTTTTTTTTTTTTTTTGCGAAACTTGGGAGGGCAGTTTTTGTCTGTCCTTGTTGGCTCTTTTAATAGTAGTAGAGATGAACGATGGCGCCTGGTGCGTCGTGAGTGACTGGATGCTTTGATCCATGCACGTTCCGCATGTGCAGGGGTTCTTTGCATGTGAGTGGATGCGGGGTCGAAGCTTCGCACCGGCACGGCACGGCACCGCATGCATTCGACGACGACGCGTTCACCGCTCGTCCCCCCGCCCTGCCAACTGCCCTCTCTCCCCTATATATGCACGCCGGGCCGCGGACGTTTCGGCCATCCCGTCCTCGGAGCCGCGCAACGATCCAGCACACGCAGCAGATTAAGCAGCGACCTCCTTCGGTCGAAGATGAGCCAGGACAAGGCCGCCGGCGAGAAGGCGGCGGCGGAGCCCAAGAGGCAGACGCCGCGGCTCAACGAGCGGATCCTCTCCTCCCTCTCCCGGAGGTCCGTCGCCGCCCACCCGTGGCACGACCTCGAGATCGGTGAGCCCCTTTCTCCATTTCGTCTCAGATCCGTCCGGCCGGCCGGAGCTGTTGGTTGGTTGGTTGCTCACGCGGGACGCGTGCTGATTGATTGATCCCTTGCGCGAATTGGCTGGTGCAGGCCCCGGTGCTCCGGCGGTGTTCAACGTGGTGGTGGAGATCACCAAGGGGAGCAAGGTCAAGTACGAGCTCGACAAGAAGACCGGGATGATCAAGGTCTGCACCCGCGCGCACTCCCTCGCCTCACTCAAACTTTCTCCCTGTTAATTTGCATTGGCATGTATGGATGTGTTCTGAGATCATCATTCTATTATGACAGGTTGACCGGATCCTCTACTCGTCCGTGGTGTACCCTCACAACTACGGCTTCGTCCCACGCACCCTCTGCGAGGACAACGACCCCATCGATGTCCTCGTCCTCATGCAGGTAAATGAATTGATTCAACACTCCAATCATGCTCCGGTTCTCACAAGTACAAATTAACAATCCTGTCAATACATCACCGTCTGCATTTATCTACCGTTTCTTTTTCTGACAACTGCTTGTTAATTATTTCGTTCAATTTCAAACCAGGAACCAGTCCTCCCCGGCACCTTCCTCCGGGCCAGGGCCATCGGCCTCATGCCTATGATCGATCAGGCACGCTAAACCAATCCCCCATCTCTGTCCAAGTGTACAAGTCAACTTTCCAGCCACCTTTTTTGGCATCAAGCTTATATTTATATCATACTCTCTGCTTTTTTATCTTAAACAGGGAGAGAAGGATGACAAGATCATAGCCGTCTGCGCCGACGACCCCGAGTACCACAACCTGAACCATCTCAGCGAGCTCTCTCCTCATCGCCTCCAGGAGATCCGCCGCTTCTTCGAAGATTGTACGCATACCATTGCCTGCCTTATCTCGCATTTCCACATTCTTTTCATGTATCTTCAGACTTCAAGTGCCTGATTCTTGGCTGATCAAATCTTTCAGACAAGAAGAATGAGAACAAGGAGGTCGCTGTCAACGACTTCCTCCCCGCCGATGATGCTCGTGCTGCCATCCAACACTCCATGTAAGCTCTCATCATTTTGGAGGATATGATCCTGTAGTTAAAGACAGAGAGCCCTCGAGGCTCCAAGGCGTCGATTTATGTTGACAAAAATTGCTTTGATTCTTTTTCAGGGATCTGTACGGGGAATACATTATGCACAGCCTAAGGCGGTAGAGTGTGTACTATTACCATTTTTCCTTTGCCCTTCCTCCTATGATGGGAAGCAAAGAAGATCCCCTCGGAACATTTGGGATCTGATGAACAACCAAGCGAGTCTGTATTTCTACATTCTTGCATTGTATTAGCCATATTTTCCCATCGCTGTGGTACTATGTATCTCAAATTTGTATTCGAGACCTTGTGGTTTGGCTCGTGTATTATCTTCAGTTCTTACTGAACGGACAATAATATAACAATTTTCACATTGATATCTGAGATACTGTGGTAATGCCATATCTCAAATTTGTATTCTAGACCTTGTGTTTGGCTCGTGTATCTTCAGTTCTTGCTGAAGGAACAGTAATATAACAATTTGACACATTGATATCTGAGATACTGCAATACTACATATCTCAAATTTGTGTTGAAGACATTGTGAATTGGCTCGTGTATCATCTTCTTCTTCTTTCTTTTTAGAAACTAGGCGAGGGCCCGACTTTATAAATAAAGCCATCAGGCAGAGTCACAACCAACACAAGGCACCACATAAGTTCAAACAAAAACGGCTAAGAAGGTCGGGTACAAGGCATCCAGCCTATCATGGCACGCAGGCCAGCCAAACGAGCAGCCAAACCACTAAGAATTCGATCGCCTGGAGCGCCGCAGCAGCGAAGAAGCCGTAGATTTCATTTTGGATAGCATATCATCAAACGCCTCTAGGTCCCCATCCTTAGTCAATGATCTCCACTGCTGCAAAAATACATTGGCTTTAAATAAGCAGCTGGCAGAGTTAGCCGGGAAAATATGTTCAATAGTAAACTTGTTTCGAGTAGTCCATAGCGACCAACACATCGCAGGCCATCCCACCATGAACACCCGCTTAGACCGGCCTGCGAGAGAACTAATACACCGCCGAAGATCCTCAAAAGAGGAAGGGTTCCAATTAACACGAAGCCAAAGTCTAATGCAGCTCCAAGCGAATTTAGCCAAAGAGCAGTGGAAAAAGATATGCTCGGTAATCTCCAGGGCACCGCACAACTGGCAGCAGTCAGAGCCCGGCCCGTTCCTCTTCTTAATCTGGTCAGCCGCAGGAAGTTCGCGACGACGAGCTTGCCAGAGGAATATTTTAATCTTAGGAGGGATGCGGGCAGACCAAATGTGTTTAAACTTGTCAGAGCGACCACCAGCGATAAGATTCGAATAAGCCGATTTAACAGAAAAACGCCCCGAAGCAGAATGGGGCCAGCTAACGGAGTCCTCTTCCTCCGAGAGCATGGGGAAGCAGGCAGTAAGACGCTGCCAATCTTCAAACTCCACGGGGGAAAGAGAGCGCCGGAATTCTAAAACCCAACCCTGAGCCGAGAGCTCAAAGATAGAGATCTCAGGATCAGCACAATATGAAAACAGAGTCGGGTGAGCCACCGCAAGCGTGGAGTCCCCAACCCACCAGTCTAACCAAAACCGAGTAGACTTACCATTTCTAACAACGAATTTAACAAGGGACCGGAAATCGATCTAATACTAACAAGCTGACGCCAAAATTGAGAGCCAGCAGACGAGGGAGCGAACATAGGGCTCGAGGAGGGGAAGTATTTAACTTTGAGAATGTTAAGCCAAGCAGGGCGATCATCAAGGATCATAATTTTCCACCACCATTTTAACAAAAGACACTTATTCATAATTCTGGTATTAATGATGCCCAGGCCACCCATGTTCTTAGGTCTACAAATAAGATCCCATTTAACCATCCTGTATTTGCGTTTATTATCGGAAGAATTCCAGTAGAAGGCACCCCTATGCCTATCGAAGCCCGAGTGAGTCCCTTCGGACAGAAGGTAAAAGCCCATTAGAAACATCGGGAGAGAGGAGAGGCAAGAATTGGTAAGGGCAACCTTGCCCGCCTGAGAGTTATAACGGCCTCGCCACGGCAAAACTCTATTGCCAACTTTAGTCACAACCGGAGCAAACTCTTTGGCCAGAAGCTTAAGAGGGGAGATGGGAACACCCAGATACTTGAAAGGGAAAGAACCGAGAGAGCAATTCAAAAGGTGGGCCACCCGCTGCGCCTCTAAGGCAGGCACCCCAGTCACAATGACCTTGCTCTTAGAGAAGTTGATTTTTAGGCCCGACAAAGCTTCAAAGCATAGAAGGAGGAATTTCAGATTCGTGATGGAGAAGTCATTTAGTTCAACCATAATAATGGTGTCATCCGCATATTGTAAGTGAGAGATGCCATTAGGAATGAGATGAGAGCTAACAGGCGAAATGTGACCAGCAGCCACAACATGAGATAGAATGTGAGAAAGAGCATCAGCCACAAAATTAAAAAGCAAGGGGGACGCCGGATCTCCTTGTCTCAAACCCCTACCATTCGCAAAGAAATTACTGGTCTGACCATTGACAGCCACCGCCGTGTGGCCCCCAGTCACAAGTTGCATCAGACGATGGACCACCGACCCATCGAAACCCTTGGCCAGCAAAACTTGGCGAAGGAAGATCCAGCTCACCGAGTCATACGCCTTTTCAAAATCAAGTTTCAGGACCACAGCCTTGGTGTTCTTACTATGAAGGTCATGGATTATCATCTTCAGTTCTTACTAAACGAACAATAATATAACAATTTGTCACATTCATATATGACATAAGTGTTTTTTCACCCCTTGTCAGATTGATTATTTTTGGTCTCCAAACTTCAAAATTGAATAAGTTGACCCCATCTTTTTAATTCCAGACATTGTGTGTCCTTCATTCCATTTGGAGTCGTACCAATGCTGACGCTGCCTAGTTTCCTAAGAGGACATGTGGCCATCCAGGTCATCTTCCGCAACATGATGTACTTGTAGAATGGATGCTAAACAAATTCAAAAGTTTACCTATTTGTTTACTAAGTGTGAGTTCTAAAATAATTACTAAAGTGTCGATGAATAGACTTAGCAAAGTGGCGAGCCCTGTCATCTCACAAACTCAGACTGGTTTTGTGAAATGAAGATATATCATGGAAGGTGTGGTTGTTCACTCGTTCTACATGAAGCTTTAAATTCTATCCATCACTAGAAACAAAATGCCCTTTTGTTTAAGGTTGATTTTGCAAAGATTATGATAAGATAAGGACGCCGATAACGCCCACACATGTGGGTGTTAAAAGATCTGGCCACACGTTTTATGTGGTGTCTAAGAGGTTCAACCCACATGCCTACGTGTGGGCAAAACAACTAGCGCCCACACGCATCTTTTTTTCCTCGCGGTCCCTCTCACACGCCTATGTGTGGGAAAAATGGATAACGCCCACATGACCTCTCTCAGCCACCTACTTCACGGTCCCGCACGCCCCGCGTGACAGTCATCACGCGTCCCCGCAGTTTTCATGGTCCGGACCCTCTTTAATGTCCATTTAACTGCAGTTGCCATGTCGCTGAACTACAGTTGCCATGTCAGACAACTACAGTCGCCATGGTTGCTCAACTGCAGTTGCCATGTATGGTATGGTCTACTGAAGTTGCCATGATTTCAAAATTTTAGGAGCTGCCACCTACTAACACTAGGCAGTTGTCATGTATGGTCCGGTCTACTACAGTTGTCATGATTTCAAAACGTTAGGAGTTGCCACCTACTAACACTAGGCAGTTGCCATGTAGCACTACAAAAAAGACATGGCAAAAAAACATGTTTGGGTAAAAAAGAGAGTTGCCATGTGCTCACAAGCACGCTAGGGCAGTTGCCATGTAAAAGAAAGAGTTGCCATCTGCTTACGTACACGCTAGGGTAGTTGCCATGTACCATGCAAAAACACATGGCAACTTAGGTAAAAGTGAGTTGCCATTTGCTTACAAGCAAAGCTAGGGCAGTTGCCATGTACCCTGCAGAAATACATGGCAACTGACAGCTTTGGGTGTGGGCGAGGAAAGCAGGGCGTGTAGTGATAAACGCCCACACACCAGCCCCTCTGCGTGCGTGAAAACTGGTGTGTGGGCGAATTGCTAAACGACCACACACCAACACCCCGTGTGGTGAAAAAGGGCGTGCGGGCGACCAGATGAATGCCCACACACCAGCCCAGTCCTACATGGCATATAAAAACTGCTAGAACACGCCAAGATTCATGCAGAATTGGTTAGACGAGGATCCATGCGTGTGGGCGAGTTGCCAGACGCCCACACGTGTGGGCGTTAGTCTTTCCCTAAGATAAATATGGCCTTTTGTCTATCAAATGTAGGAACGCAAAGGTTTACCTAATAAGTGGTATGATTGGATCATGTATACCATGGGAGGAGGTCATGTAGGGGTTAAGGTAAATGATAACATTGGTCTTTATTGTACAACTCATAAGGGCTTGAGGCATGGAGATGTCCCCTCACTTTATTGTTTGACTTGGCCGCTGATGCTTTGGCCATTATTATGGACAAAGCTAGACAATATGATTTTGTCAAGGGAGATTTGGGAGACATTTTAGATAAGGGACTTAACATGTTGCAATATGCCGATAACACTATTTTCCATTTGCAAGATGATGAAAATAGTGTCAGATATATCAAATTTATCTTATGTGCAGTTGAACATATATCAAATTACTGAATAAGAGTGAGCGGCCATAAAGAGCCTTATCAAGCTTGCAGACATATCGTGGTGAGACTGAGCTCTCATACCCAGGAGGTTGCCTCATGAAGACTTCCTCTTCCAGAACACCATGCGAAAACGCGTTCTTCACATCTAGTTGACGCATGCACCAATTCCGAGAAATTGCAATGGAAAGGACTAAACGGATAGTAGCAGCTTTTACCACAGGGCTAAAGGTGTCTTCATAGTCAACACCGTACCTTTGCTTGAAGCCTTTGGCAACTAACCGGGCCTTATACCTATCAATAGTGCCATCAGACTTCCTCTTAATCTTGTACACCCATTTGCAGTCAATCACATTCCTCCCTTTGACAGGTGGAATGAGGCGCCACGTTTTGTTATCCATAAGAGCAGAGTACTCCTCATCCATCGCCTTCTTTCACTTTGGGTCACCAAGAGCGTCTTGTAAATTTCTCGGTTCACCTGTGGCACAAAAGGACCCCCAGCGAATACAGCCATCTTTATAAACTTTGGGTTTTGCAATGCCACTTTGAGACCTGTTTGTGTACGCATAGGAGGGGGCAAGGCTGGCCGGTCAGCCCGAACTTGTAGCCTATTTGTTGATGCAGAAATAGCAGAGTCAGAGGTGGCTGCATCAGGCGTAGAGGATCCGGAGTCTGCCGCACCGAATCCCGCACCGGATCCGAGGGAGGACTCCTGTTGAGATGCAGCCACAGAACCTGGTGAAGGCCCGCCACGCGGCTGCGGCGGATTGGGCATCAGTGGCTGAGAGGGGCCCGACCCGCCCAGGCCAGCGTGCCCCACACCAGAACGGCCACGTGGGTCGTGCTCGTTCGCAGAGGAGGGGGCCCCAGCCCGCACCGAGACGGGGTTGGCCCGTCCAGGGGACAGGAAGACAGCAGGCCCACCTGGCCGACCGCCTGCCCCGCCTGCTGGCAGCGATCTCACGGGGGTTTGCCTGAAGCCGCTGCAGCGCCAGATCCCGAGGGGATTCGCCCGCCAGAATCAGCATCGGAGCGTGCGCCCCGATCTTCTGTGTAGTCTTCTGTTTGCTGCATAAAATCATGAGTATTTGCACCAATTTCTTCACCAATTTCTGCATGGTTGGCCGGACCTGATTCCTGCACACTATTAGCATACCCCTCATCAAGAGTATTAGCCATTGACGCAGGACCAGCAACAGCATCAACTCCCCCTGTATTAAAATTGGGTGATGGCAGGAGATGTGAGGGTAACAAAACAAGTTCGTTGCGGAGTTGTGCACCGGCATTTGGATGAAGGCTAGCAAAAGAAAAAACTTGTTAATCAAAGACGACATCGCGAGAAATATAGACTCGTCCGGAGGAGATGTCTAAGCATTTGTATCCCTTGTGAAGGGTACTATAACCCAAAAAAGCGCATTGCTTGGAGCGGAACTCAAGTTTGTGCTTATTAAAGGGGCGCAAGTTTGGCCACACGGCACATCCAAAAATGCGAAGAAAGCTATAATTGGGTTTAGTGCCAAAGAGACGTTCTAGTGGAGTTTGGTTCTTGATGACTCGACTAGGAAGACGATTAATGAGATACACTGCCGTGAGAAAAGCTTCATCCCAAAATTTCAAGGGCATAAACGCATGTGCCAAAAGGTAGAGGCCAACTTCCACTATGTGAGGATGTTTCCGCTCAGCGGATCCATTCTTTTGGTGCGCATGAGGGCAAGAGACGTGGTGAGTGATGCCAATGCGCTCAAAGAAAGAATTCAGACTTTGATACTCACCACCTCAATCTGTTTGCATGGCAATAATTTTGCAATTAAACAAGCGTTCAACATGAGCTTGAAAAAGGTGAAACTTTTCAAACACATCAGATTTGTTTTTAAGCAAATATATCCAACTAAACTTGCTGAAATCATCGATGGAACTGACATAGTATTTTTGCCTGCCTACAGAAACGGGTCCAGGACCCCAAACATCTGACAAAATTAGCTCTAAAAGAGCTTTGGATTCACTAACTGAGCGAGGATAAGGGAGTTGATGGCTTTTGGCCATCTGACATGCATCACACACGAGAAGATGATCTTGTTTATTGGACACGGGGAGATTAAAATCTCGAACAATTTTCTGGACCATTGGAAGAGAGGGATGCCCTAGACGCTTGTGCCACCGGGATGTAGATGGTTTGATCGCCCCAAGTGCTTGTCGTGTAGGAGCACCGTGCCGCCCGATGACTGGAAACAAACGCCATCTACTCTTGTTTTGAAGTATGGTCCTCTGGGTAGCCTGATCCTTGACAAGAAAAGTTTCAGGGTGAAGTTCAATAAACACATGATTATCTTTCATGAGTTGATAGGCAGAAAGAAGGCTTTGTTCAGAGTTAGGAACATGCAGAATATTGTTTAGTTTCAACGATCCGGTGGGAGTAGATAAAACTGAGTGGCCGATGTGTGCAATGTCCATACCTTGTCCACTGGCAGTATGGATCTGTTCGTTGCTGGTGTAGCGATCCTGAACAGCAAGTTTCTCCAGTTCGCCGGTGATGTATCAGTTGCACCGGTGTCAAGATACCAATTGGTATCTACACCGTATGAATGAGCCGAGTTGGCAGCACGATGTTGGCCACCATTGCCACCACCGCCGCCACCGTTTCCGCCACCACCGCCTCCTGTGGGGTTGCGGACATTGTTGTTGTAGCCCTTGTCGTAGCGCTTTCTGCAGCGCCATGCGCCGTGCCCTTCTTCTTTGCAGATCTGGCAGCGCTCACGGTCACCACCCTGCTTGTGTGGCGCGCCACCAGACGAGCCGCCCCCGGAGTTGTCGTTGTAGCGGGGAGGGCCAGAGTTGTTGTTGTAGCCGCCACGTCCGACCGCCGCCGCGGCCGCCGCCACAAGATGCAAGGTTGGCGGAGTGGTTGGGGGAGAAGGCCGCCTGCTGAGCGGTGATGCGGGCCTCAGCCGCCAAGAGCAACGAGAAGAGCTCCGTGAGCATGATCTGTTGATCCATGGTGGTGCGTGTGGAGATGGCAGAAACGAAACCGTTGTAGTCGGGTTCGTGCACCAGGCCTTGGAGAATTTGGTCGACGAGGTCGTCTTCTCGAAGGGGCTTCCCAGCGGCTGCGAGTTCATCGGCGATGCCCTTCATCTTGGTGAAGTATGTTGTGGCCAAGAGATCCCCCTTGCGCGTGTTACCCAGGGCGGAGCGAAGCTGGATGGTACGCGCCCTGGACTGCGATGAAAAACTCTGGAGCAGGGCTTGCCAGATGCTAACAGAGGTGGTGTGGTTGGAGACTTGCATAAGAACGTCGCGCGAGAGAGAAGCAATCAGGAACGTGAGCACCTGTTGATCCTGCGTGACCCAGATGGCGTACTCTGGGTTTGGCGTGGTGACAATCTCCTTCTTCCCGCCTCCGATCTCCTTCTCAGAGACGAGGGTGGCGGTCGGCTCCTTGATCGAGCCGTCGAGGTAGCCCATCATCCCTGCCGCTTTGATATGCGACAGGACTTGCGCCTTCCATACTAGGAAGTTCTCCCTGGTGAGCTTTTCGGTAATGGTGTGGCCGAGCGATGCGAGGGAAGGGGAGGCCATGGCGACAGAGGAGGAGGAGGATGACATAACTAGATGCGTTGGAAGAGAGAGGCTCTGTATACCATGTAGAAAATGAGGCTAAAGCATATGCAATCAGCAGGGACGCGTGCATGTTTATATATGCACAATGGTGCGAGATATACAAGGTTGTTGGGCTGTGGATTGATCTCCAAGACACAATCTAAAGATAGACTCAATCCCAACAGCCCAACTATTGTTACAACAGAGAAATTTCAAAAAAAACTATTGTTTTTTTGCATCGAAAGCAGGATTTATTCAAGCAATAATGGTTCGGTTACAATCAGCTCGTAGGCTACTAATCAAGAAGTCTGGACTATGAGCGATCCAACTATCAGTACCCTCAAGCGTACAAGCACGCTGAGCACAAAGGTGAGCCGGAAAGTTTTGCTCCCTGCCAATATGACGAACCAAAAATGAAGATAAACTAGGTACAATATCCTCCACTTCATTCAAGATAGGCGCTGCAATCGAGCGAGAGTTGCGGCGCGAATTCCATAGGTTGACAAGCTCCAGGCAATCAACCTCCATTGTCACATGTGAGTATCCACGCAGATGTGCAAAGATCACCCCTTCACGGAGAGCTAAAAGCTCGGCAACAAAGGGGTTGGACACACCTGGCAGCGGCTTGCTCCATGCTCCAAGGAACTCAAGGTGAGATCGAGCCACTCCACCAGTGCCTCCTGCCGAGGAGTCCGGGAAAACAGAACCGTCAGTGTTTATGGTGATCCAGCCCGCCTCGGGCGGTTTCCAACCCTGCACTCCTTGTGGCTTGCGGCCCTTCGGGATGTTGAGGATGGATAGGGTTTCATGTACCCACTTGATGGCCTGAATCGGATCAAAGCCATCCCGGTCGTGAGTCCATCTGTTATGCGAAGACCAAATGGTATGCATAATAGTGATGATCTTGCATCTTGCGTCCTGTGAGAACATAGGATCCAACAAGATGTCGCGAGCCCACGTTTGTGGATGCAGTCTCGGGAGGTGAAGATCAAACCTCTGTTGGGCTGCCATCCAGAACTGTTTTGCATGTACGCATTCCATCAATGCATGCATCAAATTCTCCTCCATAGCTTGGCATACACCGCATATGCCAATAGGTTTTATGTGTCTATACTTCAAGGTCATCGAGTCCGGTAGGATGCCACGAAGAACCCTCCACCAGAAGACTCTCACCTTCGGCACGACATGCAATTTCCATAAGGCAGTCCACAACTGTTTATTTGCCGATGAAGATTCTGTGATCGCCCCTTCCTCATGAGCACGCAGCTCGTTTCGAGTCACAAGAGAATGATACGTCGATTTAACAGTGTAGTTGCCCGATTTTTCTAGAGCCCAAGCAAGGCTGTCCTCCCCACCATGTGCACTCAAAGGGATGTTGAGGATAGCTTCTGCATCTGGATGGAGAAAATTTTGCCGCACTAGCTCAATATTCCACGATCCTGTATAGTGATCTATCAAGTCTGAAACGTGTGGTAGTGGTGCAGATCCTAGTCGTCCACTTGGTTTCAGAGTTGTAGTGTTGGGATCCATGGATCGGTCCAAGTGGAGATGCTTGTGCCGTCGCCTATCCTATGGATCAACCCCTGCTTCAATGCTTCTCTGCCCGCAGCAATGGCCTTCCACGTCGCCGAGGCTCTTGCCGGTACAGTAGCATGAAGAAAATCTGTGTTGGGGTAATACTTCCCTTTCAACACTCGAGCGCAAAGACAATGTGGGTGTGTCAAGAGACGCCACCCTTGTTTGCCAAGCATGGCTAAATTGAATAGTGGGAGGTCTTTGAAACCCATCCCGCCTTTGATTTTTGGTGACGCCAATTTGTCCCGAGACAGCCAGTGTAGAGCCCTTTTATCAATCGAGCTCGACCACCAGTACTTTGCCATACAGGATGAAATACCCGTGCATACTTTTTTTGTCAGCTGAAAGCAGCTCATGCTATAAGTTAGAATTGATTGAACAACTGATTTCAGCAGTACCTCGCGGCCGGCGCATGCCAGATTCCTCTCGGACCATCCGCGGACCTTGCTGTGAATGCGTTCATTTATATGCATGAACGTTCCACTTGTGATTCTTCCAATTGCTGTCGGTAGCCCCAGATATCGCTCGGAGAAAGCTTCGACCGAGATCCCAAGAGCAAGTTTCAGGGATTCTCGAAGGCGCGCGCCCGCATTAGCACTGAAGAAGAACAAACTCTTCTCCTTATTTACCGCCTGTCCGAAGCACTCGGCGTATATGCGAAGAATTTCATTAAGCTTGTCTGCACTTTGGGACTTTGCACTAATGAAAATAAGACTGTCGTCAGCAAATAATAAGTGATTAACCCATGGTGCATGGATACTCACCCTGATCCCTCTGTCGATGTGTGCTCCACCATAGTTGTTCAGGAGGGATGTTAGTCCTTGAGCACAAATGAGGAAGAGATATGGTAAGATAGGACATCCCTGCCGCAACCCTCTTGAGGGGTTGAAGAAAGGAAGAAATTCGCTGTTGACCTTGATCGTGAAGCGCACCGAGATAACGCACTTCATGATCAACCTGATAAAACGATCATCGAAGCTCAGTCTAGTCAACATCGCTTCGAGATAATGCCATTACACCCTATCATAGGCCTTGAGCATGTCGAGCTTGATTGGACAACATGGATTGTTGCCCCTTTTCCTCCTCTTGATAGCATGGATCGTCTCATAGGTCACCAACATATTATCCGTTATCAAGCGACCCGGGACAAATGCACTTTGTTCTTCTCCAATGATATCTACACGCACACACACATATACGATTATACCGTATGTACAATGTTTAACAACCGCGAGGTGACTCGTGCAGCCAAATCGGCCGGCTAGATGGATGGATCAAGTTGAAACCGAGAGACACAGCTGGTTAGTGCGTACGTGGTTGCGTGGCTGTTGAGCCAATGCTATCAAGTGTTGGGCGTGTCATGCTTAGCAGCGGCGGGGATGGATGCATGGATCGGGGAGCGGGCAACTTGACCGGCTCATATTACATCAAGGGTAAAAATGTCTTTCTATGTGCCATTTAACATCAGATGGAAAAATAGAAGAAAGTGTAATAAAGGGCATAAAACTTAGACTCGATGTTATATAGGAAAGAAAAAAAAAATCCAGTGTCAAATAAGAAAACGAAATTTAAATAGTGTTAAATAAGAAATTCTTTCGAAAAAGAATGAGTGACCATATCAATGATTACACCAACTCAAGACGAGTTGTTTTCGGTCGACTAAAAATAGCATTTCTGTTGAAAATTGAACAACTTTTTTTAAATTTAAAAAATAAAGGATTTAACACAATCGCCTAGTCCACGCGCACACTGCTGAAAGTTTGGACGGCGATGCCACCAGAAGCCCAGAACACCCTATTTTCCAGGCTACCCGTTCACCGGGGTTCCAGGTCAGAAACGGAGGCGTCGTTGACATACGGCCCACGAACAGCTCCCGCCGGAGCCTGTGCCTCGCGCGTCGTGCTCCTCCCCGACGCACTCGCGCGGCCCGAAACGACGTAGGCCGGCGGCGTCGGCACAGGGAGCGTAATCGAGCGGCTGTTGAGCATGACGACGACCGCCGCCATGCCTGGCCGGAGGTGCGCGTCCTCCTGGACGCAGAGCAGCCCCACGTGGATGCACCGCAGCATCTCCGTCGGCTGGAGCCCGTCGGCCGAGCAGCCGTCGAGCAACCCCGACACGCTCCCACGGCTCCAGTGCCTCCAGACCTGTACACGCAAGGGCATAATTAGCCAGTTACATAGACTGATCCGGCATGATCAAGGTCACACCCGTACCGTGGTCAGAAGATCTTCGCCGTTAGTGCCCGGATACTGGCTGAAATTATTGCGGCGGCCCGCGATGATCTCCAGTACAAGCACGCCGAAGCTGTACACGTCCGATTTGGCGGAGAAGATGCCGTGCAGGGCGTACTCCGGCGCCATGTAGCCGCTGCATTTCAAGACGTACACCGGATTGTTAGCTAGCTCGGGTCACGTGCACCGCCATGACTTGTTATAACAAACTCACTAGGTTCCGGCGATGTGGCTGGTGTTCCCGACGCTGGCGTCGACGCTGAACAGCTTGGCGAGGCCGAAATCGGAGATCTTGGGGTTCATGTCGGGGTCTAGCAGGATGTTGCTCGCCTTGAGGTCCCGGTGGATGATGGTTAGCCTCGAGTCTTCATGGAGGTAAAGAAGGCCTCGCCCGATCCCCTGGATGATCCTGTACCTTTGCCCCCACGTAAGCTCCTGCCGTCTCGCAGGATCTGCACGCACGCTGAACAACTTACTATGTACGAGATGACTTGAAACTGAATGTCGCTTAATTGGACATATATAACAGTTTGGGCACCAACCGAATAGAATCTTGTCGAGGCTTTTGTTGCAGAGGTACTCGTAGACGAGGAGCTTCTCCTCCTCTTGGATGCAGCAGCCGAGCAAGCGCACCAGATTCTTGTGCTGGAGCTTGGCCACCAGCACAACCTCGTTCTTGAGCTCCACCTGCCCTTGCTTAGAGGTCTTCGACAACCTCTTCACCGCGATGTCCTGCCCATCCTGCAGAGTGCCCTGAACGACACCAAGTCGATCGTTAAGTTCAGGAATGGAGAATTAATTGCTCATGTTCCAGATTCAGTGTTATTACTCATTACTTTGTAGACAGGCCCAAACCCGCCTTCCCCGAGCTTATTTTCTTCAGAGAAGTTGTCAGTGGCTGCCCTTAGAGTGCTCAGATCGTACAGCACAGACTCTGAGCTTTTCATGTCTGTTCCATCCTCACTGTCTGCTCACAAAGACAAACAATGGATGATAATTAAGCCTGGCTGCTCTTCTTTTTTGGAGATTTTTTTGCTCTATAATCAACAGAGAAGCACTCACCGGCGCTGGATATCCGCACATGTTCGTGTGGTTTCTTGTTCTTCCTCTTGCAGAGATACAAAGCAACCGTCAACAGCACCAACAGCACCACAGCAACAGGAATGGAGACGAACAGAGCTATCTTGGCTGTGGCGTCGTCGTTTCCTGCACCCACAACCAAGATTCGTCGTCACCGCTCTCGGTCAAAAGGAAATTTAGAATAGTTTACCCTATCTTCTAGTTCAGTCGCTGTCTGAACTTTCAACTCGTTACGTTGATCACCGAAAGAAACGTCTAATCAAAGACGCAAGACTGAAACGACAATTCCAAAGCAACGAAGAAAACGCGTAAGCGTACGGACCACAAAGTTGACGGGGACATTGACTCACCGGCACGTCCTGTAGGGCCGGAGTGATCGCTGCCGTTTAGTGCCGGCGGCGGCGGGGACGCTGGCGGGGACATAGCCGCCTCGACGCCCTGTGCGCTGTAGAAGGCGTACGGCTCGTACCGGATGGAGCAGCTCTGGTAGGCGACCCGTCCTCCCTGCTTCTCGTCGCAGGTGGTCGGGATGGAGGATACGGCTAATGTGAGGCAGAAGTTGCAGTCGTCGCTGGCGAGGTCGCCCGTGCACTGGGACATGCCGTAGATCCTCGCGAAGGGCGTGAAGTCGGCCGTGCCGACCGCGAACAATCGGGGGGAGAATGCTGCCCTGCTGCTGAGGTTGCTCATCAGCGCGCCCAGCTGCGTCTTGAACAGCTCGGGCTGCGTCGCGTTGTCTCGGTTGCATAAGTGGGCTTGCCACGACGTGTCGGCAGCGTCGAAGAAGCTGACGTTCGAGTAGCGCAGGAAGCAGTCGTCGTAGAAGAGCACGGACCTTTTCTGGCCGGGGCACTTGGTGGCCACGTCCCGCACCGAGGCGTCAAGGCACGTGCGACAGTCGGATGCGCTCACGTCGGCGCGGCACTGCGCGAGGCCGTACGCCTCGTTGGGCGCTACGCCGGTGGCGTTTTCGGCGAACCCGGACGCGGCCGACGCGGCGGCGGGGAGGAAGGAGAGGAGGGCGTCGAGGTTGGCCTGGAAGACGCCGCCGCGGGTGTAGTTTGTCTCGCTCGGGCAGTCGATGGCCCAAGGTTGTGCGGCGGCGTTATCTGTGCCGACGAGGAGGAGTAGGAGGAGGAGGAGGAGGGAAGATCTCAGGCTACGCATAGCTCGTGGGGAGGGCGCCATTGTTGAGAAAGCGAAGAAGGCAATTTGCAAGTTGGTGGTGCATGGAGTGCAAAGAGAAGATGCATGGCATGACATATGGAGAGATGCCAAAAGGAAGCTGCGTTGCATTGTGGACCATGACGAGTCCACGGCACGGGAGATTGACCCTTACTGGACCCGCGCGCTACGTGCCAGTGGGCTGGAAAGTGGAAAAATCAACCGTCTCTCTCACCGTCAGATCTATTTTATGTCAAATCTAGGACCTGCAATCGTTGCAACATTTTTCACATCTATGAAACGTTTGCTTTCACTGCGGAAAAACTGTTCTTTGCTGTTCGTCTGTTTGCCGATGATGCGTTTGGTAGGCTGCATTAGCCTCACCTAGGCCAGCCTGGAATATCTTTTGTCGGTTTGGTTGCCTAGTGTGTATCTATTTTTCGATCCGCGCGGAACATAAAGCAGCTCTAGGCTTGCATCCAAGGAAACTCAATCCGGCGTTTTTGCGAGCCAGGCTCGCTCAAGCAACGCGTGACAAACACATGCACGCATGAAGAAACGCGGGAGACGATGGGGCGTCTCATAACTCCCCACACTCTCTTCAGCCATCTCCCACAGCAGTTCACACACACTCCTCTCTATTCCTCACCGCCCCTTCGCACTAGTAGAAAAATGGTCAAATCTGAGATACATTACTGCCGGTTTGTTTTTGAGCCGGCACTAATGTGTACATTAGTGCCGGTTCCAACGACTAGCCGGCCGCTGTCATTAGTACCCGTTCGTGGCGAACCTTTAGCACCAATTCGTGGCACGAACTGGTACTAAAGAGAGTGGTGGCAGGATGTTGTCAGTCTGGGGCCCCTCCAGCACCTTTAGTACCGGTTCGTGGCGTCGTACACAAACCCTTCGTCCACCCGAACTCGCTCTATTCTTCCCCTTTCCCCTCACTTCCTCTATTCTTCCCATCTCTTCCTCGAGCTCATCATAAATTTTGCCCAAAATTTATCAAGATTTGAAGGCCCCCATCAATTCAAATGATCACAAAGGTTAGCAACTTTATCCTTTCATCTCTCATTGCTAGATTAGCTCTTGCAATGCTTTGTATAGTGATTCATTTGTGAGTTTAGCAATTTGGGAGGAATTATATGTGCTAGTATTTGATTTATATGTAATTTGAGGTCAAAAATAACACTTAGTTTGCATATGTAGGTGTGGTTTACTTAGTGCCTTCTAAATCTCCGTCGTAACCACCGTCGATCGCCCGCACCGTCCCGTCTCCGGCACCACCTTGTGGTGAGGCTCTTGTTCATGAATGTTTTACATTACCAAATTGATGTTTGTGTGATTTGGATATATAGTTACTCGTATAATTATCTTACCCGTACGTTGTTTGTTATACATAGTGCCATGGTTTTGATATCCGTCCCCGTCGGTCCTCGTCCTTGTTATGATTCGGATGTGGTATATTCTCTTTTAAAATTAGTTGTTGCATTTCGTGTTTATGACAAATTATGCCCATCAAGTTGACATAGATATTTTTATATCTAGGAGGTATGTGAACCAGAAATTTCAACGGACCCTATTGTCGAGAGGTTAAATTTAGTTGAAAGAGAAAACGAGTATTTGAAAGAAAAATTGAAAAGAATTGAGGGGGAGAAGATGGAATTGGAGTTGCATGTTGCCGATGTCGTCGATGATCACAAGATCAAGATGGAGAAAATGCGTTGAAGATTAGAAAGA
The DNA here is from genome assembly GCA_021605145.1 of Aegilops bicornis. Taxonomy (NCBI): domain Eukaryota; kingdom Viridiplantae; phylum Streptophyta; class Magnoliopsida; order Poales; family Poaceae; genus Aegilops; species Aegilops bicornis. Next base: position 510,579,455 of record CM038669.1, on the reverse strand, counting down.
TTAGAAAATATGCCATTGATAGTGTGGCTTGGTATCATTATGTTGTTGGATCAATTGTTACCTTAGTTGCGATCTTGATCGCATTTGTTGTTGCATTTAAATTCTTTAGCTAGAGAGTTATTTGTATGTTGCATTTAATTAAGTGTTGTATATGAACTTTATGTATGAACTTGTATTAATTTGGTCTATTCGGTGTTGTGTATAATGAAGATGAGCCGACAATGGATGTATGACCGATGTTCTCCCGGGTTCATTAGTGGCGTGCATACTTTTCTGCTTGCCGCTGAGCCAAACAAGCGGGCGGATGGTTTTATGCCTTGTCCATGTGCTGGCTGTAAGAATGGTCACAATTACTCTACGTCAAGAACCATTCACGTCCACCTATTTCAGTCCGGTTTCATGCCCCACTATAATGTTTGGACCAAGCACGGAGAAAGAGGGGTTATGATGGAAGACAATGAAGAAGAAGAGGACGACGACATCTATCCTGGCCATGGGTTCCCTGAATACGATGATACAACAATGGGGGAAGAAGCTGAGCCGACAATGCGGGAAGAAGCTGAAGAAGAGGCATCAGATTAGCCGGCGATGATCTAGGTCGGGCCATTGCCGATGCAAAGAGAAACTGCGCAAGTGATTTGGAGAGGAAGAAGTTGGAGCGCATGTTAGAGGATCACAAGAAATTATTGTACCCGAATTGCGAAGCTGACAAAAAAAGTTGGGCACCACACTGGAATTGCTGCAATGGAAGGCAGAGAATGATGTATCTGACAAGGGATTTGGAAAGTTGCTGGTAATGATAAAGAATATGCTTCCAAAGGACAGCGAATTGCCCGAGAGTATGTATGAAGCAAAGAAGGTTGTCTGCCCTCTAGGGTTAGAGGTGCAGAAGATACATGCATGCCCTAATGACAACATCCTCTACCGCGGTGAGTACGAGGATTTGAACGCTTGTGCGGTATGCGGTGCATTGCGTTATAAGATCAGTCGCGATGACCCTGGTGATATCGAGGCGGCGTCGGGAAGAAGATTCCTGCCAAGGTGATGTGGTATGCTCCTATAATACCACAGTTGAAACGTTTGTTCCAAAACAAAGAGCATGCGAAGGCGATGCGGTGGCACAGAGAAGACCGTAAGAAAGACGGAAAGTTGAGAGTACCCGCTGACGATTCGCAGTGGTGAAAAATTGAGAGGAAGTACAGGGAGGAGTTTGCAGGTGACCCAAGGAACGTATGGTTTGGTCTAAGCGCAGATGGCATTAATCCTTTTGGGGAGCAGAGCAGCAACCATAGCACATGGCCTGTGACTCTATGTTTGTATAACCTTCCTCCTTGGTTGTGCATGAAGCGGAAGTTCATTATGATGCCAGTGCTCATCCAAGGCCCTAAGCAACCCGGCAATGACATTGATGTGTATCTAAGGCCATTAGTTGAAGAACTATTACAGCTGTGGAATGGAATAGGTGTATGTGCGTGGGATGAGCACAAACAGGAAGAATTTGACCTAAAGGCGTTGCTGTTCGTGACCATCAATGATTGGCCTGCTCTCAGTAACCTTTCAGGACAGACAAACAAGGGATATCGCGGATGCACGCACTGTTTGGATTATACTGACAGTATATGTTTGGAGAGTTGTAGGAAGAATGTGTACCTGGGACATCGTCGATTTCTTCCGAGCAGGCATCCCGTAATAAAGAAAGGCAAGCATTTCAAAGGTGAGGCGGATCACCGGACGAAGCCTCGCCACCGTACTGGTGCTGATGTACATGATATAGTCAAGGATTTGAAGGTAATCTTTGGAAAGGGTCCTAGCGGACAACCTGTTCCGAAGGACGCTGACGGACGCGCACCCATGTGGAAGAAGAAATCTATATTTTGGGACCTGCCCTATTGGAAAGACCTAGAGGTCCGCTCCACAATCGACGTGATGCACATGACAAAGAATCTTTGTGTGACCCTGCTTGGCTTCTTGGGCGTGTATGGGAAGACAAAAGATACACCAGAGGCACGGGAGGACCAGCAACGTATGCATGGAAAAGACGGCATACATCAGGGTCAGGCCAGCTACGCTCTTACCAAAGAAGAGAAGGAAATCTTCTTTGAATGCACCTTTCGGCATGAAGGTACCGTCTGGCTTCTCGTCGAATATGAAGGGAATAATAAATATGGTAGAGAAAAAGTTCCAGAACCTAAAGTCCCATGACTGCCACGTGATTATGGCGCAAGTGCTTCCGGTTGCATTGAGGGGGCTTCTACCGGAAAACGTTCGATTAGCCATTGTGAAGCTATGTGCATTCCTCAATGCAATCTCTCAGAAGGTAATCGATCCAGAAATCATACCAAGGTTACAGAATGATTTGGTGCAATGTCTTGTCGGTTTCGAGTTGGTGTTCCCACCATCCTTCTTCAACATCATGACGCCTTGCGTCCTAGTTCACCTTCTTGAAGAGATTAACGTTTTGGGTCCTCTATTTCTACACAATATGTTCCCCTATGAGAGCTTCATGGGAGTCTTGAAGAAATATGTTCATAACCATGCTAGGCCAGAAGGAAGCATCTCGAAGGGCCATGAAAATGAGGAGGTCATTGAGTTTTGTATTGACTTTATTCCTGACCTTAAGCCGATTGGTGTTCCTGAATCGCGGCATAAGGGCAGACTGGATGGAAAAGACACGCTAGGAGGGGATCAAATAATATGTATGGACGGGCATTCTCTCACTGAAGCACACTACACAGTTCTACAAAATTACGCATTGGTGGCTCCGTATATGGAGGAACACAAGAATTTTCTACACTCCAAACACCGGAGAAGTCCGACGACCGGATTACACGTGAACAAACGAGGACTTTCGCGGTTGGTTGCGTAAACGTGCCATGCATGATGGCGATATTGAAGATGACCTGTATCATTGTCCCGGTTACCATCTTCGAATATAATGACTTCCAAAGAGTACCAGATAAATGGGAATACATTTTACACGATCGCCCAAGATAAGAAGAGCACCAACCAAAACAGTGGTGTCCGCTTTGATGCAACAACCAACACGGGAAAGGAAACATATTATGGTTACATAGAGGACATATGAGAACTTAACTATGGAGGTGGTTTGAAGGTCCCTTTGTTTCGGTGCAAATGGGTCAATATGACACGAGGCGGGGTAACGGAAGACCCGCAGTGCGGAATGACAATAGTAGATCTCAACAATCTTGCGTATGCAGACGAGCCATTCATCCTAGCCAATGATGCGGCGCAGGTTTTTTATGTGAAAGACATGTCTACCAAGCCGAGAAAAAGAAAAGATAAGGAAGCGAATGGATCATACGACGAGCCAAAGCGTCACATAGTTCTTTCAGGGAAAAGAAACATCGTGGGAGTGGACGACAAGACATACATGTCAGAATATTATGAGAAGTTTGATGAAATTGCGCCATTCACAGTGAATATTGACCCGAGCATCTAGTTAAATGATGAAGATTTTCCATGGCTACGGTGCAAAGGGACACACGCGAAGAAAAAGTTTCACACCCAAAGATCTGGGATGTGATCGTCTTCACTATCATCACTTTCTTCTGTGTTTCACACCCAGGAGGGAATCTCTGTAATAGTTAGGGTAGTTATGTGTTTTGGCATTTGATACGCGAAGAAATTTTATGTGCAAACAAATTTTTTCATGCATTTACTGATTTTTTCAGCTCAATGACCCTGAAATTGAAAAGCATTTCAAATGAACTCAGAAAAGGTTGAAAGTTGGCATGGTATCATAATATCACCCACATAGCATGTGCAAAAAAGTAGAGAGGGTTACGGCAAAAACTGGATGCACTTCGTGTACAAAATTGACAATCTCTTTTGAAGTATCAGAGTTTCGGACGAAAACTCATCTGTTACAAAGGAATTTCATTTTTTAAATAACCTAAGCATTACCAAATTGAATATAATGATAAAACACACTAATAATATTAAACATAAGAAAAAAGAATCACTGAAAAATCTATTTTCAAAGTTAAGTTATTCACAAACTAGTGATTCACACAAATATCAAATAATTCAAAATTTAAACTATTCAAATTTGAAAACTACCGGCACTAACCTAAAGCAAAAATATTCACAAATAAACTCTATATACAGCAAAAAAACAACTCAAAAATAAATAAAACAAAAATAAATAAAGCAAAAAAAATTAAAGCAAAAAAATTTAAGAAAACAAAAAAGCCCGCCTAATGGGCCAGAGCGGCCTGCATACGACTAGAAACACAACATTTTGTTGGGCCAGGATGCAGGCCCGCAAGAACGGCTCAAAGACCTGGGCAGCACAGAACAGTAGGCCCAGAGGGCCTGCTTTGGAGAGGAGCTCGAGAGAGCTAACGACCGGGGTTTATAAACCCGGTCACGGACGCCTCGGCTAGCGAGGTGGGACTAAACTTGCCGCACGGACCTGCGCCAGCACATACCTTTAGTACCGGGTCGTGGCACCAACCGGTACTAAAGGTGGTGGTGGGGGGGTCTTTAGTACCGGTTGGAGCCACCACCCGGTACTAAAGGGCGCTCGATACGTCTCCGTCGTATCTATAATTTTTGATTGTTCCATGCCAATATTCTTCAACTTTCATATACTTTTGGCAACTTTTTATACTATTTTTGGGACTAACATATTGATCCGATTGCAGTGCAGTTCTGTTTGTTGCATGTTTTATGTTTCATGAAAACCAATATCAAACGGAGTCCAAACGGGATAAAAACGGACGGAGAATTATTTTGGAATATTTGGGATTTTCCGGAGGAAGAATCAACGCGAAACGGTGTCCGAGGTGGCCACGAGATAGGGGGGCGCGCCCAGACCCCCTGGGCCCGCCTGACACTCTCGTGGGCCACCCGTAAGGCGGTTGATGCCCTTCTTTTGCCGCAAGAAAGCTAATTTTATGAGAAAAATCTGGGCGAAAGATTCACCCCAATCGGAGTTACGGATCTCCGGATATTAAAGAAACGGTGAAGGGGTAGAATCTAGGAACGCAGAAACAGAGAGATAGGTCTAATCTCGGAGGGGCTCTCGCCCCTCCCACGCCATGGGAGCCAAGGAACAGAGGGGAAACCCTTCTCCCATCTAGGGAGGAGGTCAAGGAAGAAGAAGAAGAAGAAGGGGGGCTCTCTCCCCCTTGCTTCCGGTGGCGCCGAAACGCCGCCGGGGGCCATCATCAGCACCGCCATCTACACTAACACCTCCGCCGTCTTCACCAACATCTCCATCACCTTCCCCTATCTATATTCAGCGGTCCACTCTCCCGTATCCCGCTGTACCCTCTACTTGAACATGGTGCTTTATGCTTCATATTATTTTCCAATGATGTGTTGCCATCCTATGATGTCTGAGTAGATTTTCGTTGTCCTATCGGTGATTGATGAAGTGCTATGATTGGTTTGAGTTGCATGTTTTATTATTGGTGCTGTCCTATAGTGCTCTCCGTGTCGCACAAGCGTGAGGGATCTCCGTTGTAGGGTTTGCAATATGTTTATGATTTGCTTATGGTGGGTGGCGTGAGTGACAGAAGCACAGACCCGAGTAAGTAGGTTGTTTGCGTATGGGATAAAGGGGACTTGATACTTTAATGCTATGGTTGGGTTTTACCTTAATGAATCTTTAGTAGTTGCCGATGCTTGCTAGAGTTCCAATCATAAGTGCATATGATCCAAGAAGAGAAAGTATGTTAGCTTATGCCTCTCCCTCAAATAAAATTGCAATAGTCATTACCGGTCTAGTAACATAGTCAATTGCTTAGGGAAAATTCCACAACTCCTACCACCACTTTTCCACACTCGCTATATTTACTTTATTGCTTCTTTATCTAAACAGCCCCTAGTTTATATTTACATGCTCTTTATTATCTTGCAACCCTATCAAACAATACCTACAAAGTACTTCTAGTTTCATACTTGTTCTAGGTAAAGCGAACGTTAAGCGTGCGTAGAGTTGTATCGGTGGTCGATAGAACTTGAGGGAATATTTATTCTACCTTTAGCTCCTTGTTGGGTTCGAAACTCTTATTTATCGAAAACTGTTGTGATCCCCTACACTTGTGGGTTATCAGCTTCCCGCCGCTTGGCCTGGCCAAGACCTTTAGTACCGGTTGGTGGCTCCAACCGGTACTAAAGGGGTGTCCTATATAAGAAAACACTTCAAAAAAAAATTCATTTCTCATCTCTCCTCGTCTTTCTCCTCTTGTCGCCGCCGCCCTCGTCGCCGCCCGTCATGTCGCCGCCGTCGCCGCCCTCGTCGCCGCCCCTCGCTATCACCGCCCGTCCGTCCCGTCCCGTCGTCCCCGGCCGTCCCCGTCCTCGTCCCCTGTCGTCCCCGTCGCCGCGCCCTGCCCCGTCGTCCTCGCCCCATCCCGTCGCCCCGTCGTCGCCGCCCCGTCCCGTCGCCCTATCATCGCCGCCCCGTCGTCGCCTCGCCGGTGAGCTCATGCCCCGGCCGCCATGTCCACACACACACACACACACACACACACACATTAAATTTTAGTTATAGAAAATTTTCTGTTTTTTAGTTATAGAAATATCTATAGAAATGTTAGAAAATTTTCTATTTTTTAGTTACAGAAATATTAGAAATGTTAGTTATATATATATATATATATAAATGTTATAATTTTTTTTTGTTTTCTAGTTATAGAAATATTTATAGAAATGTTAGCAATTTTTCTGTTTTTTAGTTATAGAAATATTAGAAATGTTATAGAAATGTTAGTTATATAATAAAAAATGTTAGAAATTTTAGAAATTTTAGAATTAGTATTAGTTAGATGAATTAGATTAATGTCAAATTGTTAGAATTTGCATATAGAATTTTAGTTATCACAATCCAATCATTTAAAAAATGTTACTTTGTGCGGGCATATAGTATTTGTTCTCGACGATATGCCCGGCCCGCATCCTCGCCGTCGACCCGTTCGCGACGACGTCATGCTTCAGAGGACCCATGTTCGGACTGGGCTCACTGGCCGGCACTGGAGGTGCTACTCGGAGGCGCGCCGCTTGGTGAGGAACCCGGCCTCGGGTCCCGTCGTCGCCCCTGATCTCCTTTGGTGGCATTCGCGTGGGCCACATTCGGTGCAGAGGCAGCCGGCCCCGCCGGAGGTGGTGCGTCGCCGTGTCAGGGAGGAAGACGAGCACGTCCATCGCTACATGGCTGCTATGGATGACGTCAGGTTCTCCACTACTTGGCAGGTTCTTTGGGCAGATGACCGGAGATATGATCCTGTGATGGTTCCTTCTCTTTGGGTGTCCACCGCGCCCAGAACCGCGAGTGGCGCCCTAGATTCTGCTGTAGTACTCGATCTTTATTAGGTACCTAGCCAGTGATGTATTTGATATATAATATTCGAGATGATGTATTCGAGATTATATATATTATTCGAGACGATGATGTATTCGAGATTATATATTAATCGAGACGATGCATATATTATGTACTATATGATTCAATATTTCCTTATTGATTGCATCCATGCATTGTAATTCGAATACTAATTAAATTGTTTTATATTTCTTCTGTATTAGTTAAGTAAAAGCTATGGTGGACAATACCGGCAGAGAGAGAGAAGAGGAATTGTTCGACATCATACATGGCGCTTCATGAGCTAGATGATCTGAATGAAGCAGATGACGGCTCCCAATATCTGAACAATACCGGAGAGGGTGATGAAAGGATATTCGATCTCGACGACCGAGCTGATGAAGTCATGAACTATGATTATGATTATGATGACACAAACAATAATGTTTATGATGACACAGACAATGCTGATCTTCAAATAACAAAGACTACTGGCGAGGTATATTTATATAAGCAGGCATCTGGTGATCATCACATGTTTTATTTTATTTGAAGATATATTAACGGATCGATCTTTCTTCTTTCAGCCCTCCGGATCGAGCAAATATGCTTCTACAGACAGCAGGACAAAGCGAGGCCCGGCAAAAAAGTTGAAGGATGGTGTAAAGTACAACATCGACTCCTTCAAACCTAGTGGTGAACCCCTCACGCCTAAGAACATTGCGAACAAGTGGACTCGTCAGTGCGGAGTTCTTGTGAAGGACCTACTCCCGATCTCCATTCAAGAATGGAAAGAGCCAAAAACTAAACGTCCAGGTGTTACTTGGGTCGACGACAGAGTAAAAAAACCCTTTGGGATTCTCTGATTGAACATTTCACCCTACCAGATTATTTCACAAAGGCAGATGTGGACAAAGTCAAGGGCGCTGCTCTTAAGAATATGGAAATTGCATTCAACACCCACAAGAAAACTGTATGGGCCAACTACCTCGCTGCAGAAAGGAAGACTCCAGAATTCACGGGAACACTAGAGAAGGAAAGAGAACACTGGGACGATTTCGTGAAATTCAAGGATTCAGAATTATCTAAGGAACGATCGATAAAAAACAAGGCCAATGCCGCAAAAAGCCTTGATTCCATAGGCTGGGTCCAGGTGGCTACGCGGTGGGACTGCCTAAGTGGGATAAGTCTGAGCAAGAGATGGAGGATGCAGGGGTCACTCCGGTTACTAGGAGCTGGCCCCCCAGGTGCAGAACTTGGTTCTATGCACATGGGGGGGGGGCGTTGGACCCGAAGACAGGCCTGGTTTCGCAGAAGGCAAGTATAAAAGGAGCCGAACAAAAGATACTTGATGCAATAGAAGAAGCTCGAACGGGGGTGTTCATGCCCAACAGAGAGCACGATGAGCTTACGCGCGCCCTGGGAAATCTTGAACACCCGGGAAGAGCACGAGGCAAGGGCGTTATTCCCTGGTATGAGGGCTTTTCGGACTGGAACGACGACTATAGGTCCCGTGCAAGAAAGTAGATGGAGGAGGAGAAGAAGAGGAAGCAGGACACATAACGCCTTCAAGGCCTAGAAGCAAGGCACGCAGACTTGGCACTCAAATTCCAGCAGCAGCAGCAGATTGACTCACTTAGCCAGGAAAGGGGGTCTCAGCAGCGGCAGGAGCAAGTGGATGATCGTCCAGCATTGGATAGCACCGTCCCATCCATGCCGAGAAGCAACGTTGGTTCTGCCCGGGCGACCCACTGCTGGATACATACCCGGTGGATGACATCATAGAGAACACTAACTGTGAGCTACACTCCAAAATGAAGAACATATGCATGAAGGTGGCGGATGGCGTTGCTTTCACAATTACCCCCGAAGCAACCTTCCATTGCATCCCGATTCCAGAGGGCTATGCTTGTGTCATGGTTGATGAAGTGGTGGAGCCATATTCGACGCTAGCACTTGACATTGCTGGAGGTGACGGCGAGCGCACACTAGGAGAGGCCATACATCGTATCCTCCTATGGAGAAAGGATTGCATCATCTTTCCAAGTCCACCGACACCGCATCGTCTGCCGACTCCTCCTCTAAGTCCGCCACTGAGTCAGCAGACTCCCACTCCTCCAAGTCCACGAACGCGTGAGCCGACTACTCCTCGGAAGTCCGCTACCGAGTCAGCAGACTCCCGCTCCTCCAAGTGCACGAACGCGTGAGCCGACTCCTCCTTGAAGTCTGCCACCTCCTCCAAGTCCCCGAACGCTTGAGCAGACTCCTGCTTCAAGTCCGGCACAGCGTCAGGCCACTCCTCCGGTTTAAAGTCCGACACAGCGTCAGGCCACTCCTCCTGCTTCAAGTCCGGCACAATGTCAGCCACGTCAGCCGTCTCAGCAATCGCAGAAGAGACACGTTGTAGCTATGGTGCATAGAGGTACGAGTCGAGGTAGTACCTGAAGTACATGCGGAGACAAGCGATATAAATATGGTCCAAGCCTCGCTCCTCTTCCTCAGAGGTAGTACAAGCGCCAAATCAGGAAGCTACATTGAGCACGGCTACAGAAGGAAGCGAGCTCGAGCTCGAGCCAACAAGCAGCTGGCAAAAATTGCGGGAAAACCGTTCCCCAGCTGGGAGAAGAGGAGACACAATCGACCCCCCCGCTTGTTGTGCCAACAACACATGAGAGTATGTGTGCCCAATATTATTGTGGGCAAACCATTAACGTTCCCTAGCTGGGCGATGTGGTAACAACCGAGGAGCATATAATGCAGGCTGAAATGCTCAAGATCACTGTCGGACAACTCCTCGAAATCGAGCCCATGCCTCGGCTTAGAGAGGACGGAATAAAACGGAAATATGTCCGGGGCCAACCTTTGTTCGAGCCAGACAAGGTCAAGAACCTCCCAACAAGAATGTATGAATTGCATCAATGGTACATGAACATTACCAAGATTTCCAATCGAGAGTCCCTCATGGTGAATGTCAAGCATGACCATTACTTCCATGAGAAAGCTCTGTCCGTTGAGTATTCAGAACTATTTCAGTTATACAATCAAGACACACTCGACAAGTCTATAAATGGGTTGCTATTATGCGTAAGTGATTTCTTTACGTAATTTAAGTCTCAAGCTAGCTATGTAGTGATCATTTTGATCAATCATTACATGTAATTATCCTCACTATATTCTTTTTTGTGGTATTATATGCAGGATGAAGATGTATGAAAGGAAAAAATCTGGACGCTATGGCATTGGGTTCATTGACCCAAATACCATTAATGAGTACACATGGAAGCTTCCAATTTATCAAGAAAGTGTAGAGGAAAGCATGCTAGAGTTCTTGAAGCGCCTCAATACCAATGAAGATATACTACTTCCTTACAACTTCCTGTGAGTCACATTGTCTTGTACTACAAATTCTGTTTTTGCTTACTAGCTAGCTAGATGTTAATAATTAAGTGTATACGGTTTACGGTAGTTGATTAATTTTATGCACATGCACCTTAATTAAGACATGCAAGCATTAATGCGCATGCAGTTTCCACTGGATCTTGTTAGACATTAAAGTTGACAAAGGAGCAGGTTGAAATCTTGGACTCACTAATTAAAGAAGATAAAGACTACACCGTCGTGAAGGGGATAGTCAACAGGTAATTTCTATCATTATTAACTATATCTTGGCCTATTATTAGTTCGTCATTTCCTGATATGAACTTTGTAATAACCCCTTTATTAATTTTCTTTGCCGGCGGGCATGGCTTGGGCAAAGTTCATCAAGGTGACTCTAGGCAAATGGGCAAAAAAGTTGTTTTGGCATCGACCAAAGGTAAGTAATTAAGTAGTACTAGCTAGCTACCATCTCTTTAATTCTTGTTTCAATACCATTAATTAATTATCACGCTTGATTAATCATTATCTGATTCAATTCCATTCTCGTAAAGGCCCTGAAGCAGGCGCATGGGAATGATCTGTGTGCATTCTACATTTGCGAGAACATTCGCATGATGGCGTCCGAAAGGAGCAGATCTCAAAGACAGGACTGGGCACGTTTGTCAGAACAACACTATTCACACCATTATTGATATCTAGTCACACAACTAATACACATGCATATTGATCTCCTTCTTTACAGTTCAGAGAGGTGCGGGATAAGCTCCTACCACCGGACCGCATACTAGCACTTCAAGAGGAAATAGCCGGATTTTTGCTCGACCAGGTCATAGATCCCAAAGGAGAATACTATTACCCGCTACCGCCCCCATGAACCACTTGTCATTGTGCTCCGAAGTCACCAAGGCAACATGTAGGAGAAATTGTATATGCATATACCTGTGTATGTGTGAATAATTAATGGTGTTGGTTGTGAGACATTCGATGATATATATTTTTATATATATGCGGTTCTACGTACGAGAAAATCTATTTATATATATGCATAACGTGTACAATTTGTAGTATCGTGAAATACCAGAAAACAAAAAAGAATTAAATGGAAAATAAAGCCAACCCCCCCCCCCCCAAACATTTAGTACCGGTTGGTGTTACCAACTGGTACTAATGTCCTACATGCACCCGGGCCTGGCTCGTGCCACGTGATGACACTTTAGCGCCGGTTCGTGACGAACCGGTACTATAGGGGGGGGACCTTTAGTCCCCACTCTTTAGTGTTGGTTGCCGAACCGGCACTAAAGGCCATTACGAACTGGCACTAAAGGCCGGTTCTGCACTAGTGTCGGTGTCTTCGAAGGCAGAGCCACCGATGCACCGCCCCTGCCCCTCACTCCCATCATCGCCAGCAGCAACCCCATCCATGAGAGGTGGATTGCTGGCATCGTCTCTTTCGGCCGGGATCTCGTCTCGGTTCCCCTTGCGATGTCCCCTTTCTGCATGTTGCTGCCGCCACGGGCCAATGCACGACCCCGGCCGCGCGCTCCAGCTCCGGCTCCGCTACCGGTGCCGGACCTACTCATCTTGGGCTCGACGACAACATGTTGGTGTTAATGTCTTCAGAAGCAACAAACTTGTTAGGCCTCTACCATGTGCATGATACACTTAGGCTTGGATTCAACCACATCACCATAGAAACTTGGCTCCACGAAGGTACCAAGAGTTTGCTGCAACCATGATAGAAAATTTAGGATTTGAATCATGAGCAACTGACATATATGAGCTCAAATCGAAGAAATCCCAAATATCTTCAAACCCTAACCCTAGCAGAGGGAATGGCATACGTATACTCCATCTGAATGCTGCTGAAGTCGCTCATGTCGTCGCTCATGCTCTCGTGGCCGTCATTCCACGAAGGCATCCTGGCGGCGTTGTCGGCGTGCGAGGAGAAGGAGAAGGAGAAGAGAGGAGAAGTTGTGAGTGAGCTTGGGAGAGAGTGAGAGATGAAGGGAAAGAGGAGAGCGGGTTGTGATGGCCTTCTGGTGAGCTCTATTAGCCATTAGGCACACATGGACCTGACATGTGGGCCACAACTGTCATAATCTCGTTTAAAATTGGCAAAATGGTCATCAAATGTTGGTGTTAATCTTTTGCCAAAAAATAGCTTCAGCTAGTAGTTTTTTTCTGACGATTTTAAAGTGGTAGTTCTATGTGATGAGTGATATTTTTACACCGATTCGCCTTTGTTTAAACCGAGATATTTTATTTAAAAAGAGATATTCGCTTTGATATTGCTACTAATGACTAATGAATGCAAATGATTCCACAAATCCTCTATTTGATGTGTTTCTATAGGAAATGGGCTAAAAAGTGAAGAAATCACATGTGGGAATGGAAAGGAAGGAGAATGGAAGAAGAAGGAATCAACATGAGGCGTCTGTGCGAAAACAGAGCAAAATACGACGTTCAATATGGGCGCGAGTGCTCGTATGAGCGCCCGTTTGGCGTGGAAACTGAGGCAGATCGTCCACCTATACAACTTTTATAAAGGGGATCCCATCGAAATGTCAACAAGACGACCATTGGGAGAGCATCATCAGCAGTCAGGATACCTTCATCCACAAACCCTAGCCACCGCCATCTCCATCTCCATAGCCACCATCACCACCATAGTGCTTCCTCATCTAGTTCTTACTTGTAGTCGTGCATCACACAAGGGATCCATTGTAAGACATATTTGCAATCAATCAATTTTCAAGATGTGTTCTTCAATGTTTTCTTCTCACGATTTAATCTCCATGTGTGAGTAGTTCGGTAAGGTATGCGTTGAGGCATGAGCCTTGCAACCCTCTGTATTTGTTGTGGGTATCAATGGAAGGGCTTTGAAATAACATCCCATATGTGTGAAATAAAATTGTTCCATAGATGTCTCTTGTCTTGTCCGTGATCTTCATCCCTGCAGGTACCCAAGATCATGGATATCGAGCACAGTGAGGCTAGGAGTGAGGAGACCGTGAAGTGTTATACTAAACACCGCTAACAGTAAGGTTCAATAGGGTAACATGGATCTATCCTTGGGGATACATGAGGTGTAGTCATTAAACACCCAAAGCTCTTGTCTGATTTTATTATCTTAATTATGGAGGCAACCCTGCATGACAGGTAGGGCTGCAGTAGGACAACTGATTCTTGATGTAGAACTCTCGCCGGTCAAGGTGTTATTTGGACACATCCCCCACTTCGATTGGTAACAAGCACATCTTGATGGGTGACTTCCAGCGCCCAAATTAAGTTCAGATCTGATCCCAACACAAATACATGGTTGTAAGCATTAATACCTCATACCCAGACCTTTTTATATTACAAGTGTTTGAATCACTATTTGCTTGCCTGATCTAGTCAAAAACTGGATTTCACTAGAGACCATCACTTCAATGGAATCTTCCTCTCATGGGTTCAATAACCCAAGGTCACCTCTGGGGAAATAGGTGCGGGATACACTTTCCTGTTCCATTATAGGATCAATAAAAGGAGGTATCAAGCCCTTTTTTCTGGCGCTGTTGCATGGGAAGAGATTAGTATTCCTAGTCTTTGAGTTTAGAGTTCTTGTTAAAGTTAATTTGTCAGTTTTTGTTTTTTGCTTTTCTGTTTTCAGTTTAAGTTTAATTTTTGTTGCAAGTCTTGTCAATTGAGAAAAACCAAAAAGGTACTATGACTCATAATCTTGGGAGTTTTGCTACTCCCAGCAATAACTTCATGCTTGAACCTATAGAAGAACCGGAGTTGCGGCCACTGTGTATGAGTTCAAATCGAACTTAGTTTTCATGGTTCAATAGGACCAATTTGGAGGCTCTGCTTCTGTGGATGCTGGTATGCACTTGCATAATTTTACTGAATTGTGCAACATGACACACATTAAAGATTATAACCCTGACACTCTGAAATTGCGTCTATTTCCTTTCTCTCTGAGAGGAAAAGCTAAGGAATGGCTTCTACCTCTACCTAGAGGTAGTATTACTTCTCTGAGAGGAATTTTTATCTAAGTTTTGTCCACCTGCAAAGATTATGCAATTACGTTCTCAGATTACAGGTTTCAACCAAGAAGAACGTGAGCCACTAGCGCTTGTGTTGAGGATATCACCCCACGGTGTAACCTGCCCTAGAAGGGCTGGGTTAAGTCGTCAACACCCTAACCCTGAAGCCTTAGACATACCCAAGAGACCAAGACATGAAGCGAGGGAGGCGACTTACAAGGTGGGCCGGATGGAGGCCCAAGGCCAGACGACGGTGCATAACCCGGAAGTGTAATCCGCCCGATGGTGACTTTCCAAGGAAGGCAAGGCGACTTATAGCCGGGATCGGTTACAAGTATAACCCGACCCGAACTCTTGTAAGCCCAGGGTCTTGACTTGTGTATATAAAGGTGAGTCCCTGTGGCGGGTAAACTTAGGTTACAACCAGTCGATACCTAGGTCAAGAAAATCCACTCCCTTGTAATCAATACTCAAGCAATACAACACAAAGCAGGACGTAGGCTTTTACCCCGATCGAGAGGGGCCAAACCTGGACTCATGTCCTTCGTCCCGCTCAACCCCTACAAGTTAACCACCATAACAATGGCCTCGCACCTAAGTCCTTTCACTAGGACATCTGCCGTGTTAACCCCATGATAGCTTGCGTGGGATATGATGAAAGAAGTTATAAGGAACTGTCCCAATCATGGAATGGATAAATGGCTAATCCTTCATATGTTTTATAATGGTTTAAATCACATGTCAAAAACTGGCGTGCATACGATGATCTATGGGACCAGCAAAGGCCCCTTTGCAGTTCGACTGGGGAGATCAACAAGCACAAAGAGAAGATCTAACAATCAACGCAAATATTTACCCAGGTTCAGGCCGCTATGAAGCTTAAAACCCTAGTCCTGTTTCTATATTGGATGTGTTGAGCACAAGTACAAGGAGCGCAACTTGCCAACAAGGTTGCGCGGGAAGTGCAGCTACGCGTGTAAATGAGCAAAGTGTTGACTTTTGTAAAGGTAGTCATGGGCCTCCTTTTATAGATTAAGTGGTCTCCACAATGGAAAAATGGTCTTTACATAAGGTAAATAGTGGCTATAGTGCCAAATACCTAACTCTGATGAGTTAGGACAAACACATTAAATGTGCAATGAGGTGTCATGCTGGTGAAGCTTGCCGGCAAGAGTTGTCTCTTCTTATGTGTCATTTGCCCAGCTACCTTTTATTATCTTGACACGCCCCTGGGATGGGTGTCATTAAAGTTGTATCCTTGGCAATGAGCTGGCATGTGCCCACACAGAACTCACCTAACTACATGCCCGCTCGAGACCTACTTGGCAAGCGACGTGCTGGTCACTAAGGTGGAGCGGTGGCATGGTAGTGGGGTTTTGTCAGGACGGAGCTTGTCGGGTCTTCTTCTGCTTGCCGGCAAGTATCTTGCACGTAGATCCAGCCTTGATCTCTTATACTCCCTTAGTACTTCTCGATCACTTGCCTGGAGATCTTCTTCATGGTTTTGTCAACCAAGTCTTGAGCTTGTCTATGGTTGTCCTCCGGCAAGCCCTGCCGTCGGGAAGGCTTCTACTGCCTGTGCACAAGTCTGGGGTGCTAAAGCACCCCAACTTTAGTACACTCACAAGAGCCCCTGGGACCGGGACACACACGCATGCGAGGCGTTGTTGGGCTAGGCCCAAACAGTGCACATGCACGCGTGGCAGAGGATAACTGTCATAATCTTCCCTTTTACCATGCCCCACGACGTGCATTAAATGCTGGACATGGGAGAGTGATACATCCATTTTGCATCATGCTTTTATATCAATATTTATTGCATTATGGGCTGTTACAACACATTACATCACAATACTTATGCCTTTTCTCTGTTATTTTATAAGGTTTACACGAAGAGGGAGAATGCCGGCAGTTGGAATTCTGGGCTGGAAAAGGAGCAAATATTAGAGACCTATTCTGCACAACTCCAAAAGTCCTAAAACTCCAAGAAAGTTAGTTTTGGAATATATTAAAAAATATTGGGCGAAGAAAGCACTAGAGGGGGCCACCCACCAGCCATGAGGGTGGAGGGCGCGCCCCCTGCCTCGTTGGCCACCTGGCATGCCCCCGACGTCCATCTTCTGCTATATGGTATCTTTTGCCCTTGAAAAAATCATAAGGAAGCTTCCGGGACGAAGCACCACTATCTTGAGGCGGAACCTGGGTAGGACCAATCTAGGGCTCCGGCGGAGCTGTTCTGCGAGGGAAACATCCCTCCGGGAGGGGGAAATCATCGCCATCGTCATCATCATTGTTGGTGTACAGAAGTACGGGCTCTGCTTCTGCAACCCTTTACCTGTGCACGGGCAGTCAGAGCCATGCCCATGGCCACACTTAGCAGGGCAGGTAAGGGAAGCCGAAGCCACAATGTGATCAAGGCAATGCCAAGACAGAGACAGGAAGAGCAAGAGGGAGAGGTGGACCCCCCCGGCAAGACCCTTGCCGGGGCGGCCTCCACGACCCCGGCAAGGACCTTGCCGGGGCAGCTTGCCCAACCCCAGCGGAGCGTGCCACCCTTGAGTCAGAGGTTACCAACATCATCAACAACGTTGGAGCCAAGGCTCAGCAGGCGCCTCCATGGTGGCATGTAGATCTTTGTGAAGATCATTAACACGCAAGATCAGATGAGGACGAGAGGACGAGACCTCCGGCAACATCCTTGACGGGGACGACCGCAATGCCACAGCAAGACCCTTGCCGGGGCCCCCGGCAAGACCCTTGCCGGGGCCCCCGGCAAGACCCTTGCCAAGGACATCAATGAGGCCACGGCCAGGCTCGCGCACGCCGAGGCCCCACTGTCGTTCCCATGCAGCTGCCAGCCCAGCCAGCCAGGCAGGCACCTGCGTGGCGACATGCAGTCCCGAGGCCAACTCAGCAAGCACCTGCGTGGTGGCATGCAGATCTTCGTGAAGACGCTGCCATCGCGCCACCTCAGCAGCTTGCCAGCCTACATGGCGCTGCCCACCTCGCTAGCCTGGACGCGCGTCGAAGCGGGGCGAGGCAGCGATAAAGCAGGGGAACCTCAGGGGCGCATTTAATGCGTTTTGTCCCGTAATAACAAGAGATAAATATAGCTACTGTACCCTTTCCACCTCCTGTGTGCCACTGTGGCGCCTCCTTGGACTATAAAAGGAGGCCCGAGGCGTACTGGAGGGGGATTCGACTCTTTGGGCAAGTCACGCTCGATAGCTAGTTCAAGAACACTTATATACACACCAAAGCAGGACTGGGTATTACACGATCTCCGCGGCCCGAACCTCAGTAAACGACCTTTGTGCTAGCTCTTAGACCTGCTCTTCTCACAACCCCACGCCCGCCGACTACAGTAGGGATCCTGTTGATCCCATAGGTGTCATTCCCACCGACATCTTTGGCGCGCTAGGTAGGGGTGCAGTTGTGGAAATCTGGTCTAGCAGCTAGTCTAGCAGTCCTTCGTCGCCATGGTTCCCATGGAAGGAGGCGATCGAATGGGCGTCATCATCCGCGGGTGTAGCGAGCGCTCGCGCGGAGGAAAGCTAAGTCATGCAAAAACCCCGAGCAATTCTTTTTATATAAGGTTATTCTCCCTGGAGATCTTTCCCTCTGTACACGAAACCTGCACGCGATGGGTCCCTCCCACTATTGGCAACGCCTTCGTTCTGTTTCGAGTCCGCTCAACAGTTCGAGCGGCCACGTCTAGAACGGTAGGGTAGCATTCCGCCATTGGAAACACTCTCGTTCTGTCTCGAGTCCGCTCGACAGCTCAAGCGACCGCGCTAAGAACAACAAGGTGGTTCGCCTAGCCGCACGCACACCCGGCAGGCTATTGGGGATCCGTCCTCGAGGTGCCGCGGCATGGGTTTACGCGCCGGCAAGCCTACCCGATTAATGTAGGGTGGACATACAGAGAAGGATCGAATTGGAACATAATGTGCGTCTTTTTAAGAGTACTGCAGGGTTGTATTACGTCAATTGTTGCTGCGGTTCTAACTAAAGATATCAATTGTATTGGTCGTGAACCTACAGCGGCAACAAGAAACGGGGTGCCTAGTCTCGACGCTGGCCTTCGATCCTCTCGATCCCATTGACACGACTGATGATGGGCTTGATACGCTCCTTGAGCGGCGTAAGGTCCACATCCTCCGGCAAGCTCTCCAGCGCGGCGTCGAAGTCGAGGTCGGGGTACCAGTACGCCAGCTTGGTGAGGACCTTGGTCAGGGCATCCCGACAAAGCCGCCAGGCCTCATTGGCCAGAGAGCTCGCTCTGTTAGAGCGAAACTGCTCCAAGGCTCCAAGAACACCCTCGAAGAATAGGGTCAGCCTGGCGTTGGGGCTCACGTTCGGCTCTGGGGTGTACCTCATGTCTGACATCCCCATGTCAGCCAGCTTCTCAGTGATTCTGTTTGCAACGTCGACGAGGCGGCCGATCCAAAGGTTCTCGTCCTTCATGAAATCCTCGTGATTGGCGGCATCGTTCTTCCGCAGCTGCTTCTCCTTCTCCAGGCCCTTGGTCAGGGTCTCCTCCCAGGCCTTGCCCTCCGAAAGAATCTTCTCAAGACCCTCCAGCTTCAGCTTCAGGTCCTGGATGGAGTCTTTGGTGCGAGTGAGCAGCTTGGCCTTGTCGAAGACTGCGTCCCGCGCCTCCGTCAAGGCGCAACTGACCGTGTCCTTCTCCTTCGCCAGCTGCTCGGCCCTGTTCTTCAGGACGTCCCGCTCCGCCTCCATCTCCCTCACCTTGTCGCCGTGGGCCAGGGTTTGAGCATCAAGTGTGTCCTTCTGCTTCCACTCCAGCTCCTGGGTCCGCTGCGTGACGAGATCCGCGACCTCCTCGTCCTTGCTGCGGAGTGTGGCGGCGAGCACCGTCTCGCAAGCGACGAGGTCCTCCTCCTGGGAGTTCAGCTCGGCCTGGCGCTAGGACCGGGCGGCCTCGGCCTTGGAGGCCTCTTCCCTCGCCGCCTCCTGGGCCTTCTTGATGTCGGGCTGCTTCAAAAGGAGCTCCTGCTGGCGCTCAGCCAGCTGGCCCTGAGCAGCCTTCAGCTCCTCATGGGCCTGGCGGAACCAGCATGCGCCTCGGCAATACGCTCCTCGAGGTTCACCTCCGCCTTGCCCGCTGCCGCCTCCCTAGACTTCGCCTTGTCTAGACGGGCGCGGTGGAGCGCCTGGAGCTTCCAGAAACTGGTGGCCATAGCCCGGAGAAGCTGCTCCTCCTGGGTGCCGCCGGCGGCGGCACTCGGTTCATTGACAACCTCGAGCCCGGCAGCGGCGAGCACCTCGTCGTCGAACACCTCCCCCTCGGCTGGCGCCCTGGTGCCCGCCATCCCTGGAAGGTGGACAAACATGTCGTCACCCACCTTCAGGTACCTGCTCGAGCCAGAGGCAGCGGAGGAAGAGGGTTGATCGTCAACTACCTCCTCCTCGGTAGCAGCCTTGTTTGGCTCCCCGGCTCGCCCCTTGCCGGCCCCCCGGGAGGCCCCTCGCCAGCCTCCTCGGCAGTGCCCTTGACAGCCTCCTCAGCGGTGCCCTTGCCGGCGTCCTCAGAGGTGCCCTTGCCGGCCTCCTCAGCGGTGCCCTTGCCAGCCTCCTCAGCGGTGCCCTTGCCGGCCTCCTCGGAGGCAGCCTCCTCGGTCCCTCCGGTAGGCCCCTTCGCGGTGTCCTCGGCGGCGGTCTCGGCGGCCTCCTCGGTGGCAACCTTGTCGACCTCGGCCACGGCGTCCTGGGCGACCTCCGTGATGATGGTGTCGGTGTCCTCCTGGTCCGCCGGGGAGGGATCTGGATGCCGAAAGAAAGGATGAGGCGGGGCCAAGAGCAAGGATTAAAAATAAAAGATGAAGGAAAAGCAAGAACAAAAAGCGGGTGACCTACCCGTGCCGGGTTGGGAAGAAGTGGACCCCTCCCGCCAACATCTGTTGCCGGGACGGAGCCGCCAGATCCCAAGTCCACCTCCTCCTCCGTGCGCATGGACTCGGCGCTTGGTGCCCTTGCCGGGGACACCCCTCGGGGCAGTGTGGTTGATGGGGGCGGTGTGTTGGAGGTGACCCTCGGTGGCTCCTCTGCTGCCTTCCTCCTCCCGCAGCCACGGCAAGGTCAGTGCCAGAAAGTCATACCCCGACGCATGTTGGCAAGGAGTCAGGTGGTGGACGTATGCTGGGGGCTGCGCCGGGGGCTGCTGTCCGAGCTGATCTCGACCACCGGCATGGGAGAAGCGCCCGCCGGGGGCTGGTCACCCGCCGCCGCCTTGGCCCTTCTCGCCACCCTCTGGGCTAGCATCTCCCTGTCCCTACAAAGATAAAAACAAGTCATGAGAAGCAGCACGGTTTGAAAAAGCAGAGGTGAAGAAGGGCAGGCACTTACTCGTCGTCCGCCTCCTCTCCCGCTGCCCTCCTCTTCCTCTTTGGGCTGAGGGACCCAAGATTAAAGACGACCCCCGTGTCGATGTCCGCGGGAGGAGAGGGGATGGAGGCTGGCGGTGCTTGGACGAAGAAGAAGCAGTCACTTTCTTCTTCACCACCGCGGTCTTCGCCGCCTTCTTCACCATCGTGGCCCTCGTCTGGCGCACGGGCTCACCCTGGGCCCCTTGCCATGGCTCAGTCCTCCTGGCCGGACCGGCTCGCCAGAGCTGGCCCGCCGCTGGACACGCCCTCTTCCTGTGGCCGGAGGATTGTCGGACTCGGCCTCTCCCTCGGTCGCCTCCTCACCCACATCTTCGACGAGAGGAGCCCTGATGTTGCCATGGTTGGCCTTCCCGGCAGCCCTCACCCACTGGGCGAGCTCCTTCTCCTCCGCGGCCGCGCCGTCCCCATCCTCCATGCCGCCAGCGCTGCCGGCCTCCATGGCGAGCTACGCCTCCGCCACCCGGGCGACGATGTAGTTAATCTCCGCCTGGGTGCTCCTCGATGAGCAGCGGCTCCTCACGCTCGAAGTCCTCCGATAAGTTGTCGAATAATTCCTGCACCTCGCGTGCCGGGGGCGCGACCCAGGACGGGTCGAGACCGTGTGCGTTGAAGACCGGCATCATCTCAAGAATGGCGTCCTGTCACGTGTTTTTTCTCAGCGGGAACACGTCCGGCGGCAACCCAAATAAGGGCCCCTTGATAGCCTTGCCGGCCTTCGCGGCCCTGCCGGTCCTCTCCACCCTGCTGTCGGCAAACACGTCAAGCTGGAAGAGCCTCTGGCAGTGATGGGCATGCCCCATCACTGTGAAGTTGTGCTTCAGGCCGGGGCGGAGCCTCATGATGTCGGCCGTGTTCCTGAAGTCCCAGGCCGGCCTCCCCTTTTCGTGCAGTGGGGCGATTCGACGGCGGATGAAGTCCGCCCCAATCATCTCCAGGGTGAGCCCTGCCATGGTGAGATGATGGATCCTGGCAACAGCAATCGAGAGCTTCGCGTCGTCGGCATCGACGTCGCTCTAGTCATCGGCGAGCTCCGGCGAACCCGACCGAACTCCAGCGGATTCTCCTCCTCGATCCAGCACCACCGGCCCCGCCACTCTTCCCACCTCTCCTTGTGGGCACCCTCCAGATACGTGCCCCTCCCTTGGGCCCTCGGGATCTAGGAGATGCTCCCGGAGAGGGCGCCCCCTGGCTGGAGGCGAGGGGAGAAGTAGTGGCGGAAGAGCGCCGTGCTTGGAAGCACTCCGACGAAGCCCTTACAGAGGTGGGCGAAGAGCGCCATGTATGCCACGGTGTTTGGCGTGAGGTCCAGGAGGCGGAAGTCGAAGGTCTGCATGACGGTGTTGAAGAAATCAGAAAAAGGGGGCAGAGCCCGCAGGAGAAGAAATCGACAAATAAGGGGTACCGATTGGGGCCGGCCTCGCTGCAGTCGGTGGGGATGATGCGCGTGGCAGGGTGCCCCGTCGTCTCCGCCGCCCACAGAGGCCTGAATACGTCCTTGAGATGGAACACGTCGACTGACGATGGGGAGAAGTCGGCGAACTGCGCTCGCCGCACCATCGCCTCGTTCTCCGGCACCTCCTTCTCCACGACATCCTTGGCCGCCCCTTTGCCCTTTCCCTTGCCGGTCTTGGGCGCCATGGCGACTGGGCGAAGGCAGAAGATCGAGAGCAATGGGGGCGTGACAGCAACGAGCAGAGGTGAGCTCGAGGAGGAAGAAGATGGGGATGGCAGTGCCGAGATTGGGGAAAACACAGAGGGTAAATGAGGAGCGCGCCTGCGGTTATTCATTTTTATGGGGAAGGCGCGGGCCGCCTCTTTACCATTTACTGTGATGTGACGCCTGCGTGCAGTAGACACCCCACACATGCCTCCCACATCACGCACGGCCCTCCATGTCGCGCATTCAACGCGAGTCGTGGGGAAGCGCAGCAGACGAAAGAGTCACCACGGTAAAAATGGGCCCCGCCTGCCCGCGCACCATTCTGGGCCTAGCCCAACAACGCGTTAGGCTTATGTGTGGCCCAGGCCCGGGGGCTCCTGTCAGTGTACAAAAGTAGGGGCTCTGCTTCTGCACCCCTTTACCTGTGCATGGGCAGTCAGAGCCACGCCCACGACCACACTTAGCAGGGCAGGTAAGGGAAGCCGAAGCCACAAGGCGATCAAGGCAACGCCAAGACAGAGACACGAAGAGCAAGATGGCGAGGTGGACCCCCCTGGCAAGACCCTTGCCAGGGTGGCCTCCACGGCCCCGGCAAGGACCTTGCCGGGGCAGCTTGCCCAACCCCAGCGGAGCATGCCACCCTTGAGCCCGAGGGTACCAACATCATCAACGACGTTGGAACCAAGGCTCGGGAGGCGCCTCCATGGTGGCATGCTGATCTTTGTGAAGATCATTAACACGCAAGATCAGATGAGGACCAGAGGACGAGACCTCCGGCAACATCCTTGCCAGGGACTACCGTAGTGCCACGGCAAGACCCTTGCCAGGGCCCCCGACAAGACCCTTGCCGAGGACATCAACGAGGCCGCGGCCAGGCCCGCGCACGCCGAGGCCCCACTACCGTTCCCATGCAGCTACCAGCCCAGCCAGCCAGGCGGGCACCTGCGTGGCAACGTGCGGTCCTGAGGCCAACTCAGCAAGCACCTACATGGTGGCATGCAGATCTTCGTGAAGACGCTGCCACCGCGCCACCTCAGCATCTTGCTAGCCTACATGGCGCTGCCCGCCTTGCTGGCCTGGATGCGCGTCGAAGCAGGACGAGGCGGTGATAAAGCAGGGGGACACCTCAGGGGCGCATTTAATACGTTTATCCCATAATATCAAGAGATAAACATAGCTACTATACCCTTTCCACCTCCTGTGTGCCACTGTGGTGCCTCCTTTGACTATAAAAGGAGGCCTGAGGCGTACTAGAGGGGGATTCAGCTCTTTGGGCAAGTCACGCTCGATAGCTAGTTCAAGAACACTAATATACACACCAAAGCAGGACTAGGGTATTACGCGATCTTCGCGGCCCGAACCTGGGTAAACGACCTTTGTGCTGGCTCTTAGACCTGCTCTTCTCACAACCCCGCGCCCGCCGACCACAGTAGGGATCCCGTTGATCCCATAGGTGTCATTCCCATCGACAATCATCGATCCTCTCATCGAGGGGGGTCAATCTCCATCAACATTTTCACCAGCACCATCTCCTCTCAAACCCTAGTTCATCTCTTGTATCCGATCTTTGTCTCAAAACCTCAGATTGGTACCTGTGGGTTGCTAGTAGTGTTGATTACTCCTTGTAGTTGATGCTAGTTGGTTTATTCGGTGGAAGATCATATATTCAGATCCTTTATGCTATTCAATACCCCTCTGATTATAAACATGAATATGATTTGTGAGTAGTTATGTTTGTTCCTGAGGACATGGGAGAATTCTTGTTATAAGTGATCATGTGAATTTTGTATTCGTTCGATATTTCGATGAGATGTATGTTGTCTCTCCTCTAGTGGTGTTATGTGAACATCGACTACATGACACTTCACCATGATTTGGGCCTAGGGAAAGGCATTGGGAAGTAATAAGTAGATGGTGGGTTGCTAGAGTGATAGAAGCTTAAACCCTAGTTTATGCGTTGCTTCGTAAGGGGGTGATTTGGATCCATATGTTTCATGATATGGTTAGGTTTACCTTAATTCTTCTTTCGTAGTTGCGGACGCTTGCGAGAGGGGTTAATCATAAGTGGGATTATTGTCCAAGGAAGGGCAGTACCCAAGCACCGGTCCACCCACATATCAAATTATCAAAGTAACGAACGTGAATCATATGAGCATGATGAAAACTAGCTTGACAGTAATTCCCATGTATCCTCGGGAGCATTTTGCTTTATATAAGAGTTTGTCCAGGCTTGTCCTTTGATAAAAAAAGGATTGGGCCACCTTGATGCACCTTGTTTAGCTTTGTTACTTGTTACCCGTTATGAATTACCTTATCACAAAACTATCTGTTACCGATAATTTCAGTGCTTGCAAAGAACACCTTGCTGAAAACCGCTTGTCATTTTCTTCTGCTCCTCGTTGGGTTTGACACTCTTACTTATTGAAAGGACTACGATGATCCCCTATACTTGTGGGTCATCAATACTCTTTTCTGGTGCCATTGCCGGGGAGTGAAGCGCCTTTGGTAGGTCGAATTTGGTAAGGAAACATTTATACAGTGTGCTGAAATTTACTGTCACTTGTTACTATGGAAAATAATCCTTTGAGGGGCTTGTTATCTTCACCCGACGAGAAGTGCAAAGAGTTTCTCCTCAACCTACTAAAACTAATGAAAATATTTACTTTGAAATTCCTTTGGGTATGATAGAGAAACTGCTAGCTAATCCCTATAGAGGAGATGGAACATTACATCCTGATATGCACCTAATCTATGTGGATGAAGTTTGTGGATTATTTAAGCTTGCAGGTATGCCTGAGGATGTTGTCAAGAAGAAAGCCTTCCCTTTATCTTTGAAGGGAAAGGCATTGACATGGTTTAGGCTATGTGATGATATTGGATCATGGAACTACAACCGACTGAAATTGGAATTTCATCAGAAGTTTTATCCTATGCATCTGGTTCATCGTGATCATAATTATATATATAATTTTTGGCCTCGTGAAGGAGAAAGTATCGCTCAAGCTTGGGGGAGGCTTAAGTCAATGTTATATTCATGCCCCAATCATGAGCTCTCAAGAGAAATTATTATTCAAAATTTTATGCTCGGCTTTCTCATAATGATCGCTCCATGCTTGATACTTCTTGTACTGGTTCTTTTATGATGAAGACTATTGAATTCAAATGGGATTTATTGGAAAGAATTAAACGCAACTCTGAAGATTGGGAACTCGACGAAGGTAAGGAGTCACGTATAACCCCTAAGTTTGATTGTGTTAAATCTTTTATGGACACCGATGCTTTTCGTGAATTTAGCACTAAATATGGACTTCTCTGAGGTAGTAGCTTCTTTCCGTGAATCTTTTGCTACTCATGTTGATCTCCCTAAGTAGAAGTGGTTTAAATATCATCCTCCCATTGAAGTAAAGGTAGTAGAACCTATTAAAGTTGAAGAGAAAACTATTACTTATAATGTTGATCATATCGTTCCTACTGCTTATATTGAGAAACCACCCTTTCCTGTTAGAATAAAGGATCATGCCAAAGCTTCAACTGTGGTTCATAAGAGTAATGCTAGAGCACCTACACCCCCTGAGCAAATTAAAGTTGAACCTAGTATTTCTATGGTTAAAGATCTCCTGGTAGATAATATTGATGGGCATGTTATTTATTTCTGTGATGAAGCTGCTAGAATTGCTAAACCCGATACTAAAGGTAAACATAGACCTGTTGTCGGCATGCCTGTTGTTTCTGTTAAAATAGGAGATCATTGTTATCATGGCTTATGTGATATGGGTGCTAGTGTGAGTGCAATACCTTATAGTGTATATAAAGAAATTATGCATGATATTGCACCTGCTGAGATAGAAGATATTGTTGTTACGATTAAGCTTGCTAATAGAGATACTATTTCACCAGTCGGGATTGTTAGAGATACTTAAGTCTTGTGTGGGAAAATTAAATATCCTACTGATTTTCTTGTTGTTGCTTACCCACAAGATGACTTTTGTCCCGTTATATTTGGTAGAACCTTCTTGAATACTGTTAATGCTAAGATAGACTGCAAAAATGATATTGTTACTATTGGTTTAGGGGATATGTCTCATGATTTTAATTTTTCTAAATTTTGTAGACAACCCAATGATAAAGAATTGCCTAGTAAAGATGAAATTATTAGTCTTGCTTCTATTGCCGTGCCTCCTAATGATCCCTTAGAACAATATTTGCTAGACCATGAAAATGATATGTTTATGAATGAAAGAAGGGAAATAGATGAAGTATTCTTTAATCAGGGACCTATTTTGAAACACAACTTGCCTGTTGAGATCCTAGGAGATCCTCCTCCACCCAAGGGTGATCCCGTGTTTGAGCTTAAACAATTACCTGATACTCTTAAATATGCTTATCTTGATGAAAAGAAGATATATCCTGTTATTATTAGTGCTAACCTTTCAGAGCATGAAGAAGAAAAACTATTGAAAACTCTGAAGAAGCACCGTGCTGCTATTGCATATACTCTTGATGACCGTAAGGGCATTAGTCCCACTCTATGCCAGCACAAAATAAAACTGGAGAAAGATGCTAAACCAATTGTTGATCACCAACGACGGTTAAATCCTAAGATGAAAGAAGTGGTAAGAAATTTAATACTAAAGCTTCTGGATGCAGGTATAATTTATCCTATTGTTGATAGTCAGTGGGTAAGTCTTGTTCATTGTGTCCCTAAGAAGGGAGGTATTACTGTTGTTCCTAATAATAAGGATGAATTGATCCCAGAAAGAATTGTTACAGGTTATAGAATGGTAATAGATTTCTGCAAATTAAATAAAGCTACTAGAAAAGATCATTATCCTCTACCTTTTATTGATCAAATGCTAGAAATACTATCCAAACATACACATTTTTGCTTTCTAGACGGTTATGCTGGTTTCTCTCAAATACCTGTGTCAAAAGAGGATCAGGAAAAGACCACTTTTACTTGCCCTTTTGGTACCTTTGCTTATATCCGTATGCCTTTTGGTTTATGCAATGCACCTGATACCTTTCAAAGATGTATGAATGCTATATTATCTGACTTTTGTGAAAAGATTTTTGAGGTTTTCATGGATGATTTCTCCGTTTACGAAACTTCTTTTGATGATTTCTTAAGAAACCTTGATCGAGTTTTGCAGAGATGTGAAGAAACTAATCTTGTCTTGAGTTGGGAGAAGTGCCACTTTATGGTTAATGAAGGTATTGTCTTGGGGCATAAAATTTCTAAAAGAGGTATTGAGGTTGACAAAGCTAAAGTAGATGCTATTGAAAAGATGTTGTGTCCTAAAGATATCAAAGGTATAAGAAGTTTTCTTGGTCATGGTGGTTTTTATAGGAGGTTTATTAAAGACTTCTCTAAATTTTTTAGGCCTCTCACTAATCTCTTGCAAAAAGATGTTCCTTTTTTTTTATGATGATTGTGTACAAGCATTTGAAATACTTAAGAAAGCCTTGATTTCTTCACCTATTGTTCAGCCACCTGGTTGGAAGTTACCCTTTGAAATTATGTGTGATGCTAGTGATTATGTTGTAGGTGTTGTTCTAGGACAAAGAGTTGATAAGAAATTAAATGTTATCCAATATTCTAGTAAAACTCTAGACAGTGCCCAGAGAAATTATGCTACTACTGAAAAAGAACTCTTAGCAATTGTATTTGCTTGTGATAAGTTCAGACCTTATATTGTTGATTCTAAAGTAACTGTTCACACGAATCATGCTGCTATTAAATATCTTATGGAAAAGAAAGATGCTAAACCTAGACTTATTAGATGGGTTCTCTTGCTACAAGAATTTGATTTGCATATTATTGATAGAAAGGGAGCTGAGAACCCCGTTGGAGACAACTTATCTAGGTTAGAAAATGTTCTTGATGACCCACTACCTATTGATGATAACTTTCCTGATGAACAATTAGCTGTCATAAATACTTCTCGAACTGCTCCATGGTAGCTGACTATGGTAATTACATGGTTGCTAAATTGATACCACCTAGTTTCACATACCCGCGAAAGAAAAAGTTTTTCTATGATTTAAGACATTACTTTTGGGACGACCCACACCTTTATAAAGAAGGAGTAGATGGTGTTATTAGACGTTGTGTACCTGAGCATGAACAGGAACAAATCCTACGCAAGTGTCACTCCAAGTCTTACGGAGGACACCACGCTGGAGATAGAACTGCACATAAGGTATTGCAATCTGGTTTTTATTGGCCTACTCTATTCAAAGATGCCCGTATGTTTGTCTTGTCTTGCGATGAATGTCAAAGAATTGGTAATATTAGTAGACGTCAAGAAATGCCTATGAATTATTCACTTGTTATTGAACCATTTGATGTTTGGGGCTTTGATTATATGTGACCTTTTCCTTCCTCCAATGGGTATACACATATTTTAGTTGTTGTTGATTACGTTACTAAGTGGGTAGAAGCTATTCCAACTAGTAGTGCTGATCATAACACTTCTACTAAGATGCTTAAAGAAGTTATTTTTCCGAGGTCTGGAGTCCCTAGATACTTAATGACTGATGGTGGTTCACATTTTATTCATGGTGCTTTTCGTAAAATGCTTGCTAAGTATGCTGCTAATCATAGAATTGCATCTCCATACCACCCTCAGTCTAGTGGTCAAGTAGAATTGAGTAATAGAGAGATTAAATTGATTTTGCAAAAGACTGTTAATAGATCTAGAAAGAATTGGTCCAAAAAACTTGATGATGCATTATGGGCCTATAGAACTGCATATAAAAATGGCTTATGGAAAAGCATGTCACTTACCTCTTGAACTAGAACATAAGGCATATTGGGCCATTAAAGAGCTCAATTATGATTTCAAACTTGCCGGTGAAAAGAGGCTATTTGACATTAGCTCACTTGATGAATGCAGAACCCAGGCCTATGAGAACGCCAAATTCTTTAAAGAAAAAGTTAAAATATGGCATGAGAAAAGGATACAAAAGCATGAGTTTAATGTAGGTGATTATGTTTTGCTATACAACTCTCGTTTAAGATTTTTTGCAGAAAAACGTCTCTCTAAATGAGAAGGGTCCTTACATTATCGAGGAGATATATCGTTCCGGTGCCATCAAAATCAACAACGCCGAAGGCACAAATCCGAAGGTGGTAAACAGACAAAGAATCGAACATTATATCTTAGGTAATCCCATAAATGTTGAAACCAATGTTATTG
This sequence comes from Aegilops bicornis, assembly GCA_021605145.1. Taxonomy (NCBI): domain Eukaryota; kingdom Viridiplantae; phylum Streptophyta; class Magnoliopsida; order Poales; family Poaceae; genus Aegilops; species Aegilops bicornis. The sequence goes on along the minus strand of CM038669.1, from coordinate 510,549,447 downwards.
ACACCGTAACCCCGGAGGAGTACATAAGGGATACTTTCCAGAACGTTTCAGACTCCGAAAAGGAATAGGTATGTGGTACGGTAAGTAAACCGACTCCAAAACTGCTCAAATAGCAATTTTCTCCATTTTTGAATATTTAAAAAAATTAGGAAAATTAAAAGTAGTCTGAAAGAGACACAAGGCACCCATGAGGGTGGAGGACGCGTGATACGCCTTCGACGTATCTACTTTTCCAAACACTTTTGCCCTTGTTTTGGATTCTAACTTGCATGATTTGAATGGAACTAACCCGGACTGACGCTGTTTTTAGCAGAACTGCCATGGTGTTATTTTTGTGGAAATAAAAGTTCTCGGAATGACCTAAAAATCCATGGAGCAACTTTTTAGAATTAATAAAAAATGTTGGCGAAAGAATCAATGTCAGGGGGCCCACACCCTGTCCACGAGGGTGGGGGGCGCGGCCCCTGCCCGTGGGCCCCCTGAAGGTCCACCGACGTCAACTCCAACTCTATATATTCACTTTCACGGAGAAAAAAAATCAAAGAGAAGGATTCATCGTGTTTTATGATACGGAGCCGCTGCCAAGCCCTAATCTCTCTCGGGAGGGCTGATCTGGAGTCCGTTCGGGGCTCCGAAGAGGGGGATCCGACGCCGTCGTCATCATCAACCATCCTCCATCACCAATTTCATGATGCTCACCGCCATGCGTGAGTAATTCCATCGTAGGCTTGCTGGACGGTGATGGGTTGGATGAGATTTACCATGTAATCAAGTTAGTTTTGTTAGGGTTTGATCCCTAGTATCCACTATGTTCTAAGATTGATGTTGCTATGACTTTGCTATGCTTAATGCTTGTCACTAGGGCCCGAGTGCCATAATTTCAGATCTGAACCTATTATGTTTTCATGAATATATGTGAGTTTTTGATCCTATCTTGCAAGTTTATAGTCACCTATTATGTGTTATGATCCGTTAACTTGAAGTGACAATAATCGGGATACTTACCGGTGATGACCGTAGTTTGAGGAGTTCATGTATTCATTAAGTGTTAATGCTTTGGTCTGGTACTCTATTAAAAGGAGGCCTTAATATCCCTTAGTTTCCATTAGGATCATGCTGCCACGGGAGGGTAGGATAAAAGATGTCATGCAAGTTCTTTGCCATAAGCACGTATGACTATATTCGGAATACATGCCTACATTACATTGATGAACTGGAGCTAGTTCTGTGTCACCCTATGTTATAACTATTACATGAGGAATCGAATCCTATATAATTATCCATCACTGATCCAATGCCCACAAGCTTTTCACATATTGTGCTTTGCTTATTTACTTTACCGTTGTTGCGGTTACAATTACTACAAAACTGCTACTATTACTTTTGCTACTGTTACCGTTACTTCCAACTACTTTGCTACTAAATACCTTGCTGCATATACTAAGTTATCCAGGTTTGGTTGAATTGACAACTCAACTGCTAATACTTGAGAATATTGTTTGGCTCCCCTTGTGTCGAATCAATAAATTTGGTTGAATACTCTACCCTCGAAAACTGTTCCGATCCCCTATACTTGTGGGTTATCAGCACGCCCTACCTCCCTGGGCGCGCCCCCTGCCTTGTGGCCACCTCGTGTGCCCTCCGGACTCTATTTTCTTGCACGATACTTCTTTTGGTCGGTAAAAATTCATTATATAATCTCTCGAAGGTTTTGACCACCGTACCACCACGAAATCCTCTGTTTTTGTTTTGAGTTGTTTTCTTCTAGAGTTTTTCAAGGTCAGGCGTCATGTCGTCCCCCTCCTCAAACAACAAGTGCGACGATGCTTGGCTAATGAAGATAGAGATGAAGCGAGAAGAACTCGGGGAAATCAATGAAGGTGACAAGATCAAGAAGGCCATGGAAGATCAAGTCCCGGCAGCAGAAGAAGAAGACGTCCTTGAACCTTACTACAATCATCTCACCCCTACTGAAATTGAAGCTTTCAAGATGATTGAAATAGTTCACATACAAAAAAAGTATCTCACGCAAGAAAATATTTTGTTGCAAGAGCGTATCACCGCACTCAAGGGCATTATCCGCAAGTTGGAGCATCTCCTACGCTCGATGTGCGACACTACATCATCAACAAATCCGTCATCACCACTGTCGGTGTCAAAACCGACAGATCTCGGGTAGGGGGTCCCTAACTGTGCGTCTAAGGATTGAAGGTAACAAGGAGGCAGGGGACACGATGTTTACCAGGTTCGGGCCCTCTTAATGGAGGTAATACCCTACTTCCTGCTTGATTGACTTTGATGAGTATAGGCGTTACAAGAGTTGATCTACCTCGATATCATAATGGCTAAACCCTAGATGTCTAGCCTGTATGATTGTCTTCTTGCCTATGGACTAAGCCCTCCGGTTTATATAGAAACCGGAGGGATCTAGGGTTGTACAGATTCGGCTATAGAGAAGGGAAGGCACATGATCCAAACGCTATGCTTGCCATCCACGCAAGGGAGAGTCCTATCCGGACACGGGGGAGGTCCTTCTACCTTGTATCTTTTTCTCGGCCCATCCGTCCGGCCCATGTCACATAGGCCGAATCCTCGAGGACCCCATAGTCCAGGACTCCCTCAGTAGCCCCTGAACCGGGCTTCAGTGACGATGTATTCGGCGTGCAGATTGTCTTCGGCATTGCAAGGCAGGTTCCTTCTCCCAATACTTCAACGCAGTCCTCCATGCAAGACAGCTGTATCCGGCTTTATTAAACGATTACATCCTTAAGCTGTAAGGGAAAAAAATATTTGATATGAAATAAGCCACGTCCATAGGCGATTTTTCCGGTGGGGTGTTATGTCCTGGCCGGGTTAGAATTCTGAACCGTTTCACAACATTGTTTCATATTTCGAGGCACGACAATTGACACGTCTTGTCCAAGCAGAGATCGTGTCCCCTTATCGCGGGATTTTCATAATGAGGGTTTGGGTTATCCAACCGTGCCGTTCACATGTCCCCTTGGGAATAGGCGAGATTTAAGGCTTGTAAGGGGGCGCTTGACATCCACTGTCTTTATAAGAAGATAAGGGTCCGTCTTTTTACCCCACGCCTTCGTCCTCCTTTGCCTATCTGCCATTCAAGCTCCAGCGCTGCCGGGATATACCCCGCGGTGTAACCCGACGGGATGTATGACCCGGCCGGAGCTTAGCGACTCACTGGTGACCCTCCCGGAGCTTGGCGACTCACGGGTAACCCGCCCGATCTTGGCTACTCATTAATAACCTGGCGGGCGGGTCAGATGAACGACAAGGCCCAAGGCCCAGAAGGCCGGCTCAAGTTATGGTGGGCCGGCTTAAGAGAAAGTATAAGGAATATTCCCTTACAGAGGAAGCAAGACTAGGACTCCACTTGTAATAGATTAATCCTAATCCTACTAGGACTAGTCATGTAACCCGCCCCTTCAACTTGTATAAGGAGGGGCAGGGCACCCCAAGAGGGGGAGAGAAAAATAATCTTAAGGTTAGACACAACTATAGGAGAGCCGGTTTATGTGGCGACTCCTTCATGAGCATAATGAGACCTAGCCACAAACAACATGTAGGGATATTACCGGATGATGTTTCCCGGGGCCCGAAGCTGTCTAAATCCTTGTCTTGTGTGTTGATCTCCCTCGCATCTCTCATCCCGATCAACCCCTCTCAAGCTACCACATAGATGCGTTGACCTCATGACTAAGTCCTCACACTAGGACATCTACCATGACAAGTCCACGACAGTTGGCGCCCACCTTGATGCCCGAGTTATAGGGACCAAAGAGTGTTGGATGCACATCACAGCTCAAACATAGGTACCCGTTGAGCACAAGTCAGAAACATATCACTTGCAGGCTTCCTGTTCAATGAACATAGCTGTATCTACCCTCTTGATTGGCATGGATGCCAGGTGTATTCACCAAAAATTTGGGTTATCTGGCCTGTATCCAAGATGCTCTTTGACCAGGTAATTCTGGATGACCCGCCCTGTTCTTGACAAGTCAATCTCTTAAATGAGACCCCGAACTTGTCAAGGTTAAAACATTGACTGGGTCATGAAAGAGCCGGCTTACAGAATGCAAGGAGAAGCTCAGGCTGATAAGCTGCCTTCTTTGAAACTTGGTTAAACCGGCCTGTTTTGCACGATGCTATTCCGACCCCTTCATACTCTCGATAAGTTAATATTTTAAAGACCCTGAACTTATCCAGGTTAAAATGTCGATTGGGTCATGTGAAAGCCTGCTCACATAAAGCGTGGATACTCCAACGGCTATCATGCTAGTTTCATTGAAGAAGACATTTTGGCTTTGCGGCCTATGAAAGCCTCGTGTTTTTTTGGGTTTTTTATTTGGATTTGTATCACCTTTTTTTTCTTACCATATGGTTTTTTACAAGTCGGGCCAAGCAGCCCTGATTATGTCTCATATTTGGGATATTACCCCTACCATGGTTATGGACTTCTATGGTCACCAGCGGAATTATACTGGGCATCATGACCTGCCCTGCGGTAAAACCGCTAGGGCACTTATGATTTGTTCGTCTGTAGGAACCGCTTTTCAAACCGGGTTATATTATTCAAATCTTTAATAGCCAACATGGCTGGATTTTTATTATGGTTATCAATAACCAATATTATGATTGAGGTTTTCAAAGTCGCTTCAGCGCAATGGCTATTATTTTATCAATGGATATGATTTATTTTACAATGGAGGGAATAGTCCCGAGTCACTGCAGGCTTACGGCCTGTCACTTGGGGGCTACATTATTCAAGTTGAGATTACATCAAATATGCAAGTCCCATGTCACTGCCAGCATGCACCATGGCACTTGGAGGCTAACGCAAAGTCATTTTTGCTCACCTTATTGAAGACCCGACTCATCACATTGTAATTGGTCGGCCCTTGGGGGCTACCAATTGCTCTTGTCAAAAATTCAAGGTACACAAGCCTTAATCCATTATATTGAAAGGTCCACTACTAAGTTGGTAGAGTACAAAGCTCTTAACCTTGTGGACGTGGGTTCGAGCCCCATGGTGAGGGTTACATCATATGATGTTATTTTCAATGAAAATCCCAGCTCAGTATTATCTTACTGAGCCGGCCCTTGGAGGCTACATGTTGATCTTAGAAGTCTACATGATCATATCTACAAAGTCCCTGCTCATTATTGCATAATGACCCGGTGCTTGGGGGCTATACTGGTTGAAGTTTTTTATGAGCATAAGGCAATTACAAGTCCCAGCTTGCTGCAAGCATGACAACCCGGCACTTGGGGGCTACATATATGGAATATTCGGTTTTGACTATTGACTAAAATAACAACTTGGATTTCTCCAAGATTGCAGCTTTTATATTGAAGCAAGTCTTAAGCTGTTACTACGCTCCCTTCTTAAGACTTGGGGGCTACAAGTGATATGCATATAAGGGAGGTACATTTTCAAGCTTGATGTTAGCAACAATTATGACCCAGTGTTATCAGTATTTACAAGCCGATGGATCACGAGATGAATATCTTGGGTCCAATATTTTATTAAGCCAGAGCTTTGGAAACTGACTCAAATGGATTATTTCTTATAATATTGCTCTACAAGAGACCAATGTGAGCAAATTGATTATGAAGCTGGCTTATTGACCCGGATTTTTCAGAAGAAGTGCCCGGATTTTTTGCATTGGCAAAGTTTGAACATATCTGCTAAAGGAGATTTGCTATGAGATCATGGACACGCATCCAGGAGCAAATGAATAGGACTTAAGGATCATCAGGGGCCGGCTCAGGAGAATGTTTAAACAGGAGCACAAGCTTTCAAAATTGTTCTTGTGTTTATTTTGCAGAAAAAGTTTACCATGGATTAATCCAAGCTAAAATGGGGGCTAATGTCGGGGATATACCTCACGGTGTAACCCGGCCGGATGTATGACCCGCCCGGAGCTTAGCGACTCACTGGTGACCTGCCCGGAGCTTGGCGACTCACGGGTAACCCGCTCGATCTTGGCGACTCATTGATAACCCGGCGGGCGGGTCAGACAGACGACAAGGCACAAGGCCCAGAAGGCCGACTCACGTTATGGTGGGCCGGCTTAAGAGAAAGTATAAGGAATATTCCCTTACAAAGGAAGCAAGACTAGGACTCCACTTGTAATAGATTAATCCTAATCCTACTAGGACTAGTCATGTAACCCGCCCCTTCAACTTATATAAGGAGGGGCAGGGCACCCCAAGAGGGGAGAGAAAATAATCTTAAGGTTATACAACTATAGGAGAGTCGGTTTATGCGGCGACTCCTTCATGAGCAAAATGAGACCTAGCCACAAACTGTTGGGGAACGTAGCAGAAATTCAAAATTTTCCTACGTGTCACCAAGATCTATCTATGGAGAAACCAGCAACGAGGGGAAGGAGAGTGCATCTACATACCCTTGTAGATCGCTAAGCGAATTCAAGAGAACGGCGTTGATGGAGTCGTACTCGTCGTGATCCAAATCACCGATGATCCTAGCGCCGAACGGAAGGCACCTCCGCGTTCAACACACGTACAACCTGGGGACGTCTCCTCCTTCTTGATCCAGCAAGGGGAGAGGAGAAGTTGAGGGAAAACTCCGACAGCACGACGGTGTGGTGGTGATGGAGCTCGTGGTTCTCCGGCAGAGCTTCGCTAAGCACTACGGAGGAGGAGGAAGTGTTGGAGGAGGGAGGGGCTGCGCCAGGGGAAGGGTGTGGCTGCCCTCTCTCTCCCTCACTATATATAGGGGTAAGGGGGGTGGAGGAGGCACCCTAGGGTTCCCTAGGGGAGGGGCGGCGGCCACAGGGGAAACCCTAGATGGTTTTGAGCACCCCCACCCCCTAGGAAACTTGCCCCCCAACCGGGAAGGGGGGCTGCCCTAGGGGAGGCGCCCCCACCTCTCCTGGTTACGTGAGAGGGGCTGGGAGGGGCGCACCGCCCCGTAGTGGGCTGGGTTGGCCCTTCCCTTTGGCCCATGAGGCCCTCCAACACTTGCCGGGCTCCCAAACACCTTTCGGTCATGTCAGCCATAGCACAGGTACCCCGAACACTTCCGGACTCCAATACCCTTCGTCCAATATATCGATCTTCACCGCCGGACCATTCCGGAACTCCTCGTGACGTCCGGGATCACATCCGGGACTCCGAACAGCCTTCGGTAACCACATACTATTTCCCATAACAACTCTAGCGTCACCGAACCTTAAGTGTGTAGACCCTACGGGTTCGGGAACCATGCAGACATGACCGAGATGTTCTCCGGTCAATAACCAACATCGGGATCTGGATACCCATGTTGGCTCCCACATGTTCCACGATGATCTCATCGGATGAACCACGATGTCGAGGATTCAATCAATCCCGTATTCAATTCCCTTTGTCTAGCGGTATTGTACTTGCCCGAGATTCGATCGTCGGTATCCCGATACCTTGTTCAATCTCATTACCAGCAAGTCTCTTTACTCGTTCCGTAACACATCATCCCGTGGTCAACCCCTTGGTCACATTGTGCACATTATGATGATGTCCTACCGAGTGGGCCCAGAGATACCTCTCCGTCAACCGGAGTGACAAATCCCGCCTCGATTCGTGCCAACCCAACAGATACTTTCGGAGATACCAGAAGAACCTTTATAGCCACCCAGTTACGTTAGGACGTTTGGTACACCCAAAGCATTCCTACGGTATCCGGAGTTGCACAATCTCATGGTCTAAGGAAATGATACTTGACATTAGAAAAGCTTTAGCGTACGAACTATGATCTTTGTGCTAGGCTTAGGATTGGGTCTTGTCCATCACATCATTCTCCTAATGATGTGATCCCGTTATCAATGACATCCAATGTCCATGGTCAGGAAACTGTAACCATCTATTGATTAACGAGCTAGTGAACTAGAGGCTTACTAGAGACATGGTGTTGTCTATGTACCCACACATGTATCTGAGTTTCCTTTCAATGAAATTATAGCATGGATAATAAACGATTATCATGAACAAGGAAATATACTAATAACTAATTTATTATTGCCTCTAGGGCATATTTCCAACAGATCTCCCACTTGCACTAGAGTCAATAATCTAGTTCACATCGTCGTGTGATTAACACTGATAGGTCACATCGCCATGTGACCAACAACCAAAGAGTTTACTAGTGTATGTAAACTAGTTCACATCATCATGTTATTAAGACTCAATGAGTTCCGAGGTTTGATCATGTTTTGCTTGTGAGAGAGGTTTTAGTCAACGGGTGCGAACATTTCAGATCCGTGTGCTTCGCAAATTTCTAGGTCATATTGTAAACGCTACTTCCACGCCTCCACTTGGAGCTATTCCAAATGGTTGCTCCATGCACGTATCCGGTTTGCTACTCGAGTCACTCGGATAGGTGTTAAAGCTTGCACCGACGTAACCCTTTACGCCAACTCTTTATCACCTCTATAATCGAGAAACATGTCCTTATTTACTCCAAGGACAATTTTGATCATACCCAATGATCCATTCCTGGATCATTCTTGTACCCCTTGACTGACTCAAGGCACACTTCCGGTGCGGTACACAACATAGCATACTGTAGAGCCTACGTCTAAGGCATAGGGGACGACCTTCGTCCTTTCTCTCTGTTCTGCCGTGGTCGAGCTTTAAGTCTTAACTTCATACCTTACATCTCAGGCAAGAACTCCTTCTTTGACTGATCCATCTTGAACACCTTCAAGATCATGTCAAGGTATATGCTCATTTGAAAGTACCATTAAGCGGTTTTGATCTATCCCTATAGATCTTGATGCTCAATGTTCAAGTAGCTTAATACAGGTTTTCACATGAAAAACACTTTTCAAATAACCCTATATGCTTTCCACAAATTCTACATCATTTCTGATCAACAATATGTCAACAACATATACTCATAAAAAATTCTATAGTGATCCCACTCACTTCTTTGGAAATACAAGTTTCTCATAAACTTTGTATAAACCCAAAATCTTTGATCATCTTATCAAAGAGTATATTCCAACTCCGAGATGCTTACTCCAGTCCATGGAAGGATCATCGAGCTAGCATACCTTTCAGCATCCTTAGGATCGACAAAACCTTTACGATTGTATCTCATACAACCTTTCCTTACGTAAACCGGTAAGGAAACTCGTTTTGACATCCATCTGCTAGATTTCATAAATGCAGCTAATGCTAACATGATTCCGATGGACTTAAGCATCGCTACGGATGAGAAAATCTCATCGTAGTCAACTTGTGAAAAACTCTTTGCCACAAGTCGAGCTTCATAGACGGTGACATTACCGTCCCACGTCCGTCTTCTTCTTAAAAATCCATTTATCTCAATAGCTTGCCGATCATCGGGCAAGTCCACCAAAGTCCATGCTTTGTTCGATACATGGATCCTATCTCGGATTTCATGGCCTCTAACCATTTGTCGGAATATGGGCCCACCATCGCTTCTCCATAGCTCGTAGGGTTCATTGTTGTCTAGCAACATGACCTTCAAGACAGGATTACTATACCACTCAAGCAAGACGCATCCTTGTCACCCCACGAGGTACGGTAGTGACTTGATCCGAAGTTTCATGAGCACTATCATAAGCTTCTACTTCAATTGGTGTAGGTGCCACAGGAACAACTTCCTGTGCCCTGCTACACACTAGTTGTAGTGACGGTTCAGTAACCATATCAAGTCTCCACCATCCTCCCACTCAACTTTTCGAGACAAACTTTTCCTCGAGAAAGGACCTGATTCAAGAAACAATCCCTATTGCTTTCGGATCTGAATTAGGAGGTATACCAATTGTTTTGGGTGTCCTATGAAGATGCATTTTATCCGCTTTGGGTTCGAGCTTATCAACCTGAAACTTTTTCACATAAGCGTCGCAACCCCAAACTTTTAAGAAACGACAACTTAGGTTTCTCCAAACCATAGTTCAAACAGGGTCGTCTCAACGGAATTACGTGGTGCCCTATTAAAGTGAGTGCGGTTGTCTCTAATTCCTAACCCATGAACGATAGTGGTAATTCGGTAAGAGACATCATGGTACGCACCATATCTAATAGGGTGCAACTATGATGTTCGGACACACCATCACACTATGGTGTTCCAGGTGGTATTAATTGTGAAACAATTTCCACTATGTCTTAATAGCGTGCCAAAGCTCGTAACTCAGATACTCATCTCTATGATCATATCATAGACATTTTATCCTCTTGTCACGATGATCTTTAACTTCACTCTGAAATTACTTGAACCATTCAATAATTCAGACTTGTGTTTCATCAAGTAAATATACTCAGTATGTACTCAAATCATCTGTGAAGTAAGAACATAACGATATCCATCAAGGTGCCTCAAAGATTCATTGGACTGCACACATCAAAATGTATTACTTCCAACAAGTTGCTTTCTTGTTCCATTTCACTGAAAAACGAGGCTTTCGGTCATCTTGCCCATGTGGTATGATTTGAATGTCTCAAGTGATTCAAAATCAAGTGAGTCCAAACGGTCCATTTGCATGGAGTTTCTTCATGCATATACACCAATAGACATGGTTCACATGTCTCAAACTTTTAAAAAATGAATGAGTCCAAAGATCCATCAACATGGAGCTTCTTCATGTGTTCTATAACAATATGACTCAAATGGCAGTGCCACAAGCAGGTGGTACTATCATTACTATCTTATATCTTTTGGCATGAAAATGTGTATCACTACGATCGAGATTCAATAAACCATTCCTTTAGGTGCAAGACCATTGAAGGTATTATTCAAATAAATAAAGTAACCATTATTCTCCTTAAATGAATAACCGTATTGCGATAGACATAATCTAATCATGTCTATGCTCAACGCAACCACCAAATGACAATTATTCAGGTTTAATACTAATCTTGATGGTAGAGGGAGCGTGCGATGTTTGATCAAATCAAACTTGGAAACACTTCCAACACATATCGTCAGCTCACCTTTAGCTAGTCTCCGTTTATTCCGTAGCTCTTTTATTTCGAGTTACTAACACTTAGCAACCGAACCGGTATCTTAATACCCTGGTGCTACTAGGAGTACTAGTAAAGTACACATTAACATAATGTATCCAATATACTTCTATCGACCTTGCCAGCCTTCTCATCTACCAAGTATCTAGGGTAATTCTGCTCCGATGGTTGTTCCCCTTATTACGTAAGCACTTAGTCTCGGGTTTGGGTTCAACCTTGGGTTTCTTCACTAGAGCAGCAGCTGATTTGCCGTTTCATGAAGTATCCCTTCTTGCCCTTGCCCTTCTTGAAACTAGTGGTTTCACCAACCATCAACAATTGATGCTCCTTCTTGATTTCTACTTTCATGTGTCGAACATCGTGAATACCTCAAGGATCATCATATCTATCCTCGATATGTTATAGTTCATCACGAAGCTCTAGCAGCTTGGTGGCAATGACTTTGGAGAAACATCACTATCTCATCCGGAAGATCAACTCCCACTCGATTCAAGTGATTGTTGCACTCGGACAATCTGAGCACAAGCTCAACGATTGAGCTTTTCTCCCTTAGTTTGCAGGCTAAGAAAATCATCGGAGGTCTTATACCTTTTGGCGTGGGCACAAGCCTGAAATCCCAATTTCAGCCCTCGAAACATCTTATATGTTTCGAAAAACGTCTTTGGTGCCTCAACTCTAAACCGTTTAACTGAACTATCACGTAGTTATCAAAACGTGTATGTACGATGTTCGCAACATCCACAGATGACGTTTGGGGTTCAGCACACTGAGCGGTGCATTAAGGACATAAGCTTTCTACTGTCCGCATAATCGCTACTGTCAACTTTCAACTATATTTTCTCTAGGAACATATCTAAACAGTGGAACTAAAGCGCGAGCTTATGATATAATTTGCAAAGATCTTTTGACTATGTTTAGGATAATTAAGTTCATCTCATGAACTCCCACTCAGATAGACATCCCTCTAGTCATCTAAGTGATTACATGATCTGAGTCAACTAGGCCGTGTCCGATCATCACGTGAGACGGACTAGTCATCATCGGTGAACATCTTCATGTTGATCGTATCTACTATACGACTCATGCTCGACCTTTCGGTCTCTTGTGTTCCGAGGCCATGCCTGTACATGCTAGGCTCGTCAATTCAACCTAAGAGTTTCGCGTGTGTAAATCTGGCTTACACCCGTTGTATGTGAACGTAAGAATCTATCACACCCGATCATCACGTGGTGCTTCAAAACCATTTAACTTTCGCAACGGTGCACGCTTAGGGGAACACTTTCTTGAAATTTTAATGAGGATCATCTTATTTACTACCGTCGTTCTAAGCAAATAAGATGTATAATCATGATAAACATCACATGCAATCAAATAGTGACATGATATGGCCAATATCATATTGCTCCTTTTGATCTCCATCTTCGGGGCTCCATGATCATCATCTTCACCGGCATGACACCATGATCTCCATCATCATGATCTCCATCATCGTGTCTCCATGAAGTTGTCTCGCCAACTTATTACTTCTACTAGTATGGCTACCGGTTAGCAATAAAGTAAAGTAATTACATGGCGTTGTTCAATGACACGCAGGTCATACAATAAATAAAGACAACTCCTATGGCTCTTGCCGGTTGTCATAGTCATCGACATGCAAGTCGTGATTCCTATTACAAGAACATGATCAATCTCATACATCACATATCATTCATCACATTCTTCTTGGCCATATCACATCACATAGCATACCCTGCAAAAACAAGTTAGGCGTCCTCTAATTGTTGTTTGCATGTTTTACGTGGCTGCTATGGGTTTCTAGCAAGAAAATTTCTTACCTACGCAAAACCACAACGTGATATGCCAATTGCTATTTACTCTTCATAAGGACCCTTTTCATCGAATCCGTTCCGACTAAAGTGGGAGGCCGGCACCCGCTAGCCACCTTATGCACCAAGTGCATGTCAGTCGGTGGAACCTGTCTCACGTAAGTGTACGTGTAAGGTCGGTCCGGGCCGCTTCATCCCACAATGCCGTCGAAACAAGATTGAACTAGTAACGGTAAGCATATTGAACAAAATCAACGCCCACAACTACTTTGTGTTCTTACTCGTGCAAAGAATCTACGCAATAGACCTAGCTCTGATACCACTGTTGGGGAACGTAGCAGAAATTCAAAATTTTCCTCCGTGTCACCAAGATCTATCTATGGAGAAACCAGCAACGAGGGGAAGGAGAGTGCATCTACATACCCTTGTAGATCGCTAAGCGGAAGCGTTCAAGAGAACGGGGTTGATGGAGTCGTACTCGTCGTGATCCAAATCACCGATGATCCTAGCGCCGAACGGACAACACCTCCGCGTTCAACACACGTTCAGCCCGGGGACTTCTCCTCCTTCTTGATCCAGCAAGGGGAGAGGAGAAGTTGAGGGAAAACTCCGACAACACGACGGTGTGGTGGTGATGGAGCTCGTGGTTCTCCGGCAGAGCTTCGCTAAGCACTATGGAGGAGGAGGAAGTGTTGGAGGAGGGAGGGGCTGCGCCAGGGAAGGGTTGCGGCTGTCCTCTCTCTCCCTCACTATATATAGGGGGAAGGGGGGGGGGGGTGGAGGAGGCATCCTAGGGTTCCCTAGGGGAGGGGCGGCGGCCACAGGGGAAACCCTAGATGGGTTTGGGCGCCCCACCCCTAGGGAACTTGCCCCCAACCGGAAGGGGCTGCCCTAGGGGAGGCGCCCCACCTCTCCTGGGTTACGTGAGAGGGGCTGAGAGGGCGCACCAGCCCTTAGTGGGCTGGTTTGCCCTTCCCTTGGCCCATGAGGCCCTCCAACACTTGCCCGGCTCCCAAACACCTTTCGGTCATGCTGGCCATAGCACTGGTACCCCGAACACTTCCGACTCCAATACCCTTCGTCCAATATATCGATCTTCACCGCCGGACCATTCCGGAACTCCTCGTGACGTCCGGGATCACATCCGGGACTCCGAACAGCCTTCGGTAACCACATACTATTTCCCATAACAACTCTAGCGTCACCGAACCTTTATGTGTAGACCCTACGGGTTCGGGAACCATGCGAACATGACCGAGATGTTCTCGGTCAATAACCAACAGCGGGATCTGGATACCCATGTTGGCTCCCACATGTTCCACGATGATCTCATCGGATGAACCACGATGTCAAGGATTCAATCAATCCCGTATTCAATTCCCTTTGTCTAGCGGTATTGTACTTGCCCGAGATTCGATCGACGATATCCCGATACCTTGTTCAATCTCATTACCGGCAAGTCTCTTTACTCGTTCCGTAACACATCATCCCGTGATCAACCCCTTGGTCACATTGTGCACATTATGATGATGTCCTATCGAGTGGGCCCAGATACCTCTCCGTCAACCGGAGTGACAAATCCAGTCTCGATTCGTGCCAACCCAATGATACTTTCGGAGATACCTGTAATGAACCTTTATAGCCAGCCGATTACGTTGTGACGTTTGGTACACCCAAAGCATTCCTACGATATCCGGAGTTGCACAATCTCATGGTCTAAGGAAATGATACTTGACATTAGAAAAGCTTTAGCATACGAACTACGATCTTTGTGCTAGGCTTAGGATTGGGTCTTGTCCATCACATCATTCTCCTAATGATGTGATCCCGTTATCAATGACATCCAATGTCCATGGTCAGGAAACTGTAACCATCTATTGATTAATGAGCTAGTCAACTAGAGGCTTACTAGGGACATGGTGTTGTCTATGTACCCACACATGTATCTGAGTTTCCTTTCAATAAAATTATAGCATGGATAATAAACGATTATCATGAACAAGGAAATATACTAATAACTAATTTATTATTGCCTCTAGGGCATATTTCCAACACAAACATCATGTAGGGCTATTACTGGATGATGTTTCCCGGGGCCCGAAGTTGTCTAAATCCTTGTCTTGTGTGTTGATCTCCCTCGCGTCTCTTATCCTGATCAACCCCTCTCAAGCTACCACATAGATGCGTTGACCTCACGACTAAGTCCTCACACTAGGACATCTGCCGTGACAAATCCATGACAAGCACCCAAGTCTCAATCCTTTCCCTCGCCACCAAGCACTCCTAGCCATGTCCGGATCTGGAGCACAGGGCAAGTGGATGGCCTCCTCTGTTACAGAGGAGAACATCACGGAGCTCCGAGAAGCTGGGTACCTAGCCACGGACATAGTCCACCGCCTTCCTGCCAAAAAGCATATCATCCCCACTCTAGAGCCTAACGAAAGGGTAGTGTTTATCCCCCATTTCCTTCCTGGACTAGGTTTCCCCTTCATCCTTTTGACCGCGGTCTCATGTTCTACCATGGGCTAGATTTTCATGATCTAGCCCCAAATTATTTCCTCAACCTCTCAGTGTTTATCATCATGTGCGAGGCATTCCTCCGCATCCCTCCCCACTTCGGCCTATGGCTCAAGGTCTTCAATGTGAAGCGAAAGGTGGTCGAGGGACAACACGTGAAGTGCGGTGGCACCATGGTAAGCAAACTCCTTAACGTTGCCTGGCCAAAGGGAACATTTGTGGAGAGCGTCAAAGGATGGCAGCAGGGGTGGTTCTATATCACGGAACCCCGCGACGCCATATGCGCCGCCGCACCTGAATTCAAATATGTGCCTCTGATGCGGCTTACATCCTGGCTTAATAAGGGCCTAGATTGGGAATCTCCTGACAAACAAGAACACAAGCCTCCCTAGTGTGATCCAAGTGATGCTTTTTCGCCGGATTCTTCCTTGTCAACGCCGGACTCAATACATGTGGGAGTTCGACCCGGCCAGTCCTCGGACCCTACAGCGGTTCTTCGGCACGATGCACGAAGATATATGGAAGGTGCTCTTCAAGACTCAAAAGTCGTGGTTGGAGACAAGCAAAGACCGCGGCCTCGACCACGCACGCCCAGCCACTCTCGTAAGTTTTTATGATAACCTTTATTTGCAAATACAATGGGTATACTGAACTTTCTGACTTTCACAGGGCTGGACAAAGAAGGAGGAGCAGATAAAGTGTCCGGCTCCCCTGCCCGAGGACCAGGCTACTCCCTTACTGGCTAAGATGCTGGTTCCGGCACTGTATCAGGCGCCGGAGAAGAAGGCCAAGAAGAGGCAATGAGACCAGAAGTGGGCTCCGTTGTAAGGGTACTTCGGACGCCATGTCCGAAGACTCCAAAGCCTCCTCCTCCCATGACGAAGACGTAGAGGAGGAAGAGAATAACTCTCCCCCCAAGGGGGAAGAAGAAAAGGGGGGCTCCCATGGATCTGGAGGCGGAGGCGGCCAAGAAGGGAAAACCCTCGTTTTCGGATGATTCTGAAGCGGATGCCGATGCCACCCCAAAGCGGTGCCCCAGGCCGAAGCCCTCGGCTGAATCGTAAGTATCCAAAGACACCATATACATATTTGATTTTATGCCTTATTATTTTATCATACTGAAGTGCGCATTATAGCCCGATTTGCGATCTCCCCCAATGGTCATCGTCATCTGGGAACTCGCTAGGGATGAATGTGATGGAGAGCGAGTCACCTCCGCAGATCTCTCCACCCACTGCCCGGGATAACACCGAAGTGTTGTCTCGAGAGACCGTGCAGGTGGCGGCAGAGGGTACTACCTCTATTGCCGAAGAGGGGGGGGGGGGGCGATCCACCCCCATGGAGACCAGTGATGGGGTCAACACTCAATTCGGCCCCCAACCAAATATTATTCCGGAGACCAATATGACTCCGGAATCAGAACAGCAGCCCTCTTCAAGGGAGGGGCGGTGTGCCGTATCCATCGGCGTCCTCTATTAACCCAGAGGTGCCGGGCACTCTGATGGAAGCGCTTCAAGGTGCTTCCATTATGGACGAGCACCATACCATGATGGGTATGATGGTTGAAAAGGTTCGGTGTGCTCAAAGCGGATTGAACCAAGCCTACACCAGCCTTCTAACAAGTTTTGAGGTATGTGAAGTAATATTATTTTAATTGTTTACAAAAGGAATATCTGTATGTAGATAGTAGCCCCTGAGACTTTGTTCGGCGTTATTCGAAGAAGGGCCGAATAGAGGATCGAATAATACTTTGCGGGAGCTAACATATATGTCTACGATGAGCAGGCTGCAAAGCTGTCAGCAGCCTCGCATGTGGCCGAAGTCTCCGAACTAAAGCGGAGGCTGGAGGCAAAACAAGGTATGTTATACCGAAGCATATCTGAACATATATGAATTCCAATTTGTTATCTAACTGAGCTTTATGTTTATGCTCATAGCTGACATGTCTGAGGTCGAAGCCCTCAAGAGTGCGCTAGTCGCAGCCAAGAAGGAGGCAGGCAAGGAACAAACCGCTCGCCAAAAGCATGAGGCGAGGTTGGATGAAGTCCAACAAGAGCTCACATATGCTATAGGAAAAGGCGAGTCTTTGGAGTGCAAGGTGTCGGATCAAGATTCCAAACTTGCTGCGGCGCTCCAAAGTGCGAAGGAGGCCCGGTTGAAGCCCAAGGTGCTCATCGGGAGATTCGCGAAGCCAAGAAGATCGTGCTGGTAAGACTTTTAATATGCAGAGCAAATACGTAAGGAGGAAGTATACCTTTCTGACATGCATTTGGAGTTCTCCAGGAGCGTTTGCGGATCTGCCCTGAAGTGTTGCAGATGCTGCAGATTTCACCCAAGCCGAAGAGGGGGGCTCAACAGAGAAACTATTCTGGTCACAGTACCTTGAGCCAGAGTAGCCTTTGCCCCTCAGCGATCAGCTGAAAGAGCTGACCGAGCTACATAGGATGGCCGAACTGGCCATGAAGGATGTCATAGTCCGTCTTTGGCCAGCCGAACCAATACCTAGAAGCTACTTTGGGCTTGTGAAGCGGCTGGTCGATGCCTGCCCTCGATTAGATGCTATAAACCGGTCGATCTGTATTGAAGGTGCCCGGATGGCCTTCACTCGTGTCAAGGTATAGTGGGCGAAGATGAATGCCACCCTTGTTGCAACCGAGGAACCGCCCGCAGGCAAGGAGCATCGTACTCTAGAGAAGTATTTCAACGATGTCCTTGAAGGAGCCCACATTATGGAGGGTCTATGTTCGAAGGACGTGATGTTTGAATGAATGTATACGCAATGCCCAAACTGTGTATTGAAAACAAAGAGTTCGTATAATTTTAGTCTTGTTTCCTTTGAAATTATTTATCCTCCGTTGCGGACGTTTTTTAAATCTGAGAGTTGGCCAATTGTTGGTTTCAGCCCCTCGCGGATGGTGTTTGGAACAGCACAGAAACACACTTAACCCAACGATTTGGTCCTTGAAGGAGGTGCTAGTGCGCAATTATACTATGCGGCTTTATCACTCTCACTTAGCCATAGGAGTTTAACGATAGAATTATAGGCACCGCCCCTGGTATTGTTCGGCAATCCGAACTCGGGCACTGTAAACACCTGACCAGGTTAAAACCAGTCCTTCGTGTGACACGGAAAAAATCGCAAGACATTTATACTGAGTCACCGAATAGCTGACCAGCTCTCGCCGCATCATGATAGTAAGTTTTCGGCTTTCTCTACTGAGGTGTTTATCTGGCCAACCAGAAACACAATCGCAGTAGTTCTCCCTTTACTTCCTTAGCCGAACAATCAGAACGTAAGGTAGTAACCACAGGAGCCGGGCAACCCAACTATTGACCCAAGACATGATTCAGAGCTGATGCATATAATGCTAGATTCGGGACGCCGAATTGCACTTGTGAAAGTGTTCGGACTTATGATAAATTTAATAAATGTACGCGGCTAAATGGAGCCCCTGGCAATTTAGGTCAAGCCGAGGTGTACATGGCAATCATATGATAAAGAATAAAAAATACAGAAGAAGGAATAAGCCAGTACCAAGTAATTTGGGCGAAAAACTGTTCCCATTATAGCCTGATTGATACGTCAAAACGTATTTGTACAGATAATGCTATAAGCATCGAGGCTATTTTACATGCCGAGTGCAAGGGAAAGATGTGTACAGGTATTTAAGAACATTGGGGGAGGTGATCTTGAAAGATCCTTTAGGTACTCTGCCGTACTTCTGCGCTTCTTTTCGCCTTGGTGTGTGATCCTTTGAGAGGATTAATGAATAAGTTTTCATAAGGGACCGAAAAAGGGGCCCTTTGACACCATAAAAAGGGCGATGTAGGTTGTAATGATCCTGAAAATAAAAAAGAAGTTTAAGAAAAAAGATAGATGGGGGTCCGGACACGGTTGAGCCGTATTGTGGACCTCATCCTCGATATGCCTCCATCGTCGCCCATGGTATTTTTAGTGCATAATTATGAGCATGCGGTACATACACTGCTATTTGGTTGGGGCGAAGACAGAGGCGGGATTGTTAGTCGAGCTTCTGGTGAGCTGGACTATCATTCTGCGGGGTAGTCCGGACTCGTTTGACAGGGTCCGGTGGCTTGACTGCCGCTGTGTAGTTCGGCTTGATAAGGCCGACATGCACTTCCGATGCGAGGGATGTGGTGTGTTCCTCGGTATGGAGGGAGCGATCTGTGTTTCCATGAACTATTATAACACCGCGTGGTCCTGGCATTTTGAGTTTTAGATAAGCATAATGCGGAACCGTGTTGAAGTAGGCGAACGCGGTTCATCCGAGCAGTGCGTGATAGCCAGTGCGGAAAGGGGCGATGTCGAAGATCAAGTCTTCGCTGCGGAAGTTGTCCCGCGAACCGAATACAACCTCCAATGTGATTGAGCCCGTGCAGTGGGCCTCTACACCAGGTATTACTCCTTCAAAGGTAGTCTTGGTGGGTTTGATTCTTGATTGGTCAATACCCATTTTCCGGACTGTGTCCTGATAGAGCAGGTTAAGACTGTTGCCGCCGTCCATGAGGACTCTTGTGAGGTGGAATCCATGGATAATTGGGCCGAGGACCAATGCGTCTGAACCTCCATGACATATACTGGTCGGATGGTCCCTGCGATCAAAGGTGATCGGGCATGCCGACCATGGGTTGAATTTTGGGGTGACTAGCTCTATCACATAGACGTCCCTTAGCGCGTGCTTGCGCACCCTTTTGGGGATGTGAGTAGTGTATATCATGTTCGCCGTTTTGACTTCGGGGGGAAATATCTTCTGTCCCCCTGTGTTCGGTGGGCGAGGCTCCTCATCGTCATCATCGTTGGGCGACCCTTTCCCCGTGTGCTTGGTGTTTAACTTGCCGGCCTGCTTAAAGACCCAACAACTTCTGTTGGTATGGTTAGCAGGCTTGTTAGGGGTGCCATGAATCTGGCAAAGTCGATCGAGTATTCGGTCCAGGCTAGATGAACCGTCTTTGTTTCTTTTGAATGGCCTCTTCTGCTGACCAGGATTGGAGCCACTGAATCCGGCATTGACCGACGTGTCTTCGGTATTGTCAGTGTTGCTTCGACGCTTGGTTTTGTTGTGTTGGGGCCTGCTGTTTCTGTTCTTTGCTTCGGAGGTGCCAGGATCGCTGGTACTATTGCCTCTACGGGCAAGCCAGCTATCTTCGCCCGTGCAAAAGCGGGTCATGAGTGATGTGAGGGCTGCCATAGATTTCGGCTTTTCTTGGCCGAGGTGTCGGGCAAGCCATTCGTCGCAGATGCTGTGTTTGAAGGCTGCTAGAGCCTCAGCGTCCGGACAATCGACAATTTGGTTCTTTTTGACTAGGAACCGGGTCCAGAATTTTCTGGCTGACTCTCCGGGCTGCTGGACTATGTGACCGAGGTCATCAGCGTCCGGAGGCCGGATATAGGTGCCCTAGAAGTTGTCTCTAAAGGCATCCTCCAGGTCCCCAGCCCCCAATAGAGTTTTCTAAAGGCTGTTTAACTAGTGCTGAGCTGGCCCCTTAAGCTCGAGGGGGAGGTATTTGATGGCATGTGGATCGTCACCGCGAGCCATGTGAATGTGGAGAAGGAAATCTTAAATCCATACTACGGGTCTGTCGTGCCATCGTATGATTCGATGTTCACGGGTTTAAATCCTTCTTGGAACTGGTGCTCCATCACCTCATCAGTGAAGCATATGGGTGTGCGGCGCCTCTATATTGGGTCACGTCACGACGCAGTTCGGATGGAGTCCATATGCGGTTTTCAGCCCGGGTGAAGTTACGTTTGTCGCGCCAGGCTTGATGGCCGTATTCTCGCGCTGGTGCCCGTCCCCTTGATCCGTATATTGATCTGGTCTGACCGGCTATATTATCCAGGTCTTGTCGTAGGTCGTAGGTGTATCCTGCAGCTGCTGTCCCTCTACCTTTATGGTGGGGTGGTGTAGGAGGTGTTCGGCTTGAGTTGCCGCTCTGTCCCGACCACGTGGTGGTCGGTCAGGTCCGTCAGTAGCGTTACGCTTGGATGGTATAGGCTCTGGGGCCTCGTCGTTGAATTGGGGCAGCAGTTTGCGCTTCGGGTAACTCTTAGTTGGGCGTTCGAGGCCGTATTCCTCGGCTGCCCCTTGACGCTCAAACGTTCTCCGTACCTTGGCTCCGCTCGGGGAGGGGCACGCTATGACCAGGTCCGAGGGACCTGGCTGGGTGGCGTGCACTCAGGCGTGGCCCGGGCGCAGCCCCAGTGTCCAGCCCCCTCGCGCGGCGCTCCCGAGGGGAGGCGTTACGATAGGGCCGGACACTAAGCTCTGGGCTCCCTGAGGTTGATGCAGCCGTGGGCCGCCCTCAGTTGTTTATCACCAGTGCGGAGCATAGCGCTTCCGTATGTGTACGGGCATAGCCGCTCCTCGGCAGTGTCGTCAGCCAGTGCAGAGCATGGTGCTTCCACTGGTGCATGGGAAGGGGCCCCCCTCCCGGAGGAGCCCCCGGGGTGTGTACAACCCCGCCCTGACACGTGGCCGGCACGGTAGGGCTAGACGAGGTGTATCTGGGCACCCGTGAGCCAGCGCGGGACTCACGGGGCCCTATCTGAAGGCGGGCTGCGCCTGGCTCTGGGCCTTTGTTGGTGGTACGTTCCTGCAAGATTGGTTAGATGCTAATGCTCTACGTCCTCAGGTCCCAGCCCTCGAGCGAGCTCAGCCGTCGCTAGTATGCCAGGTCGCGATGCCGTGGACAAGGCCAGGAGGTGAGGGCTGGAGAGCCAGTAAGAGCCCATGAGCTGCGATGCTCAGGTGCCCCCCTTTGAACGTGCAAGCGATTAGCATGAAGGAGAAAAGGGGCCCGTGGTAGGCAACAGACGATAACCATAGCGGGTCAAATGTGCAAGGCACACAACCTAGATAAATGCGGGAAAGATACATGCCACTGGGTCAGGCCCGAGCGGCTTGGGGATAATGCAGCCCAAGGGGCGCCCCCAGCAAAGTAAACTAAAGACATGAGCAAAAGAGATACATGCCGCAGGGACGGACCCACGCGACCTGGGAATGATGCATCCCTAGGGGCGCTCCCAGCTGAAATGGAACTTGAAAGATGTCACCTGATACTGTTGGAAACAAAGGAATGTTGGAGTAGCAGACGACGCGCGGTGAGGAAGCCGACCATCACGAGCCCCCAGGGCCTTGAGCCTCGGGAGGCTCCGAGGGCCCAGGCGGCTCCTCAAGGACCATCTCCATCTCTGCCAGAACCGCATAGTGCCTGACCTCTTGAGCCTCCAGAATGCTCCATACCAGGCGCTGATGAGCAGCGGCTGCGTTCGGGAGGCCGAGAGGCATGCGAACGTAGCTGTGAGGCGGACCCTCGCAACGCCCCACACGCGAAGGCCAGAGGCACTCTTAAGACGCGGCTCGGTTGAGCCCTGGCACGTCGATGCAGATGCACAGCCCACCATCCTCTCCTGGATGGGGAGCTACGGTGAGTAAGTGGCGGCTGCCGCGCATGACTCTTGACTCCTATAGTTCCTGAGAGACTTTAGCGATGAACTCCTGAGGGTTGGATCCTCCTTGCCTCGTACCTTCCTGAGGGAAACGTGCCGCGAAGCACGCCTCCAAGTGGTGCCCGAGTGCCTCCCTCGTGACCTTGGCAAAGTCAGTGGCCCTCTAGGAGAGAGCCCCCGAGCCTTGCCCGAGGAGGGCGCCGGGCACGCCTTCCTATGCGATGGAGGGAGGCACCCCTTGCACTGGCGCAGATCCTGGCGCCTTGCCACTGGAGGTGCCTACCTCCTGAGGGCTCGGACCAGGTGATGTCTTCTTCTTCTTGGGGACCGCCTCGGGAAGCCTCCCGCTCTTGCGATCCGGGTCTTCGATTGACGCGGCCTGGAAGGCACGCTCGAGAGAACACACTGCATCCTTCTCCTCACAGGGGACTGTGATGACCCCACCGCTTCCTGGCATCTTGAGGACATTGTAGCCATGGTGAGT
The DNA here is from genome assembly GCA_021605145.1 of Aegilops bicornis. Lineage (NCBI taxonomy): Eukaryota > Viridiplantae > Streptophyta > Magnoliopsida > Poales > Poaceae > Aegilops > Aegilops bicornis. Next base: position 510,526,139 of record CM038669.1, on the reverse strand, counting down.
CACCGCCATGAACTTGGCCAGGGCTGGATACCCGAGGATGGCGTTATACTTAATACAAAAGATAGTGTGGTACATACTGTATCAACTGTAAAATCTTTGAAGGAGATTTGTGTTCCATGGGCATTCCGATTCCTTGCCGGAGTCATCCCTCTTGCGTGCCTTGGGCTTCTGTGCATCTATCAGGTAGTAGGAGTCATTGCCCAAGGCCTTGCTGATGACGAAGGGGCCTTCCCAAGGGGCCGAGAGCTTGTGCTGGCCGGCTGTTTGCTGGATCAGCCGGATCACAAGGTCTCCCTCTTGGAAGGATCTTGCCTTGACCTTCCAACTGTGGTAGCAGCGCAGGCTCTGCTGGTAGATGGCGGACCGGCTGAGTGCCAATAGCCAGCCTTCTTCCAGCAGATCGACACCGTCTTCTCGTGATTCCTTCGCCTCCACCTCCATGTACATGGTGACACAAGGTGAGTCGAACTCGATGTCAGTTGGGATGACACCCTCGACACCATACACAAGGAACAAGGGAGTGAAGCCGGTTGACTTGTTTGGAGTGGTGCGCAGGCTCCAGAGGACAGCCAGCGGCTCGTCGAGCCAGCAGCCGGCCGAGCGCTCCATTGGCTCAACTAGTCGGGGCTTGATGCCGGAGAGGATGAGGCCGTTTGCTCGCTCGACTTGGCTGTTTGACTGCAGATGGGCAACGACGCTAAGTCCAGTCAGATGCCCTGCGTCGCGCAGAAACGGGCCAATGCTCCTTTGGCAAAATTTGTGCCATTGTCGGTGATGATGTTGTGTGGTATGCCAGGACGGTGATATCTGCGACGAAGGTCACAGCAGTCGGCCCATTCAGCTTCTTGATTGTCTTTGCTTCAATCCACTTGGTGAATTTGTCGACGGTGACAAGGAGATGAGTCATGTCGCCGCGTGCCGTCTTGAATGGGCCCACCATGTTCAGTCCCCAGACGGTGAAGGGCCAGGTGAGGGGGATGGTCTTGAATGCAGAAGACGACAAATGCTGCTTGGAACTAAACATTTGGCACCCCTTGCAGTGTTTGACCAAATCTTTGGCATCTTCCAAAGCAGTCAGCCAGAAGAAGCCGTCGCGGAAAGCTTTGGCAACAAGTGATATTGAAGCCGCGTGGTGGCCGCACTCGCCTTGGTGGATATATCTGAGGATCGCCATGCCTTTCTCTGGCTCTACGCATAGAAGACTCCAGTCACGCTGCGCCTGACGAGCTCTCTGTTTACTATGCTGTAGGCTCCTGCCCGACGCTGAACTTGTCGGGCCGAGATCTCATCAGCCGGTAGCTCTCTGTTCACCAGAAAGCTGGGGCTGGGCTGGGCCCATGATGGAGCTGCGACTTCTTCTATTGTCAGCACGACCACTGCAACTAGGGCGGTTGGGCTGGGAGGTGGTGGGTTGGAGTCGGCCATCGCCTGTTGTGTCTTTGAAGTCCCCGGGCCGACTGCAGCGGTCCCTGGGCCGGGCTCTGAAGTCCCCGGGCCAGGTGCGGCTGCTTCAGTCCCCAAGCCGCTTGCCGAAGTCCCCGGGCCGCTTGTCGAAGTCCCTGAGTCGGATCCGACTGCTTCGGGGCCGGCCGACACGAAGATGGAATCTGATTCTGGTTAAGGCTTGACAAACGGCTTGAGCAGGCGCTGAAGGGAGACGCCGGTTGGTATTGCTTGTCGAGTAGAGCCGATTCGTGCCAGGGCATCTGCTTGCTCGTTGTCGTCCCGTGGCACACGAAGGAACTCACACCCTTCGAAATATTCGCTGAGTTGCTGAACGAGGAAACAGTAGCTCGCCATGTTTGCATCTTTGGCGTCCCAGTCGCTGGACGACTGTTGGACCACCAAATCCGAGTCGTCATAACACAGGATCCGGCGGATGCCGAGTTCTTTGGCTAGCCAGAGCCCATGTATGAGCGCCTCATACTCGGCCTCATTATTGGAGGCGGCGAAGTGGATTTGCAGTGTGTATCTGAGCTTGTCACCTTTGGCTAGCCGGAGCCCATGTATGAGCGCCTCATACTCGGCCTCATTGTTGGAGGTGAGGACGATGCCGGCTCCCAAACCGGTGTGCGTCTTGGATCCGTCAAAGTGCATCTGCCAATGGGTGGAGTCCGGTGCTGGCGACAGGTACTGGGTCTCGGCCCAGTCGACGAGGAAGTTGGCCAGCACTTGGGACTTGATGGCGGTGCGAGGCTGGTAGAAGATGGTGTAAGGAGCCAGCTTGATGGCCCACTTGGCCACCCGGCCTGATGCATCCCGGCTGCCCATAATCTCGGCAAGCGGGGTAGTGCAAATGACCATGATGGGGTGCTCTTGAAAGTAGAGCTTGAGCTTCTTGGCGGCAAAATACACGCCATAGCACATCTTATGGTAGTGGGGGTAGTTCTGCTTTGAGGCTGACAGTACTATGCTCAAATAATACACAGGCCTCTGGACCGGTCGTGCCTTGCCATCTTCTGGGCGCTGAACTACGATGACTCTGCTGACCACCCGGCTGGTTGCGGCAATGTAAAGGAGCATGGGCTCTTTGTCAGTCAGAGCCGCCAGGACAGGCGGTGTGGTCAACATCTTCTTCAGCTGGTGAAAGGCTTCGTCCGCCTGGTCGTTCCACTAGAGGTGAGTGGTTTTCTTCATGAGCTCGTACAGGGGAAGAGCCTTCTCTCCCAGCCGACTGATGAAGCAGCTAAGGGAAGCCAAGCACCCGGTGAACTTCTGGACGTCTCACAGCCGGGTGGGAATCTCCATCCTCTCGATGGACTTGATCTTCACAGGGTTGCACTCAATGCCGCATTCAGAGACCAGGAAGCCAAGGAGCTGGCCGGCTATTACTCCAAAGACGCATTTCTCGGGGTTGAGCCTGATCTGAAAGCGGCACAGATTGTCAAACGTTTCCTTGAGATCTTCCAGCAGGGTGACGTGCTTCTCCGTCTTCACCACAATATCGTCTACATAGACATGGGCATTTCTGCCGAGTTGCTTGAGGAGGCACTTCTGCATGCAACGCTGAAAAGTGGCACCAGCATTTCTCAAGGCGAATGTCATAGTCAGGTAGCAGAAGTATCCAAATGGTGTGATGAAGGCGGTCTTCAGGCGGTCGGCTACGTCCAACTTGGTCTTGTGGTACCCTGAGTAGGCATCCAAAAAACTGAACAGCTCGCATCCGGTTGTGGAGTCTATCACTTGGTCAATCCGAGGGAAGGCAAACGGATCTTTGGGGCAGGCTTTGTTGAGGCTGGTATAATCAATACACATGCGCCACTTGTTCTTCATCTTCAGTACGAGGAGTGGGTTGGCAAGCCACTCTGGAAAGAACACTTCCATAATGAAGCCGTCTGCTGATGTCTACTACACAACCTTCTTCTTGTAGACGTTGTTGGGACTCCAAGTGTAGAGGTTTGTAGGACAGTAGCAAATTTCCCTCAAGTGGATGACCTAAGGTTTATCAATCCGTGGGAGGCGTAGGATGAAGATGGTCTCTCTCAAACAACCCTGCAACCAAATAACAAAGAGTCTCTTGTGTCCCCAACACACCCAATACAATGGCAAATTGTATAGGTGCACTAGATCAGCGAAGAGATGGTGATACAAGTGCAATATGGATAGTAGATATAGGTTTTTGTAATCTGAAAATATAAAAACAGCAAGGTAACTAATGATAAAAGTGAGCGTAAACGGTATTGCCATGCTAGGAAACAAGGCCTAGGGTTTATACTTTCACTAGTGCAAGTTCTCTCAACAATAATAACATAACTGGATCATATAACTATCCCTCAACATGCAACAAAGAGTCACTCCAAAGTCACTAATAGCGGAGAACAAACAAAGAGATTATTGTAGGGTACGAAACCACCTCAAAGTTATCCTTTCTGATCGATCTATTCAAGACTCCGTAGTAAAATAACATGAACCTATTATTTTTGTTCGATCTATCATAGAGTTCGTACTAGAATAACACCTTAAGACACAAATCAACCAAAATCCTAATGTCACCTAGATACTCCAATGTCACCTCAAGTATCCATGGGTATGATTATACGATATGCATCACACAATCTCAGATTCATCTATTCAACCAACACAAAGTACTTCAAAGAGTGCCCCAAAGTTTCTACCGAAGAGTCAAGACGAAAACGTGTGCCAACCCCTATGCATAGATTCCCAACGTCACGGAACCCGCAAGTTGATCACCAAAACATACATCAAGTAGATCACGTGATATCCCATTGTCACCATAGATAAGCACATGCAAGACATACATCATGTGTTCTCAAATCCTTAAAGACTCAATCCGATAAGATAACTTCTAAGGGAAAACTCAATCCATTACAAGAGAGTAGAGGGGGAGAAACATCATAAGATCCAACTATAATAGCAAAGCTCGCGATACATCAAGATCATATCACCTCAAGAACACGAGAGAGAGAGAGAGAGAGAGAGAGAGAGAGATAACACATAGCTACTGGTACATACCCTCAGCCCTGAGGGTGAACTACTCTCTCCTCGTCATGGAGAGCACCGGGATGATGAAGATGGCCACTGGTGAGGGATCCTCCTTCCGGCAGGGTGCCGAAAAAGGGTCCCGATTGGTTTTTGGTGGCTACAGAGGCTTGCGGCGGCGGAACTCCTAATCTATTCTGCTGCCCGATGTTTTTAAGGGTATATGGACATATATAGGTGGAAGAGCATCATACGAATTCTCCCTCTATTTTGAGTACGAACTATGTCCGGATTTCCGAGCTCTCTGAGCCGGACACCCGCTCGCGGGAGGACATGACCCAAACCCCGAATTCAGAATCGGGCGGCGGGCTGAAGAAATTGGGCAACATCCCAGAGCCTGAGCCGTTAAGCTCAGAAGCTTCTTTGCCCCTGGGTCTCATATTGGGTCAGGAATCGGATTCAAAACCACCCACCCACCCAAATTCATTCAATCTTTCGCATATAAGACAAGAGCCCCAAGAGACAGTACATCATTACTGGGCCAGATTCCTCCTTGTGATAAACAGGGTCAAGGACTGTCGCGAGGAAGATGCAATCTTCCTCTTTTGCAAAAAATGCACGGACAAAGGGATCCTCAACGCTATAAGTCGCCGTGACATAGTATGCTTTGCTGACTTAGCGGCCATAGTGCAGAAATACTGCGCGATGGAAAGCGCTTGGAAAACCCAAACAAACTTCTGGGACAATCCGGCTCTCACTAAACCCTTCGTCCGAACTAAAAGGGAAAACTCTCGTAAGTTACCCGATTCAATTACCAAAAAACCAAAGCCCGATACAACGTGTGGAACCGTAATGGAGGAATGGCTCAATGGGCCATGCAAAATTCACAACACACCGGATACCACGCCAACTCATAGCCTTAGAGCATGTTGGATACTCCGGCAGGTAGCGAAGAGCGGCAAGGATCTCCTCATAAACCATACAGCAGAGCAACATCCCGTTGGAAACAACAATACGGTATTTACAGTCTTCGAGACTTTCGCCTCAAATAATAGGCGCAAGCGAGCTCAACGCAGTCTCACCGAAGTTTGCCACGTGGCAATAATAAATCCATGGAACGACACGGCTATAACTTACAATGCCATTGACGAACTTCAATTCTGAACAGTCCGGGCACCAGCCGCTTTGGTCCTTAGTCCAATCGTGGATGGCTTCCGGCTCACTAAAGTGCTCATGGACGGCGGAAGCGGAGTAAACCTCATCTACGAGGAAACCCTTAACAAGATGGAAATTGACAAGAGCTGCATTGAGCAAAGCAGCACGACCTTCAGGGGAATCATCCCTAGTCGGGAGGCGCGACGTGCGGGAAAAATCACACTGGATGTGGTATTCAGCACGCCGGAGAATTATAGGTCAGAAGAAATTACATTCCAAGTGGCCCCGTTCAGCAGCCGATACCACACCCTCTTATGGCGGGACGCATTCACGAGTTTCCAGGCTATACCCCATTACGGGTACATGCAGCTGAAAATGCCCGGGCCCAATGGAATCATCACTCTAGCTAGTGATCCGGACGTCGCACTCCGCGCCGAAAATAAAACTGCCGCACTAGCCCTGGAGGCATTATCAGAAGCCCTCGTGACCGAAGAACTGACAACGCTGCGAGCAACGGTGGACAGAGACGATGTGATACTCGACAAGCGATCCAAGTCCACCTCTTTCAAACCCGCGGACGAGATAGTCAAATTCCAGGTCCACCCAACGGACCCTACAAAGGCAGCTTCCATTGGGACACAGTTGAACCCCACAATAGACGCCGCACTGCGAGATTTCCTGCGTGAGAAGTGGGATATTTTCGCCTGGCATCCTTCAGGCATGCCGGGCATCCCTCGCAGGCTGGCCGAACACAGCCTCAATATACTGAAAGGATACAAGCCAGCCAAGCAGACTCTTAGGCGCTTCTCAGAGCCTAAGCGGCAAGCCATGGGAGAAGAGCTAGCCAAGCTACTCGAGGCCGGATTCATTAGAGACATCAAACATCCGGATTGGCTAGCAAACTTGGTAATGCTACCAAAGAAGGACAAATCCTGGCACCTATGTGTCGATTTCAAGGACCTCAACAAGGCTTGCCCCAAGGATCCCTTCCCCCTCCCCCGCATTGATCAAATCATCGACGCCACCGCAGGACACGACTCATTGTGTTTCCTCGATGCATACTCCGGATACCATAAAATCAAGATGGTGGAGTCCGACCAAGCCGCAACGACCTTCATTACACCATACGGCCCCTTCTGTTTCAACACCATGCCTTTCGGGCTCAAAAACACCGGCGCAACTTATCAACGCATGATTCAGACATGCCTGGAAAAACAAATCGGCAATATAGTAGAGGCTTGCGTAGATGACGTGGTCATCAAAACAAGACATGTTGAAACTTTAATAGACAACTTGAGGCTCACGTTCAACAACCTCCAAACATACGACATCAAGCTCAACCCGGAGAAATGTGTCTTTGGTGTGCCCTCCGGGAAATTTCTCGGCTTCATCGTTTCCAATAGAGGAATTGAAGCAAATCCGGCAAAAATCTGAGCTCTGTCGCAGTTGGCTATCCCAACAGACCTCAAGCAGATCCAGAAACTAGTTGGATGTGTGGCCGCCCTAAGCCGCTTCATCTCCCGATTAGGAGAAAAGGCACTACCTCTTTATCGCCTTCTTCGACGCACCGAACACTTCGAGTGGATGGATGCGGCTACGGCCGGACTGGAAGAAATAAAGGCACTCTTGGCCACCAATCCAGTTTTGACCGCGCCAAATACTGGAGAACCCATGCTATTATACATAGCCGCAACACACCAAGTTGTAAGCGCAGTGCTCGTCGTCGAACGAGAAGCATACGGACACAAGTTCCCGCTCCAAAAGCCGGTATATTACGTGTCCACTGTCCTCACTCCATGCAAATCTCGGTACCCACACTATCAAAAGATAGCGTACGCGGTCTTCATGGCATCCCGAAAGTTATGACACTACTTTCAAGAGTGTTCGATTACGGTGGCCTCCGAAATACCACTCAATGATATAATAAACAACCGCGACGCAACGGGCTGAATTGCTAAATGGGCTATCGAACTCCTTCCGTTCGACATAACATACAAACCACGGCGGGCCATTAAGTCGCAAGTACTGGCTGAGTTTGTCGCCGAATGGACAGAAGCCGAACTCCCTAAAGAGTACGGCGCGTACTCCAATAGGATCATGCACTTCGACGGCTCCAAAATGCTGACCGGATTGGGAGCGGGTGTCGTCCTGACATCCGCCACCGGAGACACGGTCCAATACGTACTCCAAATATTATACACAGACTCCAACAACGCAGCCGAATATGAGGCTCTGTTGCATGGTCTTCGGATGGCAGTCTCCATGGGCATCCAACGCCTCAAAGTGCGCAGGGACTCGAACCTCGCAGTATCTCAGATAAATGGAGACTTCGATGCCAAAGATCCGAAAATAGCGGCTTAACGTAATGCCGTCCTCAAAATGTCATCTCGGTTTGAGGGGCTTGGATTCCACCATGTGGTTAGATAAAATAATCAAGTGGTGGATATCCTCGCCCGCATCGGCGCTAAACGCGACCCTGTCCAATCTAATATATTCTTGGAAAGGCTGTTCAAGCCGTCCGTGGTATGGGAAGGGGAGTCCGACAATATTAGTCCGGCTCCGAATACAACCCCAGACTCCGAACCATCTGACGTAATCAGAGGCTCTGCCACCGAAATAACACCTTCGGCCCACGAAATCATGGTTGTCATCGCCCCGTGGACCGAGCCCTTCTTGGCCTACCTAAATATGCAAGAGCTCCCTGAGGACCAAAATGAGGCACGTTGTATTGTGCGACGTTCTAAGGCCTACAAAGTCCATGAATGAGAGCTCTACAAGAAGAGCACTACCGGAGTGCTCCAATGATGCATCTCCGAATAGAAAGGGCGGCAGCTCTTAGCCGAAATCCATTCCAGACTCGGCGGGCACCACGCTGCAGCTCGGGCACTTGTAAGCAAAGCCTTTCGGACATGTTTTTACTGGCCGACAGCCCGGGCAGATGCATAGGACCTTGTCCAACATTGCGTTGGTTGCCAAATCTTTGCCAATCAGAGCCATATGCCCCCTACCGCTCTCCAAAAAATCCCCATAACTTGGCCCTTTGCATTCTGGGGGCTAGACATGGTCGGACCCCTTAAAGGGGGAAGCCATAAGAAAAAATACTTATTGGTCATTGTGGACAAGTTCACCAAATGGATAGAAGCCAAACCAGTTACGGACGAATCCGGATCAGTGATAGACTTCATATTAGGGGTTGTACACCGTTATGGTGTCCCCCATAGCATCATCACTGACAATGGCTCAAATTTTACAGCCGATGAGGTGAAAGCTTGGTGCAGCAACATGGGCACCAAGCTTGATTACGCCTCTGTCTATCACCCCCAAAGAAACGGTCAAGTCAAACATGCAAATGGTCTCATTATGAGCGGCATCAAACCCAGACTAGTGCGACCCTTGAGGGAATCAGACACGCATTGGGTCAAGGAGCTAGACTCCGTACTCTGGGGGCTACGGACCACGCCGAATCGTACCACCGGATACACACCATTTTTTATGGTATACGGCGCAGAAGCAGTTCTGCCCTGCGACATAATCCATGACTCACCTCGCGTGCGCATGTACAAAGAGAAGGAAGCCGAACTAGATCGGCAGGACAACTTAGATGCTCTGGAGGAGGAGCGTGGCGTCGCAAAAGCCCGTTCCACATTCTATCAGCAACAGGCTCGAAGGTATCAAAGCAGAGAAGTGCGGGACAAAACTTATAACGTTGGCGAACTAGTTCTACGCCTCCCGGAGAAGAAGAAGGACAAGCTCAAACCAAAGTGGGAGGGTCCCTTCATCATTGATAAAGTTCTCACCGGAGGAGTGTACCGTCTGCGCAATGCATCTGATAACAGACTCGAGTCGAACCCATGGAACGCGGCCAGACTCCAAAGATTCTACGCCTACTGCCGAACTCAGTGTTCGTCTCCTTACCTCTGCTTCTTCAATTATGTTATCTTTCTTCCTTTCTCGCCCTCTTTTTCCTTTTCGCATACAGCCTTAAAAACTGTATGGATGCCCTGATTGCTCCGGCCGCACTATGCGTGCACACTATACCTGGGGGCTTCCTATACGGAAGCTAAATATAACTACTTTAATGGCTTTCTACCAGCCACATATACGTTTTCTTTCCATATGTGCCTTTTCTTCACCATTATATGCATCGATATGACTTAAGTTTTGGCCATGATGGGTTGCCTGGCTCTTGTGTTTATGCCCTATATTCCCGTTAATTCGGCTAGGGCATAAGGGGAGCACCTTTGCGATTGTTACTGCCGGTTCAGCCGGATGTGTACCTCAGACTGAGTGAAGCCCAAAGCTAGCGTTCTTAAGGGAATATTCGGTCGGTGAACAAAAGATGTTTTCGTTTATTACAACATTAATCCCCAGATGTTTTGTTTCCTGCGCTTCTGTTCGCAATTCGGACATGCACATCAATGCATGCGTACCCAGAGAAAGGAACCCCTAACGGAACTATTCTCTCTGGAAGACGTTTCTTACTATCCATGTAATATAACATAACTAGTTGGGTACTTGTCTGTTCACGCACTTATGACCCCTACGCCTGGTTTCCATGCATGCCCCGGTTTTACATAACTGAGCGGGTATTCAGATACACTTCAGACTGTCGGGTCCGGGGGCTGAAGCGAAAAGGTCCGCCATGACAAATGATTTTCAATCCGGCTAGGGACTACATAGGTCCATTTAATTACATAGTCACTTCGGCTGGCTATATTCTTCCTCTATACCATCCAACAGGCTGTCTAGCCTACAATCCTGTTGGGAATACTTTGCGGCTAATGCTACTTGGTCATATACCAGACTAACGGGTATCTCTTGCCCATCTGACCCCACCGGTCTGACTTTGGCCATATGGTTCGGGTCAGCCTTGGTGTATCACGTCTTCACCATGGCCCAAGCTTCCCTCGCACCTTGTCGGCAAGCTGATATCTTCCTTAAACAGAAGTGCTGCCGTGCTCCTTTGAACATCTCTACAAGCTCTCTCATGCCTCCTGGCAAGGAAGAAGATGGCCACAAGGCCTGGGCAATACCCTGCATCACCTGCCGAGCTCGCTCGTGCAGTGTGACAGATCTTGCAGCAAATCACCTGCGGATCCGGGCATTTCCTCTCGAGGACGGCCCGTCAGCATACCTGCAGACACAACTCTGTTAATTCGCTTCCTTGCCAAACTGTTTCGCAGCTTGTTTAAAGCACTTGCTATAAATGCCGCGTCGAAGCCTCCTATTCTCCTTCATGGAGTCAGCAAGCTGAGCCTGAACATCTACCAGTTCGACGCTCAATCGAATATTGGCATCATGGAGATTATTTTTCTCTTGAATAGCCTGCGTCAGCCTACGCTCTCCCGCCTTCAGCTGACTTCGCAGATGCGACTCACTGTCTCCCACAGTCATCGGATTCTCTCCGAGATTGTCTGCAGAATCTTTTGTTAGATTTATAAACCATGCCGAATAAATAACTGGTACACATCCTTGCATATTCCGTTATGAAGGCAAGTATTACCAGAAGAGGCCTTTTTGGATTCCTCTTGTTCGGCAACAGTGGCCTTCAGCTGGGTCTTACATTCCTCCAGCTCTTGAGATAAATGGGCATTCTTCTCTACAAGAACCCATGCATACAATGATCCTTAAATCAGTTGTGCCAACTGTTTCAAGTCTCAGGGGCTACTACTACACATACTTATCAAATTTTCTTACCCGTATATCCTTCACATACTGGTCCGTTGCTCTGGCAAGTCCATCTTGAGTAGCACAGATATATGCATCTCCAGAGTTGAAGGCATTAAACGCCTCTTCAGAAGAAAAAAATACCACCACGGAGTACGGCCCGTCGGCGCCGGTGATTCATGGCGCTCTCCACTTCTGAATTTGTGGCGAAAAGCCTATCCGCATCCTCTACATGAGGATAGTTCGGCGTTGTCCCCACATCAGCCTCCACCCGTGAGTCCGGATCAGGAATCCGGCTACTTGAGGCATGGCCGGCAGGGTCCCCGGATATAGTCCGGCGACTACCCTTTTTGCCAGGACATAATTAAGACTGTCATATCTCGGCAAAGATAATCATGGAGCAAGTTTAATTTGTACCTCTGCGCCAGCATCTCAACCCTAACTGCCTTCCTTTTAAGCCTGCCTTGTCCGGGCGCCCCTTGCTGATGAGCCCCCGCGGGTTCCGCGCGACGTCCTGATGGCCGTTTCTATAAAGATGCAACATGTGTGCATAAGGTATGGCATAACAAAGGAATCCTTTTCGAAAGTTAGGGCCCCGGCTTTACTTACATGTGACACATGAAGCAGTGCAGGATAATCTGTGATGATGGCAACTAAAGTGCCGTCGCAGCCTGCCTGATAGAATGTCCCGTTGACAAACTCCATGGATATGTCCGGATCTTCTTCAAGTACGGGGTCGAGGGCCCAGCCAGGATCCTCTGGCTGCGGAGATGGGCTGTTGAACCCTTCCATGACCTTTTTTAGTTCCTGCTTTGAAATAGCAAGGTAAATGATTGTGACGAAGGAGGCAAGAATGGACAGAGTCGAGTAAAGGATGACAGCTTACCCAGCTTGGGGGGTTGTACATGGAAAATCCATCCCGCGGTTTAATGCGGAGGAACTCCTCTTCTTCTCCTTTATACAAGTTGGATAATATTCTCGCCAGAGCGGTGGCGGAGTCCGGACCTTTACGACCGCAGCGGGCGGCGTCGTCTTCTCCATTGAAGTGCCACATGGGTTTTCCCCTATATTGAAGTGGCTGCACTCCCCGTATTATGCATATTGACATAACTTCGGTTATTGTCAGTCCTGATTTGGCCAGGATTTTTATCATGCTCATCAGGTAGAAGACTTCCCTGTTGTCTTCCTCCTAGGGGCTCCGGGGGTGCCAACTTTGGCGTTTCCTCAATGGAGTATCGGTAAACTCAGGAAGGCCTGTCCGGACTGGATCTAGAAGGGGAACGTCATGAACATAGAACCACTCCGAAGGCCAGTCTTCGGACGCCTTCTTTGGAGTACCGGACAGGTATCCAGTCTGGGCGACACGCCATGTTTCAGCTCCGCCCACTTGATATATGGATCCCTCCTGGTTACGGGGGACGAGGCAGAAAACCTCTTCCATAACTCGAAATGAGCTTCACAACCTAGAAATAGCTCACAGAGGGCAACATAACACGCGATGTGCAGTATGGAGGCGGGGGTAAAGTTATGCAGTTGGAGGCCGTAGAACTTTCTGAGCCCGCGGAGGAATGGGTGGATTGGAAACCCGACTCCTCTTAGCAGATATGGGACAAGGCATACCCACTCCCCCTGGGATGGGTTAGGAAATCTCTTCGCTTGCTCCCCGCCATTATAGGTGGCTAGTCCGGATCGGACGGGGACCATGTATGTGGGTGGAAGGAACCCTTGGGTATGCAGCTCTACTAGGCAGCTGTGAGGAACGGAACACTTTTCCCAATCCCCTGGCTTCGAGCTAAGGGAGCGAGAGGAAGAGCTGCGGCGACCGACCATGATGGGATGGTCTTTTTCGGGCGCGCCCTACGGAATGCTTGCTCGGGAGAAGATGGTGTGATTTGGATCTGAGGATCCCCGTCTCTTCAAATAGACGATTTGCTTATAGGGTTAGGGTGGCAAATGTAAAAATGCCCTGGCTCCTCGTATTCGCTCGACACGTGGAGATGGTCATTATTGAAGCACAGAGGCTGAGTAGTACAACATTAATGGGAGGCCGGACACTGTTCGCTACAACAGGTACTCTGGATTTGGAGAAGAACCCACCTTGCAATGCCGAAGACAATCAGCGTGTCGGACTCATCGTCATTGAAGCCTGGTTCGGGGGCTATTGACGGAGACCTGGATAAGGGGGTATCCGGACAGCCGGACTATGTACTTTGGCCGGATTGTTGGACTATGAAGATACATGATTGAAGACTCCGTCCCGTGTCCGGATGGGACTCTCCTTTGCGTGGAAGGCAAGCTTGGTGATTCCGATGATAGATCTCCTTCTCTGTAAATGACTCTATGTAACCCTTGCCCCCTCTGGTGTCTATATACACCGAAGGGTTTTAGTCCATAGAACAACAATCATAATCATAGGCTAGCTTCTAGGGTTTAGCCTCTACGATCTCGTGGTAGATTAACTCTTGCAATACTCATATCATCAAGATCAATCAAGCAGGAAGTAGGGTATTACCTCCATCGAGAGGGCCCGAACCTGGGTAAACATCGTGTCCCCAGTCTCTTGTTACCATTAGCTTTAGACACACTGTTCAGGACCCCCTACCCGAGATCCGCCGGTTTTGACACCGACAGGCGCGCCCAGTGGGTAGGTTGCGCCTCCCTGCCTTGTGGCCACCTCGAAGCTTCCCTGACGTCCACTCCAAGTCTCCTGGATTGCTTCCATTCCAAAAGTAACTCTCCCAAAGGTTTCATTCTGTTTGGACTCCGTTTGATACTCCTTTTCTTCGAAACACTGAAATAGGCAAGAAAACAACAATTTGGGTTAGGCCTCCGGTTAATAGGTTAGTCCCAAAAATGATATAAAAGTGTAAATTAAAGCCCATAAACATCCAAAATGGGTAATATAATAGCATGGAACAATCAAAAATTATAGATACGTTCGAGACATATCAAGCATCCCCAAGCTTAATTACTGCTTGTCCTCGAGTAGGTAAATGATAAAAACATAATTTTTGATGTGGAATGCTACCTAGCATAGTCCTCAATGTAATTTTCTTTATTGTGGCATGAATGTTCAGATCCAAATGATTCAAAATAAAATTTCATATTGACATAAGAAATAGTAATACTTCAAGCATACTAACAAAGCAATCATGTCTTCTCAAAATAACATAGCTAAAGAAAGTTCATCCCTACAAAATCATATAGTTAGGCTATGTTTCATTTTAATCACACAAAATACTCCCATCAAGCACAAGCGCGGTTTCAGCCAAGCAATTGGTTCATACTTTTTAACGCGCTTCAGATTTTTTCAACTCTCACGCAATACATGAGCGTGAGCCATGGATATAGCACTGTGGGTGGAATAGAATATGATGATGGAGGTTGTGTGGAGAAGACAAAAAAGAGAGAAAGTCTCACATTGACGAGGCTAATCAACGGGCTATGGAGATGCCCATCAATGGATGTCAACATGAGGAGTAGGGATTGCCATGCAACGGATGCACTAGAGCTATAAATATATGAAAGCTCAACAAAAGAATCTAAGTGGGTGTGCATCCAACTTGCTTGCTCGCGAAGACCTAGGGCATTTTGAGGAAGCCCATCGTTGGAATATACAAGCCAAGTTCTATAATGAAAAATTCCCACTAGTATATGAAAGTGACAACATAAGAGACTCTCTATATGAAGAACATGGTGCTACTTTGAAGCAAAAGTGTGGAAAAAGATAGTAACATTGTCCCCCTTTTTTTATTGGCCTTTCTTTTTTATTGGCCTTCCTTTTTTATTTATTTGGCCTTTATTTTTTATAAGGGACAATGCTCTAATAATGATGATCATCACACTTCTATTTACTTACAACTCAAGAATTACAACTCGATACTAGAACAAGATATGACTCTATATGAATGCCTCCGGCGGTGTACCGGGATGGGCAATGAATCAAGAGTGAAATGTATGAAAAATTATGCATGGTGGCTTTGCCACAAATACGATGTCAACTACATGATCATGCAAGGAAATATGACAATGATGATGCGTGTCATGATAAACGGAACGGTGGAAAGTTGCATGGCAATATATCTCGGAATGGCTATGGAAATTCCATAATAGGTAGGTATGGTGGCTGTTTTGAGGAAGATATAAGGAGGTTTATGTGTGATAGAGAGTATCGTATCATGGGGTTTGTATGCACCGGCGAAGTTTGGACCAACTCTCAAGGTGAGAAAGGGCAATGCACGGTACCGAAGAGGCTAGCAATGATGGAAGGTAAGAGTGCATATAATTCGTGGACTCACATTAGTCATAAAGAACTCATATACTTATTGCAAAAGTTTATTAGCCCTCGAAGCAAAGTACTACTATGCATGCTCCTAGGGGGCAGGTTGGTAGGAGTTAACCATCGCGCGTCCCCGACCTCCACTCATAAGGAAGGCAATCAAAAGAACACCCCATGCAACAAATTTGTCACACAACTTTTACCATACGTGCATGCTACGGGACTTGCGAACTTTAACACAGGTATTTCTCAATTTCATAATTACCCAACTAGCATGACTCTAACATTACCACCTTTATATCTCGAAACAATTATCAAGCATCAAATTATCATAGTATTGAACGCACTCTATATGATAGTTTTTATTATACCCAACTTGGATGTCCATCATATTAGGACTAATTTTATAACCAAAGCAAATACCATGCTGTTCTAAAAGACACTCAAAGTAATATAAGTGAAGCATGATAGATCAATAATTTCTACAAAATATAACCACCACCGTGCTCTAAAAGGATATACGTGAAGCACTAGAGCAAATGACAAACTACTCCAAAAGGTATAAGTGAAGATCAATGAGTAGTCAAATAATTGTGCAACTATGTGAAGACTTTCTAACATTTAAGAATTTCAGATCTTAAGTACTTTATTCCAACTGCAAGCAAAACAAAATAAAACAACACGACGCTCCAAGCAAAACACATATCATGTGGTGAATAAAAATATAGCTCCAAGTAAAGTTACCGATGAACGAAGACGAAAGAGGGGATGCCTTCCAGGGCATCCCGAAGCATAGGCTATTGGTTGTCCTTGAATATTACCTTGGGGTGCCTTGGGAATCCCCAAGCTTAGTCTCTTGCCACTCCTTATTCCATAGTCCATCGAATCTTTACCCAAAACTTGAAAACTTCACAACACAAAACTCAACAGAAAACTCGTAAGCTCCGTTAGTATAAGAAAATAAAACCACCACTTAGGGTACTTTAGTGAACTCATTCTAAATTCATATTGGTGTAATATCTACTGTATTCCAACTTATCTATGGTTTATACCCTCTGATACTACTCATGGATTCATCAAAATAAGCAAACAACACATAGAAAACAGAATCTGTCAAAAACAGAACAGTCTGTAGCAATATGTATCATTAGAATACTTCTGTAACTCCAAAAATTCTTAAATAAATTGGCGGACCTGAGGAATTTTTCTATTAATCATCTTAAAAAGAAATAAACCTAAAATCACTCTCTAGTAAAAAATGGCAGCTAATCTCGTGAGCGCTAAAGTTTCTGTTTTTTACAGCAAGATCATAAAGACTTCACCCAAGTCTTCCCAAAGGTTCTACTTGCCAAAAACACTAACTAAAACATAAAACCACATCTAACCAGAGGCTAGATAAATTATTTATTACTGAACAGGATCAAAAGAAAAGGACAAACGTAAAATTGGGTTGCCTCCCAACAAGCGCTGTCGTTTAATGCCCCTAGCCATGCATGATGATTTCAATGACGCTCACATAAAAGATAAGAACTGAAACATAAATAGAGCATCATGAAGAGTATGACTAGCACATTTAAGTCTAACCCACTTCCTATGCATAGGGATTTTGTGAGCAAACAACTTATGGGAACAATAATCAACTAGCATAGGAAGGCAAAACAAGCATAGCTTCAAGATTTTCAACACATAGAGAGGAAACTTGATATTATTGCAATTCCTACAAGCATATGTGCCTCCCTCATAATAATTTTCAGTAGTATCATGAATGATTTCAACAATATAACCAGCACATAAAGCATTCTTTTCATGATCTACAAGCATAGAAAATTTACTACTCTCCACACAAGCAAAATTCTTCTTATTCGGAATAGTGGGAGTATCATAAGAGACTCGAATACTATAAATTGTTTCCATATTAAAAGAGTAATGTTCAGAAAAATGGTAATCATAATCATGAAAAGTTTTATAAATATAATCATCACTACTTTTTATAGCTTAAGTTTCATCACAATAATCATCATAAGTAGCAACTTTGTTCTCATCATAATCAATTGAAACCTCTTCCAAAATAGTGGATTCATCACTAAATAAAGTCATGACCTCTCCAAATCCACTTTCATAAATATTATAAGACTCAACACCCTCCAAAATAGTGGGATCATTACTTCCTAAAGTTGACACTCTTCCAAACCCACTTTCATCAATATAACCATCATAAATAGGAGGCATGCTATCATCATAATAAATTTGATCATTGAAACTTGGGAGGCTAAAAATATCATCTTCATTAAACGTAGCATGCCCAAGCTTGGGACAAACATTAACTGCAGCAAATATGTTCTCAAACATGTCATTCTCATCAAACATAGCATCCCCGAGCTTGGGCCTTTTCATATCATAAGCATAATCACTCTCATCATTAATAGTATGGATAGCACCAATAGTATAGCAATTATCATCATCACAATGAGTAATAGGAGCAACATCATTTTGGAGGGATACCTTTCTACCTTTGCTTCTCCGTCTTTTCTTTTTCTTCTTCACATCATGTGTGGGTTTAACCCTCTTTTTTGAGCTCCTTATTAATGAGATTGTTTGAACAGAATGCTCCTCCTCGTTACCTGATTCATCATAAGAAATAATAGGAGGATATTGGGAAGTCTCTTCCCTTTCGTTAGTATTATCTTCATCTTCTATTTGCTTTCTTTTCTTTATGTAATTGGCAATATAAGGATTGTCAATGCAATTCACCGCACAATACATATAAGTTTCTTCTAGATCAAAATCAAGAAATCTACGAAGATTAAATTTTGGAATACCCTCAGTTATACGTTTCATTTATTCATACCCCAAAACAATACTAAGCTCTTTATGATGCTCAAGGGTAATCAAGTTATCACAACTTTTGGACTCAATTTGATCATGAAACAATTTGCATTGGAGATTTAAATGACCATTTTCATTGCAAAGTTCACAAGGATGGCGATAAATATTGAATCTTTCAGCACAATCATCTAGCCTTACTTGCAACCATTTAGTTTCTTAATACTTATGCCTCTTGCAAAATCTACCTTCCCCATTTGAAGTGTACTTGCAAACTCTATGCACTCCACAAAAATTGACATGCTTATAAGAGATATTTTCATCATAACTAGTGCAATCATCATTAGTACTATGGATCTTCAAAGACTTCATACTAACAACATTGCAATCATGCTCATCATTCAAAGATTTAGTACCAAACATTTTATAGACTTCTTGTTGTAGCACTTGAGCACAATTTTCCTTTCCATCATTCTCACGAAAGATATTAAAAAGATAAAGCGTATGAGGCAAACTCAATTCCATTTTTTTGTAGTTTTATTTTATAAACTAAACTAGTGATAAAACAAGAAACTAAAAGAATCGATTGCAAGATCTAAAATATACCTTCAAGCACTCACCTCCCCGGCAACGACGCCAGAAAAGAGCTTGATGTCTACTACACAACCTTCTTCTTGTAGACGTTGTTGGGCCTCCAAGTGCAGAGGTTTGTAGGACAGTAGCAAATTTCCCTCAAGTGGATGACCTAAGGTTTATCAATCCGTGGGAGGCGTAGGATGAAGATGGTCTCTCTCAAACAACCCTGCAACCAAATAACAAAGAGTCTCTTCTATCCCCAACACACCCAATACAATGGAAAATTGTATAGGTGCACTAGTTTGGTGAAGAGATGGTGATACAAGTTCAAGATGGATGGTAGATATAGATTTTTGTAATCTGAAAAATATAAAAACAGCAAGGTAACTAATGATAAAAGTGAGCATAAACGGTATTGCAATGCTAGGAAACAAGGCCTAGGGTTTATACTTTCACTAGTGCAAGTTCTCTCAACAATAATAACATAACTGGATCATATAAATATCCCTCAACATGCAACAAAGAGTCACTCTAAAGTCCCTAATAGCATAGAACAAACAAAGAGATTATTGTAGGGTACGAAACCACCTCAAAGTTATCCTTTCTGATCGATCTATTCAAGAGTCTGTAGTAAAATAACACGAACCTATTCTTTTCGTTCGATCTATCATAGAGTTCATACTAGAATAACACCTTAAGACACAAATCAACCAAAACCCTAATGTCACCTAGATACTCCAATGTTACCTCAAGTATCCGTGGGTATGATTATACGATATGCATCACACAATCTTAGATTCATCTATTCAACCAACACAAAGTACTTCAAAGAGTGCCCCAAAGTTTCTACCAAAGAGTCAAGATTTAAAACGTGTGCCAACCCCTATGCATAGATTCCCAAGGTCACGGAACCCGCAAGTTGATCGCCAAAACATACATCAAGTAGATCACGTGATATCCCATTGTCACCACAGATAAGCACATGCAAGACATACATCAAGTGTTCTCAAATCCTTAAAGACTCAATCCGATAAGATAAATTCAAAGGGAAAACTCAATCCATTACAAGAGAGTAGAGGGGGAGAAACATCATAAGATCCAACTATAATATCAAAGCTCGCGATACATCAAGATCGTATCACCTCAAGAACACGAGAGAGAGAGAGAGATCAAACACATAGCTACTAGTACATACCCTCAGCCCCGAGGGTGAACTACTCTCTCCTCATCATGGAGAGCGCCGGGATGATGAAGATGGCCACCGGTGAGGGATCCCCCTCCGACAGGGTGCCGGAACAGGGTCCCAATTGGTTTTTGGTGGCTACAGAGGCTTGCGGCGGCGGAACTCCCGATCTATTGTGCACCCTAATGTTTTTAGGGTATATGGACATATGTAGGCGAAAGAAGTCGGTCAGGGGAGCCACGAGGGGCCCACGAGGGTGGGGGCATGCCCAGGGGGGTAGGGCGCGCCTCCCTGCCTCGTGGCCACCTTGAAGCTTCCCTGGCGTCCACACCAAGTCTCCTGGATTGCTTCCGTTCCAAAAATAACTCTTCCAAAGGTTTCATTCTGTTTGGACTCTGTTTGATACTCCATTTCTTCGAAACACTAAAATTGGCAAGAAAACAACAATTTGGGCTCGGCCTCCGGTTAATAGGTTAGTCCCAAAAATGATATAAAAGTGTATAGTAAAGCCCGTAAACATCCAAAACAGGTAATATAATAGCATGGAACAATAAAAAATTATAGATACATTGGAGACGTATCAGCTGCCAGAAGCCGGGCTATCTCTTCACCAACAATTCTTCTTTTCTCCTCTGACAGTCGGCGGAGGGGTTGCTTGACTGGTTTTGCGTCTGCTCTGACATGTAGCTTGTGCTCGGCAAAATCCGTCGGAACACCCGACATGTCCTTGGGGGACCATGCAAAGATATCCCAATTCTCACGGAGGAAATCGATGAGCTCACTTTCCTATTTGCATTTTAGGTTGGTTCCGACAAGAGCGAACCTCTCCGGGTGGTCCGGGTCTAATGGTATCTTCTTGGTTTCCTTGGCCGGCTGGAAGGAGCTCTGAGCCTCCGACTCCTTGGGGTCCGGCGACAGGTCCGGCTGCTTGTCAGGCATGGCCACAACCCGGTCAAGGATCTTCTTCTCTGCTGCAATCACAAGGGACTCGGCCAGCCGGTTGCTCGCTGCGGCATAGGCGGACGACTTCTTGTAATATCCGACTATGGTGATGATGTCCTTGGTGCTTGGCATCTTCATCTTGAGGTAGGCATAGTGCAGCACAGCCATGAACTTGGCCAGAGCAGGTCGGCCAAGTAATGTGTGATAAGGGCTCTCCAGATCGACTACTTCAAACCAAACTGCTTCGCGGCGGAAGTGATCGATCTTTGTCTATGAAGAGGACATCTATCTTGATCTTGACAATTGGTGAGCAGGAAAGGCCCGACACAATGCCATGGAAGACGGTCCGGCTAGGCAGGACCTGCTTCGTCTTGATGTTCAGCTTCTCCATGGTATTGCGATAAAGGATGTTGATGCTGCTACCGCCATCAATCAGGAAAAAACGAGCAGCTTGCCTATCTGTTGCAAAGTTGGCATCCAACACCATAGCATAGGAACCCGGAGAAGGCATCACCACTTGGTGGTCAGCTTGGCTCCAGCTGATGGGCTTCTCAGATCAGTGCATGAACTCCGAAACCTTGGAGGCGACAGCGCTGACCTCTTGATGCTGCCGGCGCTGACTGCGCCTGTCATCAGCTTGGCTCGTGAAGACGACGTAGGCTACGTGCTCTTCGGGGAACTCGTCTTGGATGGCACCGACTGCTGGATGGGCCGTCGTGTGGCACCCCGATCCGCATGGAGCAGGGGGCCTTCGCATGTCAGCCCAGGATAACACCTGACGCACGACAGGTCCATGATACAACATTCCAGGTACAAGAATATTCATCAAATACATGTGTATATAATTACATCAGTGATGAATATAATCTTCTGGCATAGCCCTAAGGCGATTTACATGGCAGCGGAAGTCTATTTAAATGGCGGCGGAAGTCTTGGCAGCATATCATTCTGGCTGGGCTCCACAACTCACAGGACTGGCAAGATTATGGCCTAGCACGACAGAACAAGTGAACGACCTACAAAACTGGCATGTCACGCCAGGTCAGTACATTGAATGTACTTGCAAGACAACCAAATACACAACGTCCAAACAAGTAGAAGACAAAGCAAGAACCAAGCGTAAGCAACAATCTAGCTCATATCAGAAACTAAGCATGGCATAATATCAACCGAAGACATAAATCAAACTAACATCATGGCATCTACTAGCATGGCAACAACATGGCATAGCAAATTTGTTTCTAACATGGCAACAACAAAACATAGCATATCATGTTAATCATATATTTCAAAGCATGGCCTGGCATCACGAAACTATGCTGAAAATAAACTACCAATCATATCAAATGCAGACATAGCATGTTAACTGTATGCAACCATCTCATACTCTACCATGGTTCTTTAAATGCAAACATATTACTCAAGCGATGCCACCATACTTGTGCACTAAGTCCCTCGGACTCTCTTACCAACGGTGATCACCTCATTTCCTGATCACCAACAGAGACAAACTTGTGATCCTTACGGCGATCACAACCCAACCAACAACTACCCGTGATCCTTACGGCGATCAAAACCCGACCAACAACTGGCCCGTGATCCTTATGGCTATCACAACCACATTAATCAACTTAATTATTTCAGGTTTATCCTCCATTTCGACCAAGACCCGATAGTGTACCCTACTACGAACTTGTGCCCATGACCGAGGACGCGGCTATCGATAGTTTAAATACACTCTGCAGAGGTAGCGCACTGTACCCACACCACAGAACCCATGGCCCTTGCACTCCCATTCGGGTGGACCAACGGCGTTCCGACAAAACCAATCTACTATCATGACACTCTCCCAGCCAATCCCACTCACTCCCCTCTGGCTTAGTCATGGGTGGCCCCATGTCTACCTCCGGACACAACGACCACCGTCGTGGCATGATCCACTCCGGGACCCTCGCACAAAATCAAATCAAAACCGGGCACACAAGGCTTATGTCCGCCTACCTGATCAGGGTAGCGCGCGCCCATAACCTTCCCTCGTTAGAGGCACCGGCGAGAGGCACGACAATAGACCGCATTAGGGCCGTCCCATAACGGCAAATGTGGATGCACTGGAAAAAGTTTGATTTGGCGTCACTGTGACTCGATCCCATCAATGACGGAGGAGGTTGTTATTATTAAGTCATTTTAATTCCTTCTCCATCATCATGAACATGAATGCAACACTGAGCATACATCATACAAATGCTTTAACAAAACATCGAGCTTCTCAAGTGAACACTTACAACATAAAGAACATGACAATACCAAGTACTAACATATCCACAGTGCATTATCATCATCATAGCATTTTATAACGATGACATGAAAATAAATTAGAGTAGTGACATGGCATCCTCAATAACAACATTCTAATTATTATGGCAAGAAGTAGCATGAAAATACAAGCATGCATGGTAAGCATAACGGAATAACTACAGATGAAAATGAGAAGAAATAACTGCAACTACACATACACAAGGTGCAAGCAAAGTCAACATGCAAGTTCGGGGCTCATGATAAGAGGTTGGCTTGCCTGGGGGTCGACAAATACTCTGGGAAGAAGTGAGAAACGACCGCGGAAAAATTTGCCGGAAACAGTTCTCTCTCGGAGGGGCTGTTTACGAACAAGGGCAAAACGGTCATTTTCTGTATGTCAGACCATAGTGAAAATGATGGGAATGGAACGGGCTCGACGAGACAAAGACGTGGGCATTGGATTTACCTCAATCGGAGTTACGGGTAAAAAGATACGAACGTTTAAAACTCAGGGACTTATCTGTAAAAGTACTTCTACAAACAGGTCCCTGGCAGTTTTAAACAGACGCGTCTTTTTTGAAATACGCCTTCGAATCAGGAAACGGCTATGCGGCGGGGCGCTTTCACTTATCCACATGGCGACGACCGGGTCAAAGGGCAGAGGTGGGGCTGGGCTCCTGGGTTGCTGACAGATGGGGCCGCGAGGCCCACCTAGCCAGGTCAACGCCCACCTGGCTGGCTCCTTCTTCTTCCACTCGGGCGCTCGACCGGCCGAGGCAGGGGCCGCCCCGACGGTGATTGCTGGCAGCTCCGTCCACCGCAGACGACGGCCGACCCACCCAGAAGCTCAGGGCGGAGAGGCGCATCCACTGGTGGTCTCCGTTGACGGCGAGCGGCGCTGCAGAGAGAGCAACAAGGCCCGCGGAGAAGGGGACTTTGGTCTCCAGTGGACAAGGTGTTCCGGTGAGGGGATGAGGGGGGCGACAGGCTAGGGATGGTCGCCGGAGAGCGACGCGTCCATCCAAGGGCTCGGACGGGGCAGGGGATGGCCGGAGGGAGGGGTTCGGTGCGGAGCAGAGAGGAGGGCTCGCCGGAAATCTGAGCGCTCCGGCGACGGGTTCGGTCGGGCTCAGGCATGAGCGGGCTCCAGAGGGAGAGGGGAGGGGGGCAGGCTTGCTCGAGGAGGGCTCGGGCTGGCTATTTATAGCTGGGCAAGGCACCCGAGCCGGTTGCTGCCGAGCGCGTCCAGCCACGGCTCTGCCGTGCTTAGCAGTCACGGGGAGGAGGGGGAAGACGACGAGGGGGGGGGGGGTCACGACGAGCAGCATAGGCTCACGGAGACGAGGGGCGCTCGGAGACGAACGGAGGAAGAGGACAAAGGCGAGGAACAAAATGAGTTCACGGGCGCGCACTACTCGACCTTTGGCATGGCTCGTCGGAGAAGAAAATGGAGGGGGAGCGGGGTCTAGGCGAACGGAGACGACGAGGGCGAGCTGTAGGACATTAATGGCGAGGTCAGAGACGGTCGGAGCAGCGCTGACAACGAGAACAGTGGCTATAGACAACCGTTTTGGCTGGCTTCCCTCGTGGTCACCACTAGCATGGCGTGCTCTGGAGATTTTACTGAGGTTAAATCATGTCTACCGCGTAGTCCTTCGAAGATAGATTGTTACCACGGTGAAGAAACGGACAGTGACAAAGTGAGCTGAGTAAACCAAGCTCCACAAGTTTACTGCTGCAAACTTGTCAATAGCCTAGAGGTAAAACCAGAGAGAGTGAAAGGTAAATTTGATGTATGGGAGTCTTAGGGTAGAAAGGACTACGGTCCTGGGGATTTTGAGATCATCGGGACAAATATTTAGCATAGTTTCTTAACAACTGCTAAAATATGTCCAGAAATCAAATGATAATGAAGCACTCACTAGGGGTGATGTATTGAGCTATAACTTGGCAAATCTTAATCATTTGATCATAACTAGATGCTGCAAAAAGATCATACCAAATGGGCTTGCCAAATTGGTACTTGCTTCACAAGCATCAGCTTTGACCAGAAACTTGGGAAAAATCTAGGAAAATATTGGCTACATGAAACGATCCAAACTCTTGGTTAGGTGGGTTATATGGATAGGAGAAGGCTTGGGAATATTTTCAGCCATAATGGAGCAAGATAAAATATACTTGCTTCACAGCCTGAAAATATGGGCAGAAAGCAAGAATTGCTCCTGTGCTCACATAGATCAATGAAATGATCTGAATTTGGGTGGCGACTAATGATTTGGGATACTTGACAAGATGGAAAAGTTTCATCCCATTTTGAAACTCTATGAAGGTGCGTCCTTCACAAAATTTTAATCTGGTCAGAAACTTTGAAAAATTGCACAGGGAGCTAGGATGATTGGATAGAGCTCATCTTTTGTCTTCGTGGGTTATTTATCGGTATTAAGCACCCTACCAATTTTCAGCTCAAAAGGAATTAGGATTAAATCACTTCCTTTGCAAAATTTCAGAGAAGGCAGAAACTTGCATTGGATCATGTGCCAAAGTTTTGAACTGAGGAACATGAGATGAGGGTGGAACTAGTGATTATATAGCAAGGACAAGCTCCACAATTTATGTGGGAATTTTCTATGCTATAAAAATAATAGTTCCTTTAGAAAATGGCAGACTTGGAATATTGGCATAAATAAGAAAAGGAAATTTTCCTTATTTAATTATGGACAATATAATTGCCAGAGCTTGGATTAGGCATAATTATCAAGTCCACCAATTCACATGAATTTATGAGATGGCTAGATATGCCTTTTGATTTTATTCCTTAGGAAGGCAAGAAAAGGAATAAATCATAATTCAAAAATATTGCATGGGACTTGGCAATATTTTTGCATATCCAAGGTTGAAAAAGGATAGAAGGGTCTCTAGGAACTAATGGGATGACCAACAGATCAAGGAAAATGAGAGCTCCTTTGTAATCACAAAGGGAAATTTGGAATTAGGGTTAGAGAGGGTTTAAGATGCTACAACTGAGGTCTTGCCCACTGAAAAAGACATGAGCAAGCTTTGAAAGGTTGGAAATGACAAGAATTCTCAGAGTCATCAGCAAAACTCAGGAGAAAGATTTTGAAAAATGAGTGCCAGGAAGAAATAACGGCACAAAAATTGATAACCCAATTTTGGGGCTGTTACACACCGGCTGCTGAGGAGCTGGAGGCGGCTGGCTAGCAGGCGGAGGAGGTAGCAGCCCCTCACCCTTGGAGATTCGAGTGAGCCAGTGGCACTTCCTAGTTGTGTGATTGGACGGCTTCGCGCTGCTGTGGAACTTGCATGTTGCGTCAAGGGTCTGCTCATAGGAGAAAGCGGGTTGCCATGCCAGCTTGCCGCCTTTTGGATGCTTGGGTATGGGCTGCCCTTCCGGCCGCTGATCTTCAACTGTTGCCACCTGCCGACTGGTGGAAGCCGGCATCGGGGCCTTGCGCTTGTTGTCGTTCTGCCGCGGGCGCCGCCTGGTGTCGCCAGCCGGCGTTCTAGGAGCCGAAGGGCGCACATTCCCAGATGCGTCCACCCGAAGCTCCGACTTCATCGAGGAGTCGGCAGTAGCGTACTTGTCTGCTATGATCAACAACTCGTCGAGTGTAGCCGACACGTCGTAGAGGAGTCGGTGCTTGAGGATGGTTCCTTCTCTGCACCCGACGATGAAGTACTCTATATCTTGCACCTCGTGCACCCCCTCGCAGGAGTTGCGGAGCTCGGCCCAATGCGTCAGGTAGTCGCAACTGGACTCGGTTGGGCCTTAGACGCATAGAGAGAGTTGGCGAGGCTTGGGCGCCCGCTTGTACGTGCTGGTGAAGTTGCGGATGAAGACATCAGTGAAATCCACCCAGCTGTTGACGCTTTAGAGCTTGAGGCTGTTAAGCCAAGTGCGTGCCGTGCCTTCAAGCATGAGGGGGACGTACTTCACGGCAACGCGCCTGTTGCCATTTGCTATGCTGACTGTGGTGGAATAGCCGATCGGCCAGTCTTCAGGCATCACCGAGCCATTGTACTCGGGCGTGTCTCTTGGGAGCGAGAACCCTTTGGGGAAGGGCTCGTCATGAATGCGGGGGCCAAAACAAGGCGGGGCGACCGCATCCTCCTCTTCTAGCTCCGGGATCACGCCAGGCGGTTGATCCGATGGCGGGCATCATTTTATCCAATTCCTTTGTGGCTGCCCAGCCGGCCGCTGAGCATCGGGTGCTCAATAGGCGACGGGGAGGGATATCTCTCTGTGGGGGCGGAGGAGGAGGCGGGTAGTCACTTCGCCGCTCCACGGCTCGTGGGCGGCCTTCTTCGTGGCGCTCAATGCTTATGCGCGTCCGACTGCGGCTAGCAGCCGGCTCTTTGTCTTTTCGCTTGCGGGCGCCGCCTGCAGTAGGCGTCCGGGAGGTCGCGTCGTGCTCTCGGCGGAGGGGAGGATTCTCGGTGCGGGCGCTGACTTCATGCCGCTGGATAGCCGTGTCGATGAGTTGCTGGACGTGCCCCGTCATGCAGCATAGCTCGTCACCGTCCAGGTTCTCTAGCTCGTCTGCTGCCGCTTGGTCATCACGTAGGTTCTCGAGGGGCGTGGCGTAGACTGGACGGTCGGCCCCCAGTATGCTGGCGATAGCGGCACCCCGTTGCTTGACAGCGCCCAGGCGGCTAGGCCCACCGGCAGTCGGTGTGCCGCAGGCGGCACAATCAACCTCGCACTGTTAGGCCTCGGTGAGGCGTCTCATGGAGGCTATCTTCTTGACGCTCTCGATGAGCGCGAGGCGGTGGGCCTCTAGTGTCTCGGCGTCGGCATCGCCTACAATGGGTGCAGACAAGTCGCGTATCACCGCCTACAGCGTGTCGTGGGCATCCGCGCCGGATGCTGCGCCATGGTTGATGACGAGCACCTCGGTGACGGTGCTGCCGCTACTGTCGGCACGAGGGAGTGGGTCGTCGATGACCACCATGTTGGTGAGGAAGGCATCGAGGGATGTCGTGTCGGAGTCGAGCAGCATTGGGTCGATGGAGCCGATCGACTCCAAGTCGGAGGTAGGCTCACTGTCGATGTCAAGCTTGCCAACGAGGTCGATGAGGCATCTCTCGGAGGTGGCTGCACCCGCACCTGGCGCAGGCTCGTTGGAGAGGAGGATCTCGCCAATGAGATCGGCGAGGCAGCTCGCCGCGCAGGCGGCTTCGACACCAAGCAACGCATCGGCGCAAACGCCATCGGGCGTGCCGGGCTGTCTACGCTCGCCGGGAAGGAACAGGGTTCCCGTCCAGAGCAGGTCTCCGAACGATGGTGCACCTAGCCCCACGGTGGGTGCCAAATGTTAGGTGGTAGGTGTGACATATGCCAAAGGATGGCTAATCTTTATGGGAGCTAGTAAGACGTCGTCGGTGCCTGGAAATGGGATGAGACGAAGACATGCACGCCGGCGAATCTTACCCAGGTCCGGGGCTCTCCTAGGAGATAACACCCCTAGTCCTGCTCTGCGGGGTCTCCGCATGATCACTAAATCAACAAGTGGCTACAAGTTGCTCCTTGAGCTGTACGGCTAGAGGAAGAAGAAGGGCAGGCCTAGCTCTCCTCTTCTCTCTATATGTGCATGTGAAACTCCAAGAGATCAACCCTTTGCATATGTGCCCTGGGGGTTTATATAGGCCTACCCCCAGGGGTACAATGGTAATCCGGCTAGGTGTAGGCCCAGGCCGTCAGTCTCTGTGGTGGCCGGCTTCTCCGCCAGCCGCTGGGGCCCGCCTCCTGGTGGGTCCCACCGGCTGCCGGGCTCTCGGCCGACAGGTTGGGCCCACCGCTTGTGGGTCCTGTCGGCTGCTCATCACTGTAGCCTTGCTCCTGATGACAATGGCTTGGTCGGGGCGAGCGTGGCTACAGTGCGCCGCCTGGTGGGCGTTCACTATAGCCACACCCCGTCTTATCCGGTTAACGGCACACAAACTTCGAGGGGAGGGAAGGGCCGACTGGCGTAGGAGCCGGCCTCCCCTTATGCCGACTGGCCTCGTGCCGCCTTCTGGTATCTCGTTGGCAGGTGGGGCCCGCTGCCTGCGGGCCGTACCGACAGCCCGTCGTGGGCACATGGCTGCTCTGCCAAGGGTGATGTCATGGTCGACGTGGCAACAGTGCCGCGCCAAGATAGGGATTGGCCGCCCTATACGTTGCACTGTGGCCATGCCCGCTCTGGGATTCGGGGGTGGTAGGCTGTACTGTAGCCACGCCTCGTCTCGTTGCTATTATGTGGGTGCAAACTTTGAGGGTGCATGGGTGGGCTACCTGCTAGGAGTCGGCCACTCTGGTGGCCGCCTGCTAGGAGTCTGCTCAATTTGGGACCGCTCATTTGGCCTAGCCGCCTTGCTGCAGCCGGAAGCTTGGACCAGGTGGCCACAAGAGGGTGGCCCTTTGCCTCGGATGCTTGAGGGGCGCAGCCGCCCCGATGTCTTGAAACACCATGGGAGGCAGATAAGGCTACCCGTGGTCATTTACTCCGACACCCATCATCTACTTATTACTTCCCAATGCCTTCCCCTAGGCCCAAACAATGAAGTGGCATGTAGTCGACGTTCACATAACACCACTATAGAACAACATACATCCCATCAAAATATCTAACGAATACAAAATTCACATGACTACTTATAACAAGACTTCTCCGATGTCCTCAGGAACAAACGTAACTACTCACAAATCATATTCATGTTCATAATCAGAGGGGTATTAATATGCATAAAGGATCTGAGCATATGATCTTCCACGGAATAAACCAACTAGCATCAACTACAAGGAGTAATCAACAGTACAAGCAACCCACAGGTACCAATCTGAGGTTTTGAGACAAAGATCGGATACAAGAGATGAACTAGGGTTTGAGAGGAGATGGTGCTAGTGAAGATGTTGATGGCGATTGACCCCCTCTCGATGAGAGGATCGATGGTGATGACGATGGCGATGATTTCCCTCTCCTGGAGGGATGTTTCCCTCGTAGAACGGCTCCGCCAGAGCCCTAGATTGGTTCCGCCTCGAGACGGCGGTGCTTTGTCCTGAAAGCTTCCTTATGATTTTTTCCACGGCAAAAGAAACCATATAGCAGAAGTTGGGCATCAGGGGCTTCCAGGTGGCCCACGAGGCAGGGAGGTGCGCCCAGGGGGGTAGGGCCCACCCTCCACCCTTGTGGACAGTGGGTGGTCCCCCTCTGGTGCTTCCTTCGCCCAATATTTTTAATATATTTCAGAACTGACTTTCCTGGAGTTTCAGGACTTTTGGAGTTGTGTAGAATATGTCTCTAATATTTGCTCCTTTTCCAGCCCAGAATTCTAGCTGCCGGCATTCTCCCTCTTCATGTAAACCTTGTAAAATAAGAGAGAAAAGGCAAAAGTATTGTGACATAATGTGTACTAACAGCCCATAATGCAATAAATATCGATATAAATGCATGATGCACAATGGACATATCAACTCCCCCAAGCTTATACCTCGCTTGTCCTCAAGCGAAAGCAGATATCAAAAAATATGTCCACATGTTTGGAGATAGATGTGTCGATAAAATAAAATACGGACATGAGGGCATCGTGATCATTCTTAGAACAACAACATATATATGGTCATATAATTTCTTATGCTAAAGTAACAATCTATTCACAATGTAAAGTATGAATCAGAAAGTTCATTGAAAACTAGCAAATTATAATCTCAGTCATTGAAGCAATTGCAATTTTTCATAACATCGGAAAGGGTCAATATAAGAGCTTTTCAGCAAGTCCACATACTCAACTATCATTTAGTCTTTCACAATTGCTAACACTCACGCAATACTTATGGGTATGAAGTTTCAATCAGACACAGAGAAAGATAGGGGCTTATAGTTTCGCCTCCCAACCTTTTACCTCAAGGGTAATGTCAACAATAATAATTTATGAAAACCTACATCCAATTGGATATATATATTAGGATCTTTCCAACACATAGTGCTTTCCAAAGGATAAAGTGTAAAAAGGAAAGGTGAAGATCACCATTACTCTTGTATAAGGTAGAGGATAAAAATAAAAGATAGGCCCTTCGCAAAGGGAAGCAGAGGTTGTCACGTGCTTTTATGGTTGGATGCACAAAATCTTAATGCAAAAGAATGTCATTTTATATTGCCACTTGTGATAACGACCTTTATTATGCAGTCCGTCGCTTTTTTTCTTCCATATCACAAGCTCGTATAAAGCTTATTTTCTTCACACAAATAAGTCATACATATTTAGAGAGCAATTTTTATTGCTTGCACAGATGACAACTTACTTGAAGGATCTTACTTAATCCATAGGTAGGTATGGTGGACTCTCATGGCAAAACTGGGTTTAGGGAAGTTTGGAAGCACACGTAGTATTTCTACTTGGTGCAAAGAATTTGGCGAGCACGAGGGGGAAAGGCAAGCTCAACATGTTGGATGATCCATGACACTATAATTTATTTTGGATATAACAAAACATAACCCATTATGTTGTCTTCCTTGTCGAACATTAACCTTTTAGTATGTCATATTTTAATGAGTGCTCACAATCATAAAAGATGTCCAAGATAGTATATTTATATATGAAAACCTCTCTTTCTTTATTACTTCCTATTAATTGCAACGATGACGAAAACTATGTTTGTCAACTCTCAACAACTTTTATTCATCATACACTTTATATGTGAAGTCATTACTCTCCATAAGATCAATATGATCTTTTTATTTCTTTTTATTCTTTCTTTTATTCCGTCAAGATCATAGCAAGATAACAAAGCCCTCAACTCAAAACTAATCTTTATTATATATAGCTCACGGACTCGATTACATAGATAGGGATCAACACAAAACTCAAAGCTAGATCAAACTAAAACTTTATTCTACTAGATCAAGATATAACCAAAAGGATCGAACTAAGAAAAATGGTAAAGATAGAAGTGTGATGGTGATACGATACCAGGGCACCTCCCCCAAGCTTGGCAGTTGCCAAGGGGAATGCCCATACCCATGTATTTATGTCTCTTTCTTCGGAGGTGGTGATGATGGAGTTGTTGATGATGTAGGCTTGTCGTCCATCTTCTAAGGCATAGGCTCACCATCATAGAAGGTTGATCGAGTCTCCGGGATCCTCAAATCTGCAGCCAAACTCATCCTCTTGAACCTATATTCATACTCACAGTTTTGGTTTTGCAGGACATAGATCTGGGCTTGGGGGTGCTTGATTTTCTCGTGAAGCTTGAAGATGGTCTCCCCAATGTTCTTGGCATCCATCCTGTGGTCGTTGGTGAACTCCGCGACCATCATGTGGTTGGCATTGAGTCCGCGTTCCACCATCCCTTGGCCCTTGAAAACTTGTTGCTCCATTGGTTCGAGTGTTGTCTCCACGCTTCTGGTCCTCCTTGGTCCCTCAACATCGCGGATGTGCAGCACCCCCTCACGCATCTCAATGGTTTGAGGGTGTTGCAGCACCTCCGCGAGGTAGGGGTTGATGACCTTCTCGAAAAACTTGTCCTTGGGGCGCTTGAAGACGTCATGGTGATCTAGATCTGTTAGAAAAACAGCTCGAAACAAAAGTAGAGGATTTTGTCGTGGTAAAGTGGTCAAAACCTTCGGGAGATTATATAATCAATTTTTACCGACCAAAAGAAATATCATGCAAGAAAACAGAGTCCAGAGGGCACACGAGGTGCCCACAAGGAAGGGGGCACGCCCAGGGGTAGGGCGCGCCCTCCACCCTCGTGGATGCCTCGTGTCCCTTTTGGACTACTTCTTATTTTCCTAATTCTTTAAATATTCCAAAACGGGGAAAATTGCTATTAGAACTGTTTTGTAGTCGGTTTACTTACCGTACCACGTACCTATTCCTTTTCAGAGTCTGAAATGTTCTGGAAAGTGTCCCTTATGTACTCCTCTGGGGTAACGGTATCAATAACATTGGTTTCAGCATTTATGGGATTACCTGAGATGTAATATTTGATTCTTTGACCGTTCACCACCTTCGGGTTTGTGCCTTCAGTGTTGTTGATTTTTATGGCACCGGAACAATAGACCTCCTCGATAACATAAGGACCATCCCATTTAGAGAGAAGTTTTCCTGCAAAATATCTTAAAAGAGAGTTGTATAGCAAAACATAATCACCTACATTAAACTCACACTTTTGTATCCTTTTGTCATGCCATCTTTTAACTTTTTGTTTAAACAGTTTGGCGTTCTCATAGGCCTGGGTTCTCCATTCATCAAGTGAGCTAATGTCAAATAGTCTCTTCTCACCGGCAAGTTTGAAATTATAATTGAGCTCTTTAATAGCCTAATATGCCTTGTGTTCTAGTTCGAGAGGTAAGTGACATGCTTTTCCATAAACCATTTTATATGGAGACATACCCATATGATTTTTATATGCAGTTCTATATGCCCATAATGGATCGTCAAGTTTTTTGGACCAATTCTTTCCAGATCTATTAACAGTCTTTTGCAAAATTAATTTAATCTCTCTATTACTCAATTCTACTTGACCACTAGACTATGGATGGTATGGAGATGCAATTATATGATTAACATCATACTTAGCAAGCATTTTACGAAAAAGCACCATGAATAAAATGTGAACCACCATCAGTCATTAAGTATCTGGGGACTCCAAACCTCGGAAAAATAACTTATTTCAGCATCTTAATAGAGGTGTTATGATCAGCACTACTAGTTGGGATAGCTTCTACCCACTTAATAACGTAATCAACAGCAACTAAAATATGTGTATACCCACTAGAGGAAGGAAAAGGTCCCATATAATCAAAGCCCCAAACATCAAATGGTTCAATAACAAGTGAATAGTTCATAGGCATTTCTTGACGTCTACTAATATTACCAATCCTTTGACATTCATCACAAGACAAGACAAACTAACGGGCATCTTTGAAGATAGTAGGCCAATAAAAACCGGATTGCAATACCTTATGTGCAGTTCTATCTCCCGTGTGGTGTCCTCCATATGCCTCGGAGTGACACTTGCGTAGGATCTGTTCTTGTTCATGCTCAGTTACACAACGTCTAATAACACCATCTACTACTTTATAAAGGTGTGGGTCATCCCAGAAGTAATGTCTTAAATCATAGAAAAACTTTTTCTTTTGATGGTATGTGAAACTAGGTGGTATAAATTTAGCAACAATATAATTAGCATAATCAGCATACCATCACTACTAGGGAAAACCCTAGTAGTAGTGCTTGTTTTGTAGCTAGCAGTAGCGCTTGTCCAAGCGCTACCACTAAGGCGCTACAACTAACTATTAGCAGTAGTGCTGGAATGCCAACGCTACTGCTATACCAAGTTAGCAGTAGCGCTTTATATGGTTAAGCCCTATAGATAATAGGAAGTAGCAATAGTGTTTCTTCTGGAAAGCGCTGCTGCTAACTTTTGCTGTATTTTTGAAAATACAACTTATTTACGTTGTGGTTTTATATACATTACTTTCATCATATGATTTTATGACCATGATTAGTTATTATATATAACGGTGGGTGAAATGAACGTGGAGTAGATTCAAGTGGAGGCAACATGTGGTACATGTAGAAAGAACTACTAATCCAAACTTGATTTAGTTTGGATTAGTAGTACTTTCGATGTGCACCACATGCTGCATCCACTTGAATCTATTACATGTTCATTTCACCTACTGATATATATATAATAACTCATCATGCTCATATAACAACTTAGCATCATTCATCATCGATCATAATAATAAATAACTCATCATTGGTATCATAATAACAAGTCCTACTCATCATCATCGATCATACAACTTCTACTCGATATCACATCATCATCATAGTCATCTAACCAATCCTACTTAGTTGTTCTTAGCACATGATCGCACATGATCATGAGTATTAGATAGAACCTACTACCTTCTCTTAGGTAAAATAGCATAAAACGAGATAGGCCCTGACTCTCCATTAAGGAGAATGGAGATTATCCTGTCTCCAATTCTTGCACTTCGCCTAATGTTGCTTCCAAGTACCTCCTTACGAGTGGCCATACATTTGTTCCAATCTTTGATTGTCAGGTCTTCATTGCTTTTAGAAATCTGATATGAATAGGAGTGATTCGTAGGATGACCTGGCTGTATATTCAAAACATCAAGGCGACCTTTCGGAAACATCAGACGAGGCACACACTCCTGCGGGATTATCTGTTGAAAAACATAGTAATAACTTTGTAGTAAGCAATGTAGTCCAGTTTTAGAAGAATTTATGCAAAAGATGCACAGATGTCGTAATACTAAAAAATCTTACCATGAGATCTCCATGGATGTTAGCATAGTTCAACATGTGCACTAGTGGCACATATTGACCATAATGTGGAGGAGTTTGATAATAGACACTGTAATTCTCAAGATCAGTACAAAATGCGACCAAATGATTTTTCTCCTGATAAGTTAACTCAGAGCAATTGGTGTAGTAGGTTATGTCAACCATCTTCGACACATTCTTTGAAGAATGAAAATAAGCTATCAATGGAAATAAGATGCCAACTATTTTGAAATAAACAATATAAATTACTTAATAACTACGTTTGAGAAACTCACATAGCGGTAGAATTGGAAGCGTATCAACAAGGACCCAAATGTCCAAATTGTCTACCTCGATGTCAGGATCACCAAAGTCAGGATCACCAAGATCCATGGTGGCAAACATACCCTGTTGAAAATCATACATCTTGCAAAGTGCTTCCCAATCCGATTAACCAAAATTGGATACACTCTCAGAATTGTATAGATTTACCTCAAAATCCATACCATGATGGGTCCTTAGGTGAATTTTCTTTGTTTCATTCCTCTCATGATCTTCAAAACCCATCCTCTCCTAGACATGGTGTCTTGCATGGCATGGGATAATCTAGTCGAATTGTAAAAGACGAAAATTACACGTTGAAGTAGTAGAAGTCGAGCTTAATTACGAAAAAACCAGTTTGCTTCATAGTGTACCGTTTCACAATCGAAGGCATCCTCGAGCTTAATGTTGAACTACCGACCTTGTACTAAGTGAAGCTTGTCGCAGAAACCCCGGTTGTCGCCGCACCAGGAGAACTCCCCGGGACTTTCATCCGAAGACATTTCCTATGTTCATAATTCAAAGATTAAACTTCTAAAATTCAATATATGTACTACAAAAACTAAATTAGATCATTATTATTCAGCACGGGTTGACCGAATGGTGGACAACAGTCGGCATTCTTCTTCGTTCTCTCATATATGGTGGACACACTCCCTCACTGATTTTTCGACCGTCGGTGATCGTCGTTACTCCTCCTTCCCCTAGTGCCTAACAAAGGTCTAGCACAAGAAGAAGAAGGATAAACGACCCCCACGACAATAGTCGGGTTTCTTCCTCTCTCATATATGATGTAGACTTTCTCCCTCACTCATTTTTTCATTGTCATGTATGGAGCCTCAATAGACTTAAAGTCAACTAGAAATGTCGTTTAATTATCTTTCTAGACAATCCAGGCCACTCGATATTTCCTACATATTCTAGCACAAGTCATGCCAAAATTCACGGAAAATCCGGCATGATCTTTGCTAAAAAAGGACATATCGAGCGCCTGAAATTTGCCGGAACGGAAATTAATCAACACTCCGACAAAACATAGGCCACTGAGAGGACATATCCTATTTGCATTCAAACTTGATGGTCATTGCATTTCAACGGTTGAAAATATGAACAAAAACATTTCAAAATATCGTATATGACTCATATTGACATGGAGATTTGGCTAGTCTCACCTCGAGGTCGGAGGGGGCCTGTGACGGGGACGCCGATGGCGACGACATGGGCTCCTTTATTTCTGCAAAAACAAAATATAAAAAAAACATTATTATCATCATCCTAGGACTTAGTGAAACCCTATGTCTAAAACTTTCTCCTAAACTTATAAAACCTAGTTCTAACCCTAATAATTTGTACTGTCCATCTATCCATCTGTTTGTCTAAACCTGGTTCCAACTCTAAAAATTGGTAAAACCTTGTTCTAAACCTTGTTCCAACCCTAAATCCCCTAGTTGTAACCCTAACATCTATCCATCCATCCATCTATCTATGTATCCATCCATCCATCCCTTTGTCTATCTACGCAATATATAAAAAATCATTGTTCTAACCATCTATCTTTCTTTCTTTCCATTCATCTATCTATCCATCTATCTATGCAATGCAGGAGGGATCAGAGGGAGGGAGAGGCTCAGAGGGAGAGGTCTGGGAGAATAAAGGGCGAGGGATGAAGGGAGGGAGCAGGGAGGGAGAGGGCAGGGGATGGAAGGAGAGGCAGGGTCAGAGGGAGGGAGGGAGAAGAGAGGTATGGAAGGAGAAGGGAGGAAGGGAGACAGACCGGGCGGCGGCGGCGGTGGGACGGCGGCGGCGGGCAGTGGCAGCGTGCAGGGGTTGGACGAGATGAGAGAGATGAGAGTGTGGGAGGGATAGGGATCGATCGGGCCGGTGGGGGAGAGGATAAGGTATCATTAGTAGTAGCGCTGGCTGGAGGCCCAGTGCTACTGCTATATCTCTAACAGTAGCGCTGGTTCCACCCAGCCGCTACTACTACATGTAGCCCCTGCCGGTGGCCATGGGACCACTTAGCAGTAGCGCTGCCAGGGGGCCCATCGCTACTGCTACTCTCATACCTGTGGGGCATGTTGTCAACCAGCGCTACAACTAAGTTGTTGTAGTGCTGGGCCCATAACCAGCGCTACTACTAAGCTGTTGTGGATAGGCATTTCCCTAATAGTGCATGGAGCAGTACGAGAAGCATTTATGGTAGCTAATTGTTCAGCAGGAAAGCTATCATCAGTAGGTAGTGGGTCATCAAGAACATTCTCTAACCTAGACAAGTTGTCTGCAATGGGGTTCTGAGCTCCCTTTCTATCAGTAATATGCAAATCAAATTCTTGTAGCAAGAGAACCCATTAATAAGTCTAGGTTTAGCATATTTCTTTTCCATAAGATATTTAATAGCAGCATGATCAGCTTGAACAGTTGCTTTGGAATCAACAATATAAGGTCTGAACTTATCACAAGCAAATACAACTGCTAAAAATTCTTTTTCGATAGTAGCATAATTTCTCTGGGCACTGTCTAGAGTTTTACTAGCATATTGGATAACATTTAATTTCTTATCAACTCTTCGCCCTAGAACAACACCTACAGCATAATCACTAGCATCACACAAAATTTCAAAGGGTAAATTCCAATCAGGTGGCTGAACAATAGGTGCAGAAATCAAAGCTTTCTTAAGTATTTCAAATGCTTCTACACAATCATCATCAAAGAGAAAAGGAACATCTTTTTGTAAGAGATTAGTCAGGGGCCTAGAAATTTTAGAGAAGTCTTTAATGAACCTCCTATAAAAAGCCAGCATGACCAAGGAAACTTCTTATACCTTTGATGTCCTTTGGACACGACATCTTTTCAATAGCATCAACTTTAGCTTTATCAACTTCAATACCTATTTCAGAAATTTTATGCCCCAAGACAATACCTTCATTAACCATAAAGTGGCACTTCTCCCAATTCAAGATAAGATTAGTTTCTTCAAATCTATGCAATACTCGATCAAGGTTGCTTAAGCAATCATCAAAATAAGTTCCATACACGGAGAAATCATGCATGAAAACCTCAACAATCTTTTCACAAAAGCAAGAGAATATAGCAGTCATACATCTCTGAAAGGTAGCAGGTGCATTACATAAACTAAAAGGCATACGTCTTATCCTGATCCTCTTTTGACACAGGTATTTGAGAGAAACCAGAATAACCATCTAGAAAGAAAAAATGTGTATGTTTGGATAATCTTTCTAAAATTTGATCAATAAAAGGTAAATGGTAATGATCTTTTCTAGTAGCTTTATTTAATTTTCGGAAATCAATTACCATTCTATAACCTGTAACAATTCTTTGTGGGATCAATTCATCTTTATCATTAGGAACAACAGTAATACCTCCCTTCCTAGGGACACAGTGGAAAGGAGTTACCCACTGACTATCAGCAACATGATAAATTATACCTGCCTCCAGAAGCTTTAGTTTTTCATTTCTTACCACTTCTTTCATCCTAGGATTTAACCGTCATTGGTGATCAACAACTGGTTTAACATCTTTCTCTAGTTTTATTTTGTGCTGGCATAGAGTGGGACGAATGCCCTTAAGATCATCAAGAGTATATCCAATAGCAGCCCGGTGCTTCTTCAGAGTTTTCAATAATTCACTTCTTCATGCTCTGAAAGGTTAGCACTAATAATAACAGGATATATCTTCTTTTCATCAAGATATGCATATTTAAGAGTATCAGGTAAAGGTTTAAGCTCAAACACGGGATCACCCTTCGGTGGAGGAGGATCCCCTAGGATTTCAACAGGCAAGTTGTGTTTCAAAATAGGTCCCTGTATAAAGATTATTTCATCTATTCCCCTTCTTTCATTCATAACATATTATTTTCATGGTCTAGCAAATATTGTTCTAAAGGATCATTAGGAGGCACGACAATAGAAGCAAGACCAATTATTTCATCTTTACTTGGCAATTCTTTATCATGGGGTTGTCTACGGAATTTAGCAAAATTAAAATCATGAGACATATCCCCTAAACCAATAGTGAGAATATCCTTTTGCAGTCTATCTTAGCATTAACAATATTCAGGAAGGGTCTACCAAATATAATGGGACAAAAGTCATCTTGTGGGGAACCAAGAACAAGAAAATCAGTAGGGTATTTCATTTTCCCATAGAAGACTTCAACATCTCAAACAATCCTGATTGATGAAATAGTATCTCTATTGACACGCTTAATAGTAACACCAATACCTTCTATTCAGCGAGTGCGATATCATGCATAATTTCTTCATATAAGGAATGAGGTATTGCACTCGCACTAGCAGCCATATCACACAAGCCATGATAGCAATGATCTCCTATTTTAACAGAACCAACTGGCATGCCAACAACAGTTCTATGTTTATTTTTAGTATCGGGTCTAGCAATTCTAGCAGCTTCATCGCAGAAGTAAATAACATGCCCATCAATATTATCGACCAAGATATCTTTAACCATAGCAATACTAGGCTCAACTTTAATTTTCTCAGGGGGTATAGGTGTTCTAGCATTACTCTTACGAACCACAGTTGAAGCTTTAGCATGATCCTTTATTCTAACAGGGAAAGGTGGTTTCTCAATATAAGCAATAGGAACAATAGGATCAACATTATAAGTAATAGTCTTTTCTTCAACTTTAATAGATTCTGCTACTTTTATTTCAATGGGAGGATGATATTTAAACCACTTCTCCTTAGGGAGATCAACATGAGTAGCAAATGATTCACAGAAAGAAGCTACTATCTCAGAGTCAAGTCCATATTTAGTGCTAAATTCACGAAAAGCATCGGTATCCGTAAAAGATTTAACACAATCAAACTTAGGTGTTATACCTGACTCCTTACCTTCGTCGAGTTCCCAATCTTCAGAGTTGCGTTTAATTCTTTCCAATAAACCCCATCTGAATTCAATAGTCTTCATCATAAAAGAACCCGTACAAGAAGTATCGAGCATGGAGCGATTATTGAGAGAAAGCCGGGCATAAATTTTTTGAATAATAATTTCTCTTGAGAGCTCATGATTGGGGCATGAATTTAACATTCACTTAAGCCTCCCCCAAGCTTGAGCGATACTTTCTCCTTCACGAGGCCAAAAATTATATATATAATTACGGTCATGATGAACCATATGCATAGGATAAAACTTCTGATGAAATTCCAATTTCAATCGGCTGTAGTTCCACGATCCAATAGCATCACATAGACTAAACCATGTCAATGCCTTTCCCTTCAAATATAAAGGGACGACCTTCTCTTGATAACATACTCGGGCATACCTGCAAGCTTAAATAAGCCACAAACTTCATCCACATAGATTAGGTGCATATCAGGATGGAATGTTCCATCTCCTGTAAAAGGATTAGCTAGCCGTTTCTCTATCATACCCGAAGGAATTTCAAAGTAATCGTTTTCAGTAGGTTCAGTAGGTTGAGGAGAAACTCTTTGCTCTTCTGGTCGAGGTGAAGAAACCACAAACAAGCCCCTCAAAGTATTATTTTCCATAGTAACAAGTGACAGTAAATTTCAGCACACTATATAAATGTTTCCTTACCAAATTCCACCTACCAAAGGCGCCCTACTCCCCAGCAACGGTGCCAGAAAAGAGTCTTGATGACCCACAAGTATAGGGGATCTATTGTAGTCCTTTCGATAAGTAAGAGTGTCGAACCCATCGAGGAGCAGAAGGAAATGACTAGCGGTTTTCAGTAAGGTATTCACCGCAAGCACTAAAATTATCAGTAACAGATAGTTTTGTGATAAGGTAATTCGTAACTGGTAACAAGTAACAAAAGTAACAAGGTGCAGCAAGGTGGCCCAATTCTTTTTGTTGCAAAGGACAAGCCTGGACAAACTCTTATATAAAGCAAAGCGCTCCCGAGGACACATGGGAATTATCGTCAAGCTATTTTTCATCATGCTCATATGATTCACGTTCGTTACTTTGATAATTTGATATGTGGGTGGACCGGTGCTTGGGTACTGCCCTTCCTTGGAAAAGCATCCCACTTATGAGTAACCCCTCTCGCAAGCATCCGCAACTACAAAAGAAGAATTAAGGTAAACCTAACCATAGCATGAAACATGTGGATCCAAATCAGCCCCTTACGAAGCAACGCATAAACTATGGTTTAAGCTTCACATCCCGTAGCAACCCATCATCCACTTATTACTTCCCAATGCCTTCCCCTAGGCCCAAACAATGGTGAAGTTTCATGTAGTCAATGTTCACATAACACCACTAGAGGAGAGACAACATACATCTCATCGAAATATCGAACGAATACCAAATTCACAGGACTACTTATAACAAGACTTCTCCCATGTCCCCAGGAACAAACGTAACTACTCACATATCATATTCATGTTCATAATTAGAGGGGTATTAATATGCATAAAACATCTGAACATATGATCTTCCACTGAATAAACCAACTAGCATAACCTACAAGGAGTAATCAACACTACTAGCAACCCACGGGTACCAATTTGAGGTTTTGAGACAAAGATCAGACACAAGAGATGAACTAGGGTTTGAGAGGAGATGGTGCTGGTGAAGATGTTGATGGAGATTGACCCTCTCCCGATGAGAGGATTGATGGTGATGACAATGGCGATGATTTCCCCCTCCCAGAGGGAAGTTTCCCCGGCAGAACGGCTCCGTCGGAGGCCTAGATTGGTTCCGCCAAGGTTACGCCTCGAGACGGCGGTGCTTCGTCCCGATAGCTTCCTTATGATTTTTTCTAGGGCAAAAGACACCATATAGCAGAAGATGGGCATCGGGGGCTTCCAGGCAGCCCACGAGGCAGGGGGGCGCCCAGGGGGGTAGGGCGTGTCCTCCACCCTCGTGGACAGTGGGTGGCCCCCTCTGGTGCTTCCTTCGCCCAATATTTTTAATATATTCCAAAACTGACTTTCGTGGAGTTCGGGACTTTTGGAGTTGTGCAGAATAGGTCTCTAATATTTTCTCCTTTTCCAGCCCAGAATTCCAGCTGCCGGCATTCTCCCTCTTCATGTAAACCTTGTAAAGTAAGAGAGAAAAGGCATAAGTATTGTGACATAATGTGTAGTAACAGCCCATAATGCAATAAATATATATAAAAGCAAGATGCACAATGGACGTATCAATCATTTTCAAGAAAGACATTATAAAGATGATCAATAATATGATGCAACCTTAATACCATTTTTTGTAGTTTTCTTTTATAAACCAAACAAGTGATAAACAAGAAACTAAAAGATTCGATTACAAGATCTAAAGATATACCTTCAAGCACTCACCTCCATGGCAATGGCGCCAGAAACGAGCTTGATGTCTACTACGCAACTTTATTCTTATAGACACGTGTTGGGCCTCCAAGCGCAGAGTTTTGTAGGATAGTAGCAATTTTCCCTCGAGTAGATGACCTAAGGTTTATGAATCCGTGAGAGGTGTAGGATGAAGATGGTCTCTCTCAAATGACGCTGCAACCAAATACAAGAAATCTCTTGTGTCCCCAACACACCCAATA
This sequence comes from Aegilops bicornis, assembly GCA_021605145.1. Lineage (NCBI taxonomy): Eukaryota > Viridiplantae > Streptophyta > Magnoliopsida > Poales > Poaceae > Aegilops > Aegilops bicornis. Next base: position 510,482,619 of record CM038669.1, on the reverse strand, counting down.
CAATGGCAAATTGTATAGGTGCACTAGTTCGGCGAAGAGATGGTGATAAAAGTGTAATATTGATGGTAGAAATATATTTTTATAATCTGAATAAATAAAAACAACAAGGTAGCAAATAGTAAACGGGCACACAAACGGTATTGCAATGCTTAGAAACAAGGCCTAGGGTCCATACTTTCGCTAGTCAATCTCTCAACAGTGCTAATATAATTGGATCATATAACCATCCCTCAAAGTGCGATGAAGAATCACTCCAAAGTTCCTATCTAGCAGAGAACATGAGAATAAATTGTTTGTAGGGTACAAAACCACCTCAAAGCTATTCTTTTCGTTCGATCTATTCAAGACTTCGTACTAAAATAACACAAAGCTTTCTTTTCGTTCGATCTATCCTAGCATTCTTACTAAAATAACACCAAAGCAAATTCAGATTTATAATATTCAATCCAACACAAAGAACTTCAAAGAGTGCGCCAAGATTTCTACCGAAGAAACAAAGACAAGAACATTCACCAACCCCTATGCATAGATTACCCCAATGTCACCTTGGGAATCTGCGAGTTGAGTGCCAAAACATATATCAAGTGAATCAATACGATACCCCATTGTCACCATGAGTATTCAATTGAAAGACATATATCAGGTGTTCTCAAATCCAGAAAAGTATTCAATCCGATAACAACTAAATCTCAAAGGGAAAAAACTCAATTCATCACAACAAGATAGAGAGGGGAAAACACCATATGATCTGACTATATTAACAAATCCCGCGATACATCAAGATCGTGAAATCTCAAGAACATGAGAGAGAGAGATATTAAACACATAGCTACTGGTACAAACCCTCAGCCCCGAGGGTGGACTACTCCCTCCTCATCGTGGTGGCCGCTAGGATGATGAAGATGGCCACCGGTGATGATTCCCCCCTCTGGCAGGGTGCCGAAACGGGGTCTAGATTGGATCTCGTGGATACAAAGGCCTTGCGGCGGTGTAACTTCTGATCTAGGGCTACCCCAAAGGGTTTTGGAATATTCGGGATTATATAGGCTGAAGAAGGGGTGCGGGAGGCTACCGAGGTGGGCACAACCCACCTGGGCATGCCTGGGGGCCCAGGCGCGCCCTGGTGGGTTGTGCCCCCCTTGGGGTACCCCCTAGGTGCTGCTCTGGCCCATCCTGGGTGTTTTGGTCTATAAAAATACTCCAAGGAGTTTCGCGGTGTTTGGACTCCGTTTGATATTGATTTCATGCGATGTAAAACACAAGCAAAAACAACAACTGGCACTGGGCACTGGGTCAATAGGTTAGTCCCAAAAAATGATATAAAGTTGCTATAAAATGATGGTAAAACATCCAAAAATGATAATATAATGGCATGAATACTTCATAAATTATAGATACGTCGGAGACGTATCACCGCCCCCCCGCCCCCCGACCGCCGCTGAAGAAGCGGCCGGCGGTGGACCAGCGAAAGCCTAGTCGCCTTGGGATCGCCCTGTATGGGAGAAAAACGCTTCGTTCATTCCTGGCTGCGAGGTTAAACCTGAGTTGCTATTTCTTCTTATTCCTATAGAAGGTTCCAAACTAAACCATAGCTCAGCTAACATAGGACGAACCAAAATAAAAAAGAAAAAAGAGGCAATAGACAGTTCAAGGCATGCATGCAATCTAGATAACTAATGAAAGACATCAACTAAGGGGAGGAGCGCTAGAACCCTTCTAGGAATGTTGGGCCCGATCAATGTTAAGACAGACGGTCGCCGTAGCCCATACACACGTGGTTAAAAGCTTCACAACATCTTTGTTGACCTCCTTAGTCAATGATTTCCGCACTACAAAATAATTGACAATTGGAAGATGCAATCAATAGTCTTGTTAGGGAAAAGATGCTCAATAGTAAATTTGTTTCTAGTAGTCCACAATATCAAACACATAGCTGAAAACCGAACAAGAACAATCGCCTAACCTGTCCAACCAAGGAATGAGCTAAGAGTCTGAGCTCCAGAAAAAAGAGGAAGGGGTCCAAGATACCCCCAGGCAATCACAAAGGCAGCTCCAAAACAAAAGAGCGAGGGAGCAATGAAAAAGAATATGATCATTATTTTCAATGTTGCCACACAGAGCACATAACTCAGACCCAGGCCCGTGGCGCTTACGGATCTGGTTAGCAGTCAGTAACCTGCCACGGTAAGCTTGCCACATGAAGATTTTAATCTTAAGGGGGATGCGAGCTTTCCAAATGCCATTAAAGGAGTTAGTGTCCGCACCAAGCACAAGCTTATTGTACAAAGACTTAATCAAAAATATAGCTGAATTGGAATCGGGCCACATAACCGAGTCCACTAGATCCGGGAGCTCAGGGAAGGAAGCAGCAAGGTGATGTTAATCTTCCAACTTGTCACATCCCTAGTTCTAGTCTGCTCTGGGTTAGCTAGTCTTGTGTTGCATCATGTTTTAATTTCTCTTAATTTGAAATGGGGGATGTTCAAACCCTAGCATCAAATGGAATTCAAATAAGTTCAACCTAAAAATATTTTCAATGATCCCAAAATGCCCTTAAAAATGTTCATAATTTAGGGAAAAGGGTGAAAACCTTATCCTGTGATGATGCATATTTTTCATTGGCATTTTAGGTCTTTGAATTAACTGACTACTTATTTGAATTGGAATTGTAAAATTCTATAAGTAATATTATAGCTCCAATAATTTTGGAAAATATGGTGGGGCTCTGTAATAATCCTTTTTGCATCCTCAAAGTTTTTCCAGAATTTATAAAAAATGATTTGGTGTTAAACTAAATCAAAACAGAGGCAAACAAATTAGAAAACAAAAGCAAATTAGGAAACAGAAGAGAGGGAGAGCCTACCTGGGCCTTACCTACTGCAGCAACTGGGCCAGTCCACCATAGTCCAGGTGCCAGTCGTCTCCTTCCTTTGCCAGGAGGACGGCGGCGTGTCGCACGGACAGGAGGCGAAGCCACCTCCTGCTTCCACCTCCTGCTTCGTGCTGGCCTATCCGCGCCTCGAGACACCCAGCACCCCCTCGCTCCTCTCCCTCACTATCTGCTCTCTCCCTAGTCCTCTGCTCCCTCTCCCGAGCACACCCGAGCGGAGCCCGTCGCCGTTTGCCGCGGCCACCAACCCCTCCATGCCCAACCAGCTAGCCCATGAGCTCCGCCTCTCTGACGTGCACCTCTGCGACGAATCCTGTGAGCCCGGACACCCAGAAGGGACGCCTCCAAGCTCGCCAGCGCCGCATCTGCTGCCGGACGTCGTTGATGGATTCGCTTTTCTGCGAGCCCCCTGTGAGCCTCCGGTCGATTCCCCTCTTCTCCCCGCGTCGATTTCGCGCTCTAGCCACAGATGCACAGAGCCGAGTTGTGCTCGCCGCCGGCAATGTCACCGTCATCGCTATGGTCGCTCAAGCTTGCGTCCGAGGGCATCTTCGTGCTCATCACGCTGCCAGGAGCTAAGAACACCCACTAAATCTTCCTCCCGCACACCACAATGCCATCCCGGCCAACCCCGTGCGGGCGCCGCCGCAGATGTGCTCCCCGCCGCCGACCCGTACCACCTCTGGTCATTCTGCGGGTGCCAATGGACGCGGACGAGTTCCAGGATCCCGTCCGTGGTCTCCGCCGCTGGTTTGGTCATCGGAGGACGTTTTCCGACGCTCTCCGCCGCCCCTGCCGTCGCCGGCGATTAACCACCAGCGAGTCTGACATGGCAACATCATTAGTAACTAATGACGTCGCTAACTAACCCCTCCAGGGACTCACGATGGACCCCACGTCACTAACTAACCACGGGTTAGCCACTGTGTCAAAGACATGTGGGCCCTGCAGGTCAGGTTTGACCTGAACCGGGTCAGTTGACCACCGACGTCCTGCATCGACGCCTTGGTAGCCGAGCATGACACCTTCTTGACGCAATAATCGTTTTCTGGATTTAAAATAATACAGGAATTCCAGAAAATGTCCTAAACTTCTAAAAATCATAGAAAATCAACCGTAGCTCAGAATGAAATAATTTATATATGAAAAATGATCAGAAAAATCCAATCTATCCATATGTACTGTTTTCATGCATGTTAGAACAACTTATAGCTGCTGTTTAGGACAAATCATATAAATGGCATTTGAATTTCACATATGGAGTTTGGATTTGAACTTAGGGTTCAAACCAACTTCATTTAACTTTGTTGCTAGCTGCATTAGCTCAAAGAACCAGCATGTTGCCATGTCATGATCATGCATCATAATGTGCATTGCATTGATTGTATTTCTTCTTTGTTTGTCGGTGATTGTCCCCTCTCGGTAGACGATGTTCCGACGTTGTGATCGTTGACTCTGATGAAGACCCAATGCTATCTTCAGAAGTGCCAGGCAAGCAAAACCCCCTTGTTCATTCCGATACAATCCCACTCTCTCGCTCCTCCTCTCTTTTACTGCATTAGGACAACAACGACATATTTGTTACTTGCTGCGGTAGCTGAACCCCTTATCATCTGCATGACATGTCATTGCCGCAGTAAATAGATGAAACCCACTAGCATGAGTAGGAGTTGTTTGAGCCCTGATGTGCCTACTCATTCATGCTTGTTTGTCATGCCTGCTATTGCTTAGAGTTGTGTCAGTCCGATTCATCGGGAATGAATCGGAGGTGTGTGAACATGTCCTACTGTTGAGAGCTAAGTGTATGAACACGATTTGGTAAAGGTAGCGGTGAGAGGCCATGTAGGAGTACATGGTGGGTTGTCTCATTGCAGCCGTCCTCAGGAACTGAGTTCTGTGTTTCTGATCCATGAATAGTTACTACCACACATTGGGCTCCAGGCGCTCCAAGCTCTCTCGACTTATTAATCAACTTTATCTCTGTCCAGGAGTTGCAACTAGTTTCTGGTGTTTGTAGGTAGTGTTAGTAGTCTACCAAGTGGCACCCGGTACAGGTGGGCTTGGGACAGACTAGGCCTGATGGCACGGTGTACCAAGTGGCACCCAGATGGTGGGCTTGGGAACCCTGCTCACATCGTTTGGGGGCGTGAGCGACACCCTAGCCGGATCTCCTTGCGGATGGAACCCGAATAGGCGATAAACCTGGACGAGAGACTTGTGTGATTAGTCAGGTCGTGGCCGACACCCTCGCTGGGCTTCTGCTTGAAGGTTGCCGAGTACATGTCGTGTAAACGACGGTAAGTGGTGAGAGCGTGTGTGAAGAAGTACACCCCTGCAGGGTTAATATGATCTATTCGAATAGCCGTGTCCGCGGTAAAGGACTTCGGATTGCCTATACGGTTCATAGACAAGTGAAAGTGGATACTCTAAAATCGCAAGATAAGCATGAGTGCTATGGATGGCGTTCTCGTAGGGAGACGGAGCAGATCCATAGTGGTGTATTTTATGGTGAATATGTGGACTCGTGCGCCACCTCAAAAGAGTTACTTGCAAATCGTAGTTCAGGATAGCCCTTGAGTCAAAGCTGGCTTTGCAGTTAAACCCCACCACCCCTTTGTTGATCTTGATGCATATGTAGATAGATCTGATGTAAGTCTTGCTGGGTACATTTGTACTCACGTTGCTTAATTTATGTTTTTGCAGAGAGACTTCAGTCTCGCTAGTAGTTCCACGTGGACTTTGACGTTTAGCTTGTTACCTCAGCTACGATCTTGTGCCCTCGGTAGGATCTGGTAGACAGTCAGGCTTCTCAGCCTTTTTCATTTGTAGATGTCTGTACTCAGACATGTTAAGCTTCCGCTTGTGCTTGACTTGTGTGCTTTGAATGCTGGGTCATGAGACCCATGTTTGTAATATCTCGCTCCTCGGAGCCTATTGAATAAAATACTTGAGTCGTAGAGTCATGTTGTGATGCCATGTTGTATTTGCACATATCGAGCATATTGTGTGTATGTTATTGAAATGCTTGGTATGTGTGGGATCTGACTATCTAGTTGTTTATCCTTGGTAGCCTCTCTTACCGGGAAATGTCTCCTAGTGCTTCCACTGAGCCCTGGTATCTTGCTACCGCTCGAACACTTAGGCTGGCGGCATGTGTCCTTCTTCGTTCCTATGTCCGTCCCTTCGGGAAATGTCACGCGGTGTCTGCCGGACTCCTGTTAGCCCGCTTCTGACCCGGTTTATCGAGTCCTGCTAGCCTGGTTACTACAGGCGGATTCACTCGCGGATGACCAACACGTTCGTTTTGGGTCATGTATGCCTGTCCTGTAAGTTAGTGCCACTTTGGGTTCACGACTAGCCATGTCAGCCGGGTTCTTTGTCATATGGATGCTAGCGGCACTATCATATCGTGAGCCAAAAGGCGCAAATGGTCCCGGGCCGTAAGGTGGCACCTTTTGTGGGAATACCGTGCGTGAGGCATAAAGTGATATGATGTGTTACATGCTAGATCGGTGTGACTTAGGATCGGGGTCTGACAGCTTTGGTATCGAGCTTGACTGCCTGTAGGATTACCAAGCCAAACTGGTCGAAGTTGAGTCTAGAAATTCTTTAGTTATATAAGGGAATTGATTGTGGGATGGAACGTAAGGCTCTTATTACTCCTTATACCTTATGCCTTCTGATCCGAGTCATCATATCTTTCCTACGGGGTTAAGGAACTAGGCTATCTCTTCTTTCTATTAGGATCACGTGTTACTAATCCGTAGACTTATAGAATTGTTGGACTTAAGCCTCAGTTAAGTTCCTACTACCTTCTGTATGTTCATAGTTGATCTCAGAACCTTGATATTATGCTTCTGAGTGGTTATGCCACCACTTTTGTAGCATGTCCCAAATCTTTTTGAGCATTTACAGCCGTTATCTTTGTCCGAGTCATCGAGTGTTTCTAAATAATTTGATGCAATTGCAAAATCCTTTCCCTCTGTTTTCGATGACCTTTCTGGCCAGGTTAACCACACTAAACGGTGAGTTGAGGTACTCTATTGCCTCGACGTATATGTTGGAGCTATTATTATGACCCTAGATGTCTAGAGTATCACCTAGTAATCTAGCCATGTTCCGTGTCCCAGTGTGATGATTCTAGCCATCATTCCCGAAAGCATCCCGTGATGCCACTTAGTTAGTAGGCATTCTATTCCTGGGTTCTTGACCCAAGATTCACTCTACTTACCTCGTGTTGTTAGTGTTTGCTAGTTCCTTTAGGATATTAGTAACCTTTGCATTAGTCCTCGATGTCTGTGGTATTTCCTTCTTCCAAATACTATGAACCACTTACGGCAGATGTTCGTTGGATCAAAAGATCACAACAGGAGTGCTCTCGATGGGTCCTCCATTCTATATTGCGACTCTGCCAGTTCAACCTTTATGCATGGGTTATCCGGAAGAAATATGTTGAACTCGTTCGACATGCTAGTCCATGCATCCACAACTCAAAGGCATATGTTCCTTTTAGTTGCCCCTCTTTAGTTGTCTTCTGACCTTCGCCTATCAGTTGATAGTCATGAGTATGTGTGCAATCATGCTCATTGATGCCTATTATTCTTGTGGTCCGTCAATCCATTCTATTCCGGATGGCTAGGAGAAACAAACTCCGGTACCTCATCCATATCCAGGATTGGGTGAAAGTAGTTGTACTCCGCAAATCAAAATGTTAATCCAGCTTTTGTTCTGTTCTACCTTGGAGTGTCACCCTCTTTCTTATCAAGAATGTCATAGGAATTGCACCACCTCCTATGAACTCTTAATATAATGATACCTCTCACCGTCATTGTTCATTTCTTGGTCTCTGTGTTGTTGAAGCCGGAATGTCGACAAGTGAACTATGATTTGTGAAATCAATACTCCTAGCAACTTTGTTGCTTGGTAGTTAAAGGACAATAATTTCATTCTTAGCGTGTTGGTTCTTGAATCATCATTCTAAGATAGATTGTGCTACCTAGTCCTTAGTTTCGGTGCACCTTTCGATCAATGAGTTAGGGCGATGCCAATCCCTTGCTTATTTGATCATCTCGTCTTGCCCTGAAAAGCAAGATTGTTCTCGAGCTTAATAGCATATCGCTGGTTCGTGATTTTCCGATTATCTTCTCGGAAGTATCACCAGGTTGTCACTTGACTGCTATGTTGAGCTTGTGACCAAGTTGGTTTTCGAAACCACCCTTTCTCCAAGAATCCGTGTTGGATACCCTGAGCTAGTTGGATAAGCTAAACAACAACTTGGAGAGTTGGAAGATAAAAGCTTGTCCGACTCAGTTCATTCCAAAGGGATATCCTTGTGTGTGTGTGTTGAAGAAAGATGATATTCTCATCGATTGGTCCTCGTGATCAGTTGTTGGATCTGTTGTCTTGTCAAACTTTGATTTGAGTGTGGGCTATCCTCAAATCAAATCAGAACCAACGATATTCCTAATGTTGTCTTACTCGTGGTTGATTCCTCGAGCATACACCATTACATCCTTTGGTCTGACCAATACTATCACATTGTTCACATAACGGTGGAAGTCCAGTGATATGGAAATTCCGATGAGTTGTTGTTGAGCCCATCAGCAACATTTTTTCTCCTCCATGATTTGTGTTAAACATCCAGCTAGTGTTGGAAACTTGTGTAAGCATTTTCTTCATGCCCCGTTCATGAAGTATATGTTTGGACGAAAGAAGTGACTTCCTTTGATTCACGTGCATTTGATGTAAGTTGCCGCCGTGAATTCGAGAAAGTTTGTTTTTGCTCCTCTGGAATCATCCCAAGTCAGTCATGCATGTGTGAAGTATTCTATGGTCTGATAGACTGATCATCTTCATTCCATATGTATCCCCTAGCACACCAAGCCACTGGTTGATTTGTTCAAGGAAAGGAAGTTCCTTCTTAAGAGCATGCCTTATGCAAGGACTTCAATATCCTCGATTATGGTTCCCCACCTGAACTCGGTAGTGTTTTATTATAAGACTGCCACGTGGTCATTCTTGTCTAGGACAGTGTGCTCACAGGTGTGTAGCAAAACCTGCTCATGTTCTGGAGCTTGCTATCGTAGTTCATCTCCCAAGAGTCTCGCAATGTTATCTCTTCATCTTGTGTTGCAACTCTTCTTTTCAGACATGTGAGTCTGGAGTATCCTGTTTCTAACCAGATCTGAATCTCAGGCAGATATGATGGTTGGAACATTCCAACATTTGCATTTTGTTCCTAGCTTGCACCGTCTTTGTGCCATTTCACTATGGGCTGCCTCCTTAGTAATTCTCATTCAGGATCATCTTCAAAGTGGTCCTACCATGGGTTCCATCCATTCCCGATGATAAGAAAAATCATCCCTTGTGTTGTCTTCAATAAGGTAGTCCACATCTTTCGTTCTAGTCCGAGTATGTCATCCTTTCAAACTCCTTCAAATGATCGTTTGTGATTGCCTTAGGCTGGTATAAAGAGTTCCAATGATCTCAGTATCACAAGTAATTATTTTGCCACTTTAAGGGAATACTTCTACAAGTTACCTTCCCTAAGGTGCGCCGTTATGGAATCATGGCAATTACTTCCTCGCTACTTTGAAAACTATGCACCATCTTATTTAAGTCTGGAGTTGTTGCCTACCAAATTGAACCTTCGTCATCTGCTACCTTTCCTTGTTGCAGATATGTGTTTTGTGTCTCAGCTCGAGAGATGTTTTTACGTCTCAATCCATGAGTTGACCCAAAGTTGCTCGATCTTCGTGAAGATCGATTCTTGTAGAATTTTCCTCTTTCTTTCGTCGTGTTGGATGAAGATCTCGAAAGCAAGAACGTCAAGATCAATTTGAAGCAATGAATCAACATCTTCGATGAGGGCAGTTGGATCAGGAAGATCGTGTTACCTTTGTGTCCCCTCTATCTACTTACCTCATGTCTTGAATCTCGGGACGAGATTCTTGTTTAGTGGGGGTGAGTTGTCACATCCCTAGTTCTAGTCTGCTCTGGGTTAGCTAGTCTTGTGTTGCATCATGTTTTAATTTCTCTTAACTTGAAATGGGGGATGTTCAAACCCTAGCATCAAATGGAATTCAAATAAGTTCAACCTAAAAATATTTTCAATGATCCCAAAATGCCCTTAAAAAATGTTCATAATTTAGGGAAAATGGTGAAAACCTTATCCTGTGATGATGCATATTTTTCATTGGCATTTTAGGTCTTTGAATTAACTGACTACTTATTTGAATTGGAGTTGTAAAATTGTATAACTAATATTATAGCTCCAATAATTTTGGAAAATATGGTGGGGCTCTGTAATAATCCTTTTTGCATCCTCAAAGTTTTTCCAGAATTTATAAAAAATGATTTGGTGTTAAACTAAATCAAAACAGAGGCAAACAAATTAGAAAACAAAAGCAAATTAGGAAACAGAAGAGAGGGAGAGCCTACCTGGGCCTTACCTACAGCAAGCTGGGCGATCCACCACAGCTCAGGTGCCAGTCGTCTCCTTCCTTTGCCAGGAGGACGGCGGCATGTCGCACGCACAGGAGGCGAAGGCACCTCCTGCTTCCACCTCCTGCTTCGTGCTGGCGGCCTCCTCTTCGGTCCTATCCGCGCCTGGAGACGCCCAGCACCCCCTCGCTCCTCTCCCTCACTCTCTGCTCTCTCCATCATCCTCTGCTCCCTCTCCCGAGCACACCCGAGCGGAGCCCGTCGCCTCCGTCGCCGTTTGCCGCGGCCACCAACCCCTCCATGCCCAGCCAGCTAGCCCATGAGCTCCGCCTCTCTGCCATGCACATCTGCGACGAATCCTGTGAGCCCGGACACCCTGAAGGGACGCCTCCAAGCTCGCCAGCGCCGCATCTGCCGCCGGACGTCGTCGACGGATTCGCAGCGACCAGAGCGCCCCCGAGCCGCTGAGCTTTCCTGCGAGCCCCCTGTGAGCCTCTGGTCGATTCCCCTCTTCTCCCCGCGTCGATTTCGCGCTCTAGCCACAGATGCACAGAGCCGAGTTGTGCTCGCCGCCGGCCATGTCACCGTCATCGCTACGGTCGCTCAAGCTTGCGTCTGAGGGCATCTTCGTGCTCATCACGCCCTGTGAGTCAAGAACACCCACTAAATCTTCCTCCGCACACCACAATGCCATCCCGCCAACCCCGTCTGCGGGCGCCGCCAGATGTGCTCCCGCCACCGACCCGTACCACCTCTGGTCATTGCGGGTGCCAATGGACGCGACGAGTTCTGTGATCCCGTCCGTGGTCTCCGCCGCTGGTTTGGCCATCGGAGGACGTTTTCCGACGCTCTCCGCCGCCCCTGCCATCGCCGGCGATTAACCACCGGCGAGTCTGACGTGGCAACGTCATTAGTAACTAATGACATCGCTAACTAACCCCTCCAAGGACTCACGATGGACCCCACGTCACTAACTAACCACGGGTTAGCCACTGTGTCAATGACATGTGGGCCCCGCATGTCAGGTTTGACCTGAACCGGGTCAGTTGACCGCCGACGTCACACTGACGCCAGGCTGATGCAGGCATGACACACTGCTGACGCAATAATCGTTTTCTGGATTTAAAATAATACAGGAATTCCAGAAAATGTCCTAAACTTCTAAAAATCATAGAAAATCAACCGTAGCTCAGAATGAAATAATTTATATATGAAAAATGATCAGAAAATCCAATCTATCCATCTGTACTGTTTTCATGCATGTCAAAACAACTTATAGCTGCTGTTTAGGACAAATCATATAAATGGCATTTGAATTTCACATATGGAGTTTGGATTTGAACTTAGGGTTCAAACCAACTTCATTTAACTTTGTTGCTAGCTGCATTAGCTCAAAACACCAGCATGTTGACATGTCATGATCATGCATCATAATGTGCATTGCATTGATTGTATTTCTTCTTTGTTTGTCGGTGCTTGTCCCCTCTCGGTAGACGATGTTCCGATGTTGTGATCGTTGACACTGATGAAGACCCAATGCTATGTTCAGAAGTGCCAGGCAAGCAAAACCCCCTTGTTCATTCCGATACAATCCCACTCTCTCGCTCCTGCTCTCTTATACTGCATTAGGACAACAACGAAATATTTGTTACTTGCTGCGGTAGCTGAACCCCTTATCCTCTGCATGACCTGTCATTGCCACAGTAAATAGATGAAACCCACTAGCATGAGTAGGAGTTGTTTGAGCCATGATGTGCCTACTCATTCATGCTTGTTTGTCATGCCTGCTATTCTTTAGAGTTGTGTCAGTCCGATTCATGGGGATGAATCGGAGGTGTGTGAACATGTCCTCTTTGTTGAGAGCTAAGTGTGTGAACACGATTTGGTAAAGGTAGCGGTGAGATGCCATGTAGGAGTACATGGTGGGTTGTCTCATTGCAGCCGTCCTCAGGAACTGAGTTCTGTGTTTGTGATCCATGAACAGTTACTACCACACATTGGGCTCCGGGCGCTCCAAGCTCTCTCGACTTATTAATCAACTTGATCTATGTCCAGGAGTTGCAACTAGTTTCTGGTGTTTGTAGGTAGTGTTAGTAGTCTACCAAGTGGCACCCGATACATGTGGGCTTGGGACAGACTAGGCACAGTGGCACGGTGTACCAAGTGGCACCCGGATGGTGGGCTTGGGAACCCTGCTCACATCGTTTGGGGCCGTGAGCGACACCCCGACCGGATCTCCTTGCGGATGGAACCCGAATAGGCGATAAACATGGACGAGAGACTTGTGTGGTTAGTCAGGTCGTGGCCAACACCCTCGCTGGGCTTTCGCTTGAAGCTTGCCGAGTACATGTCGTGTAAATGGCGGTAAGTGGTGAGAGAGTGTGTGAATAAGTACACCCCTGCAGGGTTAATATGATCTATTCGAATAGCCGTGCCGCGCTAAAGGACTTCTGGGTTGCCTATACGGTTCATAGACAAGTGAAAGTGGATACTCTAAAATGCGCAAGATAAGCGTGAGTGCTATGGATGGCGTTCTCGTAGGGAGACGGGAGCGGATCCATAGTGGTGTATTGTTATGGTGAATATATGGACTCGTGTGCGCCACCTCAAAAGAGTTACTTGCAGTAGTAGTTCAGGATAGCCACCGAGTCAAAGCTGGCTTCTTTGATTAAACCCCACCACCCCCTTTGTTGATACTGATGCATATGTAGATAGATCTGATGTAAGTCTTGCTGGGTACATTTGTACTCACGTTGCTTAATTTATGTTTTTGCAGAGAGACTTCAGTCTCGCTAGTAGTTCCACGTGGACTTCGACGTTTAGCTTGTTACCTCAGCTACGATCTTGTGCCCTCGGCAGGATCTGGTAGACAGGCAGGCTTCTCAGCCTTTTTCATTTGTAGATGTCTGTACTCAGACATGTTAAGCTTCCGCTTGTGCTTGACTTGTGTGCTCTGAATGTTGGGTCATGAGACCCATGTTTGTAATATCTCGCTCCTCGGAGCCTATTGAATAAAATACTTGAGTCGTAGAGTCATGTTGTGATGCCGTGTTGTATTTGCACATATCGAGCATATTGTGTGTATGTTATTGAAATGCTTGGTATGTGTGGGATCTGACTATCTAGTTGTTTATCCTTGGTAGCCTCTCTTACCGGGAAATGTCTCCTAGTGCTTCCACTGATCCCCTGGTAGCTCGCTACTGCTCCGGAACACTTAGGCTGGCTGGCATGTGTCCTTCTTCATTCCTGTGTCTGTCCCTTCGGGGAAATGTCACGCGGTGTCTACCGGAGTCCTGTTAGCCCGCTACAGCCCGGTTTACCGGAGTCCTGCTAGCCCAGTTGCTACAGCCCGGATTCACTCGCTGATGACCGACATGTTCGTTGTTGGGTCATGTATGCCTGTCCCTGTAAGTTAGTGCCACCTTGGGTTCACGACTAGCCATGTCAGCCCGGGTTCTTTGTCATATGGATGCTAGCAGCACTATCATATACGTGAGCCAAAGGCGCAAACGGTCCCGGGCCAGGTAAGGTGGCACCCGTGGGAATACCGTGCGTGAGGCCGCAAAGTGATATGATGTGTTACATGCTAGATCGGTGTGACTTAGGAACGGGGTCCTGACACAACTCTGCAGGAGACATCATCCTGCGAAGTCCACGATCCCAATTTCTATATGAGAGCCCCATGATGGTGATATCAGGAAACGAACAGTATGAGAATAGCGTCGAAAAATATACTGAGAGAGTCCCATCCCCGATCCACAAATCCAACCAAAAACAGACGAACCATCCATCACCCACCACAAACATCACAAGTGATCTAAACTCGTCTCTAACACAGGCAAGCCAACGCTATAATTGTAACCCGCCAGTGCAGAAGCAAACATGGGATCACCATTGGGAAATATTTGGCTTTGAGAATATCCCACCACAGAGTCCTGACACTAGTATTAAGAATACACCACTACCACTTAATGATTAGGCACTTATTCATAATAGAGGCGTTGAGAATGCCTAATCCCACAAGGTTTTTTGGTCGATAGATAATTTTCCATTTAACCATTTGGTACCTTATTTTATCATCCGCAATATTCCAGTAATAACTGATCCTGTGCTTATAAAAGCTAGCACGTGAACCCTCGGGGAGATGATAAAAGCCCATAATAACATAGGGAGAGAAGACAAACAAGCATTAATGAGGCAGACTCTACCTGCAGTCTAATTATACCTTCTGTCACGAGGTGAGGACACCGCAAGATTGAACCTACTACAAAGCACCTCTCCAATTGAAGATAAATCAATCTAGTTTGCCAAACCAAACAGATAGCTTGGAGAGAAATGTAAAGCTATAACAATCATGCATAATAAAGTTCAGAAAAGATTCAATTACTTTCAATGAATAATCTGATCATAAACCCACAATATCCCAACAAACACACCACAAAAGAAGCTTATGTCGAATAGAACTCCGAGGACAACATTGCATTGAAGACCATATATATATATATATATATATATATATATATATATATATATAGAGAGAGAGAGAGAGAGAGAGAGAGAGAGAGCCATCTGGCTAATCACTATGCACCCATAGGTCTATGGTGAACTACTCACACATCACCAGAGGTGCAGCAAGGTTGATGTAGAGGCCCTCCGTGATCGATTCCCCCTCTGATAGAGTAACGAAAAAGACATCCATATAGGATCACGGAAGAACAGAGACTTGCGGCAGTGAAGAAATTGTTTCGGTGGATGTTGTGGGGTTTTCCAATATTTGGTAATTTATAGCGCTGAAATTAGGTCAGGGAGTGCCCTATTGCCTTTCCGTCTCCTCGTAGGTCTTCTAGTCCCTCCCCGAAGCTTCTAGGGTCTTTTATGTCCAGAAAAAATCATCAAAAAGTTTGGTTGTGTTTGGACTTCGTTTGGTATAGATTTTCTGTAAAACCAAAAATAGGAAGAAAATAGCAAGTAGCACTAGGCACTGAGTTAATAGGTTAGTCCCTGAAATGATATAAAATTGCATATAAAATATCTAAGATTGATAATATAATAGCATGAAACAATAAAAAAATTATAGATACATTAGAGACGTATCAGCATCCCCAAGCTCAATTCCTGCTCGTCCTCAAGTAGGTAAATGAGAAAAATAGATTTTTTTTATGTTGAATGCTACTTAGCATGTCTATTATGTAATATTTTTACGGTATAGATATTGAGAAATGATGAAGTAATTGATATCAACATAATAATATCCATGAATATAGGAATGTAATCATTACTTTTTCAAAATATATGATGCTTAACGAATGTTATCCCTACTCATTGAATTATGTAAGCATGGAATGACTCCGCCTTCACCGCATAAATATAAATCATGAGCATCCGGTTTTCAAACCAAGCAATTGGATCATACTTTTTCATGCGCGTCAGCATTTTCAACTCCACTCAGTACATGAGCGTGAGCCATGGACATATCACTATAGGTGGAATATAATGTAGTGCTAGCGATTAATAAGGGAAGTCAAAAAGGAAGAAAGTCTCGCATCAAATTGGCAGATCGATTGGGAATGGTGAGGCCTTTCAATTGATATCTGTGCGAGGAGTAGGGATTTCCATGCAATGGATGCACCAGAACTATAAGTGTATGAAAGCTCAATACTGAAACTAAGTGTCGGATTTCGGGTTCCGGCAGACCCTCTAGATTCGAACAGTGGGGTGCGCACGCAGATTTCGCCCCCTACCAACCTGCACTTCACCGCCTCGCTAGGATCTAAGCTATGAAAAGAGCAAAACGAGAGACAGAGGGTTTATACTAGTTCGGGCCACCGTTGTGGTGTAATACCCTACTCTAGTTTGTGGTGTGGTGGATTGCCTCTTGGGCTGATGATGAACAATACAAGGAAGAACTGCCTCGCAAGGGGTTCTTGCGTTGGTGGTTCTGGCTAAGGTTCGATTCGTCCACCCCCTGCCTTGAGAGTGGCTAGTCCTATTTATAGGCAAGGGCCCTGGGCCTCTTCCCAAATATTGAGCGGGAAGGGCGCCAACAATTGGCCATTTTGAAGGGGAACATCTAGTACACTTATCCTGACTAAAGTTGGTCCTCGCCTGCCAAAGGCTCTGGTGGTGACGCCGGCTCGGGCTCCACGATGACCTCCGTCCTGCCGTTGCGATGGTCTTGGTCTTGTTGCACCGAAATGGATGCCTTTACTTGATACTCTTTCCTGCGCTTGCTCCCTATACACCAAAGAGGAAACAAGGACTCTGCGCAGGCCGGCGCCCGCCTGCCTTTGGTCGTCACGGCTCACGTCATGGGTACCTCGTGAAGTACCCCGCCATGATCTCTCCGCCTCCTCGCGAGCCAGCCTGAGGAGGCCGTGCCTGAGGAAGCTTCCTGTCGTCCGCCCCGCGAGGCTTGGCCCCTCGCGAGGGTCTTGAGCTTGCGCTGCTGAAGATGGACCGCGCTGGGCTGCCCCTTGAGTCACGCCGCAGGCCGCAGGCAGGCAAGTCTGGGGACCCCTGTTCAAGGCCGGCTCTGCCCTTCCTGAGGGCCAAGGGAGCACCTTCTATCTACTCTTCGTGGGCGCCATTGCTGCCAGTCTGGTGCCTCCCTTTTCTGAGTTCTTCCTCTCTGTCCTCCGCCATTACAACTTGCAAGCTCTGCACCTCCATCCCAACTCTGTCCTTCTTCTGGCGATCTTCACATACTATTGCGAGGCTCACGTCGGAGTGCAACCCTCAGTGGCCTTGCTGCGCCACTACTTCTCCCTCCGGCCTTCTCGTGGTCCCCTCTCTGTGTGCGCGAGCTTTGTCGCGTATGGCGGCTCCAACGCCATCTCAAAGCCCGGGAAGCGGATTGAGGGCTTCAGGAGCAAGTGGGTCATGGTAGATGCCGGGCGCATCCACCCTCGGCTGATTCTGCCCACGGAGCAGCCCACGAGCTCCGATGATTGGTCTCGCGCGGAACTTGCGGACCCCCGTGCAAAGCCGGTGTTGGAGAAGATGGACGCGGATCTGAGGCCGGGCAACATGGCGGCGGCGAAGCTGACTGGTGTGTCGCTCCCGAGGGAGTTCCTTAAGCATCAGGTGGCCCTGCTTCGTAAGTACTCGCTTCCGCTGTGGAGGACCAGCCTGAGCCCCGTGGTCTTGGCCAACGAAGATCTGGCCGCGGTCTTCCAGTGTTTGGTCGGACGAGACGTGGCGAGGCTGGAGGGCGCCCCTGTACCCTTGTTCCTTCGGGATGATTGGGAGCAGGTGGTGGACTCCATGCCCGTCTTCAATGGGGACGGGCCCGTGCCCACTCAGGTTCCCGAGGACCTGGCGGCCCTGGCGACGGTGAATGTGTCCTCCAATGACTCCAGCGAAGAGGAGGAAGAAGAGGAGCGGGAGGAAGGGCTTGACTCCGATGCTACCGACGGGGAGTCGCGAGCGCCCCTCCCCCGGCGCAGGTCCCGTGCTCTCCGCCTCTCGCCGAGCGACGACGAGGATGGCGACGAGCGGGGCGGCAAGAGCTTGCCCCCGATCCGGAAGAAGGACAGGACTGGGCTGGTCCCCCTCGGGTCTGCCCTGGCTCCGAGGCGACCCACAGACGCGCCTCCTGCTTCCGAGCCTCTCGAGGCTGATCCCAGCAGTCGGCTCTCGGGCTTCAAGTACGGCCGAAGGTTACTCGAGCTCACGAGCGGCGACCAGTAAGTGCTTGATTCTTGTTTTATTCTCTGCTTTGTCGCTGAGGCTTGATGTCTGTATCTCTTGGCTAGGCTGGCGCCTGCGGCGAAGAAGCTGAAGGAGGCTCCTGAGGTTCCGTCTCGGGAGGCGCCTCTGCCCGCTGAAGAAGGTGACTGCGAGGCACGGGCTTCTCCTACCCGGTCGTCCTCGCGAGGCTTGTTGGAGCTGGCTGGGGCGAGCTCAGCCCCCATGGCCCAAGCGACTCCTGAGGTATCCTTGCCTGATGCCACCGCCACAACTGTTGGGGTGCAGGAAGTCCCGCCCGTGGTTACGCTGCCGTCCTCTCCTCGTACTCAACCAACTGCTGTCTCTCCGACTCCTTCCACTGTCCTGGATTGTGCTACTTCTGAACTGGACCGGCTGCGGCAAGATCTTCTGGGCGCAGACCCTCGCTTGGTGGCCGGGCGCTTGGAGCTGGCTTCTGGCTGGATTTGCTCCGATGCTTCGATTCGGGCGGCACTGGTTCAGGCCTCGACGGCCTGCGACTAGGAGAAACTGTCCGTCGTTGAGGCGAAGGCTGCTCGCAACGTCGCCTTGGGGGAGGCAGCCGATGCCCAAGGTCGCTGCAAGGCGCTGGAGAGCGAGCTGCAGGGCCTGCGGGACTAGCTTGCCAAGGAGGTCCACATTCGCCAAGAGAAGGAGGAAGACTTGAAGGCTCGCGAGGGGGCCGTCAAGGACCGAGGCGCCAAGCTTAACAAGTGCCGTGACCGCCTAGGCGCACTGGAACAGGAGTTGGAAGCGAGGAAAGTCGAGCTGGATGGCAAGGCGCGGGTCCTTGCCGAGGACCACGAGGCCTTCACGGAGATGCAGGCGAAGGCTCGCGGCTTGCTGAGGACGCTTTACGACAGCGGCCTGGAGAGCCCGCTAGCCGGTGCCGAGGATGGCCCCGCCAAGCTGCTCCCCTTCCTGGTCCATGCTCTTGAAGATGTCACCCTTGGCCTTGGCCCTACGGCTGAGGCCAAGGCGCGTGTCCTATCTTTCTGCAGTGGACGCGGGTCCTTACCCACATCTACCTTCGCGATCCCAACGTCGACCTTGACAGCCTGCTGCAGCCAGCGAGCGGCGAGCTCGCCGCTGCCGTTGCTGAGGCCGTGAAGGGTCGTGCGGAGGCAATGCTGGGGAAGTTCCGGGCCTTCAAAGACTAAGCGAAGCGGCGTGCCCGGTCCTGCGGTAGGCTCCGCCGCCAACAAATGACTCGCTGCCGCTCTGCTCGCTTTCAGCTCCTGCAACATGCATCGTGCCTCGGGGAGGCGTTTAAACTTGTGTTTGGTGTAGTGATAACAATTATGGACTGTAATATTTGCTTTTGAATTCCTTGAGATTTGCGCTCTTCCTAGTTGCTTATGTTCTACGCCGGCAGAGCCCGGCCCCGTGCATACCTCAGCTGCCGTTAGCCCCGACCTGAAACCAGGACGGGACCGAGGAGTGAGGGGCTATGTGACAAGTTAGGCTCCTGAGTCGCGATGCTCAGGAGTCCCCCTTGGCGCACGAGCAACAAGTAGGGAGGTGAGATGTGTGGGTAAATCTACCATTCTACGTCTGCAGAGACCGGCCCCGCGCATACCTCAACCGCCGTTAGCCTTTCGGAACTAAGGAGTGAGGGGCTACGTGACTAGTTAGGCTCCTGAGTCGCGGTGCTCAGGAGTCCCCCTTGACGCCCAAATGGCCT
The DNA here is from genome assembly GCA_021605145.1 of Aegilops bicornis. Lineage (NCBI taxonomy): Eukaryota > Viridiplantae > Streptophyta > Magnoliopsida > Poales > Poaceae > Aegilops > Aegilops bicornis. Next base: position 510,462,895 of record CM038669.1, on the reverse strand, counting down.
TCGTACCTTGGCTCCGCTGGGTGGCGTACGTCTGTGCGTGACCCAGGCGCAGCCCCCGTGCCCAGCCCCCTCGCGCGGCACTCCCGAGGGGAGGCGTTGCGATGAGGCCAGACACTGAGCTCTGGCTCCCTGAGGTTGATGCGGCCGGGGGCCACCCTCAGTTGTTTATCTCCAGCGCGGAGCATAGCGCTTCCGTATGTGTACGGGCATAGCCACTCCTCGGCAGTGTCGTCAGCCAGCGCGGAGCATGGTGCTTCCACTGGTGCATGGGAGGGGGCTCCCATTCGGGAGGAGCCCCCGGGGCGTGTACAGCCCCGCCCTGACACGTGGCTGGCACGGTAGGGCCTGAGGAGGTGTATCTGGGCACCCGTGAGCCAGCGCGGGACTCACGGGGCCCTACCTCAAGGCGGGTTGCGCCTGGCACTAGGCCTTAACTTGTGATGTGTTCCTGCAAATTTGGACAGATGCCAATGCTCTACGTCCTTGGGTCCCGACCCTCGAGCGGGTCTCAGCCGTCGCTGGTTTGCCGTGGACAAAGCCAGAGGGTGAGGGCTGGAGGGCCAGTAGGAGCCCTAAGTCGCGATGCTCAGGTAACCCCCCTTTAACGCGCAAGCTTGGTTAGATGCCGACGCTCTACGTCCTCGGGTCCCGGCCCTCGAGCGGGTCTCAGCCGTCACTGGTTTGCCGTGGACAAAGCCAGAGGGTGAGGGCTGGAGGGCCAGTAGGAGCCCTGAGTCGCGATGCTCAAGTACCCCCCCTTTAATGCGCAAGCTTTGTTAGATGCCGACGCTCTACGTCCTCGGGTCCCGGCCCTCGAGCGGGTCTCAGCCGTCGCTGGTTTGCCGTGGACAAAGCCAGAGGGTGAGGGCTGGAGGGCGAGTAGGAGCCCTGAGTCGCGATGCTCAGGTACCCCCCCCCCCTTAACGTGCAAGCGGCCGACATGAAGGAAGAAGAGATGCCGCGGACAGGCATCAAATAACAAGCATGATGGGTCGAATGCATGGCCCGAAAATAAACACAAGAGGGGTACATGCCGCTGGGTCTGACCCGAGCGACTTGGGGATGATGCAGCCCGGGGGGCGCCCCCAACAAGGTGAGGTAAAAGCATGAACAAAAGGGATACATGCCGCAGGGACGGACCCATGCGGCCTGGGAATAGTGCAGCCCTGGGGGCGCTCCCAGCTGGAAACGAAACTTGAAGGATGTCACCTGATAGCGTTGAAGACGAAGGGGTGTTGAAGTAGCGGACGTCGTGGGCTGCGGAAGCCGATCCTCACGAGCCCCCAGGCCCAGGAGCCTCGGGAGGCTCCGGAGGCGCTGGTGGCTCCTCGCGAACCATCTCCATCTCCGCCAGGACTGCTGAACGCCTGGCCTCCTAAGCCTCCAGGATGCTTCCCATGAGGTGCTGGCGCACAACAGCCGTGTTCGGCAAGCCGTAGGGCATGCGAACGTAGCTGTGGGGTGGGCCTTCGCAGCGCTCCACGCGTGAGGGCCAGAAGCGCTCCTGAGAGGCGGCTCGGTTGAGCCCTGGGATGTCGATGCAGATGCGCAGCCCACCATCCTCGCCTGGATGGGGAGCTGCGGCGGGTAAGCGGCGTCTGCCACTCATGACTCTTGACTCCTGCAAATCCTGCTTGATCTGACTGACGAACTCCTGAGGGTTTGGCCCTCCTTGCCTTGCTCCTTCCTGGGGGAAACGTGCTCTGAAACACGCCTCCAAGTGGTGCCCAAGCGCCTCCCTCGTGACCTTAGCAAGGTCGGTGGCCCTCCAGGGGGGAGCCCCCAAGCCCTGCTTGAATAGGGCGCCGGGCGCGCCTTCCTATACGACAGAAGGAGGTGCCCCCTGAGCAGGCGCAGATCCTGAGGGGCCTACCTCCCGAGGGGTCGGGCCTGGCGATGTCTTCTTCTTCTTGGGAGCGGTTTCAGAGAGCCTCCCGCTCCCGCGATCTGGGTCTTCAAGTGATGCAGCCTGAAAAGCTCGCTCCAGGGAGCACACTGCGTCTCTTTCTTCACAGGGCACCGTGAGGACTCCGCCACTTCCTGGCATCTTGAGGACGTTGTAGCCGTGATGAGTCACGGCCATGAACTTGGCGAGCGCTGGGTACCCGAGAATGGCGTTGTATGGCAGGCGAATGTGAGCGACGTCGAGGTCGATGAGCTCGGTGTGGTAGTTGTTGCGCACCCCAAAGGTGACTGGGAGGTGGACCTGCCTAATTGGAACTGTGGAGCCGTCGGTGACTCCGGAGAAAGGCTTGGTTGGCTGAAGCTGATCGTAAGGCACTTGGAGATTGTTGAATGTCTCTACGGACAGGACGCTGAGCCCTGCCCCACCGTCGATGAGGGTCCTGGTGACTTGCACGTTGCTGATGACTGGGGAGCAAAGCATCGGGAGGACTCCGTCTGTGGCCGCGCACTTGAGCTGATCAGCTGACCTGAACGTGATGGCGCATGCCGACCACATGAGAGGGAGCGTGGCCTCGAGCCTAGGTAGGACTGCATTCACTTCACGGGCGAACTGCTTGAAGATGCACTGAGAGGCTGGGGCTTGAGCTCCGCCCAGGATGCAGGCGATCGCGCGTGGCGGCAGTGGAGGGAGGCATGTGTTTCCTTGCGGACGATCCTCGCGAGGCTGATCCCTCCAGTCTCCCTCGCGAGGCTGGCCCTGCCAGGGATCCTCGCGAGGTCGGTCGCGCCACCCTTGGCGAGGCCCGCGGTCTTCCCAGCGTCCTGCGTTTCTTCCTCCTCCTCGGTCGTAGCCTCGATCGTTGCGGTCGGGGCGTCGGCCTGTCCTCCCTTCTCACATGGCTCGGAGCTCTTGACATTCTTTGGTGTTGTGGGTGTGGAGGTCGTGGTACACACAGTACCGGCTGCCTTTGAAAGACTCTGGCTGGTCTCTACCCCACTTGGTGTCTGGCTCTGCCGCGAGCACGGCAGCCCCCTTGCGCTTCACGTCCTTGGTCTTGGATTTCTTCTCTTCTGGGTCTGCGGCTGGCAGCTCGAGGAGGGAAAGGGGCCCTTCCTCAGCCCAGGCGCACTTGGTCGCCAAGTTGAACAGCTCCAAGGAAGTGCACAGATCTTCATGCATCACCAGCTCCTCCTTCATCTTGATGTCGCGCACGCCGTCGGAGAAGGCTGAGATGATGGCCTCCTCGGTCACCTTGGTAATCTTGAGACGTGCGTTCTTGAAGCGCTAGATGTACTTCTGCAGGGTCTCCCCTGGTTGCTGCTTGATGCAGCGCATGTCGCTCACGGCGGGTGGCCGGTCGTGAGTACCTTGGAAGTTGGCGATGAAACAGGTGCGCATCTCGTCCCAGGAGGAGATCGTGCCAGGGGCCAGGTTCAGGAGCTAGGTGCAGGGCCCATCCTTGAGTGCCATGGGAAACCAGTTCGCCATGACCTTCTCGTCCCCGTTGGCGGCTTCGATGCCCAGCTCGTAGAGCTGGAGGAACTCCGCAGGGTCGGCTGTGCCGCCGTAGCGGGGAGGCAGGTCTGGCTTGAACTTGCAGGGCCACGCGACGCTGCGCAGCTCGGTGGTGAAGGCGAGGCAGCCTGCTGTGGCCACGGGAGGCCTAGGGTGACGAGGATCTGGTCTTGCGAGTCCCCATGCGCTGCAGCTAGGAGCAGAGCGGGGTCTTTGTGTGTTGGAACAGGAGCGTGGTCGCGACGGGCCGGAGCAGGGAGCACTCGGGCAGCTTCTTGGGGGCGAGGGACCTCTTGGCAGCTCTGCTCTTGCTGCGCTGGCGCCGGACGGAGCGGGTTCCGCCCAGGGGCCACGCGCCTTGGGGCCAGGGCGCCTTCTTGAGGGGGAGGCGGCTGAGGCGCCCCCGGAGCTTCATCGCCCGCGCGGGGCGGGGCGTGGTGCAGTGAGAAAGACGGCGCAGGGGAGCCCCCTGCAGCGCGGACGAGCTCGGCGACGCGGTCGAGCCACTCTTCGTAAACGTTGTCGACAGGGCGGTAGCGCAGGAGCTTGTTTGCCACGATGAGTGCAGCTCGAGCCTCCATGGCCGCGCGGGGCACGCGGGACGAAGAACCAGCCGGAGCGAGCGAGGGAGTAGCAGTGCGGCCGTCTCGCCTCGTGGACGGGTGCTAGGATGATGCTTGCTGCTCGTTCCCCACTGGGCCGGTGGCGGCGTTGACGGCAGGCGATGGGGAACGGCGGGGGCGCCTATCGACGGGGGCCGTCTGGGCGACGCAGGAAGCGAGAGCGGCACGGCGCTCGGCGCGGGCCCGACGGGCGTCCGACATGGATGCGATGGTCGATGAAGAACAGGGCGGCGGAAGACGAATTCCGGTGCACCCCTACCTGACGCGCCAAATGTCGGATTTCGGGTTCCGGCAGACCCTCTAGATTCGAACACCGGGGTGCGCGCGGAGATTTCGCCCCCTACCTACCTGCATTTCACCGCCTCGCTAGGATCTAAGCTATGAAAAGAGCAACACGAGAGACACATGGTTTATACTAGTTCGGGCCACCGTTGTGGTGTAATACCCTACTCTAGTTTGTGGTGTGGTGGATTGCCTCTTGGGCTGATGATGAACAATACAAGGAAGAACAGCCTCGCGAGGGGTTCTTGCATTGGTGGTTCTGGCTAAGGTTCGATTCGTCCACCCCCTACCTTGAGAGTGGCTAGTCCTATTTATAGGCAAGGGCCCTGGGCCTCTTCCCAAATATTGAGCGGGAAGGGCGCCAACAATTGGCCATTTTGAAGGGGAACATCTAGTACACTTATCCTGACTAAAGTTGGTCCTCGCCTGCAAAAGGCTCTGGTGGTGACGCCGGCTCGGGCACCACGATGACCTCCGTCCTGCCATTGCGACGGTCTTGGTCTTGTTGCACCAAAATGGATGCCTTTACTTGATACTCTTGCCTGCGCTTGCTCCCTATACACCAAAGAGGAAACAAGGACTCTACGCAGGCCGGCACCCGCCTGGCGCCCTCCTGGCTTTGGTTGTCACGGCTCACGTCATGGGTACCTCGTGAGGTACCCCGCCTTGATCTCTCCGCCTCCTTGCGAGCCAGCCTGAGGAGGCCATGCCTGAGGAAGCTTCCTGTCGTCCGCCCCGTGAGGCTTGGCCCCTCGCGAGGGTCTTGAGCTTGCGCTGATGAAGATGGGCCGCGTTGGGCTGCCCCTTGAGCCACACCGCAGGCCGCAGGCAGGCAAGTCTGGGGACCCCCGTTCCCAGAACGCCGACACTAAGTGGTCCAACTTGCTTGCTCATGAAGACCTCATGCATTTTGAGGAATCTCGTCATCAGAATATACAAGTCAAGTTCTATAATGTAAAAATTCTCACTAGTATATGAAAGTGACAAATCAGGAGACTCTCTATATGAAGAACTGTTGGGGAACGCGGTAATTTCAAAAAAAATCCTACGATCACGCAAGATCTATCTAGGTGATGCATAGCAACGAGAGGGGAGAGTGTGTCCATGTACCCTCGTAGACTGAAAGCGGAAGCGTTTAGTAATGCGGTTGATGTAGTCGAACGTCTTCGCGATCCAACCGATCCAAGTAACGAACGTACGGCACCTCCGCTTTCAGCACACATTCAGCTCGATCACGTCCGTCGTGCTCTTGATCCAGTTGAGGACGAGGGTGAGTTCCGTAAGGACGACGGTGTGGCGATGGTGATGATGATGTTACCGGTGCAGGGCTTCGCCTACGCACTACGGTGATATGATCGAGGTGTGTAATTATGGAGGGGGGCACCGCACACGGCTAAGGCAAAACTTGGTGTGTTCTAGGGTGCCCCTGCCCCCGTATATAAAGGAGGGAGGAGGAGGAGGCCAGCCCCCTAGGGGCGCGCCAAGAGTATGGAGTCCTACTAGGACTTCCAAGTCCTAGTAGGATTCCCATTCCTTTTAGGAGTAGGAGAGAAGGAAAGAGGGAAAGAGAGAGGGAGTAGGAAAGGGCAAGGGGGGCGCTGCCCCCTTCCCCTAGTCCAATTCGCACCAGTGGGGGGTGAGGGAGTCCTGGATTAAGGGGTCCTCGGACAGCCGTACTATATACTTTGGCCGGACTGTTGGACTATGAAGATACAAGATTAAAGACTTCATCCCGTGTCCGGATGGGACTCTCCTTTGCGTGGAAGGCAAGCTTTGATATTCGGATATGTAGATTTCCTTCTCTGTAACCGACTCTGTGTAACCCTAGCCCCTCTGGTGTCTATATAAACCAGAGGGTTTAGTCCGTAGGACAACAACAATCAGAATCATAGGCTAGCTTCTAGGGTTTAGCCTCTACGATCTCGTGGTAGATCAACTCTTGTAATACTCATATCATCAAGATCAATCAAGCAGGAAGTAGGGTCTTAACTCCATCGAGAGGGCCCGAACCTGGGTAAAACATCGTGTCCCCTGCCTCCTGTTACCATTAGCCTTAGACGCATAGTTCGGGACCCCCTACCCGAGATCCGCCGGTTTTGACACCGACGTTGGTGCTTTCATTGAGAGTTCCTCTGTGCCATCCTAATAAGTCTTGATGGCCTGCCTCATTATCAAGGATAACATTACCTCCGGAGGATCCTTGGCTGTAGGCCAAACTCTCCGGCTGGGCGATTTTGTCATGGCTGCCCGTTTCACTGTCACACCGACGATGACATCACAGGTCATCAAATAAAACCTCCGTGTCAGCCCGGAATTCACCGAGCAGATGGATCCAATGGAGCTCTCCTCCTTGAACGAGCTCTTGGATCGCATCGCCGCCCTGGGGGTCTCAATGGATTATGATCGGATCGGGCTTAAACCCAACCTAAGGGAGATTAACTCTCCGCTGGCCACGCATCAGATAGCGGTGGTGGAGGAACAAACCGACAATTCTTCCTCTATTTTGAGGACGAACTATGTCCGGATTCCCGAGCTCTCTGAGCCGGATACCCGTTTACGGGAGAACGTGGCCCGGGATCCGAAGTTAGAATCGGACAACGGGCCCCAAATATTGGGCAATATCCTGGAGCCCGAGCTGCCAAGCTCAGGAGCTCCTTCGCCTCGGGGTTCCAGATTGGATCAAGACGTGGACTTAATTTCACCCACCCACCCGGATGCAAGCGATCTTTCCCATATCAGAGAAGAGCCCCAAGAGACAGTACACCACTTCTGGGCCAGATTCCTCCTTATAATGAGCAAGGTTAAGGACTGTCACGAGGAAGACGCAATCTCATTCTTTTGAAAAAATTGCACGGACAAGGGAATTCTCAATGCCATAAGTTGTCGTGACATAGCACACTTTCCCGACCTGGCAGACATAGTACAGAAGTACTGTGCGATGGAAAGCGCCTGGAAGACCCAAACAAAATTCTGGGATCCTTCGGCCCTAACTAAACCCCTCGTGTGAACTAAAAGGGTGCGCTCTCGCAAGTCACCCAATAGAATTACAAAGAAGCCAAAGCCCTCTACAGGGCGTGGAACTGTACTGGAGGGATGGCTCAATAGGCCATGCAAAATTCACAGCACACTGGACACCATACCAACACACAGCCTTAGAGCATGTTGGATACTCCGGCAGGTAGCCAAGAGCGGCGAGGACCTTCTCATCGACAATACCGCAGAACACCATCCCGCAGAAAATAACAGTAGGATACTGACCGTCTTCAAGACTTTTGCCTCAAACAACAGGCGCAAGCGAGCACTCCACAGCCTCACCGAAGTGTGCCACGTCGCATCAATAAACCCGTGGAACGATACGACCATAACCTTGAATGCCAGCGACGAACCTCAATTCCGAACAGTCGGAGCACCAGCCGCTTTGGTCCTTAGTCCAATAGTGGACAGAATCCGGCTTACTAAAGTGCTGATGGACGGCGACAGCGGATAAAACCTCATCTATGAGGAAACTCTTAACAAGATGGAAATAGATAAGAGCCACATTGAGCAAAGCAGCACGACCTTCTGGGGAATCATCCCTAGTCGGGAGGCCAGATGCGCAGGGAAAATCACATTGGATGTGGTACTCGGCACACCCAAGAGTTATAGGTCCAAAGAAATCACATTCCAAGTGGCCCCATTTAGCAGTGGATACCACGCCCTTTCGGGGCGAGAGGCATTCAAAAGCTTCCAAGCTATACCCCTTTACGGGTACATGAAACTCAAGATGCCGGGGCCCAATGGGATCATCACTCTAGCCAGTGATCCGGACATAGCACTCCGTGCCAAAAATAAAACTGTCGTACTAGCCCTGGAGGCATTGTCCGAAGCCCTTGCGGCCAAAGAGTTAACTGTGTTGCGTTCCGTAGTGGACAGGGACGACGTGATACTCGACAAACGACTCAAGTCCACCTCTTTCAAGCCAGCAGATGAAATAGTCAAATTCCAGGTCCACCCAACAGACCCTACAAAAATGGCATCAATTGGGGCACAGCTGGAACCCCACAATAGACGCTGCACTGCGAGAGTTCCTGAGCGAGAATTGGGACATTTTCGCCTGGCATTCTTCAGACATGCCAGGTATCCCACGCAGGCTAGCCGAACATAGCCTAAACATACTAAAGGGATACAAGCCGGTCAAACAGACTCTTCAGCGCTTTCTAGAACCCAAGCGACAAGCCATGGGAGAGGAGCTAGCCAAGTTACTTGAGGCCGGTTTCATTAGAGAAATAAAACATCCGGACTGGCTAGCAAACCTGGTGATGGTACCAAAGAAGGACAAATCTTGGCACCTATGCATCGATTTCAAAGACCTTAATAAGGCTTGCCCTAAGGATCCCTTCCCCCTCCCCCGCATCGATCAAATTATCGACGCTACCACAGGACATGATGCATTGTGTTTCCCGACGCATACTCCGGATACCATCAAATCAAGATGGCGGAGTCCGATCAAGCCGCAACGGCATTTATCACTCCATACGGCCCCTTCTGTTTTAACACCATGCCTTTCGGGCTCAAAAACGCCGGTGCAACCTATCAACGCATGATTCAGACATGGCTGGAAACACAAATCGGCAAAACTATGGAGGCTTATGTAGACGACGTGGTCATTAAAACCAGACACGTCGAATCATTAATAGACAACTTGAGGCTTATGTTCGACAATCTCCGAACATACGACATCAAGCTCAACCCGGAGAAATGCGTTTTCGGCATACCAGCCAAAAAACTCTTGGGATTTATTGTCTCTAATAGAGGAATCAAAGCAAATCCGGCTAAAATCCGAGCTCTGTTATAGTTGGCTACCCCAACAGACGTCAAGCAAATCCAGAAATTAACTGGATGCGTGGCTGCCCTAAGCCGCTTTATCTCCCGATTAGGAGAAAAGGCGCTACCTCTTTATCGCCTTCTTCGATGCACCGAACACTTCGAGTGGACGGATGCGGCTACGGCAGGGCTGGAGGAAATAAAAGCCCTCTAGGCCACCAACCCAATTCTGGCAGCGCCAAATGTCGGCGAATCCATGTTGCTATACATAGCTGCAATACACCAGGTTGTAAGCGCAGTGCTCGTCGTAGAACGAGAGATAGATGGACATAAATTCCCATTACAAAAGACGGTATACAACGTATCCACCGTCCTCACTCCATGCAAGTCACGGTACCCACATTATGAAAAGATAGGATACGCGGTCTTCATGGCATCCCGAAAACTACGACACTACTTCCAAGAGTGTTCAATCACGGTGGCCTTCGAAGTACCACTCAATGACATAATAAATAACCGCGATGCCACGGGCCGGATTGCAAAATGGGCTATCGAGCTCCTCCCGTTCGACATAACATACAAACCACGGCGGGCCATTAAGTCGCAAGTACTGGCTGACTTCGTCGCCGAATGGACAGAAGCCGAACTCCCTAAAGAGTACCGCGCGTACTCCAATTGGATCATGCACTATGACGGCTCTAAGATCCTAGCTGGTCTGGGGGCTGGTATCGTCCTGACGTCCCCCACCGGAGATACAGTCCAATACGTAGTCCAAATACTTTACACAGATTCCAACTATCCAGCAGAGTATGAGGCTCTATTGCCCGGTCTTCGGATGGCAGTCTCCATGGGCATTCAACGTCTTGAAGTACGAGGGGATTTAACTCTCGCAATATCTCAAATAAATGGAGACTTTGACGCCAAGGACCCGAAAATGGCGGCTTACTGTAACGCCGTTCTCAAAATGTCAGCTCGATTCGAGGGGCTCGAATTCCACCATGTGGTTCGAGAAAACAATCAAGCGGCGGATATCCTTGCCCGCATCGGCGCTAAACGTGACCCCGTCCCACCAAATATCTTTTTGGAAAGGCTGTTCAAGCCATCTATGGTATAGGAAGGGGAGTCCGGCAACACTAATCCGGATCCGCATACAACCCCAGATCCCGAACAATCTGACGTAATTGGAGGCTCCGCCACCGAGATCACACCCTCGGCCCACGTAATTATGGCGGTCATCGCCCCGTGGGCAGAACCTTCCTAGCTTACTTAAATAGGCAGGAACTCCTAGAGGACCAAAATGAGGCACGCTGCATTATGCGACGCTCTAAAGCCTACAAAGTCCACGAGGGAGAGCTTTATAAGAAAAGCGCAACCGGAGTACTCCAAAGGTGCATCTCCGAAGAGGAAGGACGGCAGCTCTTGGTTGAAATTCATGCCGGACTCGGCGGCCACCATGCCGCAGCTCGGGCGCTCATAAGCAAGGCCTTCCGTACAGGTTTCTACTGGCCGACAGCACGGGCAGACGCACAAGACCTTGTCCAACACTACGTCGGTTGCCAGCTTTTTGCAAATCAAAGCCATATGCCGCCCACCGCCCTCCAAACAATCCCCATCACTTGGCCCTTTGCGGTCTGGGGGCTCGATATGGTTGGACCCCTTAAAGGAGGAAGCCATAAGAAGAAATACCTGTTGGTCATGGTCGATAAATTCACCAAATGGATAGAAGCCAAACCGGTTAAAACGGCCGAATCCGGACCAGTGATAGACTTTATATCCGTGGTCGTACACCGCTACGGTGTCCCCCACAGCATCATCACCGATAATGGCTCTAACTTTACAGCCGATGAGGTGAAAACTGGTGCAGCAAAATGGGCATAAAACTTGATTATGCTTTCGTCTATCACCTCCAAACAAATGGTAAAGTCGAACGAGCGAACGGTCTCATTATGAGCAGCATCAAACCCAGACTAGTGCGATCCTTGAAGGAATCAGATACGCACTGGGTCGAGGAGCTTGACTCCGTATTATGGGGGTTGCGGACCACGCCGAATCGCACAACCGGATACACACCATTTTTTATGGTGTATGGTGCAGAGGCAGTGCTACCCTGCGATATCATCCATGATTCACCTAGAGTGCGCATGTACGGAGAGAGAGAAGCCAAGCTGGATCGGCAGGACAGCTTAGATGCCCTGGAGGAGGAGCGCGACGTCGCGAAGGTCCGTTCCGCATTCTATCAACAGCAAGCTCAAAGGTATCAAAGCAGAGAAGTGCGGGCCAAAACTTATAATATTGGCGAACTCGTTCTACGCCTACCAGAGAAGAAAAAGGACAAGCTAAAGCTAAAATGGGAGGGCCCCTTCATCATTGACAAAGTTCTCACTGGAGGTGCGTACCGTCTGCGCGATGCATCAGATAATCGACTCGAGCCGAACCCATGGAACGAGGCCATACTCCGAAGATTCTATGCCTAGCGCCGAATTCCGTGTTTGTCTCCTTACCTTCGTCTTCCCTTCTAAATTATATCCTCTCTCTCTCTCCTTTTGCATTTATAGCCTTTTAGACCTAAGTATGCTTTGACCGCACACTCTGGCCGCGCTTTGCACGCTCATCATACCTGGGGGCTTCTTATATAGAAGCTTATTTGTCTTATGGGCTTCATGCCCACCACATATGTGTCACTTCCACGTATGTGCCTTTTTTCACCACTATATGCATCGATATGACTTAAGTTTTGGCCAAGCTGGGTTGCCTGGCTCTTGTGTTTATGCCCTACGTTCCTGTTAATTCGGCTAGGGCATGAGGGGAGCACCTCTGCGATTGTTTCCGGATCAGCCGGATGTGTACCTCAGACTGGGTGAAGCCGAAAGCTAGCATTCTTAAGAGAATATTCGGTCGGTGAACAAAATATGTATTTTTCTATTACAAAACATGCCCCCCAGACGCTTATATCCTGCGTAAATTTTCGCAGTTCGGACATGTACATCGATGCATGACACCCAAGGAAAGGAACCCTTAACGGAAGTATTCTCCCTGGAAGATGTTTCTTACTACCCATGTAATATAACATAACTAGTTGGGTACTTGTCTGTTCAAGCACTTATAACCCCTACTCCTGGTTTCCACGCGTGCCCCGGTTTTTACATAACCGAGCGGGTATTCAGATAAACTCCGACTGTCGGGTCCAGAGGTTGAAGCGAAAAGGTCGCCCAAGACAAATGATTTACAATCCGGCTAGGGACAAAATATGTCCTTCGAAGTACAATGTCACTTAGATTGACTGAATTCTTCTTCTATACCATCCAATAGGGTGTCTAGTCTACAGTCCTATTGGGAATACTTAGCGGCTAATGCTACTTGGTCATACACCAGATGTACAGGGATCTCCTTCACATCTGACCCTACAGGTCCGACCTCGGCCATATGGTTCGGGTCAGCCTTGGTGTACCGCGTCTTCACCATGGCCTAGGCTTCCCTTGCGCCTTGTCGGCTGGCCGAAATCTTCCATAATCAGAAGCGCTACCGCACTCCCGATAACATCTCCATAAGCTCCCTCATGCCTCCTGGAAGGGAGGCGGATGGCCATAAGGCTTGGGCAATGTCCCGCACCACTTGCCGAACTTGTTCGTGTAGTTGTGAGAGCTCCGGCAGAAGATCGCCTGCAGATCCGGGCATTTCCTCTTCAGGACGACCTCTCAGCACGCCGACAGACATAATTCTGTTAGCATCTCTTCTTCGCCAAACTTTATAGTGATTCGTCAGAACACTTACTGAATATGCTGCGTCGAAGCCTCCTATTCTCCTTCACGGAGTCAGCAAGCTGGGCCCAAACATACTTTAATTCGATGTCTAGCCGGACGTTCGCGTCGTGGAGAGTATTTTTCTCCTTTATAACCTTGGTAAGCACACGCTGGCCAGCCTTCAGCTGTCGCCGAACATGTTGCTCATCCTAGGGTACGATCTCCGGATTGCCTCCGGATTGTCTGCAAGTTCTCTTGTTAGAATCGCATTCCTGTCGAATACTTAACTGGTATATACCACGACATTACTCTCGTTTAAATGCAAACATTACCAGATTGCCGCCGTAGTTGGGCCTTGCACTCCTCCAGCTCTTTGGATAGCTGGCTATTCTTCTCTGTCAAAATCTATGCACACAAGGATCCTTAAATCAGTTGTGCCAACTGTTTCAAGTCTCAGGGGCTACTAATATATACACTCATCAAATTTTCTTACCTGTATATCCTTCACGTACTGGTCCGTGGCCCTGGCTAGGCCACCTTGAGCAGCCCGGATGTACGTGTCCCCCGAGTTGAAGGCATCGAACGCCTCTTCAGGGAAATTAGGGTCGCATAGTGCCGCCCGTCAGCGCCTATGATTTATGGCGCTCTCCACTTCGGAGTTGGTAGCGGAAAATATATCCGCATCCTCTATAGGAGGATCGTCCGTGTTGACCTCCGCCCTTGAGTCCGGCCTCGGATTCCGGCTGGTGGAAGCGTGACCGGGAGGCTCTCCGGATACAGTCCGACGAGCGCTCTTTCTGTCATAAGGCAGAAGACATCGTGATATTTTAACAATGATAACTTCATGGCAGGTTTTTAAACATACCTTTGCAACGGCGTCTCGGTCCTGACCGCCTTCCTTTTAAGCCTACCCTGCTTCGGTGCCCCTTGTTGGTGAGTCACCGCGGGTTTAGCTTGGCGCCCCGATGGCCTTCCCTGTAAGACACAATACATGTGCGGTGGGTGAAGTGTAAAGAGGGAATCCTTTTTGGAAGTCGGGACTGTGGCTTTACTTACCTGGGATACAGGGAGTAGGCCAGGATAATCGGCTATGATGGCCACCATCACACCATCGTGGCTCAGCTGGTAAAATGTTCTGTCAACAAGCTCCACAAACGTATCCGGATCTTCTTCAAGTCCGGGGTCAAGAGCCTGCTTAGGGTCCTCTAGCTGTGGAGACGGGCTATGAATATCCTTCATAGCCCTTCGCAGTTCCTGCTATGAATTGACGAACTAAACATCTGTGCTAACACTGTAGGAAAGATTGGAATAAAGGATAGCGACTCACCCAGTTTGGGGGGTTGTACATGGAGAATCCATCCCGTGGCTTGATATGGATGAACTCCTCCTCTTCTCCTTTGAACAAATCGGACAGTATCTTCGCTAGAGCAGCGGGAGAGTCCGGTCCTTTACGACCGCAACGGGTGGCATCATCTTCTCCATTGAAGTGCGACATGGGTTTTCCCCGATATTGAAGTGGCTGCACTCCTCGCATTATACATATGGACATAACTTCAATAATTGTCAGTCCTGATTTGGCCAATGTATTTATCCTATCCATCACGAAAATGATCTCTCTGTTATCTTCCTCCTGGGGGCTCCTGGGGCGCCAGTTGTGGCGCTTCTTCAGTGGGGCATTTACGAACTCTGGAAGGCCCTTTCGGACAGGGTCCGGAAGAGGGACGTCCTCCACGTAGAACCATTCCAAGGGCCAATCCTCGGATGTCTTCTTCGGGGTGCCGGATAGATATCCGGTCCCAGCGATGCGCCATATTTCGGCTCCGCCCACTTGATATACCGACCCCTCCTGAGTACGGGGTACGAGGCAGAATAGCCTCTTCCATAGCTCGAAACGAGCTTCGCAGCCCAGAAAAAGCTCGCAGAAGGCAACATAGCCTACGATGTGCAGTATGGAGGCTGGGGTAAAATTGTGCAGCTGGAGGCTGTAGAACTCTAGAAGCCCACGGAGGAAAGGATGGATTGCAAATCCCAACCCCCTCAACAATTAGGGGATGAAGCACACCCTCTCTCCCTTGGATGGGTTTGGAGAGCTCTCCGCTTGCTCCCGCCCATTATAGGTGGCTAGTCCAGCTCGGACGGGGACCATGTATGCAGGTGGGATAAACCCCTTGGTCTGCAACTCTAATAATCAGCTGTGGGGAACATAACATCTCTCCCAGTCGCCTGGCCTAGTGCTACGGGAGCGAGAGGAGGAACCGCGACGACCGGCCATGATGGAGTGGATTTTTTCGGGCGATCTGATGAAAGCTCGCTGGGAGGAGATGGTGTGATTTGGATCTGAGAATCCTCGCCTCTTTTATAGAAGATTTACTCGCATGGTTGGGGTGGCAAATGTAAAAATACCTTGACTTCTCGCATTCGCTCGACACGTGGAAACAGCCATAATTAAAGCACAGAAGCTGAGGAGCGGCATTGATAAGAAGCCGAACACTGCTCATTACAACAATGCTCTGGAGGATTTGGAGAAGAACCCGCCTTGCAATGCCGAAGACAATCTGCGCGCCGGACTCATCGTCATTGAAGCCTGGTTCAGCGGCTACTGAGGGAGTCTTGGATTAAGGGGTCCTCGGACAGCCGGACTATATACTTTGGCCGGACTGTTGGACTATGAAGATACAAGATTGAAGATTTCGTCCCGTGTCCGGATGGGACTCCTTTGCGTGGAAGGCAAGCTTGGATATTCAGATGTATAGATTTCCTTCTTTGTAACCGACTATGTGTAACTCTAGCCCCCTCCAGTTTCTATATAAACCGGAGGGTTTAGACCGTAGGACAACAATAGTCAGAATCATAGGCTACATTCTAGGGTTTAGCCTCTACGATCTCGTGGTAGATCAACTCTTGTAATACTCATAACATCAAGATCAATCAAGCAGGAAGTAGGGTATTACCTCCATCGAGAGGGCCCGAACCTGGGTAAAACATCGTGTCCCCTGCCTCTTGTTACCATTAGCCTTAGACGCACAGTTCAGGACCCCCTACCCGAGATCCGTCGGTTTTGACACCGACAGGGGGAGTGTGACACCTCCCCTTGGCCTGCCACCTCCATTCCCGTATAGCCCAATAAGGCCCATTACTTCTCCAGGTGAATTCTCGTAACTCCCCGGTACTCCAAAAAAAACCCGAATCACTCGGAACCTTTCCGATGTCCGAATGTAGCCTTCCAATATATCAATCTTTATGTATCGACCATTTCGAGACTCATCGTCACGTCTGTGATCTCATCCGATACTCCAAACAAACTTCGGTCATCAAAACACATAACTCATAATACACATCGTCATCGAACGTTAAGCGTGCGGACCCTGTGGGTTTGAGAACTATGTAGACTGCTACCTCTTGAGCATTGTGTTGGTTTTCCCTTGAAGAGGAAAGGGTGATGCAACAAAGTATCGTAAGTATTTCCCTCAGTTTTTGAGAACCAAGGTATCAATCTAGTAGGAGGATCCACGCAAGTCCCTCGTACCTACACAGACAAACAAGAACCTCGCAACCAATGCGATAAAGGGGTTGTCAATCGCTTCACGGTAACTTGCGAAAGTGAGATCTGATAGAGATAATAAGATAAGATAAATATTTTTGGTATTTTTATGATATAGATTGGAAAGTAAAGATTGCAAAATAAAGTAGATCGGAAACTCATATAATAGAAGATAGACCCGGGGGTCATAGTTTTCACTAGTGGCTTCTCTCAAGATAGCATAAGTATTATGGTGGGTGAACAAATTATTGTCGAGCAATTGATAGAAAAGTGCATAGTTATGAGAATATCTAGGCATGATCATGTATATAGGCATCACATTCGTGACAAGTAGACCGAAACGATTTTGCATCTACTACTATTACTCCACCCATCGACCGCTATCCAGCATCAATCTAGAGTATTAAGTTCATAAGAACAGAGTAACACATTAGGCAAGATGACATGATGTAGAGAGATAAACTCAAGCAATATGATATAAACCCCATCTTTTTATCCTCGATGGCAACAATACAATATGTTCATTGCTGCCCCTACTGCCACTAGGAAAGGACACCGCAAGATTGAACCCAAAGCTAAGCACTTCTCCCATTGTAAGAAAGATCAATCTAGTAGGCCAAACCAAACCGATAATTCGAAGAGACTTGCAAAGATAACCAATCATACATAAAAGAATTCAGAGGAGATTCAAATATTTCTCATAGATAAACTTGATCATAAACCCACAATTCATCGGATCTCGACAAACACACCGTAAAAAGAGTTACATCAAATAGATCTCCAAGAAGATCGAGGAGAACTTTGTATTGTGATCTAAAGAGAGAGAAGAAGTCATCTAGCTAATAACTATGGACCCGAAGGTCTGTGGTAAACTACTCACAACTCATCGGAGAGGCTATGGTGTTGATGTAGAAGCCCTCCGTGATCGATTCCCCCTCCGGTGGAGCGCCGGCGAAGGCCCCAAGATGGGATCTTGCGGATACAGAAGGTTGCGGTGGTGGAAATAGGGTTTTGTGGTGCTCCTGGACGTTTTCAGGGTATGGTGGTATATATAGGAAAAAGAAGTCGGTCAGGGGAGCCACTAGGGGCCCATGAGGGTGGGGGCGCGCCCACCCCCCTAGGGCGCGCCAAGCACCCTCGTGGCCACCTCGGCTGCTTCTTGACGTCCACTCCAAGTCTCCTGGATTGCCTTTGTTCCAAAAAGATCGCTCCTGAAGGTTTCATTCCTTTTGAACTCTGTTTGATATTCCTTTTCTTCGAATAACTGAAATAGGAAAAAAAACAAAAGTTCGGGTTGGGCCTCTGGTAGTAGGTTAGTCCCAAAAATGATATAAAAGTGTAAAGTAAAGCCCATAAACATCCAAAACGGGTAATATAATAGCATGGAACAATCAAAAATTATAGATACGTTGGAGACGTATCATAGACATGATCGAGACACACCTCCGATCAATAACCAATAGCGGAACCTAGATGCTTATATTGGCTCCTACATATTCTACGAAGATCTTTATCGGTCAAACCACATTACAACATACGTTGTTCCCTTTGTCATCGGTATGTTACTTGCCTGAGATTCGATCATTGGTATCATCATACCTAGTTCAATCTCATTACCAGCAAGTCACTTTACTCGTTCTGTAATGCTTCATCCCGCAACTAACTCATTAGTCACATTGCTTGCAAGCCTTATAGTGATGAGCATTACCGAGAGGGCCCAGAGATACCTCTCCGATACACGGAGTGACAAATCCTAATCCCGATCTATGCCAACCCAACAAACACCTTTGAAGACACCTGTAGAGCATATTTATAATCACCCAGTTACGTTGTGACGTTTGATAGCACACAAGGTGTTCCTCCGGTATTCGGGAGTTGCATAATCTCATAGTCTGAGGAACGTGTATAAGTCATGAAGAAAGCAGTAGAAATGAAACTGTAATGATCATAATGCTAAGCTAACGGATGGGTCTTGTCCATCACATCATTCTCCTAATGATGTGATCCCGTTCATCAAATGACAACACATGTATATGGTTAGGAAACATAACAATCTTTGATTAACGAGCTAGTCAAGTAGAGGCATACTAGGGACACTATGTTTTGTCTATGTATTCACACATGTACTAAGTCTCCGGTTAATACAATTCTAGCATGAATAATAAACATTTATCATGATATAAGGAAATATAAATAAAAACTTTATTATTGCCTCTAGGGCATATTTCCTTCAGTTTCCCACTTGCACTAGAGTCAATAATCTAGTTCACATTGCCATGTGATTTAACATCAATAGTTCACATCTATATGTGATTAACACCCATAGTTTAAATCGCCATGTGACCAACAACCAAATGGTTTACTAGAGTCAATAATCTAGTTCACATTGCTATGTGATTAACACCCAAAGAGTACTAAGGTGTGATCATGTTTTGCTTATGAGAGAAGTTTAGTCACCGGGTCTATCACATTCAGAGCCATGTGTATTTTCCAAATATTCTATGTCTACAATGCTCTGCATGGAGCTACTCTAGCTAATTGCTCCCACTTTCAATATGTATCCAGATTGAGATTTGGAGTCATCTGGATCGGTGTAAAAGCTTGCATCGACGTAACTCTTTCTGATTTAACTCTTTATCACCCCATCACCGAGAAACATTTCCTTAGTCCTCACTAAGGATAATTTTGATCGCTATCCGATGATCTACTCCTAGATCACTATTGTACTCCTTCGAAACTCATGACAAGGTACACAATAGGTCCGGTACACAAAGATAGCATTCTTTATAGAACCTATGACTGAGGCATAGGGAATGACTTTCATTCTCTTTCTATCTTCTGCCGTGGTCGGGCTTTGAGTCTTTACTCAACTTTACACCTTGTAATACAGGCAAGAACTCCTTTAACTAATCCATTTTGAACTCTTTCAAAATCTTGTCAAGGTATGTACTCATTGAAAAATCTTATCAGGCGTCTTGATCTATCTCTATAGATCTTGATACCCAATATGTAAGCAGCTTCACCGAGGTCTTTCTTTGAAAATCTCCTTTCAAACTCTCCTTTATGCTTTACAGAAAATCCTACATCATTTCTGATCAACAATATGTCATTCACATATACTTATCAGAAAGGCTGTAATGCTCCCACTCACTTTCTTGTAAATACATGATTCACTGCAAGTCTATATAAAACTATATGCTTTGATCAACTCATCAAAGTGTATATACCAACTCTGAGATGCTTGCACCAGTCCATAGATGGATCGCAGGAGCTTGGCACACCTTGTTAGTACCTTTAGGATCGACAAAACCTTCTCGTTGCATCATATACAACTCTTCTTTAAGAAATATCCATTTAAGGAATTCAATTTTGACATCCATTTGCCAGATTTCATAAAATATGGAAACTACTAACATGATTCGGATGGATTTAAGCATCGCTACAATTGAGAAAATCTCATTGTAGTCAACACCTTGAACTTGTCGAAAACCTTTGCGATAAGTCAAGCTTTATAGATAGTAACACTACTATCAGCGTCCGTCTTCCTCTTGAAGATCCATTTATTTAATATGGCTTGCCGATCATCGGGCAAGTCCACCAAAGTCCACACTCTGTTCTCATACATGGATCCCAACTCAGATTTCATGGCCTCAAGCTATTTCGCGGAATCTAGGCTCATCATCGCTTCCTCGTAGTTCGTAGGTTCATCATGGTCTAGTAACATGACTTCTAGAATAGGATTACTGTACCACTCTGGTGCAGACTGTACTCTGGTTGACCTACGAGGTTCGGTAGTAACTTGATCTGAAGTTTCATGATCATCATCATTAGCTTCCTCACTAATTGGTGTAGGAATCACTGGAACTGATTTCTATGATGAACTACTTTCCAATTCGGGGAAAGGTACAATTACCTCATCAAGTTCTACTTTCCTCCCACTCACGTATTTTGAGAGAAACTCCTTCTCTAGAAGGTGTACCCAACAGTTTCCTCCGGGTATCATATGAAGACGCACTTCTCCGATTTGGGTTCGAGCTTATCAGGTTGAAGCTTTTTCACATAAGCATCGCATCCCTAAACTTTAAGAAACGACAACTTTGGTTTCTTGCCAAACCACAGTTCATAAAGCATCGTCTCAACGGATTCTGATGGTGCCCTGTTTAACGTGAATCCAGCTGTCTCTATTGCATAAACCCGAACAATAGTGGTAAATCGGTAAGAGACATCATAGATCACACCATATCCAATAAAGTGCAGTTACGATGTTCAGACACACCATTACGCTATGGTGTTCCTGGTGGTGTGAGTTGTGAAAGTATTCCACATTGTTTTAAATGAAGGTGAAACTCGTAACTCAAATATTCTCCTCCATGATCAGATCGTAAAAACTTTTATTTTCTGGTTACGATGATTCTCTACTTCACTCTGAAATTCTTTGAACTTTTCAAATGTTTCAGACTTGTGTTTCAATAAGTAGATATACCCATATCTGCTCAAATCATCTGTGAAGGTCAGAGAGTAACGATACCCGCCACGAGCATCAACACTCATTGGACCGCATACATCGGTATGTATTATTTCCAATAAGTCACTATCTCGTTCCATTGTTCCGGAGAACGGAGTTTTAGTCATGTTGCCTATAAGGCACGGTGTGCAAGTATCAAATGATATATAATCAAGTGATTCCAAAAGTCCATCTTTATGGAGTTCTACATGCGCTTTACACCGATATGACCCAAACGGCAGTGCCACAAATAAGTTGCCCTATCATTATCAACTTCGCATCTTTTGGCATCAATATTATGAATATGTGTATTACCACGATCGAGATTCAATAAACCATCAACATTGGGTGTATGACCATAGAAGGTTTTATTCATGTAAACAGAATAATAATTAATCTCTAGCTTAAATGAATAATCGTATTGCAATGAACATGATCTAATCATATTCATGGTCAACGCAAACACCAAATAACATTTATTTAGGTTCAACACTAATCCCGAAAGTATAGGGAGTGTGCGATGATGATCATATCAATCTTGGAACAACTTCCAACATACATCGTCACTTCATCCTTAACTTGTCTCTATTTATTTTGTAACTCCTATTTCGAGTTACTAATCTTAGCAACCAAACAAGTATCTAATACCCAGGGGCTACTATCAACACTAGAAAGGTACATAGAAATAACATGTTTATCAAATATACCTTTGTTCACTTTGCCATCCCTCTTTTCCACCAAATATTTGGGGTGGTTCCGCTTTCAGTGACCATTTCCTTTGTAGTAGAAGCACTCAGTTTCAGGCTTAGGTCTAGCTTTGGGCTTATTCATGGGAGTGACAACTTGCTTGCCATTATATTTGAAGTTCCCTTTCTTTCCCTTTGCCCTTTTCTTGAAACTAGTGGTCTTGTCAATCATCAACACTTGATTCTTTTTCTTGATTTCTACCTTCATCGATTTCAGCATCACGAAGAGCTCGAGAATCGTTTTCGTCATCCCTTGCATACTATAGTTCCTCACAAAGTTCCAGTAACTTTGTGATGGTTACTAGAGAACTCTGCCAATCACTATCTTATCTGGAAGATCAACTCCCACTTGATTCAAGCGATTCTAGTACCCAGATATTCTGAGGACATGCTCACTAGCTGAGCAATTCTCCTCCATCTTTTAGGCGAAGTACTTGTCAGAGGTCTCATACCTCTTGGAACGGGCATAAGTCTGAAATACCAATTTCAGCTCTTGGAACATCTCATATGTTCTGTGGCTTTCAAAACATTTTTGAAGTCCAGGTTCTGAGTCGTAAAGCATGGTGCAGTAAACTATCAAGTAGTCATCATATCGAGCTAGCCAAACGTTCATAACGTCTGCATCTGGTCCTGCAATAGGTCTGTCACCTAGCGGTGCATCAAGGACATAATTCTTCTATGCAGCAATGAGGATAAACCTCAGATTACGGACCCAGTCCGCATCATTGCTACTATCATCTTTCAAATTAGTTTTCTCTAGGAACATATCAAAAAACATAGGGAAGATACAATGCGAGCTATTGATCTACAACATAATTTGCAAATACTATCAGGACTAAGTTCATGATAAATAAAAGTCCAATTAATCATATTACTTAAGAACTCCCACTTAGATAGACATTCCTCCGGTCATCTAAATGATCATGTGATCAGTATCAACTAAACCATGTCCGATCATCACATGAGATGAAGTAGTTTTCAACGGTGAACATCTCTATGTTGATCATATCTACTATATGATTCACGCTCGACCTTTCGGTCTCCAGTGTTCCGAGGCCATATCTGCATATGCTAGGCTCGTCAAGATTAACCCGAGTATTCTACGTGTGCAAAAATGGCTTGCACCTGTTGTATGTGAATGTAGAGCTTATCACACCCGATCATCACGTGGTGTCTTGGCACGCCGAACTGTAGCAACGGTGCATACTCAGGGAGAACACTTATACCTTGAAATTTAGTAAGGGATCATCTTATAATGCTGCCGCCATACTAAGAAAAATAAGATGCATAAAAGATAAACATCACATGCAATCAAAATATGTGACATGATATGGCCATCATCATCTTGTGCTTATGATCTCCATCACCGAAGCATCGTCATGATCTCCATCGTCACCAGCGCGACACCTTGATCTCCATCATAGCATCATTGTCGTCTTGCCAACTATTGCTTCTACGACTATCGCTACCACTTAGTGGTAAAGTAAAGCAATTACATGGTGATTGCATTGCATACAATAAAGCGACAACCATATGGCTCCTGCCAGTTGCCGATAACTCTGTTACAAAACATGATCATCTTATACAACAATTTATATCACATCATGTCTTGACCATATCACATCACAGCAAGCCCTGCAAAAACAAGTTAGACGTCCTCTACTATGTTGTTCCAAATCTTACGTGGCTGCTACGGGCTTCTAGCAAGAACCGTTCTTATCTACGCATCAAAACCACAACGATTTTTCGTCAAGTGTGTTGTTTTAACCTTCAACCAGGATCGGCCATAGTCAAACTCGATTCAACTAAAGTTGGAGAAATAGACACCCACCAGCCACCTGTGTACAAAAGCACGTCGGTAGACCCAGTCACATGAACGCGGTCATGTAATGTCGGTCTGGGCCGCTTCATCCAACAATACCACCAAATCAAAGTAAGACATTGGTGTTAAGCAGTATGACTATTATCGCCCACAAGTATTTGTGTTCTACTCGTGCATAAAACATCTACGCATACACCTGGCTCGGATGCAACTGTTGGGGAACGCGGTAATTTCAAAAAAATACCTATGATCACACAAGATCTATCTAGATGATGCATAGCAACGAGAGGGGAGAGTGTGTCCACGTACCCTCGTAGACCGAAAGCGGAAGCGTTTAGTAACGCGGTTGATGTAGTCGAACGTCTTCGCGATCCAGCCGATCTAAGTACCGAACGTATGACACCTCCGCGTTCAGCACACATTTAGCTTGATGACGTCCCTCGTGCTCTTGATCCAGTTCAAGACGAGGGTGGGTTCCGTGAGCACGACGACATGGCGACGGTGATGATGATGTTACCGGCGCAAGGCTTCGCCTAAGCACTACTGTGATATGATCAAGGTGTGTAACTGTGGAGGGGGACACCGCACATGGCTAAGGCAAAACTTGGTGTGTTCTAGAGTGCCCCCTGCCCCCGTATATAAAGGAGGGAGGAGGATGAGGCCGGCCCACTGGGGGTGCACCAAGACTATGGAGTCCTACTAGGCCTTCCAAGTCCTAGTAGGAATCCCTTTCCTTTTAGGAGTAGCAGAGAAGGGAAGAGGGAAAGAGAGAGGGAGTAGGAAAGGGCAAGAGGGGCGCCGCCCCCTTCCCCTAGTCCAATTAGGACCCATGGGAGGGGGGCGCCACCTTCCCTTGGCCTGCCTCCTCCTTTCCCGTATGGCCCAATAAGGGTCATTACTTCTCCCGGTGAATTCCCGTAACTCCACGGTACTCCGAAAAATACCCGAATCACTCGAAACCTTTCCAATGTCCGAATATAGCATTCCAATATATCAATATTTATGTCTCTACCATTTCGAGACTCCTCGTCACGTCTGTGATCTCATCCGGGACTCCGAACAAACTTCGATCATCAAAACACATAACTCATAATACATATCGTCATCGAACATTAAGCGTGCGGACCCTACAGGTTCGAGAACTATGTAGACATGATCGAGACACATATCCGATCAATAACCAATAGCAAACCTGGATATTACTTGCCCGAGACACATATCCGATCGAGACACATATTGGCTCCTACATATTCTACGAAGATCTTTATCAGTCGAACCGCATAACAACATACGTTGTTCCCTTTGTCATCGGTATGTTACTTGCCCGAGATTCGACCGTCGGTATCATCAATACCTAGTTCTATCTCGTTACTGGCAAGTCTCGTTACTCGTTTCGTAATGCTTCATCCCGCAACTAACTCATTAGTCACATGGCCTGCAAGGCTTATAGTGATGAGCATTACCGAGAGGGCCCAGAGATACCTCTCCGATACACAGAGTGACAAATCCTAATCTTGATCTATGCCAACCCAACAAACACCTTCGGAGACATCTGTAGAGCATCTCTATAATCACCCAGTTACATTGTGACGTTTGATAGCACACAAGGTGTTCCTCCGGTATTCGGGAGTTGCATAATCTCACAGTTTGAGGAACGTGTATAAGTCATGAAGAAAGTAGTAGCAATGAAACTGTAATGATCATAATGCTAAGCTAACGGATGGGTCTTGTCCATCACATCATTCTCCTAATGATGTGATCATGTTCATCAAATCACAACACATGTCTATTATTAGGAAACATAACCATCTTTGATTAACGAGCTAGTCAAGTAGAGGCATACTAGGGGCACTATGTTTTGTCTATGTATTCACACATGTACTAAGTTTCCGGTCAATACAATTCTATCATGAATAATAAACATTTATCATGATATAAGGAAATATAAATAACAACTTTATTATTGCCTCTAGGTCATATTTCCTTCAAGAACATGGTGCTACATTGAAGCACATGTGTGCTAAAAGAATAGTACACTGCAAGAAATCTGTTAATCCATGACAGAGTTGAACCGTCATAGGTGAGCACAAAACCATCATCAAAGGGCATTCATGACGGATTCAAAATCTGTCATGTATATCGCGTCATAATTTGACCAACACACAATCCACAACGGATCAACAAAACGTCACAGATCTATGACGGTCTTAGGCTGTCACAATCACTATCAGGCGTTAACTTGTATGCCATGTCATCATCTAACATGGCAAACAACATGGATCTAACGTGGCAGCCTATATAGTATCAGCCCAAATTAAACTATAGCCCACCAATTTCAGTTTTAGGCCGTCGGCCTGATTATGGTTTCAGCCCACAATCCCATTGTAACATTGGCCCAACAATTTTAAGTTGGGCCTATACTTCTTCAACCCACTAAATTGTGTCCAAACCAATATCCATTAATTTTGGCCCATACATAATTTTATACAATCAATTTAATAGGATTTGTGCGCATATATCATTCCATACAAACTCCCATAATATATATAGTTCAATAGAAATACAAATTATGGAATCACTCGTTACAGCAAGAGCAAAAACAAAATGCACATTACTCAAAAAACTAAAATTACAGACAAACAACCTTACGCAGCCATAGCTGCCGCCATCCCATCACCGTCCGGTGGCGCCAAGAGCCTGCAGGAGAGCCTACGACCGATCGGTCTCGCAGCTTGGTATCCTAGATGGCGGCTCTCATCTCCATTGTCCGCATGGTTCTGCATAACGACGCGTGAAGTGGTGGATGACGAGTCGGGCATGTACAACCTCGGGCAACAAGCAAACCCGCAGGAGCGTTGACCACCGTGGTCAACAACGTGGAACTCACCACATGGGAAGTGGAAGAGTTTGAGGCACAGCACCACGGCGACGAGTCGACGCTGCGTCCTTGGCGAAGCTCCTCGGCGATGGGTCGACGGAGCCCCTCAGTGAACGGGTCGACGCGGCGTCCTCGGCGACGGGTCGGCGAAGCTTCCTCGGTGACGGGTCGACGAGGCTTCCTCGGCGACGAGTCGGCGGAGCTCCTCAGCGACGGGTCGACGCGGCGTCCTCGCGCGAAGATCTTGGCGATGGGTCAACGCGACTTCCTCGGCGACGAATCGGCGGAGCTCCTCAGAGACGGGTCGACGCGGCTTCCTCGACTCCGGCGGAGTTCCTCGGCGACGGATCGAGGAAGGCAACCAGCGACGGGTCGGCGCCGTCATCTCTGGCACATGGCGGTACCCATGGTGGCACGATGAACCAGCGATGGAACTTGGCTCACGGCAGCCTACGACCGCCTAGAGGAGTCAGGGGAGAATCGGGAGAAGGATCTGGAAGAGTGGCGGCGGATCGGGAACGAGGGAGAAAGAATCGGGGATTTGAGTGTTGGCGGCTCGTGCGGTAGGCACAAGACAGAGGAGCGACCGTGACATGAGACGTTGGATCTCGTCCGATTGACGGTGGCTGTGTGCGATCCATGCGGTGTGCAAACAACCAATCAGGATGCAGGAACGTCTCACGCGGGATAGATGCCTCCTGTATCGTGAACCCTAGTGGGCTTCAGCCCAGCCGAGTGAGGTAGGCCTTGAACTCAGCATATTTTATAGTCCTCGAAGCAAAGTACTACTCGCATGACCATAGGGACACTACTGCAGGATGCTGCTAACGCGACACTACGATCAGAGACCCTTCGAGAAACTGTGTGCGATGCAATAATCGCAAATGGTGGTGTCAGAGAACCGTCAAACATGTCCAAAATGTTTGCGATGACTGATGCATCAAACACGGTTCAGATTTTAGTTGCGTGTGCGATGCAGGGCATACAGTTGATTCAGCCGAGCTATTTGTGATGAGGAAGAACAACAAAAACGGGCAGCCATATAAATGTGTGTGCGATATACGGCATATAGTTCCCTCCGATGAACTGTGTGCTATTAGGGAATGCAACAGAAACAGTCAGCCAGATTAAGGTGTGTGTGATATACGGCATACGGTTCACTCGGATAAACTTTTTTCGATTAGGCAAGAGAATGGAAATGGTTCATCTTAACAAGATGTGTGTGATATGCGGCATTTGCGATCAGCCCAAAGAACTCAAACGATTCATGTACACAGATGTGTGTGATACGCAACAAATAGCCCACTCGGATGAACTATTTGGGATGAGAAGTTATAACACAGACGGTTACTATAGTAAGTTCGTGTGTGATAGTGGGCAGAAACGTACACGTACATCCGAGAACAAGGGCCCACGTTTCGTGCTTCCGATGCATGGCATACATTTGATCCAAAAGAATTGTTTGCGATGAGACAGAACAACAAAAAGTGGGCTTTGTGGGCCCAGAACCATCAATAAGTTCTGACTTTGTTTCTCCTCACATTGCAGATTACAACGCAATAAGTAATTGCAAATCTGTTCACACAGATCAAGCTTATATGTGTTCACACTTAGCACCGGGCTATAAAAGCTACCCACTCGAAAATTACTTCACATTTCCTCTCCTCATCACCTACAAAACTGGTCTTTCCTATCAAGTCATTCCGCCGTGACTGGTAGGAGGAGTTTTAGGTGGGCATATAACAAGCCAGCAAAGACCAAGGCCGCTGAAGCACTAGAGAGGTCCCACCGCGAAGCAGCGGCCGCAGCCGCAACAGAGATGTCCCGGCGCACTGCAGAGCCCTCGAACGAGCTCTCACGGGCACGTGATTGCTCTCACAAGTGCACTCGCCGCATCGGCGACCGCGATGAGCTGGAGTTGCTGAAGTCCTTGGCCGACGACAACAACATTCTTGCTGGCCTCATTAAGTAGAAGGATCTAGTCGACGGCTTGATGAAGCTGCTCGAGATCAATGATGCATCGGTTGACAAGGTGACCGGCCTCATCGACCAACTCATGGTTGACAATGCGAAGCTCCTCAAGACACTCACCAAGAAGGAGGAGGAGTCTGCCGGCTAGAAGATGTTGCATGAGCAGAGCAGTGCCTCGAGGATGACACTGACATCGGTCATCGAGGAACTAATGGGTGACTTGAGGAAGACCCGGATCGAGCGCGTGCAGGAGGTGGAGGAATCCATGGCTTCTTTCAAGCAAAGCCGTGAGGAATTGAGGATGGAGCTAGAGGATGTCATCACCCGACGATCCATCAAAGAGTAGATACAGTAGCAATCTACTCCCTCCATTCTGAATTACTCGTCGTGATTTTAATTCAAATTTCCACAACGAGTAAATCAGAACGGAGGGAGTAGATCATTTTCTATGATTTCCTTCTTCTCTTGCGCCGTGTCTTCTAAACTTTGCCGCATGTGGCATTTAAAATTATCCGGAATATGTAAGACAATTATTATCTACACCATTATAAATTTGTCGGCGTACTATCTGTTGCCATTTTATTTGTCGTCCTATTATCCGTTGTCCTATGTGGCAATTTAAATTAGGCCAGAATACGAGTTGAAAACACGAACAAAGCAAATGCTGGCATCAGATCACAACCAAACACCCTCTGTCCACCCCTAAAAAAACTCTGTCTGGGCGCTTTAATTAACCCATTAATGACAAAGTTTTGAGCAAGGTGGGCTATGGCTGGTGCATGGAGGTAAAGAGCTCGCTTCCCGGTGAGCATGGGCGGCCTTTGAAGGAAATATGCCCTAGAGGCAATAATAAAGTTATTATTTATTTCCTTATTTCATGATAAATGTTTATTATTCATGCTAGAATTGTATTAACCGGAAACATAATACATGTGTGAATATATAGACAAATCAGTATGTCACTAGTATGCCTCTACTTGACTAGCTTGTTAATCAAAGATGGTTATGTTTCCTAACCATGAACAAGGAGTTGTTATTTGATTAACAAGGTCACATCATTAGTTGAATGATCTGATTGACATGACCCATTCCGTTAGCCTAGCACTTGATCGTTTAGTATGTTGCTATTGCTTTCTTCATGACTTATACATGTTCCTATAACTATGAGATTATGCAACTCCCGTTTGTCGAGGAACACTTTGGTGCTACCAAACGTCACAACGTAATCGGGTGATTATAAAGGTACATTACAGGTGTCTCCGAAGGTACATGTTGGGTTGGCATATTTCGAGATTAGGATTTGTCACTCCGATTGCTCGGAGAGGTATCTCTGGCCCTCTCGGTAATGCACATCACATAAGCCTTGCAAGCATTGCAACTAATGAGTTAGTTGTGAGATGATGTATTACGGAACGAGTAAAGAGACTTGCGGTAACGAGATTGAACTAGGTATTGGATACCGACGATCGAATCTCGGGCAAGTAACATACCGATGACAAAGGGAACAACGTATGTTGTTATGCGGTCTCGACCGATAAAGATCTTCGTAGAATATGTAGGAGCCAATATGGGCATCCAGGTCCCGCTATTGGTTATTGACGGAGAGGTGTCTCGGTCATGTCTACATAGTTCTCGAACCCGTAGGGTCCGCACGCTAACGCTTTCGATGATGATTACTATGAGTTGTTATGATGTTTCTGCATCAAGGTTGTTCGAGTCCGGATGAGATCACGGACGTGACGAGGAGTCTCGAAATGGTCGAGACATAAAGATTCATATATTGGAAGTCTATGTTTGGACATCGGAAGTGTTCCGGTGAAATTAGGAATTTTACCAAGTACCGGAGGTTACGGAACCCCGAATACTAATGGGCCAACATGGGCCTTAGTGGAAAGGAGAGAAGGGGGCCCAAGTGCTGGTCCGCACCTT
Organism: Aegilops bicornis; assembly: GCA_021605145.1. Classification (NCBI taxonomy): domain Eukaryota; kingdom Viridiplantae; phylum Streptophyta; class Magnoliopsida; order Poales; family Poaceae; genus Aegilops; species Aegilops bicornis. The sequence goes on along the minus strand of CM038669.1, from coordinate 510,432,635 downwards.
CCCCTTCCCTAGTCCTATTAGGACTAGGAGAAGGCGCCCTCTCTCTCCCTTCCCACTTGGGGAAACCTAGTTGGACTAGGATTGGGGGAATCCTACTCCTAGTAGGAGTAGGACACCCTGGCGCACCTCCCTTGGCCGGCCAGCCCCTCCTCCTTCCCTCCTTTATATACGGGGCAGAGGGCACCCCATGACACACAAGTTGATCCTTGAGATCTTTCCTTAGCCGTGCAGCGGTGCCCCTTCCACCATATTACACCTCAAGAATACCGTGGCGGAGCTTAGGCGAAGCCCCGCCGTGGAACATCATCATCGTCACTGCGCCGTCGTCTTGTGAAACTCTCCCTCAACACTCGGCTGGATCGGAGTTCGAGGGACGTCATCGAGCTGAGCGTGTGCAGAACTCGGAGGTGCCGTGACGTTCGGTACTTGGATCGGTTGGATCGTGAAGAAATGCGACTACTTCCTCTACGTTGCGTCAACGCTTCATTGTGGGTCTCACGAGTGCGTGGGCGACACTCTCATCTCGTTGCTATGCATCACCATGATCTTGCGTGATCGTAGGAAAATTTTTGAAATTACTACGTTCCCCAACGGTGGTATCGAGCCTGGTTTTATGCGTAGATGTCATATGCACGAGTAGAACACAAGTGAGTTGTGGACGATACAAGTCATACCGCCTACCAAAGATGTCATACTTTGGTTCAGCGGTATTGTTGGACGAGACGATCCGGACCAACCTTACGCCAGACGCTTACGCTGAGACCGGTTCCTCGACGTGCTTTGCACATAGATGGCTTGCGGAAGACTGTCTCTCCAACTTTAGTTGAACCGAGTGTGGCATACGCCGGTCCTTGAGAAGGTTAAAACGGAGTCTATTTGACAAACTATCGTTGTGGTTTTGATGCGTAGGTAAGAACGGTTCTTGCTCAGCCCGTAGCAGCCACGTAAAACTTGCAACAACAAAGTAGAGGACGTCTAACTTGTTTTTGCAGGGCATGTTGTGATGTGATATGGTCAAGACATGATGCTATATTTTATTGTATGAGATGATCATGTTTTGTAACCGAGTTATCGGCAACTGGCAGGAGCCATATGGTTGTCGCTTTATTGTATGAAATGCAAACGCCATGTAATTGCTTTACTTTATCACTAAGCGGTAGCGATAGTCGTGGAAGCAATAGTTGGCGAGACGACAACGATGCTACGATGGAGATCAAGGTGTCGCTACCGGTGACGATGGGGATCATGACGGTGCTTGGCGATGGAGATCACAAGCACAAGATGATGATGACCATATCATATCACTTATATTGATTGCATGTGATGTTTATCCTTTATGCATCTTATCTTGCTTTGATTGACGGTAGCATTATAAGATGATCTCTCACTAATTATCAAGAAGTGTTCTCCACGAGTATGCACCGCTATGCGAAAGTTCTTCGTCTTTGAGACACCACGTGATGATCGGGTGTGATAGGCTCTACGTTCAAATACAACGGGTGCAAAACAGTTGCACACGCGGAATACTCAGGTTATACTTGACGAGCTATGCATATAAGATATGACCTCGGAACACGGAGACCGAAAGGTCGAGCGTGAATCATATAGTTGATATGATCAACATAGTGATGTTCACCATTGAAACTACTCCATCTCACGTGATGATCGGACATGGTTTAGTTGATTTGGATCACGTGATCACTTAGAGGATTAGAGAGATGTCTATCTAAGTGGGAGTTCTTAAGTAATATGATTAATTGAACTTTAATTTATCATGAACTTAGTCCTGGTAGTATTTTGCAAATTATGTTGTAGATCAATAGCTCGCGTGGTTGCTTCCCTATGTTTTTATATGTGTTCCTAGAGAAAATTGTATTGAAAAATGTTAGTAGCAATATTGCGGATTGGATCCGTGATCCGAGGTTTATCCTCATTGCTGCCTGTAAGAATTATGTCCTTGATGCACCGCTAGGTGACAGACCTATTGCAGGAGCGTATGCGCACGTTATGAACGTTTAGCTAGCTCAATATGATGACTACTTGATAGTTTAGTGCACCATGCTTAAATGGCTTAGAATCGGGACTTCAAAGACGTTTTGAACGTCATGGACCATATGAGATGTTCCAGGAGTTGAAGTTAATATTTCAAGCAAATACCCGAGTTGAGAGATATGAAGTCTCCAACAAGTTCTATAGCTAAAAGATGGAGGAGAATCGCTCAACTAGTGAGCATGTTCACAGATTATGCAGGTACTTCAATCGCTTGAATCAAGTGGGAGTTAATCTTCCGGATAAGATAGTGATTGACAGAATTCTCTAGTCACCATCACCAAGTTAGTAGAACTTCGTGATGAACTATAATATGCAAGGGATGACAAAAGTAATTCCCAAGCTCTTCGTGATGTTGAAATCGACGAAGGTAGAAATCAAGAAAGAGCATCAAGTGTTGATGATTGACAAGACCACCAGTCTCAAGGAAAAGGGCAAAGGGAAGAAGGGGAACTTCAAGAAGAGCGGCAAGCAAGTTGCTTCTCGGTGAAGAAGCCCAAGTCTGGACCTAAGCACGAGACTAAGAACTTTTGCTGCAATGGAACTGGTCACTAGAAGCGGAACTATCCCAAGTATTTGGCGGATAAGAAGGATGGCAAAGTGAACAAAGGTATATTTGATATACTGATTATTGATGTGTATTTTACTAGTGTTCGTAGCAACCCCTCGGTATTTGATCTGGTTCGGTTGCTAAGAGTAGTAACTTGAAAGCGGGAGTTGCAGAATGAACAGAAACTAGTTGAAGGGAAGTGACGATAAGTGTTGGAAGTAGTTCCAAGATTGATATGATCATCATCGCACACTCCCTATGCTTTCGGGATTAGTGTGGAACCTAAATAAGTGTTATTTGGTGTTGAGCATAAATATGATTTGATCATGTTTATTGCAATACGGTTATTCATTTAAGTAAGAGAATAAATTGTTGTTACTGTTTACATGAATAAAACCTTATATGGTTACACACCCAATGAAAATGGTTCATTGGATCTCGATCATAGTGATACACATATTCATAATATTGAAACCAAAAGATGCAAAGTTAATGATAGTGCAACTTATTTGTGGCACTGCCGTTTAGGTCATATTGGTGTAAAGCGCATGAAGAAAACTCCATCTTGATGGACTTTTGGAATCACTTGATTATGAATCATTTGATGCTTGCGAACCGTGCCTTTTGGGCAAGATGACTAAAACTCCGCTTCTCCGGAACAATGGAACAAGCTAATGACTTATTGGAAATAATACATACCGATGTATACAATTCAATGAGTGTTGATGCTCGTGGCAAGTATCATTATTTTCGACCTTCACAGATGATTTGAGCAGATATGCGTATATCTTCTTGATGAAACATAAGTCTGAAATAGTTGAAAAGTTCAAAGAATTTCAGAGTGAAGTAGAAAATCATCGTAACAAGAAAATAAAGTTTCTGCGATCTGATCGTGGAGATGAATATTTGAGTTACGAGTTTGGTCTTCAATTAAAACAAAGTGGAATAGTTTCACAGCTCACGCCACCTGGAACACCACAACGTTATGGTGTGTCCGAACGTCGTAACCGTACTTTATTTTGATATGGTACGATCAATGATGTCTCTTACCGATTTACCAATATCGTTTTGGGGTTATGCATTAGAGACAGCTGCATTCACGTTTAATGGGGCACCATCTAAATCCGTTGAGACGACACCATATGAACTATGGTTTAACGGTAAACCTAAAGGCATGTCGTTTCTTAAAAGTTTGGAGTTTTGATACTTATGTGAAAAAGTTTTCACCGATAAGCTCGAACCCAAATCGGAGAAGTGCGTCTTCATAGAATACCCAAAGGTAACTATTGGGTACACCTTCTATCACAGATCCGAAGGCAAGTTTTTCGTTGCTAAGATGGATCCTTTCTAGAGAAGAAGTTTCTCTCGAAAGAAGTGAGTGGGAGGAAAGTAGAACTTGATGAGGTAATTGTACCTTCTCCCTTATTGGAAAGTAGTTCATCACAGAAATCAGTTCCGTGATTCCTACACCAATAAGTGAGGAAGTTAATGATGATGATCATGAAACTTGAGATCAAGTTGCTACCAAACCTCGTAGGTCTTCGAGCAAAATCCGCACTGAGTGGTATGGTTATCGTGTTCGGAAGTCATGTTACTAGACCATGATGAACCTACGAACTATGAGGAAGCGATGATGAGCCCAGATTCAGCGAAATGGCTTGAGGCCATGAAATGCGAGATAGGATCCATGTATGAGAAACAAAGTATGGACTTTGATTGACTTGCTCTATGATCAGCAAGCCATGTTAAATAAATGGATCTTCAAGAGGAAGACGGACAACGATAGTAGTGTTACTATCTACAAAGCTCGACTTGTTGCAAAAGGTTTTCGACAAGTTCAAGGGGTTGACTACGATGAGACTTTCTCATCCGTAGCGATGCTTAAGTCTGTCCGAATCATGTTAGCAATTGCCACATTTTATGAAATCTGGCAAATGGATGTCAAAAACAACATTCTTTAATGGATTTATTAAAGAAGAGTTGTATATGATGCAACCAGAAGGTTTTGTCAATCCTAAAGGAGCTAACAAAATGTGCAAGCTCCATCGATCCATCTATGGACTGGTGCAAGCATCTCGGAGTTGGAATATACGCTTTGATAAGATTGATCAAAGCATATGGTTTTATCTGAGACTTTTGGAGAAGCCTGTATTTACAAGAAAGTGAGTGGGAGCACTACAGCATTTCGATAAGTATATTGTTGATCGAAATAATGTAGAATTATTACGCAAAGCATAAAGGAGTATTTGAAAGGAGTTTTTCAAAGAAGGACCTCGGTGAAGCTGCGTACAAATTGAGCATCAAGATCTATTGAGATAGATCAAAAGCGCTTGATGAGTTTTTCAATAAGAACATACCTTGTCAAGATTTTGAAGTAGTTCAAAATGGAGCAGTCAAAGAAAAGTTCTTGCATGTGTTGCAAAGGTGTGAAATTGAGTAAGACTCAAATCCCGACCACAATGAGAAAAATAGAAAAGAGAATGAAAGTCATTCCCTATGCCTCGATCATAGGTTCTATAAAGTATGCTATGTTATGTACCGGACCTATTGTATACCTTGCTCTGAATTTTGCAAGGGAGTACAATAGTGATCTAGGAGTAGGTCACTTTGGACATTGGTCAAGAACATCCTTAGTGAGGACTAAGGAAATATTTCTCGATTATGGAGGTGATAAAAGAGCCCGTCGTAAAGAGTTACATCGATGCAGGCTTTTTACACTGATCGAGATGACTCTAAGTCTCAATCTGGATACATATTATAAGTGGGAGCAATTAGCTAGAGTAGCCCGTGCGAGCATTGTAGACATAGAATATTTGCAAAATACATACGGCTCTGAATGTGATGAGACCCGTTGACTAAAGCTTCTCTCACGAGCAAAACATGATCATCCCTTAGTACTCTTTGGGTGTTAATCACATAACGATGTGAACTAGATTATTGACTCTAGTAAACCCTTTGGGTGTTGGTCACATGACGATGTGAACTATGGGTGTTAATCACATACAGATGTGAATATTAGTGTTGAATCACATGATGATGTGAACTAGATTATTGACTCTAGTGCAAGTGGGAGACTGAAGGAAATATGCCCTAGAGGCAATAATAAAGTTATTATTTATTTCCTTATTTCATGATAAATGTTTATTATTCATGCTAGAATTGTATTAACCGGAAACATAATACATGTGTGAATATATAGACAAATCAGTATGTCACTAGTATGCCTCTACTTGACTAGCTTGTTAATCAAAGATGGTTATGTTTCCTAACCATGAACAAGGAGTTGTTATTTGATTAACAAGGTCACATCATTAGTTGAATGATCTGATTGACATGACCCATTCCGTTAGCCTAGCACTTGATCGTTTAGTATGTTGCTATTGCTTTCTTCATGACTTATACATGTTCCTATAACTATGAGATTATGCAACTCCCGTTTGCCCGAGGAACACTTTGGGTGCTACCAAAGCGTCTGGCAAGCTGGGTGATTATAAAGGTACATTACAGGTGTCTCCGAAGGTACATGTTGGGTTGGCATATTTCGAGATTAGGATTTGTCACTCCGATTGTCGGAGAGGTATCTCTGGGCCCTCTCGGTAATGCACATCACATAAGCCTTGCAAGCATTGCAACTAATGAGTTAGTTGTGAGATGATGTATTACGGAACGAGTAAAGAGACTTGCCGGTAACGAGATTGAACTAGGTATTGGATACCGACGATCGAATCTCGGGCAAGTAACATACCGATGACAAAGGGAACAACGATATGTTGTTATCTTGGTGCGACCGATAAAGATCTTCGTAGAATATGTAGGAGCCAATATGGGCATCCAGGTCCCGCTATTGGTTATTGACCGGAGAGGTGTCTCAGTCATGTCTACATAGTTCTCGAACCCGTAGGGTCCGCACGCTTAACGTTTCGATGTCAGTTACTATGAGTTGTTATGATGTTTCTGTACCGAAGGTTGTTCGGAGTCCCGGATGAGATCACGGACGTGACGAGGAGTCTCGAAATGGTCGAGACATAAAGATTCATATATTGGAAGTCTATGTTTGGACATCGGAAGTGTTCCGGTGAAATTAGGAATTTTACCAAGTACCGGAGGTTACGGAACCCCGAATACTAATGGGCCAACATGGGCCTTAGTGGAAAGGAGAGAAGGGGCCCAAGTGCTGGCGCACCTTCCCCTTCCCTAGTCCTATTAGGACTAGGAGAAGGCGCCTCTCTCTCCCTTCCCACTTGGGGAAACCTAGTTGGACTAGGATTGGGGGAATCCTACTCCTAGTAGGAGTAGGACACCCTGGCGCACCTCCCTTGGCCGGCCAGCCCCTCCTCCTTCCCTCCTTTATATCTGAGGCAGAGGGCACCCATGACACACAAGTTGATCCTTGAGATCTTTCCTTAGCCGTGTGCGGTGCCCCTTCCACCATATTACACCTCAAGAATACCGTGGCGGAGCTTAGGCGAAGCCCTGCGCCGGTGGAACATCATCATCGTCACCACGCCCGTCGTCTTGTGAAACTCTCCCTCAACACTCGGCTGGATCGGAGTTCGAGGGACGTCATCGAGCTGAACGTGTGGAGAACTCGGAGGTGCCGTCACGTTCGGTACTTGGATCGGTTGGATCGTGAAGAAATGCGACTACTTCCTCTACGTTGCGTCAACGCTTCGGCTGTGGGTCTCTGAGTGCGTGGGCGACACTCTCATCTCGTTGCTATGCATCACCATGATCTTGCGTGATCGTAGGAAAATTTTTGAAATTACTACGTTCCCCAACAGCCTTGCTGCTGCACGTGTCCCGTCGAGCCTGTGAGGTGGACAGGATGCACGCGTCCCGTCGAGCCTGCACGGAGAGACTGCTCGCACGCGTCCCGTCGAGCCTGCACGCCGGACTTCTCGCACTCGTCCCGTCTAATCAAACAGCTGCACACACGCCACTGAGTATGGTTAAATATTGACACGGTTCATATGATACAACCGTTTGTGATATTAACGTGTCAGCTTATTGTTTAAAGAAGGACTTCATTGGCTACTAATGTGTGCGCCACTTCTCAAACCGGACGATTTTTTTTACCACGGCATATATGTGCCATGTCATGAAACCAGGCCAAGTTTCATGTTTTTTGGGTGAGTTTTCGATTTACTAGGATTCAAAAACCGAGATTCTCAATGTTTTAGGACGACGACAAGTTTGTAATTCATTCTCATTCCTTAAATGAGACCTAAACATGAACCCAATGACACATGTACGATTTCCCACCCATTTTGTAATTTGAATTATGGACTATATTTAATGCGTAGAAAACTTAATTAGTAATATATACAATGGCCATACGAACCCTAAACATGCACCCCAAGGACACATGTATGTTTTTTCTAGCCATTTTGGTGCACTAGAGCATGTATTTGTAGTTCAGATTTGAATTATGGACATTAAATGCCTAGAAAACTCAATTAGTGAATAAAAAGGGTCAAATGAACCGTGAATAATTTCAAAGTTCAGCGCGAATCTCCCGTTTTCCGTACTTGTTGCGTGTACAAAAAAATACGAGGCTAGAAGAGGGAGTGACTATCATTTGGCCCACAAGAGAACACATTTCCCTATCGAAACCACGAGGGTTCTTGCGACAGGCTCCGGTTTGTAAGAGGTTTGCAATAAAGCTTCGCTCAAATTGGCAATGTTTTTACCACGACATATATGTGCCATGACGTGACACCATGCCAGCTTTAATGACTTTCTGGTGAGTTTTGGATTTATGGGGATTTAAAACCGAGATTCCAAATGTTTGAGGACGAGCCAAGACGTCGGTCAGGTTGTAATTCGTTCCCATTCCTTGCATGGGACCTAAACATGCACCCAAAGGACACATGCATGTATAATTTTTCTAGCCATTTTGGTGAACTGGAGCATGTATTTGTACTTCAGATTTGAATTATGGATATTAAATGCCTAGGAAACTCAGTTAGTGTATAAAAAGGCCAAACGAACCTTGAATAAGTTTAAATATCAGCATGGATATCATGTTGTTCCATGTTGCGCGTAGAAGACAATACAAGGCAAAAAGAGGGAGCGACTATGTTTCGCCACAAGGGGAACACGTTTCCCTATCGGAACCATCAAGCTTCCTTGAGAGAAGCTCCGGTTTGTAAGAGGTTTGTAATAAAGCTTGGCCCAAATTGGCAATGTTTTTACCATGACATATATGTGCCATGACGTGACACCACGCCACCTTTGATGACTTTCTTGTGAGTTTTGGATTTTATGGGGATTTAAAACCCAAGATTCCAAATGTTTGAGGACGAGCCAGGATGCTGGTACGGTTGTAATTTGTTCCCATCCTGGCATGGGACCTAATTAAACATGCACCCAAGGACACATGCATGTATAATTTTTCTAGCCATTTTGGTGAACTGGAGCATGTATTTGTACTTCAGATTTGAATTATGGATATTAAATGCCTAGGAAATTCATTTAATGTATAAAAAGGCCAAACGAACCCTGAATAAGTTTAAATTTCAGCATGGATATCATGTCGTTCCATGTTGCCCGTAGAAGACAATACAAGGCGAAAAGAGGGAGCGACTACGTTTCGCCACAAGGGGAACACATTTCCCTATCAGAACCATCAGGCTTCCTTGAGAGAAGCTCTGGTTTGTAAGAGGTTTGTAATAAAGCTTGGCCCGAATTGGCAATGTTTTACCACGACATATATGTGCCATGACATGACACCATGCCACCTTGATGACTTTTTGGTGAGTTTTGGATTTTATGGGGATTTAAAACCCGAGATTCCAAATGTTTGAGGATGAGCCAGGACGCCGTATGATTGTAATTCGTTCCTATTCCTGGCGTGGGACCTAATTAAACATGCATCCAAGGACACATGCATGTACAATTTTTGTAGCCATTTTGGTGAACTTGAGCATGTATTTGTAGTTCAGATTTGAATTATGGACATTAAATGCATGCCTAGGAAACTCAATTAGTGTATATATAAAAAGGCTAAACGAACCCTGAATAAGTTTAAATTTCAGCATGGATATCATGTAGTTCCATGTTGCCCGTAGAAGAAAATACAAGGCGAAAAGAGGCTGTGATTATGTTTCGACAACAAGGGGAACATGTTTCCCTATCTGAACCACAAGGCTTCTTATTGAGAGAAAGTTCTGGTTTGTAAGATGTTTGTAATAAAGCTTGGCCCGAATTGGCAATGTTTTTACCATGACATATATGTGACATGACATGACACCATGCCACCTTTGATGACTTTCTTGTGAGTTTTGGATTTTATGGGGATTTAAAACCCGAGATTCCAAATGTTTGAGGATGAGCCAGGACGCCGGTATGATTGTAATTCATTCCCATTCCTGGCATGGGACCTAATTAAACATGCACCCAAGGACACATGCATGTACAATTTTTCTAGCCATTTTGGTGAACTTGAGCATGTATTTGTAGTTCAGATTTCAATTATGGACATTAAATGCATGCCTAGGAAACTCAATTAGTGTATATATAAAAAGGCCAAATGAACCCTGAATAAGTTAAATTTCAGCATGGATTTCATGTAGTTCCATGTTGCCCGTAGAAGAAAATACAAGGCGAAAAGAGGCCGTGATTATGTTTCGACAACAAGGGGAACATGTTTCCCTATCGGAACCACAAGGATTCTTGTTAAGAGAAAGTTCTGGTTTGTAAGAGGTTTGTAATAAAGCTTGGCCCGAATTGGCAATGTTTTTACCACGACATATATGTGCCATGACATGACACCATGCCACCTTTGATGACTTTCTTGTGAGTTTTGGATTTTATGGGGATTTAAAACCCGAGATTCCAAATGTTTGAGGATGAGCCAGGACGCCGGTACGGTTTCCCTATCAGAACCACAAGGCTTCTTGTTGAGAGAAACTCCGATTTGTAAGAGGTTCATAATGCGGGTGAAATGATGATATATAGCATGCCAACTTTCAACCATTTTAGTGTTCATTTGAAGTGCTTTCAATTTCAGGGTCATTTAGCTCAAAAAAATCAGCAAATGCATGGAAAAGACCAAATGAAGTCAGGAAGGGTTGAAAATTGATGATGTCGCTTTGAATGGTCCATTTTGAACACACAAAATGTCTGGAGTTCAAATAAGTTCAAAAAAGTGAAATCCCTTTGCACCAAATGAGTTTTCGTTCGAAACCCTAATACTTCGAAAGAGATTGTCCATTCTGGACACGAAGTGCATCCAGTTTTTGCCGTAACCCTATCAACTTTTTAGAACATGCTATGTGGGTGAAATGTGATACCATGCCAACTTTCAACCTTTTCAGAGTTCATTTGAGGTTTGTAATAAAGCTTGGCCTAAATTGGACAATGTTTTTACCATGACATATATGTGCCATGATGTGACACCATGCCAACTTTCATGACGTGACACCATGCCAACTTTCATGTATAATTTTTCTAGCCATTTTGGTGAACTGGAGCATGTATTTGAAGTTCAGATTTGAATTATGGACATTAAATGTCTAGGAAACTCAATTAGTGTATAAAAAGGCCAAACAAAAGTCGTGTCCCTACCAAACCGTGGCCGATGCGGCCCGCGATCTGAGTCATGCGTTCTGATTGGCCAGAACCCAAACCCCACGGATCGTATGTATGCACCGTTGGATGCTGCCAGATCGAATGGCAACCCTCAGCCCTTTCGACAGCACATGCAGTACATTGGTAAGCACTGTGCGCATGCGTCGTCTAGCTCACGCTTCCTTCTCTTGTATGTTTTCTAAACAGGCTACCGTTTCCCGCCACTCCTCTCATTGGTTTCCCGCCTCTTCTCCCATCGGTTTCCCGCTACCAGTGTCAGTGCTCATTGAAGGCTAGGCGGCGACACACCGACCATCGCACCTGACAAAGATCTAAAAGAACAAATGTGCATGATAGGAGGGAGTAGGTCCCATAGGGTGACCAGCGTGAGCAAAATGGTGCAGGTACTGGCTTAACCGTGTGCGATGCAAGTGCGCTGTAAAATCAACACGACTGCACAAGCGCGAGCAAATGGTGGAGGTACAGGTTTAACCGTGTGCGATGCAAGTGCGCTGTGAAATCACCACGACTGAGCAAGCGCGAGCAAAATGGTGCAGGTACTGGCTTAACCGTGTGCGATGCAAGTGCGCTATGAAATCCCCACGACTGCACAATTGCGAGCAAATGGTGGAGGTACTGGTTTAACCGTGTACGATGCAAGTGCACTATGAAATCACCACGACTGCGCAAGCGCGAGCAAAATGGTGCAGGTACTGGCTTAACCGTGTGCGATGCAAGTGCGCTATGAAATCACCATGTCGGTGTACTAAAGTAGGGGCACTCCTTTGTACCCCTTATTTGTGCATGGGCAGCCAGAGCCGCGCCCACGCCACACTTAAGCAGGGCAGAGGCGGGAAATCAAAGCCGCGAGACGGCCAAAGCAACCCCAAGATAGAGGCATCAAGAGCAAGAAGCGAGGTGGTTTCCCCCGACAAGACCCTTGCCGGGGCAGTTTACCCAACGCGAGTGGAGCGCGCCACCCTTGAGCCCCAGTTTCTCCAACACCCATGTTGGGACCTGGGCTCGGGAGGCACCTCCATGATGGCATGCAGACCTTCGAGAAGACAAGAAACACTTCAAATCAGAAGAGGATTAGAAGACGACGAACCTCGGCGAAATCCTTGCCGAGGAAATCCACAAGACCCCCGGCAAGATCCTTGCTGGGGACGACCGCAACGCCACGGCGAGACCCTTGCCGGACCCCAGCAAGGTCCTTGCCAAGGACATCCGCGAGGCCATAGCTAGGCCCGCACCCGCCAATTTTCTACCAGCGCTCCCATGCAGCTGCCAGCCCACCAGCTGGGCAGGTGCCTGCGTGTTAACATGAAGCTTGTCGGCCAACTCAGCGCATGCCTACGTGGTGGCATGCAAACCTTCGTGAAGGCCCTACCACCGCGCCATCTCAGCAGCCTCCCATCCTTCATGGCGCTGACCGCCTCGCTGGCCCAGGCGCGTGTCAAGGCATGGCGAAGCGGCGACAAAGTGAAGGGGACACGTCAGGGGCGCATTAAATGCGCCTTGTCCCGTAACAACAAGCGATAGGTTTAGCAACAGTACCCCGATGCCACCTCTTGTGTGCCACTGTGGAGATCCCCTTGCCTATAAAAGGAGGCCCAAGGCATCTAGGAGAAGGATTCAGACCCTTGGACAAGTTAAGCTCATTGTAGCTAGCTCAAGAACTCCAAGAACACATATATATACACACAAAAGCAGGACTAGGGTATTACGCATCCTCGCGGCCCGAACCTGGGTAAATGACCCGAGTGTTTGTGTTGACTGCTGATCCCGCTCTTCTCACCACCCCGCGCCCCGCAACCGTAGTAGGGATTCTCGTGATCCCATAGGTGTCATTTCCCATCGACATCTTTGGCATGCCAGGTAGGGGCGTCGCAGTAGTGAGAATCTGGTTTAGCAGCTGGTAATATAGTTCTTCGTCGCCATGGATCCCAAGAAGACGAAGATCACGGCGATCGGTTCATCCGGACCGGACTACCTGTACCGATGCAGACCAGTAGCGGGCCAGTCGCAGAAAGAACCCATGGCGCGGCGAACATCCACATCACCCTGGCAGTCCGGGCCTGGTGGGAGGCATCGTTCATACGCCAGGCGGCGAGCCACACGCCGCAAACTCCAAAGACGGAGTTGGGCCCCCCGCAGGCGGCACGGGGCCCTCCAGGGCTGTCATCATGCCGCCAGCCAGCGGCGTGGCAACCTCCAAGACACCAACACTGGCGCCCACGGCGCGCTCTTCTCAAGTTGTGCGCGATGAGCAGCGCCGCCCCGCTGGTGACCCTGGGCGCCGCCTTGGGAAGAGTCCCGCGCGCCCTTCACATGACAAGGAGGGCCGGCATGCACGCCGAGGTGCTGGCGAAAACGGGGACAACCGCAGGGCCGTGATAGGGCTCCTTCTAACATAGTTAGAAGTCGAAGTGCGTCACGGTCCATGCAGCTTTCGCCGCTGCCCACACCAGCAGAAGCTGTGGTGCGCGCAGCTGCTCCCCGACTTTCCTCCTGCTGCGAAGAAGCTCAAGAATGGAGAGCCACTATCCGGAGCCTCGTGGACATCGCCAACAAAGATGAGCCGCAACCAGCAGGGCCCGTAGGTTGTCACTCCGTCGAGCCACTGCATGCTAGCGGTGGACGGGTCGGGGGCGATGCAGCCACGGTGCACTCTCCTCCTCCACACTAGCCGACGCGGGTGTCGATCCGCCACGATGACGTTCGTGATGATATCTCCATAGGGTCGTCCGATCTGTGGACCCACCGCGACCAGCGTCAAGTTCTTCGGGAGTGAGCCCTTGAAGACGCTCGAACCACCATCGAGTGCCGGCGCGATACGCGCCACCAGTCGGACAGGCGGGCAGGGCCCACTATGGACCACCCGGCACCGGGAGGCTACGGTGGCCTACCCTACGAGGTGGGCTGTCCGGCCTTCACCCGGGAGCTGCGGCAGTTCCATTGGCCCTCCCACCGCACGTTCAAGCCCGACGTTGGCGAGAAGTACAATGGCAAGACTCAACCGTCGGAGTTCCTCAGCATCTTCACCATTGTAATGCAAGCTGCTGGGGCCCATGACGATAAGGTGCTTGCCAATTACTTCCCGTTGGCACTCAAGCCCAATGTTATGTCGTGGTTGATGCACTTGTCGGTGGACTCCATTTCTTCTTGGTCGGATCTGTGCCATGAGTTTGTTGGCGCCTTTACTCGAGGCCACCAAGCTCATGGCCAAGCGAGCGATTTGCACATCATCCCCCAGAAGGAAGGAGAAAACTTGCGCAAGGACATCCAAAGGTTCAGCCGAGTGCAGTATAACATCCCAGACGTTCATCCTTCCGCCGTGATCAGTGTGTTCCATCAGAATGTGCACAACCGCAAGATGCATGAGGAGCTGGCGATGAACAAGGTCAAGGATGTGGCCGAGCTTTATATTCTGGCCGATCGTTGCGCTCGAGCCAAAGAGGGGAGGAAGTACCCCGGTGAAGACACCGGCGCAGAAACCGACTCCACAGATGACACCGCCGCCCCAGCCAAGAAGGGTCGGCGTCGTAGCAGAAAGCGCAAGGGCAAGACCGTGCTTGCCATTGAGGGAGTCCTGGATAAGGGGGTATCCGGACAGCCGGACTATATACTTTGGCCGGACTATTGGACTATGAAGATACAAGATGGAAGACTTCGTCCCGTGTCCGGATGGGACTCTCCTTGGCGTGGACGGCAAGCTTGGGATCCGGATGTAGATCTCCTCCTCTGTAAACCGACTCTATGTAACCCTAGCCCCCTCCGATGTCTATATAAACCGGAGGGTTTAGTCCGCAGGACTCATCATCATTATCATCAACAATCATACCATAGGCTAGCTTCTAGGGTTTAGCCTCTCTGATCTCGTGGTAGATCCACTCTTGTAATACTCATATCATCAAGATCAATCAAGCAGGAAGTAGGGTATTACCTCCATATAGAGGGCCCGAACCTGGGTAAACATCGTGTCCCCAGCCTCCTGTTACCATTAGCCTTAGACGCACAATTCGGGACCCCCTACCCGAGATCCGCCGGTTTTGACACCGACAACCGTCGAAGGATTCGATGACACCGGCACTACCAAAAAGGCCAAGGCAAGCGACCCCGGCAAGGAGGTTGCCGGGTGTGCAGCTTGCCGGGCCTTGGCAGCAGCCGACAAGCCAGGGGGCTCCGACAAGCAGTATTGCAAGATCCACCGCACCAAAGGCCACGACCTCCAGAACTGCCGACAAGTTGAGCTGCTCGCTGAGAAGCAGAAAGCCGAATATGAATGGCACGACAAGGAGAAGGGCCAAGACGGTGTCGAAGGATCCGGCAGGAAGCATGGCGGCCAGGGAAGCCGCGCGGAAAGGATAATCAGCAAGAGAGGCCCGCCTGGGGCCGCGACAAGAAGAAGGAAGACGATGATCATGACGAGGATGATGAGTCCGGCAACCACGAGTTCGAGAAAGCTACAGAGGCCATGTGCGTCGATGGTGGCGCCTTACTGCATGAATCCCACCGCCAGCTCAAGCAGTGGGCGTGTGAGATCACGACGGTGGAGCCGTCACTCAACGCACGGAAGCCACTGAAGTGGTCCAGCACGCCTATCATCTTCGACCCTTAGGACCACCCTGACCGCACTACTGCGGTCGGGTGTTTGCCGTTGTTGGTTTCACCAACGATCCGCAACCTCAAGGTGACAAAGATGCTAGTTGACGATAGGGCCGGTCTGAACTTGATCTCACCTATTGTGATCAAGAGGCTACAGATCCCTCATGGAGACCTCGAGGAGACGGGCACGTTTCAAGGGGTCAACCCAGGGAGGAGCCAGCTGAAGGGAAAGGTCACGCTGCCCGTGACGTTTGGAGGCGAGTTGAACTACATGACAAAGAGGATTGTCTTTGATGTAGCCGAGATCCCCTTGCCCTACAATGGGATCCTCGGTCGCCCGGCGCTAGCCAAGTTCATGGAGGCTTCTCACTACGGCTACAACACGCTGAAGATGCCCGGGCTAATGAACATCATTAACGTCCCCTCCGACAAGAAAGATGTGTTGAGTTGCGCTGACCAACTCTACCGGGAAGCAGTTGCAGCAGCTGCCGCCAAGGCACTTGCTGCTGCCGTCGAAGCCCCAGGGGGAAAGAAAACTGGTGAGACCCCTCGCACCCACTCCGGCAAGCGCACCTCTTCGGGGTGTTGCGCTCTCGTCGAGGACGTGCCAGAGAGCTCCACCGGCAAGAGCAAGAAGTCCAGAGCTGCACCACAAGAGACCAAGAAGGTGTCCATCAAGGAGGATGGCACAGGAGGAGCTTTCATCATAAGCTCCACCCTCGATGGCAAATAGGAAAGCGACCTTGTCACTTTCCTGCGGGCGAATGTCGATGTGTTTGCATGGCAAGCATCCGACATCCCCGGCATTCCCAGGGAAGTGATTAAGCACCATCTTGTTGTCTGTCCTCATGCAAGGCCCGTCAAGCAGAAGGTCAGGAAGCAAGCTCTGGAGAGGCAGGAGTTCATCACGGAAGAGATTAGGAAGCTAGAGGCTGCAGGCTTGGTAAGAGGGGTGCTCCATCTGACATAGCTGGCCAAACTGGTAGTGGTGTACAAGGAAAATGGGAAGTGGAGGCGGTGTATTGATTACACAGATATCAAGAAAGCTTGTCCAAAAGATCCTTTCCCATTACCGCGCATCGACCAGATTGTTAACTCCACAGCCGGGTGTGACCTGCTATCATTCCTCGACACCTACTCATGGTACCACCAGATCTTCATGACAAGAGAAGATGAGGAGAAGACATCATTCATAACCCCATGTGGTACGTATTGCTTTTTACGGATGCCTTTCGGGTTGAAGAGTGCTGGCTCGACTTTTGCAAGGGTAGTCCAAATTGGTTTTGAGCCCTAGCTACATAGAAATATGGAAGCTTATATGGATGACATAGTGGTCAAAACCAAGGACAAGTGCAAGATCTAGAGGAAACGCTTGCAAACCTGCGCAAGATCAACCTCAAGCTGAACCCTGAGAAGTGTGTCTTCGGTGTCCCATCCGGCAAGCTTCTCGGGTTCTTTGTGTCGCAGCGTGGGATTGAGGCAAACCCAGAAAAGATCAAGGCCATCAAGCAGATTGAGGCACCTAAGTGGATCAAGGACATGCGTCGGCTCACTGGCTGCGTTGCCGCCATGAGCAGATTCATCTCCAAGTCTGCTGAGTGTGCCCTTCCCTTTTTCAAGATCTTGAGGAAGGCGGGCCCAATGGAGTGGACCCCAGAGGCTGAAGCAGCGTCGCAGGATTTGAAGAATTATCTTTCCTCTACCCTAGTGTTGGTTGCGCCTAAACCCCAAGAATCGTTGCTGTTGTACCTAGCGGCAATGAATCAAGTGGTTAGCGCCGCACTGGTGGCGTAGAGGGAGGTCGACGAAGAGGCAGCAGCAATGGCAGAATCGATGGATGGCGAGCGAGAACCCTCCCCAGCAGGACTTGGTCCCGGCAAGACTGGGCCCCCGACAAGGGCTGGCACTAGTGCAACAGGTCCCGCGCGACTAGGTGAAGTGGTGCAGAAGAAGAGAATGGTGCGGCACCCAGTTTACTTCGTCAGCTCCCTCTTGTAGGGGGCTAGGTCGAGGTACTCCGGTGTACAGAAATTGCTCTTCGGCCTCCTTATGGCCTCGAGGACGCTGCGTCATTACTTACAAGCGCACGAAATCACCATTGTCACCCGCCTCCCATTGCAACGGATACTGCATAACCCAGATGCAATGGGGAGGATTGTGGAATGGGCCCTGGAGCTGTCAAATTTTGGTTTGAAGTTCGAAAGCACCTCGACGAATTAGAGCAGAGTCTTGGCGGAGTTCGTTGCTGAATGGACCTCGACGCCCGACGAAGAGGTCCACGAGACCACTTTCCCCAGCAAGGAAATGAGTCGCGATTGAATCATGTACTTTGATGGAGCTTTATCTCTATAAGGCGCCGATGCTGGTGTGCTGGTTGTCGCACCCACCGGAGAGCCCCTCAAGTACGTGATCCAAATGCACTTTCCGAGGGAGATGTCGACGAACAACATCGCTGAGTACAAGGGATTGCTGGTGTCAGGATCGCGGCAGACCTCAGAGTCAAGAAGCTCATCGTCAGAGGAGATTCACAGCTTGTCGTCAGGCAGATCAACAAGGATTATCAGGGCCCGTTGATGGAAGCCTACGTGGAGGAAGTGAGGAAACTGGAGGAGCGCTTCGACGGTATACAGGCAGAGCATGTCCCCCGAGTGGAGAATGACATCGCGGACTACCTGTCAAAGCGCGCTGCCCTCAGGCTACCTATGGAACCAGGTACCTTTGTGCTTCGGTTAACTCAACCATCCGTTGAGCCATCAATAGAGCAGAATAAGCGAAGGAAGTCCGGCCCCAGCAAGTACTTCCCTACTGAGCTCCCTGGAGCCGCCGATGAAGGAGTTTCCATGGACGCCAAGCCTGCCATGGGACAACCGACTCCGACGGGGCCCCAAGCCCTTGACATGGAGGCAACCATTCCCGCGGCGGAAGAAATGCCTTTGGTCCTCGCCGTCGAGCAGCAGGCTCAGGCATGGGCGCAACATATCGTCCGGCTCCTCCAGATAGGGGAGCTTCCCGAGGAGCAGGAAGAAGTAGAGAAAGTAGCCCACCGGTCTACTCTGTACCAGTTTGTTGACAATGTTCTATACAGAAAAAGACCGAATGGAGTGAAATTGAAGTGCATCTCCCGAGAGGAAGGACTGGAGCTGTTGTCGGAGATACATGGAGGCATTTGTGTCTCCCACATAGGGTCAAGGGCCCTTGCCGGCAAGGCTTTCCGGCAAGGTTTCTTCTGGCCCACTGCCCTGCAAGATGCGATGGCACTAGTAACCAAGTGTGAAGGGTGCCAGTTCCATTCGAAGAAGCTTCATTTGCCAGCTCAAGCCTTGCAGGAAATCCCTCTCTCCCGGCCATTCTCGGTCTGGGGGCTCGACATACTGGGTCCTTTTTCCCGCGCCATCGGGGGCTTTGAGTATTTGTACGTTGCAATCGACAAGTTCACAAAGTGGCCGGAGGTGGAAGTAGTAAGGAAGGTGACCGCACAGTCAGCCATCAAATTCTTCAAGGGGCTAGTTTGCCGCTTTGGTGTGCCGAACAGAATCATCACTAACAATGGCACGCAGTTCACAAGCCACACCTTCATGCAGTATATTCAAGACCTCGGCAGCAAGGTCGGTTTTGCTTCTGTGGCACACCCACAAAGCAACGGCCAAGCAGAGAGGGAAAATGCTGAAGTACTACGTGGACAGAGGACGAAGACTTTTGACAGGCTGCACAAGAGTGGAAGGCGCTGGATTTATGAGTTGCCTGCGGTTCTTTGGTCGATCAGAATGACGCCAAATCAAGCCACCGGCCAGACACACTTTTCCCTGGTTTACGGGGCAAAAGTAGTTCTCTCCACCGAACTCATATACGGGTCACCTCGAGTGCTCGCTTATGATGAGCTTGAGCAAGAGCGACTGTGGCAAGATGACGCAATGCTCCTCGAGGAAGATCATCTTCGGGCGGCTGTGAGAGCAAAGACGCTACCAAAGAAGCCTTTGCGCCGCTACCATAGCCACAAGGTTCATGCCCGAAGCTTTGAGGAAGGCGACATTGTTCTTCGGCGCATTCAGTCATCCAAGAATTCCAACAAGTTGACGCTGGAGTGGGAAGGCCCTTATCGGGTAACACGAGTCACCAGGCCTGGCACAATCCGCGTGGAGACCGAAGATGACATTCCATTGAGCAACTCCTGGAACATCGAGCATCTTCGCAAGTTTGACCCATAAGGCACGGCTGCCGGGCCCCCTGGCAAGACACCCTTTTGTACCAGGCTTGCCGGCAGGGCATGTAACCCTCTGTACAAAGCCAGGAGCAGACCCTGAGCATAAATAAACGAAGCGATGGCGCCCTAAGTTATAGCATGCATGCTAGATTAAGTCTCTCCCTCGGTTAGGGTTGATAGGGCTTAGCCTCGACTAACCCCTAGCATAGAGGTTGAGTTTGCGTCTCTTTGTTCCTATGCATCATCTTTGGTTCACAGGGTACATAAATGTTTCCGGCAAGCTGAGTGGAGGGGAGAGAACAAGCCGGCGCTCCGGACCCGACAAGCCAAGCTTGTCGTGGGCTGAAGACACAAAGGTCCACCCATGGCAAGCCAGGGTTGCCGGGGGCTGCAGATCCAGATAAGCTTTCCTACCTCATGTTATGCATTTCCATATGAAGATTGGGATGTATGAAACCCTGTTTTATTCCGAGATTGCTGTGCTCCCTTCATTCCTACAACTCGAGAACTTCTTGGTTCAGAATCTGGTTGTAGCCGCAGCGGCAAAGAAGCAAGCATAGGGCCCACTGTTGGTGTCAAAACCGGCGGATCTCAGGTAGGGGGTCCTGAACTGTGCATCTAAGGCTAATGGTAACAGGAGAATGGGGACACGATGTTTACCCAGGTTCGGGCCCTCTCGATGGAGGTAATACCCTACTTCCTGCTTGATTGATCTTGATGATATAAGTATTACAAGAGTTGATCTACCACGAGATCAGAGAGGCTAAACTCTAGAAGCTAGCCTATGGCATGATTGTTGATAATAATGACCATTGGTCCTACAGACTAAACCCTCCGGTTTATATAGACACCGGAGGGGGCTAGGGTTACACAGGATCAGTTTACAGAGGTGGAGATCTACATCCGGATCGCCAAGCTTGCCTTCCACGCCAAGGAGAGTCCCATCCGGGCACGGGACAAAGTCTTCCATCTTGTATCTTCATAGTCCAACAGTCCGGCCAAAGTACACAGTCCGGCAGTCCGGATACCCCCTTATCCAGGACTCCCTCACCCACCCCTACTTCGTCCCTGCCTCCACCAAAGGCATGAGTATGGTCGAACGAAGTAGGGGAATGGCAAGGCCTGCTGTCGGGCAACGATGTTTATATTGAAATAACAAGGATTTGTTCCTTGGTATGGGCTTTGCTCACGCACACAAGACCCGGTAAGCACCCTTTTTTCATTAATACATTCCATACAGGTACAGTTCGTACAGAATGTAAACGTGAACAGGAAGGTTACAAGTTTTAAATCTAACTAAGGCCCTTAGGCTTACAAACTAAAAAAAGATAAGGTGCCCGTAATCCCTTTCTTGTCCCTCTCCTCAGGAAATGAAACAAGAAGGCAAAAGGGCAGAGGGAGCGCCTAAGCAAGGTACGAGCAGCAGAAGGCGCCAAGAGAACATGTCGCCGGCCTCCTAGAAGGGGGCTGGTGGTGGTGGTCCCGGAGGAAGGGCTGGAAGATGAGGCAGCGGTCCGTCAATACGTTACGAAGGTGTCGGTGCCACCGTACTCCGACTTGACGGCCCGCCACCCGCCTTCTTTCCCTTCTCCGGCCTTCCCAGGCCAGCCGCCCAAGGAGGCGACCCCGAGAAGTTCAAGGAGTCGGCTCCATAGGGAGAAGGCACCCGGTGCAGATGCTGCTGCTGCCGACACCGCCCCGGAGCAGTGGGTCCGACACCTAGTCAGACCCGTCATCCTCCTGCCTGCTACCCTCGTCGTCGCTGCCGCTGTCCTCCTCGTCAGTCTCGCTTGAGGACGAGTCTTCGTCATCTGAAGAGGTCTCCACGTAGCACTTCAGGCAAGTTCCGAAATCGTCAAAGACCTTGACGGAGAGGAGGCCATTCTCCATTAACTTGAAGTAGGGAATGAGCCCCGGCGTCAGGCTGCGGATGCGAGCGAAGGTCTTCCAACCGCGACGAAGATATATGACGTGAGGGGCTGGGAAGTCGACGTTGGCCCATGTGCCGTTGTTCCCGTAGCCCCTCATGTGCAGCCTCAGCGCCTGCGGCGGGTCAACCTCCATCTCCAGAGCGAATCGGGTCGGGAGACGAAGACGATAGCGCGCCGGTGATGCAGCCTGATGAAGGACTTGCAAGAGTTGTCCCCGATGCGCCACCCCGTCCTCCTCTTCCTCAAGCACCGCGGTGGCCTCGGCCTCGCCCCCTCCCCCTTCCCCTCGCGGCCGGATCCGCCACCACGGGCTCTTGGGGAGAAGCAACACGTTGTCAAGCAGAGGCCCTTGCCGCCACCGATGAAGCATCAGCGTGCCCTCTCACCATGGCAGAAGGAAGGAAGGAGCAGGGATGGGGAGAGGCGGATGGCGAAGGACTGAGAGGCGCCATCCCTCCCACTCCCCTCCTTATAAAGGGACGGGGTCGGGGCTCGGCCGCCCCTCTCAGCCAATCCGGCTCATTAAGGTGACAGCGGACAAGGCCGTCGACCGCCCTCCCCGCCCAATTAAAGGCGCATGGGTATCGACCCGCGCATGCACGTCTTCCCGTATTCTCCCGCCTGTCGTTCGCCCTGTGTCATGCATGCGACATAAGTGGCGCGAGGGACAGGTGTAATGGGAAGCGTGGAGCGACGGTTCCCAGGTAAGGAGAGTAAATGAGCAGCGGCCCTACGGTCTCGAAGGGACACGCAAGCCAGCTCTTTACTGTTCGCCACGAGATGACGCAAGCATGCTTCGGTCACCTGCGCGTGCGACCCCCACGTCACGCGTGCAACACGGATCAAGGGAGAGCGCAGCGGGCGGAAAAATCTCCTCAATTAAAACCGCCCCGTCTGCCTACACACCATTCTGGGCCTGGCCCAACAACGCGTTGCGCTTGTGTGTGGCCCAGGCCCGGGGGCTCCTGTCGGTGTACTAAAGTAGGGGCACTCCTTTGTACCCCTTATTTGTGCACGGGCAGCCGGAGCCGCGCCCACGGCCACACTTAAGAAGGGCAGAGGCAGGAAATCAAAGCCGCGAAACGGCCAAAGCAACACCAAGACAGAGGCATCAAGAGCAAGAACGCGAGGTGGTTTCCCTCGGCAAAACCCTTGCCGGGGCAGCCTCTGCGGCCCCGGCAAGGACCTTGCTGGGGTAG
Source organism: Aegilops bicornis (assembly GCA_021605145.1). Taxonomy (NCBI): domain Eukaryota; kingdom Viridiplantae; phylum Streptophyta; class Magnoliopsida; order Poales; family Poaceae; genus Aegilops; species Aegilops bicornis. The sequence goes on along the minus strand of CM038669.1, from coordinate 510,409,526 downwards.
TTTACCAGATGCCAGCGAAGCGCGCCACCCTTGAGCCCCAGTTTCTCCAACACCCATGTTGGGACCTGGGCTTGGGAGGCACCTCCGTTATGGCATGCAGATCTTCGTGAAGACAAGAAACACTTCAAATCAAAAGAGGATTAGAAGACGACGAACCTCGGCGAAATCCTTGCCGAGGAAACCCACAAGACCCCCGGGAATATCCTTGCCGGGGACGACCGCAATGCCACGGTGAGACTCTTGCCGGGGCCTCGGCAAGGCCCTTGCCAAGGACATCCGCGAGGCCACAGCCAGGCCTGCACCCGCCAAGTTTCTACCACCGCTCTCATGCAGCTACCAGCCCACCAGCTGGGCAGGCGCCTGCGTGTCGACATGAGGCTTCTCGGCAAATTCAGCGCATGCCTACGTGGTGGCATGCAAACTTTCGTGAAGACGCTACCTCAGCAGCCTGCCAGCCTACATAGCGCTGACCGCCTCGCTGGCCCAGGCGCGTGTCAAGGCAGGGTGAAGCGGCGATAAAGTGAAGGGGACACGTCACGGGCGCATTAAATGCGTCTTGTACCGTAACGACAAGCGATAGGCTTAACCACAGTACCCCGATGCCACCTCCTGTGTGCCACTATGGCGATCCCCTCTCCTATAAAAGGAGGCCCAAGGCATCCAGGAGAAGGATTCAGACCCTTGGACAAGTTACGCTCATTGTAGCTAGCTCAAGAACTCCAAGAACATAGATATACACACAAAAGCAGGACTAGGGTATTACGCATCCTTGCGCCCCGAACCTGGGTAAATGACCCGAGTGTTTGTGTTGACTGCTGATCCCGCTGTCGGCGTTCTAGGAACGGGGGTCCACAGACTTACCTACCTGTGGCCTGCTGCGTGGCTCAACTAGTGGCCCAGTACGGACCATCTTCATCAACCAACACTCAAGACCCACGCGAGGGACCAAGCCTCGCGGGGCGGATGACACAAGGCCACCTTAGGAGTTGCCTCGCCAGGGAGGCTCACAAGGAGGCGGAGAGATCAAGGCAAGGGGAACCTGGCGAGTTTCTCGTGACGCAAGCCATGACGATCAAGACCAGGCGGGCGCCAGCCTGTGCAGTTTCCTCGTTTCCTCTTTGGTGCAAAGGAGGCAAGCACAGGCACGGGGTACTGATACATCTCCAATGTATCTACTTTTCCAAACACTTTTGCCCTTGTTTTGGACTCTAACTTGCATGATTTGAATGAAACTAACCCGGATGACCTTTGTTTTCAGCAGAAGCGCCATGGTGTTGTTTATTGTGCAGAAAACAAAAGTTCTCGGGATGACCTGAAAATCCACAGAGATAACTTTTGGAAAATATAAAAAATACTGGCGAAAGAATCAAGGCCAGGGGACCACACCCTGTCCATGAGGGTGGGGGCGCGCCCCCTCCCCCTGGCGCGCCCCCCTGTCTCGTGGGCCCCCTGGAGCTCCACCGACCTCAACTCCAACTCTATATATTCTGTTTCGCGGAGAAAAAAAATCAGAGAGAAAGTTTCATCGTGTTTTACGATATGGAGCCGCCGCCAAGCCCTAATCTCTCTCGGCAGGGCTGTTCTAGAGTCCGTTCGGGGCTCCGGAGAGGGGGATTCGTCGCCGTCGTCATCATCAACCATCCTCCATCACAATTTCATGATGCTCACCGTCATGCGTGAGTAATTCCATCATAGGCTTGCTGGACGGTGATGGGTTGGATGAGATTTACCATGTAATCAAGTTAGTTTTGTTAGGATTTGATCCCTAGTATCCACTATGTTCTGAGATTGATGTTGCTATGACTTTGGTATGCTTAATGCTTGTCACTAGGGCCTGAGTGCCATGATTTCAGATCTTAACCTATTATGTTTTCATGAATATATGAGCGTTCCTGATCCTATCTTGCAAGTCTATAGTCACCTATTATGTGTTATGATCCGACAACCCCGAAGTGACAATAATCGGGATACTTCTCGGTGATGACCGTAGTTTGAGGAGTTCATGTATTCACTATGTGTTAATGCTTTGGTCCGGTACTCTATTAAAAGGAGGCCTTAATATCCCTTAGTTTCCGTTAGGACCCCGCTGCCACGGGAGGGTAGGACAAAAGATGTCATGCATGTTCTTTTCCATAAGCATGTATGACTATATTCGGAATACATGACTACATTACATTGATGAACTGGAGCTAGTTCTGTGTCACTCTAGGTTATAACTATTACATTAGGAATCGGATCGGACATAAATATCCATCACTGATCCAATGCCTATGAGCTTTCCACATATTGTGTTTCGCTTATTTACTTTACTGTTGCTACTGTTACAATCACTACAAAACTGCGACAGCTAATTTTTACCACTGTTACCATTACTATCATACTACTTTGCTACTAAATACTTTGTTGCAGATACTAAGTTATCCAGGTGTGGTTGAATTCACAACTCAACTGCTAATACTTGAGAATATTCTTTGGCTCCCCTTGTGTCGAATCAATAAATTTGGGTTGAATACTCTACCCTCGAAAACTGTTGCGATCCCCTATACTTGTGGGTTATCAAGACTATTTTCTGGTGCCGTTGCTGGGGACCATAGGTCTATTCTTTGAGTCACTTGGGATTTATATCTGCTGGTCACTATGAGGAACTTGAAAGACGAAAGAACTAAGATTTTTCCCTCAACTACGAGGGGAGGTAAGGAACTGCCATCTAGCTCTGCACTAGTTTCTCCTTCTGTTTTGAGTAAGCTTGCGACACCTAAACCTGCTACTGCTTTGAATTCTGATACGTCGCATGTTATTGATGATGCCACTTCTGCTATGCATGATACTTATGATGAAACTACTACTATGCTTGATACTACCGTGCCATTAGGTGAATATCTTGATGGACAACTTGCTAGGGTTAGAGAGAATGAAATTATTGATGATAGTGATGATGAAGGTTCTCACCCTAAGTATGAATTGCCTGTTGTTCCTGAGGGTTATGCTATGGATGAAGAAACTGCTAGAGATCTTTTTGCTTGCAATGATCGATCTGATCTTAAGAAGTTAGTAGCTAAACTTAAACAGAAAACTCTGAACGCTAGAATGAAATGTGACCCTGCTTTTGCTACTTCACCTATCTTTGTTACTGATAAGGATTATGAATTCTCTGTTGATCCTGAAATTATTACTTTGGTTGAATCTGATCCTTTTTATGGCAATGAATCTGAAACTGTTGTGGCACATCTTACTAAGTTAAATGATATAGCCACCCTATTCACTAATGATGAGAAATCCCGCTATTACTATATCCTTAAGATATTTCCATTCTTATTAAAGGGTGATGCTAAAACTTGGTTTAATTATCTTGATCCTGGTTGTGTGCGTACACTACAAAAAAAAGACACATCTGTGACATTTTGGGCCGACCGAAAAAAATTTATGTCATACATATGACACTTCTATGACTATAATTGTGACAAAACCCGGTATCATCATAGATGTGGCGGGCTCCTACTTCTATGACAAAAAATCATGACAGAAAATGGGCTTTTCGTCCTGGGCGGGCCGGAGACGCAGCTGCATGACATTCTTTGGGCCGTCCATGACGGGAAAAAAACCATGGTAGAAGCAAGGGCGAGGAAAATTTCTGGGAGTTCCTGGTTACGATGGTTGGTCAGGGGCCGAGCGATGCGCGTTTCTCCGTACGTGCTGGCGGCGTGTAATGCGGCGTTGGCTCTAATCGAACCCGGCGAGGCGTTGGGCTCCTAGCGAACTTTGGCGATTGCAGTCCAAGCTACGCGTTACTGAACCTGAGCACTAAAGTCGATTGATGCTGCCTCTCTGGATGAACAGTGAGCGTTGTGGGGGGTTTGGATGAACAATGAGCGGTGGGAGTGGATGGACAGGACCCGTGGCGTTGCCTCTAGATGAACAGGATCCCGATCGATCGAGCCGGTTGGGGCTGGATGAACAGGACCCCTTGGAGGGCTAGATGAACAGGACGACCCCATGGAGGGTTGGATAAACAGTAGACGGTGGAGGGGTGGATGAACAGTAGCCCATGGAGGGGTGGTTGAACAGGAGCCCGTGGAGAGGGGTGGTTGAACAGTAGCCGGTGGAGTAGCGCGCGGTGGAGGCTGGATGAACAGGAGCCCGTGGATGAACAATCACGGGTGGAGGCTGGAGGAGGTCGACGGTAGCCCGTGGAGGCTGGAGGAGGTCGACGGTGGAGATGAACAATATCCCGTGGAGTCCCGTTTTGCGGTACGCCACACCCCTCCGGCCGATGAACATGACCCCGTTTCGACCGTAGCGCTCCAACACAAGTCAGTTTCGTCCGTTTTGCGGTACGCCACACCCCTCCCGATCAACAGGACCCCCGTTGCGACCATAGGAGGTCCGTTTCCTCCATTTTGCGGTACGCCAGACCCCTCCCGATGAACAGGATCCCCTTTTGGAACGTGGCCGGTCGAACACAAGGCCGTTTCCTCCGTTCTGCGGTACGCCAGGCCTCGTTTCCATCGTCTGTTCCGTCCAAGCCCTCTCAATGAACACGACCACGCATTCCGTTCCGACCCAGCCGGTTGGCTCCCCATGAACACGACGACGACGTTGTTTCTCTGTTCCGACCCAGCCATGTACATGAGCCCTGGCCGTACGTATATATGCGCGAGTAGGCGTTCGAGACCCAGCCCATATGTACACATACGTGGCCGTATTTTCATTCTTGCGCACTGGCCGCTGTACGTACATGTACATGCTACGTGCTGGCCTCTACTACGACATGTGCGTGCCTCTACATCGACCAGTATATATGTATGTACATGTTCGCGACCAGAATGATAACACTACGTACGCTTCGACTAGGTGGGTCCTGACTGTCAGGCACTTCCTTGTCTGCGAAGATGTAGCTGGTGGGTCCCAGCAGTCAGGGGGCGAATCGTTTTTTTGTCCGGACGCACTTTCTTGCATGCGAAGATGTAGCTGGTGGGTCCCAGCAGTCAGGGGGAAACGTTTTTTCATGAAATAAGGTGGCCCGTCCGGTGGGTCCATGCTGTGAGGCGGAGGAATAATTATTTTGCGCGTAATAAGGAGGCACTTCCTTGCTGCGGCCGTGGACCCAGCTGTCAGCCTCTCCATGTACAGTCCACTTCAGATGCATGTCGGTCGTTGACCATGTTGACCAGGCTGCGCCGAGAGCACCAGGGTGGTGGACGTCGACGAGGCCTAGGAAGGGAACGACACGGAGCCAGGGAAGACTCGGCAGTTGTTTCCCATGCGGAGGGGCGTACGACTGTACGAGGGTTTACTGGTTCGTCTGCTGTCCCAGAGAATAACAGCAGGTGTGGGTGAGTAGAGGGATGGCTAGGTCAGCGATGGGAGTATGATGGGGCGGTGAGGCCTGCGGCGGCATAGCCGGCCGAGGAGGAGAGGAGCGAGCATTCCCGGGCGCTTGTTTGAGCAATTTGGAGCGGGAAGAGCAGAGATTGAAGAAGACCTGACGGCCGTTGGATGTAAATCCAACGATCCTTTGCTTGTCGTCAACCTTTTTTTAGGAAAGCCTCAAATCTGTGGAAAACAGCATACAACCCATCTGCCATTATTTCTAATAATTTACAGCCCATTTGCTAATTCTTAAGGTTTTTTGGAGCCCATATTCTTTTTGTTAGCATTATAGCCCATATTGTGGCCACGGTTAAAAAATTATACGAAATTTTGCATATTTCGGTGCGGTCCGAACTGTTTTTAATCCCGAAATTTTGAGTCACATTCAAACTGATTTTTAAAATAAATGTATATCAATATAAAGTCCAACAAATTGTCCACGCATAAAAATCAATGCAATATAAAATCTCAAAATGAAAAAAAGAAAGTGAAACTAATTGCTGGTTTGATGTGTTTTAAAAATGTACAACCCATTTCTCATTACTGATAGGCCATTTTCTCGGCCAGCCGAATGAAGATCTCCTCGTCTTGAAAGATTTGCAGCCCAACAGGCACGACAAAGCGACTTACTTGGCAAATCACAAAAAAACTGGGCTGTGGCCGTGGACCCAGCTGTCAGCCTCTCCACGTACAGTACTCTTCCGATGGAAGTCGGTCGTTGACCACATTGACCACGCCACGCCGAGAGCACCATGGCGATGGACGACGGCGAGGCCTAGGAAGGGGACGACGCGGAGCCGGGGAAGACGCGACAGTGGATGCCCACGTGTAGAGGAGTATGAGGGTTCACTCGTTCGGCTGCAGTGTGAGGCTGCCGTTGCCGCAGAATAACAGGGGGTGTGGGTGAGTGGAGGGATGGCCTGGCCAGCGGCGGGAGTAGTAGGGGGCGGTGAGGCCTCCGCGGCATCACAACCGACCACGGGAGGCAGGAGCAGGTGGCACGACCGGCGCTGCTTTGGGCGGCTAGAGCAAGAAGACCAGAGGTTGAAGAAGCACAATGGCCGTTGGATGGACATCGTACGGTCAATGCAGCTAGAATCGTTCATATTGAGTAAGTTGACAAAGCCCTCCGTCCCCGTTAACTTAGTGGGCCCAGCTGTCAGCCTCTCCACGTACAATATACCTCCGATGGAAGTCGTTCCTTGACCACGTTGACCACGCCTATTTCCGTTGCATGCATTCGTCCATGGGCGTGGTGCATCCGCACTGTCAGCCTCTCACGTACAGTCATCTTCGCAGCGATAGCCTGGCCGACGGAGGGGTAGCGCTTCGCGGCGATGCGTGCTAAGCAGAGCCGCTAGGCGGAGGCGGACCAAGCGGTCAGCGGCTGGAGGAAGAAGACGAGAGATTGAAGGTGCATGCCGGCCGTTTGATATAAATCCAATGGCCGTAGATGTCACAATCATTTGTTGACACAGTTGACAACGCCCTGCGTAGGCTTCGACCTATTGGCCCACATGTCAGCATGCAAAAATGTGGCATATATTTATCCCATGTTTTCTAGAATGTACAGTCCATTTGCTGGGCTGCGTGAACAAATAATTTCGTGTCAATCAGGCCCATTTATAGTTTCTAAGAAATCCCAGCCCATTTGCACTTCCTTGAAATACATGAATTAGCTGGGCTCGTTATATTTTGTAAGAAATCCCAGCCCATTTATACACGAATCCCAGCCCATGTCGAGAAGCACTAGCGTTGAGTGAGGACCTGGACCTGGAAAGGGTATATATTACTCTTGTTGTCACGAGAGTCGTCTGAAATCGAAGCACCAAAGAACCTTGGTGGACATTGTATGGTGTTTCATGAGATCAAAGAACGAAGCAATTTATTTAGGGCTTGTCTTTTTAGTCATGAACAGCGCGGATGTAATGAGGAGCCTCATAGACTAGCACGTATGGCTACGTCTCTTGATATAGGTAGGCATGTGTGGCTTGATGCACCACCTGCTCATTTATGTATTCGTGTAAGCATTGAAGTTAGGCAATAAAGTGCATTGTGATTCTCAAAAAAATGATGGGCTCGTTATACATATAATGTTATGTTAGAAGGAACAATTAATATCAAAGAATAAACCGGAGAGGCACATTTTTTATATATAATTAATAAATTAACGAGTTATTGCTCAAAATAAAAATGAGCGCGTTATTATTAAATTGGTCCTTAAAATCTTACAAGAGATTTTATGCATAATCACCAGGATTTTCCTTGCGTGTGAGTCAAAAACAGCCAGGATTTTCCTTGCCAACTTCCGTTAAACATTATTTTTATAAGTTAATAACACGTGGGATGTTTTTATAATGTATATATAAGTCTCTATAAAATATACGATAATAGTAATAATATAAATATATATAATGCGCTTAGAAGGGAAAACGTAAATTGGACACATCATTATTATTCTTATATATAGATAAATAGAACAGAGACCTGCGTTTTATTAAAAAATACATTGGGCTGCCGATCTTTAAGAAAAAGCCCATAGGCTGGTATGGACCTCAAAAAATAAGTTGAAACCACTGTCTCCGTATGTCGTGGGCTACGCATGTTAAAATACAAAACCTAGGCCTAGTTGATACTTGTTCGCCCTCTGGAAAAAAATGATACCAGATCCCCAAGTGAACTGGATTAAAGAGGGGGCAGGCGGCACGACTGAAGAAGCACATCAGGAGCGATTTTTTTTCTTCTCTGGATGGCTCTCGATAGCGTTTTTTTACTTGCCTCTGCACCACACAACTTGTATTTTTAGCCTCCCAGTCTGTCATGGTGGACCAGCAACCCATTTGCTGGGCGGGCCAACCTACAGAAACCAGCACTCGATTTTTCATCAAGCCCCAAAAACAACGCAGTACTATGTTTGTTTTGAGGCCAAAAACATTACGGCAGGGGTTGAGCAGGGGAGAGGGGAAGACAAAGTAACAAAAAGATTAAAAAGAGCTGATGCGCCATTGCTACCCTAACAAAGCAGGTGCAATTCTTCTCAGGAAGAAGGTGTGTCGTTGACACCCACACGTCACATACCCCAAAGTAGGCATACTAACAAGTTCACACACAAATACAATAGAAAAGGTAAACATTCGTATCAAACTCAGGTTCACAGGACACGTTCATATTCATAATCAACATTCACTATCAACAACTCAAGAGATTCATATATAGACAAGCTCAGCATATCTATGCATCCAAATGATTGATATATCACACGACAATATTCATGCATAATTCACAAAAAGAATCAGATATACACATGTTCAGTGTGTTTATGCATCCAAATGATTGAGATCACAGCCAATATGATCCATGGACGAACTTTAATTACCTAGGGTACAATTTGGTAAATGGTGTTCGATCGGAGGTACTTCTTGCTAAAATTAGTTCTTGTACGAGTAAACTTTCGAGTACATAAGAGGCAGCACAGACAATCTGAACTTTGCTTGTAGGTTTATCCTCAGATAGTGGCCACGTGCCGAGCGAGGTTTGAGCAACTTGGCCACTACTTTCATCCAACTAGTTTACTGTCTCATCTTGGTCCTGTAGCTCGCCAAAATTCTACATTGCAGACGAGAAAGGAGGCAGTTGAGAAAATGAACCACCCAAATGTTTTGTGTAGTTGAACTGAAATGGAGCATCCCTGGCGTGCAGACTGATTAAGTGCCAGATGAATATACGCGTCAACCAACTTGTCTGGAATCTTTAGACTCCATGCCATACAGTTATCTACCATATCTGCCGATAACTAAAAGGCACAAGTTGGGACCAAAGACTGGACTGTGTTCTTCTGGGCTATGCGCCAAGCAATATTTTTGGCATTCACTCTCCTAATACTTGGGAGTTTGACAACTGGTTGACGTTGGTTGATACTCGAATGAATATAGGCACTTCTTGTCAACATCGATGCTTGTCTGAGTGAACTTTGGAGTACATGGCAGCAACATAAGTATCTGTCCATCTGATCATTTTGTGCAGTTCTATTGAAATCGCCCAAGGCAATGATTTGCCTGCGAGTTCAGGCTCCAAGTTACTCCTTTATAAAATCGGCAAACAGTAGCACAATACCAAATTGCCAATACATGAAAAGCACAATAATCAGGATAAAGACCAGTACCAACCTGTGTGAGGTAGCATATCAATTACTATTTCCTTTCACTGGAAGTCGAGATAAGCGACTGACAGGAAACAAAGGAAGCAAGCAAGCCGAGACAAAGCGATTGAAATGAAGGGAAGGAAGCGGTCGAGGCAATGAAGCACCCAAAGTTTTTGTGCAGTTCCACCAAAATCGAGCATCCCTGTTGGCACATATATTGAGAGAGTGAGATTACTGTAATAGTGGGACTAGTTGATGAAACATACACTAACAAACAGAAGCACCCTCATTATCTTAATGGGTAAAGTTAGCAACATAGTAGTCTTGCTTAAAGAGAGGTATTAGTTTATTTAGTCAGTGCCAATTAGCTCAACACTCAAAACATTGCCATGTATCATAGGTTGCAAAACTTTAACGTGCAAAGATAAAGGAGTTTCTCATGACAAGGTAACAGAGTAGCACAATACATATATAGGTACAACAAACTAATATGGCTGAAGGCCTTAGGCTGGTACCAACCTGAGCAAAATATTCTTATTCAAGTAATTCCGGAAGAGATGATAAAGCACTCACTAGAATCACTCAATAGTGTATATTTTTGTGCACTTCAAATGTATGGTTGAAATAACTCTTGTTTACCAGTGGTGAGATTATATCGAAAGATTATCAAGAACTTCTAGCAGAGTTAAAGCACTAGCTGGGATACAGTTCATTGGATTCTCTAGTGCCACTAAAATGTACGATTGGCACAACATGATCCCTGTCTGCACAAGTAGGAAAAAGTTGAAATCTTCATTAGCTTAGTGAGAAAGAATAGAAAGACAATAGCATTATTATATCATGACACTCCCAAGATTCCCTCCCTGCTCCACCACATGATTCACCTCCAGATACATATATACACATACATGATTCAACATAGGGTGCTACTAAAGATTTGTTTAACTCTGACGGGAATAATAGGCAGCAATAAATTAGTGCTACTTAAGTACTCCTGATTAATTAAGTGACCATGCAGGAGAGACGACAGAAGTGGAAGGGCTCCCTAGAGGATCATCTCACATGTAAGGGAGACATTGCCGGAGCCCTTGAATGGCCTCGACTGAGGCCTCGACTTTAGCAAGATCAACTTGGAACTGTTGATCGTGTAGAGCTGGGTCACACATGCATCCATAATCCGGTTAACTAGTATAATGTGTCGTTAAGCCAAGTAATACTATGTTGCATTTCTCTATCTATCTCTACTCTATTATCTATTACTCTTATACTCTTACAAAAAACATATTTGGTGATCTTGTTGTTAAGTGCATCTCAATGTTACGTGCAACGAATGAGCATCTTGCTAATCTTCCAAGTAAATTAATACTAGTAGCAACACAGCAATACAACACCACTAGCAAGATGTCAGGATGTCACAGCCCTAGAGCTTGCTTGTAGCTAGTGGCATTGCATCCATGCATCATGTTTAAATTTCTAAGAAATTTGAAATGGGGATTGCCTAAACCCTAGCATCAAATGCAATTCAAATAAGTTCAACCTAAAATATTTTCAATGATCCCAAAATGCCCTTAAAAAATGTTCATAATTTAGGTAAAAGGGTGAAAACCTTATCCTGTGATGATGCATATTTTTCATTGGCATTTTAGGTCTTTGAATTAACTGACTACTTATTTGAATTGGAGTCATAAAATTCTATAAGTAATATTATAGCTCCAATAATTTTGGAAAAAATGGTGGGGCTCTGTAATAATCCTTTTTGCATCCTCAAAGTTTTTCCAGAATTTAAAAAAATGATTTGGTGCTAAACTAAATCAAAACAGAGGCAAACAAAATAGAAAGCGGAATATAATTAGGAAAGCAGAGAGAGAAGCCCAGCTTACACAGCACAGACACCAGCTTCCCCCGTCTTGGCCCGGTGGTGGCCCAGCCACCAGCGCCACCGTCTCCCACCTCTCGCTTGATGGGGCCAGGCGTGTGGCCGACGTGCTGCATGCCTTGAGCCACCTCCACCACCTGCTTCACCCCCCGCCCGATGCTCTGGACGCCTCCCCGAGCGCCACGCACCCCCCTGACCTCTCTCTCCGTCGTGGCTAGAGCCACAATGGCTCGACGCCAACCCCACCTCTGTGCTCAGCGCAGCACCAGGAGATCGTAGCCACCACCCGCTCCTCCTCCCGTGCCTTTGTAGCATCAAACCCGACCCTTGAACTCCGGCCGCCGCCTTGGAGCTCGCCGCCCGTCGATCCCGGCCACCCGACCCGGCTAACTCCACCAAGAGCTTGGCTCATCCCGGCTCCTCCTAGATGCCCTCATGGGCCATTTGGTCGCGGAGTGGCTAAACTCCCTCTCGCCGCCACGTCGGGCTCGCCGCCCGACTAGACACCGCAACCGACTTTGACTTTGACCAGGGTGGGCCTGGTTGACTCTCTTGAGTCGATGACAGGTGGGGCCCAGCCACATTAACTATTTAGGATTAGTTTTAATTAATTTTTAGTTAAGCTAATTATACTGACACGCGGGACCCACTGTCAGGTTTGACCCGGACCATGTTCCGTTGACCACTGACGTCACACTGACGTCAGGCTGACGCAGTAATTGATTTTCTGGATTTATTATAATTCAGGAAATTTCAGAAAATACCCCAAACTTCTAAAAATCATATAAATTCAACCGTAGCTCAGAATGAAATAAGTTATATATGAAAAATGATCAGAAAAATATGAAGAATCTGTTTATGCCATGATCATGCATGTTTGAACAAGTTAACCTCACTGAATAGGATGAATCATGATTAGGGTAAATTATGAACTAGCATTTGGAGTTGGAGTTTAACCTTGTTTGAATTCCACTTCAATTAACTTGGCTAGATTTTGCATTAGGTGAATTCAGTACCTTAACATGACATGTCATTCATGTGAATGTGCATTGCATTGATTGTGTTCTCTCTTGTTTGCGGTGTTTGCCCTCTCGGTGAGCGGACGTTAGGCGATTGTTCGATGACACCGATGAAGAACTATATTATCTTGAAGTGCCGGGCAAGCAAAACCCCTTGTTCATTCCGATATAATCCCACTCTCTCGCTCCTGCTCTATTTTACTGCATTAGGACAACAACGATTTATCACATTACTTGCTGCGGTAGATGAACCCCTTTATCCTCTGCATGACTGTCATTCCACGATAAATAGATGAAACCCACTAGCATGAGTAGGAGTTGTTTGAGCCTGTTGTGCCTACTCATTCATGCTTGTTTGTCATGCCTGCTCTTGCTTAGAGTTGAGTCAGTGCGATTCATCGAGGATGAATCGGAGGTGTGTGAACATGTCCTCTGTGTGTGAGCTAAGTGTGTGAACACGATTTGGTAAAGGTAGCGGTGAGAGGCCATGTAGGAGTACATGGTGGGTTGTCTCATTGCAGCCGTCCTCGAGGCCCGAGTTACGTGTTTGTGATCCATGAAGCAGTTACTACCACGCATTGGGATCCTTAATTGACCCTCTCGGCTTCTTAACCACCCTTGTCCTCGGTCCGGGAGTTGCAAGTAGTTTACGGTGTTTGTAGTATCTTTGGGGCCGCCGCATAACGCTGACCATAGGGGTGGGTTATGTTGCGGTAGGCACCGTGGCCCGGTGTACCAATTCGCCCGTTTGGTGTCTCGGGAACCCTGCACACATCGTTCGGGGCTGTATGGGAAACCTCGGCCGGACTCCCTGCGGATGGAACCCGAATAGGCGATAAACCTGGACTAGGGACTTGAGTGTTTAGGTAGGCCGTGGCCGACACCCACGTTGGGCTTCCGCTTGAAGGTTGCCGAGTACATGTCGTGTAAACGGCGGTAAGTGGTGAGAGCTTTGACTCGTGTGCGCCACCTCAAAAGAGTTACTTGCAGTCGTAGTTCAGGATAGCCACCGAGTCAAAGCTGGCTTGCTGCAGTCAAACTCCACCACCCCCTTTATTGATAATGATGCATATGTAGTTAGTTCTAATGTAAGTCTTCTTGAGTACATTTGTACTCACGTTTGCTTATTTTATGTTTTGCGGAGAGGCGTCGGTCTCGCTAGTAGTTCCGCTTGGACTTGACGTTTAGCTTGTTACCTCAGCTACGATCTTGTGCCCTCGGCGGGATCTGGTAGATAGTCAGGTTTCTCGGCCTTGTTTCATTTATAGTTATGCGTACTTTCGAGACATGTTTAGCTTCCGCTTGTGCTTTGACTTGTATGCTCCGAGTGTTGGGTCATGAGACCCATGTTTGTAATATCTCGCTCCTCGGAGCCTAATGAATAAATATTTGAGTCGTAGAGTTATGTTGTGATGCCATGTTGTACTTACACATATTGAGCATATTGTGTGTATGTTTGAAATGCTTGGTATGTGTGGGATCCGACAAACTAGTTGTTTATCCTTGGCAGCCTCTCATATGGGGAAATGTAGTCTCGTGTTTACGGCGATAGTAGTCCGCTACAGCCGGTTCACCGGAGTCCCGCTAGCCCAGCACTCTGCTTGGACACTTGGTGGCGGCATGTGTTTCCGCGTTCCTATCTCTGTCCCTTCGGGAAATGTCACGCGGTGTTATTCGGAGTCTGCCTAGCACACTCTTGCCGGGATACGAGTCCTATTAGCCCGATGCTACAGCCCGAATTTATCGTTGATGTCCGACATGCTCGATGTGATTCATGTATGCCTGTCCCCATAGGTTAGCGCCGCTTGGGTTCACGACTAGCCATGTCGGCCGGGTTCTTTATCATGTGGATGCTAGCGACCTTTGTCATATCGTGAGCCAAAAGGCATAAGCGGTCCCGGGCCATGGTAAGGCGACACCCGTGGGAATACCGTGCGTGAGGCCGCAAAGTGATATGAGGTGTTACCGGCTAGGTCGATGTGATTTGGAATCGGGGTCCTGACAGCGTTGGTATCAGAGCCTGACTGCATGTAGGATTACCAAGCCAAACTGGTCGAAGTTGTGTCTAGAAATGCTTTAATTATGTAAGGGTATTGATTGTGGAAGGGAACGTAAGGCTCTTTTTACTCCTTATACCTCATGGCCTTCTGATCTGAGTCATCCTCTTCTCTTCTACGGGTTTAAGAACTAGGCCTTCTCATCTATCTATCAGGATGACGTGTTACTAAACCATAGACTATTAAGATTGTTGGTTTTAAGCCTCAGTTCAGTTCCTACTATTTTTGTATGTTAATTGTTGATCTCGGAACCTTGATATTGTGATGTTGAGTGGTTATGCCACCATTTTTGCAGGATGTCTCAAATCATTTTGAGCATTTACAGCCGTTATGCTGTCCGAGTCATCCCAGGTCTCTAAATAGTCTGATGCATTTGCAAATCCTTTTCTTCCGTTCCCGATGTCCTTTTTGGTTAGAATAAGCACACCAATAGGTAAGTTGAGGTACTTTGTTGCCTCGGCATGGATGTTGGAGCTATTACTATGACCCTGGTTGTTTAGGAAGTCATCTAGCAATTTAGCAATGCTTTTGTATCACCAGTGTGATGATTCTGGCCATTATTCTTGAAAGCATCCCGTGATGTTATTAGTTAGTAGGTATTCTATTCATGGGTTCTTGAACCCGAGATTCACCCTACTTACTTCATGTTTTTAGTATTTGCTAGTCCCTTTAGGATATTAGTAACTTTGCGATAGTCCTCGAGGTCCAT
Organism: Aegilops bicornis; assembly: GCA_021605145.1. Classification (NCBI taxonomy): domain Eukaryota; kingdom Viridiplantae; phylum Streptophyta; class Magnoliopsida; order Poales; family Poaceae; genus Aegilops; species Aegilops bicornis. The sequence goes on along the minus strand of CM038669.1, from coordinate 510,394,354 downwards.
GGTATTTCCTTCTTCCAAATACCATGAACTAGTTAAGGCAGAAATTCTTTGAATTAAAAGATCACAACCAGAGTACTCTAGAGGAGTTCTCCATTCATAATTGTGACTCTGCCAGTTCTACCTTCCCCGCATGGGTTATCCGGAAGAAATGTTGAGCTTTGCTCGACATACTAATCTATGCATCCACAACTCAGAAAATTATATGTTCCTTTGAGTTGCTCTCTTTAGTTGTATCCCGGCCATCCTCTATCAGTTGATAACCAAGAGTATGTGTGCATTTGTTTATTGATATCTTTTATCCTTGTGGTCCGTCAAGCCATTCTGTTCTGGAATGACTAGGAGAAACAAACTCCAGAGCCTCATCCATATCTAGGATTGGGTCAAAGCAGTTTTAATCCGCAGATCAAATGCAATCAAGCTTTTGATTACATTCTATCTGAGGTATTACCCACTTTATGTCCGGAGCGTCATGAGGATTGCACCTCCTCTTAGGAATTCTTGATGCGGTGATACTTCCCGCCATCATCGTTCATTCCTCAGTTCCGTGTTCTACATAACCGGAATGCCGACAAGTGAATCGTGATGTGTGAAATCGATACTCCTAGCAACCTCGTTGCTTGGTAGCTAATGGACAATATCCTCATTCTTAGCGTGTTGGTTATTAAATCATCATCCTAAGATTGATCGTGCTACCTAGTCCTTATTTCTAGTGCACCCTTCGATCAATGAGTTAGGATTATTCAATCCCTTGCTTATTTGATCATATCGTCTTGCCCTCCAAAGCAAGATTGTTCTCGAGCTTAGTAACATACCGGTGGTTTGTGATTTTCCGAATATCTTCTCGGAAGTATTACCAGGTTGTCCTCTGAGTGTTATGTTGAGCTCGTGATCAAGTTGGTTTCTTGTGAACCACCCTTTCTCCAAGAATCTGTGTTGGATACCCTGAGCTAGTTGGTTAGGCTAGACAACAACTTGGAGAGTTGGAAGATAAAAGCTTGCCTAACTTAGTTCGTTCCAAAAGGATATTCTTGTGTAGTGTGTGTTGAAGAAAGATGATATCTTCATCGATTGGTCCCTGTGATCAGTTGTTGGACCTATTGTCTTATCAATCCTTTGATTTGAGTGTGGGCTATCGTCAAATCAAATCAGTACCAACGATGCTCGTAATGTTGTCTTACTCGTGGTTGATTCCTCGAGCATACACCATTACATCTTTTGGTGCGACCCGATTACTATCACCGTGTTCACATGATGGTGGAAGTCCAGTGATATGGAAATTCCGATGAGTTGTTGTTGAGCCCATCAGCAGCATTTTTGTCTCCCCCATGAGTCATGTTGAACATCAACCTAGTGTTGGAAACTTGTGTAAGCATTTCTTCGTGTTTCGTTAATGAAGCTTATGCTTGGATGGAAGAAGTGACTTCCTCGAATTCATATGCTTTAGGTGTAAGTTGCCTCCATGAGTTCGAGAAAGATTATTTTGTTTCCTTTGGAATCATCCCAAGTCAGTCATGCACGTGCGAAGTATTCTGTAGTCTGGAGACTTGCAACCTTCATCCTATAGGTATTCCTAGCACACCAAGCCACTGATTGATTTGTTCAAGGAGAAGAAGTTCCTTCTTAAACCGCGGCTTATACCAGGACTTCAATATCCTCGATGATGGTTCCCCACCCGAACTCGGTAGTGTTTTATGATAAGACTACTACGTGGTCATGCTTGTCTTGGACAGCGTGTTCCGCAGGTTCTTGATAGTACCAGCTCATGTTTTGGAGCTTGCTATCGTAGTTCATTTCCGAGAATCTACATAGCGCCATCTCGTCGAATTGTGTTGCAAACTTTCTTTTCAGCCATCTGAGTCTGAAGTATCCTATTACCAATCGGATCTGAATCTCAGGAAGATATGATGATTGGAACACTCCCAACAGTTGCATCTTGTTCCCAGCTTGCACCGCCATTGTGCCAATTCCCCATGGGCTGCCCTTCCCGGTAGTTGCTATCCAATATCATCTTCAAAAGTGGTCCTACCAAGGGTCCCCTCCACCTCCAATGACAAGCAAAATCATCCATTGTGTTGTCTTCAACAAGGTAGTCCACATCATCCATTCTAGTCTGGGTATGCCATTCCTTTGCACTCCACCAAACGATCGTTTGTGATTGCCTTAGGTTGGTATAAAGAGTTTCGATGATCTTTGTATCAAAAGTAATTCTTTTTGCCACTTAAGGGAATAATTCTACGAGTCACTTTTCCTAAGGTATCCCGTTATGGAATCATGGAAATCATCTCCTTGTTACTTTGAAATCATGCACCATTTTACTTAAGCGTGGAATTGTTGCCCACCAAATCAAACCCCGTCGTTGTTCCTCCCAACCAATAGATTTGTTTTGTTTCTCAACTCGAGATGATTCAACATATAATTCCACGAGTTGATCTTGAGCGCTCGATCTCCGAGGAGATCGTTTACTATAGAGTATTCTTCTTGTCGCCATCGTGTTGGATGAAGATCTCGAAAGCAAGACATCGAGATCAAGATGATGGAATAAATAAACATCTTCGAGAAGGGCAAATGGATCATGAAGATTGTGATAGTTCTGTGACTTCCCTTTTTCTCTTACCTCACTTCTTGAATCTCGGGGCGAGATTCTTGTTTAGTGGGGGTGAGTTGTCACAGCCCTAGAGCTTGCTTGTAGCTAGTGGCATTGCATCCATGCATCATGTTTAAATTTCTAAGAAATTTGAAATGGGGATTGCCTAAACCCTAGCATCAAATGCAATTCAAATAAGTTCAACCTAAAAATATTTTCAATGATCCCAAAATTCCCTTAAAAAATGTTCATAATTTAGGGAAAAGGGTGAAAACCTTATCCTGTGATGATGCATATTTTTCATTGGCATTTTAGGTCTTTGAATTAACTGACTACTTATTTGAATTGCAGTCGTAAAATTCTATAAGTAATATTATAGCTCCAATAATTTTGGAAAATATGGTGGGGCTCTGTAATAATCCTTTTTGCATCCTCAAAGTTTTTCCAGAATTTTAAAAAATGATTTGGTGCTAAACTAAATCAAAACAGAGGCAAACAAATAGAAAACAGAATATAATTAGGAAGCAGAGAGAGAAGCCCGGCTTACTCGGCACAGACACCGCCCAGCTCCCCCGTCTTGGCCCACTGGTGGCCCAGCCCACCAGCGCCACTGCCTCTCCACCTCTCGCTTGATGGGGCCGAGGCGTGTGCCGACGTGCTCGCCCAGCTTGAGCCACCTCCACCTGCCTGCTTCACCCCGATGCTCTGGGCGCCTCCCGAGCGCCATGCACCCCGACCTCTCTCTCCCTCACCGCGGCCTCGTCCCCTCCTGCCGCTTACTCTCTCCCACCGAGCGGAGCTCGTCGCCACCGACGCCGTTCACCGCGGCCACGGCCACCTCCCCGCCTCGCCGACGCCCCAGGAAGCTCCGCCTCGCCCCCCTCTTCTTCCTCACCCAGACAAAAGGCGCCGGACGCCCCTGGTTTCCACTAGCTCCGCCGTTCCCCTCCTCGGCCACCGAGGATCGCCGCCGTCAATTCACCGTCACAGAAGCCTCCCCGAGCTCGCCAACCCCTTCGTTCGATCCACTGTGAGCTGCTGCGTCGATCCCCTCTCTTCCTGGCTATTTTCCTCTCGCTAACGCCAATTTCCACCGGAGCCGATTGCTCCCCGCCGCCGGCCACGACGCCGTCGTGGCTAGAGCCACAATGGCTCGACGCCAACCCCACCTCTCATGCTCATGCAAAGACAGGGAGCTGTAGCCACCACCGCTCCTCCTCCCGTGCACCGTAGCATCAAACCCGACCCCGCCCGAACTCCGGCCGCCGCCTTGGAGCTCGCCGCCGTCGATCCCGGCCACCCCGACCCCGGCTAACTCCACCAAGAGCTTCGGCTCGTCCTCAGCTCCTCCTAGATGCCCTCCGCGGCCCATTTGGTCGCCGGAGTGGCCAAAACCACTCTCGCCGCGTCGGCTTCGCCGGCGGCTAGACGCCGGCAGCCGACTTTGACTTTGACCAGGGGTGGGCCCTGGTTGACTCTTCTGAGTCAATGACAGGTGGGGCCCAGCCCGGTTAACTATTTAGGATTAGTTTTAATTAATTTTTAGTTAAGCTAATTATACTGACACGCAGGACCCACTGTCAGGTTTGACCCGGACCATGTTTCGTTGACCACTGACGTCAGGCTGACGCAATAATTGATTTTCTGGATTTATTATAATTCAGGAAATTTCAGAAAATATCCCAAACTTCTAAAATTCATAGAAATTCAACCGTAGCTCAGAATGAAATAATTTATATATGAAAATGATCAGAAAAATATGAAGAATCTGTTTATGCCATGATCATGCATGTTTGAACAAGTTAACCTCACCGAATAGGATGAATCATGATTAGGGTAAATTATGAACTAGCATTTGGAGTTGGAGTTTAACCTTGTTTGAATTCCACTTCAATTAACTTGGCTAGATTTTGCATTAGGTGAATTCAGTACCTTAACATGACATGTCATTCATGTGAATGTGCATTGCATTGATTGTGTTCTCTCTTGTTTGCGGTGTTTTCCCCTCTCAAGAGACGATGTTCCGACGATTGTTCGATGACACCGATGAAGAACTATATTATCTTCAGAAGTGCCAGGCAAGCAAAACCCCCTTGTTCATTCTGATATAATCCCACTCTCTCGCTCCTGCTCTATTTTACTGCATTAGGACAACAACGATTTATCTGTTACTTGCTGCGGTAGATGAACCCCTTTATCCTCTGCATGACCTGTCATTCCACAGTAAATAGATGAAACCCACTAGCATGAGTAGGAGTTGTTTGAGCCTGTTGTGCCTACTCATTCATGCTTGTTTGTCATGCCTGCTACTGCTTAGAGTTGAGTCAGGTCTGATTCATCGGGGATGAATCGGAGGTGTGTGAACATGTCCTACTATGTGTGAGCTAAGTGTGTGAACACAATTTGGTAAAGGTAGCGGTGAGAGGCCATGTAGGAGTACATGGTGGGTTGTCTCATTGCACTGGCCCTCGTGAACTGAGTTCTGTGTTTGTGATCCATGAAACAGTTACTACCACGCATTCGGATCCTTAATTGACCCTCTCGGCTTCTTAACCACCCTTGTCCTCAGTCTAGGAGTTGCAACTAGTTTCTGGTGTTTGTAGTATGCTGGGGGCCGCATGCAACACTGACCATAGGGGTGGGTTGTGTTGCGGTAGGCACCGTGGCCCGGTGTACCGATTCGCCCGTTTGGTGTCTCGGGAACCCTGCACACATCGTTCGGTCTTTGTATGGAAACCTCGGCGGACTCCCTGCGGATGGAACCCGAATAGGCGATAAACCCGGACTAGGGACTTGAGTGTTTAGGTAGGCCGTGGCCGACACCCACGTTGGGCTTCCGCTTGAAGGTTGCCAAGTACATGTCGTGTAAACGGCGGTAAGTGGTGAGAGCGTGTGTGAAGAAGTACACCCCTGCAGGGTTAATATGATCTATCCGAATAGTCGTGTCCACGGTAAAGGACTTCTGGGTTGCTTATATCAGTTCATAGACAAGTGAAAGTGGATACTCTAAAATGCGCAAGATAAGCGTGAGTGCTATGGATGGCGTTCTTGTAGGGAGACGGGAGCGGGTCCATAGTAGTGTATTGATATGGTGAATATGTGGACTCGTGTGCGCCACCTCAAAAGAGTTACTTGCGTTAAACAGTTCAGGATAGCCACCGAGTCAAAGCTGGCTTGCTGTAGTCAAACTCCACCACCCCCTTTATTGATAATGATGCATATGTAGTTAGTTCTAATGTTAGTCTTGCTGAGTACATTTGTACTCATGTTTGCTTATTTTATGTTTTGCAGAGAGACGTCAGTCTCGCTAGTAGTTCCGCTTGGACTTCGACGTTTAGCTTGTTACCTCAGCTACGATCTTGTGCCCTCGGCAGGATCACAGTAGATAGTCAGGTTTCTCAGCCTTGTTTCATTTATAGTTATGCGTACTCGGACATGTTTAGCTTCCGCTTGTGCTTTGACTTGTATGCTCGAGTGTTGGGTCATGAGACCCATGTTTGTAATATCTCGCTCCTCGGAGCCTAATGAATAAATATTTGAGTCGTAGAGAGTTATGTTGTGATGCCATGTTGTACTTACACATATTGAGCATATTGTGTGTATGTTTGAAATGCTTGGTATGTGTGGGATCCGACAAACTAGTTGTTTATCCTTGGCAGCCTCTCATATGGGGAAATGTAGTCTCGTGTTTACGGCGATAGTAGTCCGCTTCTGACCGGTTCACCGGAGTCCTGCTAGCCCAAAGCACTCTGCTTGTACACTTGATCGGCGGCATGTGTTTCACTTCGTTCCTATGTACGTCCCTTGAAATGTCACGCGGTGTTATTCGGAGTCCTGCCTAGCCTGCTACAGCCGGGATACCGGAGTCCTGTTAGCTGCTACAGCCCGAATTTATACGTTGATGTCCGACATGCTCGATGTGATTCATGTATGCCTGTCCCCATAGGTTAAGCGTCGCTTGGGTTCACGACTAGCCATGTCGGCCGGGTTCTTTATCATGTGGATGCTAGCGACAACATTGTCATATACATGAGCCAAAAGGCATAAGCGGTCCCGGGCCATGGTAAGGCGACACCGTGGGAATACCGTGCGTGAGGCCGCAAAGTGATATGAGGTGTTACGGCTAGGTCGATGTGATTTGGAATCGGGGTCTGACAGCGTTGGTATCGAACTGTTGCTGTAGGATTACCAAGCCAAACTGGTCGAAGTTGTGTCTAGAAATGCTTTAGTTATGTAAGGGAATTGATTGTGGAAGGAACGTAAGGCTCTTTTTACTCCTTATACCTCATGGCCTTCTGATCTGAGTCATCCTCTTCTCTTCTACGGGGTTAAGAACTAGGCCTTCTCATCTATCTATCAGTATGACGTGTTACTAAACCATAGACTATTAAGATTGTTGGTTTTAAGCCTCAGTTCAGTTCCTACTATTTCTGTATGTTAATTGTTGATCTCGGAACCTTGATATTGTGATGTTGAGTGGTTATGCCACCATTTTTGCAGGATGTCTCAAATCATTTTGAGCATTTTTGTCCGAGTCATCCCAGGTCTCTAAATAGTCTGATGCATTTGCAAATCCTTTTCTTCCGTTCCCGATGTCCTTTTTGGTCAGAATAAGCACACTAATCGATAAGTTGAGGTACTTTGTTGCCTCGGCATGGATGTTGGAGCTATTACTATGACCCTAGTTGTTTAGGAAGTCATCTAGCAATTTAGCAATGCTTTTGTATCCCCAGTGTGATGATTCTGGCCATTATTCTTGAAAGCATCCCGTGATGTTATTAGTTAGTAGGTATTCTATTCATGGGTTCTTGAACCCGAGATTCACCCTACTTACTTCGTGTTGTTAGTATTTGCTAGTCCCTTTAGGATATTAGTAACTTTGCGATAGTCCTCGAGGTCCATGGTATTTCCTTCTTCCAAATACCATGAACTAGTTAAGGCAGAAATTCTTTGAATTAAAAGATCACAACCAGAGTACTCTAGAGGAGTTCTCCATTCATAATTGTGACTCTGCCAGTTCTACCTTCCCCGCATGGGTTATCCGGAAGAAATGTTGAGCTTTGCTCGACATACTAATCTATGCATCCACAACTCAGAAAATTATATGTTCCTTTGAGTTGTTCTCTTTAGTTGTATCCCGACCATCCTCTATCAGTTGATAACCAAGAGTATGTGTGCATTCGTTTATCGATGTCTTTTATCCTTGTGGTCCGTCAAGCCATTACATTGCTCGGAATGACTAGGAGAAACAAACTCCAGAGCCTCATCCATATCTAGGATTGGGTCAAAGCAGTTTTAATCCGCAGATCAAATGCAATCAAGCTTTTGATTCTGTTCTATCCTGAGGTATTACCCACTTTATGTCCGGAACGTCATGAGGATTGCACCTCCTCTTAGGAATTCTTGATGCAGTGATACTTCCCGCCATCATCGTTCATTCCTCAGTTCCGTGTTCTCGCAACCGGAATGCCGACAAGTGAATCGTGATGTGTGAAATCGATACTCCTAGCAACCTCGTTGCTTGGTAGCTAATGGACAATATCCTCATTCTTAGCGTGTTGGTTATTAAATCATCATCCTAAGATTGATCGTGCTACCTAGTCCTTATTTCTGGTGCACCCTTCGATCAATGAGTTAGGATTATTCAATCCCTTGCTTATTTGATCATATCGCCTTGCCCTCAAAAGCAAGATTGTTCTCGAGCTTAGTAACATACCGGTGGTTTGTGATTTTCCGAATATCTTCTCGGAAGGATTACCAGGTTGTCCCCTGACTGTTATGTTGAGCTCGTGATCAAGTTGGTTTCTTGTGAACCACCCTTTCTCCAAGAATCTGTGTTGGATACCCCTGAGCTAGTTGGTTAGGCTAGACAACAACTTGGAGAGTTGGAAGATAAAAGCTTGCCTAACTTAGTTCGTTCCAAAAGGATATTCTTGTGTAGTGTGTGTTGAAGAAAGATGATATCTTCATCGATTGGTCCCTGTGATCAGTTGTTGGACCTATTGTCTTATCAATCCTTTGATTTGAGTGTGGGCTATCGTCAAATCAAATCAGTACCAACGATGCTCGTAATGTTGTCTTACGCGTGGTTGATTCCTCGAGCATACACCATTACATCTTTTGGTCTGACCAGTACTATCACCGTGTTCACATGATGGTGGAAGTCTAGTGATATTAAAATTCCGATGAGTTGTTGTTGAGCCCATCAGCAGCATTTTGTCTCCCCCATGAGTCATGTTGAACATCAACCTAGTGTTGGAAACTTGTGTAAGTATTTCTTCGTGTTTCGTTCATGAAGCTTATGCTTGGATGGAAGAAGTGACTTCCTCGAATTCATGTGCTTTAGGTGTAAGTTGCCGCCATGAGTTCGAGAAAGATTGTTTGTTTCCTTTGGAATCATCCCAAGTCAGTCATGCACGATGCGAAGTATTCTGTAGTCTGGAGACTTGCAACCTTCATCCTATAGGTATTCCTAGCACACCAAGCCACTGATTGATTTGTTCAAGGAGAAGAAGTTCCTTCTTAAGACCACGGCTTATACCAGGACTTCAATATCCTCGATGATGGTTCCCCACCCGAACTCGGTAGTGTTTTATGATAAGACTACTACGTGGCCATGCTTGTCTTGGACAGCGTGTTCCTGAGTTTCTGCAGTACCAGCTCATGTTTTGGAGCTTGCTATCGTAGTTCATTTCGAGAATCTCGCAACGCCATCTCGTCGAATTGTGTTGCAAACTTTCTTTTCAGCCATCTTTGAGTCTGAAGTATCCTATTACCAATCGGATCTGAATCTCGGGAAGATATGATGATTGGAACACTCCCAACAGTTGCATCTTGTTCCCGGCTTGCACCGCCATTGTGCCAATTCCCCATGGGCTGCCCTTCGGTAGTTGCTATCCAATATCATCTTCAAAAGTGGTCCTACCAAGGGTCCCTCCACCTCCAATGACAAGCAAAATCATCCATTGTGTTGTCTTCAACAAGGTAGTCCACATCATCCATTCTAGTCTGGGTATGCCATTCCTTTGCACTCCACCAAACGATCGTTTGTGATTGCCTTAGGCTGGTATAAAGAGTTTAGATGATCTTTGTATCAAAAGTAATTCTTTTTGCCACTTAAAGGAATAATTCTACGAGTCACTTTTCCTAAGGTATCCCGTTATGGAATCATGGAAATCATCTCCTTGTTACTTTGAAATCATGCACCATTTTACTTAAGCGTGGAATTGTTGCCCACCAAATCAAACCCCGTCGTTGTTCCTCCATCCCTCTCGATGTGTTTTGTGTCTCAACTCGAGATGTTTCAACATCTCATTCCACAAGTTGATCTTGAGCGCTCGATCTCCGAGGAGATCGTTTACTATAGAGTATTCTTCTTGTCGCCATCGTGTTGGATGAAGATCTCGAAAGCAAGACGTCGAGATCAAGATGATGGAATAAATCAACATCTTCGAGAAGGGCAAATGGATCATGAAGATTGTGATAGTTCTGCGACTTCCCTTTTTCTCTTACCTCACGTCTTGAATCTCGGGGCGAGATTCTTGTTTAGTGGGGGTGAGTTGTCACAGCCCTAGAGCTTGCTTGTAGCTAGTGGCATTGCATCCATGCATCATGTTTAAATTTCTAAGAAATTTGAAATGGGGATTGCCTAAACCCTAGCATCAAATGCAATTCAAATAAGTTCAACCTAAAAATATTTTCAATGATCCCAAAATGCCCTTAAAAAAATGTTCATAATTTAGGGAAAAGGGTGAAAACCTTATCCCGTGATGATACATATTTTTCATTGGCATTTTAGGTCTTTGAATTAACTGACTACTTATTTGAATTGGAGTCGTAAAATTCTATAAGTAATATTATAGCTCCAATAATTTTGGAAAATATGGTGGGGCTCTGTAATAATCCTTTTTGCATCCTCAAAGTTTTTCCAGAATTTTAAAAAATGATTTGGTGCTAAACTAAATCGAAACAGAGGCAAACAAAATAGAAAACAGAATATAATTAGAAAAGCAGAGAGAGAGAAGCCCAGCTTACCTGGCACAGACACCGGCCCAGCTTCCCCCCGCCCCCCGTGCTGGCCCAGCTGGTGGCCCAGCCCACCAGCGCCACCGTCTCCCACCGCGCGCCCGTTGGACGAGAGGCGTGTGGCCGACGTGCTCGCCCACGCCTTGAGCCACCTCCACCACTGCTTCACCCCCCGCCCGATGCTCGGGCGCCTCCCGAGCGCCACGCACCCCGACCTCTCTCTCCCTCACCCGCGGCCTCGTCCCCTCCTCTGGCTTCCTCCCTCTCCCACCGAGCGGAGCTCGTCGCCACCGACGCCGTTCACCGCGGCCACAGCCACCTCCCCGCCTCGCCGACGCCCCGGGAAGCTCCGCCTCGCCGACGCCCCGGGAAGCTCCGCCTCGCCCCCCCTCTTCTTCCTCACCCAGACAAAAGGCGCCGGACGCTCCCGGTTGCTGCTAGCTCCGTCGTTCCCCTCCTCGGCCACCGAGGATCGCCGCCGTCAATTCACCGTCCCAGAAGCCTCCCCGAGCTCGCCAACCCCTTCGTTCGATCCGCTGTGAGCTGTTGCGTCGATCCCCTCTCTCCCCTGGCTATTTTCCTCTCGCTAACGCCAATTTCCACCGGAGCCGATTGCTCCCCGCCGCCGGCCATGGCGCCGTCGTGGCTAGAGCCACAATGGCTCGACGCCAACCCCACCTCTGTGCTCAGCGCAGCACCAGGAGCTCGTAGCCACCACCCGCTCCTCCTCCCGTGCACCGCAGCATCAAACCCGACCCCGCCCGAACTCCGGCCGCCGCCTTGGAGCTCGCCGCCGTCGATCCCGGCCACCCGACCCGGCTAACTCCACCAAGAGCTTGGCTCATCCCGGCTCCTCCTAGATGTCCTCCGCGGGCCATTTGGTGGCGGGTAATGGCCAAGCTCACTCTCGCCGCCAGCGTCGCTTCGCGCTGACGCCGACAGCCGACTTTGACTTTGACTAGGGGTGGGCCTGGTTGACTCTATTTGAGTCAATGACCAGGTGGGGCCCGATACCATTAACTATTTAGGATTAGTTTTAATTAATTTTTAGTTAAGCTAATTATACTGACACGCGGGACCCACTGTCAGGTTTGACCCGGACCATGTTCCGTTGACCACTGACGTCACACTGACATCAGGCTGACACAATAATTGATTTTCTGGATTTATTATAATTCAGGAAATTTCAGAAAATATCCCAAACTTCTAAAATTCATAGAAATTCAACCGTAGCTCAGAATGAAATAATTTATATATGAAAAATGATCAGAAAAATATGAAGAATCTGTTTATGCCATGATCATGCATGTTTGAACAAGTTAACCTCACTGAATATGATGAATCATGATTAGGGTAAATTATGAACTAGCATTTGGAGTTGGAGTTTAACCTTGTTTGAATTCCACTTCAATTAACTTGGCTAGATTTTGCATTAGGTGACTTCAGTACCTTAACATGACATGTTATTCATGTGAATGTGCATTGCATTGATTGTGTTCTCTCTTGTTTGTCGGTGTTTGCCCCCTCTCAAGAGCGGCGTTAAAGCGATTGTTCGATGACACCGATGAAGAACTATATTATCTTGAAGTGCCGTGCAAGCAAAACCCCTTGTTCATTCCGATATAATCCCACTCTCTCGCTCCTGCTCTATTTTACTGCATTAGGACAACAATGATTTATACATTTACTTGCTGCGGTAGATGAACCCCTTTATCCTCTGCATGACTGTCATTCCACGGTAAATAGATGAAACCCACTAGCATGAGTAGGAGTTGTTTGAGCCCTGTTGTGCCTACTCATTCATGCTTGTTTGTCATGCCTTCTCGCTTAGAGTTGAGTCGGTATGATTCATCGGGGATGAATCGGAGGTGTGTGAACATGTCCTCTTGTGTGAGCTAAGTGTGTGAACACGATTTGGTAAAGGTAGCGGTGAGAGGCCATGTAGGAGTACATGGTGGGTTGTCTCATTGCAGCCGTCCTCGAGGCCCGAGTTACGTGTTTGTGATCCATGAAACAGTTACTACCACGCATTGGGATCCTTAATTGACCCTCTCGGCTTCTTAACCACCCTTGTCCTCAGTCTAGGAGTTGCAAGTAGTTTCTGGTGTTTGTAGTATGCTGGGGGCCGCATGCAACATTGACCATAGGGGTGGGTTGTGTTGCGGTAGGCACCGTGGCCCGGTGTACCGATTCGCCCGTTTGGTGTCTCGGGAACCCTGCACACATCGTTGGGTGTTGTATGGGAAACCTCGGTCGGACTCCCTGCGGATGGAACCCGAATAGAAGATAAACCTGGACTAGGGACTTGAGTGTTTAGGTAGGCCGTGGCCGACACCCACGTTGGGCTTCCGCTTGAAGGTTGCCGAGTACATGTCGTGTAAACGGCGGTAAGTGGTGAGAGCGTGTGTGAAGAAGTACACCCCTGCAGGGTTAATATGATCTATTCGAATAGTCGTGTCCACGGTAAAGGACTTCTGGGTTGCTTATATTAGTTCATAGACAAGTGAAAGTGGATACTCTAAAATGCGCAAGATAAGCGTGAGTGCTATGGATGGCGTTCTCGTAGGGAGACGGGAGCGGGTCCATAGTAGTGTATTGATATGGTGAATATGTGGACTCGTGTGCGCCACCTCAAAAGAGTTACTTGCAGTCGTAGTTCAGGATAGCCACCGAGTCAAAGCTGGCTTGCTGTAGTCAAACTCCACCACCCCCTTTATTGATAATGATGCATATGTAGTTAGTTCTAATGTAAGTCTTGCTGAGTACATTTGTACTCACGTTTGCTTATTTTATGTTTTGCAGAGAGACGTCAGTCTCGCTAGTAGTTCCGCTTGGACTTCGACGTTTAGCTTGTTACCTCAGCTACGATCTTGTGCCCTCGGCAGATCTGGTAGATAGTCGGGTTTCTCAGCCTTGTTTCATTTATAGTTATGCGTACTCGAGACATGTTTAGCTTCCGCTTGTGCTTTGACTTGTATGCTCTGAGTGTTGGGTCATGAGACCCATGTTTGTAATATCTCGCTCCTCGGAGCCTAATGAATAAATATTTGAGTCGTAGAGTTATGTTGTGATGCCATGTTGTACTTACACATATTGAGCATATTGTGTGTATGTTTGAAATGCTTGGTATGTGTGGGATCCGACAAACTAGTTGTTTATCCTTGGCAGCCTCTCATATGGGAAATGTAGTCTCGTGTTTACGGCGATAGTAGTCCGCTATAGCCGGTTCACCGAGTCCTGCTAGCCCAAAGACTACTGCTTGGACACTTGACTGGCGGCATGTGTTTCCGCCGTTCCTATATACATCCCTTCGGGAAATGTCACGCGGTGTTATTGAGTCCTGCCTAGCTTTGCTACAGCCCGGGATACGAGTCCTGTTAGCCAGTGCTACAGCCAATTTATACGTTGATGTCCGACATGCTCGATGTGATTCATGTATGCTGTCCCCCATAGGTTAGCGCCGCTTGGGTTCACGACTAGCCATGTCGGCCGGGTTCTTTATCATGTGGATGCTAGCGACACCGTCATATACGTGAGCCAAAAGACGCAAACGGTCCCGGGCCATGGTAAGGCGACACCCGTGGGAATACCGTGCGTGAGGCCGCAAAGTGATATGAGGTGTTACCGGCTAGGTCGATGTGATTTGGAATCGGGGTCCTGACACAGGATAACATAGGACGGTGCCATCGTGTGATCTTCTTCATTTCCTCCTCCTCCTCCTTCTTCTTCTTCTTCCTCTTCATGCTCGGTTTCTCTTTCTCCTCACCAGTTGGTGAAACCAAGTACATGATTGGCCTTCTAGTTCAAAATTGGTTTTGTCAGTGAGGGAGTACAAGTGTACTAGTAAAAAAAATAGCATTATTTTCTCATGGCAGTCGGAAAATAGAGATGAACACATGCATTAAATATCATTCTTAACTAAAGGAAGGTTATGGCGCCAATACGGATGATGAGGATTGGAACACAGATCTCCCTTTGTGCAGTTCCACCGAAATGAACCAACTGTTCCTTTCTGACATTCCAGTTAAACAGCACAAAAGTCACTTCTTTTAAGAAGAGTTTTGTGCAGTGCACCAAAAGGTCACAACAGCAACCAGGTGAATTGGATATCCCTGTTTGCACAAAAAGGTACAAAGGAAATAGTCAGAGTCTCAAACAATTACAGGCAAACACATTTGCTAAACTTGTCGTGGCTTATAACAGTGAAATGGCTTCATTTTTACCAAGGACATTAGATTAAGAACATCTAAATATTTTGTATAAGGGCATGGGACAGTGGGTGCACCAGCAGTCCAGCACCATGTACGTAAACAGGGGCATAAAGTGGTGATTCATAGTTTGTTCCCCCGAGAAACAAACATCCAAGAAACATACCTGGGTTGGTCCCATTTTTGTTCACTCTAGCCACCTACTCCTATGTGTGGATAGCAAATCTAGTCCTGGTCAAACCACTGTGTACAGCGTTACCCCTATATTTCCCTTTTCGACCAAGATACCGGTTGGATGACCAGTCTATACTACTTTCACCCCCTTTCCTTCCTATTTGTACCAAGTCCGATGTACATACTAAATTCCCACACCCCCACTTTATTTCTTGTTTGAACCAAGTACTCCCTCCGTCCGGAATTACTTGTCATGAAAATGGATGTGTCTAGAACTAAAATACATCTAGATACATCCATTTCAATGACAAGTATTTTCGGACGGAGGGAGTAGAAGATTCGACTCCACGAAGTAGCTTTACCTCTAACAATAGAAGAAGAAAAATACTAGGTGGCGTTGGACCATCTGATCGAGAGGTGCTGAGAGGTAGAAAATGATGCACATGCAGCAACGTAGCGGGATGGGGAGGTAGAGCTAAGGCGGTTTCGAACAAAGATATACCTGAAGGTCATCGGGATGTGGATAGGTGGGCGGCGGGAGGCCAGATCCGCCCACAGGCAACGACGAAGGGATCGGAGGACCTCCAGCGCGGCGCTCGGCCGGAGATAACAGAGGCGGCGGCGGTGGGTCTCCTCCTCGCTGTCGATGACGGCCTAAACTCTGCCCTCCTCCCTTCACCGGCGGAGGGATACGTCCGGATCTGTAACCAGCAGTGAGGATAGAAAGCCAGTGTTTTTTGAAGGGAGAAAGACAGTGTTACTACCCCTATCTTGTTTAGATCTGGAGAGGATGAGAGTGTGTGATAGAGCAACCCTAGCAACAAAGCACGGAGGCTCCAGCCTATATATACATAGTGGGGTAGTTTTCCTTTTTCACTCCATTAAAACAATCGTTTAAAATTGTGTACTACTACATGCCAAGTCGCGGTTTTTTTAGTTGTTGATTGTTTTTTGAGATAGCTACCCGCTTGTTCCAAGTGGTGTTACGGTGTGCCAGTCGCACTTTGTATCGTTCAAGTGCAGTACTACAAGTCCCTCCATTAAATGAACAACCACCCCCTCGTAAAAATTGTGAACAAGCCCACGGCTAAAATTAGCGGAAACATGGGTTGCCCCAACATGCATTATTATTTATATTTTCTACTCCACATGTCATAGACTCAAAAATAATGTGTCATAGACACAAAAACTGTGGCAAGATTCCCTTAGGCAAGCCAAAGTGTGTCTAACAATTTGAGCAACTCAGGTTAGGCAAGTGTAGGAAAAATAATGTGGCAACATAAGACAAACATAGTCACAATGCAAACAACCCCATAATTTTTTGTGACATGCATGAAAATTTGGTTAGTTAAATTTATAGTCAAAATTTGGCAAGGTGCATCAAATCAACACATGCAAGTATCAAAAGGGAAGTCACGGCATGCATGCATGCGTTGTACTCCCTCCGTTTCCAAATATAAGTGTTTCTAGAGATTGCAACAAGTGACTACATACGAAGCAGAATATGTCTACATGCGAAGTAGTCCATTTGAAATGTGTAAAAAGACTTATATCGGGTGCAGTGCTTTGATGTGTCGCATCAACTCGTACAAGACCAAGAAATTTGATTACTACAACGCCCTCTCCCTCGCAGACTGAGCTCCGGTGCCTTAACTGCACCTTCCTTTGGCTGCATGACAGGAGGGCCAACCACCTGTTGGGCCCACCTGTCATAGACACAAAGGCAGGAGTAGTAAGTAGAAGCTTTTGCTACATGCTATCCCTCCCGCACAAGGTGAACGGACATGCAGCAGTGGATTCGATATTGTAGAAGTAGGAGTAACATAACTGTTCATCTTCTCAAAGAGGCTAAGAGCCAAGCGCAACCCGAATGTGGCAGTTGCGAACGCTCGCGTGGTGTGGTGCCTTGGAGCATGCATATAGTAGCCAGGCTCTTGCATGAGACAAAATTGCTATTGTTGAACAATTAAACTCCATCATCCATTGGTTGATACTCATTCTGCATAGGTCCACGCGCTTAGCACCGTTTCCTCCTGGGGTCACCAATGTTTATTTGCTAATTAATAGCATTACTTGCAATGAACTAGCCATTGCAAGTCATTAAAAGCATGCACACCTCTCATCTCTTATTGGTTGATATGTCAAGAAACAAGAAACAAGGTAGAAGTTAATGCACCGCGCCTAAGTGTTTTGGGACTATTTGGTTTATGTAAGATGACTTACACACCTAGACGGAGGGAGTGGTATAGCCCTGTAAACCGGAAAGGAGTATTTGCCTTTCTAGAGATTTCAACAAGTGACTAGACTACACCGTGTACAGCCGTGCAGTACTCCCTCCCTTCCGGTTTATAGGGCTTAAATCTCAAATCTCATGAACCAAGGCATTTTGTGATTGGAGGAATGTATCTTGTACTACTTTACAAAACTACCCTAATTAAACTCATGCATTAATTACGTAGTTCTCTCGTTTTCCTCTCTGCCTTGGTCGCGATGCACAATATTGAGCACTCCTATATGACTAGCCGCTCTATCTACATGCGGGACATTTCAAAGCATCCGGGCCCGCGTGCCATCCACCAAATCACAACGAGGTGCTATAGTCGACACTCACATGTCACCCCGGTGTGGCCGTCATGACCCATCATATCACAAAACCCACACCTTTACCAGCAGTGGTAAGGTGGCCTCCAAGTTGGACTAGACGAAGCAACCATCATTTCACTGGAACGCTCGTTCAAGCACAATCTTCACTATCTAGAAGAAAACATCACTCAAGGCTACTCACTTACGCCATTTTTCTTACTGTAAGCGAAGGAAAGGTGGGCGAATCAGTTATGCTACTATATTTTCATTCCAAGAATCTTCTTTTGCGAAGCAATCGACCGATTCTCACATCCTATTCTTTTCCCATTTTCATTGCGATTGTGGTTTCCTTTCGATTGCTTTTTGTTTGTCAGTTCATTGATGGATCCTGGAGCACTAGGCAAAGAGTTGCCGACGGACAACCCACTTGAGACAGCGATCTCCAGGAAGCGAGCACCGACCAACGAGTTGACCAAGTTGGCGGGCCAACCCATGGAGACGAAGAACTCCAAGAAACAACCATAGGCAAAAGAGTTGAGGACGTTGGCGGACGAACTCCTCAAAGAAAGTTGGAAGAACAGCAAGGGCCCCACCGTGCCTACCCCAGGAACTCTGATTGCCACCTATGTGAGGCTCAAGACCGAGTTTGAGGAGATAGTCGCCATTGAGAAGCAGTATTCCCCTGGCAAAGTGATGGCCCCCATCGAGGACGAGTAGATGGCCCCCGGAGGGATGAGATCCCCCGGTGAGCTGCACAAGGTAAAAAATAATGGCTTATTACCATAGTTGTGGTTTTTGATTATTTGCAATATGCTTGCTAATATGTTAGGGTTGTGAAGTTGCCGGTGGACGTCCTTGATGATTCCGATATCGTGGCCCGTCCTGTTGGCATCACGCCAGAGATTGATTCTGATGCCGTTGTCCATCCTGTGGACATCACCCCAGAGGTCGATTCTGATGTCGCGGTCAGTCCTATGGACATCGCCCTAGAAATCGATTCCCATGCCGCTGTCCGTGCTGTGGTCATTGCCCGAGAGATCGATGGCAAGAAATAGTTGGTCGCGCTAATCCTTCAGAGTAGTTTGCATTGCCCTGTGTTTAATTACCAGAACAATGCATGTTATCAAACCATCTTAGGGCTAGTGCACTGTCTTGTGTGGGTGGATCTTGCTACTTTTGTTTGATAGTGAATCATGCGAACCCTCTCCGAGTTATGGAAACAGAGGTATCCTCACCATCTTTTGATGTAATATATGGCATGCTTAGATGTAAGTTTGAACTGTTTATCATATCAGCAGGGCTTGTTTGATGATTCTTGGTGTTAGTAGGCTAGCTCTTTGTGCGAGCTATAGTACTTGCAAAACACTCACCGAAGAGAAACGTTGGGGCTGATGAGCTCGTGGTACGCTTATACTTATCCCTCGTCGATCGACCAATAGCCCTAGGTCCTAAAATTGTAGGCTTAGCGATCGATCAGACAATAGTTGACACGGATACATTTAGGCCTCATTTGGTTCATAGGGTAGGAAAATCATAGCAAAAGTACAGAGAACGTGCAACACAAAATCATAGCAGTGCAGAGACGTACTCCCTCCGTTCCAAAATAGATGACCTAGGCGGGCTAGTTTGGCCTAGTGGGTTTCAGTGATATGACGTGGTACAGTGCCGTCCAGTCTTCGCGTGTGGTAGCAGTATTGCGGGTACAGTAATTTTTCTTGAAGAAGCGGAATTTAACAAAGTCATGATGGTTCCTTCGTCCGAACAACTTACAGTGGGAAAGGTTGGGCCTGCGATAGGACCGGGGTAGTCCAGGATAATTTTGTGCATGGTAGGTGGACCAGGATGGTCGACGTCCCACATGTCGGTGAATGAAAGTATTCTTTTCTTTATAGAGGATGAGCAACGAGTATTCATTGTTTATTTTTTATGAAAGCTATTGTATCCATTTTTACTCCTTGACTTTGTCAATGCCTCTCTCTTCTCCACATAAGCGGGGACTACTTGCTATGCATGCGACGGGCAGCTGGCGTCTTGAGGGGCTACGGCGGTCAGAGCGGGCTCTGGAAGCGGTCCGGACTCCAGCATGGCCCACCTCACATTATCACCATATATTTCTTGTAGTCCATGTGCGGCGGGCGGGCGATCTCTTCTCCCTCCCCCATTTCTCTCTTCTGAGCCGACACCCGCCGAGCGATTAGATTTCGGCTATCGACGGTTTATTCAATTACAGTCCCACATGTCAGTGAAATTGCAAGGCAACATGTATCCCCTCTGGTGAGCGGCGTGCGAGCCGGGCTGTCGGGGGTGCGACGCGTACGAGTCGTAAGTGTGCCGCCTTTTCCTTTAGAACTTGCGAAGCGTAACATTTTCGCGCGATCGATCGATAAAATGACGAGGGCGGTGCTTTCTTGCTTGTTAGGCGGGCTAGTTTGAGTGATATGACGTGCTACAGTGCCGTCCACTTGCTCCATTTTTATGTAAGCAAGATAAAAATGGAGGACTGTTAGCGATTATAGCATGATAGTTAGGGCATCTCCAACGCTGGCCCACAAATTTACACCGGCATCTATATGAACTAACCGGATGAAATTCGTGCAAACAAAGCAAATTTCAAATTAACCGGATGAAATTCATTACATTTCGAAAACTTTTCCTACAACTGGACGAAATTCATTACATATTTCGCACAAACCGTACTAAAACCTACTGTAAACCTAATCTAAACGATCGCCGGCACCCGACCACCATGTCTGGCCATGAACCCAAGAAAGCCGACCATTACCTTTGCCTCCTCCTCATCCGCCTCAATAACCTCCTCCTTCGGAGGACAAGGTTCTGAAGATTTCCGCCTCCACGTCGCCGTCAAGCGGCTAATCGGCCGCCGATGTTTACCCCACCAAGCTTGGCATCGACTGAGTGGAGTAGCAGTGGCCTTCCCGGGACCAGAGCGGCAGTGATGTACCGTGTACTACTGTTCCTCACTGCCGGCTGCGCCCGCGCACATGCGCCGGCTTCGTGGTCGTGGCAGCGGAGGGCGGCCGGGGAGTGTCGGCGATCTCCTTCATTTGCTCCTGCGACAGTACGTCGAAGAGAGCTTTGGAGCATGCCCCGAGCGGAGCCGCCGATGTCCCTCATCTGCTCCTGCGACAGTACGTCGAAGAGAGCTTTGGAGCGTGCCCCGAGCGGAGCCGCCGATGTCCCTCATCAGCTCCTGCGACAGTACGTCGAAGAGAGCTTCGGAGCGCCAGGAGGCCATGGTTGGAGTGGTGCCGACAGAAGGAAGGGACCGGAGGAGAATAATTGTGGGTCTTTGGCTATGGCTGGGAGCTGGGGCTCAAGTTAATATAGCGGGCGAATGGCAATGAGCCGCGACAGACGGATGGATAACTGACGCTGGAGTAGGTTCGTCGGGCGTGAATGCGGACGCTGCTTCATTGACTTAACTGCAGATGCGTTGGGTTACTGACATGTGGGCCCAACGGGCATCTCGCCCGCATGTCAATGACACACCAATTGCACCTATAGTTAAGTCCAGTGAATGCGGCATTGACATCCGGAGAGACGGTGACCGTTTCAGGCGGGAAGCGCGCGCTAGCGATGGAAGGGGGTTTGGTGTGCAGTAGCACTAAGATTGATCGCTCACAATAGTACATACTCCGTACCATACTACCATAGTACCCTCTCTAGCTAGGCTGTTTTATAGATTGTCGACGTGATGGACGATATACATGAGCGAGGCGGTCCGAGTATGACCGTTGGTGTTGAGCCAGGTGAATACATGATCGGCGTTGGTGTAGGCCTCCATCAAACGTCTAAACAGTAATGTCAGGCACCGCCGGGGCGCGCAGGTGATGGGCTCTCCGTTTGCGTTGCGCCATGAGCAGGACTTTGATTTAGAGGGCGACATGCATGCATTAGCATGATTTGACAGCGTGAGCGTGAGTGTCTGGTGCGAAGTATTTCATTTTCATTTGGCTGACGAGGGTGCGTTGCAGCGACGAGTCCATGGTTTGATTCCCCACATACGCATAATTTTGGTTTTTACAGTATTTCTTTCTCCATTGACAGGTAGGCCCGCGTAGATAGATAAAGAACACGAGCTAATGAGGCGCATGCGGACTGTTTGACTAGTCAACTAGACAAATACGGAGCTATACGCTGAGCCAGTGACCGTATAATCACCATATCTTGTATACAATGATCAAAGTGAGCTATCAAGACAAGTTCGATGACCGCCAATGCATTTTACTCGGTAATAAATGACCAGGATTGAAGGGAATCCAAATTTGCTTAAATCTTCTGTCCTTGAGCTCTTGACAAACCAATGCACTATACGGTTGTCCGGCCACTCCACCCCAGAGCACTCACCAGGCGTTGTTCATGCCACCGCGCCGCACACTAACCGGTAAAGCAGCGATGGCATCCCGCCGCGCCGAGTTCCTCGCCGCCCACGACCGCACACGAAATGGTAGGGAAGCGATGGCATCCCGCCGTGCCGAGTTCATCGCTGCTCGCGACCTCACAACTATGTGGGAGGAATTTGAAGATGCCAAGGCCGAATGGGCGGTAGAGCAAGAGGCGGCCAAAGCCGCACAGAGGGAGCGGAAAAGTCAGAAAGCAATCAAGAAAAGATAGGCCCACCGCCGCAAGAAAGAAAAGGACATACGCGCTGCTGCGGAGAGGTCGGCGGAGATCCAAGCACGGTGGGGTGTCGCTCACAAAGTCGGGAAGGAGAACAACGACATCTGGCCAGCATGTGAGAAGTAGTAGTACTAGTAGTTAGTGTGTGTGTGTGTCTGAGTACGAGCATGTACCAGTACTACTAGTTACTACTGTAGTTTTTAGAGAAAATTACCAGTACATTATCCTAGACTAAATGGAAAATTTTCTATCCTATGCATCAAATGGCATATCTTTCTCTATAGGAATTGAGATGCATGTCATCTCACTTCCTATGATTTTCATATTCCTATAAAATTCCTATCCTATGAACGAAAGGAGGCCTCTGTTGGAGTAACTACTGTAGCTAGCAGTACTGTTGGTACAATAGTTTTCTTCAAGAAGCGGAATTCGGAAGTCATGATGGTTCCTTCGTCCGAGCAACTTCAAAGTGGGAAGTGGGCCTGTGATTTGACGGCTCATTAGTCGTTGTTACT
This sequence comes from Aegilops bicornis, assembly GCA_021605145.1. Classification (NCBI taxonomy): domain Eukaryota; kingdom Viridiplantae; phylum Streptophyta; class Magnoliopsida; order Poales; family Poaceae; genus Aegilops; species Aegilops bicornis. The sequence continues at coordinate 510,371,624 of CM038669.1, read as the reverse complement.
GCGGCGCGATGAGCTGGGTGACTCTCCCTTGGAGTTCTGCGTGCATGGCAAGTGGACCAGGATGGTTGACGTCCCACATGTTGGCGAACGGAAGTATTCTTTCCGATATCGAGGAGCAAGGAAACCGCATGGTATAGTATCACTGCTGATTGGTTCGCAAAAAAATAGTATCACTTCTGATTTATAATTATTTTTATTTGCGATGAATGCTAGCATTTCAACTCTTACGATGAAGGGTGCCAAACACGGCATGTGCTAGATGTCCCACACGTTAGCAAAAGGAGTGGGACATGAACAGCGTGGTAGAGCCCAGCGTAAAAAAACAGCGTGGTACAGCGTCTCCACTTCTTCCACTTCTAGGTCGGAGACCACACGTAGTAGTACTTAGTGGTATGAACGATACAAAGTGCAACCTGGAGAGAAAGACATGTCTAGTTGGAAGGTCTCGGGGCATACACGTAAACAAATATAAAAGTTAATATGTGCCTCCAACTAATATAGTACTAATAGAGTACTTAGGCATGTACTCCATAACATCACCGTGCATTGCACGTACAACATTTAGTGGTAGTACGTAGTAAGAGACAAATGCCGCCCAAGAGTTCCCTTCTCGACCCACTTTTGGGTGTTTGGTAGAGTGTATGGAGGGTGCATGAGTCCACACTAGTTTAGCACAAATACACTAGAAGCATGCATGAAGAGAGCATGCATGAATAGGGGTGTTGAGTTGAGCATGCATGAAGAGGGGTGTTGAGTTGAGCATGCATGAAGAGGGAACAACTATGCTAAGACGAGAACGCAACAAACACACCCTATATGCCATGCATGTTCATACCTTTTGTGCCTTTCTACTTCACTTACTGCGCTACATTACTCAGGTTCAGACGTCCACTCCACGGGTACATGTCCGTCTCGTAGTTCCAGTCCCACGTGTTCTTCATATAGATGGAACGATCCTTGCATAACACGTGCACCTTGATGCTAGATGTCTCACGTGTTGGAAAACGGATGAACAAACCTCACGTAAAAATAAATAGAGTGGAAGAACATAGATTCCGGACGATCGAGAAGGAGCAAGGAACCTCGTGGTGGAGCGTCTCCACTCATAATATTTAATATTATTCAGCGATATAAAATTAACCAATCATCTCCACAGTAGACTGGAAGAGTACGAAACACGGCAGCCCAGTGTAGTTACATCATACTAGTACATGGCTAACCCACGCTATCACCAAATTTCTTGGCTTCCGTGCGACACCTATCTCTAGTAATCCAACAGCTTGTGTCGCTTCTCCCTCCTCGTCTCTATCAAAGTGCGGCGGGCTGGCGTTTTTGCCGTCTATTGAGGTCGGTTAACTCATCACATGCTAGCGACGTGCCAAGAGCATTCTAAAAAAATTCCTTTCACGTTCCGTTTTCAAAAATAAAAAAGTCCTTTCACGTACGAATTTGCATGTATGCTTTGAGCAACTTGCATGTCCTATACTGCTCCTGTTTTATACTCTAACTTAGCTAGAGGTTAGACTAACTCATGACTAACCCTGAACTAAATGTAGGCAAAGAGGTGTTTGGGTGACAGGGTTAGATTGACAATAAATGCACTTGATGGAGGGAGAAAAGTGATTTTTCAGTGGTCCCAATGAGAACTATCTCCAGTTAGCACCTCTTGGGTGGGATAGTTTTTCTTTTGGTGGGTTCGGTGCAACTTGCTCCAATTTAAACCCTCATGCTTGGATACTTTAGGGCTATTTGAGCCCCAACTAGCTCAAACTAACTCTAACCCATGGATCCAAACAGGGCCTATGGCCGATCTCGGCATGAGCGATCGCGTGCACCGGGAAGCGGCAGCTCTCTCATTGTCGCGCCACTTCAAAGCCGGGCGCCCGGTGAGAGGTCGCCTCCGCTCTGGCCGGGCATTAATGCGGCATCGACGCTCGAGGCCTTGACCGTTTCACGCAGGAAGCCTTGCTGGCAAGGGAGTATAGGTTTTGAACCGTTTCAGGTGTAGTACTGGTAGTTTGCAAAACTACTCAATTATTGCACTCAGATTCCTAAGAAATTGTGGTAAAAAAACGTTACTCCACAGCCCGCTTCCCTTCTTCCTCTTCCACCGCCCGCGCACATCCGCGGGAAGCGACTGGTCAACCAGCACAAAAAGATGCATGCATGACCACTAAAATTTCCATATTAAAGCGCCGCTCTGGCGGGAGTATGGCATATGTTGTTACCTTCGGCCAGGCCATGGCTACCGGGCGACGGTGACCAGAGAAGAGGCGACGGAAGGGGAATGAATGCAGCTACTGTTTGGGTTCGCCTTTCGGCTTAAATAAATGCACAGCATCACGTGTACCCACGGGTGCACAAATTGTAACATACGTGTCTGCTTAAGTGGGCGTCACGTCACTGGTGTGTGTGTGAGAGATTACGAGAGAGGCAGTGCCTGTGTGCGACTCTACTCTTCGGACATGTACTCAACCTTTTGCATCGGGATATAAGTATAATGGTATTTACTTTAGCTAGTGATTTACGTGGCCATGTTAACGTGGTTGTGTCAAAAAAATGTCACTTCCTGCTCGTGATTTGCATTATATAATTACAAGCAAGATTCTCGTGCATTACACGGAACATCAATATGCATTTTTTTACAAAACATCTGTTGTGATTGACCCATGCAGGAGTAATCCCATGTGTAAAAACTAACGATATCTCGAGAATTTTATCGAAAAAATGGTATCTCGAGAATGTCATCGAAAAAATGAAAGATGAGAGATAAGGCGAGGAGGAGTGGAGCGTGGTGGTGACTAGTGGTCGGAATGGGCGGAGGCATGGGGATGGACAGCGCCGACAGGCGGCAGCGGCCACCATGCATGCTAGATTGTTCGAGAGACTTATTCCTTTTTTAGTTGTTGAGCAATGAGGTTGTGGGAGATAATGATATGGAGAGAGGTGCAGGTAGGTAAAATTATCATATTTTGCTTTCTGTCCGTCAGATATAGATCATATGGTGTGTATTACAAGATGGCAGGCACACCATCATCGCCAACTCGTTTTTTTATAAGGGTACAGATGATAAGTTTGCTGACTACTAAAGTAAAGTGGAATTTGTCCCTGTTATGCAAGTAAATAAAGGTGATTTGTTATCATACGGGTAAGGTTGGATGAAGGGTGGTAGGAACAAATGCTCTGCCTAGAGCATGTGTGTGTGAGATGGAGTCTTAGTGTGTGTGTGTGGTCTGTGTGTGTGTGAGAGAGAGAGAGAGAGATGGAGTCTTAGTGTGTGGGGGGGGTGCGTGCGTGTGTGTGTGTGTGTGTGTGTCGCGGGGTCCTCTGTGGCGGATGTAATTTAAGTGTGCATGGCTTCATCATAGAGAGGTGATGTGTATGGCAGAGGCCACCAACAATGGGGTGCGAGAGAGAAAATGCCCGTAGAGAGGGAAGAGAAGGTGTGTGTGCGTGAGAGGAGTCGATATCTAGAGAACGTGTTTGTTCGAGAGACACCGAGGAACACTACTATATATCGATGGTGCATGTAGGTGGGAATTAAACAAAGGGATGGTATTATTGGTTTTAGGGATATCGGGGTAGAGTGAGAGGTGAGGGGTAGCTAGAAGGAGATTGTTAAGTGTGAGTGTGTGTTTTACCCATCCAGGCGGAAGTTATGTGCACAAAAGAGGAGAACGATTCGATGTGGCGTTAGGATTGAGGGTAATTAACTACGTACGGAGACATAGAGACCTTGAATGTGCATGTGTGAGAGGTATACATGTATACGTGGGATGTGTGTGTGTGTGTGTGTGTAGCATGATCGAGATAAAAGAAAGAAGACATATGTCATAAGATCAACGACATGGGAGAGACGGATTGGTATGACAATATGCATGCATGTGAGAATGCAGGGAAGAAGGCCCGACAATTGAGCATGTGTTTTTGTCTTTAAGAGATAGTGGCTTGGGCTGGAGCATGCATCCATGGCGAGCAGAGGGAGTGAGGCACAATGATTGTGCAAAAGAGATCAACCTATAAATGCATATGTATGGAGAGACATATATAGTGTGGGTGATAGGAAGCAAGACTCCGTGCGAGAAAGAAATGTTGTGGAGAAACTACTGAGATAGATACAGAGATGGAGATGCTAGCTAGAGGGACATCCGCTAGTTTGGGTGTTGGGGATGACCGCCGGGTGGTTCAGAGGGTGAAGTTATATATGTGTGTGAGAGGGCACTTGACTGCATGTAGAGAGAAACATATGTAGTGTGCGTGATAGGAATCAAGAGTGAGGGCGAGAAAGAAGGTTGATGGAGAAACAGATAAATAGAAAGATAAAGATGCTAGCTAGTGTGCGTTAGAGATAGGAGTCGAGTGGAACAGAAGGCTGAGTTATGTGTGTGGGTGTGAGAGAGATAGAGAGAGAGTGCATGTGAGTCACATACAAACATATGTCAGAGAGAAATGAGATCCCGAGAGACGGAGTTTTGTGTCTGCGAGAGAGAAAGATATTTCACAACGAGAGTGATAGCTAGAGAGACATATGAGGGAACACTAGATATATCTAGGGAGAGAGAGTGTGTGTGAGTGGCATACAAGAGAACAATGGAGAAATATGAGACCCTGGGAGACAGAGTTTGTGTTTGTGTGTGAGAAAGAGATATTTAAGAGGAATAGTCGTAGGTTCTCATATCTAAGGAGCGAAAGACATCTCTGTATGAGGGGTGTGCGAGTGGCACACATGGGAATAGTAGAGAGAAATGAGACCCTAGGAGACAAAGTTTTGTGTTTGTGTGAGAGAAAGAGATTCCACATGGAGAATCGTAGTTAGAGACACATAGTAGGGAGCGAGATATACTTAGAGAGAGATAGAGTGATGAAGGTCGAGGGAGAGAGTACCGTCAGTGTGTTACGAAGATAAAAGATCATTGCCGACATAGAGGTAGCACGAGAGATACCTGAGAGACAATGAACGCGTATAGGTCCAGAGAGATAGTCCTATATAAGCATGAGTGATAGCTATATGAGACGAATATCTGGATTAAAGGGGATTCAAATATTTAAACTGGAGATCACGACATCGATAATATCATAATGCAAATTGGTGTATCAAACATTCATATTCATTTGAATTTGGGCACACGTGTAATGTTATATAGTTTATCAATATTGTTGATCCATAGATTCTTTAATTACAAACAATGCATGGTGTATATGCAATTAATGTCTAAACGGGATTACACTATATGTTGTGTGTGTGAAACACATTATACATGTTCGAGAAGTAAAAAAAACCCGCATGAAACACACATTAATTGGAGACAGTTAGCGAGGAATGCATACATTGGATTTCAACATAAAGTGGTTTCAAATATTTGAAAATCCAAATTGATGGATACAACCTTATGAATCTGAGATCATGCCATTTGTAAACCATATTTATGTTTAAATGGTGTTGTGCTTTTGAAAGTATATATAAAAAATGATGTATATAGAATGTAATTCCAATTGAAAATGGATCCGCCCGAAAACAATAGAATACAAACGGGATTCGAATTGAGTTGGCACGAGCGTAAACGTGAAGTCTGCAAAATTTGAATGAAGCGGGGAAAGTCACAGTAACCGCCCGAAACCAAAATCTGCGAGATGGAAATTACTACTGCCTATCCCTACCACGCAAAGCCTATCTGCTGGATTTCTATAGGTTTCGATAGGGTAGGTTTGTAATTTCACCCAAATGTGACGTAACCGCCTCTCACCCAGATTCATACATGGTGGGCGCCAAAACACAGCGTGTCCTCGGCCGAAATCGACTCCCTCCCCGATTCATATTCATGTACACGGTGGGCGCCAAAAACAAACTCTCGTCGGCAAATATTCGGTGTATGCGAGATTACCGTCCTATCCCCAACCGACTAATGTTGCTGTGATGTAGTAGAAATTTGAAACGGGGGCTAAGTTTGTAAATTTCCTAGCATTTGAGACAAGCGCGCCCCGAATACATGTTTCCCCGTTCCTCTCTACCTCCCTTTTCCCCCATTTGTACTCCGTCGGCGCCAAATACCCCTCTCCACCCCACCCTACTCCGTCCACTGTCGTCCGCCACCACATCCACCACCGTCCTCCTCCAACATGCTGGAGCTGATACACCGCTGCCGCTGTCCATTACAAGATCGACCTCTCTCATCCACGGCTTCGGACCGGGATCCTTGCATCCCGTCCTCTCGCTTCATCCCTGCCGCCGTACACCTTGTCGGCGCCGCTCCTACGACCGTCTCGTCCACCTCGCCCCGCCGCCACCGTCTACCCTCGTAGATCTGGTTCCACGCCGCCGACAGCCATCGCTACCGCAACACCGTCAAATTCTCAGCAGAATCATTACCTGGCGCGGACCAGAGGCGGTACTCTTTCAGATTCTGCTCAACTTATTTATCGCAGCAAGAAAATAGATCGCCACCGCTTTACTCGATTTCTTGTCTTGGTTGCGGTTGCCTTTGTCCGGTTTGCACCTTCAGATACGCCATGGCACGCTCAACAATATACTCCCAATGCTTATGGTTTTCCCCTTTTATATTCCACACTAGTTAAATCACAGTAGACTAAATTTTTCAGAGCTCACCGGAGTTCGCCGGTGCGAACGAAGGGGCTCGGGTGGTTGTGGAGCCTCGCCGAACGAAGAAAACTCGACGCGGGTGGGGGTTGGGGCGGGGGTGGGGGTGGGGGTGGCGGAGGAACACAGGCGGTGGGGGCTGGTGGTCCGGCCGGCGGCCCGTGCGGTGTTCTGTATGGGAAGAATCAGAGACGAGGAAGAAGATGGGTTAGGAGATGTAGGATCTTCATCCAACAGCCTGAAATGGTCGGGAGACCGGGAGTTGCATTCTTAATGCGCTACGGTTCATCATGTAGGCACTGCAAGAACCAACATTTTATTATCCAAAATCTACTTGCTCTTCTTTACCATGTTCCTCTTCCGTTCTTCTTTAATATGTACTCTCTCCATTCCTAAATACAAGCCTTTGTATAGATTCCACCATGGACTACATATGGAGCAAAATGAGTGAATCTACACTCTAAAATGTATCTGGATACATCTGTATGTGATCCATAGTGGAAATCTCTACCAAGACTTATATTTTGGAACGGAGGGAGTTTGATAGTAGTACAATATGTTCCTTGTACTCAAGATGAGCAGGGACATTTGCAGTGTAGAGGTCTGTACGGTCGGTTGTGATGGACACTTTGAGCCTCTTTGATTCGTAGGATCTTGTAAACACAGGAATAGGATTTGTAGTGGCATGCCCACTTGAATCCTATAAGAACAGCAAGGAAATGCGGGAAGCTGTTTCGCCTTTGAGAGTTACACTGATATTAACAGTACCGCACCTTTACTTGAAGAGAGGTGGTATCCGAAGCCTTTTTAGCCGTACCTGCAAACTAGCACATATATTCCAGCAAGTTCCACTTTGCTGATTTTACTCTGATGCTTAAGGTTTTCCCATTATATCTACACTATGATCTGTGTAGCTGCTTTCTGTCGCACTAGCAGCAGTCCACTCTTGAAGCTAAACACTGCAATGACTCACAAAATTGGCACCAAGGCATTGGGTGCCATTCTGGATGCAATGAAACTCATACGCTCCCCACCTATTGACTCTTGTTCAGAATATGATCCTAATGACTCTTGTTCAAAATTGCCACGTATAGAGAGACAACATGGAATTGCATTTCTTTGGGCGCTGTGATTCATCATGAGTGGGTAACCAACATTGTATGCAATGAAGTGGAACCTCAAGAATATGCTTCCTCTTCTGGTCTTTAACATGTTCCTCTTTGTTTATTATGTATTTAGTACGTACAGTATGTTCCTTGTCAGGAAGGGGCGCAGGGACATCTGCAGTCAACAGCTGATAGATCTGGCCTGTACGTGATCGATAGGCTTTCAATTACTAGCGGCAATACAACACCGTATTTTCAAGCCTGTTCCACTTTCCCGATTTATATATCGTGGTTATGGTGTACCCACATTACATACACTATGATCTGCCTAGTTGTTGTGTGCTCTTGTTATCATGGTTTGGCAATAAACTCTCTATACAGTATATTATGAACCTGTCATCTGCTAGCTATCCTTACTTCTGGAGCCTGTTTTTTTTTTGTGTACTTGTGCCAGATTATATAAATGCACACACCATATTATAGCACACATGAGCTCTCTCATCAGAATCCAGTGATAGCACACAAGTGTTTCTGAGCGCCCCTATATTAGAATATCATCCGCATTACAAAGATAATCTCATAACTATTTATGTTTTCATGGTTCTCGGATATTATACGCAATTACGGTGAATATCGAATCCGGCGCATCAGAAGAATATTGTGGAACACTGCAATGACTTACAAAAATGGCACCAAGGCATTGAGTGCCATTCTGGAAGCAATGAAACTCATACGCTCCCCACCTATTGATTCTTGTTCAGAATATCATCCTAATGACTATTCTAACCTCGAGGAGTCAAAGGCAGATGGCATGTCTTGTTCACCCATCAAGGTGCATGTTCTAATTTGGCAAGGTTTTATTGATTGCGTGTATCTTGCATATGTTGTCTTGCATTTCTTCTACTTTGTTGCACTGCCATCTGCTTAGTTTACTCATCATATAACTCGAGATGCCATGCCCATCCATTATCAATACATATTCAATTTGTCATCATACCATGTTTTTCCACTCAAATGTTGTTCTTGTGCATCAGACATCAAAAAGGAAGAGGGTGATTGCCGAACCCGAAGGAGCACCAACAAAGTCCTTGGAAAACGTGGTGGTGCCGGAGAAATCAGACAGTGCCCCACTTATATTGGTTGTACAACCGGTGACACAAAACGTAGGACCGACTCAATGATTGTACCCATACTTCACTGGCCACACCACTAGCCCCACCACACAGTACTGCACTCCGGCCAAAAGGTATACTGATTTCATTTGCCATAGCACCAGAGTACCACGTAAAAATCCCACTCCAAAGAAAAAAGTACATAAGTCCACCAATGAAGACCTATCCCAACTGCAGAGACGGCCAATTCCTGCAGATTGGAACCCCATTCCATTTATTCCCAGTTTTAAAGACAATGCTTTCAATGTTGTTAGGGACTACGTGCATATATTCCCTTCATGGGAAGAATATAGTGAAGACAAACACCATTTTCACATCTTCCTGTCCAACTTACATGTAAGTGCTATTATTCATGGTTATTATTTTCCTGTTTTCTGTTGATCGAACACATCAATGATTTACATTACATTGTTGTAACTAGGCAAGGGTCAATCTAGATAGTCATGACGAGAAAATCTTGCTTGTGCTTTTCAAGGAAGCATTGCAGCAGTATCTGTGTTACCTGAGGAAATCACACTTTGTTGGCAAGTCTATAAACGAATTTCCGGTGAAGTCTCCTGTGCTAAATTAAGAAGACATTGAATGGAAAAACCTTGTTATGCACTCGTCTCGTTCCCAGGATGAGGTACTGTCTATGAAATCACATGACAATTTGAACTTCTACTTTTCTGCATGTGCTTTACGGATCTTTTTTGCAGGAAATCTGCTCGAAGAAGAATTCCGGTTTGAAAAAAATGACAGGATATCGCAAATATGCTGCCCGCTGCTTTGCTCTTGTTAGTATCTGTTGTCCTGTATCACTATACTTGCATACATACCTGGTTCATTATGTGATAGCAGTATGCATGATAGCTTGCTTATCAATTTTTCGCTCCAAATTATCTGATCTGTATGAATGGTTACATTAGTGTAGAATATATCCAATGCCAATGAATTTTTTTAGCTCTGCATTGATCTTGTAAGTACATGATGTCCTTTATCAGTGTACTTATATTGACAGGTAGTTGTTCATGTACAATCACTCTGCAGCTTATTTTCCTTTGCCCTCCATTTTCTACACATCAGATCTATATTTAATCTTACCATAAGGTTGGTACTGAAGAAGTTTAGATGTGCATTGCTCTTGGCTTGTGCCTTTTGCCTGTATCGCTACACATACATTTATAGCTACTTGGTTATGTAGCATCACTCTTCATCTTATCTTAAATATTCTCCATTTTTTCGTATATTATCACATGTATATATACTCTTAACAAAATGTAGAATAAATGCAATGCTTGTGAAGAAGATTATGTGGTAAACTTCTTGAATTGCCCCCCATCAGCATGGGCAAGGGCTTTATAGAGCCTGTCTTCACCAGTAATGTAAGTTTGTCCTTCTCAAGCCTTCAAACTTTGTTGTGTATATTTGGTTAGGCATGAATGCAACAGCTGTTTATTTTTGGTGTTTGCATCAAATTGCATGTTTAAAGTTTATTATGTACTCCCTCCGTTCCTAAATATAAGTATTTCTAGAGATTTCAATACTAACTACATACGGAACAAAACGAGTGAATCTACACTCTAAACTATGTCTATATACCTCCGTATGTTGTTCATATTGAAATCTCTAAAAGACTTATATTTAGGAACGGAGGGAGTAGTTCATAAACAAAAGTTTGTTCTTCTCAATTTAAGTTTTCAGTTGTACAACCAAGTTCCTTCTTCGTACCATGTAAATTAAACTATACAGAGCAAGTGATCTTTTGCACTGCATGTATGCTTCTGTTCTTCATCCGTAATCCAGTGGTGCGGTGAACCTACCCACTACAGCACAATGTCATATTCTGCAATGTCTTAACTATGAACAATGTCATATCATTCTACTATTATTTAAACCGTCTCTTTATTTGCCAATCTGAAATGGGATAAATTGACAGCACACTAAACATTGATTCTTATGAGTTCTTGATCTGTAATCCAGTGGTGTCGTGAAGCTGCCAACTCCTTCACAATGTCATTTCCTGCCATGTCTTGACCTGAACAATACCATATTGTGTTAATGCATTTTTAAACCGTGTCACTTTATTCGTCAGTAAGAAATGTGATGAATTGTTAGAACTAATACTTTTATGTGCAAAACATGTCATCTGTCTGCTTGTTTATCTTTCAGAGTGAGGAAAATATAAGTGTTGAACAAGTGCAGTCTCATCATCTTGCTCAGGTGCTTGCGCTGCAGGTCGCCAGCAGGGCTAACCTTTCTTGAACTCTATTGAAGTGTTGTCGGTTTTGTATATTATTTGTCGGCGTGTTTATTTGCACTGGTGGCGATCTTTGATGCCCAGTGTATGTAATCTGTTGTCTGCTTGTGATTTATTATCATAGTGGCGAACTTTGATGCCCAGTGGATGTAATATGCCGTAATTTCTTTATTGTACAGTCTAGGTTTTTTCTTATTCACGATGCTGCAGTTATTTTACTATATATATTTCCTGTCTTCGCTGTAAAGCGGCCAAACCGTAAAATTACGGAACATAATCAGGCCGTCATGCAATCACGATGTATGATCCGCATCATGGGCCCCATCAAACTGGCCCACTAGTACGTTCAGGCATTTAATAGGCCGAGTAACTCCCGACCCTCTTTTCGCAAGAAAACTCAATGGGCTTTTCGGAGGCTGAGAAGTAGGTTGGGCCTGAGACGTGCCAAACAGCTCACGGGCCGGCAGCAGCCCGAAATGGACCCCGGCCCATGATTGTGCGAATCAAATCATGGGCTTTTAACAGGCCAAAATTGTCTCGGTCCTTGTTAGGCCCAATCATATCGGCTGCGAGCAGGCCGGATGCAAAACCGGGCCGTAGTTAGGCCCAACTATATGACGGACTTTTAACAGGCCGAAATTAATATAGGGCCGAAATGTTAAACGGACCCTTAACAGGACGAAACTAATATCAGGACGATTTACTAAATGGGCCTTTTGCAAGTGGTCTCAAAAGCATAGCGTCCAGTTAACGGACCGAATCTGATATGGGCCATAATTGAGGCCAGAGCATCTTAAAGGGCCGGACCCGATCTGGGCCGTGACTTGGCCCAGAACGTGGGAGGCTTTTAACGGGCCGGTTCTCATATGGGCCATTATTAGGCCCGGAACGTGGCAGGCCATTAATGGACTGGATCAAATATGGGCTGGCATTTGGCCCAAAACATGGCAGCCAATTAATGGGCCGGCCTACTAGGGTCCTCAAAATCGTGCGGGCCTACAGCTGGGCCGGCCCATTAGTGTCGGCGAAATCTCGTGGGCCTTTAGCTGGGTCGGCCCATTATGATCCGCAAGAATTTTGTGGGCCTTTACCTGGGCCAACCCATTATGGCACACAAGAATATTGTGGGCCTTTACCTGGGCCGGCCCATTATGGCCCCCGAAATCTTGTGGGCCTTTAGCTGGGCCAGCCCATTATGGTCCGCAAAATCTTGTTGGCCTTTAGCTGGGCCGCCCATTACGGTCCGAAAAATCTTGTGGGACTTTAGTTGGGGCAGCCCATTTAAACTTGATGGGCCGTGCCATGTGTCGACGTATCATAGGCGCCTTTTGTCCAATGAGTGGATGACATCTGTCCCAACGATGAGCCGACACGTGTTTCCTCCAGCCAATGATGATTTTACACGTGGAAAATCCCCATTGGTCGGGGCTGTTAACGGGTTATCGGATCCAAAACCAGACCGGATAGCTTAACGACGTTCCGTTACGGTGGATGCCACGTGTTGGTCACCCTTGACGCGATTTATCGTCATGGAAGTGGACACTTCCGTGATGATAATTTTGGTAATGTTATGGAACACTTCTACGACAGCACAAGTATGACTATCTTGATTTTGTCATAAAATCGTCATGCACGTACATGCATGACAAAAAACGCGACCTACTGTGACAAACACGTATCATCACGAAAGTGTATTTTTTTGTAGTGGTAGTCCCCAGGATATGATTTATTACTTCTCTGCTAAATATTTCCCTGCTCATAAGAGCTGCCTTGAGGGAAATATAAAATTTTGTGCAAATCGAAGAAGAGAGTCTCCCACAAGCTTGGGGGAGGCTTCTCCGATTACTTAATGCATTGCCTGATCATTCTCTTAAGAAAAATCAAATACTTGATATCTTCTATAATGGACTAACCGATGCTTCCAAGGACCACTTGGATAGTTGTGCTGGTTGTGTTTTCAGGGAAAGAAAAGTCGACCAAGCTGAATTGTTATTGAATAATATGTTGACTAATGAAAATAATTGGACTCTTCCTGAGCCAATTCCTGAGCCAGATCCTGAACCTATTCCTAAACCAACTCTGAAGAAAAGGGGTGTTCTATTTCTCACTTCCGAAGATATGTAAGAGGCAAAGAAATCTATGAAAGAAAAAGGTATTAAAGCTGAAGATGTTAAGAACTTACCTCTTATTGAAGAAATACATGGTCTTAATATACCGCCTGTTGAAGAAACACATTGTTTTGATAACCCGACACTGGTAGTGAAGGTAAATTCTCTCTATAGATATGATAAAGTTAAAATCCCGTCTACTAAGTTTCCTAGCCAATGCTTAGATGAATTTGATGATTTTATGGCTAGGCAAGAAAGTTTTAATGATTATGTTGGTAGAGAATTAAAGAGTAATGCTCACATGATTGGTCGCTTGAGTGATTATATGGCTAGAGTTAAAGATGAACTTAAACTCATTAGCAAATATGCTTCCATTGTTACCACTCAAGCTGAACAAGTACTTAAAGCTCAAAATGATTTGCTTGATGAATTAAATAACAAACATTATTTTGCTGTTAGAGTGGCTACTAGAACTGGTAGAATGACTCAGGAACCTTTGTATCCTGAAGGCCACCCTAAGAGAATCAAGCAGGATTCTCAGAGAAATAATGTAGATGCACCTAGTTCTTCTAAAAAGAAGAAAAAGAAAAATGATAGGACTTTGCATGCTTCTAGTGAACCTGTTGTAGACACACCTGAGAATCCCAATGATATTTCTATTCTGATGCTGAAACACAATCAGGTGATGAACATGAACCTAGTGATAATGTTAATGATAACGTTCATGTTGATGCTCAACCTAGCAATAATAATGATGTAGAGATTAAACCTGTTGTTGATCTTGATAACCCACAATCAAAGAATCAATGTTATGATAAAAGAGACTTTGTTGCTAGGAAGCATGGTAAAGAAAGAGAACCATGGGTGCAGAAACCTATGCCCTTTCCTCCTAAACCATCCAAGACAAAGGATGATGAGGATTTTGAGCGCTTTGCTGAAATGATTAGACCTATCTTCTTATGTATGCACTTAACTGATATGCTTAAAGTAAATCCTTATGCTAAGTACATGAAAGATATTATTACAAATAAAAGAAAGATACCGGAAGCTGAAATTTCCACCATGCTTGCTAATTACACTTTTAAGGGTGGAATACCAAAGAAACTTGGAGATCCAGGGGTACCGACTATACCATGCTCCATTAAAAGAAACTATGTTAAAACTACTTTATGTGATCTTGGAGCCGGTGTTAGTGTTATGCCTCTCTCTTTATATAGTAGACTTGAATTGAATAAGTTGACACCTACTAAAATATCTTTGCAAATGGCTGATAAATCAACTGCTATACCTGTCGGTATTTGTGAGGATGTGCCTGTTGTGGTTGCAAACCTCACTATCTAAACGGACTTTGTTATTCTTGATATTCCCGAGGACGATAGTATGTCGATTATCCTTGGTAGACCTTTTTTGAATACTGCAGGGGCTGTTATTGATTGCAACAAAGGCAATATCACTTTTCATGTTAATGGTAATGAGCATACGGTACACTTTCCGAGGAAACAACCTCAAGTTCATAGCATCAATTCTATTGGAAAAGTTCCAACGACCATTATTGGAGGTTTTGAATTTCCTCTTCCTACTGTCAAGAAAAAATACGATATTCTTATTGTTGGGGATGTTCATATCCCTGTTGAGGTAACCTAGTGTTATTCGAAATTTCTCCGGTTCCATGTTATTCGGAATGAGTTTGTTAACAAGACTTGATCACCCTTGTTAGTAGATTCCTATTGATGATCATGAGATGGATGAAACTAGAAGGCACAACCTTCTGTACCCTCTTTTTACTTTCTGTTATTTAGAATAAATAAAGCAAAAATAGTATTTTTTGTCTGTTTTCTAAATTATCCATGCAATAAAAAAATATCCCGAAAATAAAAGTTCTCCAAATGCCCTGCAAATTTAGTATGATTTTTATGGAATATTTGAGGATTTTAGGCACTGAGAACACAGCAGGGGGGCAAGCACTGCCACGAGGTCCAGGCGCACTCCATTCTTACTGGGCGCGCCCCCTGCCTCGTGGGCCCACGGTGGCCCCCCTCCACTTATTCCTGCACCCACACACTTCATCTTCCTCCCAAAAAAATCCCCATCCAGATCAAGCACGAGTTCTAGCTCATTTTGCTGCGATTTTCGATCTCCTTGCTCAAAGCTCCATTCACAAAATTACTTTGGGAGATTGTTGCTTGGTATGTGACTCCTCCAATAGTCCAATTAGTTTTTGTTCTAGTGCTTTATTCATTGCAAATTTTTGTTGCCTAGGTGACCCTGTTCTTGAGCTTGCATGTCAAATTTATGAGGTCCCAAGTAATTCTAATGCATGATATAGGCTCTAGGCACTTGTGGGAGTAGTTGCTATCAATCTTGTTTAGTTTGATTCACTTTTATTTTGAAGTTATTAAAAATTTCAGAAATTTTTCAGAGGAAGAAATATGTCTAGGAAAATGTACCAAGGTGGTTCCTCAACAGAGAGAGGACCCAGGCATGCTATGCGTCAGCAGGACGATGAACCACCAAGGGAAGCTGATGTTCGGCCTTTTGAATGGCCGTCAGAAGAGTTTATGGTCAATACAGGCATCAAGGATGAATTTGACGCATATGTGTGTAATGCCGATCTTGAGGACTACATGCAAGATAAGTGTCCTCGATACTACCAATTGACTGATTCATTCATGAGAAGATTTAAATTTACATCTTCACGTAATTCTCAGAATGTCTTGTTTGATATTTATGATCAATCATATACCATGGAGTTAGAAGATTTCACTACTATTTGCAAACTCCCGCAGTGGGGAAATGTAAATGAACCCCACAAATCTGAATATAAAGACTTTCTTGCCAGTATCACTGTGGGTAAATCTAGGGACATAGCACAAGCTACCATAGGGAGCATTCATTTTCCTGCTATAAATTATTTTGCACTCTTCATTGGTAGATGCATTAATGGTAAAGATGAAGCATGTCACATGTGTGTCCCTGATCTTTGTGTCCTCAAGAGTGATGTGTTAGGTAATAAAGATTACAACCTGGGGGCAATTGTTGCACGTAGGTTGCATAATAATGGTATATCTGGAGGTTTGTTTGGAGAGATTTATGCAACCCGCTAATAATCTTGGTATACCTCCACGTGAGGGTGATATGGAAATGCCTCCCGCTTATTTAGATTATGAAGCTATGGTCAGTCATCGTTTTGTTTTGAGGAATGAACAATTCCTCCAGTATCAACTAATCTTTGATAGACGTCGCGTTGTCCATGTTACTCTCCCTGCTCCTTCCCTTTTTGATTAACAGGCAAAAAGAAGATATGTTGTAACCAGGGAGGAGGCAACCGAACACGAGAGCAGAGCGGAGGCAGCTCGCCAACATGCCGCAACTCAGGAGGCATTGGTTGCTTCATCTCAGTAAGACCCCAGTTATAACTTCGGATATCAGCCAGGCTTTACTTGGGCATAGACCAACTTAGGCCAAAAGCCTAAGCTTGGGGGAGTATGTATCTCTCACCGACATTACATTCATGTTCACACACTTATTCTAGTTGTCGGTGCTCATACTTTTTCATTGTACTATCCACGCTAGTTTAATTTCTTTTTCTAGTTTTATTCTTGTGTGTTTGATAAACCTTAAAGAAAAAACTAAAAAATTAGTTAGTTTAATTTCCATGCTTGTAGTAGGAATTAAAAAGAAAACCCAAAAAGATTTCTCGTTCTTCTTTTACTTGTTGGGAGCTTTCCCGTGTAAATAGTTTTATTTCTTTTCTTTCCTTTGGGGGTCGAGAGGAGAAGACCATAATGAAAATGTTTAGTGGCTCTCATTTGCAGGATTGTTTATTTAACCAAGAGCCCATATTACCTTGTCTTCTCCCTTGAATTGAATGCTTGCAGATTCCAGCTTAGTCCAATGCACGTGCACTATTATTATTATCCATACCATTCGGTCGTGCAAGTGAAAGGCAATAATGACGATATATGATGGACTGATTGAGATGAGAGAAGCTGGTATGAACTCGACCTCTCTTGTTTTTGTAAATATGATTAGTTCATCGTTCTTGATTCACCCTATTATGAATAAAAATGTTTGCAATGACAATTAGAGATTATAGTTGCTTATGCAATGCTTAATTAGCTAGGAGTTTATAATGGTTTACCTTGCGTGCCAACATGCTATTAAAATGGTTGTGATGTGGTATGATAGGGTGGTATCCTCCTTTGAATGATTCGAGTGACTTGACTTGGCACATGTTCACGCATGTAGTTGAAACAAAATCAACATAGCCTTCACGATATTTATGTTCATGGTGGATTATATCCTACTCATGCTTGCACTTGGTGTTGATTAATTTTATTGCATGTTCATGACTGTTGTCGCTCTCTCAGTTGGTCGCTTCCCAGTCTTTTGCTAGCCTTCACCTATACTAAGCGGGAATACTGCTCGTGCATCCAAACTCCATAAACCCCAAAGTTATTCCATATGAGTCCACCATACCTTCCTATATGCGGTATTTACCTGCCGTTCTAAGTAAATTTGTATGTGCCAAACTCCAAACCTTCAAATGAAATTCTGTTTTGTATGCTCGAGCAGCTCATGTTTCAACTAGGGTTGTCTGTATCTTCCATGCTAGGTGGGTTATTCTCAAGAGGAGTGGACTCCACTCCTCATTCACGAGAAAATGGCTGGTAACCGGGATGCCCAGTCCCATGATCAAAAGATCAAAGCAAATCAAAATAATTAAACAAAACTCCCCCAGGGTTGTTGCTAGTTGGAGGCACTCGTTGTTTCGAGCAAGCCATGGATTGATGCTTGTTGGTGGTGGGGGAGTATAAACTTTACCATTCTGTTTGGGAATCACCTATAATGTATGTAGCATGGAAGGTATCAAGATATCATAGTTGTTGTGTTGACAATGAAAGTATACCGCTCAAAACGTTATTCATCTCTATTTTAAAATCGAGCTCTAGCACCTCTACAAATCCCTGCTTCCCTGTGCGAAGGGATTATCTATTTACTTTTATGTTGAGTCATCACCCTCTTATTAAAAAGCACCCGCTGGAGAGCACACTATCATTTGCATCCATTACTATTAGTTTATATTGGGTATGACTTGACTGGATCTCTTTTACCATGAATTACAATGTTTAGTCAGTCCTTGATCTTTAAAGGTGCTCTGCATTTATGTTTTGCGGTCTCAGAAAAGGCTAGCAAGATACCATCTTGTTATATCATATTATGATTGTTTTGAGAAATTGTTGTCATCCGAGATTTATTATTATTGCTCGCTAGCTGATTATGCCATTAATATGAGTAAACATGAGACCTAAGTGTTATTGTGAATATGGTTAGTTCATAATCTTTGCTAAAAACTTGAATGTTGGCTTTACATATTTACAACAACAAGAGCAAACAGAGCTTGTAAAAGTTTTTCTTTATCACTTTCAGTTTGTGAACTAAATTGCTTGACGAGAAGCAAAGGTTTAAGCTTGGGGGAGTTGATACGTCTCCAACATATCTACTTTTCCAAACACTTTTGCCCTTGTTTTGGACTCTAACTTGCATGATTTGAATGAAACTAACCCGGACTGACGTTGTTTTCAGCAGAACTGCCATGGTGTTGTTTATTGTGCAGAAAAGAAAATTTCTCGAAATGACCTGAAAATCCACGGAGATAACTTTTGGAAAATATAAAAAATACCGGCGAAAGAATCAAGGCCAGGGGACCCACACCCTATCCACGAGGGTGGGGGGCACACCCCCTCCCCCTGGGCGCGCCCCCTGTCTCGTGGGCCCCCTGGAGCTCCACTAACCTCAACTCCAGCTCTATATATTCCGTTTCGCAGAGAAAAAAGTCAGGGAGAAAGTTTCATCGCGTTTTACGATACGGAGCCGCCGCCAAGCCCTAATCTCTCTCGGGAGGGCTGATCTGGAGTCCTTCCGGGCTCCGGAGAGGGGGACTCGTCGCCATCGTCATCATCAACCATCCTCCATCACCAATTTCATGATGCTCACCGCCGTGCGTGAGTAATTCCATCGTAGGCTTGCTGGACGGTGATGGGTTGGATGAGATTTACCATGTAATCAAGTTAGTTTTGTTAGGGTTTGATCCCTAGTATCCACTATGTTCTGAGATTGATGTTGCTATGACTTTGCTATGCTTAATGCTTGTCACTAGGGCCCGAGTGCCATGATTTCAGATCAGAACTATTATGTTTTCATGAATATATGTGAGTTCTTGATCCTATCTTGCAAGTCTATAGTCACCTATTATGTGTTATGATCCGACAACCCAGAAGTGACAATAATCGGGATACTTCTCGGTGATGACCGTCGTTTGAGGAGTTCATGTATTCACTATGTGTTAATGCTTTGGTCCGGTACTCTATTAAAAGGAGGCCTTAATATCCCTTAGTTTCCATTAGGACCCCGCTGCCACGGGAGGGTAGGACAAAATATTTCATGCAAGTTCTTTTCCATAAGCACGTATGACTATATTCGGAATACATGCCTACATTACATTGATGAACTGGAGCTAGTTCTATGTCACCCTAGGTTATAACTATTACATGAGGAATCACATCCGACATAATTATCCATCACTGATCCAATGCCTACGAGCTTTTCACATATTGTGTTTCGCTTATTTACTTTACTATTGCTACTGTTACAATCACTACAAAACTGCTACCGCTACTTTTACCACTGTTACCATTACTATCATACTACTTTGCGACTAAATACTTTATTGCAGATACTAAGTTATCCAGGTGTGGTTGAATTGACAACTCAACTGCTAATACTTGAGAATATTCGTTGGCTCCCCTTGTGTCGAATCAATAAATTTGGGTTGAATACTCTACCCTCGAAAACTGTTGCGATACCCTATACTTGTGGGTTATCAGGTACCGTGGCATCAGGCAAAGGTTTCCATATCGGTGCAACGAGACCAAGACTAGCAGAACGACAGGATGGAGGTCACCGTGGAGCCCAAGACGGCGTCATCACCAGCACCTTTGGCAGGAGAAGACAAACTTTAGTCAGGATAGCTTGTACTAGATGTCCCCTTTCAAAATGGTCGTTGTTGGATCCCTACCCGCTCAATATTTGGGAAGAGGACCAGGGCCTCTGTAAATAGGGCTAGCCACCATAGTAGAAGAACAAGTTAAGTTCATCCGCACACCACCAAGCACAAGAACACCTCTCCTCGCGAGGCTGTTCTTCCCTTGTACTGTTCATCATCAGCCCAAGAGGCAATCCACCACACCACACACTGGATTAGGGTATTACACCACACCCTTGGCCCGAACCAGTATAAATCTTGTGTCTCTTGTGTTGTTCATCGATCTAGCTTAGGGATCGCGGCGAGGCTGAGGGCGTGTTTTGGTAGGGAGAGATCTTTGTGCGCACCCTAGAGTTCGAACCTTAAGGATGTTGCCGGAACCCGATATCCCACATTTGGCGAGCTAGATAGGGGTGCGCCGGAGCTCTTCCTTCCATCGACCCGCTCTCCACCAACACCGTGCTTCGTCCTCATGGCAGGCATCACGCCTCCGGCTCCGGCGGCCGGCGCCAGCACCGGGGCCAGGGAGCTCTTCCTTGCGGCAGGTACAGTGGTCGCAGAAGTTCAAGCCAGAATGCTGCCGCGCTATGATGGCGCGGCGGACCCGCTGGCTTTCCTGCTGGCGTACGAGGAGTCCGTCCTCAAGGCCGGGGGCGACAACAAGGTCATGGCCAACTGGTTTCCCATGGCCCTCATTGGCGTCCCGCGCGCTTGGCTGCTCAACTTGCCAACATCTTCGGTGGCCTCCTGGGAGGAACTGCGCGGCCTCTTCCTCGCCCACTACGCGACGCCGGCGCCCCCGGTCATCGCAACTCTCCTAGGCAGCTCGCAGGCGCCTCCCTTGGACCGCCACACCAAGCCATTCTTTCTCCAGATCGGCGCCGCCCTCGCGCGGCAAGGAGCTCCCCCGTGTTGGGCGGCACCCCATCAACACCGCCTGCTCGGGCGTGCTGCCGATGCTCTGCACGCCCACAATCTTCTGGGTGCCCGTCACCAAAACCCTCATCGAGGGCGGAGCCGGCCTCAATGTGCTCTCAGTGGAGGCCTTCAGCCTCCTCCATGTACCGCTAGAACGGCTCCGACCCAGCAAGCCCTTCTCGAGCATCGGAGGCGGTTCCTCCAGCTCCCTGGGGCAGATCCGCCTTCCTGTGACCTTCGGCACCCACGACAACTACCGCACAGAGCTGGTTGACTTTGACATCGCCCATATCGGCCTCCCGTACAATGCCATCCCCGGATACCTAGCCTTGGCTCAGTTCATGGCAGCGACCCATCCGGCGTACAACCTCGTGAAGATGCCCGGGAGCAGCGGCGTCCTCACCATTGATGGAGATACCAAGGAGGCTCTGCTGACACTCAAGCTCGCCCATAAGACCGTCGCGGCGGCGCAGCCTGCCGGCGCGGACACCTCCAAGGCCAAGGGGGCTGCACCGACCAAGAAGAAGCAGATGTTCATTCAGGACAAGGCGGAGACCAAGCAGGTGCCAGTTGAGGAAGACGGGTCCTCGGGAGCCACCTTCACCATAGGTGCCAACCTCGACCCCAACCAGGAGGAGGCGCTGGTGAAGTTTTTGCGCTCGAATAAGGAGGTGTTCACATGGGAACCCAAGCAGCTAGCGGGGGTCCCAAGGGAGGTGATTGAGCATCACTTGAGTGTGTGCCCCAATGTACGCCCCATGAAGCAGAAGGCGAGGCGACAGTCCACAGAGAAGCAGGCCTTCATCGTCCAGGAAACCCGCAAGCTAGAGGCAGCAGGTGTTATTCGCGAGGTTCACTACCCCGAATGGCTGGCGAACCCCGTTGTCGTGCCGAAAAAGGAAGGAAAGGAGCGCATGTGTGTCAACTTCACTAACCTCAACAAGGCCTGCCCTCAAGATCCGTTCCCGCTCCCCCGCATCGACCAGATTGTCGACTCATTGCCGAGTGCAACCTGTTGTCTTTCCTTGATGCGTTTTCGGTTATCACCAAATCAAGATGGCGGTGGAAGACGTGGAGAAGACAGCCTTCATGACCCATGTGGAGTGTACTGCTACACTTGCATGTCGTTCGGGTTGGGCAATGCAGGCGCGACCTTCCAGCGTCTGATGCACATCGCCGTAGGCCTGCAGCTCGAGAAAAACGTCGAGGCGTACGTCGACGACATTGTGGTGAAATCTCGGGAGGCAAGGACCTTGATCCAGGATTTGGAGGAAACCTTCGCGAGCCTCCGCCAGGAGGACCTGCGACTTAACCCGGAGAAGTTTGTGTTTCGCATCCCTTTCGGCAAGCTACTAGGCTTCCTCGTGTCCCACAAAGGGATTGAGGCCAAACCAGAGAAGGTCAAGGCAATCGAAGATATGAGTCCACCGCAAACCCTCAGAGAATTGCAGAAGCTCACCGGTCGCGTGACTACGTTAGGATGCTTTATCTCCAAGCTAGGGGAGTGTGCCCTGCCATTCTTCAAGCTGATGAAGAAGAAAGGTCTGTTTGAGTGTACATAGGATGCCTACCAAGAATTTCAAGACCTCAAGAAATATCTAACCAGCCCTCTGGTGATGGTGGCACCGCGCCCCCTCGAGTCCGTGGTGCTCTACCTCGCCGCCACTCCCTACTCCATAAGTGCAGCCCTGGTGGCGGTTCGGGAGGAACGACAGGCTAAGGCTGCATCACGCCTAGCCATGGCCTCAGCCGTGGCGACACAAGACCAAGAAGGCCTAGCGAGGACCACGACCTCGGCAGCTGGGGATCAGCCTCAGCAGGAAGACGCCCCCAGGGCTGAAGAGGTTGCACCAAGCGACCGGGCGCTGGGGGCTCCATCATCTCAGGAGGCGCCTCAACCTCCGGAGGACACAGGCCTCTTCAACACACTCACCCTCGTCGAGCATCCGGTGTACTTCGTCAGCACGGTGTTGCGGGATGCAAGGGCACGATACCCCATGCCTCAGAAGCTCTTACTTGCGCTCTTGGTGGTCTCAGTAAGCTGCAACACTACTTTCAAGGTCACCCCATCAAGGTCGTCTCGGCCTACCCATTGGAAAGGGTACTCAGGAGCCCGAACTCCGCTGGAAGGGTCGCCGAATGGAACATCGAGTTGCAAGCATTTCAGTTGGAGTTCAGCACAACCAGGGTCGTCAAGGGAGCCGCACTTGCTGATTTTGTGGCAGAATGGATAGAGGCGCCAGGGCTCAAGGCAGGCGAGGATCGGTCTCTCTCCCCAGGAAGTGAGGCACCAGATGGCTGGGTCATGTACTTCGATGGAGCATTTTTGCGGCAGGGTGCGGGGGCTGGTGCAGTGCTTATATCCCCCACTCAGGACAAGCTCTATTATGCCGTACAACTTAGTTTCTAGCAGGGCGAGAAGGTATCCAACAACATAGCAGAAAATGAGGGCCTCATAGCAGGCCTGAAAGCTGCAGCATCACTAGGAGTGAAGCGCCTCATCATCAAGGGCGATTCACAACTCCTCGTCAACTTCTCCAACAAGGTGTACGAGCCAAAGGACGAGCACATGGAGGCCTATCTCGCAGAAGTACGCAAGATGGAGAAGCAGTTCTGGGGGCTGGAGCTACTGCATGTGCCCCGCGACACCAACCAAGAGGCTGATGACATCGCCAAGAGGGCGTTCAGGCGACTGCCTCAGGATCTTGACATTTTCGAGGAGCAACTCTTCAAGCCATCGGCAGTACCACCACTTCCAAGCACGGCGCAGCCTCGGGAAGAGCTCCCCCAACCACCTTCCATGGGAGCCCCGGCCTGTGGCCCGACCTCGGGAGCACGCCTACTCTTGGCATTGGAGCCTCAGGAAGGATGCTGGACCACAGAATTCAAGGACTACCTGATGCAAGGGATGCTGCCAGAGAAAGAGGAGGACGCAGAACACATGGCCCGGCATGCCACGACCTACTGCATCCAAGACGGTGAGTTATACCGGAAGCGACCAAATGACGTCTCCCTACGTTGCATCTCCAAGGAACAGGGGAAGGAGCTGCTGGCCGACATACATGGTGGAGACTGCGGACACCACTCATCATCACGGACCCTCGTCGGCAAGGCGTTCCGCAGGGGGTTCTACTGGCCTACAACACTCAACGATGCGACCGAGCTGGTGAAGTCCTGCGAAGCCTGCCAATTTCACGCCAAGCAGATCCATCAGCCAGCTCAGGGCCTGCAGACCATTCCGCTCTCGTGGTTGTTCGCGGTCTGTGGGCTGGATATCTTGGGCCCATTCCCTCGAGCGCCTGGGGGCTACTGCTACCTCTACGTCGCCGTCGACAAGTTCACCAAGTGGACAGAGGTGGAAGCCGTTCGCACCATCCCACCCAGTTCTGCGATCAAGTTCATTAAGGGCATCGTAAGCCATTTAGGGGTCCCCAACCGCATCATCACTAACAATGGTTCACAGTTCACCAGCAATCTCTTCAAAACGTATTGTGCTAACCTTGGAACGCAGATATGCTACGCTTCGGTGGCACACCCCCGGAGTAACGGTCAGGCCGAACGCACCAACGTCGAGGTCCTGAGGGGCCTCAAGACCAGGACCTTCAAGACGAAGCTGGATGCCTGTGGCAGGGGATGGTACAACGAGCTCCAGTCCTTGTTGTGGTCCATCCGCACTACTACCACCAAGCCAACTGGCGAGACCCCGTTCTTCCTCGTCTACGGAGCAGAAGCGGTTCTCCCTCACAAGGTCAGGCGTTACTCCGCGTGGGTCCTAGCATTTGACGAGGCGCGGCAGGATGCCATGCGGGGGATGGACCTCGTGCTGGGGGAGGAACACCGTCGTGAAGCTACACTACGGGTAGCAAGATACCAGCAAGCGCTGCGGTGGTATCACTATCGCAACATCCGCCCCAGGACTCTCGAGGTAGGTGACCTCATGCTCAGGCGGGTGCTCTCCAGGGAAGGGCTGCATAAGCACTCGCCCATGTGGGAGGGCCCGTTCAAGGTTGTCCATGTTTCTAGGCCTGGCGCAGCGCGCCTGGAGACCCAGGAAGGGGTACCCATCCCGAACGCCTGGAACATTCAGCACCTTCCGAAGTTCTACCCCTGAAGAAAGGCCCAGTGCCTGTGAAGAAGGCCCGTGCCTGTGAAGCTCGCCGCCGAAGAAAGGCCCAGTGCCTATGAAGAAGGCCCAGTGCCTGTGAAGCTTGCCGCCCGTGACACTCTCACGTAATAATGAGTTGGGGCTGTACACGCCCCGGAGTCTTCGGAATGCCGCCCTTCGGCCTCGGGGGCTCCCGCCAACGCCCAGTGGCAGCACTTACCTCCGCGCTGGTGAGAAGACGTCGAAGACTAGACTAGGTGCCGGACGCCGCTTTTCATTTGCTTTCTGCAGTTGGCTAGCTTTTCTTGGTTTGAACCTTGAGTGAAGTTGCTTCTGATGTTATTTGCCGGTTCTGACCGTCGTCTTCTACCCCTGTTCCCTGTTTTCAGCTCTTTTGGCTGACTCATTCTCTCTCACACAAACCTCGCGATGGGGCTGCGCGGGTACCCTCGTGAGCCTTTCCTCTCCTGATTTTCGTGAGGCTCTCTCATTCGAGTTCGCAGCGGGAGCACCCCTCCCAGTCTGTGCCCCGCGGGCATCGCGACATGAAGCGGCGGGCCATGGCTGGCAACCCTCGCTACAAAGGTTCGGAAATGATTCTCCCAACAGATTTTTTGCAGCTCATAAGGCACCTCGCGAGGCGGAAACTACTTCAAACGTCCCAAGCTAAGTTGTTCCTACGCGCAGACGCATAATGACGATACCATAACACAGCACATGAACAATAAATGCAGTATGATAATTAGGGGGTCATAGTTTGTTGCACGCCCCCCCCCCCACGGGCCCCATACTTCTCTTTCTCGATGTAGGAAAAGGAGGAAAACAAAATAAAAGCGGCAAGCGCCTTGCAACAGCTCGCGAGGAGGGATCTGTGTCGCCCTCCTGAGCTCAATCAGATTCCGCCTCGTGGTTCACCGGAGCGCGGCGACGGGACGACCCGCTGCCGCCCTAGAAGTGGGCGTGACGGCGTGGTGGCTGATCGCGACCGCCGTTGGAGGAGCTGTCGGAGGAGGAGGAACCGCTGAATCTAGACGAGCTGCGGTCGGCACCGAGAGCGGGTTCGCCTTCGCCCTCGTCACGGCCGTCGCCAAGGCCAAACACCTCGTCGCCATCGTTGTCCTCAGGGCAGCACCCAACGCGGCGGCCATCTTCTCCGAACACCCTCACTTAGTGGGTCGCATTGCCATCATACTTAAAGTGGAGGGTGCATCGCCTGCCCAGACCACGCGCGCGGGCAAACGTCTGCTAGCCCCGGGTCAGGGCTGCATTGCCGGTGACGGAGATCTCCACCACGACCCAGGAGGCCCTGCTTTAGCAGCCGTCCGCCTGCAACTAGAGCCTGCCGGGGCTAGCGGCCGGCAGTTTGCCGGCGAAGAAGCGAGGGAGCTGGATCCAGTTGCTGGCCGGGTTATCCGACCACACAACAAACTCCGGCAACACCTCTGCCGAGTGGAAGCGCGGCCGGGGAGGCCACGTAGCCACGGCACGCCTTCCCTCACCAACCGGGCTGCCTCGGCATGGGCGGCCACCACCGCGTGAAGGGCCACCGCCGCGACCACGGGAAACCACGGCAGGGGTCGCGGGATGCTTGCGAGGACGACCGCGGCCGCGCTTGGGCCGAGGAGAGCGAGGCCCTTCCTGGCGAGCCTTCCCTTTCTCCGCGGCCGAGAACCTCTTCGCGAGCTCCATGGGGTCGCTGCAAGCCACAGGAGCGAGGAGGGAGAAGAAGCAGGCGGAGCAAGAAGAGATGGGCAACAGGGACTATCGCCCCTCCTCATTTATAGCCCAGGGGAGGCCAACCGTCGACCCCCATGATCGCAGGTAATGATGAATCTTTCTGCATGCAGCAGGGACTCGTCAAATCGGGCAGTTGCCGAGGCAGCGTGGGGAAGCGAAGACGCCCACGTCCAATCAGTCACCACATGTCAACCAAGGCCGCAGGCTGTTGGGGAACACGGTGCTCTGCACTTGCCCTTTGGCTTTGCTGCTAAGGCAAGTCCAAGCACGCCTTGGGCTCGTGGGCTACTGTCGGCGTTCTGGGAATGGGGGTCCCCAGACTTGCTTGCCTGCGGCCTGCTGCGTGGCTCAACCAGTGGACCAGTATGGCTCGTCTTCATCAACAAACACTCAAGACCCTCGCGAGGGGCCAAGCCTCGCGGGGCGGACGACACAAGGCCTCCTCAGGAGTCGCTCGCCATGCAGTCTCGCGAGGAAGCGGAGAGATCAAGGCAAGGGGAACCTCGCAAGGTTCCCATGACACAAGCCATGACGATCAAGACCAGGCGGGCGCCAGCCTGTGCAGTGTCCTCGTTTCCTCTTTGGTGCAAAGGGGGCAAGCACAGGCATGGGGTACCGAGGCATCAGGCGAAGGTTTCCATATCGGTGCAACGAGACCAAGACCAGCAGAACCGCAGGACGGAGGTCACCGTGGAGCCCAAGGCGGCATCATCACTAGCACCTTTGGCAGGCGAAGACCACCTTTACTCAGGATAGCTTGTACTAGCTGTCCCCTTTCAAAATGGCCATTGTTGGATCCCTACCTGCTCAATATTTTGGAAGAGGACCAGGGCCTCTATAAATAGGGCTAGCCACCACAGTAGAAGAACAAGTTAAGTTCATCCGCACACCACCAACCACAAGAACACCTCTCCTCGCGAGGTTGTTCTTCCCTTGTACTGTTCATCATCAGCCCAAGAGGCAATCCACCACACCACACACTGGATTAGGGTATTACACCACAACGATGGCCCGAACCAGTATAAATCGTGTGTCTCTTGTGTTGTTCATCGATCTAGCTTAGGGATCGCGGCGAGGCTGAGGGAGTGTTTTGGTAGGGAGAGATCTTCGTGCGCACCCCAGAGTTCGAACCTTAAGGGTTTTGCCAGAACCCGATATCCGACACCCGCTCTTCTCACCACCCCGCGCCCCGCAACCGTAGTAGGGATTCTCATGATCCCATAGGTGTCGTTTCGCACCGACACACCACGACTGCACGATCTTGGCCACTCCCACCCTGCATCAATTCCTTTACCCAAATTTTAGTAGTCGTCGTACTTCAACCATCGCCCACACTCCTCGAGCACCGATCTTATAGTAATATTGCAGTAGCCGAGGCATTTGAACCATCGCCCTCCCTCGTCCACCACCATCTCCACCCACCATTACTAAAAATTTCAGTAGCCGCGGCATATCCTCAAACACTACAATACCCCCCACCCGCCCCCTCCCCCCTGGAACCCCTATCTCGCGCCCACCGCCGGCGCCGTCGACGCCGCCGCCAACCCATGCCGGTCTGCCCGTTCCTCCTAGCTTAGATAATAAACTTTAGGTTACCCAGCGATTCCCATACTGTCGCCCCACTCCCCTGAGTTTTTAGATGAGGCCTGCGGTGTCCCTTCCTGCCAGATCCACATCCCCTGCTCTAGAATGTCGCAGCCTAAGCTCGACCACGTATCCCGGGGAACCCGACGAGCGTCCGACCAAGAAGTGGTTTATCATGGCCTCTTTGGCGGACGTTGGTGAGGTGGCGGACGTTCGCCCCGACCTGTCGATCCTGGAGCAACATGTCACCACGGAAGCCGGCGAAGTCATTGACTATGTTGCCATGTCGAAGGCTTCATGTCAGCAGGCTTGTGTATTACTGTATCTTGGGAAAGGTGGCTACAACATCAAGCTCGTCGACAGCGACGGCTTCACGCGGGCCATGTCACAGGTTATGTGGTCCATCCCCAACCCCTCTGGTTCAATCGCCGTCGATCTCTTCGATGGCCCTGCCACTGATCTCCTCCGCCAAGCGGTCAAGGATTTGCGATCCTTATACGCCTTCGAGCCCATTTTGTCATTTCTGAAGGACACGTTCTACGACGGCGGCTTGGAATCCTCAATTGCCAAGTCAAATCTCATCGACCACGACCACGAGGAGGGCACCCACAAAGGTTCTTCCACCATGGGTCCGTGCTCTTCCAACTGGAAGGATTCGGTCCATGAAATGTGTGTCAACATCCTATCAGCAAATCTTACCTTTTCTAGCTTGCCAACCCTACCCTTTGTTGTAGTAGCATTTGTCGTGTGGTGCTATAACTGTGCCCTGTTTAATTATTTCAGTTATGAAAAAATGTATTGTTCAATAGGGCTATGTGATGTTTAAGTATGAATTGTCCACTTCAGTTTCACGAATGGCTATATTTGGTTGTTTATAGTGAGTAGATGCCTTGTTTATCTGTGTTAGGTTGTTAGGTTGGTTGCAGTGAGCATTATTTCAGTTATGAAGCCGATGCCTTGTTTATATGTATTTTGTCTTAGT
Organism: Aegilops bicornis; assembly: GCA_021605145.1. Classification (NCBI taxonomy): domain Eukaryota; kingdom Viridiplantae; phylum Streptophyta; class Magnoliopsida; order Poales; family Poaceae; genus Aegilops; species Aegilops bicornis. The sequence goes on along the minus strand of CM038669.1, from coordinate 510,342,033 downwards.
TTAGTTGCAGTGAGCATTTGTCCAGTTATAAAGCATATGCCTTGTTTATATGTAGTTTGGTTGTTAGGTTGCTTTTTTTAGCATTTGTCCAGTTTTCGAGCAAATGCCTTGTTTATCTGTATTTGCTTGTTAGGTTGGTTGCAGTGAGCATTTGTCCAGTTTTCAAGCAAATGCCTTGTTTATCTATATTTGCTTGTTAGGTTGGTTCCAGTGAGACTCTGTCTAGTTTTCAATGGCTATATTTGGTTGTTATACTGATCATTTATGCCTTGTTTATTTCAGTCATTCACAATGTGTTGTTCATTATGTGCAAGTCGGAACTGTGCCGCTCGACTGCATCAATACCAGTTTGAACGGCTATATTTGGTTGCAGTTATGCCTAGTGTACATAACAGTTAACACATGCCCTTTATTTCAGTTTTACACATTTATCCAGTGATGTTTAAGCATAACCTACGTTCTATTCATTTTCAACAATACCAGTTTGAATTGCAATATTTGATGGCTGTTAAGCCTGCTGTCGGTAACATTGCCTTCCATTTTATATATGCTTTAACAGCATGCTGAAACCAACACATTCAAGCTATCATTTGGAGATGATATTGTTTACCTTTGCTATATTTGTTTGATGTTAAGGTTGCCGTACTTATCATGCTTTTCCACTACTTATGCAGGACAACAACGGGAGCGGCCACTATTTTCGGTCGAGGTTAGCTTCGTCCCTCGGCTTGTACTCCCCCGTCATTCCATAATGGAGTTCATATAAATCCAGGCCTGGACACTTGTTAGCTTCTAATGTTGACTTGTTGCTTGTAGGTACATATGCCCTTGGCAAGGATCCATGCATCAACCCTTTTTGCGTATGGGACAATGAGATATTCATGAACAAGCATCAAGTGAGGAAACTCATAAGGATTATTAGCAAAAATATACGAATGGTGGCAAGCAAATTATTTGTTTATGCTCTATCCAACACAACAATGAGCTGTAGGATGGTAACTACAAACTCTACAGCCTTCTCTTTTTACTGCCCATAATGGGTTGTTAGACAACAATGTCTGAATATTTTTCGTTCGCAGTTGTTCCCGAAGCAGTTCACTCAAGATTACCTTGCAAAGTACATGATTGGTGGACACGCAGAAGGTTAAAGTATTTCATCTAGACTATGATGAGCATGGAGAAGTCACAATGAAGACAGTGAAGGATGGACGGGAAGCCATCACAAGGGGTTGGCCTAGAGTCCTGCGCGCATTACGCATGGAGGAGGGCACAATATGGGCATTCCACTTCAGCTTCTCCAGCAACCAGAATGTCTTTCCCTCTCTCTTTACAGTCTTTAGTACAACTGTGGTCCATCATTCTTTACGTGGTGCTTCTGTAGTTCTTCAGGATGTGTACCTGTGTATCAAATTATACATTCGTAGTTGAACCTATATTTGTAATAAACCCAGTTGGATATGAAATAAGTGATTTCCTACTTTCAAATTCAAAAGGTGATTCTTTTAATTAGGGATTAATTAGGGATTACACTGCACACGCTTTGCAAAAGCGAAACATATGCGATAGGCGTGGAGATCACACACGTTTCTAGGATCCACTACGCGTGCGATCAATCTCCACCTCACACACGATCATCCAGGAAAAAACGTGTGCCATCAATCTCCACTTCACACACAATTAGCCAAGAAAAAACGTGTGCGATTAACAACAGCGTCGCACACAGTTCTTTCTTATTAAATGTTTGCGATAGTCATCTTACCACACACGCTTCAAAATTAATGACTGTGTGGGTTGTATATACTAACAGAAACATATTCCTTGGATGGACTGTGTGGAATGTACATACGAATGGAAACGTTTAGAGGGGGCTGACTGTGTGGGATGTACTTACGACCGGAAATGATTTGACATGTATAATTGTTTTTTTACCACTACTGTACATATAACCGTATTTGCTCGCTCGCCGGTCGCACACGACCTCATTTTGCGGAGCGTGTGTTCCAAGAGGGCATATCCCTGACAGTTTCTGGGTCGTGTGGGAAGCCCCCCCCCCCCCCCCGATCGCCCATACTCACTTGGCGAAGGTTCCAAATGTCGTCGCGGAAACGGGTTTAAAACCGTTTGTATAGCACCGACGCGTACCAGTGGGAGGAGGTTGCTAGGAGTTAACCATTGTACCCCCGATGAAACAACACAAAGGATTTCAATCAAACATAAAAATGCTCAAAAATCCCCACAATGCCATGACTAACACTTAAATGAGTAGTTAATAACAAGCTTTAGATCAATATTTCTACTAACCAATTCTTATGCACTAATGTCCTTTCATATTACGACGTTAATATGATTTCGCCCATCATTATTATGCAATAATTTGAGCTAGCCCAACAAGTTTTAATTCATTTTGAAACACATAAGTATTTGTTTAAATTAAAAAGATACAATTTAATGTTGTTGGGTTGTTTTAATTAGGTTGAGGCCATTTTAATAATTAAAATGATGTTCGTTTATTCATGAAAATTAATTACAGCGCATTTGCAACCCAACGAATTTTTTTGATCTAACGTCTAAAGGAATAATAATTTGACTTGTAATTTGAATTTGAATTTGATCCAACTAAGTGACAATTCAGTTAGCAAACATGGTGACATGACATCATTAGGTTGGGATTACTGTAGCATGATTATTGGGTGTTACATCTATGAGCTTGAATGATGTTTGGGACTTAGTAGAAGTTCCTGATGGAGCCAAAAGGGTGCCATTGGGTCTACAAAACCAAATATGATTCCAAAGGGAAAGTCGAAAGGTTCAGAGTGATACTTGTAGCAAAATGTTTTACATAGAGAGAAGGGATCGATTATAGTGAGACCTTCTCACCTGTGTCGGCTAAAGATTCTTTTATAATAATCATGGCACTTGTAGCTCATTATGATTTAGAGCTGCATCAAATGGATGTCAAGACAACATTTTTGAATGTTGACTTAAACAAAGAAGTTTAAATGACCCAACCTGAAGGTTTTGTCGTGGAAGGAGAAGAACATATGGCATGTCATTTAAAGAAATCCATATATGGCATGAGGCAAGCATTAAGGAACTTGTACCTCAAGTTCCACAAGGTTATTAGAACTTTTGGTTCTAAAGAAAATGAAGTGGACAACTGCATATATGTTAAATTTGATGGCAACAGGTTCACAATTTTAGTCCTATATGTGGATAATATTCTATTGGCTTGCAGCGATAAAGATATGTTGCATGAGACCAAGAGATTTTTGTCCCCAAATTTTGACATGAAGGATCTCGATGAAGCCTCGTATGTCCTTAACATTGAGATTCATCGAGATAGGTCCAAAGGAACATTAGGACTATCACAGAAGGTATACTTTGAGTACTAAAGAAATAAAGTATGCATAAGTGTTCTTCCTCACCTCCCCCATAGTAAAGGGTAATAAGTTCGGGAAATTCCAATGCCCAAGGAACCAAAATGAAACTGATCAGATGAAGTCAGTTCCTTATGCTTTAGTTGTCGGAAGCATCATGTATGCTCAAGTATGTACATGCCCTGACTTAGCTTTCGTGAATGGGATGCTTGGCATATTTCAATCTAATTTAGGACCAGACCACTGGAAGACCGCAAAGAAAGTCTTGCGCTATATGCAAGGTACTAAAAATTGCATGCTTACATATAGAAAGTCTAATAACCTAGAAGTTATTGGTTACTCAGACTCTGATCTTGTCGTGTGTGTGGATAGTAAGAAATCTATGTTAGGTTATATATTCACTCGCTAGAGGAGCCATATTGTGGAAAAGCTCGAACCAAACGATAGTTGCTTAACTTACGATAGAAGCAGAGTGCATAGCATGTATTGAGGCCACTAGGCAGGTTGTATGCCTAAAGAATTTCCTTCTCGGACTTAAAGTGGTTGACAACATTTCCAAACCACTGACATTGTACTGTGATAATGCAAATAACAGGTCAAATCTTGCTACCAAGCACATTGACCTAAAGTATTGTGTTGTTCAACATTGAATCCAGGATCATACTATTAATGTTAAGCATATCAGTACGGCATGTATGCTTGCGGATCCGCTCACTAAAGGCTTAACACCCAATATATTTTGTGAGCATGTAGCCGGCATGGGATTATTAGAAACCTCTTGATTCTAGAATTATACGACCGCTAATATAAACCACTCCCCACAAAGTAATATGTATTCCACTTCGAGATAGAGTGCGCTATGAGTATTGCGGTCCAATAGCATTTCATTATTGTTGCAACACCTTGATCTGGTATATCATTCCAATGGAGAATTGGCAAAAGTTATTGAGCCTAACGATCAAGGGGAGAATGTTGGTATTGATCTCAGACCCAACAGTCTAAAGAGATAAGCTAAAAAAGGTAAAATGAAAAGTACTGTTAAGGAGAGGGCCATGCGCCAACGTATGTTATCCTTGTCCAACTAACGTGTCCTAATCGGGGGCACCCTAACCAACAAGTGGTTTTGGTACCTTATCGCCAGCGCACATATATTAGATGGGGGACAAACCGGCACGTATGATTAGACCTATTCACGTATAGTTTACTCTTGCTCCCCACATCCCTAAAACCCTAACCAATCTGGGGGAGCGCTGCATGACGGAAAATATCATCTCCAAACTCTGCCCATGTTCCAGGGAAGTGCCTGTGGGGCCGGAGGGACGTCGCTACCTGTTGTGAGAATCTACACTGAGCCTACATCAAGCAGGCACGAGCCATCGCATCGACTATACCAATGGCTGCTTCCATTGGTGGTAAGATCTTAATCTTCCTCTCCAGTCTAGGAAATTAGGTGATCTAAGGTCAAGGCAACATTTCATGTTAAATTAATCCTACGGGATTAATTCTAAATGTCGCTACCTTGATGAAAGAGTCGTGGTTGTTGTTCTAGTCACCCTACCCTTGTTGCTCCGGGGGAACACTAGGTTCGAGCTCCTCGGGCTGGATGATAATGACATCTCGATGTGATGTTCCCTCTTGGGGGCACTGTGTCCTGTAGTTGGATCTGGCTGGAGAGATCTATGGCAAGCATGGTAGCCGTGGGTGGCTCGTGTGGCAGCGGCTATCTAGGTGTGTGAACACAGGGTTGTAGTGAGAACATGGTAGTCGGCTCTCTGGCATGTCTGCGGGCTCATCGTGGTCTGTTTGTTGCGTTGGAGTCTAAGCTACGTGGTGACAATGACAAGCGGTGTATGGCTCTCCTCGATGATCCTTCGCGGCACTAGCCTTGCGTACTGCTTTGTTGCTAGTCTCGCAAAACAGGCTTTCACCCCGCTTTATAGATAAAGCACCAAACGAACAAAGTACACGGCCGAACGATACAAGGTGGAGAGGCAGCCCTCTTACAAAGCAGATCCCGAGATAGTCGGATCACGCAGGAAACTACGCTACCGAAGGATAACACAGGGAAGTCTAGATATAACGCCAAGCTACGCCCTAGCACACCTAAGCTCCACGACAACGCCCTCAGGAGGGAGGACGGCGCAAAGCATCACTGCTGTCGAGTCCAAAGTGGACATGAGCTTTCGCTCGGAACCCTGGCATGGAGAGAAGATCCACAATGATGTCTTCAAGAAGAAAGTGGCGCCCACGAGCGTCGTTACTGTCAGCACAAAAGCATGGAGCTTTCGCTCGGCAACTCACTCATGCCACACGAGGCCACCAGGGTAACCGCGACGAATCCGGACACCTAGATCTGGATCTAGGCGTCGCCCTAGCGAAGGAGCGTGAGCCTGAGCCACCTGAAGCTACCCCTCGTCGCCCACACGACCAAGAGGGGAGCCACCACCGCCGTCATAGTGCCCGCCGGAGAGCCAACCATGCAGCCCACCATCCGGGGCCGCCACCCCGGCATCCATGTCCCGAGTCACCACCAACCGCTGACCTAACAATGCACAACCATGGTGGGAGGAACGGGAGGTGTCTCCCTCCGCTCCTAGCCCGACATCAGCCACCCGTCCTGGGTGAGCGCCCCCACAGTAGGGGGCATCCACACCTGCATCCCCCGACAATCATCGCCGACTGTGGGGAACACGACCTAGTAGCTGCCGACGGCCACTGCTGACCAAGTCCCGGCCCGGCCCACAACCAGACCAAGTCAAGCTCGCACGCCGCCACATCCATGGCCAGCACCGTTGATCCTTCCACAACATAGCAGCAACATGGGCGCCTACTCGGATCGACGCCAAAATAGAGCAAAAGGTAGAAGAGCAATGTCGGATTTAGGGTTCTGGCAGACCCTTGAGGTTCGAACACTGGGGTGCGCACGGAGGTTTCGCCTTCTACCTACCCGTTCCTCGCTGAATTCCTAGGAACTAAACTACGAGAAGAACAACACAAGAGACACAGGATTTATACTGGTTCAGGCCACCATTGTGGTGTAATACCCTACTCCAGTGTGTGGCGTGGTGGATTGCCTCTTGGGCTGATGACGAACAATACAAGGAAGAACAGCCTCGCGAGAGTCTGTTCTTGTGGTGGTGTTGCCCCTTTGGAAGGGTTAATTCTAGATGCCTATCTTATCTCTCGATTCCTATCCTGATCCCCTTCCTCTCTGGATGTGCCTATCTCTGTGGGTGGCTAGTCCTATTTATAGGCAAAGGCCCTGGGCCTCTTCCCAAATATTGAGCGGGAAGGGCGCCAACAATTGGCCATTTTGAAGGGGAACATCTAGTACACTTATCCTGACTAAAGTTGGTCCTCGCCTGCCAAAGGCTCTGAAGGTGACGCCGACTTGGGCTCCACGGTGACCTCCATCATGCCGTTGGACCGGTCTTGGTCTTGTTGCACCGAAATGGATGCCTTTGCTTGATGCTCTCGCCTGCGCTTGCTCCCCTTGCACCAAAGAGGAAAGAAGGACACTGCGCGGGCTCGCGCCCGTCCGGCGCCCTTGGTCGTCATGGCTTGCGTCATGGGCACCTCGCGAGGTACCCCGCCTTGAAATCTCCGCCTCCTCGTGAGCCAGCCTGACGAGGCCATGCCTGAGGAAGCTCCTTGTCGTCCGCCCCACGAGGCTTGGCCCCTCGCGAGGGTTTTGAGTTTGTGTTGATGAAGATGGGCCGTGCTGGGCCGCCTTTGAGCCACGCCGCAGGCCGCAGGCAGGCAAGTCTAGGGACCCCCGTTCCCAGAACGCCGACAGTAGCCCCAGGGCCCAAGGCGCGCCCGGACTTGGCCGAGCAGAGAGGCGAAAGGGCAAGTGCGAAGCGTCGCGGGCCCTAACAGCCTGCGGCCTTGGGCGCCGCATGGCGGTTGATTGGACGTGGGTGCTTCTGCTCCCCCACGACGCCTCGGCAACTGCACAGATTCGACAAGTCCCTGCACGCGAAACGAGTCATAATTACATGCGGTCGTGGAGGCCGACGGTTGGCTTCCTCTGGCTTTAAGTACGGCACGCCGCGTTCCCTTCCAGTTCATCCCCTCTTGCTCCTCCTTCTTCCTCATGGCCCCGCCAAGGCGGCTCTCGGCCGCAGAGAAGGGAAAAGCTTGCCAGGCCGAGCCTGCCTCTCCCCCGCCCAAGCGCGGTCGCGGCCACCCTCGCAAGCACCCCGTGGCCTCCACGGCGGTTCCCCGTGACCGCGGAGGTGATTTCCCGCATGGTGACGGGCGGCCGGCTGCGGCCGGGGGTGTGTTTCGGCCGTGCGGCCCCCTAGGCCGCGCTCTCGCACTGCGGAGATGCTGTCGGAGTTTGTTGTGTGGGCAGCAGAGCCGGCCAGCGCCCGGCTTCAGCTCCCTCACTTCCTCCTAGGTGAGCTCCCGGCTGGCGCCCCGGGCGGCCTCTGGCTCCAGGCAGACGGCTGCTGCAGCCGGGCCTCATGGGCTTCGCTGGAGGTCTTTGCGGCCGGGAGCCTGGCCCTGACCCGCGACTGGCAGACGTTTGCCCGCGCGCATGGCCTCAGCCGCCGGTGCACCCTGCACTTCAAGTACGACGGTGATGCCACCCTCTATGTGAGGGTGTTTGGGGAAGATGGTTGCCGCGCTGGGTGCTGCCCTGAAGACGACGGCCACGTCCGGGGACCCAGCCCCGACGAGGACGGAGAGGGCAGCGAGTGCGCGACTGGTGGCGCCCAGGATTCCTCAAGCTTCACTGGTTCCTATTCGGGTAGCGACTCTTCTAGCAGCGGACGCGGTCTGCCTCCGCGCCGTCGTGCCTGTTTGGAGGGTGGTAGCGGGTCCACCCGCCGTCGCACCCTGGTGAAGCGCGAGAGGGAGTCCGCTTGAGCTCTGGAGGCAGCTCGGGACCGGCGCCTGGCGAGCTTTGCCTGCTTTGTTCCCCCTTCTCCTTTTTCCTGCGCAAAAAGACAGCTATGTGGGGGCCCCGTGGGGGCGTGTTTGTGTTATCGTTGTCAATTATCGTAATGTTTCTGTTATTCTGGTAGTGTTCCTTCTTGCTGAACGCCTGCGCGTAGGTAATTCCCAGCCTTGGCCATGGGGCGACGGACCCAGGTCCTGTATTCGTGTCGCGGTGCCCGTGAGGCACGGACTGGAGGAATGCTCCTGTAGTGGACCCGGGTCGTGAGGTCCTGACCGAGAGGATCGAAACACTCGCAAGGGCGCCAGGGCTATCCCCTCACGAGACCTCGCGCAAGAGAAATCGGGGTCGGAGGGCGAAAAACCGCAGAGCCAAAAGTCAAAAGACAGCGACAGCTTCAATAAAACTTCAAATGAGAATGAACTAGCCAACTGTAGAAAGCAAATGAAAAAGCCGCGTCCGGCACCTAGTCTAGTCTTCAACGTCTTCTCACCAGTGCGGAGCTAAGTGCTGCCACTGGGTGTGGGAGGGAGCCCCAGGGCCTGAGGCCGGCGCTCCTGAGACTCCGGGGCGTGTACAGCCCCACTCATTATTACGTGAGAATGTCACGGGCGGCGAGCTTCACAGGCGTTGACCTTCTTCACAGGCTCCGAGCCTTTCTTCAGGGAGGCAAGCTTCACGGGCATTGGCCCTCTTCACAGGCTCCGGGCCTTTCCCAAAACGCGATAGCTTCACAGGCGTTCGCCTTCTTCACAGGCTCCGGGCCTTTTCCAAAAAGATGGTCTTCACAGGCGTTCGCCTTCTTCATAGGCTTCGGGCCTTTTCCAAAAAGATGGTCTTCACAGCGTTACGCCTTCTTCATGTGCTCCGGGCCTTTTCCAAAAGATGGTCTTCACAGGCATTCGCCTTCTTCACGCTCCGGGCCTTTTCCAAAAGATGGTCTTCACAGCGTTCGCCTTCTTCCACAGTGCTCGGGCCTTTTCCAAAAGATGGTCTTCACAGCGTTCGCCTTCTTCACGTGCTCTGGGCCTTTTCAGGTAAAACCTCCGGAGGTGCTGGATGTTCCACGCATTCGGACTGGCACCCCTCCCGAGTCTCCAAGCGCCATGGAGCCGGGCCTGGAAACATGAACAACCTTGAACGGGCCCTCCCACATGGGAGAGAGCTTATGAAGTCCCTCCCTGGAGAGAACCCGCCTGAGCACGAGGTCCCCTACCTCGAGAGTCCTGGGGCGGATGTTGCGGCAGTGGTATCGCCACAGCGCTTGTTGATATATTGCCGCTTGCAGTGCGGCTTCTCGGCGACGCTCCTCCGCCAGCACGAGGTCCATCGCCCGCATGGCGTCCTGCTGCGTTTCATCGAACGCCAGGACACGCACGGGCCGACGTCTGACCTCGTGAGGGAGGACCGCTTCGGCTCCATAGACCAAGAAGAAAGGGGTCTCTCCGGTCGGCTTGGTTGCGGTCGTGCGGATGGACCACAACACGGATTGGAGCTCGTCGTACCAGCCTTCCGCCGCAAGCCTTCACTTCTTCTTGAATGTTACGGTCTTGAGGCCCCTCGGGACCTCCGCGTTGGCCCGCTTCGCCCGGCCGTTGCCGGGTGCGCCATCGAAGCGTAGCATATCTGCATTCCAAGGTTAGCACGGTATGTTTTGAAGAGGTTCTTTGGTGAACTGCGAACCGTTGTCGGTGATGATGCGGTTCGGCACCCCGAACCGGCTCACGATGCCCTTGATGAACTTGACCGCTGAACCCGCGGGGATGGTGCGGATGGCTTCCACCTCGGCCCACTTGGTGAATTTGTCCACGGCGACGTAGAGGTAGCGATAGCCCCCTGGTGCCCGGGGAAACGGGCCCAGGATATCGAGCCCCCAGACTGCGAATGGCCATGTGAGGGGTATGGTCTGCAGACCCCCCGCCGGCTGATGGATCTGCTTTGCATGGAATTGACAGGCTTCGCAGGCCTTTACCAGTTCGACGGCGTCATTAAGCGTGGTAGGCCAATAGAAACCGCTTCGGAATGCCTTGCCCATGAGGGTTCGCGATGACGAGTGGTGCCCGCGGTCTCCACCGTGTATGTTCGCCAGCAGCTCTTTCCCTTGCTCCCTGGAGATGCAGCGCAGGGATACATCATTTGGTCGCTTCCGGTAGAGTTCCCCATCCCTAATGCAGTATGTTGTGGCCTGCCGTGCTACGCGCTCTGCTTCCTCTTCCTTCTCTGGCAAGATCCCTTGCGTCAGATAGCTCCGGAGCTCCGTGACCCAGCATCCCTCCTGAGGCTCCATTGTCAAGAGCAAACGCGCCCCCGAGGCCGGCCTGCAGACCGGGGCTCCCGAGGCAGGCGGCTGGGGGAGCTCCTCCCGAGGCTCACCGCTTGACAAAGGATTTGGCGTGGGCCGAGGGCTTGAAGAGCCGCTCCTTGAAGACGCCAGTTCTCGAGGCGATCGCCTAGACGCTGCTTACGGCGATGTCGTCGGCCTCTGATTGGTGCCACGGGCACGCTTGTAACTCCAGCCCCTGTAATCGCTTCTCCATCCTGCAGACCTCCGCAAGATAGGCTTCCATGTGCTCATCCCTTGGCTCGTATACTTTGTTGGAGAAGTTGACGAGGAGTTGTGAATCACCTTTGATGGTAAGGCGCTTTACTACGAGGGCGGCCGCGGCCTTCAGGCCCGCTATCAGGCCTTCATATTCTGCTATATTGTTGGAGACCTTTTCTCCGTGTTGGAAACAGAGCTGCACGGCGTAGTAGAGCTTGTCCTGGGTAGGAGATATGAGTACCGCGCCAGCCCCCGCGCCGTGCATGGAGAACGCTCCGTCAAAGTACATGACCCAACCGTCCGGCGCCTCACTCCCCGGGAGAGGGATCGATCCTCATCAGCCCTTAGGCCCGGCGCCTCTGTCCACTCCACCATGAATTCTGCCAAGGCGGCCCCCTTGATGACTCGGGTCATGCTGAATTCGAGCTGAAATGCTTGCAGCTCAATGTTCCACTCGGCGACCCTTCCGGCTGAGTTAGGGCTCCGGAGCACTCTTTCCAAGGGGTACGCGGAGACAACCTTGATAGGGTGACCCTGAAAGTAGTGCCGCAGCTTGCGCGAGGCCACCAGTAGCGCGAGGAGAAGTTTCTGAGGCATGGGGTACCGTGCCCTCGCATCTCGCAACACCGTGCTGACGAAGTACACCGGGTGCTCGACGAGGCTTGGAGCGTCGGTGCTGGTGGCGTCCTCCGGAAACCGTGGTGCCTCCTGAGGCGGCAGAGCCTCCAGAAGCTGGTTGCCTGGAGGAGGGGCCTTTCCCGCTCCTGGTGCATTCCCCTGCGGCGGCTGATCTTCCTCAATCGTGGTAGTGATCCCTGTGAGTCCTTTTTGGTCCTGTTTTGCCTTGGCACGGGAAGCTGCCGCGGCCTTGGTCCGACGCTCCTCCCTAACCGCCACCAGGGCCGCACTGGCTGAGTAGGGAGTGGCGGCGAGGTAGAGTACCAAGGGCTCTTGTGGGCGTGGGGCCACCATCACCGGTGGGCTGGTTAGGTATCTCTTAACGTCTTGGAATGCCTTGTCGGCCTCTTCAGTCCATTCAAAGGGCCCCTTTTTCTTCATCAACTGGAATAAAGGCAGCGCCCGCTCCCCCAACCTGGAGATGAAACGCCCCAGCGCAGTCACGCGCCTAGTGAGCTTCTGCATCTCTCTGAGGGTCTTTGGCGGGCTCATGTCCTCGACCGCCTTGACCTTTTATGGGTTGGCCTCGATGCCTCGGTGGGATACGAGGAAACCCAAGAGCTTGCCCGAGGGGACTCCAAACACACACTTCTCCGGGTTGAGCCTCAGGCTTACTGCGTCGAGGCTTGCAAAGGTTTCCTCCAGGTCTTGTATCAGGGTCTTGGCCTCGCGAGACTTTACTACAATGTCGTCGACGTAAGCCTCCACGTTCTTCTCGAGTTGCGGGCCCAAGGTGATGTGCATGAGCCGCTGAAAGGTTGCCCCTGCGTTGCGTAGTCCGAAGGGCATGCATGTATAGCAGTATACCCCACACGGGGTCAGGAAGGCCTTCTTCTACACGTCTTCTACCGCCATCTTGATCTGATGATACCCGGAGAAGGCGTCCAAGAAGCATAACAGGTCACACTCAGCGGTGGAATCGACGATTTGATCGATGCGTGGGAGCTAGAAAGGATCTTGCGGGCATGCTTTGTTGAGGTTGGTGAAGTCGACACACATGCGTTCCTTCCCTCCCTTCTTTGGTACCACCACAGGGTTGGCCAACCAATCTGGGTATCGAACCTCGCGAATGACCCCCGCGGCTTCTAGCTTGCGGGTCTCCTGGACGATGAAGGCCTGCTTTTCAGTGGACTGCCGCCTTGCTTTCTGCTTTACGGGGCGCACGTTGGGGCACACGTTGAGGTGGTGCTCGATCACGCCCCGTGGGATCCCTGCCAGCTGATCGGGCTCCCAAGCGAACACCTTCTTGTTTGCACGCAGGAACTTGACCAGGGCTTCCTCCTGCTCGGGCCCGAGGTGGGCGCCTATGGTGAAAGTGGCGCTGGTGGACCCGTCCTCGTCGACGGGTATCTGCTTGGTCTCCGCCTTGTCTTGGGTGAACAATTGTTTCTTCTTGGCTGGTGCAGCCCCCTTGGGCTCTGGGGCCCCTGCGTTGGCAGGCTGTGCTGATGCCGCCATCTTGAAGGCGAGCTGGAGTGCTCGCAGCGCGTCCCCGGTGTCCCCAAGCACGGTGAGGACTCCGCTGCTCCCGGGCATCTTCATGAGGTTGTATGCCGGGTGTCTCGCGTCCATGAATTGGGCCAGCGCCGGGTAGCCGAGGATGGCGTTGTAGGGGAGGCCGATGAGGGAGTTGTCGAAATCGACGAGCTCCGTGCGGAAACTGTCATAGGTGTCGAAGGTCACTGGGAGCCGGATCTGTCCCAAGGAGCTGGATGACCCGCCCCTGATGCCCATGAAAGGCTGGCTCGGCCGCAGCCGCCCCCGGGGTATGCGGAGGAGGTCGAAAGTTTCGACTGAAAGCACATTGAGGCCCGCGCCACCGTCGATGAGGGTTCTGGTGACAGCCACCTGGCAGATGGTGGGGGTGCACAACATCGGGAGTGCACCCGAGCAGGCCGAGTTGGAGGGGTGGTCTTCCGAACTGAAGGCTAGCCTGGCCCGCGGCTCTGGCCAGTCCCGGGAAGCCCCCTGCTGTGCGGAGGTGGCGCCGACCTGGCGGATGAACGGCTTGACATGGTGACTGGAGGGCAGCGCCTGCGAGCCGCCCAGGAGGGCAGCGACGACCGGGGAGGCCGGAGCGGCGTGGCGGGCGAGGAAGAGGCCGCGCGGCTTCTCCCAAGAGGCCATGGAGGGGTGCAGGGGCGATACTCGTTGCTCGCTCCCCGCCGGGCCGGTGGCAGTGTTGACGGCGGGCGACAGGGAGCAACGAGGGCGCGCGCCGACGGGAGCCATCCGGGCGACTCGAGCGGCGCGAGCGGCCCGACGAGCGTCAGCCATGGACGCGACGGTCGGAGAAAAGCAGGGCGACGGAAGACGAATTCCGGCACACCCCTACCTGGTGCGCCAAATGTCAGATTTAGGGTTCCGGCAGACCCTTGAGGTTCGAACACTGGGGTGCGCACGGAGGTTTCGCCTTCTACCTACCTGTTCCTCGCCGAATCGCTAGGAACTAAACTACGAGAAGAACAACACAAGAGACACAGGATTTATACTGGTTCAGGCCACCATTGTGGTGTAATACCCTACTCCAGTGTGTGGCGTGGTGGATTGCCTCTTGGGCTGATGATGAACAATACAAGGAAGAACAGCCTCGTGAGAGTCTGTTCTTGTGGTGGTGTTGCCCCTTTGGAAGGGTTGATTCTAGATGCCTATCTTATCTCTCGATTCCTATCCTGATCCCCTTCCTCTCTGGATGTGCCTATCTCTGTGGGTGGCTAGTCCTATTTATAGGCGAAGGCCCTGGGCCTCTTCCCAAATATTGAGCGGGAAGGGCGCCAACAATTGGCCATTTTGAAGGGGAACATCTAGTACACTTATCCTGACTAAAGTTGGTCCTAGCCTGCCAAAGGCTTTGAAGGTGACGCCGACTTGGGCTCCACGGTGACCTCCATCTTGCCGTTGGACCTGTCTTGGTCTTGTTGCACTGAAATGGATTCCTTTGCTTGATGCTCTCTCCTGCGCTTGCTCCCCTTGCACCAAAGAGGAAAGAAGGACACTGTGCGGGCTGGCGCCCGTCCAGCGCTTTTGGTCGTCATGGCTTGCGTCATGGGCACCTCGCGAGGTACCCCGCCTTGAACTCTCCGCCTCCTCGTGAGCCAGCCTGACGAGGCCGTGCCTGAGGAAGCTCCTTGTCATCCGCCCCGTGATGCTTGGCCCCTCGCGAGGGTCTTGATTTTGTGTTGATGAAGATGGGCCGTGCTGGGGCCCCTTTGAGCCACGCCGCAGGCCGCAGGCAGGCAAGTCTGGGGACCCCCGTTCCCAGAATGCCGACAAGCACTAACGCGAGGGAAGACCAACGCGGACTAGGTCGGCTCCCAGACGCTACACTCCGGTGGACACCATCCACCACCACCGACCAGATTCAGCCCGGAGGCCACCTGGAGGACCGGCCGATCCGTCCAGGACATCCGCGCCCCCCCCCCCCCCCACACACACACACACACACTACAAAAAAAGACACATCCATGACATTTTGGGTCGAACAAATTTTTTTTCTGTCATACTTATGACACTTCTATGTCGATAATTGTGACAAAACCCGGTATCATCATAGATGTGGTGGGCTCCTACTTCTATGACAAAAAATCATGACATAAAATGGGATTTTCGTCCTCGGCGGGCCGGAGACGCAGCTGCATGACACTCTTTGGGCCGTCCATGACGGAAAAAAACCATGGTAGAAGCGAGGGCGAGGAAAATATCGGGGTGTTCCCGGGTACGGTGGGTGGTTGGTTCCGAGCAATGCACGGAGGTTTCCGTGTTTCTCTCGTACATGCACGCGCGTGGGTGCGAGGCGTTGGGATGTAACTGAGCCCGAGCGAGGCGTTCACCTACTGAACCCGAGCGATTGCACTGCAGGCTATGCGTTACTGAACCCGAGCGATCGATCGATGGCTATTAACTGAACCCGGTTGAGCGATTCCTTCGCTACTACTGCTAACTGAAGCCGATCGATGTTGTCTCTAGATGAACAGTGAGCGTTGCTGGGGGGTTTGGATGAACAGTTCCCGGTGGGGGTGGATGAACAGGACACCGTGGTGTTGCCTCTGGATGAATAGGACCCTGATCGATCGAGGCGGTTGGGGCTGGATGAACAGGACCCCGTGGAGGGCTGGATGAATAGGACAGCCCCGTGGAGGGCTGGTTGAACAGTAGCCAGTGGAGGGCTAGATGAATAGTAGCCCGTGGAGGGGTGGTTGAACAGGACCCCGTGGAGAGGGCTGGTTTAACAGTAGCTGGTGGAGTAGCGCGCGGTGGAGGCTGGATGAACAGGAGCATGTGGATGAACAGTCGCAGGTGGAGGCTGGAGGAGGTCGACGATGGATAATAGTAGCCCGTGGAGGCTGAAGGAGGTCGACGGTGGAGATGAACAATATCCTGTGGAGTCCCGTTTTGTGGTACGCCACACCCCTCCTGATGAACAGGACCCCCGTTTCGACCGTAGCGCTCCAACACAAGTCCGTTTCCTCCGTTTTGCGGTACACCACACCCCTCCTGATCAACAAGACCCCATTTCGACCGTAGGAGGTCCAAAAGAAGTCTGTTTCCTCTGTTTTGTGGTACGCCAGACCCCTCCCGATGAACAGGATCCCGTTTCGAACGTGGCCTGTCGAACACAAGGCCGTTTCCTGCGTTATGCGGTACACCAGGCCTCATTTCCATCGGCTGTTCCATCCAAGCCCTCCCGAGGAACACGACGACGCATTCCGTTCCGACCCAGCCGGTTGGCTCCCCATGAACACGATGACGATGATGTTTCTCCATTCTGACCCAGCCATGTACACGAGCCCCTGGCCGTACGTATGCGCGAGTAAGCGTTCGAGACCCCACCTGTATGTACGTACATGGCCGTATTTTCTTTCTTGCACACTGACCGTTGTACGTACGTGTACATGCTACGTGCGCGCCTCTACTACGACACGTGCGCGCCTCTACATCGACCAGTATGTACGTACACGTTCGTGACCAGAATGACAATGCTACGTACGCTTTGACCAGGTGGGTCCCAACTATCAGGCACTTCCTTGCGTGCGAAAATGTAGCTGGTGGGTCCCAGCAGTCAGGGGGCGAATCATTTTTTTGCCCGGACGCACTTCCTTGCATGCGAAGATGTAGCTGGTGGGTCCCAGCAGTCAGGGGAAACGTTTTTTCGCGAAATACGGTGGCATGTCCGGTGGGTCCCCGCTGCCAGGTGGAAAAATAAATATTTTGCGCGTAATAAGGAGGCACTTCCTTGCGGCTGCCGTGGACCCAGCTGTCAGCCTCTCCACGTACAGTACTCTTTCGATGGAAGTCGATCATTGACCACATTGACCACACCGCGCTGAGAGCACCACGGCGGTGGAGGACGGCAAGGCCTAGGAAGGGGACGACACGGAGTCGGGGAAGACGTGGCAGTGGATGCCCACGCAGAGAGGAGTATGAGGGTTCACAGGTTCGGTTGCGGTGTGAGGCTGCCGTCGTCGCAGAATAACAAGGGGTGTGGGTGAGTGGAGGGATGGCTTGGCCAGCGGTGGGAGTAGTAGGGGGCGGTGAGGCCTCCACGGCAGCATAGCCTGCCACGAGAGGCGGGAGCAGGCGGCACGACCGGTGCTGCTTTGGGCGGCTGGAGCAAGAAGACTAGAGGTTGAAGAAGCACGACAGCCGTTGGATGGACATCGTACGATCACTGTAGGTATAATCGTTTATATTGACTAAGTTAACAAAGCTCTTGGTATGCGTCAACTTAGTAGGCCCACAGGTCAGCTTCCGAAATGGTGCGCCCCAGATGTCAGGGGTAGGAATCATTTTTTGGGCGGGTGAAGCTAGAATATCCGAGATTGAAGACGAAGCACGGCATCCGTTTGATGGACATGCAACGGCCACTCCTGCTAGAACCATGTGTTGACTATACGTTGACAAAGCCATGCATACGCGTCAACTCTCTTTTTTTAGGGGACACATCAACTTAGTAAGGCCACAAGTGTGTGGCAGAGAACTTATAGCCCATTTGAGATTTGTAAGAATGTGCAGCCCATTTTTGAATTCTAATGGAATTTACTACAACCCATTTACAGTTTGTTAAAAGTACAACCCATTTCAACCAACCGTTCAAAACAGAATTCAATAAAATTTCCCCACATTTTGATGGGATCCGAAATATTGTTATCCCAAAATTACTAGTCAGATTAAATACAGTTTCAATATAAATTTATATTACGTAAAAAATCCAATGAAACATTGCGCGCGAAAAATTAATGAAATTAAAATTTTCAATATCCAAAAATAATATTTTATAAAGTAATTACGTGTTTGGTGCATTCTTTAAAGTTACTACCTAGTTTTTATAATTACATCCGATTTAATATTTCTTAAAGACCATTTTCTTGTTAAGCCTAATGCATCCCTCCTAGGAAAGATTTGCAGCCCAGCGGGGCGGAGAATAACAACTTGACCTTGCCTGGGTATTCCTAAAAAAAGTATAGTTGGGCTAAATGGGCCACATGTTCAGCTAGATGGGCCACAGCCCGCCCAGTTAATACCTGCAGCGATGTTTTCGTTGCTGTTCAGAGGAGAAAAATTAATATCTGGGCTAAACATCGCTCAAGAAAAACTCTATAGTGCTCACACCTCGAAAACACAAATACTGCTCGAGCTGCTTGGTCCCATTTGTCGGCCGCTCCTTGTGCAATTCTCTCGTTTATTGACTACATAGGTTGACAATGGTGTGGGACCGTGATGTCAGGAAACCAGGGGGAAGCAAAAAAATTATAGTTTTATATAATAAGGAGGCACTTGCGTACGTGCGGCTGTGGCCCTGGTGGGTCCCCACTGTCATCCTCTCCAAGTAAAGTCATCTCCTCATCCTCATGTATGTTGACCATGTTGACAATGCGAGACGGCGGCGCCACGGCGAGCGCAACAACTCGAAGGACGACGGAGAGGGCCTCGCGGGCCCTACGGATGGTCTGATACAGCGCCCGCTGCTCATTCGGGAAGCCAGGATCATAGGGCCACATGTCCGCGATGGCATTGTCGTTCGCTTGTTCACCGTGCTCGTTGAGGAGGCGGGGTTGCAAAGACAGTCCTCCTGCGGCTGGTAGCTCTTCCTCCATTAGGGCGTCGAAGTGCGGCCGCACCTGCTCTATGGTGAACACGGCATGAACCGGCTTGGACAGTGGCGCCGGCTCCTGGTCGGAAGCTATGTCCATCATCTGATTGTGGTCTCTCAGCTCGGCGAGCTCACTGGCGAGCCAGCATGTCTGGCTGCTGGACCGACCCGCTGCCAAGCACGAGTCTGACTGCCCTAGCCCACCCAGACCGCCTCCCTTGCCCGCGCCGCTTCCGCCTCAACAGGTCGGCCGCCGCTTCGCTTCCGGTGCAGGCGATTGCTCCGCCATCAAACAACACAAGTGTCGTCCGACCGTCCGTCTGCCGCCCACATTAATGGTACGCGGTTGCTGAGGCGGCTACTCTGGTGCCATACATCCGTTCCTCCGCCGCCCACCATTGTGATATAAACTGTTGCGTCAGCCATAGCCGCAGTCATCCGCATCTGTTCCCTTTCTCCTGTCCACACCACTACTGCCCACCATGGCTTCCTCGCGCTCCAGCGCTCTTTGGTATGGGCGGACGATGGACCACAAGGAGATGGCAGCCATTGCTGCCAACTGGCTGGCCGGCAGGCAGCCGTAGGACGACGACATCCCAATGGAGAACATGGTAGTCGACGATCTGGTGCCAACCCCCTCCTCCGCGCCATCCTCGCCGGTGCATTGCACCATGACCATCAGCGAGGCCCATGCCCAATAACTGGACATGGTGAGGCAGAAGCATGAGGAGCAGTTCCGGGAGGCGCAGGAGCACCTGCAAGCGGAGGATCGGATCGCTACGGAGCGGGCGGAGCAGGAGGCGCTGCTCAACTCGTACCGCTTCACCCGTGAAGGCCGCCTCGAGCGCTGGTGGTACTGCATGCAGGTGGCGGAGGCTGCGGCCGCCTACAAAGAGGGCAATGAAGCGAGTGAGGTGCTATTTGGCAAGACCGAGGATGGGGTAGAGGACAATGTCTGTCCAGACAAGTCCCCGCTCCGCTGGCATCGATGAGGCCCTACTCCGCCGAGGCCCCGTGGTGCCAACAACGAGGCAGAGGACACAACCGGCTCCACCGAGGCCCCGACCCGCCAACAACGAGGCAGAGGACATCGCCGGCTCGGCCGAGGCCCCACCCTGCCGCCAACAAGGGGGGTTTCCCCCACTCCGCCGAGGCACCACCCGCTGGCAACGAGACAGAGGACATCGCCGGCTCCGCCGAGGCCCCGCCCCGCTGCCAATGAGGTTGCGCCACACAGAAAACGAGGAAGAGTAGAACACGGTAGGTCGCCGCCGCTCAGGTCCAAGTAAGGCCAGCGCTGCTACCCTCCGGTTGAAGCCAAGCTAGGCAGGTTGACCATTGACGGCCGATTAGCTTCTTGGCAGCGACGTGGAGTCGGAAAGCTATGTTGGAGAAGGACGTTGCTTCTACTTAACTGCTGGTGCAGTTGGCTGACTGACACGTGGGCCCAACAGGCATCTCGGCCACATGTCAGTTACGCAATTGCACCTGCAGTTAAGTCACTGAAGCTTCTGTTCGGCTCAGCCGGACACAGGTGGGTAGCTTCGGTTAAATAATTATACCTCCAACGCACCCCTTTTTAGTTGAAGAATGTATGAAATTTAATGAAATCCGGCATGTTTATATGAAATCCGACCGTGTATGAATGAATTTATTTCGATTAGTTTGAATTCTTGTATCACTAGCATTGGATGAACATGCAAAACAATACGTACTAGCATTATTCCCAGGGTGATCACCTCGTTTGCAGCAGTTTCACATGTACTCCCTTCGGTCCTTTCTAGTCTGCATAGAAGTTTTGTATGCAGTCAAAGTATCTCTACTTTGACCAATCTTATAGAAAAAGGTATGCACTTCCACAATGTGCGAAGTAAAAAGGAATAGAAGGAGTACAAAGAGTTTGAGCAGCTTTTTAGTGTTCCTCTACATTGCAATCAAACACATAGGCCTGGCAATTCATAGAGAACATTCAAAACAATGGATGATTATGCATCTCAGCGATTCACATGTCAGATCCAATATTTACTTCACAACTAAAGAATAAAGAAAAAATTGATCGACGCTGCTGTCGGTGTCAAAACCGGCGGATCTCGGGTAGGCGGTCCAGAACTATGCATCTAAGGCTAATGGTAATAGGAGGCGGGGGACACAATGTTTATCCAGGTTCGGGCCCTCTCGATGGAGGTAATACCCTACTTCCTATTTGATTGATCTTGATGATATGAGTATTACAAGAGTTGATCTACCACGAGATCGTAGAGGCTAAACCCTAGAAGCTAGCCTATGATTATGATTGTTGTTGTCCTACGGACGAAACCCTCCGGTTTATATAGACACCGGAGGGGGCTAGGGTTACACAGAGTCGGTTACAGAGAAAGGAATCAGATTCCTATCCAAATCACCAAGCTTGCCTAACACGTAAAGGAGAGTCCCATCCGGACATGGGACGAAGTCTTCTATCTTGTATCTTCATAGTCCAACAGCCCGGCATATGCATATAGTCTGGCTGTCCGAGGACCCCTTAATCCAGGACTCCTCAAGAGCCCACAAATGTGCTTCAATGACGACGAGTCCGGCGCGCAGATTGTCTTCGGCATTGCAAGGCGGGTTCCTTCTCGGATTACTCCAAAGTAGATTTTGAACATAAGAATCATGTCTGGATCTGCAAAACAAATTCCATATACCACCGTGGAGAGCATAATGTTTTCACGAGTCCAATCGACTGACAACTTATAGCGTGACATCAGCCACGGCCCGGTCTTAATTCGAACTGTTTTTATCCCGCCCCTCCGTATTTCGAGGCGTGGTTTCATTGGCACGTCTTGTCAAGGCAGAGATCGTGCCCCCTTATCACGGGATTCTCATCAATGCGGGCATGGGTAACCTAACCGTGCCATCAGCATGGCGCTTGGAAAATAAGCAAGTTTTAGGGCAAGTAGGGAGGTGCATGATTTTTACTGCCTTTATAAAGGGACAAGGATTCCCCTCTTTCACCCACGCCTTCTTCTTCCTCTGCTCATCCATTCTCGAGCTCCATGAAGGAAATATGCCCTAGAGGCAATAATAAAGTTATTATTTATTTCCTCATATCATGATAAATGTTTATTATTCATGCTAGAATTGTATTAACAGGAAACATAATACATGTGTGAATACATAAACCTTCAGAGTGTCACTAGTATGCCTCTACTTGACTAGCTCGTTAATCAAAGATGGTTGTGTTTCCTAACCATGAACAAGGAGTTGTTATTTGATTAACGGGATCACATCATTGGTTGAATGATCTGATTGACATGACCCATTCCATTAGCATAGCACCCGATCGTATAGTTTGTTGCTAGTGCTTTTCTTCATGACTTATACATGTTCCTATGACTATGAGATTATGCAACTCCGTTTGCTCGAGGAACACTTTGGTGCTACCAAACGTCACAACGTAATCGGGTGATTATAAAGGTACATTACAGGTGTCTCCGAAGGTACATGTTGGGTTGGCATATTTCGAGATTAGGATTTGTCACTCCGATTGCTCGGAGAGGTATCTCTGGGCCCTCTCGGTAATGCACATCACATAAGCCTTGCAAGCATTTCAACTAATGTGTTAGTTGTGAGATGATGTATTACGAAGCGAGTAAAGAGACTTGCCGGTAACTAGATTGAACTAGGTATTGGATACCGACGATCGAATCTCGGCAAGTAACATACCGATGACAAAGGGAACAACGTATGTTGTTATGCGGTGCGACCGATAAAGATCTTCAGAGAATATGTAGGAGCCAATATGGGCATCCAGGTCCCGCTATTGGTTATTGACCGGAGAGGTGTCTCGGTCATGTCTACATAGTTCTCGAACCCGTAGGGTCCGCACGCTAACGCTTCGATGACAGTTACTATGAGTTTTTATGATGTTTCTGTACGAAGGTTGTTCGAGTCCCGGATGAGATCACGGACGTGACGAGGAGTCTCGAAATGGTCGAGACATAAAGATTCATATATTGGAAGTCTATGTTTGGACATCGGAAGTGTTCCGGTGAAATTGGGAATTTACCAAGCACCGGAGGTTACCGAACCCCCTAATGCTAATGGGCCAACATGGGCCTTAGTGGAAAGGAGAAAAGGGGCCCAAGTGCTGGTCGCACCTTTCCCCCTTCCCTAGTCCTATTAGGACTAGGAGAAGGCGCCTCTCTCTCTCTCCCTTCCCACTTGGGGAAACCTAGTTGGACTAGGATTGGGGAATCCTACTCCTAGTAGGAGTAGGAAACCCCAGTGCGCCTCCTCTCCTTGGCCGGCCAGCCCCTCCCTTCCCTCCTTTATATACAGGGGCAGGGGCACCCCATGACACACAAGTTGATCATTGAGATCGTTCCTTAGCCGTGTGCGGTGCCCCTTCCACCATATTACACCTCGAGAATACCGTGGCGGAGCTTAGGCGAAGCCCTGCGCTACGGTGGAACATCATCATCGCCACCACGCCGTCAGGTTGACGAAACTCTCCCTCAACACTTGGCTGGATCGGAGTTCGAGGGGCGTCATCGAGCTGAACGTGTGCAGAACTTCGGAGGTGCCAGACGCTCGGTACTTGGATCAGTTGGATCGTGAAGAAGTACAACTACTTCCTCTACGCTATGTCAACGCTTCCGTTGCTGGTCTACGAGGGTACGTAGACAACACTCTCATCTCGTTGCTATGCATCACCATGATCTTGCGTGATCGTAGGAAATTTTTTGAAATTACTACGTTCCCCAACACTCCAGCGCCCAAGCACCCATCTCTTCTGCCAAAAAGCACTCCAATCATGTCTGAATCTAGAGCTGGAGGCAAGTGGGTGGCCTCCTCCATCAAGAAGGAGGACATTAAGAAGCTTCGGGAGGCCGGGTACTTGTCCAAAGACATCTCTCATCAGCTTCTGCCCAAGGGGAAGATCATCCCTACCCCGGAGCCCCAAGAAAGGGTGGTGTTTCTCTCCCACTTTGCCCATGGATTGGGATTCCCCCTCCACCCATTCGTTCACGGACTGATGTTCTACTACAGGCTGGACTTCCACGACTTTCCCCCCAACTCCATCCTCAACATCTCGGCATTCATTGTCGTCTGTGAGGCCTTCCTCCGCATCCCACCTCACTTCGGCCTATGGCTAAAGACCTTCAATGTGAAGCCAAAGGTGGTGAGCGGTCAACAACCGGAGTGCGGAGGCGCCATGGTGGGCAAGATGCCCAATGTCACCTGGCCTGAAGGCTCCTTTGTGGAGACTGTAAAGGGGTGGCAATCGGGGTGGTTCTACATCACCGAGCCACGCGGCACCAACTAGACGGTGACCCTCGAATTCTGATCTGGAGACCCCATGCGGCTCTCCTCCTGGCAAGAGAAGGGTTTAGCCAGGGGCTTAGCGGAAGAAGTGACTGGGCTCCAGACATGTGTCCAGAACATGATCGGAAAGAAAATCAAGCTCGTCAACATGGTCCAGGTCATGCTCTTCCGCCGGATTTTTCCGTGCCAGAGCCGCACTTGTAATTTGTGGGAGTTCGACCCGGCCAAGCACCAGATACTGCTAGAGCTCTTCGATACGACACACGAAGACATCTGGAAGGTGCTTTTTAAGGTGGGCGAGGTACCACCGCCCACGTCCGAAGATCGCGGGCTTAGCGTAAAACGTCGGGCTAATCCGGTAAGTTCTTTTATGTTTGCAAGTTATATCTTTTACCGGCATACCTGCGGGAGGAACCTAAGCCTCCATGCCAATCTTTCAGGCCTGGGTAACAATAGCAGAGCAGATTGACTGTCCGGCTCCGCTACCCGAAGATCCAGAAACGCCTCTTCTGACGAAGATGTTGTTTCCGGCGCCATATGAGGTGCCGGAGAAGAAAGCCAAGAAGGCGGCCAAGGCGACCAGACGTGGTCTCCGTCGCAAGGGTGTTTCGGACGTGACGTCCGAAGACGCCGAGACGTACTCCTCCGCTGAAGACGACAAGGTGGAGGAGGAGAAGACCCGTTCTCCCCCCCCCCCCCCCCACTGGGGGAAAAAGAAGAGGAAGGCCTCCACACAGGGGGAGGCCGAGGCGTCCAAGAACGGAAAGATCTCCCTTCTGGACTACTCCGCCACAGCCACCAACAGCAGCGGGGAGTGGGGCCCCACCCCTGGCCAAATCGTAAGTATCTGGACACGGTAATATTTCTGTTCTTTTCACTTTATTGTTTTTTAATGTGTTAGACCATGCATCTGCAGTCTGGTCCAGTCCAACATCGAGCTATCCTCCTCTTCGGAGGGGTCGCTAGACCCGTCGGCGATGAACAGCGGGTCCCTTCCAACGGCCGCCTCCCACAAGGCCGCGGACAACACCGAGGTGTTGTCTTGAAGGATACCGCGCCAAGGGGAGACCGTTCCTGTGATGCCGGAGGACAAAACCCCGGTTGCCGAGCACACGAAGGGAAAGACCCCTACAGACCCCGACGATGGGGGCCGCATCCAGTTCGGCCCTCAGCCAAATACAACTCCGGAGACCCAAGTGGCTCCGGATTCAGGCAGGCAGCCTCTCCCAAACGAGGGGGGCAAACCGCCTCCACCGGCAACCTCTGTCCATCCAGAGGCACCGGATAGATTGCTAGAAGCGCTACAAGGCGCTTCCATTATGGAAGAACACCGTACTCTTATGAGTACGGTGATTGAGTAAGTCCAATCCAACAAAAACAGACTGACTGAAACCTGCATTAACCTTCTAACAGGCTTTGAGGTAAGTAATATAGTTGTAAAAGAATATCACCTTGTAGACAGTAGCCCCTGATGCTTTGTTCGGTGTTCGGAAAGAAAAACCAAACAGAGGATCAAAATATTTTTCGCAGGAGTCTAACATAACATGTCTATGAGAATAAGTAGGTGTCGCTACTGGCCACTGCCGCTCATACTGCGGAGGTCTCCGGCTTGACGCAGAATCTGGAGCTGGCCGAGGAAGAACTCGGCCTCGTGAAGAAGCAGCTGGAGGACAGCCAAGGCATGCACTAACCGGTGCTTTACATTTTAGGAAGGATGAAAAGTTCGTACTGACTCAAGTGTCGTCAACTTTATTAGGGGCCGCGACCGAAGTAGCAGCCCTCAAGAAGGCATTGGCCAAGGCCGAGGACAAGGCGGCTGAGGAATGCGCCGCGCGCGAGAAGCAGGAGGCCCGGGTCAGCGAGGTCCAGCAAGAGCTTGATGA
This sequence comes from Aegilops bicornis, assembly GCA_021605145.1. Classification (NCBI taxonomy): domain Eukaryota; kingdom Viridiplantae; phylum Streptophyta; class Magnoliopsida; order Poales; family Poaceae; genus Aegilops; species Aegilops bicornis. Next base: position 510,316,250 of record CM038669.1, on the reverse strand, counting down.
CCCACAAGTGTAGGGGATCTATCGTAGTCCTTTCGATAAGTAAGAGTGTCGAACCCAACGAGGAGCAGAAGGAAATGATAAGCGGTTTTCAGTAAGGTTTTCTCTGCAAGCACTTAAATAGTAGGTGATAGATAGTTTTGTGATAAGATAAATAGTAACAAGCAAAAGTAAATAAAGTGCAGCAAGGTGGCCCAATCCTTTATGTAGCAAAGGATAAGCCTGGACAAATTCTAATAATAAGGAAGAAGCTCCCGAGGACACATTGGGAATTATTGTCAAGCTAGTTTTCATCACGCTCATATGATTCGCGTTCGGTACTTTGATAATTTGATATGTGGGTGGACCGGCACTTGGGTACTGCCCTAACTTGGACAAGCATCCCACTTATGATTAACCCCTATTGCAAGCGTCTGCAACTACAAAAAGGAGTATTAAGGTAAACCTAACCACAGCATTAAACATATGGGTCCATATCAACCCCTAATGAAGCAACGCATAAACTAGGGTTTAAGCTTCTGTCACTCTAGCAACCCATCATCTACTTATTACTTCCCTATGCCTTCCTCTAGGCCCAAATAATGGTGAAGTGTCATGTAGTCGATGTTCACATAACACCACTAGAGGAGAGACAACATACATCTCATCAAAATATCGAACAAATACCAAATTCACATGACTACTAATAGCAAGACTTCACACATGTCCTCAGGAACAAACGTAACTACTCACAAAGCATATTCATGTTCATGATCAGAGGTGTAATAATATGCATTAAGGATCTGAACATATGATCTTCCACCAAGTAAACAAATAAGTATCAACTACAAGAAGTAATCAACACTACTAGCAACCCACAGGTACCAATTTGTGGTTTTGGATACAAGATTGGACACAAGAGATGAACTAGGGTTTGAGATGAGTTGGTGCTGGTGAAGATGTTGATGGAGATTGACCCCCTCCCGATGAGAGGATCGTTGGTGATGACGTTGGTGATGATTTCCCCCTCCCAGAGGGAAGTGTCCCCGGTAGAACAGCTCCGCCAGAGCCCTAGATTGATTCCGCCAAGGTTCCGCCTCGTGGCGGCGGAGTTTCATCTCGTAAGCTTGCCCACGAATTTTTCCAGGACAAAACCCTTCATATAGCAGAAGATGGACGCCGGAGGCCCACCAGGGGGCCTAGGAGATAGGGGGTGCACCCCAAGGGGGGGCGTGCCCTCCTATCTCCTGGACAGGGTGTGTGCCCCCTAGCCTATTTCTTTTGCTCATAATTCCTTAATAATTCCAAAAGGTTGTTTCGTGGAGTCTCAGGTCTTTCGGAGTTGTGCAGAATAGGTTTCCAATGTTTGCTCCTTTTCCAGCCAGAATTCGATTCTTAAGCATTCCCCTCTTCATGGTAAACCTTGTAAAATAAGAGAGAATAGCCATAAGTATTGAGATATAATGTGTAATAACAGCCCATAATGCAATAAATATTGATATAAAGCATGATGCAAAATGGACGTATCAACTCCGCAAGCTTAGACCTCGCTTGTCCTCAAGTGGAAACCGAAATCGAAAAATATGTCCACATGTTTAGAGATAGAGGTGTCAATAAAAATAAAAATACGGGCATGAGGGCATCATGATCACTCTAATAACAGCAACATATATGGATTTTGTCATATGATTTCCTATGTTCAAGTAATAAGGAATTCACAAAGTCAAGTATGGTTCAAAAACTTCATTGGGAGCTAAGAAACTATAATCTCAGTCATTGAAGCAATTGCTATTTATCGTAACATTAGAAAGAGTCAATAATAGAGCTCCCAAGCTCGCATACTCAACTATCTCGTAGTCTCCCATAATTGTTAACACTCACGCAATACTTGTGGTTATAGAGTTTCAACCGGACACTGAGCAAGATAGGGGCTTATTGTGTTGCCTCCCAACGTATTCACCTTTAGGTGATGTCAACAATAATAGCCTATGCCAACTTACATCCAATCGGTTATATATATATCATGATCTTTCAAACACGAAGAGCTTGCCAAAGGATAAAATGAAAAAGGGAAAGGTGAGGATCACCTTGACTCAAGTATTGAAGTAAAACATAAAGTAAAAGATAGGCCCTTCGCAGAGGGAAGCAGAGGTTGTCATGCACTTTTAGGGTTGGATACACAAAATCTTAATGCAAAAGAACATCACTTTATATTGCCCCCTATATGTGGACCTTTATTATGCACTCCGTCGCTTTTATTACTTCCACAACAAGTTCGTACAAAGCTTATTTTCTCTGCACTAGTAAGTCGTGTATATTTAGAGAGCAATTTTTATTGCTTGCACCAATGACAACTTACTTGAAGGATCTTACTCAATCCATAGGTAGGTATGGTGGACTCTCATGGCAAAACTGGGTTTAAGGATATTTGGAAGCACAAGTAGTATCTCTACTTGGTGCAAGGAGTTTTAGCTAGCATGAGGGGGAAAGGCAAGCTCAACATGTTTTAGAAGATCACTGACAATATACTTTAACTGAGATGTCAGAAAACATAAACCATTACGTTGCCTTCCTTGTCCAACGTCAACTCTTTTAGCATGTCATACTTAATGAGTGCTTCACAATCATAAAAGATGTCCAAGATAATATATTTATATGTGAACCCCTCTTTCCTTATCACTTCCTATTAATTGCGACGATGACCAAGGCTACATTCATCAACTCTCAACAATTTTTATGCCTCATACTTTCTATGTGTGAAGTTATCACTATCCATAAGATCAATATGAACTCTTTTGTTCTTTCTACTTTCTCAAGATCATAGCAACATAGCAAAGCCCTTGACTCAACACTAATCTTTTATTATAGATAGCACACGGACTCGCTTACATAAAGAGATCACAACAAAAAAAACTCAAAAATACTTGATATCAAAACTTCGAACTAATAGATCAAGATACTAATAAAAGGATCGAACTAAATAAAGCGATAAAGATAGGAGTGTGATGGTGATACGATACCGGGGCACCTCCCCAAGCTTGGCAGTTGCCAAGGGGAGTGCCCATACCCAAGTGATTATTTCTTCGGAGGTGGTGAAGTAGGTGTTGTTGATGGAGTAGGCTTGTCATCCATCTTCCAAGGCATAAGCTGTCCATCATAAAAGGACGATCGAGTCTCCGAGATCCTTAAATCTGCAGCCAAACTCATTCGCTTGAATCTATATTCATACTCACAGTTCTAGTTTTGCAGGTCATAAATCTGGGCTTGGAGGTGCTCGATTTTGTCTTGAAGCTTGAAGATGGTCTCCCCAATGTCTTTGGCATCCAGCTTGTGGTTGTTGGTGAACTCCGTGATCATCATCTGGTTGGCGTTGAGTCCACGCTCCACCATCCCTTGGCACTTGAAAACTTCTTGTTCCATGGCTTCGAGCTTTGTCTCCATGCTCCCAGACGCCTTGGTCCTTCCACATCATGGATGTGCAACACCCCTCACGCATCTCAATGGTTTGAGGGTGATGCAAGACCTCTGCAAGATAGGGGTTGATAACCCTCTCGAAAAATTTGTCCTTGGGAGCGCTTGAAGACGACATGATTTTCTAGATCTGAAATGTAAGAATTTCAAACGAGAGCAGAGGATATTTGCGTGATATGGTGGTCAAAACCTTCGGAGTATATATAATGAATTTTTACCGACCAAAATGCGTAACATACAAGAAAACGGAGTCTGGAGGCACACCAGGTGCCCACGAGACAGGGGGCGCGCCCTACAGGGGGGGCGCCCTCCTCTCTCGTGGGAGCCTCGTGTCCCTTTCGGACTACTTCTTTCTTCCTAAAATCCTTGAATAATCCAAAACTGATGAAAATTGCCATTAGAGTTGTTTTGGAGTCGGTTTACTTACAGTACCACGTACCTATGCCTTTTCGAGTCCGGAACGCTCGGAAAGTGTCTCTTATGTATTCCTCGGGGTTATGGTTTCAATAATATTAGTTTCAACATTGATAGGATTACCTGAAATATAATGTTTAATTCTTTGACCGTTTACCACCCTCGGATTTGTGCCTTCAAAGTTGTTGATTTTTATAGCACCAGAACAATAGACCTCCTCGATAACGTAGGGACCTTCCCATTTTGAGAGAAGCTTTCCTGCAAAAAATCTTAAACGAGAGTTGAACAACAACACATAATCTCCTACGTTAAACTCACGCTTTTGTATCCTCTTATCATGCCAGCGTTTGACTTTTTCTTTGAAGAGCTTGGCATTCTCATATGCTTAGGTTCTCCATTCATCAAGTGAGCTAATATCAAATAAGCTTTTCTCACCGGCAAGTTTGAAGTCATAATTAAGCTCTTTAATAGCCCAATATGCTTTATGTTCAAGTTCAAGAGGTAAATGACATGCTTTCCCATAAACCATCTTATAAGGAGACATACCCATAGGATTTTTGTACGCAGTTCTATAGGCCCATAATGCATCATCAAGTTTTTTGGACCAACTCTTTCTAGATCTATTCACAGTCTTTTACAAAATTAATTTGAGCTCTCTATTGCTCAACTCTACTTGACCACTAGACTGCGGGTGATAAGGAGATGCAATTCTATGATTGACATCATACTTAGCAAGCATCTTACGGAAAGCACCATAAATAAAGTGTGAACCACCATCAGTCATAAGATATCTAGGGACTCCAAACCTCAGAAAAAATAACTTCTTTAAGCATTTTAATAGAAGTGTTATGATCAGCACTACTAGTTGGAATAGCTTCTACCCACTTAGTAACGTAATCAAAGGCAACTAAGATATGTGTATAACCATTGGAGGCAGGAAAAGGTCCCATATAATCAAAGCCCCAAACATCAAACGGTTCAATAACAAGAGAATAATTCATAGGCATTTCTTGACGTCTACTGATGTTACCTATTCTTTGACATTCATCACAAGATACAACAAACTTACGAGCATCTTTGAAAAGAGTAGGCCAATAAAAACCATATTGTAGTACCTTGTGTGCAGTTCTATCTCAAGCGTGGTGTCCTCCATAGAATTCAGAGTGACACTTGCGTAGGATTTGTTCCTGTTCATGCTCAGGCACAAAACATCTAATAATACCATATACTCCTTCTTTATAAAGGTGTGGATCATCCCAGAAGTAATGTCTTAAATCATAGAAGAACTTTTTCTTTTGCTGGTATGTGAAACTAGGCGGTATATATTTAGCAACAATGTAATTAGCATAGTCAGCATACCAAGGAGCAGTACGAGAAGCATTGACAACCGCTAATTGTTCATCGGGAAAACTATCATTAATAGGCAGTGTGTCATCAAGAACATTCTCTAACCTAGACAAGTTATGCAAGAACGGGTTCTCATCTCCCTTTCTATCAATAATATGCAAGTCAAATTCTTGGAGCAAGAGAACCCATCTAATGAGTCTAGGCTTAGCATCTTTCTTTTCCATAAGATATTTAATAGCAGCATGATCACTGTGAATAGTAACTTTGGAATCAACAATATAAGGTCTAAACTTATCACATGCAAACACAACTGCTAAGAATTCTTTTTCAGTGGTGGCATAATTTCTCTGGGCTGTATCAAGAGTCTTCCTAGCATAATGGATAACATTTAATTTCTTATCGACTCTTTGCCCTAGAACAGCACCTACAGCATAATCACTAGCATCACACATAATTTCAGAAGGCAAATTCCAAATGTGGCTGAACAATAGGTGCTGTGATCAAAGCCTTCTTAAGTGTTTCAAATGCTTCTACACAATCATCATCAAAGACAAAAGGAATATCTTTTGCAATAAATTAGTCAGAGGCCTAGAGATTTTAGAAAAGTCCTTAATGAACCTCCTATAAAAACGGCATGACCAAGGAAACTTCTTATACCTTTTATGTCCTTGGGACATGGCATCTTTTCAATAGCATCAACTTTGGCTTTATCAACTTCAATACCCCTCTCGGAGATCTTGTGCCCCAAGACAATGCCTTCATTAACCATAAAGTGACACTTTTCCCAATTCAGATTTAGACTAGTGTCTTTGCATCTCTCGCAAAACTTCGATCAAGGTTGCTCAAACAATCATCAAAAGAGGATCCATAGACGGAGAAGTCATCCATGAATACCTCACAAATCTTTTCACAAAAATCGGAAAATATAGCCATCATGCATCTTTGAAAGGTAGCAGGTGCATTAATAAACCAAAAGGCATACGTCTATAAGCAAAAGTACCAAAAGGGCAAGTAAAAGTAGTTTTAGATTGATCCTCACGACACAGTATCTCGAGAGAAGCCAGAATAACCATCTAGAAAGCAAAAATGTGTGTGTTTGGATAACCTTTCTAGCATTTGATCAATAAAAGGTAAAGGGTAATGATCTTTCTTAGTAGCTTTATTTAACTTGCGGAAATCAATTACCATCCTATAGCCTGTAATAATTCTTTGCGGGATCAATTCATCTTTATCATCAGAGACAACGGTAATACCTCCCTTTTTAGGGACACAATGGATAGGGCTTACCCATTCACTATCAGCAATGGGATAAATAATACCTACCTCAAGGAGTTTTAGTATCTCCTTTCTCACCACTTCCTTCATTTTGGGATTCAATCGTCTTTGAGGATCTCTAACAGGTTTGGCATCTTTCTCCACTGAAATTTTGTGTTGACATAATGTGGGACTAATGCCCTTGAGATCATCCAGGTATATCCAATAGCAGCTCGGTGCTTCTTCGTAGTTTTCAATAATCTTTTTTCTTCTTTCTCTGAAAGGTTAGCACTAATAATAACAGGATATATTTCTTTTTCATCAAGATAAGCATACTTAATATTATCAGGTAATGGTTTGAGTTCAAACACGGGATCACCCCTGGGTGGAGGGGGATCCCCAAGAATTTCAACAGGAAGATTATGTTTTAGCATAGGTTCTTGTTTAAGGAACACTTCATCTATTTCTTCCCTTTCCTTCATAAACATATCGTTTTCATGGTCTAGCAAATATTGTTCTAACAGATCAGTTGGAGGAACAGCAATGGAAGCAAGACCAATAATCTCATCCTTACTAGATGGTTCCTTTTCACGGTGTTGTCTACTAAACTTAGCGAAATTAAACTCATGAGACATACCATCTAAACCAACAGTGACAATATTCTTTTCACAATCAATCTTAGCACTAGCAGTGTTCAAGAAGGGTCTACCAAAAATAATGGGACAAAAATCATCTTGTGGGGAACCGAAAACAAGAAAATCAGCAGGGTATTTAATCTTCCCACACAAGACTTCAACATCTCTAACAATCCCAATAGGTTTAATGGTGTCCCTATTATCAAGCTTAATAGTAACATCAGTATCTTCTAATTCAACTGGTGCAATATCGTGCATAATTTCTTTATAAAGATCATAAGGTATCGCATTAGCACTAGAACCCATATCACATAAGCCGTGATAACAATGATCTCCAATTTTAACAGAACTAACAGGCGTGCCTACAACAGGTCTACTTGTCTTAGTATCGGGTCTAGCAATATTAGCAGTTTCACCCAAGAAAGAGATAACATGCCCATCTAAGTCCTCGTCCAAGAGATCTTTAATCATAGCAATACCAGGTTCAACATTAATTTGCTCAGGAGGTGTATAGGTCCTAGTATTACTCTTACGAACAACAGTCGAAGCTTTAACATGATCTTTTATCCTAACAGGAAAAGGGGGGTTTTCAACATAAGCAATAGGAATAATAGGATCACTATATGTAATAGTCTTATCTTCTACTGTAATAGGTGCAACTACTTTCACTTCAACAAGAGGATTATATTTAAACCACTTCTCTTTAGGGAGATCAACGTGAGCAGCAAAAGTTTCACAAAAAGTAGCTACTATCTCAGAGTCAAGTCCATACTTAGAGCTAAATCCAGGGAAAGCATCGTTATCCATAAAAGATTTAACACAATCAAACTTAGGTGTCATACCGACTCCTTACCATCGTCGGAACCCCAATCTTCAGAGTTGCGTTTAATTCTTTCCAATAAGTCCCATTTGAAATCAATAGTCTTCAAAGATATAGGAACCAAAGACATGAAGTATCGAGCATGTTGCGATTATCAAGAGAAAGCCGAGCATAAAAATTCTGAATAATCATTTCCCGAGAGAGCTCATGATTGGGCATGAATATAACATTGAGTTAAGCCTTCCCCAAGCTTGAGCGATGCTTTCTCCTTCGCGAGGCCAGAAATTATATATGTAACTACGATCACGATGAACAAGATGCATAGGATAGAACTTCTGGTGAAATTCCAATTTCAATCGCTTATAATTCCAAGATCTCGTATCATCACATAACCTATACCATGTTATTGCATCTCCCTCCAAAGATAAAGGGAAGACCTTCCTTTTGACAACATCATCGGGAATACCTGCAAGCTTAAATAATCCACAAACTTCATCCACAAAGATAAGGTGTAAGTCGGGATGCAATGTTCCGTCTCCTGCAAAAGGATTGGCTAGCAGTTTTTCTATCATACCCGAAGGAATCTCAAAGTGAACATTTTCATAAGGTTTAGTAGATTGAGGAGCATCTCTTTGCTCTTCTGGTTGGGGCGAAGATACCCCAAACAAGCCACTCAAAGGATTAGTTTCCATAGTGACAAGTAACAAAAAATTTCAGCCCACAATGTAAATGTTTCCTTACCAAGTTCCATTCACCAAGAGCGCTACGCTCCCCGGCAACGGTGCCAGAAAAGAGTCTTGATGACCCACAAGTGTAGGGGATCTATCGTAGTCCTTTCGATAAGTAAGAGTGCCAAACCCAACAAGGAGCAGAAGGAAATGATAAGCGGTTTTCAGTAAGGTTTTCTCTGCAAGCACTTAAATAGTAGGTGATAGATAGTTTTGTGATAAGATAAATAGTAACGAGCAAAAGTAAATAAAGTAAATAAAGTGCAGCAAGGTGGCCCAATCCTTTATGTAGCAAAGGATAATCCTGGACAAATTCTAATAATAAGGAAGGAGCTCCCGAGGACACATTGGGAATTATCGTCAAGCTAGTTTTCATCACGCTCATATGATTCACGTTCGGTACTTTGATAATTTGATATGTTGGTGGACCGGCACTTGGGTACTGCCCTAACTTGGACAAGCATCCCACTTATGATTAACCCCTATTGCAAGCGTCCGCAACTACAAAAAGGAGTATTAAGGTAAACCTAACCACAAAATTAAACATATGGGTCCATATCAACCCCTAACGAAGCAACACATAAACTAGGGTTTAAGCTTGTGTCACTCTAGCAACCCATCATCTACTTATTACTTCCCTATGCCTTCCTCTAGGCCCAAATAATGGTGAAGTGTCATGTAGTCGACGTTCACATAACACCACTAGAGGAGATACAACATACATCTCATCAAAATATCGAACAAATACCAAATTCACATGACTACTAATAGAAAGACTTCACCCATGTCCTCAGGAAGAAACGTAACTACTCACCAAGCATATTAATGTTCATGATCAGAGGTGTAATAATATGCATTAAGGATCTGAACATATGATCTTCCACCAAGTAAACCAATAAGTATTAACTACAAGGAGTAATCAACACTACTAGCAACCCACAGGTACCAATTTGTGGTTTTGGATACAAGATTGGATACAAGAGATGAACTAGGGTTTGATATGAGTTGGTGCTGGTGAAGATGTTGATGGAGATTGACCCCCTCCCGGTGAGAGGATCATTGTTGATGACGTTGGTGATGATTTCCCCCTCCCGAAGGGAAGTGTCCCCGGCAGAACAGCTCCGCCAGAGCCCTAGATTGATTCCGCCAAGGTTCCGCCTCGTGGCGGCAGAGTTTCGTCTCGTAAGCTTGCCCGCGAATTTTTCCAGGACAAAACCCTTCATATAGGAGAAGATGGATGCCGGAGGCCCACCAGGGGGCCCAGGAGATAGGGGACACGCCCCTAGGGGGCGCGCCCTCCTGTCTCCTAGACAGGGTGTGGCCCCCCTGGCCTATTTCTTTTGCTCATAATTCCTTAATAATTCCAAAAAGTTGTTTCGTGGAGTCTCAGGTCTTTTGGAGTTGTGCATAATAGGTTTCCAACGTTTGCTCCTTTTCCAAAATTCCATTCCAAGCATTCCCCCACTTCATGGTAAACCTTGTAAAATAAGAGAGAATAGCCATAAGTATTGAGATATAATGTGTAATAACAGCCCATAATGCAATAAATATTGATATAAAAGCATGATGCAAAATGGACGTATCAAAGCTCCAGGATGCCGTCAAAAAGTACGAGTCCTTGGAGTGTGACTCTAAGACTCAAGAGTCCGAACTTCCGAAGGCCCGCCAGAGCGCGCAAGTTGCCCGAACCGAAGCCCAGAGCGCCCTCCAGGAAATCCGGGCGGCTAAGAAGATCGCGGCGGGTAAGGCTTTTATTATGCAAAGCAAGTATATGAAGGAAAGATTCTTTTTACTTACCCAAATTTGGAGTTCTCCAGGAGTGTTTGCAGATCTGCCGCACAGCGTATCATATGATGTAGAGTTCTTTCGAGCAGAAGAAGGGAGCTCTACGGAGAAGTTGTTCTGGTCTCAATACCTTGGACCAGAACATCCGGTGCCCTTTAGCGACCAGCTAAAACAGTTGGTCGAGCTGCACAAGGCGGCTGAACTGGCCATGAAGGACCTAATAGTCCGGCTGTGGCCTGCCGAGCCCATGCCCATTAGCTACTTCGGACTCGTGAAGCGGCTGGTCAGTGCCTGCCCTCGTCTTGATGTCGTCAAGCGGTCGGTCTGTATTGAGGGTGCACGGATGACTTTCGCCCGCACCAAGATGCACTGGGCAAAGATGGATGCCATGAAGTTTATGACCGAGGGTCCACCCAGGGCAAGGAGCACCGCAAGCCCGAGATGTACTATGACAATGTCATGAAGGGATCCCGCCTTGTGGCGAAGAAATGTGCTAAGGATATCATTTTCCCTTGAAAGCATTATTTTATCTTGTCCTGTAACATGGAACAAGGGCCTTATGTAATATAATGCTTGTTATTAAAAATTGGGATATTTAAATTAGTGCCATTGGTTCCTTAGTTGTGCTCACTTTTCCCCACGCTCCAAACTTTTGCTCACTTTTCCCATCTTCCTTAGCTGAAACTCTCACAAATGCTCAGAATGGGCGTCTGCCATCTTGACCGTCCATTGTCCGTTAAATTCTGACGAGTGGGGCCGAGTCTTCGTCTGACCGTTGCTTGCTGACGGGTGGGACCACAAGGAGACACGTATTGGGCAGCTTGTCTGAATTTGAAACAGATCTAGACAGGCCGCACCGCCCCACCCCATCCGCCGGCGTCGTGTTGCGTCCACCGCAGTTGTTTCCTCCACCCTATGCCCCTATTCCGTTCATCGGCAACGCCGCGTCTCCGCCAGATATAGCCCACCTCCCCATCTGGGATTACATAGCGATGTTGACTGAGGACGCCCGGAATGCAGTCGACCGTGGAGAGGATTGGGTCGAATCCGCGGCAGATAATTCATGGATTAAACCTGGGTAAGCATCATTTCCTCTCGAATTGACATTCTAAGTCGTATTGTAGGCCGTATTTGACTTCTGTTTACTTGAATCGTTCAAATTTTTGCTCGGTTTTACCCGGCTAACTGAAGCCTTTGTTTCAACAAAAGAGGATTGATCCCGCGCTGGCTTTCTGTCTGGCGATTAGAATGGAAACTAGTGTGCTGCATGGTACTAAACCGCATTTGATTTCATCATTTTTCTATCCCAAAGTGGTAGAAACTAGCATATCTTTCAAAGATTTGCGAGCTGAGCTTCGAAACACCTATCCCTGGAGTGATGCCAATGCTATTGAACTGAATTGCTTCAGAAGTGACGAGCAAAGATTTCTCCCACTAACTTGCGACGATCATATGTCGTTGCTTTTTGCTGGGATTGCTGGCTGCCGATTCGGTAAACTCCAAGTCGATGTGCTTCAACCACGCGCAGAACGGGCAAAGGGGAAGGGAGTTCACACATCATATGTCTGTGCTAATAGCCAGCACCCCGGCACTCCTTGTAGGTCGACACCAAGTAAAGCAAGTGGTTCATGGAGCCTCAACATGCCTGCTGCCAATTCTGGTTCCGATTCAACTGCTACTTCTCATGTACCTTCTGTAGTTGGTGTAGAAGAAGATGCAGAACCTGACGAGGCAGTTCCTACAAATGAAGATGAAGACGAGATGATGTTTCCTGAACTGGTCGATGTAGCCAACAAGAAGCAAAGTGGATGATGAATATATGGAGGAGCCCATCAGCCAAGCTAGGTTTGATGACACTTACGATGAAGAGAAGGTGGAGAACATGGACAACTTAATCGAGGATGAATACGATGGTGATGACATGCCAACAATTGAGTGGAACAGGGAAAAACCTGAGCTTAGTGTAGGTACAATTTTCCAATCAATGGTGGACCGTCGGAATGCAGTGACAACATGGTGCATTATATCTGAAAACACCTATAATATTAAAAGGAGTGAGCCAGCAAGGTTTACAATTTTTTGTCCATATCCTAGGTGTAGGTGGAAGTTGCATGCATCTCGTATGAGAAAGAGCAAATATATTCAGGTAATCCAAGTTCAGCTAGTAATTTAGTTTCAGATCATTGAGTAAGGTTTCTTAACTGTTTTTTACCCTTTTATTTTGTTTCAGATAAAGAAAACCCACACAAGCACACCTGTCCACACCGAGGGGAGGGGGAAGGCCAAAACCAAGCTAGCAAAAACTAGGTGGGTGGTAGATGCTATAATGGATTGGCTGAGAGAAGAACTCGGACTTGGTCCAACAAAGACTCCATGGGAAGCTTTTGACAAGTACAAGATAGAAATTCCTTACATGAGAATTTTCAATGCTAGGGAAAAGGCTCTTGACAGAATTAATGGTCAATGGAATGACAGTTTTCAGCTGCTTTACACTTTCAAAGCTGAAGTGGAGATGGCAAGTCCAGGGAGTGTTGTAGAGATTGACAAGCATACAGTTCCATTCAAAATAAAAGGAAAGTCATTTGAGAAGGAGCGATTCGGAAGTGCTTTGTTTTGTTTCAAGGCTTGCTGGCAGTGGTTTCTAGATGGTTGCAGGCCCTATTTGGCTGTAGATGCTACACATTTGACTAGAAGATGGAGAGGACAGCTGGTAGCAGCTTCTGCATTTGATGGACACAACTGGCTATTGCCAGTTGCATTTGGTGTGGTGGAGGCAGAGTCTGAGGAAAGTTGGGTTTGGTTTCTGCAGCAGTTGCACAACATTATAGGCACACCCCCAGCTTTAGCTATACACACAGATGCTTGTAAGGGTTTAGAGAGTGAAGTAGAAATTGTATTCCCTGGAGTGGAGCATAGGGATGTATGCGACAACTAGCGCATAATTTCAAAAAGAAGTTCAAAGGTAAAGTTTATGATGAGAACTTATAGCCAGCATCATACACATGCAGCAAAAGGAAGCATGAACACCATTTGACAGTGTTGTATGCTCAAAATCCTCTTGTGGAGGAGTACATGGATGCACATCATGGCAAGGTGTGGTCAAGAAGCAAATTCAACAAAATCTACAAAGTAGATTATGTGACCGGTAACCTTGCAGAATGCTTCAATTCAAAGTTCAAGTCAGTCAAAGGGCTCTTATTGTGGAAAGCATTTGACAAGATGAGGCAGATGATCATGATAAAGATGGCTCTTCGCAAAAGAATTGCAGAAACACAATATGTTGGTCATAAAATGCTCCCATCACTGATTAAGGCATTGCACTTGAAGGCAAGAGGACTGAAGAAGAAATGTATTCGATCTGGTACATATGAGGGAGAGGTTACCTATACTGACACTAAAAATAGGGTATGGAGGTATCCTATGAACCTAAGTACTAGAAAATGTACTTGTAAGCAATGGCAGATCCGTGGGAAGCCATGCATACATGCCCTACATCTGATGACCGTTATCGGGGGTGCAGATGGTGAAGTTGATCAATATTGCTCTGAGTATTTCTGCATTGCCAAATTTATGGCTGCTTATGCTGACAATGTGCCTGCAATCTTGGGGAAATATCAATGGAACATAGTAGATCCAGGGTTCAAACTCCATGCTCCTGTCATTACTAGACCACCAGGAAGACCAAGGAACCAAAGGATTAGAACAGGTGAGGAGGGTCGTCTACCAAAGAAGCGTTCTTGCAAAAAATGTGGAGTTCTGGGGCATATTGCTAGGCTTTGTACCAATGTAGTGGATGCGTCATTTGGAGAGGAGGAAAGATGGACAGCAGCCAATGCTGAGGAGAATGCAACAACAATGGAGACTGAAGATGCAGAGGAGAATGCAGCAGCAATGGAGACTGAAGATGCAGTGGAGAATGCAACAGCAATTGAAGTAGTGGAGAATGCAGTAGCAAATGAAGCATCTTAGTATGTGTTTGCATTTGTAGAATGCAGCTACCCTTTTGTTTGCATGTGTTCTCTTTTTTGCCTATGGCTTATAATTTTATTTACCAGCTCTAGGGAGAAAAGTCCAAGAGATGAAGAAGCAGAAGATTTTGAAACCATGGCCTTTGATGGTTTTGAAGCTATAAGAGAGGAAGAGGAGGGGTTAATTTTTCCAATGGTGCATTTAAAGATTACTAAACCCATAGATGGTCGTCCAATGGTCGTCAAGTGCTCGGCGAGTGGAACTACTCCATCAGCACCTCAATGGCGAAAACCCCAAGTAAAGATCAAAATGAACAAGAGTCTGAAAGAAAAGAGCATCTCAACTAGGGAAACCAGGAGCAAGATGGTGAACCCAGCTGGAAACACAAGGAGCAAGTTAATTTGAATTAAGTTGTTGGGAAATGTTTGTGTTGTCGATTTGAGGGCGAGTCGATCGCTTAAAACTTGGTAGATTTGTATTAAGATGTTGGCATCTTCAACTTGGTAGATTTGAGCTACTGTGAAAACTTATCAGTTGTAATAATTTGAGTCAGAATTCAAATTTGCATCAAAATTTGAATTTAAATCAATATTTGAATTTGGGCCAAAATTTGGATTCGAGCCAAAGTTGAAGTTGAACATCGGAGGTTCATTGCTCTGTGCGGTGTATTTGATCGAGCATTTGAAGTCCAATATTCGTAGGTGAACAGTCCGAATGAGAAATGTGCTAGAAACGAGCTCGAAAGCTAGGGTAAACAGCCCTATTTGAAATCAAGTTTTTTTTACCTTGTCTGAATGAGGCATATATATTTTTATTAACACTTGTTCCATATATATAGGGTAAAAACGAAGTCTCACTATTTATTGATTAATATTCATATTACTACATTTGTTTTGAAAAAAATATTCTTTTAATTCAAAACCGTCAAATAACACGTTTTAGATATGAAAATTAAAAGGTAAGTTCAGATCCTTCTTATTCACTCCAAAATGAAGCTATGGAGATTTTTCTGATTTTTTTTTAAATTTTTTTTCAAACCCTAAACCCTCTCTCCCTATTCTACAAACTCTGAACATGTTCATAGGTGATAGCTCATTTGTGTGAAGCCTTTTTTCATGAAAATGACCTACACCAAGTTTATATTTTTTTTCTCATAACCCTGGCACATATAACGGCTATCTGCGCAAGAATTACAACATTTTGATTTTTTTTGAACTTTTTAAAAACATTTGAACTTCATTTCGACAGATCACTTCAAAAAATGATTTTTCAAAAAAATGCCCCTATACCGAGTTTATTTTTTTATGGTAACTAGGTCTCATAAATGGACGAACTATGTTTTTTTATATTTTTGCGATTTTTTATAATTTAGTTATGGCCATTTGAAATCTGATCAAACCCTAATAACCCCGTTGACTCGCTCATAACCCCGCAGAAATGCTCCAAACCCTAGCGTCGAACGTCCGCCGTCGGATCCTACCAAGCGCCAAACACCACCCGTCAGATGTGGGGGCAGGCATGCGCGAATTGCGTGACGCATCCTGATTGGCTATTGCACTCCCTTTTACAATCCGCCCCACTTTACATATGAAATTGTATTTTTCGCACATGACCACCACATGTCAGTGTTATGAGTTGGTTCAAATATTCAAACTGCAAAACACGATGTGGCAAATCGTCAATATAGCTTCCCCTTCTCCTCTTCTCCATCTGACAGACAAAGGCATCGAGCAGATCTCGAGCAGTTCCTCTATTTCTTTCCCCATCTTCTCGTTCTTCTTCCTCTCGAGCAATTCCTATGTTTCTTCCTCTCCGGTGATATGTCGACCTCCTTGTCAGCCCCCCATTCCACGTGGCCGGTGTATGGTCTAGTGCCGATGACTCGATGCACTGACTGCCCACGGACTGCGCCACTGAAGCGGTTGACTTCGAAGGAAGAGAAGAATGGGAACTTTGGGCGCGAGTTCGTCAAATGCGAGAGCAAGCCGGAGGGGCAGGTTAGATCTGAGTTTTCCTCACATCCTTTATCTCTTATTTCTCAAAAAAATTGTCAGATTTGGGATTTAGGTTACGTGATTTTGTTTTCAGATCGTGAAGAAATGCCGCCATTTCGAGTGGATGGATGATTACATCCAAAGGCTTCAAGGTTTGGGCTTGCTGGATTCGAGGGGGAATGCAATCCACGAGTTCAATCTGCCCCATGATAGTGCCGCTCTGGCAGCAGCAGCACGTCCGGAATACCCGACGGTGGTAGATGTCGAATCGAAGATGTAATTGAAGAAGATGAACAAGAACTTCAAGCAGCTGATTGAGTTGAAGAAGCAATCTAATCTGATAGCTTTAGGAATACTTGCTCTAGGAATTTTTTACTTGATGGCCATCTCTCGTTAGAGATGTCGTCTAATGTTGTTGCCATTTAGCAATCCAAGTCTGTTTATCTCAAATGCAACTCTGTTTAGTGCAAATCGATCTCTCGAATGTATGCAGTTTCTTGTTATGTTTCGACACTTTCGGTTTCGCGTAAGACAACTACCAGTTCAGTGATAGGATTATTTTGTTAGCTAATAACCTCGAGTGTTGGATCATACCCTAGCTCATCAGATGATAGTAAGCAGTACTTGAGTAGCACAAGGGATATACATCAAGTTCATCTCTTCTCTCTCGCACTTGCAAAACTTTTGTCCTCGAGTTAAATGGGTTACGCTAGAAAAAACCTACTTGGCGGGCCCAAAGAGAATCAAGCTGCAATAGGCCCACAAAGGATAAATGAGGCCCGAAACAAGCGATGTTTCTTTTTTTGTTTAGGAACGATTGCTTTGTTCTTTTTGTTTCGATTGATTTTTTCATTAATTTGATTGCCCAATCTCTTCTATTTCATTAAGGAATTTTTTTGGCTTTCCTTTATGGGTCCCTTCATTTTTTTTGATTTGATTTCTCTTCACCGTATGTGCTTTTGTTTTGCTTGCTCACAACCTGGCTTAGTTTGGCGGTGATGTAATTTTAGAATCAAAGTATTTGCAAACCGCAGTATTATTATGCCTAGCGAACCAATACTTCAGCATTGGAAAAAGAGGTCCAACCCTCTTTTTTATATACTTCAAAAATAGTGTCGTTTTCTACATATTAAAGTATATAAAACTACACTTTTGACTAAAGCCAAACATCTCAAAGTATTTGATACTTCAATATTTACGAAACCAAAGTATTCTTGGAATACCTAAAAAATACAGAGCTCCCAAACCAAAGCCATGTACAATATGTTCTTATTTTTAGAAGGCATCTATAAACACATCATTTTTAGTTAGTTTTGTTAATTTTGCCCACATCAACTAGCCGTGTCTAAACTTGGGAAAAACAAAATACAAACATAATAAAGCATTAATATAACACACATAACTTAACTTAGATAGGGTTTCTAGGGCAACACAAGTTCCTACATATAACACGATACCGATAGATAATTAACCTTACATAGATGGGATAGGGTAGCTAGCTCGGGCAACACACACACACACCAAACTCACACTACATAGTAGATAGGGTAGCTAGGGCAACACCGCCATGTCTTCACCGTCGTCTTCACCTTAACCGTCGGCTTCACCGTCTTCTTCATCGCCGGCTTCAGTACTGCTCCTCCTCAAAGCCTTTCTCGCCGAGGTAGTACGGGAGGCTGTGCATGCGGTTGCAAGCGGGGAAGA
Source organism: Aegilops bicornis (assembly GCA_021605145.1). Lineage (NCBI taxonomy): Eukaryota > Viridiplantae > Streptophyta > Magnoliopsida > Poales > Poaceae > Aegilops > Aegilops bicornis. The sequence goes on along the minus strand of CM038669.1, from coordinate 510,298,153 downwards.
CGCTCTCGAAGTCGGTGAAGATGTTATAGGTGGTGAATGCGATGAACTCGCACCCACCCCAATACACCTTGCCGAGCAGGTAGTAGGCATCGAACCTATTGGTGAGGTCGACGACGAGCTCTACCACTGGAGCCTTGGCGTGGGGACGCTGCTCCGCGAGGTTGAACATGGGCGGCAAGCACGCCGGGAGGTGCTGGACGCCCGCACGGAGGAACCCTCATGCAAGCTCAGTGCTACCCCTCCAGCGTGAGAACGCCCACATGCGGAGCGATGCCTCCACGACGACATTGGTGGGGTACCGCCGTTCCGGCACGGTGGGCGGCTCTTGGAACGTCGGCCCATTATACTGCATCTGGCTCGCTTCGCTGAGTGTTTGCTTTGGCTTTTGGGGGAAGAAGAGAAGGGGGAGGCGCAGATGGATCTGTAGAAGAAGAGGCAATGAAGGGCGATTTAAATAGCCGGGGGAGATGAAGAGGGTACACGCGGAAACGGCGTCGATCGTGACTTAGTGTGTGCGTGAACCGATGCGATCGTGAATTGATGCGAGCGTGCGTGAACCAATGTGTGAACGTGAATCAATGCGAGCGTGCTCTGCGTGCTCTACGTTGGCGGCTGCCTGCCTCCCCCTTCTGCGTGCTCTGCGTTGGCGGCTGCCTGCCTCCCACAACTGAACCGATGCCTCGACATATGGACGCAAGCATGCAGCCTTCCCCTTCTGCCACCGGCACGTATGCCTACGATGCGTGAAATGGCGCTGTAGAGCGACCGTGCAACATGATGTGTGTGTGCGGCGTGCATGTCATGTCGGCAACCGTGCGGCACGGATCGATGCGTGCGTGTCGGCGTGCATGCATGCGATTAGGTCTAGGTCACTAGATGCATGTGTGGCGGCGTTCACATGCATAGCAGGCCACATCGATGCCAAAGACGGGCATGCATAGAAGGCTGCATCCATCGATAGCAGGATTTTTTAATTTGGCTCCCTTTTTAATTTATTACCAACAAAGAACGGGCCCGTCCTATGAACACAAACATGGCCCAACCAGCGAAGCCACAGCCACAGTCAACAGAGTCCAACGTGGCCCTGAAAGTGCTAGTTATCGACTAGAGGGGGGGTGAATAGGCGATTTTTATCGAAGTCTTCAAAACGTGAAAGTTTCGAATACAAACAATAGAAATGACCTAATTGATATGCAGCGGAAGATAAACTACAACAAGCAAACCATAGTCAAGTATACAATAATGTGAAAGTACAAAGACTAATAGCAGCTTGGTAGTAAGGATCAGGATGGAAGATAGTATGAAGCCAACCAACGATAGTAGTCAAGCAATGAAGTCAAACAGGTACGACAAATGTGCAATGACTTCACGAAGACAAACTCAAAGTAAAGGGAGGAGAGGATAGAACCAGTCACTTGTTGAAGATACAGATTTGTTGGACCAGTTCCGATTCTTTGTGACAACTGTACGTCTGGTTAGGGAGGCTGAGATTCAACTCAGAAGACCGCGTCTTCACCTTATTCCCCTTGAGCTAAGGACACACAGTCCTCTCCCAATCACTCTGGTAAGTCTTCAAGGTAGACTTCCGAACCTTCACAGACTTCGTTCACCGGCGATCCACAATGACTCTTGGATGCTCAGAACGCGACGCCTAACCGGCTGGAGGATACCACAGTCCTCAAGTGTAATAAGTCTTCGTGTCACTCAGACGAGAAAGACTTGATGATGCCTAACACTCTTTTGCTCTAGATGTTTGGGCTTTGTCCTCGCAAGGATTTCTCTCTCTCAAAGGCTTCGAGGTGGGTTGCTCTCAAACGACAAAAGCCGTGAACTAACTCTGAGCAGCCACCAATTTATGGTGTAGGGGGTGGGCTATTTATAGCCACAAGGCAACCCGACCTGATATGTCCGAAATGACCTCGGGTCACTAAGGAACTGACACGTGTTCCAACGATCAGATTTCAAACACACACGGCAACTTTACTTGGGCTACAAGCAAAGCTGACTCATCCAGCTCTGGATAAGATTTGCTCTCATTGTCTTCGCTCGAAGACATAGGATTTGGTTTGAGCATCACTTCAGTCATTCCGACTTTGTTCACTTGGACCCCACTTAACAGTACGGTGGTTCCTATGACTCAACAAAGAAGAAAAAGAGACAACGAAACAACATAGTCTTCGTGCTCCATAGTCTTCACTCAATGTCTTCTCATGTCATAGTCTTCAATATGAATATCTTCATATACCACCATTGTCGTCAATGTCTTCATACATTTTTAGGGGTCATCTCCGGTAGGTAAACCGAATCAATGAGGGACACTACCTGCGTTATCCTGCAATTCTTACAAACGCATTAGTCCCTCAACCAACTTTGTCGTCAATACTCCAAAACCAACTAGGGGTGGCACTAGATGCACTTACAATCTCCCCTTTTGGTGATTGATGACAAAGCGGTTGAAGTTTTCAACGGGAATAAAGTATGTGAAATTGTAAAGGATAGTGTATTGTCTTCATAAGTGGCAAAGGCTCCCCCTGAAGATGTGCATATAAGTAATTTGCTTTTGGAATGCAAATGCACATGGCAGGTTGTACTTGTGGAGATCCTCTTCAACTTATGAAGATAATTTGTCATGCATGAAATGATATAACTAGGAGAGTGACATGCATAATGAAAAATGGACATCTGCAGAATGATCTAAGTGTGGAAGTTATCATCGCACATGGAAAAGCAAATAAGTAGCAGACGACCATCGAGTTTAAGTGTTACAACTCAAAGAACGAAATGTATCAAAAGCAAGAGTTGTAAACACTAGACAAAATATAAAGCAACCGCCCATATGAACCCGCTTGAAGACTATCAAACTCATATGCTTCTCCCCCTTTTGTCAGTAATGACCAAAAAGGTTTCAAGACATAGAGCATCTACTCGTCCTCATGAGGAGTAGGTGAAGCAGCAGGGTTGTCGTTGTTGTTTGGCGGCGCAGACGAACTTGGTGCAAAGGTCGATGCATGCGTAAGGCGGTGAAGTAGCATCGTCTTCATCATCGATCACCTTGGCATTCCACGATTGCCGCGGAGGAAGAATAGTCAGAGTCTTCAAGGGATGGAGTTCGACGTAGGACAGCATTCCGTGGAGGAGTGGAGTCAAACTTGAATCTTTCAGTGAAGCCATCGTCTTGAAGATCTGCTTCAGCACTAAGCAGTGTCAAACTCTTCCATGATCGCCGATAGGTCTCGTGAGTGACAAAGGTATTCTTGGTGGCAAAATTTCGAATGTGATTTACGTCCACCAAGAGGCTTTGCATCTGTCGCTTGAGCCAAAAGTGATGCTTATCTTGTTTCTGATGCAGTGCCACAAGAAGTTCTTGGTCATTTAGGACGCGAGAGCGCTTCTTAGGCCTTTGGGAAATAGTGCTCTCAATAGCTTCAGTTGGCGCACGATGAGGCAGACGAGTGTTCCCAGCCATTGGATAGACACGAGTTACTGCTTGGACTCCTTCCATGGGCTGAGTGAAGCTTTGGTGTTCAGCATTTTGAAGACAAAGAGGCTTCTTGGCAGGCTTAGGGTATATGGCTTCAACTGACATATCAACCTCTGGTAGAAAAATCAGATGATTGCAAGCAGAGGGTTGATAGTTGATAGCAGAGTGTAGCTTGATGAGGCGCATGACCCATGGAGCATAGAATTTCAGGCCAAAAAGGTTAGATCCAGACGCAGCCAGTTGCCGGAGGAAGAATTCTTGTGTATTGAAGCTGATGCCATTAAGGATGTAAAAGACCAATGTCTTCATGGCTCCTTCAAGTTTTGCAGTTGATGAATGCCCTTTGATAGGCCATAGAGTCCGCCTGATAATGTGATATATTGTGCGAGGCAGATACTCAAGGTCATCAACAAAGAACTCCTTTGGGTATTCAGCGTCACGTGGCAGAGGCTTCATCATGCTCAACATCTGGCTCATGTTGGGTTCTGGCTTATGGAAGATGCTCTCTAGTGCATTGCGGTGGAGTTGACAATCAGGTTCGAATAGTTCTCCGGGAGTGGGTAGGCATGTAAGCTCAATGATGTCAAGAGCTTTGGCTTCATGATGAACATTTCCTGTCATCCACTCGAGAACCCATGTCTTTGTATCCCTATTGTAGCCGCGAATGTGAAGGGTAGCATAGAATTGAAGCAAAAGTTCCTCATTCCAATGTTCTTTATGCATCACAAAGTGAGAAGACCTACATCACGAAAAGCGGTCAAGTGCTTCTTCTAAGCATGGCAGTCCAAAGAATGGATTCGATGTCGAGGCGCATATGAGGGAAAATGCGCCCTTGATCATCTGTAACACAGGGAGTAATAGCTTCGCCGATGGCTCCGTAAACGATCGGATGATATTCTTGGCCTTGAGTAGGGGTTATTTGCGCTGTCAAAGAAGGTGTTGTGGCTTTTGAAGCCATTTGCGTTGAAGGACCCTGTAGAGGTGGCAGTACCTGGGAACCTTGGCAGTCTTGGCTTTGGTTTTTGGACCTGAGGCCTATGCTCAATATGATAATCAAACTGAGGACCAGAGACATTAGGCGGAGGGACCAGAACGGGCCATCTGACGGTGATTAGCTGGCCATGGTAGTATGCTTGCTCAATTGTATGGGGTCTTGGTGGCGGAACAGGAGCAGTGGCAACAACAGAGGCTTCACGCAGCACAACAGAAGCTTCAGGAGCAGTTGCAGCATTGGCTTCTGGCATATTGGTTGGTGCAGGCTCCACACTTGTTTCAGCCATGACTACGTCATTGGCTTCATTTGTGTTGGTGGTGGCAGCCTCAAGATTTTCAACCTCCACTTTATGAGCTGGAGGGTCTGGCACTGGCACGTTTACTTTAGGAACAACTTCTTCAGTAATGGGGGAAGTAGGGACACATTCTTCTTCTTGTTCGTCATCGGCTGATGCAGCCGGATTGTCTTCAGCAGTTTTGGCTTCAGACACGGAGACATTCACAGTCGGAGTGGCTTCTGGAAACACTTGACGTGCAACAGATTGGTGGTGCACTTCTCCTTCTGGAACGCTCGAAAGAGGGACTTGAGGCCTTGGTCCTTTGCGAAGCCTTTGTAATATTGGCGACGCCTTTGCAGATGGAGTTGGCTGGGCCTCATCCTCTTCTACTTGCACAGGTGGTGTGACTTGTTGTTGTCGTTGGGGAGTACTCGGGGAGTCTTGTTGTTGTGGGCGATCAGCCCATGATGCATCCTGAGCAATTGGCGTCAGAGGATGACCAATGCTGATGATTTCGCTGTTCGTGAGAACAGGCGATGATACCAAGTTGTGTTCGATCTGAGGAAGAACTTCATCATCTTCAACATTGTCATGGTGACCAATGTCTTCAGCAGCGATGGGATCAACTGCTGGAATGTCTTCAGCTTCATAAGCCGCTGTGGAAGCAGGCTCATGAACAATCATCCGTCGTTCTTGGTGTTTAGATGCAGGGCGAACCATTGAGATAGGTTCAAGAACTAAGGGCTCTATGGGAGCAGCCTGATTCTTCTTGGTTTTGCGCTTCTTCTTGGAGGGAGCAACATCAGAGGCTTCGGTGTTTTTCCTTTTTCTGGCTTCAGCCTCGGCAGCCCTCGTCTTCTTCAGTTCTGAAGCAATTGACCTGACCTTTGGCTTCGAGCCAGTCATGCTGCTTGGGAAGACTATGCGAGGTTTATCTTGCCTTGAAGGTGCAGATTGGTCAGTCGATAGCTTCTTCTTCTTTGCAGCCATTCTAGGGTCAATGCCAGGACGACCAAGAGCCTTGCGCTTCTCAGCCTCATTGTAGGCTAGCACACACTTGTCAGCCAAACTCTTCATGCGCTCATGAGAGCCTCTAGCTTCTTCGCGCTTCTTGTGAAAGGCTTCTTTGAGCTCGTGCAGCATGATCTTGAAGTTTTTGACATCTTGCACGCTGAGCTTGGCCACATGCTTCTTGAACTGAGCTTTCTCATAGTCGATCTTGTGCTTCAGTTCAACGATGCGCTGAGCAAGAGCTAGCTCAGAAGCAATCGCGCCATTGAAGGAGACGCTGAGGCCAATGGGAAGTCGCAGATCATCAAAGCTGAGATTTGGGGTGTCAAACCACTCATCAATGAAGTTATGGATGATTGCCACATCAAAGAGAGGCAAATCATTGAAGATCTCTGCTTCTTCCTTGCTCTTGATCAGTTGCTCAAGAGCATCATCTGCAAGTTCTTCATCGCTGGACAGATCAATGTCTCTTCTCGCAGAATGGCAGCAGGAGTCAATGTCTGATCAGCATTCTTGACGATTTTCTTTTTCTTCTCCGTCTTCTTGGAGATGCGTGATAGATCTTCGCATCGCATTAATCGCCTTCGGGAGGTGCGATGGCGATGGCTTCGCACGTGATGCTTTTGGAGGAGCAGCTGATTGTGAAGCCTTAGTCTTCGTTAGCTTCTGCGGCCTTGGAGGAGGAGCTGGGGCTTCATCAGTGTCAGCATCCTTATCAGAATGATCCACTTTGGCACCTTGGACCAAGATGTAAGTGATGAGGCCATCAAGGTTTGAAAAGGGGTCGATGACATTGGGTTCTGCATCACGTGAGCCGTCGGCACGGGGAGCAGAGGGACCAGGGTTGAAGTCTAATCCCAATGACTTCTTGTTTTCCTTGGCCGATGCCTTTGCATGCTGGAAGTTGCGCTTGAAGAGATTATCGTCACGACACCAAAGCAATGATGATGGGTCGGCATTTTCAGGATGTGGTCCACAGACCATACAAGGATAGAAATCTTGTGCAATAGCTTCAGCTCTGTTCTTGGGTGGAAGGCCTCGATAGAGAATATTACCCCAAGGACTTTTGATAGCATGCTTCTCAGCGTATTCCTGGGGCACGAACTTGTATTTGAACCATTGTTCAGCCCAATATCGTCGAATCCATTGGATTCGTGTCTTGCGCTGATTATAATCCTCTTCGGGATCTGTCTTGTAGAGGTCTGCGAGGTCATCAGGCAAATCTTTTGATGTTCCCCCTCGACGTTGTCTGCCACCCTTCCTTACTGATTTCTCTGCAGCCATGAACTTCAAACTGAACGGCTTCAATAGGTTCAAAGGCTTCAAAGGCTTTCGCTATCGGACAAACAGAACCGGCTTCGGGAGAGTTAATGTGTTCTTTGTAAGAATTCTGCAAGCGAATGCGGACTATGAGAACCAAGGGATTCTCCCACGGACATGTACCGTGACAAAGATTAGAGATGCGAGGGAAGGGGAAGAGGTCATATGCATTCTCAGAAGATTTTGAAGATAAATCAGTTTGAAGACATTGACCTCATGTGCGAAGACATTCACTTATATGTTGAGAGTTGGTTCCAGATTTGTATGAATCCGTGAATAAGTACAAGTGAGGAATCTAACTAGATATGAAGCTTAAGTGAATATACTAGGCAGTATGAGAGGTAGACAGAATAGATCTAACATTGTATAGGCAGAAACCAATTTTGGTAAATAGGATGAATCATTGAGGATCAAAAAGGTGGTAAAAATAGAGTTGTATTTACCACACGAAGAACTGCTAGATGGGATGAATAGGAGACCGAGCAGTTCAATCCACCGTTCCCTAACTTGGCGACGGAGGACACCTACAGCGGCGGCGGAGAGGACGATGTCCGCGGCCGGCATAAGGACCGCGTCGGAGAAGTCGCGGCAGCTAAGCGCTTCGTCACCGGCGTCGTCGAGAGCTAGCGGTGACGCTAGGGTTTTGACGAGGTGGAGAGGTGGAAGAAGGTTTTCTTTACTGCAAGGGACATGTATTTATAAGGAAGTGTGCGGCATAGCGCAATTACGCAGGTGCCCCTGGCGGTTCACATCTGAGGGGCACGTGGCAAGCATGCAACATACTCAGAGTTGTCCCACGTTCCCACGCCCGCCAGGTTTGTCGGATGGTTGTTCCGGCTTCTCCGGATTTCAAACGATAAGGATGAATCATTTAAAACAGACTTAATGTTTGTCTCTGTGTCTTCTGCTGACAAGGATGCAGAGAAGACATTCGACAGTTTCAATAGGATGCATATGATTTGGAAAGATAGAGTTTGAGATGGAAAGCATAGAGAGATTAGGGTCCGATCACATTCACTTAGTTCAAAATATTCAACAAGGAAGACATAGCTATAAGTGAATGTTGTAGAGGACAGAATAGTAGTATATATATCAGAAAGCAATCAAATCATCATAGTGAAGTAAATCATGAAGATAAGTTGAAATTCGAAGACAAACCAAATGCGAAGACATTGCAAAATTAACGCCATGAGTGAAGCACTTCAAACCAAGAAATTTGGTGGTGGCGTTACCCACCGTATAGGAAGTATTAGACCCAGACACGGCGCACAATTATCGTGGCACTCCGAAGTCAAATTCCACGTTAATGTATTTACACTCAGAATGTAAGTCTTCATTGATTGAAGATATACTTTACTTCGTGTGTTGCACATCTAAGTCATCAACATGCATAAGTGTTAGGATGTGTGCCTAATCACAGGACATTTGAGGATTCCAAGATATTTAGCTCACACCGTAACTTGCAAAACCTTTTCTCATCCAGGGGCTTTGTGAAGATATCAGCCAGTTGCTCTTCAGTGTTGACGTGAATGATGTCAATATCTTTCTTCATGACATGATCTCTGAGAAAGTGATGACGAATTTCAATGTGCTTTGTCTTCGAGTGCTGGACTGGATTGTTGGCAATCTTGATGGCGCTTTCGTTGTCGCAGAAGAGAGGTACTTGTTTCAGATTGACGCCATAGTCCTTGAGAGTTTGCTTCATCCATAGAAGCTGAGCGCAAAGAAGATCCAAAGCAGAATGTATTCAGATTCAGCAGCTTGAGAGTGATACATAGTTTTGCTTCTTTGAAGACCAACAGACAAGTGATCGTCCCGTAAAGTGACATGTGCCTGATGTAGACTTGCGATCCACCTTGTCACCAAAGCATAATCAGCATCCGAGAATCCAACCAGATCAAATTTTGAGCCCTTTGGATGCCATAATCCGAGTGTTGGGGTGTAAGCCAAATATCGAAGAATTCGCTTCACAGCTAAGTGATGCGATTCCTTTGGTGCCGCTTGGAATCGAGCACACATGCAAACACTAAGCATAATATCTGGCCTAGATACACATAGGTAAAGTAAAGAACCAATCATGGAGCGGTATACCTTTTGATCGAACTCTTTACCATTGTCGTCGGGACCCGGATGGTGTTTGGTAGCATTGGCATCGTGTAACCTTTGCAATCTTGCATTCCAAACTTCTTCGCATAGCCTTCTTTGAGATATTTTTCTTGAGATATGAAGATGCCATTCCTTTCTTGTGAATTTGAAGACCAAGGAAGAATTTCAGCTCACCCATCATGGACATCCGATATTGCTCTTGCATCATGTATCCAAACTCATCACTATACTTCCGGTTGGTGCGGTAGAAGATAATGTCATCCACATATATTTGGCACACAAACAGTTCACCATCATATGTCTTCGTGAAGAGTGTGGGATCGAGGGATCCAGGTTTGAAGCCTTTGCTCTTCAGGAAGTCTTTGATCGTACCATACCAAGCGCGAGGAGCTTGTTTGAGGCCATACAGTGCTTTGTTTAGCTTGTACACCATATCAGGATGTTTTGGATCTTCAAAGCCAGGTGGTTGAGCAACGTACACTTCTTCTTCAATCTTGCCGTTGAGGAATGCGCTCTTCACATCCATTTGATATAGTAAGATGTTGTGGTGGTTAGCATAGGCTAGCAGTATGCGAATAGCTTCAAGCCTAGCCACAGGAGCAAATGTTTCATCGAAGTCAATTCCTTCAACTTGAGTTTATCCTTGAGCCACAAGACGTGCTTTGTTTCTGACGACTTGACCATGCTCATCTTGCTTGTTTCGATATATCCATTTTGTGCCAATAATGTTATGCTTGCGAGGGTCAGGACGCTTGGCTAGTTGCCAAACATTGTTCAGCTTGAACTGTTGAAGTTCTTCTTGCATAGCTTGAATCCATTTAGGTTCCATAAAGGCTTCAGCAACTTTCTTGGGTTGTGATATTGACACAAACGACTAAGTTCCCATAGAAATTTGCTAACTGTGTTGCTCTTGAGCGAGTAAGTGGACCAGGTGCATTTATGCTATAAATTATCTTCTCAATTTGTACTTCATTTGCAACACGAGGATGAACTGGACGAAGACCTTGCTCTTGCAGTTCATTGTCATCATTGGGAGGATTGTCTTCGGTCTGAGCATTGTCTTCAGGTTGGTTTGGTGCAGAAATGATAAGTTCCTCTTCAGGCTGTGCTACAGAAGGCATGATTTCACCAGTTCCCATTAGCTTGATAGATTCGCTAGGCGGAGCTTCATCTAGTGTACTTGGCAGGAGCTCTCTTTGTGAACCATTGGTTTCATCAAATCGCACATCCACAGTTTCAACGATTTTGTAGAGATAGAGGTTGAAGACTCTGTAAGAGTGTGAGTCCTTTCCGTAACAGAGCATGAAGCCTTCGTGAGCTTTAGGTGCAAATTTTGACTTGTGATGGGGATCCTTGATCCAGCACCTAGCACCAAATACTCTGAAGTAGCTGACATTTGGCTTCTTGCCAGTAAGGAGCTCATAGGATGTTTTGCTCAAGCTTATGGATGTAAACACGATTGATGATGTGACATGTGTTTCAATAGCTTCAGCCGTAACTTTCTTGGTGTCTTGTACTCGTCGAGCATTGTTCGAGCCATCTCAATGAGGGTTGTTCTTGCGCTCAACAATGCCATTTTGCCGAGGTGTGTATGGAGCAGAAAACTCATGAGTGATTCCCATTGTATCCAGATAAAGATCAAGCCGGTGTTCTTGAACTTCGGTGCCGTTGTCACTTCGATATGCTTGATCTTGACGCCATAATTGTTCATGGCTCGATTGGCGAAGCGTCTGAAGACATCTTGCACTTCAGTCTTGTAGAGAATTATGTGCACCCATGTATATCTTGAGTAGTCTTCAACAATGACGAAGCCATAGAGACAAGCTGTTGTTGTGAGGGTAGAGTAGTGAGTAGGGCCAAATAAGTCCATGTGTAACATTTCGAAGGGTTGAGATGTCGTCATGATTGTCTTCGAGGGTGCTTTGCCCTAGTCATCTTTCCAGCCTTCGCAGCACCACACAAATGATCCTTCTTGAACTTGACACCCTCGATGCCTATGACATGCTTCTTCTTGATGAGTGTGTGTAAGTTCCTCCCGCCAAAGATGCCCGACCTCCGATGCGAGAGCCAAAGATTCTCAAGCTTTTGCAAGAAGACATACGGCAAGTCAGGACCTCCGAGAAATCTACCATGTATAGATCATCTTTCCGATACCCTTCAAAGACTAGAGACTTGCCAGATTCCATTAGTACAAGGCAACGATATTTTCCGAATAGCACAATCATGTTCAAGTCACAAAGCATTGAGACAGACATTGAGTTGAACCCAAGGGATTCAACAAGCATCACTTTATCCATGTGTTGATCCTTTGAGATTGCAACTCTACCTAGACCCAATACCTTGCTTTTACCAAAGGTCAAGACCAAATGTGATGTGACTCTTGTCTGATGGACGTAAGGTTGAGTCCATGAGAAGACTTCGATCACCAGTCATATGATTAGTGCATCCGATGTCCATAATCCATTCTGAAGCATGAGGTGTCATACCCTACAGTGCAGTTAGGAGGATAGGCTTCACAAAGTGTGTTGTGAAGCATAAACATTTGACGCACACAAGGATTATCACAGCTTTGATAAAGGTTAGAACTCATAGTATGACTGGTAAGCGATTCATATGTGAAATACATAGTAAGACCATTTTATCATGCGTCCCTTAATGTGTTTTAGGTCCCCAGCAATAGTATCGGACGCCTTTTGATAGCAGGCTGGAGACCTTATTCTGCAAAAGAAAGTTAATTCTTCTTCACCACCCACATCTTCAGGGGTGGCTTAGAAGCAATGAGTCTAAGTGCAGCATCTGAGAACTTCGGCTTTGGAGCCCTAGCAAATAGCCTTGCAGGAGATGAATGATACTCATATGAATAAGCAGAAAAGTTCTTAGTTCTATGAACATAGCAGTTTGAAGACACACGCTCATATTCATAAGTTTGAGTACGATTTTCCTGCAAACCATTGGCGTTAGGGTGACTCAGGTGAGTCTTGTATTTGTATGAAGCCTTTGGACCATATGACGCCTTAGGTCTGGGGTTTGTCTGCTTCCCTGGTGGTGTCATGATTACATTCACTGGAAGATTCTCAAGACAACTTTTGGGAACCCAGATCTTCTTCATAGGTGGTCCATTCCTGCAGTTAGTACCAATATACCTGGCAAACACTTCACCATTCTGATTTTTGAACAGTTTATAGTTTGCATCAAAGGATTCATCAATTATAATAGGATTAGCACAGGTAAAGCCAGATAAGGTGGATGGATCCACTGAAGGTTCCTTTGCAGCAACCCATGTGGTTTTGGGACACCGCTGGGCTTCCAAAGACGTAACCATCAACATTCATTTTCCTCTCGAACCCAACACCCTCTTTCCTAGGGTTTCGGTTCAGAATCTGCTTTTTGAGGACATCGCAAAGTGTCTGATGTCCTTTCAGACTTTTATACATCCCTGTTTCAAGCAATGTCTTCAACCTAGCATTTTCATCAGCGATAGTAGTGGTATCCTCCGTAGAGGGGTTAGTTTCCACATCAGTAGTTGAAGACAATGTAACAGTAGCAGCAGTGGAACATTGAGCAATAGAGGTAGCGTTATCACGCTCAATGCATTTTAGACACGGTGGATCAAATCCATCCTGAGCGGAACTAATCTGTTGAGCGTGAAGTGACTCATTCTCCTTTTGAAGATCTTCATGAGCCGCTTTCAATCTCTCAAGCTCTTGCTTCCTTTGAAGATAATCATAGGAGAGCTTTTCATAAGTGGTTGAGAGCGTCTCATGAAGACTTTCAAGTTTTTGGTACTTAGCATGAAGATTTTTTATGTCTTCAACTAAGGACTGTGAACGTGCCATTTCCGCATCCAATAGGTCATCGCTTTTGTCTAACAGTTTTTGAGTATGTTCCATAGCCTTTTGTTGTTCAGTTGCAATTTTAGCAAGTGTTTTGTAGCTGGGTTTGGATTCACAATCAGAGTCATCTTCACTTGACGTTTGAAAGTAAGCATCACGTGATTTTACCTTGGCACCACGTGCCATGAAGCGATAGGGTGGGAGCAGGATCGTCCTTGTCATCGCCTTGACGTTGGTGTGGAAGTCATTGTCTTGATGTTGAAGATGGACTTGGCAACATAGGTTGTGGCTAGAGCGGACTTGCAACCCTGTGGTCGGACTCCTCTTGATTCCACCTCCGCCTCCTCAGAAGCAGACTCCTCCTCTGAATCCATTTCCTTGCCAACAAAAGCACGAGCCTTGCCAGATGAGCTCTTCTTATGAGATGAAGACCTTGATGAGGACTTGGAAGAGGACTTTGAAGATTTCTTCTTCTTGTTGTCATCAGAATCATATTCCTTGCTCTTCTTCTTCTTCTTCTCATTGTCCCACTGTGGACACTCAGAGATATAGTGTCCAGGTTTCTTGCACTTGTGACATGTTCTCTTATTGTTGTCATGAGTGGAAGCTTCATCATTTCTTGAGCTAGATCGTGAAGACTTTCTGAAGCCCTTCTTCTTGGTGAACTTCTGGAACTTCTTCACAAGCATAGCAAGTTCCTTTCCAATGTCATCGGGATCATCAGAACCGCAGTCAGATTCTTCTTCAGATGAGGAAACAACTTTTGCCTTCAAAGCGCGAGTTTAGCCATAGTTGGGACCATAGATGTCTCTTTTCTCAGAAAGCTGGAACTCATGTATGTTGAGCCTCTCAAGTATATCAGACGGATCGAGTGTCTTGAAGTCAGGGCGTTCTTGTATCATGAGGGCAAGGGTGTCAAAGGAGCTGTCAAGAGATCTCAGTAGAGTCTTGACGATTTCATGCTTGGTAATCTCAGTGGCGCCGAGAGCCTGAAGCTCATTTGTGATGTCGGTGAGGCGATCAAACGTGAGTTGGACATTTTCATTGTCGTTTCTCTTGAAGCGGTTGAAGAGGTTGCGACGAATACTGATCATTTGGTCTCTCTGGGTTGAGACGCCTTCGTTGACCTTGGATAGCCAGTCCCAGACTAGCTTTGACATTTCCAAAGCACTCACACGGCCATACTGTCCTTTGGTCAGATGACCACAGATGATGTTCTTTGCAGTAGAGTCCAGTTGAATGAACTTCTTGACATCGCTAGGGTGACACCTTCACCAGTTTTGGGAACGCCGTTCTTGACGACATACCAGAGGTCGACATCAATGGCTTCAAGATGCATGCGCATCTTATTCTTCCAGTGGGATATTCAGTTCCATCGAACACGGGGCAAGCAGCGGAGACTTTGATTATCCCTACAGTCGACATAGCTAAACTCTAGGTGGTTAAACCGAATCACACAGAACAAGGGAGTACCTTGCTCTGATACCAATTGAAAGTGCTAGTTATCGACTAGAGGGGGGTGAATAGGTGATTTTTATCAAAGTCTTCAAAACGTGGAAGTTTCAAAGACAAACAATAGAAATTACCTAATTGATATGCAGCGGAAGATAAACTACAGCAAGCAAACCATAGTCAAGTATGCAATAATATGAAAGTACAAAGACTAATAGCAGCTTGGTAGTAAGGATCAGGATGGAAGATAGTATGAAGCCAACCAACGATAGTAGTCAAGCAATGAAGTCAAACAGGTACGACAAATAGGCAATGACTTCACGAAGACAAACTCAAAGTAAAGGGAGGGAGAGGATAGAACCAGTCACTTTTTGAGGACACAGGATTTGTTGGACCAGTTCCGATTCTTTGTGAGAACTCGTCACGGTTAGGGAGGCTGAGATTCAACTCGAAGACCGCGTCTTCACCTTATTCCTCTTGAGCTAAGGACACAGTCCTCGCCCAATCACTCTGGTAAGTCTTCAAGGTAGACTTCCGAACCTTCACAGACTTCGTTCACCAGCGATCCACAATGACTCTTGGATGCTCAGAACGCGACGCCTAACCGGCTGGAGGATACACAATGCTCAAGTGTAGTAAGTCTTCAGGTCACTCAGACAGAAAGACTTCAGTGATGCCTAACACTCTTTTTCTCTAGGTGTTTGGGCTTTGTCCTGGCAAGGATTTCTCTCTCTTAAAGGCTTCGAGGTGGGTTGCTCTCAAACGACAAAAGCCGTGAACTAACTCTGAGCAGCCACCAATTTCTGGTGTAGGGGGTGGGCTATTTATAGCCACAAGGCAACCCGACCTGATATGTCCAAAATGACCCTCGGTCACTAAGGAACTGACACGTGTTCCAACGGTCAGATTTCAAACACACACGGCAACTTTACTTGGGCTACAAGCAAAGCTGACTCATCAAGCTCTGGATAAGATTTGCTCTCATTGTCTTTGCTCGAAGACATAGGATTTGGTTTGAGCATCACTTCAGTCATTCCGACTTTGTTCACTTGGACCCCACTTAACAGTACGGTGGTTCCTATGACTCAACAAAAAAGAAAAAGAGACAACAAAACAACACAGTCTTCGCGCTCCATAGTCTTCACTCAATGTCTTCTCATGTCATAGTCTTCAATATGAATATCTTCATATACCACCATTGTCGTCAATGTCTTCATACATTTTTAGGGGTCATCTCCGGTAGGTAAACCGAATCAATGAGGGACACTACCTGCGTTATCCTGCAATTCTTACAAACGCATTAGTCCCTCAACCAACTTTGTCGTCAGTACTCCAAAACCAACTAGGGGTGGCACTAGATGCACTTAGAGGCCCCATAAGTCTGTTAACGGCCAAGACGGCAAACGTCTACTATGAACATTTGTGAGAGTTTCAGCTAAGAGAGTGGGGAAAAGTGAGCAAAAGTTTGGAGCGTGGGGAAAACTGAGCACAACTAAGGAATTGGGGGCACAGATGGAATAAGCCCTTTAAAATTTTACCTCCTGTGCGGTCGTTTATAAAATCCGAGAGTTGGCCAGTCGTCAGCTTCTGCCCCCATGTAGCTAGTACAGGGGTGTTCGGGATAAATCTAGACACTCTTTACCCAAATTTTTGGTCCTTTAAGGAGGTGTTTAGCGCAACGAACAAGGCAATCGGACTATACAGCTTTATCACCCTCACTTAGCCATAGGAGTTCTATAATTTTAAATGTTGGTGTAGCCTCTGGTATTCGGAAGGCTGAAGTTGGGGCGCTATACACGCCTAATCGGATAAAGACTGATTCCTCGCATAAAGCGGAAAAAATCTCTAATTATTTGAAAACCTCTTGAACAGCTGACCAGCTCTCACTGCATCATGACAGTCAGTTTTCGGCTTTCTCTACTGAGGTGCTCGTCTGGAAGAACCGAGACACCATTGCAGTAGTTCTCCATTTACTACCCTAGCCGATATAGAGGAACGTAAGGTTAGCAAGCACAGGAGCTGGGCAACCCAACTATTGACCAAAGACATTATTCAGAGACGATGCATATAATGTTATAATTTCGGGGTGCCGAACTGTACTGTAAAGGTGTTCGGACTTTCTAGCCGTGTTATGGGGTACAATGAAGCCCCTAGCTAATTAAGGCGTACCAGAATGTACGGGTGCAATTGAAAATGAATAGACAAGGAAAAAAATTAGGTAATAAGCAAACACTGCCAATTATTTTTCATTGTAATTTGATTAATACGTCAAGGCGTATGTGTACAAGTAGTGCAATAAGCAAGTAAGGCTATTTAACATGCCATGACCAAGAGCAAGCTGCGGGTATTTAAAACAGGTATGATGATCATTATCATAGACCACTTGGGTATTCCCTTTTACGTCCGAGCGCTTAGCTTTCTTGGCGTATCCGTCCCGCTACGGGTCCGATGAGCAGGTTTATCAGAAAAGGCCTCGAGAAGAGAAAAAACTTGAAAGAAAGATAAAAAGAGAGCCGCATTGTGGACCGCGGTCTAGCTGTGCCTCCGTCCATGCCCATGGTATTTTAAGTGTGTAGTTGTGTATGACGGCACTAATTTCACCGCTGTATTGGGGTTGGGATGAAGGCCGGATTGCTAGCTGAGCTCTGGACGAGCCGGATGGTCCTGCTGCAGAGTAGCTCGGACCCGCTTGACGGTGTCCGGGGGCTTTATTGCCGAATTGAGGTTTTGCCTAAGAGGGATATTCTGTACTTCTGCTGCAAGGGCCGCGATGTGCTCCTCAGTATGGAGGGAGTGCTCCGTATTTCCATTGACTGTTATAACACCGCGAGGTTCGGGCATCTTGAGCTTAAGGTAGGCATAGTGCGGCACTGCATTGAAACGAGCAAATGCGTTTCATCCAAGCAGTGCATGATAACCACTGCGGAAGGGGACGATATCGAAGAGTACTTCTTCGCTTCGGAAATTATCCGGAGATCCAAAGACCACTTCCAGTGTGATTCAGCCCGTACAGCAGGCCTCTACACCTGGTATGACACCTTTAAAGGTGGTTTTTGTGGGCTTGATCCTTGAGGGATCAATACCCATTTTGTGCACTGTATCCTGATAGAGCAGGTTCAGGCTGCTACCATCATCCATGAGGACGCGTGTGAGGTGGAATCTGTCAATGATAGGGTCTAGCACCAGTGCGGCTGAACCGCCATGACGGATACTAGTCGGATGGTCCCTTCGATCGAAAGTGGTTGAACAGGAGGACCACGGGTTGTATTTTGGGGCGACTGGCTCCATCGCGTAGACGTCCCTTAGTGCGCGCTTCCGCTCCCTTTTGGGGATATGGGTAGCGTATATCATATTCACCGTTTTAACTTGGGGAGGAAACTTCTTCTGTCCCCATGTGTTCGGTGGTCGGGGTTCCTCGTCATCGTCGCTTTGCCATCCCTTTTCCTTATTTTCGGCATTTAATTTGCTGGACTATTTAAAGACCCAACATTCTCTGTTGGTATGATTGGCTGGTTTATCAGGGGTGCCGTGGATTTGACATGGACGATCGAGTATGCAGTCCAGACTTGACGGGCCCGGGTTATTTCTCTTAAATGGCTTTTTCCACTGACCGGACTTGGAGCCACTGAATCCGGCATTAACGGCCGTGTCTTCGGCATTATCGCCATTATTTCGACGCTTGTGTCTGTTGCGTCAGGGCTTGCCATTGCTATCTCTCGCTTCAGAAGTGCCAGGTTTACTTGAGGTGCTGTTGCTATGAGTTAGCCAGCTATCCTCGCCTGCACAAAAGCCAGTTGTCAAGGAATGCATCTTCCAGGTTCTCCCAACTGCCAATGGAGTTTTCAGGCAGGCTGTTCAACCAGTGCCTAGCTGGTCCCTTGAGTTTTAGCGGGAGATACTTGATGGCATGGAGGTCATCGCTGCGGGCCATATGTATATGGAGAAGGAAGTCCTCGATCCATACCACGGGATCTATTGTTCCATCAAATGATTCAATGTTTACGGGTTTAAACCCTTCTAGGAATTCATGCTCCATAACTTCATCAGTGAAGCAGAGGGGGTGTGCGTCACCTCTGTGTCGGGCTATGTCAGGACGCAGCTCGGATGGAGCCGGTCTGCGGTATTCAGCCCGGACAAGTTTGTGCTTGTTATATCCGGCTTAGTGGCCGTTGTTGCATGTTGGTGCGCACCCCCGCGATCCATAGATCGATCTGGTTTGTCCTGCTCTCTTTTCCAAATCGTACCGCAGGTCATGTGTGTATCCCCGAGCTGTTGTGTTTCTATTTGTTCGGCGAGGCAGTGTTGGTTGGTGCTCGAGCTGAATTGTCGTTTTATCTCGGCCACGCGGTGGTCGTTCAGCCGCATTATGTGTTGGTAGTGCCAGCTCCAACGCCTCGTCATCAAATTGAGGTAGCAATTTATGCTTCGGGTAACTTTTTGTTGGGCGCTCGAGTCCGTATTCCTCGGCTTCCAGGACCTCAGTCCATCTATCATTGAGCAGATCTTGATCAGCTCGAAGCTGCTGCTACTTCTTCTTCAGGCTCTTTGCCATGGCTATAAGCCAGCGCTTAAAGTGCTCCTGCTCAACGGGATCCTCTGGCATGATAAATTCTTCGTCATCGAGGCTAACCTCATCCTCGGAGAGAGGCATGTAGTTGCTATCCTCCGAGTCGTCGTTCACGACCTGTTCATCGGGGTTGGCTCGCCCATCTTCCCGTTCAGTCTGTTCGAAACTTGGCTTGGCGGGGTCTTCGTTGTCTTCGGCATCGTCCGGAGTGTTGTTCACTCTTGTGTCGGTATCGCTATTTTTACCATGGTGTGATTTAGGGCGGCGCCGCTGACGTCGGTGCTTAGACTGCTTCTCAGGAAGTTTATCCTCGACTGGATCTTTTATGTCATCGCCATTGTCTTCTTTGGGTGTATCCACCATGTATATATCGTATGAGGAGGTGGTTGTCCAGTGCCCTGTGGGCGGTGGTTCCTGTTCTTCTCCGGCATCATCGTCCATACCGTCGATGTCTTCGGAGTCGAAATCAAGCATGTCGGTCAAATTGTCGATAGTTGCTATCAAGTGGGTGGTGGGTGCGTAACGAAATTCCTCGTGGTCCGCTTCCCACTCAAGCCGAACATAGTTCGGCCAAGAGTCTCCTGACAAGGAGAGAGACTTTAACGAGTTTAACACATCGCCTAAGGGTGAGTGTTGGAAGATGTCCGCGGAGCTGAACTCTAAGATCGGTGCCTGGTCGACGGGTGCGGATACACGCGGTTCAGAGCCTATGGTCGGAGACAAGTCCGAGGTTCCGATGACATAGGCCTCGTTGGAGGTCAGATCTGTGTTCGGCTCTAGCGCCGCTGAGTCCGCGGCTTCCGTGGCGAGGTTGAGCCTCCCGTCCCCGGATGACGCGCTCTGCTCTGGATCTAAAGCCGGTCTGATTCTGAGCACAATCTCCTGCACGGTCGACGGCAGACCTAGGTCATATTCATCATGGCGGCAGGGCGCGGCTGTCATGGGCTCGAATCCGTCGAAGATCAAGTCTCCGCGGATGTCGGCGGTGTAGTTCAAGCTTCCAAACCTGACGTGATTGCCACACTACAAAAAAATACACTTCCGTGATGATACGTGTTTGTCACAGTAGGTCGCGTTTTTTGTCATGCATGTACATCCATGACGATTTTATGGCAGAATCAAGATAGTCATACATGTGCTGTCGTAGAAGTGTTCCATGACATTACCAAAATTATCATCACGGAAGTGTCCACTTCCATGACGATAAATCGCCGTCACATAAGTGCTTTCGTCAAGGGTAACCGACACGTGGCATCCACCGTAACGGAACACCGTTAAGCTATCGGGTCCAGTTTTGGATCCGATAACCCGTTAACAGCCTGGACCAATGGGGAGTTTCCACGTGTAAAATCATCATTGGCCGCAGGAAACACGTGTTGCCTCACCGTTGGGACAGATGTCATCCACTCATTGGACAGGAGATGCCTATGATAGGCCGACACGTGGCATGGCCCAATAGTGGCCCATTCCGGTGAAAAAGGTCGGCCCAGTAAAAATTAGCAGGCCGGACCATATAAGGCCTACTTGTGAGGTACATTTAAGCCCGCGGCCCATATGAGATGTGCCAATTCGGCCTGTCAATGGCCCGTTAAAGATTTGACACCATTGCAGCCCATCGTCAGTTCGAGCCCGTTAACAGCCTGCTATATATTTGGGCTCAATATCGGCCCGATGATATTTCGACTCGTTAACGGCCCATTCAATGGATGGGCCAATTTTCAGGATGTACATCTTTCGGCCTTTTAGCGACCCATTTAAATGTTGGGCTAATTTCCGGCCTGGTGTGTCTTTCAGCCTGTTGACGACCCATAAATCTGATGGGCCATTCGTAGTCGGACCTGAGTTTCGGCCTTTTAGCGGCCCATTTAAGTGTTGGGCCAATTTAGGCCGGTGTCACTTTCACTGTTGACGACCCATAAATCGGTTGGGCCATTTGTAGTCGGACTGAAGTTTTGGCCTTTTAGCGACCCATTTAAGTGTTGGGCCAATTCCCAACCATGTGTGCCTTTCGGCCTATTAACGGACCATAAATGAGTTGGGCCATTTGTAGTCGGACCTTAGTTTTGGCCTTTTAACAACCCAAGCCCTTCATGGTCCAATACCAGCCCGGTTTCTCTTTCGGCCTGCTAAAGGCCCACAACACAGTTGGGCCATTTACAATACGACCTGACTTTCGGCCTCTTAGCAGCCCATTCTCTTCATGGTCCAGTACAAGCCCGATGTCTCTTTCGGCCTGCTAAAGGCCTACAGTATAGTTGGGCCATATGTAGCCCAAACTTAGTAACGGCCTGTTAACGGCCCGTGAAATAAATTGGGCCCACCTGTTGCCCGCTTTGATGTCGGCCTGTTAACGACCCGGGAGGTAAGAGGGTCGACCATTAACTTTTGGCCGACCCATTAACTTGATGGGCCCACTAAAGTTCGTACATGTCTTTAGGCCAAATTAGATAATTTGAGCCCATTACGACGAGCAATTATGCACAGGACCAAAACTGATCAAGCAAAGGTTCGGCATACAGGGAATAACGTTGCACATCCAGCATATATTACATGAAATTTCATCCACTGGGCAATGAAAGATTGATGCTAGTGCAAATAAATGAGCAGAACCTAACCATCTACAATGTCACAATCTGCAACCTCAGCACAGATGACGCCCATAAGCATGTGGGCAAGTTCTTGCTGCTTTGCTACACTGTCTCTGAAAACATTGATCAGTTGTTGTGTCGCACAACTCTGCACCTCTGATTCATCCTTCATTTCCATCATTGCTTCAGCCATTAATTGGTTCACAAACATACATTTATTCCATTGCATTCGAGACAAAGGATACTGAACAGATTCAGATGGCGATTTTGGCAGACTTGTATTATTGATAGTGGAGAGTGTCTCGACCACTGCATCATAACATAAATTAGGATGGGAGCCAAACAGATTATTCATGAGTTATTTCCATATTTCCTGTCCTAGTTTTACTAGAAATAAACATTGGGGTTGCCTTCTTTGTTTTCGAGTTTGTCTTCTTATCTTCAACATTTCGCACAAAATTAACACACTAGCATTGCTACCATTGCCCAAGTCAGATAATAGGAAAGCAACATTGACACAATGAACATTTGGGCAACTAGCCTACACCAAATTAACACAATATGGGACAACTATCATCAGCCAGGTAAGGTAATACGAAAGCAACATTGACACAATGAATGAATTGGAAACCAGAGAAGCACTACAATTCAGTAATGTGCATGATATGAGATAGTACACTCATGTAGCTCAGTATGCAAAACTACCAGGCAGTTTTCCTTACAAAAAACAACATTGGCGCCTTTAACATTTTGCTACAACTAATTTTAGATCAGATAAAGGTTAGATTCACGCTGATTAACAAAATACATGCTAATGTAAAAATATAGTGATATACAACAGGTACTTGCATCAGCATTGGAGCACAGAGAACTCCCGCAAGATATTTTCCTCGAATACGATCCCAATGGAGGAAGTCCTCTATCGTTTAACCTTATTTTCTAAGAGATGGGTAAGAAACATGTAGAAAATATGATCAGAATGCTATAAAATTTCATGATGCGAGGATACGCACACGCTTCTTAGAATGGAGTTGACATTCTTTTGTTAGACTGGAGTGGACTAGTTCGTTGTACCGGAATCGCTTATTATCAATGGGGGTTGGGTTTCTCCGTCTTTGGAGCAGTATCTATGAAAATGGAGTTGGTTTATTATCTCCTGGCATTTGGATCTTTTGCAAAGACCTGGTTTGTAACCCTTCAGATTCTAACATAGTCGTCTTCCCCTTGCATGCCTTATATAGAAGAATGGTGATTCAGTTATAAAACATGCTATATCAAAGACGGAATAGGTACTGAAGAATAGAAAGGCATGACATATTGACATGTATTCCCTCCATCCGGAAATAAATGGATGGGTCTAGGCGTATTTCAGTTCTAGATACATCCAGTTTTATCCATTTCTGTGACATGTAATCCGGACGGAGGGAGTATGATGTAAGAGCTAGGGATACGACAGGACAACACAGTAAAAAAACACTGAAAAACCCACTGCAGAACCAAAGTATTCAAACCCACTAATATGAGATAGTACACTCATGCAGCTCAGGATGCAAAACTACCAGATAGTTTTCCTTACAAAAATCAACATTGTGGCCTTTAATCATACATTTTGCTACAACTAAATTTAGATCAGATAAAGGTTGGATTCATGCCGATTAACGAAATACATGTTGATGTAAAAACATAGTGATATACAACAGGTACTTACATCTACATTGGAGCACAGAGAATTCCTGCAAGAATCTTTCCTCATAAACGATACCATTGCAGAAATTCTTCTATCTGTTAAGCTTATTTTCTAAAAGAGAGATGGGTAAGAAACATGTCGAAAATATGATCAGCATGCTATAAAATTTCATGATGCAAGGATACGCACACGCTTCTTAGAATGGAGTTGACATGTTTTTGGCCGGAATTTGGAGCGGACTAGTTCTTTGGCACCTTGGAATCGCTTATTATCGTAGGGAGTTGGGTTTCTCTGTCTTTGGAGCGGTATCTATAAAAGCGGAGTTGGTTTATTATCTCTGGCGTTTGGATCTTTTGCAAAGGCCTTGTTTGTAACCCTTGATTCTAACATAATCGTCTTCCTCTTGCATGCCTTGTATAGAAGAATGGTGCTTTAATTATAAAACATGCGGCAATGAGAGAGATGGAATAGGTCTTGAACAATAGAAAGGCATGACATATTGACATGTATTCCCTCCATCCGAAAAAAAATGGATGGGTCTAGGCGTATTTCAGTTCTAGATACATCCTCTTTTATCCATTTCGGCAACATGTAATCCGGACGGAGGGAGTATGGTGTATGAGCTAGGGATACGACAGGAAAACACAGTAAAAAAATACTAGTTGAATGTAAAACTGTATGCTAGCAGAATACGTACAGAAAAAACTAAGGCAACATACACGTGTATGATTGGGAAACTAAGATAGCATTGCAGCGAGCACTAGAACAGCACTTCAATGTAAAAAAAACATGGTATGGTAGCGGATGAAGTACATACTGATGAATAACAATGCATAAGATATTCAGAAGCATGATGTCCAAATTAAGCAGATGGCATTGCGATAGAGTGGAATGACGGTACTTGAATTTGAAAACATCTTATCATGAATGGAATAGGTACTGAAAAACAGGAAGGCATGACATATTTAAATGCATGATCAACATGCTAAGCACATGGCATTGCAACAGAGTAGATACACTCCAGGACATTATATGCATGTTTGTACCCATATCACAGGCCAAGTTCGAGCAAGGACCTTGTGGGGTGAAGAGGATTCATCATCTTTCTGCAAGTCTTCTGAAGAACTGCCTTTACATGTTCCATCATATTGGGTATCATTGACATCAAGTTTATTGGCCTTTACATTGCTCCGTGAGGTTCTTGTGGATATATGATGATGTGTGCAATTATATCTGACATGCATGGAAGACAACTAGTAGTTAGATTTATGTAATGAGTACTTGTAGGAGACGACATAAATAGTAGGACCGGGGTTAACTAGCAGCAACATGTCTCATAAACTAAAGGGAGAACACAGATGAAAGCTACGGAATATGTATCATTTGTACTCAAGATTAACTAGATGGCACACAAAAGTATTAAAGAACAACATAGGTAATACAAGAAGTGGTATAATACTATAATCACCGACTGTGGGATAGCATTGGGCGATGGATGATAACTATGGAACAGCGTTACCTAAAGAACAAGTATCTTAGCTGAACTATGGAACAACGTTAACTCTGAACAAGACCCGTAAGAGATCACATGAATGTACAATGAAATGTGATGATCTATTTTCCATGCTTAGATGAATAACAAAGCCATAAATGTTGCACACAAGTAAGATGAGGGTACAACCTATCCGGGTTGCCATCCATAGGAGTGAGCATCATGTGCTGACTTGTCGATGGCCCTGTAGTTGTTGTGGTTGTCCATGTCGGGCATGCGCATTCGATGCAGGGAACTGTTGAGTGGGGACTATAGCTCCCTTCTGGTGTATGCTTTCGTGTGTCTGAAGATGCAGATAACGCATAATGTTAAGAACGACATATCTCTTTGATCTGAAGAAATACACTAAGAGATCAACAGCAAGGTACGAGAGTGGTCACACGTCTATTGACTGAAGACTAAATTGAGGTCACACGATTTTATTTTATTTTGGTACTGTTCGATCTACGCCAGATGGCTTGATGGCCGTCTTGTGCCTCCCGGCTGACACTGTTCGGAATCTTCCCTGAAGAGCTAGCGACCAACGGCAGAGCAGCCTGCCTCCGCCGTCCGTGGCCCCGGCCAAAACCCCGCTCCCGCCCCACCGCCAAGACTGTCGTGGTTGCGCCTCCCCGGCCAATCCACAAAGACTCCCGTCATCCAGATCCGTGGCGGCAAGCATTTCAACCCACGCAACTCTAAAAGATAGCCATCTAAGCGCTACTTCCGCAGCGAACTTGCGGCCCCACACCCTTATATTAGACACCAGCCAACCGGCAGCCTGGGAGCTCCGCCGCCTCGAAGGGTGTTGCTTCCCATTGGGAATCGATTGGCCCAGAATAAAAATTCAGACAACTGACGCCTAAATAAAGTGATTTGAGATGAGGGTGCGACCTATCTGGCGGCATGGTGAAGTAGGCAGGTCCAGCTGCCGAGTTGGTGAGGCCGGCGCGGTTGCGGTGGCGACCGGCGGCAAGGAAAGAGCGATGTCGCGACGGTCGACGGCTAAGGGGAAAGCAGCGCCAGGACTCTGGACGGATCCGAAGTTGGAGCCGCTCCGGCGCCATGAACAGCGGCGGGGGTGAATCGGCTCCGGTATGGTTCACGCGGCCGTCATCGAGGAAGCACCAGCAGCACGGAGTAAGAGGCACACGGCCCAGTGCACGACGGCAAATGGACAATGTCTCCGGCATTAGGGAGGAGGGCGACTGTGAAATTGGTGCAGTGGGGGCGCCATGGAGGTGGGGCTGAGGTTTCGCGGCTCAGGAGAAGGGAGCTTCCCGGGGAGAAGGTGATTTGGCGCCCACGAGGTATGAATGGGGGCGGGGGGGGGGGAATTGGGAGGGGAGTGGAACCATGTCTTACGGACGCATTTGTCTGAAATGTGAGGGGAGTTCTGATTCTACCGTTGCCTATAGGCTTCTCGGCTCAGTCTGTCTTGAGGGTCGGGGATAGTAGAGTAACTTTGCTTCTCCCCAAATAGTGGTAGTGCGATTTCAAGTAGGAGGGCGTGTTTTGAACTATAGTGGGAGCAAGCGATTTCGGGCGAGGAGAGCGTGTTTTAAAATAGTGGGCGCGAGCTATTTCGGGCGAGGAGAGCGTGTTTTGCCGACCATGGTTTATGAATTACTCGGCACATGTCATTTCGGCCGAGGATAAGGCGCGCTTGGATGAAGTTACGAACCTACCCTCGATGCACAACGGGCCAATTGATGTGTGTCCCACATAGGACGGTAATTTCGCATCTCCCATTTATTTGCTCGTGCAAATTCCACCGAGCACAAAGGATGTTTAATGGTTCATTCAAATTTTGGGAGAACGAGCATCCACGTCTACCTTACCAAGTCGATTCGAATCAAATTTTGAAATATTAGCTTGCCACTTCTTTTTTAGATGGAGAGATGATGCTCGGGAGTAATGTGTTTTTACATGCTCGTTGCTAGCGATTTACTATATGACAAATAGTTGACCCACTCAAAAACGCGAATCAAACCGAAAATGAAATATCTCAATTCAATGAAATAGCTCGTTCACTAGGTCAAAATAGTGAACTAAATCCAAAATTGAACACCTCAATCGAGTAGCATGTTGTACAGTATTATAGTACTCCATGAACATGTTGAAAGTCAAATTAATGAACTTGTTTGATATACGCATATATCCGTTCATGTGTGGATTGCAGACAACATGTTCTCCAATTTAAATATTTGAATGCAAGTTTATATCGAAACATGGTTTATATCAGTCTTTGATGCATTAAACGCGACCTCCCCCTCTCCAGGACTCCTGTTCTCCCTCTCTCTCTCGCCGACAATCTTCAATTCTGTCACACGCATCTGACACAAAAACCTTGTTTGTCCCTCTCCCTTTCTCTCCATCTCTCTCTCTCTCTCTCTCTCTCTCTCTCTCTCTCTGTGTGTGGGGGTGTCTTTCTAGTTCGCATGCATATATACACCATCTATAGGTCTCTCTCACACACTATGTATGATACTCTAGCTAGTCCAAGCTAGATATCTTGGGTGCACTCATTGTACGCACACAAATTCCTTGGCTCTTTTCCTGTAACTCTCTCACGCACCACTGGCTGCCCTGAGCTCTTCCCCTTCTCTCAAACTCTCCATCCACTGGTCACACATACACATGCATATCTCACTCGCACTCGATAGGCCCATCTAAAACTCTATCTCTCTCCCTCGTTCTCTCTCCATATCACACGCACACACACACAATCTCATGCCTAGCTAGACAAGTATGATGGTCTCTTACTCAATTGTAGGCCCACGCACTCCCCCCTATATGTATATGACTAGCTAATCTTAGTATCCATCACAAACATGTGCATGGTCTATCTCAATTTCTCTCGGGGCATCTTTCTATCGCGCATGCACCTCCCTCGATCTCCCACCCATATAGTCCCCATACGATCTCGAGGGGATCTCTCTATCACAAACACACCCGCTCTCCCTCCCCATGCCTCCATGCCATCCATGTGTCCCTCTCGACCTTTGTTCCTTGTTGGCCAGACCTCTATTGGACATGTGCTACAGGGGTGTCTCTCTCCGTTGCAAACAATCACACACTAGCTATCTTCGTGTATCTCCTCGCCTCGCTTTTCCATCTCGGAGATGCATGTGTAATTTTTCGCATAAGAAATGAAAAACAAACACTCTCTCTAATTTATCATTTGTTGTCACTTTCTCTTTCACACACATACTCTTTTTGCACACTTACTCATTCTCCTTCACACGCACTTGATCTGTCTCGACTTAGGCAATCTCCTCGCTCCATAGCATATAGATTTATTGAAAAGTCAAACATCACAAAGTTTGACCATGTATGTGGAGAAAAACAATTACATCTAGTACGGCAAACATTTACCATTAGATTCACCATGAGATGTAGTTTTGTATGATGTATCTTTGGTATTGTAGATATAAATAACATTTGCGTAAACTCGATCAAAGTTTCCAAAGTTTGACTTCTAAAAAATTTACATGCACTTTGCATTATCGAGCGGATGGAATATCTCTTTCCCCCTCTCAGCTATCTGACGCACCACTCAGCCTTATCGGGGCTCCTCAATCTCTCTCAAACTTTATTGGTCAGTTTGGTTCGTGACCTGACCCTCGTACCTTGATGGCAAGTACTGCCTAGTGTGGACGTGAGATGTAAAATATTTCTTCCTGGCCAGGCTTGTGTGGTGCTAAAGCGTTTGGTTCATGCCTGGGCCACGCAAAGCATCAACGTCCCATCAATCAATCCATGCAGCAATTATTTAATGCTAATATCCATCCATGTTACTGTTAGCCTCGTGGCCGCACGACCAGGCACGGCCAGGTGTTCGAAATCGGTCGCCTGGGCTAGGCTACTTGCAGTGTCTGGAGTCCAGCCAGGCTAATTAAAGTGCAAGGGAATCCAACCACAACCCCAGGCCAGGCAAAAGATGCTCAGGACGCAAGCCAAACTGACCTTATATCTCCCTGGTTCACACATACACATGTCTCGCTCGCGCTATACATATAGACCCATCCAACACTCTCCGCCCTTGTTCTCTCTCTCCATGTGACATGCACCCCCTAAGTACCATAATCCTCACTCCATCATAGGCGCAAGCACTCCTCCTAAGTATGATTATCTCTTACTAGCCATCAGAACACACGATTGTCTCCTTCCATCCATAAGTCTATCTCGATATCTCCTGTGGCATCTTCTATCACGCACACACCTTGTCACTCGATCTCCCACCCATGTAGTCCCATCACGGTCTCTGTGGGGATCTCTATGACAAACATACACTCTCTCCTCCCCATGTGCATTTTCTCCGTGACGCCTCTCTCGACCTCTCTCCCTTGTTTGTCAGACCCCTCTTGGCCACGTGCTAGGGGTCTTGCTCTCTCGGTTCCAAACAACCACACACTATCTTCTCACCTTGCCTCCATTGTCGAAGATGCATGTGTGATATGTTTGCAAAAGACACGCACGCTTTTTCTCTACTTTTATCGTGTGTTGTCCATGTCTCTTTCACACACGCACACACACTTTTTCACTCACCTTTTCTATCTCTCTCTCTCTCTCTCTCTCTCTCTAGTCGGGGACTCACACGTCCA
Organism: Aegilops bicornis; assembly: GCA_021605145.1. Taxonomy (NCBI): domain Eukaryota; kingdom Viridiplantae; phylum Streptophyta; class Magnoliopsida; order Poales; family Poaceae; genus Aegilops; species Aegilops bicornis. The sequence goes on along the minus strand of CM038669.1, from coordinate 510,268,699 downwards.
TAAGCATATGGATGTTTTGAAAAGTCAAACCTCGTAAAAGTTTGACCGGTATATGTGGAGAAAAACATTTACATCTGGAACGATCATTAGATTCATCACAACATGTACTTACTTCATACTATCATTTATCTTTGGTTGTAGATATAAGTAATTTCTTTATAAACTTGGTCAAAGTTTCAAAAGTTTGACTTTAAAAAAATGTTGGAACTACATTATCAAACGAAGGGAGTAGCTCTTTCTCTCTCTCTCTCTGCTATCTCTCACAGGCCTCCCCTCTCACTCAAACTCTCTATACCGACGGATTATACGCTCACTATGTCAGCGTATAGCTCCGTATATTGTTTCGTTGACCGGTCAACCAATCCACATGCTGCCTTGTCAGCTCGTGTTCTGTATCTTCGTGTGCTGGCCCATGTGGCAGTAGGTGAAAATAAGTAAACTAGAGGCCCATCTGACACGCGGTGAAGTAAACAAGTTGAAACCACTCGGGGTAGCACCCTGCACGCTAGTAAATTGAGGGCGCATTGGGGACACACTTCTTGCGCGTGAAGGACACACTCGCGCACAATTCACCACTACGCGGCAGCATGCAAAGAAGGACGCACTCGCGCACACCCAGCACACGACACACACAAGCACCCATGTACACCGGCGTCGCCGCCGGTTGAGATGGACGGCGAGGCAGCCAACAAGCGGAGGCAACTTGAGCCAAAACCGCATCCGGCGATCCTGGACTTCATCAGCAGCCACCCCGATGACATGCTGCTCATCATCATCGGCCTCCTCCCCACCAAATCTGTCGTGTGGACCGCTTCGCTCTCCGGCGGTGGCGCCCCTCTGGCTGTGTCCCTCAACCTCACTGTCGACAGCTGCCTCTGCGACGGGGATTGCAAACGCATGGCCGCAGTCTCCAAGTTCCTTTCATCGCACCCTGGGCCAGCCAGATGCCTTTACATCCGCATGTTCAGTACCAACTGCAAGGTCGAACCCAAGTTTGACGAGTGGTTCTTATCCCCTGCCCTAGGTCAGCTAGAGGAGCTCAGCTTTGAAGCTGGACGATGTCGGTCTCTGCCGCCGTCCGCGCTCCGCCTCATGCCAACGCTGCGCCGTGCCAGCTTGAGCTCCTGCTATCTTCCCCAGATTAATGTCGCGCCCGCCCTTCTTCTCCCTCAACTCAAGCAGCTCGACCTCTTCGATGTTGTCATCTCGAAGAAGGCTATGGAGCACACCTTTCTGCGGTATCGCACTCGAGTACCTTCGTCTTGAGCAGATCCACGGGTTCATTAGCCTCCACATCGCCTCGATTTAATCTCCGACGGATTTATGTGTCTTCTCGGCCCCGCAACAAGACATCAATTGGGAAGAGATCACTCCAGCTGTTCCACGTTATGGTCATTGAGAATGCACCTTTCCTTGAGAGATTGCTTGTATCGGATCTAGAAGGTCCAACAAAAATCAGGGTCATTGACGCACCGAAATTGACAGCGTTGGTGTACTCGTCTGCCAAATTCTCCGAACTCTTTATTGGATCCATTATCGTTCAGGTACGGCACTCATCTTCTTCTCCGTCTTCTTGAAATTCACAGTTTTAAATTTCTTTTTGATGTATTTACGACCGTCTTCCAGAAAATGATTCCCACAAGCTTGACCCAGTCCATACACACAGTGAAGATCTTAGCACTCAAATCTATCGGCCCCAATCTGGATCAAGTTGTTGGATTCCTTACATGCTTTCCGTGCACGGAGAAGCTACTCATCGAAGTGAATCTTCTTTCCTATAAGTAAACGGTAATCACAACGTAGCTCAATTTTTTCGTAATTTTCCCAAATTACGATGACAAGTGTAGTGTTCAAAAGCGCTTCACGCACTGCATCGAAAGAAATGTTTTTAGTATTTTTTCTCACGTGATCACCTGCATCGTTTTTATGATGTACTACTATAGTAGACTAGGCTAGTCATAGTGGAAAGTAACTTAGACTACTCCAGTAACTCTATGGTTACTGTCGGTGTCAAAACCGGAGGATCTCGGGTAGGGGGTCCCGAACTGTGCGTCTAGGAGGATGGTAACAGGAGACAAGGGACACGATGTTTTACCCAGGTTCGGGCCCTCTTGATGGAGGTAAAACCCTACGTCCCCGCTTGATTGATATTGATATTGTGGATGTTTACAAGAGTGGATCTACCACGAGATCAAGGAGGCTAAACCCTAGAAGCTAGCCTATGGTATGATTGTAAGGGTTGTTGTTGTTGTTGTCCTACGGACTAGAGCCATCCGGTTTATATAGACACCGGAGAGGGCTAGGGTTACATAGAGTCGGTTACAATGGTAGGAGATCTACATATCCCGATCGCCAAGCTTGCCATCCACGCCAAGGAAAGACCCATCCGGACACGGGCAAAGTCTTCAATCTTGTATCTTCATAGTCTTGGAGTCCGGTCGATGATGATAGTCCGGTGACGATAGTTCGGTGATGATGGTAGTCCGCTATCAGGACACCCCTAATCCAGACTCCTCAAGAGCCCACGAACCAGGCTTCAATGACGATAAGTCCGGTACAGATATTGCTTGGCATTGCAAGGCGGGTTCCTCCTCCGAATGATAGAAGATTGTGAACACCAGGATAGTGTCCGCTCGCAAAATAAATTCCACATTCCACCGTAGAGAGAATAATATATACACAAGTTCAATCTGGCGGACGTTTTCTGCGGCATGACGTCACGCCACTACCAAGCCATTATTTAAATCGTTTTTACTCTACCACCTCGGCATTTAGCGAAGCGGTTTCCTTGGCACGTCTTGTCGAAGGTAGATCGTGTTCCCCTTAATCCGGGATTCTCATCAATACGGACGTGGGTAACCCAACCGCGTCATTGATGGTGACGCTTGGGAGATAAGCGAGTTTTACCAGCGGTGGGGGACGATAGGCTTCATTCCGCCTATATAAGGGATAAGGATTCACCTTTTCACCCACGCCTTCTTCCTCCTTTGCTTATCCATCTCACAAGACTTTTCGAGCTCCATACCAAGTTCGCGCATCTCGTCTCAACCTTCTCCGACCATGTCCGGAGCGGAGGTAAATGGTTGACCTCCACCGTTAAGGAGGAGCACATCGCTAAGCGCGGGCGCCGGATACCTCTCCGGCGACATCACAAGACCGCCGCCCAACGAGGGGCAGCTCATCCCCACCCCAGGCCCCATGAGAGGGTCGCTTTTCTTCCCCACTTCCTCCGCTGGATCGGGCTTTCCACTTCACCCCTTTGTCCGGGGCTCATGTTCTACTACGGCCTGATTTCCATGATCTGGCGCCAACTTCATCCTCAACATCTCGGCGTTTATCATCGTGGTGAGGCCTTCCTCTGCATCCAGCCCCACTTCGCTTGTGGCTCAAGACCTTCAATGTCAAGCGAAGGTAGTGAAGGGCACTCAAGCCGGAGTGCGGAGGCGCCATGTTGGGCAAGATGCCCAACGTCCTTTGGTTCGAAGGGGCCTTCGTGGAATCCATCAAGGGGTGGAAATCGGGGTGGTTCTATATCACCGAGCCGCGTGACCCTACATGGGCGGCGGCCCCCAAGTTCAGATCTGGTATCCCCACGCAGCTCACCTCCTGGAAAGAGAAGGGCTTGTTGTGGGGTAGTTCGGAGGAGCTGACGCGGGACTCCAAGCCTGTATCCGTAAGCTGGTGAAGAAGCTCAGCTGGTTAACGTGGTCCAAGTCATGCTCGTCCATTGGATTCTCCCATGCCAAGAGCGGGCATTCAACTGTGGAGTTCAATCCGAACATCACCAGGCCGAGCGGGCTCTTCGCACGAAGGCGCTGGAGGGTGCTGTTCAAGGGCGAAGCCCCGCATCCATGCATCAAGATCGCGGATTTCGCCGCAGCGCCATGCCGACGAGTTAAGTGATTCTACCCCTTTACGAGACACTTGCTTTTCATAGTTTGACTCTATGCGGGTTTTAATTTCACCTTTTCCTTTGACAGATTTGGATGAGGAAGGCGGAGCAGATTATCTGCCGACTCCTATGCCGTAAAAATCCAAGAGACGCTCGTCTAGCGAGAGCTTTGGTTCCGGCACCGCACGTGGTGCCGGAGAAGAAGGCCAAGAAGGAGGCCACGGGTGCTCGAAAGAGTTCCGTTTTCAGGTGTCCGATGACTCGGCGGACTCCTCCCCAAACGAGGAGGAGAAGAGGACTCTCTCGGAGGAGGGAGAGAGGAAGAGGAAGGCTTCCCAGCAGGGGAGGCCGAAGGGTCCAAGAGGGAAGGACTATTCCCCGGACAGCTCCGCCAACATCAACGTTGGCGAGGAAGAATGGCCTTCAAGGGTCGGGGCCTCTGGCGAGATCATAAGTATCCGGATTCCTGAATGATTTATAATTTCTTTTTCCGTCACATAGTGTCATTACGATGCCGCATGTCGCCTGTAGTCCGCCGGTGATAATCTCCCGCTTCATCGAAGCGGTCGTTGGCTCCGTCGGATGTAGACTCCATCCCGACCGCCTCCACCCTCGCGACATCGAGGACGCCGAGGTGGGATCCCAAGAAGGGACCCATCGGGGAGGCTCCGAGGCGCCACAAGGCGTCCTTCCGGACTTTGCGCCGACTCCATATCGGAACCCTTGATGGTTCCGGGTCCGGCCGCGCCCTTCGAATGAAGGGCAAGACCGTGATGCCGGGCAAGCTTCCTGGCCCAACCGGAGGCGCCGGCAATTTGTTGAGGCGCTGCAGAGCGCTTCCATCGAGAAGAACACCGCACTATTATGAGTGCGGTGATTCGTAAGGTGCAGCTTGCCAAGAGCGGGCCGACTGAAGCTCGCAGAGCCTTCTATCGTGCTTTGAGGTAAGAAGTTAAAAATATGCAATGTAATACCGCATAGACGGTAGCCCCGATGCTCGGTTCGATGTTCGGAAAGAAAAGCGGACCGAGGATCTGAAAAAGAAGATATACGCAGGGTTGCTAAAAATTATGTCAATATGGGTTGCAGGCTGGCCGACCTCTGCCAGACCGACTGCGGAGGTCTGCTTTGAAGCAGAGCTCGAGCGGTCCGAGCAAGAGCTCGGCCGCGCCACGGCAGCTCCAGGACAAAGAAGGTGAGTAACACCACTTTGAACTTGTACCTTCTGTAAAAGGATTTAGGTTGCAACAAAAATAACAAGGATAACATGGATGCTGCAGGGCCACTTAACGAGGTGGCGACCACGAAGGAGGCCGTGTCCGTGGCCGAACGCAATGCGGCCACGAACGGGCAGAGCGAGAAAAGGGAGGCGGGTGGCGGTGGTTCAAAGAAGAGCTCTGTGCTCTCATGGAAAAGCATGAGAGTTTGGAGCGTGACTCAAAGACTTCGAGAGTCCGAGCTTGCCTCGGCTCTCGAAAGTGCCAAAACTGCCAAGGCCGATGCCCATAAGTCCCTTCAGGAGATTGAGTTGGTGAGGAAGATAGCGGCGGGTAAGGCATTTTCATGCAAAGCAAGCATGTGAATGTAAATTACGTGTTACTTACCCGACCGGAGCTCTCTGTAGGCGTTTGCAGATCTGCCTTGCGGCGTGTCTCGATGTCCGCCAAGATTCTCTTGAGCCGAGGAGGGAGCTCAACGGAGAAGGTCTTCGGTCTCAAGATAGCCGAGGCCGGCCATCCGGCAGTGCTCTAGCGACTCACCAAGCAACCGGGTCGAAGCTCCACAAGGTGGCCGAGCAGCCATGAAGGGCCTCATAGTCCCATGTGGCTGGAGAGGCCATGCACAGGAGCTACTTCGCCTCGTCTGACGGTTGGTGGATGCGTGCCTCGGTGGAGGTTATCAAGCGCCCACTTTGTATTGAAGGTGCTCGTCGGGCCCTTGCCCGCGCAAAAGGTGCATTGGGGCAAGCCGGATGCGGATAAGCTAATCATCGACGCGCCACCGGTGGGCAAGGAATATCAGACGCCCGAAATGTACTATAAGACTGTCCTGAAGGGTGCCCGCAAGATTGCGGATGAGTGCCCGAGGATGTAGTTATTGAGTAAATTCGCAATGTGTTATCACTGCGCGCTGAAAACTTTGTTCATATGCGCTAAGCAACGCTTGTTAATTTAAAATATTACCTTACAGGCGGCCATTTGTTAAATCGAGAGATGGCAAGTCGTCGGCTTCAGCCCCATGCCACAGTCTTTGGGGTGTTCGGGATAAACTTGAGCACTCTTGTTCCCATTTTTTGGTCCATCTAGGGAGGCGTTCAACACAACGAACAAGGCAACCGGACTTATAGTGCTTGAACACTCTCACTTAGCCATAGAATTCTATAATTTTAAATTTCGGCGAAGCCCCTAGTATTCGGAGGACCGAATTAGGGCGCTATCCACGCCTTTCGTCGGACATTATCCGAACTTCGCTCAAGCGGCATAGGTCTTTAAGGACCCGAAAGGACCTCTCGAACAATGACCAGGTCTCTCGCCTTATCATGACAGCCAGTTTTAGCTTTCTCCATCGAGGCGTTAACCCGGCTCAACCGGGCGCAATCGCAGATGGTTCTCCATGCTACCTTAGCCGATAGAACGGAACGTAAGGTGCCAAACATGGGAGCCGGGCAAACCCAACTATTGACCCAAGACATGATTCGGAGCCGATTCATATAATGCTATAAGTTCGGAGTGCCGCACTTGTGAAAGTGTTCGGACTTTATCACACCATAATGCGGAGAACATAAGCCCCGGTGTATTTGGCCGTACCAAAATGTACGGGTGCAACATGTCGTAAATGAACATATATATATAAGGTAATGCAATTATGGGCAAAAAGTGCTGCATTTTATTCGAGAAGATATGCTATGAGTGTGGAATGATACAAATAGTGCGGAAAGCAAGGGATTGGACGAATTAAAGGCGTCTCTCTCCAGGGGTAAGCCGCGGAATGTTGTATTTAACAATTTTAATGCTCGTGATGGAGACCACCTGAGTGTTCGTCGCGGCCTTTGTCCTTCCCTGGCTGTTGCATCATGAGTTCGGCAGGTTCGCCACGGACAGTAGTTCTCAGTATAAAAAGAGAGAAATAAAAGATAAAAGAGCGACACACTTGGGAGCCCTGGTGTGGTCGAACCGCACTGGGTCTGTTGTGGTTGTGCCTTCCCCTATGCCCATGGTATCTGGTATGCGTAATTATGTACGTGGAGAGTTTGTCTTACAATTTTGCGAGGGCTGGGGTTGAGGCCGCATTGCTCTGGCGTGCTTGGAACGTGCTGGGTGGTCTTGGTTGATGTTGCTTCGGGCGCGTTTGGCCGTGACCGGTCGTTTAACGGCCGGACTTGAAAATTGCCTTTAAAAGGCTGCTCAGATTGTCGCGAGAGTCATTGTATGTTCCTCCGCTCGGAGGGAGCGCCCGTGTTTCCATTGACCGTGATGACTCCACGAGGGCTGGCATCTTGAGCTTAAGGTATGCATAATGCGGCACCGCGTTGAATTTTGCGAACGCGTTCGTCCGAGCAGAGCGTGATAGCCGCTGCGAACGGGACTATGTCGAAGATTAACTCCTCGCTTTGGAAATTATCCGGGATCCAAGACCACTTCGATGTAATCGAGCTCGCATAACCTGGCCTCGACACCGGTATGACGCCTTTGAAGGTTGTCTTTGTAGGTTTAATCCTTGAAGGGTCTATGCCCATCTTGGCGACCGTATCCTCGATAAAGCAAGTTCAGCATCGCCGCCGTCCATCGGGACTCTCGTGAGGTGAAATCCATCGACGATTGGGTCTAAAACCATCGCGCGAATCCGCCATGGCGGATACTGGTCGGATGGTCTCTTTGATCGAAAGTGATCGGGCAAGAGGACCATGGGTTGAATTTTGGGGCGACTGGCTCCATCGCGTATACGTCCCTTAGTGCACGCTTCCGCTCCCTCATGGGAATATGCGTTGCGTATATCATGTTTACCATCCGAACTTGAGGGGGGAATCCCTTGTCCTCTCGTTGTTCGGGCGGCCGGGTCTCTTCCTCGTCATCTGTGTAGCCCTTGTCCTTTGTTTTCGGCGATTAATTTGCCTGCCTTCTTGAATACCCAACAATCTCTGTTGGTGTGGTTAGCTGGCTTTTCGGGGTTCCATGTATTTGACAGAGCGGTCGAGTATTCGTCCAAATTGGACGGGCCCGAGTGGTTCTTGTGAATGGCTTCTTCCGTTGACCGGGCTTGGAGCCTCGGAATCCGGCGTTGATTGCCGTATCCTCATTCTTTGTCGCCGTTAATGCGGCGTTTGTTTTGTTTCGACGCAACCTACCATTGCGGTCCTTGGTATCCGGACTGCCAGCGTTTTCTTTGAGGTTGTTGCCGCGAGCTAGCCGACTATCCTCTCACGCATGTAAGCGGGTCATGAGTGATGTGAGGGCTGCCATGGATTTCGGCTTCTCTGCCCTAGGTGCCGGGCCAGCCACTCGTCATGGATGTTATGTTTGAAGGCAGCTAGTGCCTCGCATCCGGACAATCGACGATTTGATTTTCTTTGTTAAGAACCGGTGTCTGCACTTGCTCGGACGATTCGTCTGGGCTGCTGGATTATGTGGCTTAGGTCATCTGCGTCCGGTGGTCGCATACGCGTTCTCGGAAGTTGTCGAGGAATGCGGCTTCCGTGTCTTCCCAAAGATCCAATTGACTCTGCGGGCTGTTAAGCCAATGCCGAGCTGGTCCTTTAAGCTTGAGCGGGAGATATTTGATGGCGTGAAGATTGCCGCGGGCCATATGTATATGGAGGAGATAATCCTCAATCCAAACCGCTGGGTCGGTTGTGCCATCGTAGAGATTCGATATTAACGGGTTTAAACCCTTGAGGATTTGATGATCCATTACCCGTCGGTGAAGCATAGTGGGTGTCGGCGCCTCAGATTGAGCAATATCGCGACGTAGCTCGAGAGAGCGTTGTGCCGTCATTCGCCCGCCGGAGTAGTTGTATCCGCGCGACGGTATTCGTCGTGGGTCTTGGGGCGCCGCGTGATCCATAGATAGATCTGGATTGTCTTGCCTTGTCCTCCAATATATCCATAAGTCCGGCGTGTTCCCCCGTAGCTTCATGCTTTTTGAGCGATGCCGGGGTACGGTTTTGGTGGAGGGCTTGCACACCTCTCTGTCGCGGCCACGAGGTGGTCGGTCTGCCGTATTGTGCACTGGTGATGCAGTTTTGTACGCTTCCTCCTCTAGTCGGGGGAGCAACTTGCGTTTGGGTAACTTTTGGAGGGCATTCATACTCTTCGCCGCGAGGACCTCGGTCCATCTGTCGCCAAGAGGGTCTTGATCAGCTTGAAGTCGCTGTCGCTTTTATTTAGGCTGTTTGCCGTGGCCATTAGCCTGCGTCTCAAACACTCTCGTTCGACGGGATCCTCGTGCACGACGAATTAAATGCGTCGTCGAGGCTTGCCTCGTCTCCGGAGGGAGGTAAGTAATTGTCATCCTCGACCTCTTCGCCCCGCCGCCTCTCGTGAGGGCTTGCTTCCGCCTCCTCCTGCGTTGGATCGGCCGAGGGGGTTGTCTTCGCACTTTCGGGTGTTATTATCTCCGTGCGGAATCTCCATTCTTGTCGTATGGCGGGATTTAGAGCGGCGCCACCGACGTCGGCGCTATTGTTTCTTTAAGGAATCGGCCTCCGCTGCTTCTTCGCCGCCCCCGTCTTTTGGGGTGTCCACCATGTATATGTCGTATGACGAGGTAGTCTTCCAAAGTGTCCTATAGGCACCGGTTCTTGGTAGTCTCCGGCATCGTCGCCCATACCGTCGATGTCTTCGGAGTCGTAGTCGAAATACGTCGGTTAAATAAATCGGCGGTGGCTCTGAAGTGGGTGGTGGGTGGAGCTCAATTTCTTCGCCGTCTGCGTCCCAACCATCCCGGCCGTAGTTTGGCTGTGGTTCTCGGATAGCGAGAGATGCTTGATGAATTTACTGATATCGCGAAGGGCAAGTGCTTTGAAAGATGTCCGCAGCGGTGAATTTCATGATCGGCGCCAATCGGATTCGACCGCGGGCGCAGGAGGTTCGAGTCCGGCAGAGAGTCCGGCACCTCGAGTCATGAGCTTTATGCGGGACAAGGTAAGTGTTCGGCTCCATCACCAGAGAAGTTGCAGCCCCGAGGCGGTGTCCACCATCCGTCCTCGATCCGAGCGATCGGCTCCGGACTATGGGTCGGAGCGGATTCGTGTGCGGACCTCCAAGGTCTTGTCCGTGGCAGAGTTAGGTCATGCCAATCGTGATAGCGGGCACGCCGGGTCCGTGGGCTCGAGATCCATCGAAGATCAAGTCCCATGGATATCGGCCGTGAAGTTTAGGCTTCAAACTCGACTCGACGGGGGCGTAGCTTCGATCCGCCCAGATGGCCAAGTGAGTTGGCCAGCGGTCAAGCCGCCGAATCTGAAGATCTGTCCGGGAGAAAAGTCTCACCCAGACTGCGTCGTTGTCGATTGAAGAGGCCATCAAGCCTATCGGTGACGCATACAGAGGAACTCTCAATGAAAGCACCAATGTCGGTGTCAAAACCGCGGATCTCGGGTAGGGGGTCCCGAATCGTGCGTTTAGGCGGATGGTAACAGGAGACAAGGGACACGATGTTTTACCTGTGTTCGGGCCCTCTTGATGGAGGTAAAACCCACGTCCCCGCTTGATTGATATTGATATTGTGGATGTTTACAAGAGTGGATCTACCACGAGATCAAGGAGGCTAAACCCTAGAAGCTAGCCTATGGTATGATTGTAAGGGTTGTTGTTGTTGTTGTCCCACGGACTAGAGCCATCCGGTTTATATAGACACCGGAGAGGGCTAGGGTTACATAGAGTCGGTTACAATGGTAGGAGATCTACATATCCAGTATCGCCAAGCTTGCCTTCCACGCCAAGGAAAGTCCCATCCGGACACGGGGCGAAGTCTTCAATCTTGTATCTTCATAGTCTTGGAGTCCGGTCGATGATGATAGTCCGGCTGACGATAGTTCGGCTGATGATGGTAGTCCGGCTATCCGGACACCCCCTAATCCGGGACTCCCTCAGTTACCCTAAGAGCAAGTACTACCTCCGCCCTGGTTTACTCTTCCAATTTTGTAGAATCAAAATTTGACCATAGATTTAACTGACAAAATGTTAATGCATGTCACTAAGAACTATATCGTTGGATTCGTATTTGAACATAATTTCAAATGGTGTAATTTTTAGTGACATGCATTAGCATTTTCTTAGGTAAATCTATGGTCAAAATTTTATACTAAATACGAGGTAGGATGCCCTCCGCCCCAAAATTCTTGTCTTACATTTGTTTAGATACGGATGTATCTAACACTAAAATGTAACTAGATACATCCATATTTAGACAAATTTAAGACAAGAATTTTGGGACGGAGGGAGTACAAAAGTGGCTATGTAGGCCAAAACATGTGCCAAATTCACTTGTGATGCATTTGGCATCGATGCCCCTCCATTGCTCACCTGGTGCCCCAATCTGGATCACCTACTTTGCTCCGGTGCCAAATTAACTCATGCAATGAAAAAACACTGCGTAGGAGAGAGAGAGGACTGAGGCAATAAAAAACACTTGTTTGGTAGAGTGATAGGCTGGTGTAGTTGGTTTGATTGATTTGTTTATACATGTGGGTCTGTATGCACAGTGGTGCCAACTCTCTCACATCGTGAGAGCGGTGCCAAAATCTTTTGATTTGACATCGATGCGTATCATGTGGCATACTTTTGCGAAATATGGCATCGGCCACATAGTGGAAGGCAACAAATGCCCAAGCTCTTCACGTGCTCCTAGTTTAATGAGAGGAAATGAAGAGAGAGAGAGAGAGAGAGTGAAAAATATCACTAGCCACCAACCCTATCATATGAACGAATGATATTGGTACCTCTTGATGACACGACAATCTTATACAGCCACTGCTCTAATATTCTCTTCTTTTGCGGATAAAAAAGACCCGAAAGTGAAAAATGTCTTGCACTATAACAATCTCATCGAATGCCTTGATCTCCATCTTAGAGAAATTGATTTGATCGACTACCAAGGCAGACATCCGAGATTAAATTGGCTGTGTTCTTTGTTCAGGAGGCAAGTGTGCTCAAGGTAATGAGGTTTGGCGTTCTCTGGCGCAACAATGAATGGCGTCTTTGATCACCACAAGCGTCTAAGCCTAAATGACAAAGTCTCCGCAGAAGCTGAATTTGTTTTTGAAACATCAAGTGGCCAGAGACTCGAAAACTTATTTGCCCATTAGTGACTTGTCAGGGTGGTGGATTTTAGTTTGTAAGATAATGTTGCATCCACCTAAAGTAACGGAAGTTCTTACGTAAACTTCCTAGTAATTCCCTCTTTGTAGGTGCAGCATTACTCCTAACATTTGTAATATCAGTTTGAAACTTGTAATATTTCGTGTCCTATTCCTGCGTTTTCAAAATCCTGCGAATCAAACAGGTCCTGAGTTGGTGATGATGTTGTGCCTCCCATCTTTCACCAATAGCCGTCGGATCTAGATCTAACGCATACAAACCAAGCTTCTCCATTTTTGCAAAAAGATGCTCGCACTTGTTCCCTATTTACAAACAAATCCTTGTCTCTCACAATCAGCCCTATCCCCTCCCCACCACATCTAGAAAGCCGTGGAAAAATCTGGCGTGATGGCCGCTGCCGGTGCCGTCCACCCCCAATCTTGGTGTTCCGTGCAATGCACGGGCATCTATGCACGGGAAATTATGTCTAATGAGGATAGTTATAAGGTGCTAGCTCTACAACCATGATGGTAGTGACTGCAGACGGTGAGGCCGACTATGGTATGCCGAACACGGCGCCTATACTCAGTGTCATCTCCTACAGGTCTTGTCACTTCACCGTGAGGAGCAAAGACATAATAATATGACCAGCGGGTAGTATGATTGCTAGTACTCCTACTACATTGGTAGTACTACTACTAGTACTAGTAGCACCACCATCTGGATTTAGGAGTACTACCACGTCCATCAGGATTTTAGTATTTGACTAGCAATATCTAGTAATGCATGTCACAAAAAATGTACTACTCCCTCTGTAAATAAATACATGGTGTTTTATTCCTATCGGCGAGAGAACTTAATGTCTTCTTGCTAACTAGAGTACTAATAGGATTACGTGCAATGAACTAAACATTGCATGTCATGTTTGGTAGTCTCAAGCCATTGAAAGCATGCACGGCCCACATCTCTCATTGGTTGATATGTCACGAAACAAGAAATAAGGAGGGAGTTAATGCACCGTGCCTAAGTGTTTTGGGATTATTTGGTTTTCATAAGGTGACTTACACAACATTTTTGTTTACATGCATTAACATTTTATTAGTTAAATCAAAGGTCAAAACTTGCCGCAAATTGCAAAGGGGACCAATAAACCAGTAAACATCAAACTTCTCTTGTTTGGCCCCAACTAGAGGTCTGGTGAGATGGCTATACTGCACAGGCATGGAGGAGGACGCAGCTTCATTGACTTACTGCAACTGCCTTTGGGTGAATGACACGCGGGCCCAAGGGGTGGCTGGCCCACCTATCATACAACCAAAGGCAAGTGTAGTAGAGGGTCGAGGAGTAGTACGAAATCCTACACACCTACGCATGCTAACGAAGGGCAAGAGTGATCACTCGAATCGCAAGATCAGTTGACTAGAAGCTAAGCTAGACCCATGGAGGCGATGAGCGCGAGCATCGCCCAATTGTGCAGATCGTCCACGACGGCCACCGCCCAAGACCGAGGAACGTCTCCACGTACTATTGCTTGAGGTCGCCAGGGCGAGGGGCCGCTTGGACGACAGCTTCATCTCCTTGTTCGACGAGGTCCTCGTTGGTTTCCTCGACAAGTTCACCGTCGTCAAGAAGCTCGCGGACGACTTTGACGTACGCCTCCAGCCGACGAGCCCAGGCTCTGTGATGCCCGCCACCCTCAACGTCCACTATGGTGACAACCTCTTCAACACACTGGTAGCCCTGCGACTGCCCGCCATCGCGCCGGAGAATGTCCACCTCGAGGTCGCGCTCGCCACGCAGCTCCTAACGCAGCAAGACACCATCTCTACTCCTAATGAAGCAGTTGGTGAATAGTCTCCACGGTTTATTTTTGCTGGTTTTTTTTCGTCTCTGCTCCCACCTACGTCGAACCAAACCTCCTAGCCATGCCTCCACGTTGTACACGCACAAACCTACGACAGAAAACCAGCTGAAAAAAACTGCATCGATTCGCACACACGTACGAGCGAGGCCTCCTACCCTCGAGCGAGAACCACTAGCACTCACGACCCGCACAACAGATCGTTCGCCGCCGCCCTCCATCCCTTCGCACCAGATCCATCCCTTCGCCGTCGCCGATCCATCCGTTCTTCGTGCCCGACGTTGTTGACCCCGCCTCCGCGCCGCTCGCCCGGGCCTTCCTCTCCGACGCAGCCGACAAGCCCCCGCAGCTCCTCCCCGTTGACACCGCGCCCGTCGCCCAGCGGCTCTTCCTCGAGTTCCCTGGCTCCGACGAGGGCCCGCCCAAGGCCAAGGGGAAGGGGGGACGTGGTGGGAGAGGAGAATGGAGGGATCAGGGAGGCAGTGCATAGGTTCGAGGGGTAGGAGGTCGAGGCGCTCGAGCGAAAGGAGTTCGCCTTCAGGCTCATCGTTCAGATGCTCGGGGGCGAGAGCGGGCTGGAGGCCGACAAGGTTGCCAAGGTCAGGAATGCTGCCGCATGGCAGGTCCGTTCGCTCACGGATTTTCTCAAGGTGAGGCGGTGTCTTCTCCTCTCTCCGTTCATCTGTAATATAGGCCGACAAGGTTGCCAGGGTCAGGAATGCTGCCGCATGGCAGGTCCGTTCTCTCACGGATTTTTTCAAGGTGAGGCGGTGTCTTCTCTCCTCTCCGTTCATCTGTAATATCACATTTTACCTGTCGGCGCCGCGACCAGTGTCGTCATTCCCCACCCCAACCTTGATTGTCTGTAGAATTCATGCTGGTGATGGACATTTACCTGCCCAATGTTCTCTTCGGAATAAGATTCAGAATGTGTAAGTTTTGCAGCAGTAGATTCAGAATGAGTTAAAAAATTCATACAATTCTTGAACCTCTTCAGAATTATGCAATCATCTCCTCGGACTTGGAGTACTGAGGAGGGCATGCATAAGAGGCCAGTCGGCAGAGGGAGTGCAGGTTTACGTTTCATCAGGGGGATAGTTGTGAGCAATGCATTTATCTAGGTTTCTCTTTTGTTTCTCTCTTGCTGATGCAAATTTGCTCTGCTTGACTCTGTTTTGGCCTCAAGGCGCAGGCCTTTCTGTATGTGTGTGTGTGTCGTAGGTCTTGAAAGCATGTAGTAGTATGTAGCTTGATTCATACGTTTCTTCCGTAGCAGCAAGTTTTTCATGGAGTATGTTTTCGTGCTAATCCTGCGAGCTGATGTTTGCTGTTGTACTCATGCCGGCAGAGATAATGCGGGTGTCCTCCTTGCTTAAGCACCAGCCTGATGGGGACTTTGAGATGTTGCCGCAGATGGCGCGTCCAAACCAGATGCATCATCATCAGTCGCCCCCAATGCCTAATTTCCGTGGAAATGGTTTTGGCCCGTGGAACCACGGGGCGCATCCAGAGGTAATTGCGTTAGTTATCTGACATGAGGGTGGCATATTCAGTCATCCATCATATCTGATCGCATCAGCTGGTAATTAAACTTTAAAAGAAAAAGAAGGATACACAAGATCCTCTCTTGGTGATGTGAAGGTTGCATCCTACTTTCTGCATCTTTAATTGCATACTTGTCTATCATTCCATTTAATGATAGTATGGGCATGATAAGTTGCATCCTCACCATCACATTTGATCGCATGGTATTCTTAGGAATGTAGTCGTAGTCTCACCCTTAAGCCTATCTCTCTTAATTGCATACTTGCCATGGGGACAGAGCGCCGAGGGGTAAGCTGAGTTGATTCAGAGTTGCTACCTGAATTTTCTGTTTCATCATCTTCTGGTTTGCGCTCACCTCAGTTTCTAACGAAAGTTGCAGTGCACTCAAAACATATACAGGTTCCTTTTATTCTGATCCGCCTTTCCCTCTGCTATAAATGCTTGCTGAAAATTGGCAAGTCTTTCTCTTAGAACGCACCAGGTGGATAATTAGGTGTGAATATTTTTGTGCTGATTGATGTGGCGAACTTACAAGCAAGATATATTCTTGATATTCTCTTTAACGCAGTGGTTGTAAATAAATAAGCAGATATCCCTATAACAAGTCGAATATTGCGTCGAAGTCTTTTTCAGACTGAAGTTTTATAGGTATATAGATTTACTATGGAAGACTGAAACTGGAAATCAAGCTGATTTCTTCATTGATTGCTCCTGTTTTAGAATTCATATCGTGCTCTTCCACAAAGAGGCAACCCATATTATTGTGTCTTGAACTCTTGATCTAATGAGGGCTAGCTGCTATGTTATGCATGTTTTATTCCTTAATGACACTTGAAAGACACTTGGCACCTAAGATTATTGTATTGAACTAAATCCTTATTTGTTTGGGAAGCATTAAGAAACTGGATTGACTTCAACATAATCAAATTTGAATCTTTAGTTATGTTTGTCCTACCTATTCGCAACCGGTCCACACTCTCAATCTTTATGTTATGTTTATTATGTTCTAAGATGTGCATGTGCAAAACCTTACAATTCTGTTGTTGATCAGAGGGTAGGTTTTCCTCAAGGACCCGTGGGTTGGCAAGGAGCACCACAAAGCCCCTCTCCATACATTGTCAAGAAGATTTTGCGGTTGGAGATACCAACAGATACTTACCCTAATGTACGTTCATTCATGCTTGCAAGTGTTCTATTAGTATGGAATCATTATTTACTTTGCTTGCCATACTTGTTCAGTTCAATTTTATTGGCCGTCTTCTTGGGCCAAGGGGAAACTCGTTGAAGAGGATTGAAGCCACTACGGGTTGTCGTGTTTTTATCAGAGCAAAGGGCTCAATTAAAGATCCTGGGAAGGTAAACATAATTCCTGTATGGAACCTCACTCTGGAACCTTGTAAATATATACATATATTCCAATCTGAATTTAGATGTTTTATTTAGCATGTACTAGCTAGCTTGTGATTTCATATGCTGCAAACTGTAACTAATTTCGATCGCCTCCAGGAACCTACCACGTGCACCGAGGCGAGGGCCTCGTGGACTCCGTCCATCGCCGCTTGGCTGACGACCCCGCCGCTTGGCCGAGGACCTCATGATGGATCGATTATTTCTCAGCTTGGCGCATGCAGTACGGCAGCACGCCACGCACAGTTTCCTTGGATTCTATTCCATCTCTTCCCGTCCGCTTCCTCTAATTGTGAGTTTTGGCTGTAATGCGTTTTACAGATTCCCATCTACTGTACTTCCTATGTAGTGCATATTCCGTTCCTCCTTTTACAGGCTTCTCAAATCATTCGTTCGTTCGTGCTAGTCATCCTCCTACATCAATCTGTCTCGCTCTCCAATTGATTAATCGTGTTCATTGGGATTTTAAAAGAGGAACATTGATTTTTGTTGGTGACTTGTAAGCAGCAACAAGATCTTGCAATTTTTAATTTTCTAGCCATCCACGTGAGTACAGATCAGGTACCTTGTTCCCTGCCTTGCTTTGCATTTTTTATTTAATCAGTAGTGTTCATAATTTCATCTATCATATGTGTTGTTTGCTACTTCCATGCCTTGCTCCTGTAATTAGCAAGACTGCTCCTAATTTGACAGTTTTAGAATAGATACAACTGCTTCAATTACGAGGAATTAGCTTTAGTTATTGTTAAAAAAACAGAATTAGCTTTAGTTAATGTTAAAAAAACAAGTGAAAATTTTAGGATGATAACAATTTGAGTGGGCATGAAAGTGTACCTTGTTTACCTAATATTCGAAATATAAGTGTCGATGACAAGATCACAAGAGCGAGCAACTTTTACCTTTATTGTTTATGATCCTGTTTTTTCGATAAGTCACATGTTTGCAACATAGGTTATAGTGTACGGAGTATCTTTTGGCAAGAAAATGGTAATATGAATGCTCATATGTTTATGTGGCATTAGGGCCCCTTTGTGTTACCTAGCCCAGGGCCCCTGAAATCTCAGGACCGGCCCTGCACTATGTTATCCTCCCCGCTGCACCATTTCTCTTTCGGTTGGGAGAGTAGTTCTTGACATTGCCACATGTTTGATCAGGCGAGTACCTCAGGGCAGAGCCCGCGCTGCCGTACCTGAGCCCCTACATGCACGGCGAGAACCTGCTCGTCGGCGCCAACTTCGCGTCCACCGGCGTCGACATCCTCAACAACACAGGCGTGCAATTCGTAAGCTCCACGCGCACACACGCACACGTGCTCGAATCATGTATACGTATCTACAATAATGCAATGGAGATGACAATAATGTTGTATGTGTGCATGTGCAGGTGAACATCATCAGGATCACGCAGCAGCTGCAGAACTTCCAGGACTACCAGCAGAGGCTGGCGGCGTACGTCGGCAAGGACGCGGCGAGGGAGCGCATGAGCCAGTCGCTGGTGCTCATCACGCTTGGTGGCAACGACTTCGTCAACAACTACTGCCTGGTGCCCTTCTCCACTAGGTCCCAGCAGTTCGAGATCCACAGCTACATCCCCTTCATCATCTCCGAGTACAAGAAAGTCCTCGCGGTAATAATAATTAACCTCTTCTCTTACTTACCACTAATCAATTCCCAAACATGCATAATTTTTGCTCCAAAACATAATTGCATTTGTAAAACATGATTAGCATTCAAGGTGAAAAATTGCCAAGACGTTTTTTGTCTTCTATTTTGTCAGTATGGTGCACAAGAGTGGTAGGCCTAAAATTCCCAAAATTAGACAGGGAAATGAAATGTTTGTTGCATGCCGGCTAGAACAGTAGTGGAAAGAGATGAGTCTGTAGACTGCCTGCCCGCCTGCCTGCCTGATATGATGGTGAGAGAGATGGGTGGTAGCACCGGTGAAGTCATTTTTATAGTGGAGTCATTTTTGGGTGGTATGTTCAGCAAGCAATAAACTGACACGCGGCCTGTAGTGTTCTGCACGCTGAAATCAGAAGCACACACTATTTCTGGTAAGAGTTGGCCCATGAAGTGAGAAACGATTTTATTCATGGTTGATAGCCACTTTCAGTAACTGTCTGAGACATCTTCACTGCGGAGGCCTAACCCTAATGAGCTATTGCAATATATTATGCAGTACCCTAATTATTCATTACTAAATTCTAACTGCTTGAATTCTGATTTTCATATACATCTTAATATTTCAGTGGAGTTTCCTACATTGCAGGGTGATATGGATGAAGGAAAAGAGGCCAGCAGTGCTGAGCTAAACAATTCAGGGAGGTATTGGATTGGCCTCTGTAGAAACTATGGTAAAGGTAACTTGAGAGTGCACTTTAGGTCTTTATTACATTTCTAAAATGGTTGCTTATAAGTTTTAGCTACCCTATTGAGTAAATCTCAATCTGGTTGGGATAAACTTTCTAATAATGCATTCATCTATATATGTGAGAGAGCTAAATTTCTCAGTGTCGGAGAAAGAAGGTTTGAATATTTATTTCTTCACATGTGATCTTATTTTCATTGACGCAATACTAACTAATCTATCCAGCCCATTTGTTGAAAATAGACGAAGGTGAATACTCGGGTAACAATTTGTTGAGCAAACCATTCCAATAATCCCATTTGTTTCAGGCATAGCTAGAGTGTATTACAACAGAAGAGTTTCTTGTGCTGATACTTGGATATCTGCACTCACCTAAATAATGAGCTCCTGCACCTGTTTATCCATCACATGTATCCTGATTATCAAAACAAAGATACTCGGATGCTTGACAATATTGTTACTGAGTCAAGAAATCTTGTTACTGTGATTGTCCACCACAGGCAACCATTCTTTGACTTTGATTGTTACTGAGTCTATATGGTTCTAAAAAATAATATCGAGTGAGAAATCTTGCTAGCTGAACGAGGTTCCTGGAAATAGATTACATGCTGAAGCCTAGAAGTAAGCAATTAAAGTGCATATGTACTTGTAGACAGAACACATTCTTGATATCTTTGATTTTAAATTGTAAAGGTATTGTCATTTCTAGGACCACTTACTCATCTGCTATGCATTACTTGGCTTCGTGCTCTGTTGGTGCTTTTCTTGATTACGAAAAGGGTAGAACAGAGTGTTGGCATTCGCTGCTTTATAGCATATTTTTTAATACGATTTTGGATATTTTGTTTCCGTACTGTACCTTAGTTTGGGACTTATTTTGCAGGCACCTTATCTTGGGCCCCTAGAAGAAGGAAACTCAACATGCGTGGTTCTCATTAGAGGCAACCAAACCGTTGTTGAAAATATTGATGATTCCTGTTGTGTATTCTCAAGGAATGGTCAGGTTTAGTACTGTAAGTATTTTCTTGTTACATATATATTTCGGTGGTGCCCAAAATGCAGAGGTGAAAAGCAAGAAACATAAAACTACCTCTGAAGAAAAGTTCACCACACCTCCCAGAATGTCTCCCTGCTTAGTTGAACAGAAGTTTAATGATATTTAGTTTAAGTGGAAAATTGATCAAATCAGATCATCTAACCTTTGTAAACTAGGCATCTGAATCATCTCATCTCGACAAAGTTCAGTACATGGTGAAGATATTAGAGTTTGACTAATTCTCTTGAAAAATGAATCACCTCTCACCTCTCAACTTGCGTCGCGGGGCTAACAAAATATAGGTACATGGTGAAGCCAAGTGACACTCTTATTTTTCTTTCATACAGGACTGTTGCGGTGCATAGAAGAAAGGTGCCACTTTCACTTAGTTCTCACAGTTCTAAGTTGGGACTGCAAAAATTTGAGGATTTCCCCACGTGTGAGTTGCCTTGATTAGTTTTGGCTTAGGTAGTGAAATGAACTGCAAGTAACTTCTGAATTTGTTTGACTTTGGAATTGCTAGAGACCTGAAGTTTCTGCTTCTAGCATTTCTCTTCTGTAAGCAGCATGGCAAACCCGGTTTCAAAGTAAAGACCTGAGGAAGAATGTAGATTGATCACTGTGATTTCAAGTCCTTCAGGTGATTGATCACTGTGGTAATTCATTCTTTTGTCAAAATTTGATTACAATTGGGGTTGGAGGGAAGCAACAAAATTCCTATCCTGTAATAGACGTTTTTGGTGTGTGACTTGATAGTTGTTCAGGTCGATACAAAATTTCATTCATGTGGTTTTTTAAGGCATTTGAATTTAACATTGTTTTTATGTTTGTCTAAGAGCTGAAGCTGTTAAGACTTGAGACAGATATATACAGGGCCACATGGGCCTACAAGATCCAATTCATGTTAGTTACCTATAACTCTGTACCTAAATGCATCTTTCATAATGTTATTTCTGTAATTTATAGAAGTAAACAAATTCCTTACAGGTTTGACAGTTCGTCAAAATAAACAAGTAGTATTGATGGGTAAAGGTGGGTACTGATTTAGTATGAACAAGTCTGCATGTTTTAGAACTTCTGTATTTTCTGAGTTTTCTTCCCTTCATGGATTTTCCGAGCTTATGTATTTTTTGAGTATTAGCGAGCTGAAAATATGGCGCTTATTCAGAAATGTTGGCATATCAATATTATGTGCTTGCATACGTAGTATTCAGAGAAAAATGATATGCAATGATGAATCCTGACAATCTACACACACATCACTATATTTTGTTCACTTGCTTGCTATTTCTGGACTATTATTGATGGAGCAGCAGAAGAGGCTTTTAGTGTTATAATATATGTTCGACTTATAAATTCAATAGCTGAACAAAACTTTCAAAAAGATTACTTTGACTGACTAAAGTATGGACATATATACCGCGTGTTATCGTTTCTTCTTCTTCTTCACTTAACTACATGTGAAGCTAAAGCTGAGCCAATGTGCTTTTCCAGAAGAAAGCTGAGACACATCAATCAAAGGCCAACCCACCTGCTATTGGCACTAAATGAGAAAGGAAAAAGAACATTGTCCCTGAAGGCTCAAGATACACAAACAGGGAACTGAGTTTGGGAAAGGTGGTTGTCTCCTTGACGCACACCATGGTGCCCTTGTCTACTCTCTGTCTTCTTCCCTGGACGGGTAATTTATTTCAAGCTTTGGTAAGTGGTCCGTACTGACAAATGAAATACACAGAAAAAGATACTTATGTTGTTTTGTTCTTGCAGACACCTTATTTACTGGTAGTAGGTTCTCTCGTACCATTTTTCGGTGGAGTTGTACTGGCATCTTTGGCTGAAGTTTTTTTCAACTGGTTTGTTATAATCTTCCCATTTCTGAAATTTCAAAGTCAAATGATTGGGGAATGCATCACACTATCCATTAGTTCAGTCAAGCTCACATTATTGGCAATTGAGTTAAGTCTTATATTTATATGCCTGTAACACTCAAAACTTTCTAAAATGAGAAGTGATGTGTTAATTTTTGAAGAGACTGTGATTATGTTACAAGCATATACATCACTGGCAATGCGGAAAAAAAACTAATAATACCTTTTCCTGTTATTTTAGCTAAAATAATGGAGCACATTTTATTTTATTTTATTTGCAATCTGAAGCCTTGGTTGTACTTCAGTCTCTGGCAATTGGTTTATTTCTTGTGGTCAATTTTGGAGCAGATGGTGGATTGTTGTTTGTAGTGATTTGATATTTTAATGACTATTCATATCAATGATTATGCTTGGCCCCATGAGAAACACATGAAGAAGAAACGATTGTGAGATAGGGAGGGGAATAGAAAGATGATGAGGAGATGCATTTATCTGCCACATCACAAGCATGAAATATCATCACATGTCAATTGTCTATGACTCCCATATCATATAAATAGAAATCCAATATTTTTGTTTCTTGTGAAGTTGGTTCACTTTATTCCCTTCCTGTTAGAGTTGATGCTTGAGATCTAGGGCCTAAACAATGTGTGACCATAGACTGCTCAGAGTTGTCCTATTTGATCTTCAAGTGCAACCCTTCCATTGTTCTATTGCATCTCTGAGCCATATTAGCATACATTTCTAATCAACAATGGACTACCGGATTTACTTCATGTCAGTTGTTACTATCTCTTAGAAATTCTTTCTGCATTCATCATATAAGCAATTAAATTCACTATCAGCAAAGTTCACTGCAAGTTTGCTGCACAATTTTTATTTGATAGATACACGTGAGATTATTATTTTTCTTTACGTTTGTTGAATATATGAATAATTCATTTGAGAATAGAGACAAAACATGACAAGAAAGGGGAAGAACTAACCTACATGCAGCTTGGTCAAGGTCGCCGCTCATGTTTGATGGCATTGTTTCTGGTTCCACTAACGTTGTCGATGCCTGTTACCTATGGCCCCGTTGCTGCTTTCCTCGGTAGGGCGTGGTCCATCAGCCACTGTGTGCAGACAATAGGCCAGCAATTGTCGCTTATCTACGCTACAGATCGACCCATAGACAGGGAAAGGAAGCGATGGATGGTGGGAAGAGGAGCCGGGGGACGTGTTGTGACGGGACAAGAGGCGCAGTGGTAGGGAGAGAAGCTGAAGACTACACCATGTGAGTTGCTGAAGTTGTGCCTTATGCGGTGGGGATAAGGGATGTGTGATGTGCTTGTGTGGTGAGAGGCGAGGAGTGGCTTTTCCTTTTTGTGGGAGGCTGTTCATATTTGTCTATTCTATTTTTATATTCAAGATACATACAATTATTTATCATCATTATAATCGAGATAATAAATATTTATTTATTCCATTAATGTGTTGAGTTATTTTATTTTTGATTTTAATATGCTCTCATGGAATGGTAAAAAATTGGTTCAACCAATTTACAAGTTGAGTAATCTATGTTTGCACGTTCTTACATTTTCATGTGAAATCTTCATGCTAATTGTATGAAGTACTCATGCAGGATGGTTACAAGTCAACGAAGATTCTTTTTACTATAATTGCTCAAGTACCGTGTGAAGGAAGCTGAAGACAATATTCTTGATATTTTAGGAGATGCAAGTGAAGTGGAATAATGAAAATACATT
Source organism: Aegilops bicornis (assembly GCA_021605145.1). NCBI lineage: Eukaryota > Viridiplantae > Streptophyta > Magnoliopsida > Poales > Poaceae > Aegilops > Aegilops bicornis. Next base: position 510,244,678 of record CM038669.1, on the reverse strand, counting down.
GCATCAAGTACATTTTTCGATTGTTACTATAATTTTTTTTATACATGTGAAATTGGAAGTGCATTATGCTTATGTATGCAATCAGAAAAAAAATTAAAGGCCGTGGCAACGCACGGGCATTGTACTAGTCAACATAATCACCCACGTCTACGCGCAAATCGTCCACAAGGACTACTACATGCAAGAGGAGGAGGATAGGACGCTAGCCTTCTTGGACCGCACGGCAACCTTGGACGGCATTGTCCAGAAGCACGTTGAGCTCGCCGCCAACGCCGCTGCTCCTCACACATCGGTTGGTGACCCGGCGCACTAGGGCGTGAGGATGTCGTTGATGGATCTGTATGTATTTTTATCTTTCCGTCAAATCCATGTAGTAGTATATGATACTACTATTAATTATCTTACCTTTCGCATCAACTTCATAATTTTCGTACGTACTTCATGCATGAATGGCGCAAGAACCAAACTTCTCATTACTCTAGGCAAAATTGTTATTTTCTATCTATCAGTCGCGCCATGGAGCAGAACCAAATTTTACAAGTTACGAGTTCAAAAGGAAAAGCCTGCCGTGTTCGCGTCGCACCCCCACACGGTTGGTCCGGCACGCCGCTCAAGCGGGAATGTGTGCGGTGTTGCATTTTCACTTACAAGTGGGACCGTAGTTTAGCAAAACGACTATAGGCAAACCCCCACCCCGCCCACCGCGTGATGGCTGAGAAAACAGGAGGGAGAAGAGATGGTTGTAGCATGGACTCCAAGAAAATTGGTGTCGGATGGGACTCGTGTGTGTGGCGTGTGCCGTACTGCTAGACGTGAATGCTAGTTATGTCCCATGCCACCCCACTATATCGAGCCTATATTGAGGTACATAGAACAAATTTTTTGGAGTCCGTGCTCAGCCCTCCTCTATCACTCTTCTCAGCCAGCCAGCGGACACGCGGAGCCCATCGTCTGTTTGCTCACATGCGGTCCCACATGTCAGTGAAAATGCAAGAGGACCCACTGAACCTGCACATCTTTCACCTCGACGTGTTGGTGATGAAAAACAAATCCAATAAAGATCTTCGGTGGCCTCTTTTGGGGTTACTCAAGAGTAGTAAAATTCTATTTACAATTTAACCCAAGATGCACATCACATGGCTTCAACTACCACTCTATTTTCTTGCATGATAGGACCTGGGCTGATGTCCCACGTGTCGGCAAAAGGAAGAACCCGACCAAATCTTCGATTGTGCTCTTGGATTAGACTAGTTGTGCTAACTTAAAATTTTTATTGTGTACTCCCTCCATTCCAAAATACTTGACTTCCATTTGTCCAGAAATGGATGTACCTATATAATAAAACATGTCTAGATACATATATATTTTGACAAATAGAAGGCATGTATTGTGCAACGGAGGGAGTAGAATGGATGCAAGTTTTTGTATTGGGAAGAAGTGTACATCGATATATTGATAGAGCGCAATTTAGTAGATGTTCCAGCACTTTTAGCTAGCATAGAGGCTAGAGATGAGACTAGTGCACTTGATACTCCTACTAGAATAGAGGCTAGACATGAGACTAGATGCGAGGAAGTAATGTCTACTTCTTTACACTTGAAGAAGAAAGAAGCACGCAAGATCGAGCCTCGGCAGATCAATAATGAATGCATCGAGAAGGCACTAATCCAACTTACAGGAGCAGTTATGAAAGCTGGATATCTTCTAGAGTAGTAAAATGTATTCTTGTGGTTCTTGTTTTCTTTGGTCTTGCTTTTCTAGTCAAAATCATCATTGGAGTTCGTGCAAAATGGAGGTCCGTTTGGGGTCGTGCGTTGGAGTTGTCCTTACAAGTGGGACCGTAATTGAGGAAACCGACTATCGGCAAACCCCCACCTCGCCCGCCGCGCGATGGCTGAAGTTAGAGAAATGACGAGGTTGAAGAGATTGCTCTAGCACGGACTCCAAGAAATAATATGGTGTCAGATGGATGTCGTGGTGGTGGCGTGTGCCGTACTCCTGGACGTGAATGCTTGTTCTGGCCCCATGCCACCCTAGTACTCCTACTACTTACTATATAGTACTAGTATCGAGGATTCGAGGTGCTGGTTACGTACGAACACATTAACATATGGGTACAGTAAAAACACCCACCCGACGCGTGAAGCATGTGAAGCTAGTACAAATAGTGTACTACTATTGTTGATTGGCCTCATCCGATAACTTGTTGCAATGCACGTACAATTATGTATTTGGAATTTTTTTTTGCCTCGTCGCACCACTCACTCAGAGAAGCGACTCGAAAGCCATTCATAAATTTAGTAAGTTTATCACAGGCATATCATTTCATTACATACAACAGGTCATCAACCCACATCGACAACGAGGATACATTATAAATACTAAAGTTTTCACCACACAACAAATAACAAGCAATGAAATGAACTTCAACTCAACCATTCCTCGGCGTTGGAAACGCTTTCTTTGAACCACAAATGAGACTCTGGGACGGGCCATCCATTGTCGATCTGGAGACCAACGCACGACTGATCATCCAGGCTGAAGCGGCCTACTATATTAGTACCAGGGTAGGGAACCACCCAAATGTCTGAGGTATAGACACAGTTGCTTCTCATAAATGGTAGTAACATTGTGTCAACAGTAGTTGGATCGCCTTTCACCATCATTGGATAGTTTTGTCTAAGGAAGAGCAAGTTTTCTCCAAGACTATCAATTCTGTACCAGGGAGAAGGAGTTGGTGCTAGCACACTAGTATCCATCCCGAATACCATGCAACGGGTGTTGGAATAGGTCCGGAGAGTGCGACCATGGGAGACTACACCGCTTCCTTAGTAGTAACATCATCAGTGGGTTGTATACACACAAGAAGAGGTGATCCATCGGAATTAGTTGCCAGGCGCCACAGAGTATATGGGCGCTGCTCGTCCTCATGCTCGTGATCATCACCATCGTCATCTCCCCCTTGGTTATAAAAAATTTCAAGTATAGGTGGTGGAATGTTCACAGGACCTTGGAAACACAAGAAGAAGGTTAATTAGTAAAGGGAAACTTGCTAACCCGCATGCATGTGGATGAAACAATTATAATTACGGTGGAAGACAAACGTACGAAATCATAACGATTCCATGCAAAAAGCGATTGCCACGAGTGGTGGCAGCAAACACAAGGCCCTCGTGTTGAATTGCATCACAGTACTCATCCGTGTACACAAACTGATTTTTGAGCAATATCCATCTAGTCAAACCATGAAGGACGGCAACAAGCTTGTCGAAGATAGCAATTCATAGTTGTTGTAGTTCCAAGAGCGGTTGGGAACTCGACAAATTGCTATCTTCCGTAGAAGACAGTCACCATGATCGTATTTGAACGTGCGCATAATACCAAAGCAGTGCTCAACCTCCGGGCGTTATCTGAGATTTTTGGAAGTGGAACCTACCACGAGTGTACACATTCACAAGTTCCCACTCGCAGTTGGACCCAATGTAAACAACCCAATCTCCATTTGCGCATGCCCAAGCCTTACCCTCAAGCGATGGCATCTTAACATCATACGTATCATTATCAAGCGGCATCAACTTGCACAAGGCGAGGCCTCCGTCGTCCTCGCGCCATTCATCAGGGTCACGGCGAAGAAGATAGGGGAGATCAAACCACTCCTTGACTCTTGGGTTCCTTGTAATGATTTTATTAGTTGAGTCAAGAATGGGCTTGAACGAACCTGCCATGCTAGCCGATTTGATGACGTCGCACCAATCAATGAGTTCCTCCACCACGTCATCTTTCATATCGGGGTAAGAATAACGGGGTTGTTTCCGGCCTGTTCCCTCCATGGAGAAGACGATCGAACAATGGCAGAAGAAAGGGTGAAGGGCTGAAGGAAAGTGGAGGAGGGAGAGGAAGAGCGTGCGACAACAGTTCCAAATCGAGAGGGAAAGGCGAAGAGTTGGTGGACGGTTGCCAGTTTGCCACGGTTCACGAAGAGGCGCCCCGGCCTACATGTCCGTTCGGAAATACTAGTAGTAGAAAAGGACTCACCGTCGTCTCACTGATATGTTGGAACGGGACCACATGTCAACGAAACATGGTGTGTAATTTCTCATGCAAAATGCGATCTGGCCGCGTTGGCCCGAGGTGCCGCATTAGTTATCGACCTTTATTTTTTAATGGTGTGCCGTTCAATTTTAAAGCACGACTAACTGATGCAGACGCAGAGAAAATATAAACTACTCTACCACTACTCCACCTCCAAAGATTAGTAGTATAAAAAGATATATAGGGTGGAGCTTCAGCGCTTTCTTGCTAAGGGCTGCCCACTTGCTTCTCACACTATCACCCTCTCTCCAGATCTAAAAAAGACGGCCTCTCTCTCCCTCCTCACCGGTGGTCATAGATCCGCCGGGGAAGAAAAGGACGTGCAGCATTGACGCACTCGTTGTCGGCGAGCGAGGTCATGCACTGACGACAAGGTCGTCCTCTCAGACCTAGCGGCCGCGCGGGATTGCCTCCGTCCCCAAGCTTGCTGCCGTAGTGTGTGCGGAGGACGACGACCACGAGCGAAGCCACTTCCCGCCGACCCTCAGGTATGCTACCTCTTTTCGAACCATACCCTTGTTCTATTGCCCCATCTGGCACGTCGTTGCATGTGGATCTTTTTCCACTCCACCATCTTCCCAATTTGCTATCCTCTGCTTTCTGCTTGGACACGCAGACGAAAACCATAATTTGCACTATTAAAGGAAACCCTACTTCATGCAGAGACTAATCCATGTCTGGGTTGAACAAGGAAAGGAAGGGAGATCAGACTGGCCCAAGAGAGTAGGCATCAAACTCGCATCTAGGTTGAAAAGGGAAAATCAGTAGCTAAGGAACGAGTCTCGTGTCTCTTGGTTGAAGAAGGGTAGAAAGGCATGACAACGCAATAGAACCAGGTCGATCGGTTTGTTGTCCTCACATAGGAAAAAGGTGGCTAAAGAGAACAAAAATGGGACATAATCCACATATGCTGCCTGGATATTTGTTGCTCTGGGCAACCATACCTCCCTCACCATTCTGCATCCGTGGAGGTACATCGTACTGGTGCGCCCACTGTCTGAATGGGCCTCCCATGCTCTTATTGCCCCTTTTTTTGCTGTTAGTATAACGCCACCAGTCAAGTCAAGCAATGCTACTGCTAAAGTGATGCCACATTTAACTAATGCCGCTCTCAGTCTAATGCCACCGATAAATTTAACAATTTTGCTATAACTCATCTATATGAGATATAATTTGGTCTCATTCACCTTTCATAGCCATTGGATGTGATGCTATAAGATGCGTGTGTGCTGACGTGGGTTGTTTTTGTTCTTGATTTCTAGGTGAATGAGACCAAATTATATCTCATTTAGATGAGTTCTAGGTACTCCCTAAATTTAAGCATTGCCATTTAATGTCACTGGATTATTTCAGGGTTAGCTATTGATTGTGGATGTATTAAAGATTTTTCAGCTAAGGCATTCTAATGCTGTTGCACAGCCAGTATACCAACGATGAAACTTGTTACTACCTTACGATTTTTGCACTATTAATGCTTATAGATTACATACCTCACTTTCATGAGATAAGTTATTTTTTTTGTAAAGTGTCACCAAAATGCCAAGGCGCTGATGTCATTTTATTTTGGTTAAACTGCACAAAAAATTATGAAGACAAGAGGAAAGGTCAAGAGCGGGCACCTCCTCCTCCGGTTGTTCTCTTGATTCGTTCGATCAAGTTTTTATGTTCGATCGATTATAAAGATTGGGATAGCAATTTTTAAGGTCCCCCCGAGTTCGAAATGATATTTACCTTGGAGGTACATGGTTTGCAATTTTTTATATACTATAATTAGTTAATAATGCTAGTTGCCTTCGGACTTTTGTATTTGGTTTAATGCTCATGCATAGCTAGTATACCAATGCTGAAACTTGTTACCTTTACATTTTGTATTGTTAATTCTTATAGAAATCTTCCAGTGCTAGAGTTTATTGAAATCTGTTCAGTAAAACCATTGTATTGTACCCTGTAATAAACTAACTACTCTACTCTTGCACTAGCCACTGGATTAGTGTATATTTTTAGTATTCAAATGGTGTTGCATTAGCGTATGGACATAAATAAAGTGTGGCAAGCTTTCCCAGATATGTGCTCAAGAAAACTACTACCTGTTTTTCTAAATACTAGACGTTTGGGTACTTTAAATTGAACCGCAAAAACGTCTTATATTAAGGAACAGAGGGTGTAGAGTTCACTCAAATTATCCCGGTAAAGCTAGTCACACCTTTGTTAAAATTAATGTTCATTATGTTATCGGAGGAGGTCTGTATGTTTGTCTCTAATGCTTGTCGACTACATACCTGACATCATGATGTAATGTTAAGTCATTTCCTTTTTATGCAGTGTCCTTTGAATTGTCAAGGCGATGATGGCATTTTATTTTAGTTGAACTGCACAAAATATGCTTAAAAGAAGAGGAAAGGTCAGGAATGGCTCAATTTTTTAGAAAAAAACTATGTATGCCTTCCTGACATCAGCCGATGTTGCTTTATTTATTCCTTCAAACAGGTGGTTAGAAACAGTCTTGCTACCTTTTCCCATTAAGAAATTGGAATGCTTATATTTGTGAGTCTATGCTTCAACTAGTGCCACTTTTATAGTAATCACACTTTCAATATCTATGCAAACAAGGATGCTCGATTTTAGTGGAACTCTACAAAAAGTCCAACTGGTTCAACATTAGGAGCATGTTTTTTTTCCAAACCTTTATATCCAATTGGTGGCACTATGAGTTGTTCATTACGAAGGTACATGGTTTGCTACTATCTTGCTACTCTTTTGTCTTGTCATTAGCTAGTAATACTAGTGGTTTGCATGTGAATTTATTAAGGTGGTGGACCTACATTGGAGGTGCAGGACAGGATTCAATGATTGGATGCTCAATTTCGGTTGTATCGATTTCACCTCTTCCATCACTGCGAACATGGATATCCTTGGTCTGATGAAGAATAGGAGCTATATTTCTGCTATGAACCAGCAAATCAATTCAGTATGAAATTGTCCAGGGCAAAACATAACTGTACCAGATTGTCAAGTGCAGAACATGACAGATGCTAAGCGGAAGAGACATGTTTAAACCGAAAATACATGGTGTGGTATATATTTACTAGCTGCTTGATATTTGTGCAGACAGAGATGTCTACCCGTTGCTATTTGGCAAACAAACAAAGTGTCCGCAATTTTGGTTGAACTGCACAAGAGAATAGTATAGTCAATGCATGCAGTGCCATTTGAAAATAGACACAGAAAGATTGGATAGTCACTTCATGGACTGCAGAAAAGTAGTATTGTACTATTTATTGGCCAACACTAGGTGCTTCATTGCTTTGGTCTGATTATACAATGGGCATTATTTTGCCTAAGTTAAAGTTTGTATTCCGAAAATAGTCTCGCGGTGTGATCGAGAGAATACCAAATCATATAGCAGTGGATGTTCCTCCATCATGTGTGGTTCATTCTCATGGTTCCAAATTGTTGGTGAAACCACTTACGTTTGCAAGAGGAATTGTAGACTTCACAAACAAATTTGTCTTTCAGTCTGTACTGAATGTTGGCCAAGAGAAGCATCCATGTTAGTAGGAAGAACATATGTTTTGTCTAGATCTTTGCTTTTGGAGCTGTGTATATGATCTGTGAATCATTGAGATGCATTAACATGTTGATCTTATGTATGAGAATCGTACTAGTTAGTTTTAGTTGCGACGCAAGATCCGAAGTGGCTGATCTTTGCTTTTGGAGCTACATATTTGTATATGATCTGTGAATCATTGAGATGCATTAACAATTACTTATTTCTGTTCGCTCAGTGTTTACAAGTTACTGACCGATCACTAGCTAGCCTACTAATGCGCTCCTGGCAGTTTTATTTGCGACGCAAGATACGAAGTGGCAGTTTTTTTGAATAAAAATGCCTACCCCTGAAGAAACTAACAAGCTACACTATCGATCCTACATGGATAAATAGCGGATCACGCACGTACTACCTCCTTTCCGGTTTGCAGGGCTCAATTCAAGAAACGACCTACTCGATCCTACACGAATAAATAGCGGATCACACACGTACTAGTACCTCCTTTCCGGTTTGCAGGGCTTAATTCAAACCTCTCACCAACCAAGGTACTATTGGCACTAGGACTGTTCTCCCAAGGTCATTCCAGGGGGCTTCCGTGACATGAAGCGGAGGCATATGGACGCCATGGCATTGGTGCAGACATACGACAAGCCTGACATCTTCCTGACGATGACCTATAACTCAAACTGGCAGGAGATACATGATGAGTTGTTTCCAGGCCAAACACCACATGACCGACCAGATCTTGTGGCCCGAGTGTTCAAGTCCAAGCTGGAGACAATGAAAGATATGCTGATGAAGAAAAAATATACTAGGCGTTGTGAAGGCGTACATATATGTGGTAGAGTTCCAGAAGAGGGGCCTCCCGCATGCCCATTTCCTGTTGATTATGGATTCGAGATATAAGCTTATTGTGCCAGAGCAGTACGATCGTATCATAACTGCCGAGCTCCCAGACAAGCATAAGTACCCGGAGCTCTATGCCATGGTCGTGAAGCATATGATGCACGGCCCATGCGGGTCCTGAACCCCAACAACATGTGCATGCAAGAGGGGTTGTGCAAATGCAGGTACCCACGGGATTTCAACGAGACCACCGTACAGGGCAAGGACTCCTACCCTGTTTACTGAAGAAGGAAAGACGGTCGCAAAGCGAAGGTCCGCCGTCAAATGCTAGACAACAAATGGGTTGTTCCTTACAAACCCTTACCTCCTACGGATGTTCAACTGCCACATCAATGTGGAGGTGTGCTCTTGCATTAAGGCCGTCAAGTACCTGTATAAGTACATATACAAGGGTCACGATCAAACTTCGTTCAATATCGACCAACCTGACGCCCAAGGCAACATAGATGAGATCAAGAGATTTATCGACGCAAGGTGGGTAACTCCACCAGAGGCGATATGGAGGATATTGGGCCTCACCCTTTGTGAGAACCACCCGACGGTCCTGCTGTTGCCGCTACATCTCCCAAACATGCACAAGGTCACATTCAAAGCAGGAGAGAACCTGAATGATGTCCTGGCCAGTGATAACTCATCAAAGTCTATGTTGACGGAGTATTTCGTGGCTAACCAAGAGCATGTGTGGGCTCGAGATATTCTGTACAAGGACTTCCCACGAAGTTTCACTTGGCAAAGAACAAAGAATTGGCAGGAAAGGGTACAAGGGTACCAAGTAGGCCGAATCATGTCAGGCAATCCCGCCGAGGGGGAGCGGTACTTTCTGACGGTGCTTCTAAACCACGTACCAGGCTCAGTGTCCTTTGAAGACCTAAAAACTGTGGATGGTGTGTTGTGTGATACCTTCTGTGAGGCCGCTGAGCGGAGGGGTCTCATCGATTCCGACAACACGCTCGATGAGTGTCTGACGGAGTCCGAGTAGTGGGCCATGCCGATTTATCTCAGGAGGCTCTTTGCAACAATCTTGGTATTTTGCAAGCCTGGCGATGTTCGCGGTCTTTGGGATAGGCACCTTGAGGCGATGTCTGACGACTACATGCGACATCACACATGCCCAATCACGATGGAGCAGATGGTGTTGCTTGATATCAGGGGAATGCTGCAGTCCATGGGAAATGACATAAAGTTGTTCCCTCTTCTGGACATCGATGATACTTATGACAACACAGAAGGCGAGGCTCGGGAGGTCATCGAGGGAACCACTATCGAGGTTGCCGAGGAAGAAAAATCCCTAGAGTCCTCACTAAACCCTGATTAGAGGAAAGCCTATGATGAGATAGTAGCATCAATTGACGACGACGAAGGGGGCGTCTTCTTCGTCGATGGCCCAGGAGGCACTGGGAAGACTTTCCTGTACAGGGCGTTGCTTTCTAGGGTTCGAGGTGCAAAAAAGTTCGATGTGGCCACTGCGACGTCAGGTGTCGCCGCTTCTATCATGCCTGGAGGCAGGACAACCCACTCGAGGTTCAAGATCCCACTCAACATTGAAGAAGGGGCATCGTGCAACTTCACCAAGCAGACTGGGACAACCAAGCTGCTGATGAAGGAAATATGCCCTAGAGGCAATAATAAAGTTGTTATTTATATTTCTTTATATCATGATAAATGTTATTATTCATGCTAGAATTGTATTAACCAGAAACATAGTACATGTGTGAATACATAGACAAAACAGAGTGTCCCTAGTATGCCTCTACTTGACTAGCTCGTTAATCAAAGATGGTTAAGTTTTCTGGCCATAGACATGTGTTCTCATTTGATGAACGGGATCACATCATTAGAGAATGATGTGATGGATAAGACCCATCCGTTAGCTTAGCACTATGATCGTTTAGTTTATTGCTATTGCTTTCTTCATGACTTATACATGTTCCTATGACTATGAGATTATGCAACTCCCGAATACCGGAGGAATACTTAGTGTGCTATCAAACGTCACAAGTAACTGGGTGATTATAAAGATGCTCTACATGTGTCTCTGATGGTGTTTGTTGAGTTGGCATACATCAAGATTAGGATTTGTCACTCCGATTGTCAGAGAGGTATCTCTCGGCCCTCTCGGTAATGCACATCACTATAAGCCTTGCAAGCAATGTGACTAATGAGTTAGTTACGGGATGATGCATTATGGAACGAGTAAAGAGACTTGCCGGTAACGAGATTGAACTAGGTATGGTGATACCGACGATCAAATCTCGGGCAAGTAACGTACCGATGACAAAGGGAACAACATATGTTGTTATGCGGTTTGACCGATAAAGATCTTCGTAGAATATGTAGGAGCCAATATGAGCATCCAGGTTCCGCTATTGGTTATCGACCGGACATGTGTCTCGGTCATGTCTACATAGTTCTCGAACCCGTAGGGTCCGCACGCTTAACGTTCGATGACGATTTGTATTATGAGTTATGTGATTTGATGTACCGAAGGTTGTTCGGAGTCTCGGATGAGAGCACGGACATGACGAGGAGTCTCGAAATGGTCGAGAGGTAAAGATTGATATATTGGAAGGCTATATTCGGACATCAGAAAGGTTCCGAGTGATTCAGGTATTTTTCGGAGTACCGGAGAGTTACGGGAATTCGCCGAGGGAAGTAGTGGGCCTTAATCGGCCATACGGGAAAGGAGAGAAGGGCCTCAAGGGGTGGCTGCGCGTCCCCCATGGCAAGTCTGAATTGGACTAGGGAGGGGGCGGCGCCCCCCTCTCTTTCCTTCTCCCTCTCCTACTCCTTCCCTCTCTCCCCTGTTGGAAAAGGAAGGGGACTCCAACTCCTAGTTGGATTCCCCCTATAGGCGCGCCCCTCCTAGGCTGGCCTCCTCCTCCTCCCTCCTTTATATACGTAGCCAAGGGGGCACCCAAAGACACAACAGACAATCTCTTAGCTGTGTGCGGTGCCCCCCTCCATACTTTTACACCTCAATCATATCGTCGTAGTGCTTAGGCGAAGCCCTGCGCCGGTAACTTCATCATCACCGTCGCCACACTGTCATGCTGGCGGAACTCTCCCTCAGCCTCAGCTGAGTCTAGAGTTCGAGGGACATCACCGAGCTGAACGTGTGCAGATCGTGGAGGTGCCGTGCGTTCGGTACTTGATCGGTTGGATCACGAAGATGTTTGACTACATCAACCGCGTTACTAAACGTTTCCGCTTTCGGTCTACGAGGGTACGTGGACACACTCTCCCCGCTCGTTTCTATGCTTCTCCTATATAGATCTTGCGTGATCGTAGGCATTTTTTTGAAATACTATGTTCCCCAACAGTGGCATCCGAGCCAGGTCTACGCGTAGATGTTATATGCACGAGTAGAACAAAAAGAATTGTGGGCGATAATAGTCATACTGCTTACCAACATGCACTACAAAAAAAAGACACATCCGTGACATTTTGGGCCGAACGAATTTTTTTCCGTCATACATATGACACTTCTATGACGATAATTGTGACAAAATCTGGTATCATCATAGATGTGGTGGGCTCCTACTTCTATGACAAAAAATCATGACAGAAAATGGGCTTTTCACCGGGCGGGCCGGAGACGCAGCTGCATGACATTCTTTGGGCCGTCCATGACGGAAAAACCGTGGTAGAAGCGAGGGGGAGGAAAATTTCGGGGAGTTGCCGGTTACGGTGGGAGGTCGGGGGCGGAGCGATGCGCGTTTCTCTCGTACGTACGCGCGTGTGTGCGAGGCGTTGGCTCTAACTGAAGCCGAGCGAGGCGTTGGGCTCTAACTGAACCCGAGCGACAGACTGCAGTTACGCTACATCGAACCCGAGCGATCGATCGATGGCTGTTAATCGAACCCGATGGAGCGATTCTTCGCCATCGCCGCTAATCAAGCCGATCGATGCCGCCTGGGATGAACAAAGTGAGCGCTATGGGGGGTTGGATGAACAGTGAGCGATGGCGTTGCCTCTGGATGAACAGGACCCCGTGGTGTGGAGGGCTGGATGAACAGTAGACGGTGGAGGGGTGGCCGTGGAGGGGTGGTTGAACAGGACCCCATGGTGTGGAGGGCTGGATGAACAGTAGACGATGGAGGGGTGCCCGTGGAGGGGTGGTTGAACAGTAGCCGGTGGAGTATCGCGCGGTGGAGGCTGGATGAACAAGAGCCCATGGAGGCTGGAGGAGGTCGACAGTAGCCCGTGGAGGCTGGAGGAGGTCGACGGTGGAGATGAACAGTATCCCGTGGAGTCCCATTTTGCGGTACGCCACACCCCTCCCGATGAACAGGACCCTGCCGACCGTAGGGAGGTCCGTTTCATCCGCTTTTGCGGTATGCCACACCCTCCCGATCAACAGGACCCCTGCTTTGACCGTAGGAGGTCCGCTTTCCTCCGCTTTTGGCAGACGCCACACCCTCCCGATCAACATGACCCCCGCTTTGACCGTAGGAGGTCCGCTTCTCCGCTTTACGGCAGACGCCAGCCCCTCCCGATCATCAGGACCCCGCTTTCAACGTGGCGGTCGAACACAAGGCCGCTTCCTCCATTGTGCGGTACGCCAGCCTCGCTTCCATCGCCTGTTCCATCCAAGCCCTCCGGCGAACACGACCACGCATTCCGCTCCGACCGAGCCGGTTGGTTCCCACGCTGCCTGCTGCCTCCCGATGAACACGACGCATTCCGTTGCCTCTCCCATGAACATGACGACGATCTTTGTTTCTCCGTTCCGACCCAGCCATATGCGTATGTGCGAGTAGGCGTTCGAGACCCCGCCCGTATGTACGACGCGGGTCAGATTTTCTTTCTTGCACCCTCGCCAGACGTATGACGCAGTACATGCTACGTGCGTGCCTCTACTACGACACGCGGCGCCTCTACTACGACATGCGGCGCCTCTACATCGACCAAAGATGTACGCATAACGTTCGCGACCAGAATGATAATGGTACGACGCTCGACCGTGTGGGTCCCGACCGAGCGCCTTCCTTACTGCGAAGATGTAGCTGGTGGGTCCCAGCAGTCAGGGGGCGAATCGTTTTGGTTTTTTTTGCCCGGACGCACTTCCTTGCATGCGAAGATGTAGTTGGTGGGTCCCAGCAGTCAGGGGGGCGAATCGTTTTTTCGGACGCACTTCCTTGCGTGCGAAGATGTAGCTGGTGGGTCCCAACAGATAGGGGGAAACGTTTTTTTCGCGAAATACGGTGGCCCGTCCGGTGGGTCCCCGCTGTCAGGTGGAGGAATAATTATTTTGCGCGTAATAAGGAGGCACTTCCTTGCTGCGGCCGTGGACCCAGCTGTCAGCCTCTCCACGTACAGTCCACATCCGTTGGAAGCCATTCCTTGACCATGTTGACCACGCCGCGCCGAGAGCACCAGGGCGGTGGACGACGGCGAGGCCTAGGAAGGGGACGACGTGGAGACGGGGAAGACGCGGCAGTGGATGCCCACACGTAGAGGAGTATGATGGTTCACCTGCTCGGCGGTGTGAGGCTGCCGTCGCGTGAATAACAGGGGTGGGTGCGAGAGAGATAGCCCGGCAGCGGTGGGAGTAGTAGGGCGGTGAGGCCTCCACGGCATCACAAAGGCCACGGGCGGCATGAGCAAAGGCACGATCGGGCGCTGCTTTGGGCGGCTGGAGCAAGAAGACCAGAGGTTGAAGAAGCAGTACGGCCGTTGGATGGACATCGTACGGTCACTGGAGATAGAATCGTTCATATATTGACTAAAGTTGACAAAGGCCTCCGTCCCAGCCAACTTAGTAGGCCCACAAGTCAGCCTCCCACCAAGGTTGGTCCCGGCTAGGGGGTATTCATTTTTTGTGCGTAATAAGGAGGCACTTCCGGTGGGTCCAAGGCGATGGGGGAACGCTTTTTTCAAAAATACGGTGGCCCGACCTGTTGGTCCCAGCAATGTGGGAAACGTTTTTGCGAAATCGTGGCCCTGGCCCAAAGGGTCCCAGATGTCAGGTGGAGGAATAATTATTTTCCGCGTAATAAGGAGGCACTTCCTTGCGGCTGCCGTGGACCCAACTGTCATCCTTTCCACGTACAGTACTCTTCCGATGGAAGTCGGTCATTGACCACATTGACCACGCCGCGCCGAGAGCACCATGGCGGTGGACAACGAGGCCTAGGAAGGGGACGACGCGGAGCCGGGGAAGACGCGGCAGTGGAAGCCCGCGCGGAGAGGAGTACGAGGGTTCACCGGTTCTGCGGTGTGAGGCTGCCGTCGCAGAATAACAGGGGTGTGGGTGAGTAGAGGATGCCCCGCCGCCGGTGGGTGTAGTAGGGGGCGCTGAGGCTCAAGGCAAAGACCCGGCCACGGGAGGCGGGAGTAGGCGGTCCCTTGGCCGCTTTGGCGGCCGGAGCAAGAAGATCGAGATTGAAGAAATGACGGCCGTTGGATTGACATCCAACGGTTACGTCTGCTAGAATCGTTTGTTGACGTAGTATATAATAACTAAAAAATCTTGCATACGCGTCAACTAAACAGGCCCATAAGTCAAACCACTCCCTCTTTTTTTTTAATAATTTATATATAGCTCATGGCAACTTCTTATGCAATTTATTGCAGTCGTTTTTTTGGTTGGCCAGGGCCAATTTCGCATATTTCTGTGGGTTCCAAACTATTTTTAATACCGAAATGTCGAGCCAGATTTAAAGTACTTCGAAGATATATTTGAATTAGGTTAATGCCCAGTGAAATAGGAATCTAAAAATGTGAAAAAAAATCAGAAATTATAAAGTAATTGCCAATTTGTCATCTGTTTTTATATTTACAACCCATTTCATATTACTTTCAAGGCGTAGAAAAATAAGTAGGCCTGGATTGGGTATTCTTCAGAAAAAATAAACTGGGCTCATTTGCACAAAGAAAAAAAAAGATGGGCTGGTCACATGGTGAACATAAAATATAAGCCTGGGCTAGACGGGCCACATCCCGATTCAAACCCTGCTCCGTCTCAACAATACCAAACAAAAAAAAATATCGCCGAGTAGCTACGTCCCAGGTGTCAGCCGATCTTGTGTTGTCCTCTTGTCTATTGACTATATACGCTCACAATGTTGTGGGTCCCAGATGTCAGGAAAACACTAGGAGGAAGCATTTTATTTCTCCATACGCTGATGTGGTGGGTCCCTACTGTCATCCTCTCCACGTACTTCTGCCGATTCCTATTGTTTGTTGACCATGTTGACAACACGAGAGGGCGGCGCCGCGGCGAGCGCACCAAAGCACGCGTAGGACATCGGCGTTAACGATTTAGGAGACGGTGGGGCAGCGATGCGGGCGCTGAGGCGCAACCAGCCGTGGGAGGCAGAAGCAGGCGGCCCCGTTGGCGCTGGTTTGGTTTTGGCGGCTGGAGGAAGACAGGACTGAAGAAACACGACGGACTGTAAAAGCAGGAGGAGTACTTAACAACCTTAATTGAAACCAGCAGGGGCACTTAACAATCAAAGCTGAAAGCAGTATGAGTACTTATACAGGTTCAATCGTACAAAGCACGCCTCGAACAGTGCTACTTTGCCTATAGGCTACAGTTAACCAAGGGTGAGGCCGCCAAGCCCTAGGACAAGGCCCAGGCGCCACCCCGCGCATCCACAACCTTTTGAAAGCGGCTTCATCTCGCAACGTGGTCAATAAACAGGATATTCGCTTTAGAGCGATGGAAAAGCATGAACA
Organism: Aegilops bicornis; assembly: GCA_021605145.1. Lineage (NCBI taxonomy): Eukaryota > Viridiplantae > Streptophyta > Magnoliopsida > Poales > Poaceae > Aegilops > Aegilops bicornis. The sequence continues at coordinate 510,228,447 of CM038669.1, read as the reverse complement.
TAATCTTCTGTCCTATTCTCCAAGATGGACGGGCCTTCATTATCTGAGACCACCCACGAATAAGTATCTTTTCGCCTCCAAGGAATTGAGTAGGTCGACATAAACGCGTCATGTTGTGACCAAGCGCCAAGTCTGACCCGACCATGGTCAGCATCCGTATAGGAACAATAGAACTCGGCAGCCTCGCTTTCAAGAAGATCACAATCGTAAAACTGTGTATAAGCAATAGTTTATGAACAACATATATAATGAAAACAACTCGTGCCATAAGTTTCTACAGCTTGGACCTGTTCAACGAGTGCAAAGAAGGCACACATATCCCACGTGGCCTTCCACCATTGAAACGCCCCACAAGGACCTCAAGACGATCAATAAAGTGTAGGAACATGTGGATGTCGATCCGATCAACTTCGGTGCCATTAGTAATAGCCGAGTTATTACAGAGTAACAAACGAAAGGCATCGCTTAACTACGAAAAAACCTACACGTGCCACCAATTATAAGACAATATTAGTTAGAAGTAGCATCTTCGTGAGAGATTTGTTGCTACTTCTAAAGTTAAATTGTGATTAGTTAGACAGAATAGGTGGATTAAGAAGTAATCGAGGCAACAAGCAAGAACCATATACAAAACTAATATGGATGAACAATTGGAACGACGTCGGGGTGGAAGATCGCAGTGAAGATGAGACCAGGTTCTGCTATTTCCATCAACATTCGTGCGCCAACTTTTAGTCTGTAACACTTGAGAAAGTTTATCCAAGTTCGGCCATAAAAAAAGCAGCGATCTTCTTGGTTCATGAACCCAACTCGGAAGCAATATCCATGGATTGTCTTCACTATGACCATTGAACTAGTGTATTCAGTTATGGCAGGCCGAGCATCTTGAGTACATGTGTTCTGGCAGAGCAAATAATACACTACAGGAAAAATAATATGAGAACACAACATGTTAAAAAAAACCCACCCTCCCGGATAGAGAAGAGGATTCTAGGAACATACTGTGCGCATTTGAAAATGCTATGGTAGGATGAGAAGGAACAAGTGTGGCGTCTCGCCGTGGGCGCAGAAATCTGTAGGGTACTCGCACTTTGGGCACTGCAACTGAAACACACTAGATTCAATATGAAGAAAAATGCATCAACGGCGGCGGCTGCCATCCTAGGATTACCTGCGACCAAGGGACTTGGATTTATCGGGGATGGATGAAGAATTCGTACCTGGTTCTCCATGAGAAAACCCTATGCAGTCAGTTGCTCGCTCCATTGTTCCGGAGAATGGAGTCTTAGTCATCTTGCCCATAAGGCATGGTTCGCAAGCATCAAGTGATTCATAATCAAGTGATTCCAAAAGTCCATCGGCATGGAGTTTCTTCATGCGCTTTACGCCAATATGACCTAAATGGCAGTGCCACAAATATGTTGCACTATCATTATCAACTTTTCATCTTTTGGCATCAATATTATGAATATGTGTATCATTATGATCGAGATTCAATAAACCATTTACATTAAGTGTATGACCATAGAAGGTTTTATTCATGTAAACAGAACAACAATTATTCTTTGACTTAAATGAATAACCGTATTGCAATAAACATGATCCAATCATATTCATGCTCAACGCAAACACCAAATAACATTTATTTTGGTCCAACACTAATCTCGAAGGTAGAGGGAGTGTGCGATGGTGATCTTATCAACCTTGGAATCATTTCCAACACATATCATCACCTCGCCCTTAACTAGTCTCTGTTTATTTTGCAACTCCCGTTTCGAGTTACTACTCTTAGCAACTGAACCAGTATCAAATACCGAGGGGTTGCTATAAACACTAGTAAAGTACACATCAATAACGTCTCCCACGCATTGATCCAGCAAGGAGAGAGGGAGAGCTTGGGGAAGACAACTCCAGCATCAGCACGACGCCTTGGTGGTGTTGGAGCAGTGTGGTACTCCGGCAGGGCTTCGCCAAGCACTGCGGAAGGAGGAGGAGGTGTTGGAGAGGGGAAGGGTTGCGCCTTGGATGTGGTCTGTCTGCCCTCCCACCTCCCCTCTATTTATAGGGGCAAGGGAGAGGGGGGTCGGCCCCCTCTAGATGGATCTAGAGGGGGCGGTGGCCAAGGGGGGAGGCTTGCCCCCCAAGCCAAAGGGGTGCCCCCTTTAGGGTTTCCCCCCAACCCTAGGCGCATGGGCCCTAGGGGGGTTTGGTGCCCAGCCCACCTAGGGGCTGGTTCCCCTCCATATTCAGCCCATAGGGCCCTCCAGGGTAGGCGGACCCTCCCGATGGACCCCCGGAACCCCTTTGGTGGTCCCGGTATAATACCGGCACACCCCTGAACACTTCCGGTGACCGTATGATGACTTCCCATATATAAGTCTTCACCTCCGTACCATTCCGGAACTCCTCGTGATGTCCGGGATCTCATCCGGGACTCCGAACAACATTCGGTAACCACGTACAAACTTTTCCTACAACCCTAGCGTCATTGAACCTTAAGTGTGTAGACCCTACGGGTTCGGGAGGCATGTAGACATGACCGAGACATCTCTCCAGTTAATAACCAACAGCGGGATCTGGATACCCATGTTGGCTCCCACATGCTCCACGATGATCACATCGGATGAACCACGATGTCGGGGATTCAATCAATCCCGTATCCAATTCCCTTTGTCTACCGGTATGATACTTGCCTGAGATTCGATCGTCGGTATCCCTATACCTTGTTCAATCTCGTTACCGGCAAGTCTCCTTTACTCGTTTCGTAACACATCATCCCATGATCAACTCTTTGGTCACATTGAGCTCATTATGATGATGTCCTACCGAGTGGGCCCAGAGATACCTCTCCGTCACACGGAGTGACAAATCCCAGTCTCGATTCGTGCCAACCCAACAGATACTTTCGGAGATACCCGTAGTGCACCTTTATAGCCACCCGATTCACGTTGCCAGGACGCTTTGGCACACCCAAAGCATTCCTACAAAGATCCAGGAGGTGCACAATCTCATGGTCTAAGTAAATGATACTTGACATTAGAAAAGCTTTAGCGCATTTAACTACACGATCTTGTGCTATGCTTAGGATTGGGCCTTGTCCATCACATCATTCTCCTAATGATGTGATCCCGTTATCAACGACATCCAATGTCCATGGCCAGGAAACCATAACCATCTATTGATCAACGAGCTAGTCAACTAGAGGCTTACTAGGAACATGTTGTGGTCTATGTATTCACACATGTATTACGATTTCCGGATAACACAATTATAGCATGAACAATAGACAATTATCATGAACAAGGAAATATAATAATAACCACTTTATTATTGCCTCTAGGGCATATTTCCAACAGTCTCCCACTTGCACTAGAGTAAATAATCTAGTTACATTGTGATGAATCGAACACCCATAGAGTTATGTTGTTGATCATGTTTTGCTCGTGGAAGAGGTTGACTTTTAGTCAACGGATCTGCGGCATTCAGATCCGTATGCACTTGACAAATATCTATGTCTCCATCTTGAACATGTTCACGAGTGGAGTTGAAGAGACGCTTGATATGCCTGGTCTTCATGTGAAACCTGGGCTCCTTAGCAAGAGCAATAGCTCCAGTGTTGTCACAGAAGAGAGTCATTGGGCCTGACGCATTGGGAATAACTCCTAGGTCGGTGATGAACTACTTCATCCAGACTGCTTCCTGTGCTGCCTCCGAGGCTGCCATGTACTCCACTTCACATGTAGATCCCGCCACGACGCTTTTCTTGCAACTGCACCAGCTGACTGCCCCACCATTCAAATATACACGTATCCGGTTTGTGACTTGGAGTCATCCAGATTTGTGTCAAAGTTAGCATTAACGTAACCCTTTACGACGAGCTGTTCATCACCTCCATAAACGGGAAACATATCCTTAGTCCTGTTCAGGTACTTCGGGATGTTCTTGACCGATGTCTAGTGTTCCATGTCGGGATTACTTTGGTACCTCCCTACCAAACTTACGGCGAGGTTCACATCAGGTCTGGTGCACAGCATGGCATACATAATAGACCCTATGGCCGAGGCATAGGGGATGACGCTCATCTTTTCTCTATCTTCTGCCGTGGTCGGGCATTGAGTCGTACTCAATCTCACACCTTGCAATACAGGCAAGAACCCCTTCTTGGACTGATCCATATTGAACTTCTTCAATATCTTATCAAGGTATGTGCTTTGTGAAAGACCAATGAGGCGTCTTGATCTATCTCTATAGATCTTGATGCCTAATATGTAAGCAGCTTCTCCAAGGTCCTTCATTGAAAAACACTTATTCAAGTAGGCCTTTATGCTTTCCAAGAATTCTATATCATTTCCCATCAATAGTATGTCATCCACATATAATATGAGAAATGCTACAGAGCTCCCACTCACTTTCTTGTAAACACATGTTTCTCCATAAGTCTGCGTAAACCCAAACACCTTGATCATCTCATCAAAGCGAATGTTCCAACTCCGAGATGCTTGCACCAGCCCATAGATTGAGCGCTGGAGCTTGCATACTTTGTCAGCATTCTTAGGATCGACAAAACCTTCTAGTTGCATCGTATACAATTCTTCCTTAAGTAAACCATTAAGGAATGCCGTTTTGATGTCCATTTGCAATATCTCATAATCGTAGAATGCGGCAATTGCTAACATGATTCAGACGGACTTCAGCTTCGCTACGGGTGAGAAGGTCTCATCGTAGTCAACCCCTTGAACTTGTCGATAACCCTTATCGATAAGACGAGCCTTATAGATGGTCACATTACCACCCGTGTCTGTCTTCTTTAATGATCCATTTATTTTCTATGGCTCGCCGATCATCGGGCAAGTCAGTCAAAGTCCATACTTCTTTTTCATACATGGATCCTATCTCGGATTTCATAGCTTCAAGCCATTTGTCGGAATCCGGGCCCGCCATCGCTTCTTCATAGTTCGAAGGTTCACCATTGTCTAACAACATGATTTCCAAGATAGGGTTGTCGTACCACTCTAGTGCGGAACGTGTCCTTGTGGACCTAGAAGTTCAGTAGCAACTTGATCCGAAGTTTCATGATCATCATCATTAACTTCCTCTCTAGTCGGTGCAGGCACCACAGAAACATTTTCCTGCGCTGCGCTACTCTCCGGTTCGAGAGGGGACATCTCATCAAGTTCCACTTTCCTCCCACTTACTTCTTTCGAGAGAAACTCTTTCTCCAGAAAGGATCCATTCTTGGCAACAAAGACCTTGCCTTCGGATCTGAGGTAGAAGGTATACCCTATAGTTTCCTTAGGGTATCCTATGAAGACACATTTTTCCGATTTGGGTTCGAGCTTTTCAGGTTGAAGTTTCTTGACATAAGCATCGCATCCCCAAACTTTTAGAAACGACAACTTAGGTTTCTTTCCAAACCATAATTCATACATGTCGTCTCAACGGATTTCGACGAAGCCCTATTTAAAGTGAATGCGGCAGTCTCTAAAGCGTATCCCCAAAATGATAGCGGTAGATTGGTAAGAGACATCATAGATCGCACCATATCCAATAGAGTACAATACCGGTAACCCCCGAAATTCTCCCGATGGCCGAAATAGCACTTCCTATATATAATTATTTATCTCCGGGCCATTCCGAAACTCCTCGTGACGTCCGGGATCTCATCCGAGACTCCAAACAACATTCGGTTTGCTGCAGACAATTCTTCCTAATAACCCTAGCGTCACCGAACCTTAAGTGTGTAGACCCTACGGGTTCGGGAGACACGCAGACATGACCGAGACGACTCTCTGGTCAATAACCAACAGTGGGATCTGGATACCCATGTTGGCTCCCACATACTCCTCAATGATCTCATCGGATGAACCACGATGTCGAGGATTCAATTAATCCCGTACTCAATTCCCTTTGTCAGACGGTATGTTACTTGCCCGAGATTCGATCGTCGGTATCCCAATACCTCGTTCAATTTCGTTACCGGCAAGTCACTTTACTTGTACCGTAATGCATGATCCCGTGACCAGACACTTGGTCACTTTGAGCTCATTATGATGATGCACTACCGAGCGGGCCCAGTGATACCTCTCCGTAACACGGAGTGACAAATCCCTGTCTCGATCCGTGTCAACCCAACAAACACTTTCGGAGATACCTATAGTGCACCTTTATAGTCACCCAGTTACGTTGTGAAGTTTGGTACACCCAAAGCACTCTAATGGTATCCGGGAGTTACACGATCTCATGGTCTAAGGAAGAGATAGTTGACATTGGAAAAGCTCTAGCAAAACGAACTACATGATCTTGTGCTATGCTTAGGATTGGGTCTTGTGCATCACATCATTCTCCTAATGATGTGATCCCGTTATCAATGACATCCAATGTCCATAGTCAGGAAACCATGACTATCTATTGATCAACGAGCTAGTCAACTAGAGGCTCACTAGGGACATATTGTGGTCTATGTATTCACACGTGTATTACGATTTCGGATAATACAATTATAGCATGAATAAAAGAAAATTATCACGAACAAGGAAATATAATAATAATCCTTTTATTATTGCCTCTAGGGCATATTTCCAACAGTCTCCCACTTGCACTAGAGTCAATAATCTAGTTACATTGTGATGAACCGAACACCCATAGAGTTACGGTGTTGATCATGTTTTGCTTTCATGGAAGAGGTTTAGTCAGCGGATCTGCGACATTCAGATCCGTATGCACTTTGCAAATTTCTATGTCTCCATCTTGAACATTTTCATGGATGGAGTTGAAGCGACGCTTGATGTGCCTGGTCTTCTTGTGAAACCTGGGCTCCTTGGCAAGTGCAATAGCTCCAGTGTTGTCACAGAAGAGTTTGATCGACCCCGGCGCATTGGGTATGACTCCTAGGTCGGTGATGAACTCCTTCACCCATATTGCTTCATGTGCTGCCTCCGAGGCTGCCATGTACTCCGCTTCACATGTAGATCCCGCCACGACGCTTTGCTTGCGGCTGCACCGACTTCTTGCTCCACCATTCAACATATACACGTATCCGGTTTGTGACTTAGAGTCATCCAGATCTGTGTCGAAGCTAAGCGCCGACGTAACCCTTCTGACGAGCTCTTCGTCACCTCCATAAACGAGAAACATGTCCTTTGTCCTTTTCAGGTACTTCATGATATTTTTGACCGCTGTCCAGTGTTCCTTGCCGGGATTACTTTGGTACCTTCCTATTGTAGCGACCCGACCCAAAATCGGTCAAGTCTCTGTGTAGCTGTACCATCCCAAGATCATGCTGGCACACACAGTACATTGATGAAAAGATTCGAAGTTCAATCACACCTGAATTTATTACACGATTCTCATATCGAGTCTTTATTACAATAGAATAAATTCGGCCGAAGGCCAACTCATGAGAATAAACTAAATAAAGCTGCGGAAGCGAGATTTAATAGCGAGTCCATCCGACTCCATAGGGCAATCGCTAAGCGTGGATCGTAGCCTCACTCACGATCGGAAAACTCCTGCGCAACATAAGACGTTGCAGCCGTGTAGGTCAGCATTTTGAATATGCCGCAAGTCATGCAGAGAGAACAACAATGAAAATTACTAACACTATATGCAATTTGGCTGTGGTGCTTTAAGTTTTATTGTTTGGCGAAAAAGCCAGTTTTTCCCTACAACGAGGACTTGGTTGCAAATACTACAAAATGTTGGTAGTTATTGAGATGGTTCCGCCAACCAATGTCTCATTCCCAATTCTTAAATAACCCCTCAATTAATTTATTAAGTTCGGTGTTGAGATATCCGAAATACTCCAAGTTCCAGAGGCTCAAATTGTCCGTAGAATCGGACACGGCTAACCGATTAGATCTTCACTGCAGAGATTTGCGCACTTTACCCGCAAGAATCGTTCCCTCCTTTAAGTCTTCACACTTCACGGTGTTTGAAGACGGGACGAACGAAACAGGTCTTAGAAGAGTTCCTCTTGGCCATCGCCGGTGCCCATCCAATCCTACCGTTCTTCTACATCTCGTAGCACCGTCCGGCCGTAGTCACGCCTAGGGTCGACCAAGCGAGCCCATAATGGCTTGCGGCTGCCGCAGTAAGCTTTCGGTCAATGGGGTATCCATCCGTCTCTTCGTGGCTGGGTGAAGCTTTCCGCAAGATGTCATGGCGCTTCTCCATGCATCCCGCCACCGCTGGTTTCTCCAGGTGCCCGTCAACCGTCCTCCACCCAGTAGTGAATTTTGAAGTCCATCTTGAGCTTGAAGTCATGGGGTGGTCATCATCTTGACTCTCACATCTCCCTTATGAATCACTCAACCAACCCCGTCTACGAGCATAGCAAAATAAACTACTTCGTCCCGGGCCATGGTAACAAAGGGAATTGGTTTCATCCTACCTCATGATACTACTCAAGAACATAACTTAAAAATTCTCCTACTGCACGCATGGTGGGGAGGTATAATTCTAATGCAATAAAATCATAGGTATTGTAAAAGAAAGCATGATCAAATGACTTGCCTGGCTGACGGTCTTCGAAAGTTAGGGACTCGTGATAGCAGGCTTCGCACTCCGGAAATTCTACCGAAACAAACAACAATCATATAAACATACAATCACTTAACATAACAGCATGCTAACATAAAACACACAAAACAATCGAACCAAAAACCAAAGAAAACTCGAAGAAATCCAGGCCAACAACAAACAAGAAAAAAAAATAAACATATTATATTTTCTAAAAAAAAGTTCATGTTCTAAAACAACACAATATAATCAAAAATAAAATATAAAATAGGTAAAATAAAATTATTTACTAAATAGAACAATAGGAAAACAGTAGCTAGTTAAATAAACAAGAAACACGTGATTTTGACTAAAACTATTTTCTTTATTAAATCTAAAATACCCAAATAAATTCCTACTGCTAGGCAAGGTCAAAACAAAGCAGTGACAAAAAGAATCAGTAAAATAAAATAATCCTAACTCGTTTATAGCAGAAATACTAATCTGTCTAAAACTAAAATAAAACAATTTCTAATAATTTAAACATGGCTAAACATATTTTCTACAGAAACTACAACAAATTTGCAAACTAACAAAAAAAGAATCAACTAAAAATATTAAGTAACCTAATAGATATGGATTTTACAAAACTGAAACTATTCTGTTAAAAACAGAAACGAAAAAAATTTATAACTAAAAAGAAAACTGGCGCTAGCGGGCCTATCTAACGCTCAGGCGATATATAACTAATGCGTGCCCGAGGTTAACAGAGAATAAACCGATCAGGCCGGTCTAACTAAACCGCTAACTAAACATAAAAAAACCGTAACTAAACGGCCTTTTTAAAATAAAACGTACCCCTTCGCTAGTCTAATCTAAGCCCTAGGTTTTAGACCGAACGGTGGTGGGCAGCTCCGGCGACTTACCGCGGTGGCGACGACGGCGACGGACGACGGCGGCTCGGGCGACGACGGCGCAGCGGCTCCAGTGGTCCGGGGCGACGGCGGAGGCGTCAAAGTGCGCGGCGGCTCGAGGGGAGGTCGGGGGTGGAGTCGTTGGAGCTCGGGGATGACGGGGATGATCGGGACGAGCTCGGGTGAGCTCAGCTCCGGCTCCGGCGGGCGGCGGACAAGCTCGAGGCAACGACGTCGAGGGCTCCTGGGCAAGGAGAGAATGTCAGGGAGGTGCGGGAGGAAGCGGCGGTTCGGGTGGAGTGGCTTGGAAGTCGAGGGATGGCTCACTTGTGACGGAAACGGCGGCGAACCGAGGCGGCGGCGGCGAGATGCGTTCGGCGAGGGTGTGAGCTGCGGAGGGTTTTGGGCTCGGGTTTTTGGGGGGTTCGAGGGAGGAGGGGCGTAGGTATTTATAGGGCACCAACTTGGGGTGGGCGACTCGGGATCGCGATCCCGTGAAGATCGCGGGCGACGGTCGGCGGCGAACGCGCTCTGGCGTGGCGTGGGCGAGGGAAAGAGAAGGGTGGGGCCGTGTCGGTGAGAGAGGGGAGAGGAGAGCGAGCAGGCGACCGAGGGGAGGGATTCGCGCGGCTCGGGGCAGGCCCGGCTCAAGGCCGGGCTGGCACTGCCCGCCGGTGGGCTGCCTCGGCGGCTGGCCGGGTTATTGGCTGGCGCTGGGGTTTTTTTTCTTTTTCCCTTTTTTTTGAATTAGGGAGAGGAGGGAATATATAAAAAATATATATTTTTATATAGGACATATATATATCAAAATTATCAGGGGGATTTACCCTACAACTCGGACATCTCTGTAGCGACCCGACACAAAATCGGTCAAGTTTCTGTGTAGCTGTACCATCCCAAAATCATGCTGGCACACACAGTACATTGATGAAAAGATTCAAAGTTCAATCACACCTGAATTTATTACACGATTCTCATATCGAGTCTTTATTACAATAGAATAATTTCGGCCGAAGACCAACTCATGAGAATAAACTAAATAAAGCTGCGGAGCGTGAGCGAATAACAGCGAGTCCATCCGACTCCATAGGGCAATCGCCAAGCGTGGATCGTAGCCTCACTCCTGATCGGAAAACTCCTCTGCAACATAAGACGTTGCAGCCGTCTAGGTCAGCCTTTTGAATATGCCGGCAAGTCATGCAGAGAGAACAACAATGAAAATTACTAACACTATATGCAATTTGGCTGTGGTGTTCGAAGTTTTATTGTTTGGCGAAAAAGCCAGTTTTCCCTACAACGAGGACTTGGTTGCAAATACTACAAAATGTTGGTAGTTATTGAGATGGTTCCGCCAACCAATGTCTCATTCCCAATTATTAAATAACCCCCTCAATTAATTTATTAAGTTCGGTGTTGAGATATCCGAAATACTCCAAGTTCGAGGCTCAAATTGTCCGCATTGGGGACACGGCTAACCGATTAGATCTTCACTCTGCAGAGGTTTGACTTTACCCGCAAGAATCGTTCCCTCCTTTAAGTCTTCGCACTTCCTGGTGTTTGAAGACGGGACGAACGAAACAGGGTCTACCGAAGAGTTCCTCCGGGCCACTGCCGCCCATCCAATCCTACTGTTCTTCTACATCTCGTAGCACCGTCCGGCCAAAGTCACACCTAGGGTCGACCAAGCCAGAGCCCATAATGGCTTGCGACTGCACAGGTAAGCTTCCGGTCAATGGGGTATCCATCCGTCTCTTCGTGGCTGGGTGAAGCTTTCCGCAAGATGTCATGGCGCTTCTCCATGCATCCTGCCAGCCGCTGGTTTCAACAGGTGCCCGTCAACCGTCCTCCACCCAAGAGTGAATTTTGAAGTCCATCTTGAGCTTGAAGTCATGGGTGGTCATCATCTTGACTCTCACATCTCCCTTATGAATCACTCAACCAACCCCGTCTACGAGCATAGCAAAATAAACTACTTTGTCCCGGGCCATGGTAACAAGGGGAATTGGTTTCATCCTACCTCATGATACTACTCAAGAACATAACTTAAAAATTCTCCTACTGCATGCATGGTGGGAGGTATAATTCGAATGCAATAAAATCAAGGTATTGTAAAAGAAAGCATGATCAAATGACTTGCTGGCCGACGGTCTTGAAAGTTAGGGACTCGTGATAGCAGGCTTCAGACCGGAAATTCTACGGAAACAAACAACAATCATATAAACATACAATCACTTAACATAACAGCATGCTAACATAAAACACACAAAACAATCGAACCAAAAACCAAAGAAAACTCGAAGAAATCCAGGCCAACAACTAACAAGAAAATAAAATAAACTTTTTATTTTCTGTAAATAAAAGTTCATGTTCTAAAACTATAGAAACTAATCTAAAATAAACTATAACACACGTAAAATAAAATTATTTACTAAATAGAACAATAGGAAAACAGTAGCTAGTTAAATAAACAAGAAACACGTGATTTTGACTAAAACTATTTTCTTTATTAAATCTAAAATACCCAAATAAATTCCTACTGCTAGGCAAGGTCAAAACAAAGCAGTGACAAAAAGAATCAGTAAAATAAAATAATCCTAACTCGTTTTATAGCAGAAATACTAATATGTCTAAAACTAAAATAAAACAATTTCTAATAATTTAAACATGGCTAAACATATTTTCTACAGAAACTACAACAAATTTGCAAACTAACAAAAAAAGAATCAACTAAAAATATTAAGTAACCTAATAGATATGGATTTTACAAAACTGAAACTATTCTGTTAAAAACAGAAACGAAAAAAAAATATAACTACAAAGAAAAACTGGCGCTAGCGGGCCTATCTAACGCTTAGGCGATATATAACTAATGCGTGCCCGAGGTTAACAGAGAATAAACCGATCGGGCCGGTCTAACTAAACCGCTAACTAAACCAAAAAAAACCGTAACTAAACCGGCCTTTTTAAAATAAAATGTACCCTTCGCTAGTCTAATCCAAGCCCTAGGTTTTAGATCGAGCGGTGGTGGGCGGCTCAGCGACTTATCAGTGGCGACGACGGCGACGGACGACGGCGGCTCGGGCGACGACGCGAGACTCCGGTGGTCCGGGGCGACGGCGGAGGCGTCAGGCGGGTGCGGCGGCTCGAGGGGAGGTCGGGGGTGGAGTCGTTGGAGCTCGGGGATGACGGGGATGATCGGGACGAGCTCGGGTGAGCTCCGGCTCCGGCGGGCGGCGGACAAGCTCGGGGCGACGACGTCGAGGGCTCCTGGGCAAGGAGAGAATGTCAGGGAGGTGCGGGAGGAAGCGGCGGTTCGGGTGGACTGGCTTGGAAGTCGAGGGATGGCTCACCGGTGACGGAAACGGCGGCGAACCGAGGCGGCGGCGGCGAGATGCGTTCGGCGAGGGTGCGAGTTGTGGAGGGTTTTGGGCTCGGGTTTTTGGGGGGTTCGAGGGAGGAGGGGCATAGGTGTTTATTGGGCACCAACTTGGGGCAGGGGGCGACTCGGGATCGCGATCCCGTGAAGATCGCGGCGACGGGCGGCGGCGGACGCGCTCTGGCGTGGCGAGGCGTGGGCGAGGGGAAAGAGAAGGGGTGGGGCCGGCGCGTCGGTGAGAGAGGGGGAGAGGAGAGCGAGCGGGCGACCGAGGGGGAGGGGATTCGGGCGCGGCGGCTCGGGGCAGGCCGGCTCGGTACTGGCTGCCTGGCCCATTGGTGGGCTGCCTCGGCTACTGGGCAGTTGGCTGGCTGGCGCCTGGGTTTTTTTTCTTTTTCCCTTTTTTTTGAATTAGGGAGAGGAGGGAATATATAAAATATATATATTTTTATATAGGACATATATATATCAAAATTATCAGGGGAATTTACCCTACAACTCGGACATTTTTCCAGGGGCAAAACTCAAACTTAAAAAAAAACATTTTCTAGAAATCCCATATAAAATCAAATTTGAATTCAATCTTTTGGCAAAACTTTCCTTCCGACATTTTGGAGTGTCATGTTTACTCCTCTCATACTTTTTCTCAAGTATTTGTGGGGCATTGTTTTGAAGTAAATTCAACCGCCAATTTGAATTCAAATTCCAACAAACCCAAAAGCCTACTGAAATAATTCAAATGTCACTCAATTCAAACAATAATGCATAGATGCTTAGCTATAATTGTAAAACATTCCAAATGGGAAATTTGGGATGTTACAAACCTACCACCTTAAGATGAATCTAGCCTCGAGATTCGGGTTGGCTAGCAAAAGGTGCGGGTGGTCTCGGCGGAGGTCTTCTTCTCACTCCCAGGTGGCTTCCTCCTCGGAATGATGACTCCATAGCACCTTGCAAAACTTGATGATCTTGCTGCGGGTGACTCTGTTCGCAGTCTCGAGAATTCGGACGGGTTTCTCCTCATAAGTCGATCACCTTTGTCGAGCTGTATGGCCTCTAGGGGCCTTTGTGTCTCTCAACGGAATATCGGCCATCTTGGCATGGCGTTTCTTCGGTGAGAAACATGGAAGACATCATGAACTCGGACAATCCTTCCGTCAATTCCAACTTGTAAGCAACTTCTCCACGACGTTCGAGGATTTTGTAGGGGCCAATGAACCGGGGTGCTAACTTTCCTTTAACACCGAACCTCTTGATTCCACGAAGTGGGGACACACGAAGATATGCCCGGTCTCCCGCTTCGTATGTTACTTCCTTGCGTTTACTGTCGGCATAACTCTTCTGCCTCGACTGAGCTACCTTGAGCCTATCTCGAATCAGCTTGACTTTCTCTTCGGAATCTCTGATAAGATCGGGACCGAAAAGTTTTCGATCTCCAACACCATCCCACAGCAATGGTGTTCTGCACCTCCTTCCGTATAGAGCTTCAAAGGGGCCATCTTCGATCGGGTGCGATAACTGTTATTGTCACGAGAACTCCGCGTATGGAAAATTATCATCCCAGCTAGACCCATAGTCTAGCGCACAAGCTCTCAACATGTCCTCCGGGATCTGGTTGACTCTCTCGGTCTGTCCATCCATGCTGCGGATGAAAAGCTATCTTGAACTCCAGCCTCGTACCCAAAGTTTCATGCAACCGATTCCAAAACTTTGAGGTAAATTGTGTTCCTCTATCGACACGATACTCCTCGGAACTCCATGCAGACATACGATCCTGGTCATGTATATCTTGGCTAACTTAGCGCTGGTATAGGTAGTCTTCACGGGAATGAAATGAGCTACCTTGGTCAATCGATCAACCACTACCCAGGTGGAATCATAACCTGAACGGGTCCTGGGTAATCCTGTGATAAATCCATTCCAAGTTTTTCCCATTTCCACTTGGGAATCGGCAAGGGTTGAAGTAACCCTGCTGGCTTCTGATGTTCCGCCTTTACTCGCTGGCAAACATCGCATATTGCTACGTACTCAGCAATATCCTTCTTCATACCTGTCCACCGTAAACTTTCCTTCAAATCCAGATACATCTTGGTGTTACCGGGTGAATCGAGTACGGTGAATCATGAGCCTCCTGAAGAATTAGCTTCACGAGTTCGGGATCATTGGGCACATAAATACGGTCCTCGTACCATATAGCTCCGTATTCATCCTTACGAAACCCTTTAGCTTTTCCTTCATTCATCCTTTTCTTTATCTCATCAATTTCCTTGTCCGACTTCTGGGTTTCACGAAATCTTTCGGCCAAAGTGGACTGAACTTCCAGAGCTGCAACATATCCTCTCGGAACTATCTCCAGTCGGAGATCTCTGAGGCCATCGACTAACTCCTAGGGTAATCCTCCCGCTATGAGAGTATTCACATAACTCTTACGGCTCAAAGCATCTGCTACAACATTAGCCTTTCCTGGGTGGTAATGCAATCTCATGTCATAGTCCTTGATTAACTCTAGCCATCTCCTCTGCCTGAGGTTCAACTCTTTCTGCGTGAAAATATACTTCAAGCTCTTATGATCTGTGTAAACATCACATCTGTTTTCGATAAGGAAATGCCTCCAGGTCTTGACTGCATGCACTACGGCTGCTAACTCCAAATCATGTGTGGCGTAATTCATCTCGTGAGGTCGTAGCTATGCGGAGGTATAAGCTACAACTTTTCCTTCCTGCATGAGTACTCCTCCGAGTCCTGGCGGAAGCGCCACAATATACTGGTAATCCTTGTGTATGTCCGCAAAATCAGCACTGGGCTGTAACCAAACGCTTTCTTCAATTCACAGGAAACCGGCTTCACAATCCTCGGTCCAAATGTACTTGGCGTCCTTCTTCAACAACTCAGTCATGGGCTTGGCAATCTTCGAGAAATTCTCAATAAACCTCCGATAATATCCTACGAGTCCGAGAAAACTGCGGATCTCCTTGACTGAGGTGGGTGATCGCCAATCGGTGATCGATACAACCTTGGTGGGGTCAATCGCTATTCCTTCTCCTGAAATAACATGTCCGAGGAATCCGACATCCTTTAGCCAAAATTCACATTCTTGAACTTGGCATACAATCGATGTTCTCGGAGTTTCTCCAGAACTAGACGCAAATGTTCCTTGTGCTCTTCCTCGCTCTTGGAGAAAATCAGTATATCATCGATGAACACCACGACAAACTTGTCCAGATATTCCATAAATACCTTGTTCATCAAATTCATGAAGTATGCAGGGCATTAGTCAATCCGAATGACATGACGGTATACTCATATAAACCATACCTGGTGGTGAATGCTGTTTTAGGTATGTCCTTTTCACGGATCTTCAACTGATGATACCCTGATCGAAGATCGATCTTGGAGAATACCTTGGCTCCAACTAGCTGATCAAATAGATCATTAATCATCGGCAGAGGGTACTTGTTCTTGATGGTCACGTCGTTCAACGAACGATAATCCACAACCATTCTCGTGGTTCCATCCTTCTTCTCTACCAAAAGAACTGGGGCTCCCAAGGTGACGAGCTTGGCGAATATATCCCTTCTCCAATAGTTCATTAATTTGATTTTTGATCTCTTCCAAATCGTTCGGGGCATCCGATAGGGTCTCTTGGATATTGGGGCTGTGCCGGCAATAACTCAATCAGAAATTCAATGTCTCTGTCCGGTGGCATTCTGGTAATTCCTCCGGGAACACATCGGGAAAATCTTGTACTCATCGGCACTTCCTCTGAACAACTCCCGTGAGGGAATTCACCTGATTCTTCATCGGGATACGTCTGGATACATACTTGGTCCTCTTCTGTTCCGGAGTGGTGAGCAGAATCGTCTTGCGGGCACAGTCTATGTTTCCTTCAAACTTCGTCAAACAATCCATGCCTAAGATTACATCCAAGGTCTGGGTTTCCAATACTATGAGGTCTGCGGGAAATTTATGGTTTCTGATGTTGAGGGTTGCATGACAGCCTAAGCCTGCCATCATTTCTCCTCCTGCGGAACTGACGTGAACAGGGCTTCTAAGGGTTCTAGTGGGCAACCTGCATTTTCCACAACTACCCTTGATATAAATGAATGCGTTGCACCGTAATCAAAGAGTACCAATATCGGACGTGAATTTAATAAAACTTACCAACCACAAAGGTGTCCGGCTGATCATAGACGTCCTCCACGTCAATGTGGTTCACCCGAGCACAAGGAAAAGGGTTGGGCTTCTTTGCCGAGCTTCCATTGCCGTTTCCATTCCTCTGCTTGGCCTCCGGGCAGTCGGTGGCATAGTGCCCTGTTTTACGGCACTTGAAGCAGTGATGTGACTCGAGATCCTTCCGAGCCGGGCAGACGATGCTGGTTGCCATTGCCGTTTCCATTACGACTTGTTGTCGTGGTTCGGTTGTTCCCATTCCCTCCATGGTTATGTCCTCCATGGGTGTGATGGGTATGCCCTCCAGTATGGGGCATAACGGGGCTTCGCCGAGCTCGAGTTGTACCTCCCCAGCCATACTTCCGCTATGCGACTATCAATCTGCTGCTGCTTGCCTTCGAGTATGGTGGCCTTGTCTACCAGCTCCCGGTAGTTGCTGAAAGTAGCCACCATTAGCTGCATTCCCAGCTCGTCATTGAGTCCCTCGAGAAACTTTTTCCTGCTGCGGCATCTGTGGCCACATCATCCGGGGCATAGCGAGCTAACTTGCTGAATTCATCCACGTCTTGCCTACAAGACGGTTCCCCGGCGTAAGTTGCGGAACTCACGCTTCTTCGACTCATGGCTCCAATGAGACATGAGCGGTGCAGAAAGCTCATTGAACTGATCCCATGTGATGGTGGCGATGGGATAAGTGGCGGTGTAGTTCTCCCACCAAGAGGCTGCAGGTCCATGCCGACAAAGCGGCAAAGCGCACCTTCTCTCGTGATCTGCATCCGGTGGCTAACTCCCTTCCGACCTTGCGGAGCCAATCATCGGCCACAATCGGCTCAGTGCTGCTAGAGAACACTGGCGGATTCAGCCTTAGGAAGCGGGTCAAGTTGTCAACAGGGGGTGGTGGCGGTGGATTGTTGTTGTTGTTGTTGTTGTTGTTGTTGTTGTTGTTCTGGTTCTGGATGAGCATCTGCATGAGGGCATTCTGCTGCTGGATCAGCTGGGTGAGCTCCGGCGGAAAGTTGAAACCGGGGTCACGTCTCGGAGGCATCTGGTGTTTTGGAGTGGATGAGAAAATTAGAATGGAACAAGGGTCTAATGAGAAAATATCACTACCCATATGAATGCACAATCATAATCACACCAATCATTTATTCAATCATCTCAAACATGGTTCAATCTCGGATTACAAATTCTCACGACTAATCGAAAATAATGGCCTAACTGATCGACGGAAAAATAAAATAACATGGCGGTCGACTAAATGTCTTCATCAATTATCCTTGCGTCCTCTGGTGCGGTGTCCTCCGGTGTGGCGTCCTCTGGTGCGGCGCCTCCTCTTGCGGCTTTCTTCGGTGGAACTCTCTTCATAATCCTGGTCATTGCTCACGAGGGGTCCGTCATCTCCACTCAGAAAAAGGTCTTCTCCTAGGTCCATCTTCTCCTCTAATGCGGCAACATCCATCTTCAGCTTGTCGACTCTCTCCATGAAATCATTGATTTCTTCTTCATGGTCAAGGAAGTCCGCGGTGCTTTCTCCTCCGGTTCAGTTCACGGAACAACAGCCTCTGTGTACCTTCGAAAGTTACGGGCGGGTCCGGATTTCCCGTTTCTGAGGAGACTCTCCAAGTCTTGGACATATGAGAGAATGGAGTCGTCCTCTACTGCACGGACGATATATCCATTCCTAGCTCATGAGAAATCATGGCGAGGTCCGATGGGTCGAGCTCGGCCTGTACTCTTCTCGGAGATGTCCAAGTGCACGATATATCGCCATGTCTCTTCCGAGAATCCAAGCTGAAATCGGTAAACTCAAATTCAATGGGCTCTGAATGTCCTCCGAAGGTCCTCCTGGAATGTGCACCTTAATCCTGTAGCAGTATCCGTCGGAAGTGCATTGGTAGGCTTCCCGGTGATTGAGGGCAGAGCAATCTTCAGCTTCTTCACGATCTGAACCAGCTTCTTGCCGGGAGGCATCGTCTCATCTGGCTGGCAAAACTCCGGTAGCAGAACTGGGGCGAACTCGGCGGCCATCTAGAATGTTGAAAATTGGAGAGAAGTCAGAAATGAACAGGGGAGAATTACGGAATGATAAGGACATAAATTAAATAGTCTCTTCCTATGGCTTTCCGATCCTAGGGGTTCCTACGGTTAGCGTGTGCTCTGATACCATCTCTGTAGCGACCCGACCCAAAATCGGTCAAGTCTCTGTGTAGCTGTACCATCCCAAGATCATGCTGGCACACACAGTACATTGATGAAAAGATTCAAAATTCAATCACACCTGAATTTATTACACGATTCTCATATCGAGTCTTTATTACAATAGAATAAATTCGGCCGAAGGCCAACTCATGAGAATAAACTAAATAAAACTACTAAGCGTGAGCGAATAGCGAGTCCATCCGACTCCATAGGGCAATCGCCAAGCGTGGATCGTAGCCTCACTCCTGATCGGAAAACTCCTGCGCAACATAAGACGTTGCAGCCGTGTAGGTCAACATTTTGAATATGCCGGCAAGTCATGCAGAGAGAACAACAATGAAAATTACTAACACTATATGCAATTTGGCTGTGGTGCTCTAAGTTTTATTGTTTGGCGAAAAGCCGCTTTTTCCTACAACGAGGACTTGGTTGCAAATACTACAAAATGTTGGTAGTTATTGAGATGGTTCCGCCAACCAATGTCTCATTCCCAATTATTAAATAACCCCCTCAATTAATTTATTAAGTTCGGTGTTGAGATATCCGAAATACTCCAAGTTCCAGAGGCTCAAATTGTCCATAACCGGGGACACGGCTAACCGATTAGATCTTCACTCTGCAGAGGTTTGCGCACTTTACCCGCAAGAATCGTTCCCTCCTTTAAGTCTTCGCACTTCCTGGTGTTTGAAGACGGGACGAACGAAACAGGGTCTTCCGAAGAGTTCCTCTGGTCCACTGCCGGTGCCCATCCAATCCTACCGTTCTTCTACATCTCGTAGCACCGTCCGGCCAGAGTCACGCCTAGGGTCGACCAAGCCAGAGCCCATAATGGCTTGCGGCTGCATGTAAGCTTCCGTCAATGGGGTATCCATCCGTCTCTTCGTGGCTGGGTGAAGCTTTCCGCAAGATGTCATGGCGCTTCTCCATGCATCCCGCCAGCCGCTGGTTTCTCCAGGTGCCCGTCAACCGTCCTCCACCCAAAGAGTGAATTTTGAAGTCCATCTTGAGCTTGAAGTCATGGGGTGGTCATCATCTTGACTCTCACATCTCCCTTATGAATCACTCAACCAACCCGTCTACGAGCATAGCAAAATAAACTACTTCGTCCCGGCCATGGTAACAAGGTGAATTGGTTTCATCCTACCTCATGATACTACTCAAGAACATAACTTAAAAATTCTCCTACTGCATGCATGGTGGGGAGGTATAATTCTAATGCAATAAAATCATAGGTATTGTAAAAGAAAGCATAATCAAATGACTTGCCTGGCTGACGGTCTTCGAAAGTTAGGGACTCGTGATAGCAGGCTTCAGACCGGAAATTCTACGAAACAAACAACAATCATATAAACATACAATCACTTAACATAACAGCATGCTAACATAAAACACACAAAACAATCGAACCAAAAACCAAAGAAAACTCGAAGAAATCCAGGCCAACAACTAACAAGAAAATAAAATAAACTTTTTATTTTCTGTAAATAAAAGTTCATGTTCTAAAACTACAGAAACTAATCTAAAATAAACTATAACACAGGTAAAATAAAATTATTTACTAAATAGAACAATAGGAAAACAGTAGCTAGTTAAATAAACAAGAAACACATGATTTTGACTAAAATTATTTTCTTTATTAAATCTAAAATACCCAAATAAATTCCTACTGCTAGGCAAGGTCAAAACAAAGCAGTGACAAAAAGAATCAGTAAAATAAAATAATCCTAACTCATTTTATAGCAGAAATACTAATCTGTCTAAAACTAAAATAAACAATTTCTAATAATTTAAACATGGCTAAACATATTTTCTACAGAAACTGCAACAAATTTGCAAACTAACAAAAAAAGAATCAACTAAAAATATTAAGTAACCTAAGAGATATGGATTTTACAGAACTGAAACTATTCTGTTAAAAACAGAAACGAAAAAAATATATAACTAAAAAGAAAAACTGGCGCTAGCGGGCCTATCTAACGCTTAGGTGATATATAACTAATGTGTGCCCGAGGTTAACAGAGAATAAACCGATCGGGCCGGTCTAACTAAACCGCTAACTAAACAAAAAAACCGTAACTAAACCGGCCTTTTTAAAATAAAACGCATTCTTCGCTAGTCTAATCTAAGCCCTAGGTTTTAGATCGAACGATGGTGGGCGGCGACTTACATGGTGGCGACAACGGTGACGGAGACGGCTCGGGCGGCGCAGCGGCTCCGGTGGTCCGGGGCGACGACGGAGGCGTCAGGCGGGTGCGGCGGCTCGAGGGGAGGTCGGGGGTGGAGTCGTTGGAGATCGGGGATGACGGGGATGATCGGGACGAGCTCGGGTGAGCTCCGGCTCGGCGAAGCGGCGGACAAGCTCGGCGACGACGTCGAGGGCTCTGGGCAAGGAGAGAATGTCAGGAGGTGCGGAGGAAGCGGCGGTTCGGGTGGAGTGGCTTGGAAGTCGAGGGATGGCTCACCGGTGATTTAAACGGCGGGCGAACCGAGGAGGCGGTGGCGAGATGCGTTGGCGAGGGTGCGAGCTGCGGAGGGTTTTGGGCTCGGGTTTTGGGGGTTCGAGGGAGGAGGCGAGGTATTTATAGGGCACCAACTTGGGGGGGGCGACTCGGGATCGCGATCCCGTGAAGATCACGGGCGACGGGCGGCGGACGACGCCCGGGCGTGGCGAGGCGTGGCGAGGGAAAGAGAAGGGGTGGGGCCGCGCCGGTGAGAGAGGGGAGAGGAGAGCGAGCGGGCGACCGAGGGGAGGGATTCGGGCGAGGCGGCCGGGCTCGGGCAGGCTCGGCTGGCTGCCCGGGTGGGCTGCCTCGCTATCGGGCCGTTGGCACTGGCTGGCCTGGGTTTTTTTTTTTCTTTTTCCCCTTTTTTTGAATTAGGGAGAGGAGGGAATATATAAAAAATATATATTTTTATATAGGACATATATATATATCAAAATTATCAGGGGAATTTACCCTACAACTCGGACATTTTTCCAGGGGCAAAACTCAAACTTCAAAAAAAACATTTTCTAGAAATCCCAAATAAAATCAAATTTGAATTCAATCTTTTTGGCAAAACTTTTCTTCTGACATTTTTGGAGTGTCATGTTTACTCCTCTCATACTTTTTCTCAAGTATTTGTCTGGCATTGTTTTGAAGTAAATTCAACTGCCAATTTGAATTCAAATTCCAACAAACCCAAAAGCCTCTGAAATAATTCAAATGTCACTCAATTCAAACAATAATGCATAGATGCTTAGCTATAATTGTAAAACATTCCAAATGGGAAATTTGGGATGTTACACCTACCAAACTTACGGCAAGGTTTACATCAGGTCTGGTACACAGCATGGCATACATAATAGAACCTATGGCCGAGGCATAGGTGATGACGCTCATCTCTTCTTTATCTTTTGCCGTGGTCGGGCATTGAGCCGAGCTCAATCTCACACCTTGCAATACAGGCAAGAACCCTTTCTTGGACTGATCCATTTTGAACTTCTTCAAAATCTTATCAAGGTATGTGCTTTGTGAAAGACCTATGAGGCGTCTCGATCTATCCCTATAGATCTTGATGCCTAATATGTAAGCAGCTTCTCCAAGGTCCTTCATTGAAAAACTTTTATTCAAGTAGGCCTTAATGCTGTCCAAGAGTTCTATATCATTTCCCATCAAAAGTATGTCATCTACATATAATATGAGAAATGCTACAGAGCTCCCACTCAGTTTCTCGTAAATGCAGGCTTCTCCATAAGTCTCAAGATAAACCCAAACGCTTTGATCATCTCATCAAAGCGAATGTTCCAACTCCGAGATGCTTGCACCAGCCCATAAATGGATCGCTGGAGCTTGCATAGTTTGTTAGCATTCTTAGGATCGACAAAACCTTCCAGCTGCATCATATACAGCTCTTCCTTAAGATAACCGTTAAGGAACGCTGTTTTGACGATCCATCTCGCCATATCTCATAATCATAGTATGCGGCAATTGCTAACATGATTCGGACGGACTTAAGCTTCGCTATGGGAGAGAAAGTCTCATCGTAGTCAATCCCTTGAACTTGCCGATAACCCTTAGCGATAAGTCGAGCTTTATAAATGGTGACATTACCATCCGCGTCCGTCTTCTTCTTAAAGATCCATTTGTTTTCTATCGCTCGCCGATCATCGGGCAAGTCTGTCAAAGTCCATACTTTGTTTTCATACATGGATCCTATCTCGGATTGCATGGCTTCAAGCCATTTGTTGGAATCCGGGCCTGCCATCGCTTCTTCATAGTTCAAGGTTCACCGTTGTCTAACAAAATGATTTCCGTGACAGGGTTGCCATACCACTGGTGTGGAACGTGTCCTTGTGGACCTACAAAGTTCAAGAGCAACTTGATCCAAGTACCTTGATCATCATCATTAATTTCCTCTCCAAGAGGTGTAGGCACCACAGAACATTTTCTGAGCTGCACTACTTTCCGGTTCAAGAGGTAGTACTTCATCGAGTTCTACTTTCCTCCCACTTACTCCTTTCGAGAGAAACTCTTTTCCAGAAAGGTTCCGTTCTTGGCAACAAAGATCTTGCCTTGGATCTAAGGTAGAAGATATACCCAATGGTTTCCTTAGGGTATCCTATGAAGACGCATTTTTCCGACTTGGGTTCGAAGCTTTTCAGGTTGAAGTTTCTTGACATAAGCATCGCATGCCCAAACTTTTAGAAACGACAGCTTAGGTTTCTTCCCAAACCATAATTCATACGGTGTCGTCTCAACGGATTTAGACGGTGCCCTATTTAAAGTGAATGTAGCTGTCTCTAGAGCGTATCCCCAAAATGATAGCGGTAAATCTGTAAGAGACATCATAGATCGCACCATATCCAATAGAGTGCGATTATGACGTTCGGACACACCATTACACTGAGGTGTTCCAGGCGGCGTAAGTTGTGAAACGATTCCACATTTCCTTAAGTGTGTACCAAATTCGTGACTTAAATATTCTCCTACATGATCCGATTGTAAGAATTTTATCTTTCGGTCACGTTGATTCTCTACCTCATTCTGAAATTCCTTGAACTTTTCAAAGGTCTCAGACTTGTGTTTCATCAAGTAGACATACCCATATCTACTCAAGTCATCAGTGAGAGTGAGAACATAACGATATCCTCCGCGAGCCTCAACGCTCATTGGACCGCACACATCGGTGTGTATGATTTCCAATAAGTTGGTTGCTCGCTCCATTGTTCCGGAGAACAAAGTCTTGGTCATTTTGCCCATAAGGCATGGTTCGCATGTGTCAAATGATTCATATTCGAGAGACTCTAAAAGTCCATCAGAATGGAGCTTCTTCATGCGCTTGACACCAATGTGACCAAGGCGGCAGTGCCACAAGTATGTGGGACTATCGTTATCAACTTTACATCTTTTGGTACTCACACTATGAATATGTGTAACATTACGCTCGAGATTCATTAAGAATAAACCATTGACCATCGGAGCATGACCATAAAACATATCTCTCATATAAATAGAACAACCATTATTCTCGGATTTAAATGAGTGGCCATCTCGCATTAAGCGAGATCACGATACAATGTTCATGCTCAAACTTGGCACTAAATAACAATTATTGAGGTTTAAAACTAATCCCGTAGATAAATGTAGAGGTAGCGTCTTGTGGCGATCACATCGACCTTGGAACCATTCCCGACGCGCATCGTCACCTCGTCCTTCGCCAGTCTCCGTTTATTCCGCTGCTCCTGCTGTGAGTTACAAATATGAGCAACGGCACCGATACCAAATACCCAGGAGTTACTACGAGTACTGGTAAGGTACACATCAATTACATGTATATCAAATATACCTTTAGTGTTGCCGGCCTTCTTGTCGCTAAGTATTTGGGGCAGTTCCGCTTCCAGTGGCCCTTCCCTTTGCAATAAAAGCACTCTGTCTCAGGCTTGGGTCCATTCTTTGACTTCTTCCCGGCAACTTGCTTACCGGGCGGGGCAACATATTTGCCGTCCTTCTTGAAGTTCTTCTTACCCTTGCCCTTTTTGAACTTAGTGGTTTTATTGACCATCAACACTTGATGTTCTTTCTTGATTTCAACCTCTCACGACTTCAAAGATTGAGAATACTTCAGGAATGGTCTTCACCATCCCCTGCATATTGTAGTTCATCACAAAACTCTTGTAGCTTGGTGGAGCGATCAAGGATTCTCACAATGACCGCCTCGTCTGGAGATTAATGTCCAATGGGACAAAGCGGTTGTGCAACCCGGACATTTTGAGTATGTGCTCACCGATGTAACTGTTTTCCTCCATCTTACAACTATAGAACTTGTCGGAGACTTCATATCTCTCGACCGGGCATGAGCTTGGAAAACCATTTTCAGCTCCTCGAACATCTCATATGCTCCCTGTTGCTCAAAAGCGCTTTTGTTGCCCGGTTCTAAGTCGTAAAGCATGCCGCATCGAACGAGGGAGTAATCATCAAGACAAGACTGCCAAGCATTCATAATGTCTTGGTTCTTCGGGATGGGTGCATCACCTAGCGGTGCTTCTAGGACATATTGTTTCTTGGCTGCTATGAGGATGATCTCGTGTTCCGACCCAGTCCGAATAGTTGCTGCCATCGTCTTTCAGCTTGGTTTTCTCTAGGAACGCGTTGAAGTTCATGGAGACATGAGCGTTGTCCATTTGATGTACAAGACATTTTGCAAAGATTTTAGACTAATGTTCATGATAATTAAGTTCATCTAATCAAATTATTTAATGAACTCCCACTCAGATTTGACATCCCTCTAGTCATCTAAGTGTTACATGATCCGAGTCGACTAGGCCGTGTCCGATCATCATGTGAGACGGACTAGTCATCGTCGGTGAACATCTCCATGTTGATCGTATCTTCCATACACCTCATGTTCGACCTTTCGGTCTCTTGTGTTCCGAGGCCATGTCTGTACATGCTAGGCCTGCCAAGTTAACCCTAAGTGTTTATGCATGTGTAAAACTGTCTTACACCCGTTGTATGTGAACGTAAGGATCTATCACACCCGATCATCACGTGGTGCTTCAAACGCATTTAACTTTAGCAACGGTGCACGCTTAGGGGAACACTTTCTTGAAATTATTATAAGGGTTCATCTTATTTACTACCGTCGTTCTAAGTAAACAAGATGCATAAAACATAATAAACATCACATGCAATTATATAAAGTAGTGACATGATATGGCCAATATCATATAGCTCCTTTGATCTTCATCTTCGGGGCTCCATGATCATCTTGTCACCGGCATGACACCATGATCTCCATCATCGTGTCTCCATGAAGTTGCTCGCCAACTATTACTTCTACTACTATGGCTAACACGTTTAGCAAATAAAGTAAAGTAATTTACATGGCGTTCTTCAATGACACGCAGGTCATACAAAATTAAGACAACTCCTATGGCTCCTGCCGGTTGTCATACTCATCGACATGCAAGTCGTGATTCCTATTACAAGAACACGATCTCATACATCACAATATATCATTCATCATTCATCACAACTTACGGCCATATCACATCACATGACAATTGCTGCAAAAACAAGTTAGACGTCCTCTAGTTGTTGTTGCATCTTTTACGTGGCTGCAATTGGGTTCTAGCAAGAACGTTTTCTTACCTACGAATAACCACAACGTGATTTTCTCAACTTATATTTACCCTTCATAAGGACCCTTTTCATCTAATCCGCTCCAACTAAAGTAGGAGAGAAAGACACCCGCTAGCCACCTTATGCAACTAGTGCATGTCAGTCGGTTGAACCTGTCTCACGTAAGCGTACGTGTAAGGTCGGTCCGGGCCGCTTCATCCCACAATACCGCTGAAGCAAGAAAAGACTAGTAGCGGCAAGCAAGTTGACAAGATCTACGCCCACAACAAAATTGTGTTCTACTCGTGCAATAGAGAACTACGCATAGACCTAGCTCATGATGCCACCTTTGTTGGGGAGCGTTGCGAGAAAATTAAAATTTTCCTACGGTTTCACCAAGATCCATCTATGAGTTCATCTAAGCAACGAGTCATGGGAGAGAGATTGCATCTACATACCACTTGTAGATCGCGTGCGGAAGCGTTCACTAGAACGTGGATGATGGAGTCGTACTCGCCGTGATCCAAATCACCGATGACCGAGTGCCGAACGGACGGCACCTCCACGTTCAACACACGTACGGAGCGGATGATGTCTCCTCCTTATTGATCCAGCAAGGGGGCAGGAGAGGGTGAGGAAGATGGCTCCAGCAGCAGCACGACGGCGTGGTGTTGGTGGAGAAGCAGCACTCTGGCAGGGCTTCGCCAAGCACGTGACGAAGGAGGAGAGGTGTAGCAGGGGAGAGGGAGGCGCCAAGATGCTAGGGTGCGGCTTCCCCCTCCCCCCCTTTATATAGCCCCCTGGGGCGCAGCCCTTGGAGATCTAATCTCCCAAGGGGCGGCGGCCAAGGGGGAGGCTTGCCCCCAAGGCAAGTGGGCGCTTCACCCTAGGGTTTCCAACCCTAGGCTAGGGGGCCCAAGTGGGGCGCACCAGCCCACCAAGAGCTGGTTCCTCCCACTTCAGCCCACGGGCCCTCCGGGATAGGTGGCCCCACCCGATGGACCTCGGGACCCTTCCGGTGGTCCCAGACAATACCGGTAACCCCCGAAATTCTCTCGATGGCCGAAATAGCACTTCCTATATATAATTGTTTACCTCCGGACCATTCCGGAACTCCTCATGACGTCCGGGATCTCATCCGGGACTCCGAACAACATTAGGTTTGCTGCATACAAGTCTTCCTAATAACCCTAGCGTCACCGAACCTTAAGTGTGTAGACCCTACGGGTTCGGGAGACACGCAGACATGACCGAGACGACTCTCTGGTCAATAACCAACAGCGGGATCTGGATACCCATGTTGGCTCCCACATACTCCTCGATGATCTCATGGGATGAACCACGATGTCGAGGATTCAATTAATCCCGTACTCAATTCCCTTTGTCAGACGGTATGTTACTTGCCCGAGATTCGATCGTCGGTATCCCAATACCTCGCTCAATCTCGCTACCGCAAGTCACTTTACTAAATACCGTAATGCATGATCCGTGACCGCACACTTGGTCACTTTGAGCTCATTATGATGATGCACTACCGAGCGGGCCCAGTTGATACCTCTCCGTAACACGGAGTGACAAATCCGATCTCAATCCGTGTCAACCCAATGACACTTTTAGAGATACCAGAGTGCACCTTTATAGTCACCCGATTACGTTGTGACGCTTTGGTACACCCAAAGCACTCTTACGGTATCCGGGAGTTACACGATCTCATGGTCTAAGGAAGAGATACTTGACATTGGAAAAGCTCTAGCAAAACGAACTACACGATCTTGTGCTATGCTTAGGATTGGGTCTTGTCCATCACATCATTCTCCTCATGATGTGATCCCGTTATCAATGACATCCAATGTCCATAGTCAGGAAACCATGACTATCTATTGATCAACGAGCTAGTCAACTAGAGGCTCACTAGGGACATATTGTGGTCTATGTATTCACCCGTGTATTACGATTTCCGGATAATACAATTATAGCATGAATAAAAGACAATTATCACGAACAAGGAAATATAATAATAATCCTTTTATTATTGCCTCTAGGGCATATTTCCAACAGGGGGTTTAGCGCCTAGCCCACCTAGGGGCTGGTTACCCTCCATATTCAGCCCATAGGGCCCTCCAGGGCAGGCGGACCCTCACGGTGGACCCCCGAAACCCCTTCGGTGGTCCCGGTGCAATACCGGCACACCCCCGAACACTTCCGGTGACCGTATGATGACTTCCCATATATAAGTCTTCACCTCCGGACCATTTCGGAACTACTCGTGACATCTGGGATCTCATCCGGGACTCCGAACAACATTCGGTAACCATGTACAAACTTTCCCTATAACACTAGCGTCATCGAACCTTAAGTGTGTAGACCCTACGGGTTCGGGAGGCATGTAGACATGACCGAGACATCTCTCCGGTCAATAACCAACTGCGGGATCTGGATACCCATGTTGGCTCCCACATGCTCCACGATGATCTCACCGGATGAACCACGATGTCGGGGATTCAATCAATCCCGTATACAATTCCCTTTGTCTACCGGTATGATACTTGCCCGAGATTCAATCGTCGGTATCCCTATACCTTGTTCAATCTCATTACCGGCAAGTCTCCTATACTCGTTCCATAACACATCATACCATGATCAAGTCTTTGGTCACATTGAGCTCATTATGATGATGTCCTACCAAGTGGGCCCAGAGATACCTCTCCGTCACACGAAGTGACAAATCCCAGTCTCGATTCGTGCCAACCCAACAGATACTTTTGGAGATACCCGTAGTGCACCTTTATAGCCACCCACTTACGTTGTGACGTTTGGCACACCCAAAGCATTCCTACGGTATCCAGGAGTTGCACAATCTCATGGTCTAAGGAAATGATACTTGACATTAGAAAAGCTTTAGCGCATTTAACTACACGATCTTGTGCTATGCTTAGGATTGGGTCTTGTCCATCAGATCATCCTCCTAATGATGTGATCCCGTTATCAACGACATCCAATGTCCATGGTCAGGAAACCGTAACCATCTATTGATCAACGAGCTAGTCAACTAGAGGCTTACTAGGGACATGTTGTGGTCTATGTATTCACACATGTATTACGATTTCCGGATAACACAATTACAGCATGAACAATAGACAATTATCATGAACAAGGAAATATAATAATAACCACTTTATTATTGCCTCTAGGGCATATTTCCAACACCTATGACCATGAGATTATGCAACTCCCAAATACCGGAGGAACACTTAGTGTGCTATCAAATGTCACAACGTAACTGGGTGATTATAAATTTGCTCTAAAGGTGTCTCCGATGGTGTTTGTTGAGTTGGCATGGATCAAGATTAGGATTTGTCACTCCTATTGTCGGAGAGGTATCTCTGGGCCCTCTCGGTAATGCACATCACTATAAGCCTTGCAAGCAATGTGACTAATGAGTTAGTTGCGGGATGATGCATTACAGAACGAGTGAAGAGATATGCCGATAATGAGATTGAACTAGGTATGGTGATACCGACGATCGAATCTCGGGCAAGTAACATACCGATGACAAAGGGAACAACGTATGTTGTTATGCGCTTTGACCGATAAAGATCTTCGTAGAATATGTAGGAGCCAATATGAGCATCCAGGTTCCGCTATTGGTTATTGACCGGAGATGTGTCTTGGTCATGTCTACATAGTTCTCAAACCCGTAGGGTCCGCACGCTTAATGTTCGATGACGATTTGTATTATAAGTTATATGATTTGATGCACCGAAGGTTGTTCGAAGTCCAGGATGAGATCACGGACATGACGAGGAGTCTCAAAATGGTCGAGAGGTAAAGATCGATATATTGGAAAGCTATATTCGGACATCGGAAAGGTTCCGAGTGATTCGGGTATTTTTCGGAGTACCGGAGAGTTACAGGAATTCACCGGGGGAAGTAGTGGGCCTTAATGGACCATATGGGAAAGTAGAGAAGGGCCTCAAGGGGTGGCCCCCCCATGGCAAGTCCGAATTGGACTAGGGAGGGGCGGCGCCCCCCTCTCTTTGCTTCTCCCTCTCCTACTCCTTCCCTCTCTCACCTGTTGGAAAAGGAAGGGGACTCCAACTAGGATTGGGAATCCTAGTTGGACTCCCCCTATAGGCGCGCCCCTCTTAGGCCGGCCTCCTCCTCCTCCCTCCTTTATATATGTAGCCAAGGGGGCACCCAAAGACACAACAGACAATCTCTTAGCCGTGTGCGGTGCGCCCCTCCACAGTTTTACACCTCAGTCATATCGTCGTAGTGCTTAGGCGAAGCCCTGCGCCGGTAACTTCATCATCACCGTCACCACGCCGTCGTGCTGACGGAACTCTCCCTCGGCCTCAGCTGGATCTAGAGTTCGAGGGACGTCACCGAGCTGAACGTGTGCATATCGCGGAGGTGCCGTGCGTTTGGTACTTGATCGGTTGGATCACAAAGAGGTTCGACTACATCAACCGCGTTACTAAACGCTTCCGCTTTCGGTCTATGAGGGTACGTGGACACACTCTCCCCGCTCGTTGCTAAGCTTCTCCTAGATAGATCTTACGTGATCGTAGACAATTTTTAGAAATACTACGTTCCCCAACAGCTAACAATGGCTTTTCTCATCCTATGGGACGAGGCCACTATGACGAAGAGGCAGGCAATTGAGGCACTGGAAAATAGCATGCGCGACATCATGGGACGACGGGACCGACCTTTTGGGGGAAAGACTGCATGTTCGGTGGGGACTTCAGGCATGTGCTTCCAGTAGTCAGGAAAGGATCACGAGGTCAGATAGTCGACGCGACCCTGCATAGCTCATACCTTTGTAATGGCATACACCAGCTAAGGCTCGTCACCAACATGAGGGCTCAAAACGGCCGATGGTTTGCGGAATACCTATTGAGAGTAGGAAATGGCACCAAGGAAACTGACGAGGAAGGAAACATCCGGTTCCCCGAAGATATATGTGTGCCTTTGACAGGCGAGGCCGCAGACATAGAGAAGTTGATCAACCACGTGTTTCCTTCCCTAGACCACAATATGGTCAATCTGAGTTACATGACATCTCGAGCAATCCTATCCACCAAGAATGGCAACATCGATGTAATAAACATGCGTATGATAGAACTTTTCTAGGGCGAGGAGAAGATCTACCACAGTTTTGATAGTGCAGAAGATGATCCGCACGGCTACACTCAAGAGTTCTCGAATGACCTGACTCCAAATGGGCTTCCCACGCACGCACCTAAACTAAAGATAAACTGCCTCATTATACTGCCGAGGAACATCGACCCAGCTAATGGGTTGTGTAACGACACGAGGCTTGTGGTCCGTGGGTTCCAGAGGAACACCATCGATGCCGAGATCGTGATGGGACAACACGCCGGACAAAGGGTTTTTCTTCCTCGCATACCTCTCTGCCCCTCCGACGATGAAATGTTTCCATTCCGATTCAAGAGGAAGCAGTTCCCCATCAGACTCAACTTTGCCATGACAATCAACAAGGCGCAAGGGTAGACCATCCCGATTGTCGGCGTGTACCTACCGGAATCAGTATTCTCTCATGATTAGCTCTACGTGGTGTTGTCCAGAGCTACCGCAAAGTCCAACATTAAAATTCTCGCATTCAAGTACAAGAGGAAGGAACAGAGCAAAAATTCTAAGAAGCGGAAAATATCCGAATCCTTAATAACGACTACGCAGAACATACCTAGTATATAAGGAAGTTCTTAATGCTTGATGTCACTTAGGCCAAATTTGAGCATCTTATATGCTTGCCATTATACGTAGCTTCTTTAAAATGTAATGGTTGGAAAAATACCCAAGCCTCTATATCCAGGAGAGTTTTTGCCTTGACGTTTTACCACTTGGTTGAAAGCAACATGAGAACATGTGGGGCGTGGACACATGTATTAGTTTGGGCTCCTGTGGTGTATAATTTCATGGTGACTATAGATTTACTTGTAAATTTTGCTAACGTGACTTGCACATCCGGGGGTGCGTCTAGCTATTTTGCATATTGATTTTGGATGTGTGTGGGCCAGCCCTATCCCGTTGACCCAATTGTATGGGTCTTCTCGCGTGGCCATGTGCGTGCGTGGGCTGACATGCGGTGGGCTTCATTGTTGCTGCCGTGAAATCGATTGCGAGACGTCCTGATCGTTTCGTCTACACCGCTTTATTCGTACAGTATAGAAACAACCTCGCTCGATGCTTCGCATCTTCCTTTTTTTTATGCGGCGACGATGCAACGCAGTGGCTTGCGGCTGGTCCTCCAATTTGACTCCACGAGGCAACGCCATGGGGAGCAGCTCCACGCGTGCAGCGGCCTTCTCTGGCCACAACCCTCGGCCCTAGCGTGGCCGCTTTGCTCACGTGGCGGACGAGGCCCAGCGCTCAAGTGCGAGCAGAGGTGATGCATGATGCCCCGTGGACCTGGACACGGACCTGAGGCGCTCGCTGTCATGGCCTTCCGGCACTGGCTCGCCTTCCCGAAGCAGCGAGGCTTCTTGACGAGAGCGCCAACCCGCGCGGCGCGAGTGATGTCTACTACACAACCTTCTTCTTGTAGACGTTGTTGGGCCTCCAAGTGCAGAGGTTTTTAGGACAGTAGCAAATTTCCCTCAAGTGGATGACCTAAGGTTTATCAATCCGTGGGAGGTGTAGGATGAAGATGGTCTCTCTCAAACAACCATGCAACCAAATAACAAGGAGTCTCTTGTGTCCCCAACACACCTAATACAATGGTAAATTGTATAGGTGCACTAGTCCGGCGAAGAGATGGTGATACAAGTGCAATATGGATGGTAGATATAGGTTTTTGTAATTTGAAAATATAAAAACAGCAAGGTAGCAAGCGATAAAACACTACAAAAAAAATACACTTCCGTGATGATACTTGTTTGTCACAGTAGGTCACGTTTTCTGTCATGCATGTACATCCATGACAAATTTATGACAGAATCAAGATAGTCATACTTGTGCTCTCGTACAAGTGTTCCATTACATTACCAAAATTATCATCATGGAAGTGTGCACTTCCATGATGATAAATCGTGCGTCACAGAAGTGCTTTCGTCAAGGGTGACCGACATGTGGCATCCACCGTAACGGAACGCCGTTAAGCTATCGGGTTGGGTTTTGGATCCGATAACCCGTTAACGGCCCCGACCAATGGGGATTTTCCACGTGTAAAATTATCATTGGCTGGAGGAAACACGTGTCAGCTCATCGTTGTGACAGATGTCATCCACTCATTGGACAGAAGGCGCCTATGATACATCGACACATGGCACGGGCCAACAGAGGCCCATTCTTGTGAAAAGGCCGGCCCGTTTGACTTCGTCAAAAGGTGGCGGGCCGGCCCATGGAAAGCCTATTAACGGCCTGTTCGCATATAGCCCATTTACAGCCCGCTAACCCAAGACCCATTACGCCCTATCCGAATTAGGCCCAGTAGCGTCATCTGGGGCATCCAATATGATTCCAGCCGTTTTCGCCGGCCCATGTATGGCCCATGACGTCTTTCGGCCCATATGAGGCCCTATGTAACTCTTGGCCTATTAATGGCCCGTGGTGAAACTGGCCCATAATGAACAGTGTATCACTTTACACCCATTAATGACCCGTGGTGAAACTGGCCCGTAATGAACGGTGTATCACTTTATACCCATTAACGGCCCGTTATTCCGTTGGTCCATTTCCAGCCCATGTTATCTTTCGGCCTTCTTAGAGCCCATTTATTCTTGGGCTCATTTCAGATTCGCTTACTTACGGCCCGTTACTATCATTTTTCGCTTGTGGCCAAATTCAGCCTGCGGGTTACTGATCGGCCCGTTTGTGGTCCGTTAATACGTTGGGACGTTTTCATAGCGCCATCCAATACGGCCTATTAACGATGGCCCGTTATGGTCGGCCCATGAACGGACGATTCCAACTCTAGCCCGTTTACGGCCATAATGCGGCCTGTTATTGGCCCATGTTTCATTAATCGATCATACGGCCCGTATAAGGCCCATTGATGATACGGCCCGTAGAAGGCCCATTGTTTTTCTATGGCCCATAGAAGGCCCATTGTTTCTACGGCCCGTAGAAGGCCTGCTGTTTCTACGGCCCGTAGAAGGCCCACTTTTTCTACGGCCCATAGGAGGCCCAGTGTCACTACAGTAAATATTAGCCCATGGTTATTGTGGCCTAGTTTTAAAAAATAGGTTATTGCAGCCACTAGCAAACAGCGGAAAAAGAACTGCACTGACTACAAGCAAACAAATAAACAAGACAACAAGGAAATAAATAAGCAAGCAACTTATGCTAGGCTATCACGGCTATTACACATATTACATCCACCGGGCATCAAAGTTTGCCACCAGTGCAAATATAGGGAACAAAGCAGCATATAAACGCCGCAGCAAAACAAGTCCATAACTGAAACCACTTCACAAGAGTTGAAGAAACAATATCCTGGGTACCCATAATGATGGCAAGATGCTTAGCAAGCTTATTAAGTTTCTCTTGTTTGGCGCTTAAATCCTCCAACGCTTGCTGTTGCACAAGAAAGTACGCATTTGAATTCTGCAGGGACTTCCTTAGTCCTTCGACTTCTTGCCACAAAGACACCGATCGATGCCTTTCACTTTGTAGCTGAGATCAAGAAGTCAAGTGATTCAGCGGCAAGTTCAAAGAGGTTGTGCCGTGATGCGCCAAGAACTCGAACACTACATCAACGCAGAACCGTGGGGTTTTCTCACCGTCTACAAGATCGCTTTTATCACCTTTCTTGGAGACCAACAGGGTTGTCTCACTATCTTGAACCTTATCTGCATTACTTTCTCTACCATTGCATAGTGGGTGCTCTTCTCCAATATTCTGCTTTGCATACTACAAGAGAAACAAGCGAGACACATCACAGTTTAGCTTGTAGTATACGTAAACTCATTTTGGTAAACCGTTCAAGAGTAAGGTGGACAGGATAACAAAGATGAAACAAACATATATCTATGTACTATGGTCATCAGATTGTCCATATCATTCTAGTTTATGTTCCCTAATCAAGATAGAGACACAGTTCAACTCATATATTTTTAAGACACAAAGAAGATAGACATAATATAAGTGTGAGAAACTACACATCATTGGCAGCACACGTAATGTGCATCACATGAGAACATAACTATTTATACAACTTAAACTGAAATCAACATAGAGCAAGAAGTTAGAACGGCAATCCAGTTAAAGAAATAGGTTAGAACATACATGTTGCGCCATTGGAGTTTCAATTGGATCCTTCAAATTCGAAAGTAGTTGGTATGAGTAAATACAGTGATGCAACAGCAAAGGAGTATGGACCATAGCTACGGAATCTGACCTAAGAATAGTTGCTCTTTTGCTTTAAACGTGGAGTTTGGGTTAGCTGTGGTGGTCTTCGTGCTTTGGGCACTGCAGTAGCTTTACAAACTGGTCATGTGGGCGTACTCTGTGGTGGACATGGTGCTTTGTCAACTATAAGTGGGTTACTATCCGCTGGGGTTGCGGTTAGATGGGTTGTAGCTGGTTCTGTGTCCAATGGTGTAAGTGTGCAATCTGGAAGAGTCTCGATTATGTGTGGTGGGGCTAGTTTGTGGGCCAATACAACCATGGTTCTATCTGCATCGACGGGTAGCACTGTCTTTTGTGAAGAACGGGATTTTGCTCGCTTAGATACTGCCATCACCCCTCCAATTCAAATGGCTGATAAACAAGAAAAGAAATTGAACGCATGACATTGTATGACGTATATATGTGGTAATTCACATATATGTTGTCTAACCAAACAGACAAAGATGACACAATTTCACATATATGATGCCTAACTAAACAGGATAGCATGACACAGTTTCAGATATATGATGGATAAATTAACAGGATATAATGGCATAATTCAACACATGATGAGTACCTAAACAGGATGACATGACAAAACTATATGATGTCTTTCTAAAATAGGTTGGGATGAAATAATTCACATACATGTTGTCTAAGTATACAAGATGGCATGATATAATTGACATAATTGATTCATATACTAAGCAGCTGGCACTCGCATGTATGATCTCTACACTAAGTAGGTAGAATTCAATATTGTGCATATGATGTCTAAACTAAGCAATGCAAGACACCATATGCATCATATGAGAAATATAAACATTGCAACTTAGAGCATACACCTCAGGTGGGATATAGGACTGGTCATTTGTCTACGAATCCTCCTCCGAGGAGCACCTCAGAACCATCGAGATCTATGCTTCAACAGTACCATTGCTCGCTCAAGACCTTGTTTTCACTCCATTCTTCCATAACCGGCTCAAATGGCTGATACACATGAAGAGTAGTTCAATATACACAGATTGTCGACAAATGGAATACGTAATGAAAAAAAAGATGGCATGAGATAATTCACATATATGATGCCTGGCTCCATGGTGGTGCATAATTCACATATATGATAACTGGCTGAAAAACATGGCATTGCATAATTCACATATCTGATATAGAAAGCAAACAGGAGGCATTCACACAAAGCATGTCTAATCTAAGTACATGGCATGGCAATGCAAGACACCATATGCATGATATGAGCAATATAACCCAGCCAAGTTAGAGCATGCACCTCGGGGGGGGGGGGGGGATACGACTGGTCAGCTATCTCTGAATCCTCCTCTCGAGGAGCTATCTCAGAACCTGCAAGAAATCTGCATCGACAGTAGCACTCGATCGCTAAGAAGACCTTGTTTTCACTCCACATTTTCCCATGACCGACTCAAATTGCTGATGCATGTGAAGAGTAGATGAATGTATAAACATTGTTGACAAATGGAATACATTATGGAAAAAAATATGGCACGATACAATTCACATATACGATGATCGGCTAAATAGGATGGCATTGCATGATTCACGATATGATGCCTGTCTAAAGAAGATGGCATTGCCTAATTCTATATACTCCCTCCGTTCCTAAATATGTGTGTTTTTAGAGATTTCAAATGGACTACCACATACGGATGTATATAGACATATTTTAGAGTGTAGATTCACTCATTTTGTTCTGTATGTAGTCACTTGTTGAAATCTCTAAAAAGACAAATATTTAGGAATGGTGGGAGTATGATATAGAAAATAGAAACCAAACAGGTGGCATTCACACAAAGCAAATCTAAACTAAGCTGATGGCATATAAGATGTATAATGTAAGCAATGCAAGGCGCCATATGCATGATATGACCAACATCAGCATGCTAGGTTAGAGCAAACACCTCTGTGTGGTAAACAGTGTGTGGTCGGCTCCTTCGAATCTCCATATGAACAGTTATCTTCCTCTCGAATACAAATCTGCAAATGCAGGAGGGGGCACTTCACCACCATGGAGCCAAGGCTCGCATGACATTATATTTGCACGCAACGGTCTTCTCTTTTTCACTACATGTTCAGTACGATTGTGTACAATATCTGACATGCATAATAAAAAAATAGTTAGATTTTGTAAGGGCTAAGGGGTGCATGCAAAAATCAAGGCTGATGGTAGCGAACGAGTGGATGGATCTAAAACCAATGATAGCAGGTAGATTATAGCTTCAGTTTAAAAAAAAGACAATGGATCATCTATTGTTTGTTGCCCACCCAACATGAACCACATAGAAGACCCCAGATGAACCAGATAGTAGATAGATACTATTCGTTCTTTGGCTCGATATGAGACCCATGGGCAATTCAAAACTCAAGATTGAACGATAAAGTAGCAGGTAATAATAACCGATGTATAATGTAAGCAAACACGAAAGACTGCGACCTCTCTTCCGGAACTGTGTAGTCCTTAGGTTCATCTGCTCAGTTGATGATGGTAATGCAGTTGGCATGGCTGCCGGCAACAGGGAAGATCATCCGAGGCGGTGAAAGGAAGTCTGCAGGGGGATCTCTGCTGCAGTGAACGCTTCTGTCGACGGTGCACCTCAGGTGGGGTGGATGACGACACGGCAGGAGCAGGACATAACACACAGAGTTTTCTTTGACGCCTATCTGAAAATGAAGTAAATCTGTAAGGGCTCCTTAGAATTGGAGGATTCTATAAACGCAGGGACAGGAAAAACACAGGAATAGGATAGGAATGCACGTGCAAAATAGAGCATTTGGAAACATAGGATTTGAGTCAACCTGGGTGTTTGGCTCACATGAATTGGAAGAACAAAGGAATGGGGAAACAAAGTGATGCGACGAGTGCACAATCTCTTTGGCATAGCCTTGTGGACCTCATCATCATTGGGTTGGACGTGGAGGATGGTGATGATCTTTGGTGTATTTGTCGGAGGCGGGAAGAAGATCCGAGGCCTCCGGAAACAGCGCCGAGGGTATCGCTCATTGTGATGGACGGTTCTGTTGTTGGAGCAGCTCCGCTAAGGTGTACGGCGACGAGGCTGAAGCATGACAAGACGAACAACGTTAATCTGAAGTGGGACCCTAATATCATCTGCAATAGATGATGTAAAATACATCACCAAAAAGTGCTAGATGTAAAACGCATCACCGCGGCCACGCCCACTCCGACAGATGCCGTAAGTACTGTTCACTCTGAACTTAATCAAGAAAATGAACTTCACAAATCGAAACTAAATTTTACAGTCGAAACTGATTGAACTAGTAACAGAGCATTGCAATAGATGTTTAGGGCATTCAAGCACTAGTAGCAGAGAAGCAGTGATCTAAATCAGCAGACGCTCGAGTAGGAACACACTAGCAGAGAGCAAGTCGTGGCAAGAGCACCATGAAGCGAGTGCTAAAGCAGCAACTCCTGTAGCTGCCGGAGGTCGGGCAAAGAGCAGCAGCAGCAAGCGAGAGCAAGAGCAAGAGCAAAGACGAACGAAAGCAGAGCAGCAAAGAACAGCGTGACCGACAGCAAAAACAGAGCCGCAACGCGAGCGAGAGCTGGAGCAGCTGCAGCTAGTGCCGTTGTGGAAGTCGCCGCCGAGGAAGCAACGACATGGGGGATAGACGCCGTGGATGATGTGGCCGGCGACGGCGCCGTTGACGGAGACACGCCATGTCTGCTCGGTATCGAGCACCGGCAGCCCCGTGAGATCGAATAAAAGATAAAATGCAGCGAAGAGTGCAGAACCTCCTTGGTGGCGCCGAGTTGGCCTCGGCTTCATCGGAGGAATTGGTGAGGGTGCTGCGGTTCCGGTGGGGCAGGTCAAGACGGCGATGTGGGGGTTGAGGTGGCGCGATAGACAAGGCAAACATCGGGGCAGCTCCTTGGAGGTCGAGGACGGGGCGGTTGATCCGGCGGGACGATGAGATCAACAACGGATCCTCATCCGGTGCGGTGGATGAGGGACGGCAAGCTGTTGCGATGGACGACGTAGTCGGGGAAGAGTCTCCGGCTGGGCGGCGGTCGGGAGGCCGACGGAGGAGCATGGGGTTTCACGGGTTTTGGCGGCCTCGGTGTATGAATGGGGGGCGAAGGGGAGGGGGGAGCCAAGCTTAGGGACGCGCTTGTCCGAAATGTAGGGTAAGTTACTGCGTTTCACCGGTTTTGACTCATGGCGTGGAGCTTCATTTCCTACCGAGAGGTAGAAGGGGATTTCGTGGTCCGGGCTGCGGGAGCGATTTCGAATGAGGAGGGAGTTATCTCACAGATCCAAATTTTGGGATAACAAGGCGCGCTGGGTTGAAGAAGCGGGAGTTTCAAAGGTGTGAGACAAAAGATACTCGAGCTTGAAATTTCGGGATAACAAGGTGCGGATTCCTTGTTCGCGTAACAAACTTAACGTGTAAAAAAATAATTCATACAAGACACAAGAGAGTAATGTCCCTTTACTATATTGCTATAGATGCCATTGAAAAAACTACAAGAAAATGTAAAAAAATCGGAGAACAAGATTACCCTGCACAATACCAAATCGATTCGCACTTCCCTCAACAACAACAAAAAACAAACCAGTTCCCACCAAAGAAAGAGTAATGTCCCTTTTTATATGATTACAGATACCATGATCTTGAATTTCAATTTTTGAATCCACGTTATGTTGAATTCGAATATATCGTTAGGTGACCTTGCGGTTTATAATTGATGTAGTCGTACATTTTGATCTTCCATCATATATGAACATTTTACTCCACCATGTGAACATATATATTGTCGCTACCATATGGACTAAATTTGAATCAATTTTCCTTATTTGAATATGATTGTTGTCAAGTTATACAATAATTTAAATATTATCTTGATAACAAAAAACATACATATAGCAGTAATCATATTTCACTATGAACTACATGTACCATACGCTCTCCAATTCAAATATTTGTATCCATTTTATGTTGAATTCAAATCATAGTACATTATTGGTCTAGGTAGCAAGATGTTTGGGATAATCTAAACCCTGTTTTCATACGTATAATTTTTGGCTGAATTAGGACAAGTTTTGGTATAAGCCTCTTGCAAAAGCGGAGATTCTCTCAACAAGCCTCGTGGTTCCGAGAGGGAACGTGTCACCTTTGTGTGCGAAACGATATACTCTGCCTCCCCCCTGATTTTATTTACAGAGGCAACATAGAACTATATGAGTGCCCTGTTAAATTTTGGAATTATTTCGGGTTCATTTGGCCTTTTTATACATTAATTGAGTTTCGGACTTTTAATGTGCATAATCTAAATATGAATTGCATGCACATGCTCCGTGCACCAAAGTGGGTTGAAAAATCACATGTGTGTCCTTGGTTGAATTTCTAGGTCCCATGGAAGAAATGAGAATGAAATTCAAACATCTGGGTGTCATGACTCGGCCGAGAACATCGAGAAACTTTGATTTGAAATTCATGTAAATTCAAAACTCGCCTGGAAATCATGAAACTTGGCATGGTGTCATGTCATGGCACTAACATGTTGTGGTAAAAAATTGGTCTGATTTGGAAGCTCGTGGTTCTAAGAGGGAATGTGCCACCTTTGAGTGTGGAACGATATACGCTGCCCCCCCCCTT
Source organism: Aegilops bicornis (assembly GCA_021605145.1). Taxonomy (NCBI): domain Eukaryota; kingdom Viridiplantae; phylum Streptophyta; class Magnoliopsida; order Poales; family Poaceae; genus Aegilops; species Aegilops bicornis. The sequence continues at coordinate 510,186,679 of CM038669.1, read as the reverse complement.
GAGTTTCTTAACAAAGGCAACATAGAACTACATTAGTGCCCTGTTAAATTTTAGAATTATTCCGGGTTCGTTTGTCGTTTTTTATACATTAATTGAGTTTATGGTCATTAAATGTGCATAAGTCAAATTTTAACTACAAGCACATGCTCTCGTGCACAAAAGTTGGTTGAAAAATCACATTTGTGTCCTCGGGTGAATTTCTAGGTCCCATGCAAGAAATGAGAATAAAATTAAAACATCTGGGCATCGTGGCTCGGCCGAGAACATTGAGAAACTTGGTTTTAAAATACTTGTAAATCCAAAACACGTCTGAAAATCATGAAACTTCGCATGGATGTCATGTCATGGTACTTCCATGTTGTGGTAAAAAAATTGGCCGAATAGGAACAGATTTTGGTATAAGCTTCTTGCAAACTGAAGCTTCTCTCAAGAAGGCTCATGGTTCTGAGAGGGAACGTGCCACCTTTGAGTGCGAAATGATATACGTTGTCCCCCTTGAGTTTATTTACAAAGGCAACATAGAACTACATGAGTGCCCTATTAAATTTTGGAATTATTCCGCTTCGCTTGGCCTTATTTACACATTAATTGAGTTTTTGGTCATTTAATGTGCATAATTCAAATTTGAACTACAGTGCACATGCTCCTGCACCAAAGTTGGTTGAAAAATCACATTTGTGTCCTCGGGTGAATTTCTACTCCCTCCTTCCATCTATATAGGTCCTAATGCGTTTTTCGAGGCTAACTTTGACCACAATAATATATGACATGCAACTTACACAAAGCATACCTTCAAATTTGTATGTCAAAGGAGCTTCCAATAATATAATTTTCATAGTATACATCTCATGTGCTATTAATCTTGTCAATAGTCGAAGGATATCTTGAAAAACACATTAGGACCTATATAGATGGAAGGAGGGAGTAGGTCCCATGCAAAAAATGAGAATGAAATTCAAACATCTGGGCATCGTGGCTTGGTCGAGAACATTGAGAAACTTGGTTTTAAAATCATGAAACTTGGCATGGTGTCATGTCATGGTAGTACCATGTCGTGGTAAAAAAAATTGGCTGAATAGGAACAAATTTTGGTATCAGCTTCTTGCAAATCGGAGCTTCTCTCAAGAAGGCTCGTGGTTCCGGGAGGAACGTGTCACCTTTGTGTGCATAATTCAAATTTGAAATACAAGCACATGTTCCAAAGGCACCAAAGTTGGTTGAAAAATCACATGTGTGTCCTCGGGTAAATTTCTAGGTTCCATGCAAGAAATGGGAATGAAATTCAAAATTCAAGGCGTCGTGGTTGGGTTGGAAACATTGAGAAACTTAGTTTTTAATTCCTCAGAATCCAAACAGGCATGAAAATAATGAAACTTGGCTTGGTGCCATGACATGGCACCAACATGTTGTGGTAAATTTGCAGTCCGATATGCGAAGGCGCACACATTAACATCTACTGCTCGGAGGCGCCGTGCAGGGTAGCTATTTGAGTACGAGAGGCATGCGATCAGACCCCTGCACGTGATTATCGGGAGGAGAGCACTTTGACCTCCATCTGCTGTCCACCTCTCCCCCAAGGTCTCCATTAATGGCGCCCAAGCCTCTGTTTAATGGCGTGGCTATGTCTCACTCGACTGAGATTTAAGATAGAAAAAAGAAAATCTAAAAGCACGGATCTTGATGTAAGATCTGACGGACCTATATAGCATCTACTGCGACTTATAGCAAGACTGATGAATATATAAGGACGATTAAATCTTTTTTTGATCAAAGAAGGGCTTGCCCCTTCCGATTTTCATTAATCGAAAACCACCACAATTCACAAGAAGTTCAGCACAACTCCAACCTAACATGAAGGACTAAAAGCTACCAGATTGAAATCGCAACATCCCAAGAGGCCAACAAAGGCCAAACATCCGCGCTTAGAACCCAACATTTCACAACCGACGACACAATCCACATCCTAAACCGATTATTACATCAAAAGAAACCAGGAAACTGAAGGAAGCCCAACAAAGAACTAGAAGAACAAAGAACGCTGTGGTCGCCACAAAGAAGAGTTTTCTTCATTCCAACCTCGCAACATTGATCTTCCACAGAAAGATAAGGACGATTAATTGTATTACATAATTAGAAAGATAATTAAAAAAGCCACATGCGGCTACGCCCGAAATACACAAGGGCAAAATAACAAGGAAGACAAGGATCTGGCTTGCTGATCTCTACTTTCTTGATGCGTTGCTGCAGGCCACGGGAACTAGTCTCCGGGCCGAGCGGAGATGAGCTCTTTCGTGTCCTCAAGATGCTGCTTGAGAACATCCACAGATTCCTCCACCAGCCTTTGGCGCTCGTTGCGGAGCATGTCATTGTCGTTCATAAGTTTCTTGACGATGACGTCGGTCCTCTTCAACAAGGCACTGGTCTCCTCCTGCTGGTCTGCACTTCGGACGATCTTCTCCCTCAGCAGATCGCGCTCGGCCCGAAGCCTGTCATTGCCCTCCCTTAGTTGCCGGATGACGCCTGTAGCCTATTCAAAGGAGGATTTCATGTCGCCTTGCAACCTCGCCCAGCCGGAGATCTGATCCATCTGGCTATGCACGAGCGCATGCATGCGCTGTAATAGCTGCCGCCGCCCGCGAGAAATTTTTCCCAGGTTGCCGCAGCGCCGGGACATCTTCGCTGCATTTGTGGCGTGGCGGGACATCTTCGCTATTTCCGCGGGCGCCACGGACTAGTTCGCTGCATCGACGGCGCGGCGGGGACCTCCGTGCTTTCAGCCGCGCGGCAGACCTTCAGGTTGCTACTTCCGCCAAGGGACATGTCGGCTGCTCTCGCAGCGAGGCGGGACATCTCGTGCTTTCGCTTCCATGCTCGCCTCTCCCGGTGGCAATCTCTCAACCTGTAACTCACGCTGGCCATGGCAGACGCAAGGGAAGGATGCTGAATGACTTGTTTGTTTTTGTGGATGAGGAGTTGAGGAGGAATGTGCAGTCATCTTGGCATACTAGTATTTATAACCGAGTACTAATACGCTCCTAAGTGGGAAACCGTTTAGGTTGTGATCGGTGTGAACAGGTTTGCAATTCAATATAGCGTGGTACTAATACGCTCCTAAGTGGGAAACCGTTTAGGTTGTGATCGGTGTGAACAGGTTTGCAATTCAATATAGCGTGGAGTAATTTGGAATGTGACAAGACGCAAGCTCAAAATTTATTGACGGTTCTAGTTTCAAAGTGCGGCACTATTCCCGGATGGAGCACTTCTTTTTCTACTCCCTCCTTTCCGGTTTTATAGGGCTTATCTCAAAATTTTAGTTTTCCATTTTATAAGGCTCAATTTGGTTGTTCCCCAACACATGTTCAGATTCCAAGGTGCATTAAATCATTGCATGCAAGTATTAAGAGAAAATTGACCAACGCATGTACTTTATGCGTGCATGCATTGCAATTAATGCATTGATAAACATAATTTTTTGAGAAAAACAAGAGCACTAATTAGGTGCTTTTGCAAACTACAAAAAATATTCCACCACTCGCCATCTTGGTTGGTGAGATTTTTGAATTAAGCCCTATAAACCGGAAAGGAGGGAGTACTGCTGTGTACGTGCAATAACTAGCACCATCGTATACATATCTTACGGTTAATGGGGCGTTCGACAGGAATAGCCGCATGGCGAGCTCTAGGCTAGTCTTTTTTTCAGACGCATTAAACCTATCTCTCGGGACTTCTCGCACGCACCATCGTGCCACCCACAAAAACTTGTACTCTGAGTTTAGTAGTACGTTATACAGGAAGAGAAGAGGTGCACGCACGCACTTGTCCTCTCACACACGCTGGCCTGTTTTTCTCGAAAAGGAGGATGATGACCCCAGCCTCTCGTGATCCGGGAGTCATACACGCATTTGTAGCTACGAATTGTAGTGTTCTCAACCATCTGATTGGCTCTATCATGGATGTACCTATATACTAAAACATGTCTAGATACATCTATATTTTGACAAATGGAAGGCATGTATTGTGGAACGGAGGAGTGCTTGTCATCAAAATGGATAAAAGGGACGTATCTAGAACTAAAATACGTCTACATAGATCTCCTTTTATCCATTTTGATGACAAGTAGTACTTCTTACCCAAAGAAACTTTATATCCAACAGACACAAAATATCCGTTCGACTGTTGGAAATTACTGATCTGATGTCAAAGTAATTGTTGCATCGCCACCAAAACCCACCATTTCTTAAGCCAAAGTAGACCAAGGTAATCCCTGTATTAGCATATTACTAAGATAAACAGAAGGCATTGTAGAAAAATTTAGGACGTGAGCTTGTCAATCTGAATGTGGAGGGACACAAGCTTAGCCCCGGCCAGCAGCTTGGGCGGAACTGTCAAGAAGGTCAGCTCCTGCACGTCGATGTCGTCGGGATCCTTGCTGCTTATCACCTCCATTTCCACCTTGACGGCATCGGTCGTGCCTTTGGGCTTCCCTGGTGGGCCGTTCGCCCACAACTTGGCCACGTAGTGCGGCGGTGGGGATGCCCCGCTCGATGCGCATTTACCGACACGGGCGATAGGGCGCGCCGATGTCGAGCACGCCGCCGACCAAGAAAAACGCGGCGGTCCTCCTCCGCTGAACTGCAAGAGCCGTGGCTCGACAAAGGCACTTGTAGCCGGAGCACCTTGCCAGATCGGGATCCTGTGCACGGGCATGGGATGCGCGGTGCTGATGTGGTTGTAGAGCACCGGCGGCGGGCCTTCATAGCCGCAGACGGGTATGGGGCATTTGCAGGGCACGAGCGGACACACGCTCTGGTGATCGGCGAGCTTGTGGTAAGTGACGTAGAGCCCACAGCCTTCGTGCGGGCACTCCACCCTCACCGACGAAAGGACGGAGTCCACCGCCGTGTTCCGCACATCTAAGCCACCGCTGCACTCGCACTTCTGGCACTGCCGCTAGTTCCCGGGGCGCTCGACGCGGCAGTCCGCGCCTCCAGGTGCCCTCCCTTGCACTGCAGAAATCAATCAAACAGCACATCAATCAAGAAACCTGCACCTTGCTCAATCAGCCGAACGGACGAGGTGTATTCGAACCTCATACACTGGAGGCGTCAAGGGACGGAGGCACAAGGGGCAGTGGAGCACGGTGAGGTCCATCGAGACCTTAGAGAGCTCCATCGTCGGGTCCTGGTCGGTCTACATGATCTCGCCCTCCGCGTGCACAACCATCTCTCGACTTGGGCCGGGGTATTACAAAGCTTTACCGTCACATATTTTATACTACTTCAAGGTGCATTAAATCAACACATGCAAGTATCAAAAGGAGAGTCATGGCATGCATGCATGTGTTGTAATTAATGCATCGGTAAACGCAAATTATTGAAATATATCGAGTGCAGTGCTTTGATGTGTCGCACAACTCGCACATCAACAAGAAGTTTGATTATCCTCTCCTCGCGGACTTAATCGCACCTGCCTTTGGCTGTATGATAGGTTGGCCACACACCGCCGGGCCCACCTGTCATACATGCAAAGGCAGGAGCGCCCTCCTCGCCCATGAGCGTGGTGGCTGGCAATACTAGGAGAAGCTTTACACACGCCTCCCTCTGCACGCGGTGGACATGCAGTAGTTCAATCGGTGTCGATGGCTGAAGCGCATCGTAGTACTCCTCCGGTAGCAGTAGTACTCCATCATTGTTCGACTTCCCAAAGAGGCGAAGAGCCAAGCGCAGCCCGGACGCTCGTGGTGGCGCTTTCATGTGTAGAGTAGTCTAGGATAGCGTGTACCGTGCCTGTAAGCTTAAAATCGTCGGGGTCGGCTCCATGCTATGTGGCCGTCTCGAAGTTTTTAAAAAAATTAAAATAGTCTTCTCGCCCTACCTGACAACCTGGTGATTGTAGTTTGCACGCTCATCTGGTCAAGACAGGAATATATATTTTAATTTGTGGTGGGTAAATGTTAGAGGTTGCAGCAAATATATTGTACACTGTGGGTCTTAGCCAAGTTTAGAGGCAAGCATGTGGGGCCAGTGCTATGATGTGTCGCGTCAACTCGTACAACGAGGAGAAGCTTGATTTTACTACACACCTTCTCCATCACCCATGCGCGCGGTTGCTCGCAAACGAGGACAGGCTTTTGCTTAGTAGTACTTCTACAACAAGCTATCCGTCCTGGCCATGTGGACGGACATGCAGCGATGGATTCGACATCAGAGAACCAGTAGTAGTAACATCATTGTTCGTCTTCTGAAAGAGGCGAAGAGCCAAGCGCAAACCGAATGTTGCAGTTGCGAACATTGGAGCACGCATATAGCCAGGCTCTTGCATGAGACAAAATTGTTATGTGAGCCCACTATTGTACTAGTACGTACAACTACTTGCTAGTATAGCCATGTAAACCAGAAAGGAGTATTTACCCTTCTAGAGATTTCAACAAGTGACTAGACTACACCGAGACGGAGTACATATGGAGCAAAATGAGTGAATCTGCATCGTAAATAAATACGTACTAGTTCTAGCGTTTTCCTCTCCAAGGTGCACAATATTGAGTATACTGACTAATCTCTTTTTGACACGCATTTACATTTTTTACACAGTAGAGACGCAAGCGCTCATATACACACGCATACACTCACCCCTATGAACGCACACACGCACGGCACTATCATCTTGAAATTTATGAAGTCACCATAGGCACCTTGTTGTCAACGGGTCCATAGGTGCTTGAATGCCAAGGAGGGAGAGGGTAGCGGTTCCCGAGACGTTGAACGGTCAATGATGCATCCTCAATTACATGCAGAGGGAATTGATTGGAGAAGCAGAATAGAGCCAAAACGATGTTAATGCAACAAAGTTTGGACTCTCATATAATAAAGGCGCCCCACCACTCCAATCCATCTACTCCCAAGTCTCTGTGCAACACTGCTCACTCCAATCCAAGACCAAGTGACCAGAAGCCACAAGCACCTATCGAGGGGATGGACGCGAGCGGCAGTCGGCTGTGCCAAATCATCCAAGGCGCCGGCCTGCGGCCCCGCACCGCACAGCATTTCCAGACGGTGCTGGCGACCGCAGGCATCGTAGCCCTCGCCGACGCCGGCTTCGCCTCTCGCATGGACGACATGATGGTCAACTCCATCCGCAAGTTCACCGCCGTCAAGAAGCACGCGGACGACCTTGCCAGATCGCTTCCCGCCCGCGCACCTGTGCTCCTCATTGCTCGCCACCCTCATCGGCCTCCATGGTGACGAACTCTTTCGAGCCCTGGTGGCCCTGCAGGTGCCGGAGGTCACGACGAAGAATGTGCACCTCGAGGTTGCGCTCGCCGCGCAGCGCCTCGCCATGCAAGAAACGAAGGGAGTAGTATAGTATTAGTATATACCGCATCATTCTTTGCTCCTTCTTACTACTCCGACATGTGGGAGAGCCAGCATCCGGGTCGACGTGTCATGCACCAGATTAGAGCGCCGAATGGAAGGGGGGCATCACCCCGGTCGGAGCGCCATAATTCATGACTATAGTGAGTGGTCATATCACAAGTCTTTCCAGCAGTAACGCGCCGTCAAATCGCACAGCCCCACTCGCTCACCCTCCTCGCCTCTTTGTCAAACCGCCTACCCGAAAACTGCCGCGCGTACTGCCCAGGAAAAGCCCCGCCCTCAACTTTTAACTACGCGAAAATAGTTCGAGCTTGTTCGTTCTATATAAATACAGTACTTACTATATGTTTATTCACCCGTGGGGTTGTTCAATGAATGGAGGGGCGGGGAGCACAAGTGAACAATACTGTAGTACTACTAGTAGTAAGTAGGAGTCGTACAGTAGTCACCTTAAATAGAGTTTCTTTTCTTTAATTCCACGTACACAAATTGAAACACTTGTTGTGGAGAGAAAAAAGATAATCAATCCACTATATATGGACGCAGGGGCCTGAGTGCTTGCTTTACTAGGGTTGCTCTCTTCATTCTCTCATCCTCCCCAAATATAAACAAGACAGCGGTAGCAACATTTTCTCTCTGCTCACCGCTGGTCACAGATCCGGCCGAATCCCTTCGGGTGGTGTGTGTAGAGGACTAAAAGGTGCATCATTCACGCGGTCATCACCGCCGAGGGAGGAAAGCCACAGCTCCCAGAGGGGCCCGATCCTCTGCCTGCGTGCTGCCTTCTCTCGACACAGCTGCCTGGGAGGTCCTCCGACCCTTCTTCCTCCCTGTCGTATTGTCCGCAGATCCGACCTGCCGCCGCCAACATCCCGGCGACCCTCAGGTATAAGTTCTTCGAAAGCGGCCTTGCTCTACCGCCCCAGCTCCCCACGTGTCTGCATGTGCATCTTTTTCTACTCCCATCAGCTCTTCCAAAGCCACCTAAATTTTTAGTATTATTAGAGGTAAAGCTACTTCATGCATTCGAATCTAGGGCTTTGTTCAAACACGAAGAAAGGGGGGAAAGTTGTAGCATGAATCTAGGACTTGATTCAAAGAGGAAATAATATGGTGAATGTACTAGAGACCGGATACCCAACCGGTCTCTTGGTTGAAAAGGGAAATAATGGGAAAACGCAGTACAAACTAGATAAGGAACAGATCTATTATTGGTTGAAAAAAGGATAGAAAGTGGCGGCTGGTGGACAAGTCAACATAGTATGTCCAGGATTAGATTTGCTGCCATCACATAGTAAAAGGTCTCTAGGATTAGATTTGCTGCCATCACATAGTAAAAGGTCTCAGGATTAGATTTGCTGCCCTCACATAGTAAAAGGTCTCAGGATTAGATTTGCTGTCCTCACATAGTAAAAGGTCTCCAGGATTAGATTTGCTGCCCTCACATAGTAAAATGTCTCCAGGATTCGATTTGCTGCCCTCACATAGTACAAGGTCTCCTGGATTAGGTTTGCTGCCCTCACATAGCATGAACAAACTCGGCATCACCACTTTATGCCTCCTTGTAGGTACATTGTGCTGATGCATCCACTGTCGCATGTCCTTATACCAACCTTTTGCTGTTGTTAATGTAAGGGCGCATGTAAAACGAAGCGATAACACTGTTACCTTAGGGACATGTCTAACCAGTGTTATTGTTAATCTAATGCCTCCAGAGATAAGATGCAATTAAACTGTGTTACAAATGGCACTCCTGCTGTTTTCCCTAGTATGGTAAGTAAGTTGCTCCTTTACGATGTTGAGTGCCCTGGTGTCCCCACGGTCCCATGCCCTTAAACCAACTCTTTAGCTGTTGTTGATTTACTGTGTCTAGTAAACAAGCAATGGCACCATTAAAGTAATCCCATATTTGGGGAATCTCATTGTTGATCGTAATGCTTCTGGTAACATGAAGCATTGCTGACGTTTTAAAATGTCTACTGTCCTTGTGTGATTGCCATGAACATAATTAAGATGCTTCTTTTCATTTTGTATATGTTTCGTATATTCTTATTGACCAGCAACTGTTTACTTTCTATCTTTTTGTGCAGATAGGGATATCCATTTCACCTTGTTCCTATTGTGACCTTTTGGTGAACTGCACAAGTCACTTTTTTTTGGAATGAGTGTCTTGTGCAGCTCAACTAAAATGGCACGTGGGCAACATCTCTCAATTTTGGTGGAACTGCACAAAATGGTGATTGGAGTTTCCAAAATCTCCGTCAAGTTCTGCTGGTAATCTCGTGCAACATTTTATTAGCCTTTGCAAGATGGAGCCGTCACTGTCACCACAATGGCACTTTGTTTTAGTGGAACTGCACAAAAGGATAAGAAAATTATAGTTGCACCTTACATGAGCCGGACAGCCAACCTTAATGTTCCTCAATTTTAGTGCAACTACTAAAGAAGAACCCGCCAGCTCACAAGAGCAAGTACTTCTTGCTAGCTGAATGGTGCAATCTTTGCTTCATTTCAGGTGAACTGCAGAAAAAGGCGCATGAATTGAATCATGGAACTCCAGGCAGACCTCATCCAAGTAGAGCTGGAGGTTGAGTTCAAGGAGGTCGCTATTAAAGCGAAATCATGCTCTCATGTCTCCTTGTTTGTGTTGTGCAAACATGTTGTGCAAACAGGAATACTCAACTACAGATGTTGTGACGGTCAAGAGCATTCGCCAAGTTCTTCGATTGTATGACATGGCTAGCCAAGATGGATTTAATCTCGATATTCACTTTATCAAAAGGCTCTAATGGGTTGGTTCTGAATCTTGTAAGTCGGGAATCAAAGGAGATGTGTAGGCATCTTTGTTGTACTTATTATTTGAATCTTATTTGTTGGTTCCGAATCTTGCAAGTCGGGAATCAATGAGATGTGTAGGCATCTTTGTTGTACTTATTATTTGGATCTTATTTGTTGGTTACGAATCTTGCAAGTCGGGAATCAATGAGATGTGTAGGCATATTTGTGGTACTTATTATTTGGATCTTATTTGTTGGTTCTGAATCTTGCAAGCTGGGAAACACGGCATGATGATGCGGAGGACAACAACCATAACAATCAGTTCAAACTTGGTAGTAGTATCTTTGTGAAAGTGCGACAAATGTGCCGATCGTAAAGGCCCCGAGAATAATAATTCTAATTGTTGTGCATGTTGATCATGTGGCAATCGATAGAACAAGTTTAATGCATTGCTTGTTTTAAGTATAAATTTCTATTAAAGCTAATTAAATTTAAGTAAAGTGACCACTAACTCCTGTTATTACAAGACCATTACTGCACCCGCCGTGAACCGACGTGTGGCCGAGGGTGCATCTTCTTCCGGACGAGGGAGGGGTAGTAACTGTTGTCGCCTGTACACACTCAGCTTACTATTGAATCCAGTTCCCCAAGAGCTGAAAAATGAACTGCTGCCGCCTACACACTCATTCACTCGAAGAGACTCCAATGGCGATCCGAGGGGTGAGCCTGCTGGATATGGACTTCCGCAAGGAGTTCCCCTTTGAGTTCGCCGTTCAGTCCTATGGCTGCACCAAGTTGAATGTGATGTACACCAACGATACGGACTCGGTGAAGCTCTGCCTCGCCTCAGTCCTATGGCTGCACCAGGTTCTAGAGCATTCGCCCGTTTCATCGGCAGCGCCGACTTCACCTTCACTGCGGTGGAGAGAAGGAAGAACGCGACGATTCGGCCATCTGGTGCAACAAGTTTGTCGACATCCAGAAGCAATACAAGATCATCAGCAACGGGCAGGAGAAGGACTCCGTGGTTGACCTCACTGAAACCATCATCGACCTCGACACGCCAACATGAAAGAAGATGACCTGAACACGTGGGAGGTACCTCTGAATCTAGCCTACATAACCTACGCGGCCGAGGACGCATACGCATGCTACGACATGTACAGGCAGATCTTGGACATGAGGGTGTGTCTACTTCCCGTAACCAACAAGTACACGGACAGCCGCAGCGTCATGATCAAGCATGCCAGGAAGGTCTAGATGTTGTACTTTATCTGTTTATAAGCACCTTTATCATCTGAGTGTTTCATGCATTAGCCTATGTGTCGTAATTATCTGTTTTGTCTGAAATATTTCTTTTAAGAACCCATTAACCTGATTGCTTTTTAAGTGGCTATTTGCTTATGTATGTAAACTAGTTCACTTCTCCGTAAAAAAACTAGTTCACTCGGCTGCCGTGCTTTGAATATCCTTCCTCCCAACATATTCCCCTCCTCAGGTGGACCCTGCAGGTCTCTGAATTTTCTCCCACTTTCTTTTTCGATGTAAACTGAGTTTTCTCCTAGTACTTTCCCCTAGAACCAACTCAACTGTCCCATGTCTAGCCTACAAAATAATAATACGCCACGTACTATTAACTCATCAAATTAAAATGATATTTTTTTCGTAAGTTGAAAGTTCTTACAAAATAATAATAATAATTGTTTATATATAACTTGGCAAGTTAACTCCTAGTGATTATGCATATAAGCTTGCAAAGATTTTACTGACGTGCAATCATGTGTTTATGTTTTTATAACATTTCTCCGTCTAGCCCAACATGATATTTTCACCCAGCCCAGAAAGTCCGCGGATTTCGAGAAAAATGCAAATGGGTTTTAAACGGGCTGCATAGATGCTACATCATTGTTTCACCCAGCTCATAAATGGACTAATAAAACAAATGGACTAGCTGACATGTGGGCCAGTAGGTCGAAGCCTAAGAAGGCGTTGGCTTTACATCCAACGGTCGGCATTCTTCTTCAATCTCTCGTCTTCTTCCCCAGGCCGGAACTGGGCAGCTCCAGCCTTTCAAGGCCCAGCGGCGTTGTTTTGCGCTCCTCAGCGAAACGATACCCTGCCGACGGCCAGGCCATCCCTCCATTCCGCACCTCCTGTTATTCTCTGCCGAGTGTAGGCCCACCCCGCACACGAACCAGTCAATTTTCCCACTCCTCTCCATCTACAACTCCACTGCCGTGTCTTCCCCATCTCCGGGTCGTTCCAGTCTGGGGCCTCGCCGTCATCCACCGCCTCGGTGCGCTCGGCGCAGCGTGGTCAACATACGAGAGTCATCAAAAAAGGACTGTACGTGGATAGCCTAACGGCTGGGACCCACGAGGTCCATGGTCGCACGCAAGGAAAGTTCCTCCTTGTTACGCACTGTACATGCACTGTACGTGGGAAGGGATTCTGTATTTCACGAAAAAAATGTTCCCCCCGCTGACAGGTCGGACCCACCAGCTATATCTTCGAACGCAAGGAAGTGCCTCCTTATTACGCACCAAAAAATGAATACCCCCTGCTAGCTGGGACCCACCATAGTGGGTGGCTGACTTAGGGCCTACTAAGTTGACGAGGACGGAGGGCTTTGTCAACTTAGTCAATATGAACGATTCTAACTCCAAAGGACTGCACGATGTCCATCCAACGGCCATAGTGCTTCTTCAACCTCTGGTCTTCTTGCTCCACTGCCCAAAGCAGCGCCGGTCGTGCCACGTGCTTCGCCTCCTCGTGGGTCGGGTTGTGATGCCGCTGAGGCCTCACCGCCCCTACTACTTCCACCGCTGGCCTGTGGTATCCCTCTACTCACCCACACCCCTCGTTATTCTGCGGCGACGGCAATTTCACGCACGCAGCCAACCAAAGTGAACCCTCAGATTCCTCTCCGCTGGCATCCAAGGTCGCTGTTTTCCCTTTCGCTGCCGTCTCCCCTTCCTAGGGCCTCGCCGTGCCCACCGCCTTTGGTGCTCTCGGCGGCGTGGTCAATGTGGTGAACGACCGACTTCCATCGGAAGAGTATCAGACGTGGAGAGGCCGATACCGGGTCCACGGCCACAGCCCAGCTTTTTTGTGATTTGCCAAGTAAGTCGCTTTGTCGTGCCTGTTGGGCTGCAAATCTTTCAAGACGAGGAGAGCTTCATTCGCTGGCCGAGAAAATGGCCTATCAAGAATGAGAAATGGGATGTACATTTTTAAAACACATCAAACCGCAATTAGTTTCAAATATCTTTTTTCATTTCGATATTTTAAATTACATTCATTTTTATGCGTGGAGAATTTGTTGGATTTTATATTGATATACATTTATTTTTAAAATCAGTTTGAATGTGAGTCAAAATTTCGGGATTAAAAACAGTTCGGACCGCACCGAAATATGCAAAATTTCGTATATTTTTTTACCGTGGCCACAATATGGGTTGTAATGCTAACAAAAAGAATATGGGCTCCAAAAAACCTTAAGAATTAGCAAATGGGCTGTAAATTATTAGAAATAATGGCAGATGGGTTGTATGTTGTTTTCCACAGATTTGAGGCTTTCCTAAAAAAAGGTTGACGCACAAGCAGTGAGTGTTGGATGTCCATTGAACGGCCGTCGTGCTTCTTCAATCTCGTCTCTTCCTGCTCCAGCCGCTCAAACAAGCGCCGGCAGGATCGCTCGATCCTCCTCCTGGCCGGTTGTGCCGCCGCCTGTGCCTCACCGCCCCACCGTACTCCCATCGCTGGCCTAGCCATCCCTCTACTCACCCACACCTTGTTATTCTCCGGCGACGGCAGACGAACCAAGAAACCTCGTGACAACAGATTCCCCTTCGTGGGAAACAACTTTTGAGTCTTCCCCGCCTTTGTGTCGTTTCCTTCCTAGGCCTCGCTGCCGTCCACCGCCTGGTGCTCTCGGGCGGCCTGGTCAACGTGGTCAACGACGGACATGCATCTCAAGTGGATCAGACGTGGAGAGGCCGACAAGAGGTCCATGGCCGCACGCAAGGAAATGCCTCCTTATTACGCCAAGCAAAATAATGATTCCTCCACCGACATCAGGGACCCACCAAAAGGGCCTCAGATTTCATGGAAAAAAAGTTAACATCACGATTTCGGACCCACCAATATATCTTCGCACGCAAGGAAGTGCCTCCTTATTACGCACAAAAAAAATGAATACTCCCCCTATTAGCTGGGACCCAGTATAGTGGCAGGCTGACTTGTGGGCCTACTAAGTTGACGGGGATGGAGGGCTTTGTCAACTCAGTCAATATGCATGATTCTAGCTCCAGTGACTGTAGGACCTTGAGAAGAGGTGTCTAGAGGGGGGTGATTAGACACTAAGTACCAAAGTTGCAGTTTTCAGGATTCTTTAAATTTGAGTGGAGTTTAGGCACAATTTTAACATTCACAACATATAGCAAGCAAGCATGCAAAGAGTATATGAGCAGCGGAAAATAAAGTATGCAACTTGCAAGAATGTAAAGGGAAGGGATTGGAGGATTCAAACGCAATTGGAGACACGGATGTTTTTGGCGTGGTTCCGATAGGTGGTGCTATCGTACATCCACGTTGATGGAGACTTCAACCCACGAAGGGTAACGGTTGCGCGAGTCCACGGAGGGCTCCACCCAAGAAGGGTCCACGAAGAAGCAACCTTGTCTATCCCACCATGGCCGTCGCCCACGAAGGACTTGCCTCACTAGCGGTAGATCTTCACGAAGTAGGCGATCTCCTTGCCCTTACAAACTCCTTGGTTCAACTCCACAATCTTGTCGAGGCTCCCAAGTGACACCTAGCCAATCTAGGAGACACCACTCTCCAAGAAGTAACAAATGGTGCGTTGATGATGAACTCCTTGCTCTTGTGCTTCAAATAATAGTCTCCCCAACACTCAACTCTCTCTCATAGGATTTGGATCTGGTGGAAAGAGGGTTTGAGTGGAAAGCAACTTGGGGAAGGCTAGAGATCAAGATTCATATGGTAGGAATGGAATATCTTGGCCTCAACACATGAGTAGGTAGTTCTCTCTCAGAAATAGGATGCTGGAAGTGTAGGTTTAGTCTGATGGATCTCTCCACGAATAAAGAGGAGGTGGAGGGGTATATATAGCCTCCACACAAAATCTAACCGTTACACACAATTTACCAAACTCGGTGGGACCGAATCGTTAAACTCGGTCAGACCGATTTAGCAAATTTAGTGACCGTTAGGATTTTCGGTGGGACCGAAATGCAACTCGGTAGGACCAATATGGTTAGGGTTAGGGAATAATGTAATCCCGGTGAGACCGATTACACAAACTCGGTAGGACCGATTTTGGTAATTAGCTAACCAGAGAGTTGGTCAGGCAAACTCGGTTTGACTGATTATCAAACTCGGTGGGACCGATTTCGATAATAAGTTAACTAGAGAGTTTGCATTGTAATCTCGGTAGTACCGATTGCTCAAACTCGGTGAGACCGATTTTTATAATGGACATACACAGAGAGATTACAATCCCATCTTGGTGAGACCGAGATCCCTATCGGTGAGACCGATTTGCCTAGGGTTTGTGGTAGTGGCTAAGACATCCAAACTCGGTGGCGCCGGATAGAAAGAATCAGTGGGGCCGAGTTTGACTTTAGGTTTAGGACATATGTGGATGTGAGAAAGTGGTTGAGGGTTTTTGGAGCATATCACAAAGCACATGAAGCAAGAGGCTCATTAAGCAACACCTCATCCCTCCTTGATAGTATTGGATTTTCCAATAGACTCAATGTGATCTTGGATCACTGAAATTTAAAATGAAGAGTCTTGAGCTTGAAGCTTGAGCCAATCCTTTGTCCTTAGCATCTTGAAGGAGTTCCCACATCCTTTAGTCCATGCCACTCCATTGTTGAACTTATCTGAAACATACTAGATAAAAGTGTTAGTCCAACAAGAGATATGTTGACATTAATTACCAAAACCACCTAGGGAGCACTTGTGCTTTCAAAGGACTGACGATGTCTATCCAACGGCCGTAGTGCTTCTTCAACCTCTGGTCTTCTTGCTCCAGCCGCCCAAACCAGCGCCGGTCGTGCCTCGTGCTCCTGCCTCCTGTGGCCGGC
Organism: Aegilops bicornis; assembly: GCA_021605145.1. Taxonomy (NCBI): domain Eukaryota; kingdom Viridiplantae; phylum Streptophyta; class Magnoliopsida; order Poales; family Poaceae; genus Aegilops; species Aegilops bicornis. Next base: position 510,170,415 of record CM038669.1, on the reverse strand, counting down.
TGCGATGCGGCGGAGGCCTCACCACCCCCTACTACTCCCACCGCTGGCCAGGCCATCCCTCTACTCACCCACACCCCCTGTTATTCTGCGGCGACGGCAGCCTCACACCGAGCGAACCAGTGAACCCTCGTACTCCTCTACACGTGGGCATCCACTATTGCGTCTTCCCCGGCCCCGTGTCGTCCCCTTCCTAGGCCTCGCCGTCGTCCACTGTCCTGGTGCTCTCGGCGCGGCGTGGTCAACGTGGTCAAGGAACGGCTTCCATCGGACGTGGACAGTACGTGGAAAGGCCGATACCGGGTCCATGGCCGCTGCAAGGAAGTGCCTCCTTATTACGTGCAAAATAATTATTCCTCCACCGACAAATAGGGACCCACCGGACGGGCGATCAGATTTCATTTAAAAAAACATTTGCCTCGATCGCTGGGACCCACCAGCTACATCTTCGCACGCAAGGAAGTGCGTCCGGCAAAAACGACGGTTTGCCCTCGATTGCTGGGACCCACCAGCTACATCTTCGCAGGCAAGGAAGTGCCTGACAGTCGGGACCCACCTGGTCGAAGCATATGTAGCGTTGTCATTCTGGTCGCGAACGTGTACATACATATATACTGGTGGATGTAGAGGCGCGCACGTGTCGTAGTAGAGGCGCGTACGTGTCGTAGTAGAGGTGCGCACGTAGCATGTACACGTACGTACAGGGGTCTCGAAAGCCTACTCGCGCATACGTACGGCCAGGGCTCGTGTACATGGCCGGGTCGGAACGGAGAAACAACGTCGTCGTCATGTTCATGGGGAGGCAACGGAATGTGTCGTGTTCATGGGGAGGCAACGGAATGCGTCGTGTTCATCGGGAGGCAACGAAACGCGTGGGAGCCAATCGGCTGGGTCGGAACTGAATGCGTGGTCGTGTTCATCGGGAGGGCTTGGACGGAACATGTGATGGAAACGAGGCCTGGCGTACCGCACAACAGAGGAAACGGACCTCCTACGTTCGGAACAGAGGTCATGTTGATCGGGAGGTGTGGCGCATCAAGAAACGGATTTAAACGGACCTCCTACGGTCAAAACGGGGGTCCTGTTGATCGGGAGGGTGTGGCGCATCGCAAAACGGATTTAAACGGACCTCCTACGGTCAAAACAGGGGTCATGTTGATCGGGAGGGTGTGGCGCATCGCAAAACGGATTTAAACGGACCTCCTACGGTCAAACGGGGTCCCGTTCATCGGTAGGTGTGGCGCATCGCAAAACGGGACTCCACGGGATACTATTCATCTTCACCGTCGACCTCCTCCAGCCTCCACGGGCTACCGCCGACCTCCTTCACCTCCACGGGCTCCTCGCTCATCCAGCCTCCACCGCTGCTACTCCACCGCCATCGCTCAACCACCCCTCCACGGGCACCCCTCCACCGCTCATCTGCTCATCCAGCCATCCACACCACGGGTCCTGTTCAACCACCCTCCACGGGCACCCCTCCACCGCCTACTATTCATCCGGCGCTCCACCACACCACGGGTCCTGTTCATCCAGAGGCAACGCCACCGGCCATCGCTCATCCAAACCCCCGCAACACTCACCGCTCATCCTGCAGAGGCAAGATCGATCGGCTTCAGCTTAGCAGCAGTAGCAAAGGAATCGCCGATCGGGTTCGATTAACAGCCATCGATCGATTGCTCGGGTTCAAGAACGCCAGAGTTCGCAAAGGTAATCGCCGGGTTCGATTAGAACCCAACGCCTCGCTTCGGGTTGATTAGAGCCAACGCCGCACACACGCCGCTGCACGTGTACGAGAGAACGCTGCATCGCCGCCTCGACCTCCCACCGTAACCGGGAACTCACCGAAATTTTCCTCGCCCTCGCTTCTACCACGGTTTTTTTCGTCATGGATGGCCCAAAGAATGTCATGCAGCTGCGTCTCCGGTCCGCCCAGGACAAAAAGCCCATTTTCTGTCATGATTTTTTTTCATAGAAGTAGGAGCCCACCACATCAATGATGATACCGGGTTTTTTCACAATTATCGTCATAGAAGTGGCATATGTATGACAGGAAAAAAATTCGTTCGGCCCAAAATGTCACGGATGTGTCTTTTTTTGTAGTGAAAGTGAGCGTAAATGGTATTGCAATGCTAGAAAACAAGGCCTAGGGTTCATACTTTCACTAGTGCAAGTTCTCTCAACAATAATAACATAATTGGATCATATAACTATCCCTCAACATGCAACAAAGAGTCACTCCAAAGTCACTAATAGCGGAGAACAAACGAAGAGATTATGGTAGGGTACGAAACCAACTCAAAGTTATTCTTTCTGATCAATCCATTGGGCTATTCCTATAAGTGTCACAAACAGCCCTAGAGTTCAGAGTAAAATAACACCTTAAGACACACATCAACCAAAACCCTAATGTCACCTAGATACTCCAATGTCACCTCAAGTATCCGTGGGAATGATTATACGATATGCATCACACAATCTCAGATTCATCTATTCAACCAACACATAGAACCTCAAAGAGTGCCCAAAAGTTTCTACCGGAGAGTCAAGACGAAAACGTGTGCCAACCCCTATGCATAGGTTCATGGGAGGAACCCGCAAGTTGATTACCAACACATTCATCAAGTGGATCATGTGATATCCCATTGTCACCACAGATAAGCACGGCAAGACATAGATCAAGTGCTCTCAAATCCTTAAAGACTCAATCTGATAAGATAACTTCAAAGGGAAACTCAATCCATTACAACAGAGTAGAGGGGGAGAAACATCATAAGGTCCGACTATAATAGCAAAGCTTGTGATACATCAAGATCGTATCACCTCAAGAACACGAGAGAGAGAGAGAGAGAGAGAGAGAGAGAGAGAGAGAGAGATCAAACACAAAGCTACAGGTACATACACACAGCCCCGAGGGTGAACAACACACACCACGACATGGAGAGCGCCGGGATGATGAAGATGGCCACCGGTGAGGGATCCCCCCTCCGGCAGGGTGCCGAAACAGGGTCCCGATTGGTTTTTGGTGGCTACAGAGGCTTGCGGCGGCGGAACTCCCGATCTATTCTGTTCCCCGATGGTTTTAGGGTATATGGGTATATATAGGCGAAAGAAGTTGGCAGGGGAGCCACGAGGGGCCCACGAGGGTGGAGGGCGCGCCTGTGGGTGGGCACGCCTGCCTCGCAGGTTTCCTCGTTGATCCTCGACGTGCACTCCAAGTCTCCCGTGATTGCTTTCTTTCCAAAAGTAACTTTTCCAAGGTTTCATTCTGTTTGATATTCCTTTTCTGAAACATCAAACAAGGGAAAAATGTAAACTGCACCGGGCTCGGGTCAATAGGTTAGTCTCAAAAGTAATATAAAAGTGCATAGTAAAGCCCATAAAATATCCAAGATGGACAATATAATAGCATGAATACTTCATAAATTATAGAGCTATCAAACAACATGCTACAGGAACTTATCATGGCAAAAAAAGGCATGAAATGATTCTACTAAATGCATAGAACAAAAGGCCTTTACTGACCATGAGCCAAAAGGGCACATAAAGTATGATGGAGCCCATGTAAACATGGCAAGTTATATGACAGATTCAAACATGGCAGGAACAACAATAAGTAGGCATGTTGGTGAGCTTGAACCACTCATCAGAGTGCATTACATGGCATGACAGGGCAACCAACAGTAATAAGACATGTTTATGAATCTAAGAATGGCAAGAGAAAGTTCATAGGGTACATGGATCACTAGTAAAACACATGGAAAACCTGAACTTAATGTTAACAGTCTGACAACAATATTATTTAACAAATTGAGAGCAAGATTACAACAAGCTACAGCAGGCTATAAATGCAACCAGGGGCATGAATGGATATAGCATAACATTTATAACAAAGCATCATTAGTGAACATCTCCATATTATGCATAGAATGACTTGTAGCAACAGGTTTACATAGCATCACGAAATTAACAGATTCAGCCTAGCAAAACAGCAACAGCAAGTACCCTACTTAAAAAGCTTTATGCACTCACTACAAGACTCACAAAAAATACATGGATGGCACCCCTGTAAATATGGCATGATGTAGTTCAAAACACATGTAGAGCTCATGCTCATAGGATGCACACATCAAACATGGCAAAAAAAGACAAATGAGCATGTTCTGTTAACAGACAGCAGACAACATTATATAACACTCTTGCAACGATGATTCATCATCTATATGAGCTCAAATGAACATGGTGCAATGGAATGAAATGTAGAGCATCTCATGTCGAACATTTTGACATATTATGCACGCAAATTGGAGCAGTATGCATGGTGTTATGATGCAATGAACAGGGCATGAAAATGTCTAACTATTTCGGGACTTGGCAGTTTTTTCACCTCGCGAAAAAAAACTGGCAGGTCGGGGGAAACTCCTTCCTTCGTACAGAACGCCGGTGACGGAAGTCAATGGCGACGGGGTGGAGGCGTGGGACTCGGCCGAGGGAGATGGCGGGGAGGCGCAGATCCGAGAGTGGGGACTCCATTCTCGACGACGAGGCTGCTTGGGGTGGTCCGGGCGCGGAGATCCATGGCAGCCATGGAGAGGTGGCTCCCTGTAGGAGAGAGAGAGATCTTGAGGGGGAGAAGAACGAAGGGAGAGAGAGACGGGGAGGCGGCGACCTGACGAAGGTGGAGCGGCGCACGTGGACGGCGGCGGGGACGAGGGCGAGGCCGGGCGGCGCGGGGATGCGGCAGGCGAGGAGCTCCGGCGAAGGCGGCTTGAAGTCCGGAGAGGCCTGGCGTGGTTGTCGGCGTGCTCGGGCCCAGATGGGCTCGGGTGGGCCGGTGATGGGCCCTGTGGGCTCGCGCGGCTGGAGGGGAGCGGCGGGGTGACGTGTCGCCTTTTGGTTGGGTGCGGGAGGCGGTGGCGCTGACATGGCGGGCTGCGATTGGCCGGGAAACGTGGCTGCGGGGCGGTGGACATGTCCAGCGCGGGGTTGGACGTGTCCGGTGGCGCGAGGAAGAGGAAGGCTAGGGTTCATCTGCGTGAGATTTCTGGAAGAGGCACATATTTATAGGTAGAGGGAGCTAGGAGAGTCCAAATGAGGAGCGGTTATCGCCCACACGATCGTGATCGAACGACCGAGAGCATGGAGGGTGTTAGGATGGGTTTTGGGTCACTTTGGAGGGGTGTTGGGCTGCAACACAAAGAAGGCCTTCGGGCTACGCGGTTAACCGTAGAAGTATCAAGCGACCTCCAAATGGCACGAAACTTGACATGCGGTCTACCGGTGCTATACCAAGGCTGCTTGGCAAACCTCGGTCCATTCCGAGAACGTTTAACACCCACTCACAACAAGAGACAAAAGGGGGACGCCGGCGGACATAGGAGTGCCGGATTGCAAAACGGACAACGGAGAAAAAGCTCGGATGCATGAGACGAACACGTATGCAATGCAATGCAATGCACATGATGACCTGATAAAATGCAACTCGCAAGAAAATGACAAGGCAACGACGACGAATAACTGGCAGACACCTGGCGCAACGAATCCGGGGCGTTACAACACTCGACTAACAAGAGATCTCGTCCCGAGATCTTAGGACCGAGACGGAAGGGAAAAGGGATGAGGTGAAACAAGAACTCAAGAGAAGAAGCAAAGAATCAAGAGCACTCGAGAAGAAGAGAGGAACGACGAGAATGACGAGAATCGAAAGCTCACGGAACCAGATAGACTATGAAACCACTCCGGTTAGAACAAGATAGAAAAAGGAATAAGAATGAAATAATTTAGGCAGCACTCCTGCTGAAAATGTAAGGAAAAGAGACCTGAGCTTCCCAAGATGGGATGACACTTGACGAGGTGAGCAACACAATGCCTTCGGAAGAATTGAAAGAATGGAATGAAATGAACTTAGAAGGGAGGATTGAATGGAGTTGTTGAGAAAATCAACAACGAAAGAATAAGCTTGTCGTGGACTTATGGATAACATCTCAAAATCATAAGGTGATAACCGGCCACAAACGAGAAAGATTGGATAGCTTAGAAGAACGAAGAAATGCAAAACTCCACTTCAAACAACACGTAGAATTATTTGCACCTCGAGATGCGAGAAGAAAAGATACTTGAACTCCTCCAACAAGAATCTTGATGAACACTTGAAGAATGAATTAAATCATGACGAACCACCATGAAGAACTCCGGTGACAAAAGGATGATGAGATAGAATAAAGGATAAAGAATAAGATTAAAGCTTGCGATGACTTAGATGGAGGTTCCGACAAAATGACCCGAGGAAATTTGAGCTCCGGGAAAATAAAAGATGAAAACACTTGGAACTAGAATTTATTCAACAAGAACAAGCTCTGTAGGAAGGAATTAATCACTTGCATGAAATAAGAATAAGATTTAATGTATGCTTATCCTTCATCAAATTAAATTGATGGCAAACAATGGATTTTGCATATTACTTATTCTTGTTGAAAAAGAATTGAGAAGTGACTTATCACAAACTTGAGAAGGTCTTCATGAACCACCGGTAGGATTGGAAAGAAAGAATGAATTAATATGGTAATCAAAGAAAAAGAATCTTGAACGAACCACCGTTATAATTCAGAAATGACTGACGAAAGAGAAATAATCACCGAAAGAATTAGAAGAACAAATATGCTTGAGGGGATTTAGATGTAAAAGAACAAAGAGATCATGAGCTGATTAAAGAACACTTGAACAAAGCACCGGGATAATTGGATAACAGTAGCTGAAATGTGAGGACGAAGAATTCTTCTGGGACGATGACCTCCGGTGAAAAGAAACATGAAAACAACTTCTAACATACTCCGGATGGGTAAGAAAAGAATATCTGACAAATGGAATAATTCTCGAGGATAACATGAAGCTATAACCACGAAACTTCGAGAGAACGGACAAGATTTAGAGGAAAAACTCTTCTTCGATCTTCAAATGACGACGAGAAACACCACCAGAATTACTGAGGTACTCCGGGAGAATGGAAAGCAAAGAGGTTGAGCCAACAATGAAAAGATTTGAAATCGATCTTGGAAAAGCATCTGACTGATGAAATTCATTCTTACGTCAAACTCTGAAAAGAATTTGGGATGGCTCCGGAATAATTAGAAGAGTGAGGTAAGATCCTGGGAAAAGACCTGTGGGTTAGGGCCCACTGAAGAGATAACACCGTTGAAAAGGATTGTTGAGAACATTGATGATGCACCGGAACAATTGAAATATTTGAATGAGGTGACAACCTCGAATTAATTGGAACACTGACGAATCTCCTGAGATGTCCCGAGTACTCCGGAAGGATAAACTGGCGAGAGACGAACGAGAAAGGAAAACACTTGATCCAAGGAAAAGAATATAATCACTACCAAAAATTAGAATTGAATCCACCGGAAAAGAAAAAGAGATGAAGAATGTCGAACAAAACGAGAATTCACCGGTTGAAATAATTTACGAAAGACTGAAAAGGTTCCGCACGAATGAGATAAATGGTCGAGAGAGAGTCACACTCCGGGAAGAAAAGGGTGGGAGGGCGGGAAAACATAGGCAACTTGGAAGGGAGAACCAACGAATATCTTGAAGATAAAACACCGGTTGAAATCATTGAGGAAAGAGTGCAAAAACTTCGCACGAGTAGGATAGATACTCGATTACGGACTTCGGCTCTGAGGAGAAAAAGGGGTGGGCGGGTGGGAAAAGAAAATAACTGAGGATTGGTATTGCGAAAACAAAGAGGTCAAAACGACTTGACGAGAGGATGCACCGGATGAAAAGAGATGAGAACCAATGATCGGAAAACCAACTGCGTGATCCTAAAGAAAATTTTTGAAGGGGAAGAGGAGTAATTTAAAACACATACGTCAAGATTCCTCACCAGAGCGACGAAGGGGCTGAGGAGTAAAAAGAATCCTACTCTCCGATATAACTAGACTTCGAAAATAGTTTTCTTCTAGACTCAACAACGACCAAACTACACGATCAATCAAGGGGGATCCTATGGTCGGTCGAGGCTCTGATACCCACTTGTCACGCCCAATATGCAATACTATCCTAAAGAGACTCAAAGGTCCCACCAAGGATAGAACCGCATATTGAAACGCTTTTGCAAGGTGGATATGATTACATCAACATTACATAAATAGATGGGGATACATACCAAAGGCACAAACGCCCCAAGAATACAACATCACAATACATTAGAGCATCATCCGACTACGGATGAAACACAAACAGAAACTCAAACGACATCCACCCTGCTAGCCCAGGCTGCCGACCTGGAACCTATCCTCGATCAAGAAGAAGCGTAAGAACTCCAAAACAAGCAAACATCGCCTCGTGCATCATGATCATCGTGATAACCTGTACCTGCAACTGTTGTTGTAGTAATCAGTGAGCCACGAGGACTCAGCAATCCCATTACCATGGGTATCAAGACTAGCAAAGCTTAATGGGAAAGGAAGGGGTAAAGTGGTGAGGTTGCAGCAGCGACTAAGCATATATGGTGGCTAACATACGCAAATAAGAGCGAGAAGAGAGCAAGCGGAACGATCGTGAAGCTAGTAATGATCAAGAAGTGATCCCGAACTCCTACTTACGTCAAACATAGCCCAAAACCGTGTTCACTTCCCGGACTCCGCCGAGAAGAGACCATCACGTCTACACACGCGGTTGATGCATTTTAATTCGGATTTGGTGTCAAGTTACCTACAACGGACATTAACAAATTCCCATCTGCCATGTAACCGTGGGCACGACTTTCGAAAGATTATACCCTGCAGGGGTGTCCCAACTTAGCCCATCACAAGCTCTCGCGGTCAACGAAGGAGATTCCTTCTCCCAGGAAGACCCGATCAGACTCGGAATCCCGGTTACAAGACATTTCGACAATGGTAAAACAAGACCAGCAAAGCTGCCCGATGTGTTGACAAATCCCGATAGGAGTCGCACATACCTCGTTCTCAGGGCACACCGGATAAGTCAAGCTACGAGTAAAACCAGCCCTCAAGTTGCCCCGAGGTGGCCCCGCAGGTTGCTCGGTTCGGACCAACACTCGAAGGAGCACTGGCCCAGGGGGGGGGGGCTAAAATAAAGATGACCCTCGGGCTCTGGAAACCCAAGGTAAAAAGGGCTAGGTGAGGCAAATGGTAAAACCAAGGTTGGGCCTTGCTGGAGGAGTTTTATTCAAAGCGAACTGTCAAGGGGCTCCCATAAATCACCCAACCGCTGTAAGGAACGCAAAAATCCGGGAACATAACACCGGTATGACGGAAACTAGGGCGGCAAGAGTGGAACAAAACACCAGGCATAAGGCCGAGTCTTCCACCCTTTACCAAGTATATAGATGCATTAATTAAATAAGAGATATTGTGATATCCCAACATAGTCCTGTCCACCATGGAGCAATTTTCAACTTCACCTGCAACTAACAATGCTATAAGAGGGGCTGAGCAAAGCGGTAACATAGCCAAGCAACAGTTTGCTAGGAAGGGTGAAAAAGGTGAGAGGCTGACATGGCAATTTGGGAGGCTTGAGGAACAAGTGATAGGTAGCGCAGCAAAGCGATTGAACGAAACAACTAGCATAGCAATGATAGTAGTGAGATACAGGGTAGCGGTCATCTTGCCTGAAATCCCGCAAGTAAGAAGAACGAGTCCATGAAGAACATGAAGCCACGAAGACGAACCAAGCGTAGACGAACGAATCCTCACGATCGCAACGAAAACGGGAACTATCGAGAAGAAGCACACAACATGGTAAACACCACACATATACAAGACATGATGCTCAACCAAGTATGATGCATGACAAAGCTAGATGAGGCTACTCATGGCAAGAGATGATGCATACAAGAACGACATATCAAAGCAAGTTTAAATGAGGCCGGAAACAACATATAACAAATCCGGTAAGTCCTCATATGCAAATTTCAAAATAGGTCCAGATCTGAATAAACCTTATGTTCAAGTTGTTAAACAGCAAGTTAAGATGCACCAAGATGATCTACACGAGATTCCAGTCAAGTTACATATAAAGTTCATTTAATTCGGAACTACGACCTAGAAGATATGAGCAAAACAAGTTAAACATGGCATTGATGCTAAACGCATACAAACATCAAGCAAACACCTCAAAACAAGGATGCAACAAGATAATATGAAACTACATGCAAAACTAAGCAAGTTTCATATAAAGCACACTCAAAATGGAGCAACGGCTCCACACATACTCTATACAAGTTTAAAGGACAAGCTGTCCAAAACAGCAACTAGGCATATTGCAAGCATCAAAACAACATGCTACAACACCTCAACATAAGAACAAAAGGCATGGACATGATGTACAGGTAAAGCATAACAAAACATGAACACTGAGCTATCTCCAGAAATAAATAGAACATGCTCAAAAAGACATGGTAAGATTGCAAATAATAACAGTTTCAGGCTTTGCAGAAATAACATCAGGTTGCACTGTTTAGAGCTATCAAAAAACATGCTACAGGAACTTATCATGACAAAAAAAGGCATTAAATAATTCTACTAAATGCATAGAACAAAAGGCCTTTACTGACCATGAGCCAAAAGGGCACAGAAAGTATGATGGCGCCCATGTAAACATGGCAAGTTATATGACAGATTCAAACATGGCAGGAACAACAATAAGTAGGCATGTTGGTGAGCTTGAACCACTCACCAGAGAGCATTACATGGCATGAAAGGGCAACCAACAGTAATAAGACATGTTTATGAATCTAAGAATGGCAAGAGAAAGTTCATAGGGTACATGGATCACTAGTAAAACACATGGCAAAACTGAACTTAATGTTAACAGGCTGACAACAATATTATTTAACAAATTGAGAGCAAGGTTACAACAAGCTACAGCAGGCTATAAATGCAACCAGGGGCATGAATGGATATAGCATGACATGTATAACAAAGCATCCTTAGTGAACAGCTACAGATTATGCATAGAATGACTTGTAGCAACAGGTTTACATAGCATCACGAAATTAACAGATTCAGCCTAGCAAAACAGCAACAGCAAGTATCCTACTTAAAAAGCTTTATGCACTCACTACAAGACTCACAAAAATACTTGGATGGCACCCCTGTAAATATGGAATGATGTAGTTCAAAACACATGTAGAGCTCATGCTCATAGGATGCACACATCAAACATGGCAAAAAAAGACAAATGAGCATGTTCTGTTAACAGACAGCAGACAACATTATATAGCACTCTTGCAACGATGATTCAGACATCTATATGAGCTCAAATGAACATGGTGCAATGGAATCAAATGTAGAGCATCTCATGTTGAACATTTTGACATATTATTCACGAAAATCGGAGCAGTATGCATGGAGTTATGATGCAATGAACAGGGCATGAAAATGTCTAAATATTTCGGGACTTCGCAGTTTTTTTCACCTCGCGAAAAAAAACTGGCAGGTCGGGGGAAACTCCTTCCTTCGTACAGAACGCCGGCGACGGAAGTCAATGGCGACGGGGTGGAGGCGTGGGACTCGGCGTCGAGGGAGATGGCGGGAGGCGCAGATCCGAGTGGGGACTCCATTCCCATGACGAGGCTGCTTGGGGTGGTCCGGCGCGGAGATCCATGGCAGCCATGGAGAGGTGGCTCCTCAGAGAGAGAGAGAGAGATCATGAGGGGAGAAGAACGAAGGGAGAGAGAGACGGGGAGGCGTCGACCTGACGAAGGTGGATCGGCGCACGTGGACGGCGCGGGGACGAGGGCGAGGCCGGGCGGAGGCTGCGGCCGGGCGAGGAGCTCCCAAGGCGGCTTGAAGTCCGGGCGAGGCCCGGCGTGGTTGACAGGCGTGCTCGAGCCCAGATGGGCTCGGGCGTGCCGGTGATGGGCCCTGTGGGCTCGCGCGGCTGGAGGGGAGCGGCGGGGTGACGTGTCGCCTTCTGGTTGGGCGCGGGAGGCGGCGGCGTTGACATGGCGGGCTGCGATAGGCCGGGAGACGTGGCTGCGGGGCGGTGGACATGTCCAGCGCGGGGTTGGACGTGTCCGGCGGCGCGAGGAAGAGGAAGGCTAGGGTTCATCTGCGCGAGATTTCGGGAAGGGGCACATATTTATAGGTAGAGGGAGCTAGGAGAGTCCAAATGAGGAGCGATTTTCGCCCACACGATCGTGATCGAACGACCGAGAGCATGGAGTGGGTTAGGATGGGTTTTGGGCCACTTTGGAGGGGTGTTGGGCTGCAACACAAAGAAGGCTTTCGGGCTACGCGATTAACCGTAGAAGTATCAAACGACCTCCAAATGGCACGAAACTTGACAGGCGGTCTACCGGTGCTATACCAAGGCTGCTTGGCAAACCTCGGTCCATTCCGAGAACGTTTAACACCCACTCACAACAAGAGACAAAAGGAGGACGCCGGCGGACATAGGAGTGCCGGATTGCAAAACGGACAACGGGGAAAAAGCTCGGATGCATGAGACGAACACGTATACAATGCAATGCACATGATGACATGATAAAATGCAACACGCAAGCAAATGACAAGGCAACGATGGCGAATAACTGGCGGACACCTGGGGCAACGAATCCGGGGCGTTACAAGCTGAGAATATAATACTCAGATAGGCTCATGGTTCTGGAGTTTGGGCCGCAGGCCGACCCTGCATGTTTGGGGGCCCATGTGTTCTACCTCAGCGCTTTTCATATTGCAAGCGATCGGTACTGCGCTGGTTTTAGATCTTTATGCAAGGCGAATACACAAAATTGAATAAAGCACGACAAATTGTTGGAATGAAATCGAGCAGCGGTTCCTAACCCAGCAATCGAGTTGCAATTCTATCAACGATATACCATGTGATAAATAATACTGTCGTACTACTTATACACACAGGACACTTGTTTCACCATGCCAGATTATTACATCAAAATCTCTCAAAGGATAGATCAGTTCGGCAGTTGCGTGCTGCTACTGAAGAATTTCAAAGTTGATTTGGACCAGCTCTCCTTGCCGAGAAAGTTCAATTTTGACATCATTCCCTACGGCAAGATATGATTTAGATTTGAACCTTGACCATCCTTTAGCATCAATCATCATGCGACCATCCTTTGTACTTACGGTATATTGAGCAGGTTCATTCACACCAAGGCTGCGCATGGTAAGAGAAACTTGGTCATGATCGCCCGGATTGTTGAACGACTCCCTCGTTGCTCTAGGAATTCTCTGTTTGAAAACAAGAAGACATACCCAAACAGTTAGATCAACACGATGAATCATGTGAAACAACATGGAAATAAAAAGAACGAAGCACTTGGGCGGCCAATGCTTACCAAGAAGGTGGACATGTCGGTTTTTGTAAGGACTTTGGTATATGAAGTGCGAACTGCAGCCCGATCATTGTCGGTGCAACTGCGGGCGGACCAAATGCAAGTGCAAGTGTTGGTGCAGTGCGAAGCCACTTCTGCTGCCGGAGATGGTGCTCCTTGTAGAGCTGGTGCCGGTGTCGATGCCCGATCCTCCAAAGAGATCAGACCGATTCACCGACGCTGTCGGTGCCCAATCCTCACCTGGATCGGTGAGCTGCCGCTATCGGTGCTAGAGCAAGCTGTCGGTGCTCGATACATGCGAGACAATGACAATCGTGTTTGGTCTGCTATGATCAGCTTTCTAACTTGACTAGGATCCGTGACCGTGATCCAGTTTTTTCTTCATTTCTTTTAAACGTGAGAAGGACTAATTGTGGCGTTTTTGTTAAACCAAACTGCAGTTCATCATAGGGATTCAGCTTGTACTCAGACAACAGACTGATCCAATTTTTTCCAGTAATATAAGTGATGGACAGTGCCTTCGTTACTGACACGACATAAGAAGTGAAACCTGCAAAAATAGCCATCGTAGAGCAAATCAAACGGTTTATTCTGTGATGAATGTCACATGGCAAAACCTGCATCGTAAAATTGCAGGAAAAGAAAGAAAACATGACATTAAATCAATAAGATTTAGACAGTAAATCAGTAAGATTTACTTAATGTGACACGAGTGAATCCTTACCAGGAAATCACTATGTTGAAGTACTAAACAGAAGATTGATTGTCCAACTACGCGTGGCATGCAGGGGCCCTGCCTACTCCCACAAGGTGACAGTCCAAAGGTCGTGACAAATCATATGGACCGAACATCCATGGAATTTGGAAATCCTGGTGGGTGCGATAAACCCTGCAATGCATACAAATATTGGAGTGTAACCATAATTGATAAACTGTCCTCACAAAAAATATGATCTGGATACTTTAAAATGTACAGACTGAATTGAGTGGACATACATTAACATAGACCATTCTCAGGACTGACCACACACCAAAATCGGCAGTACTAATAAACAATACAGTGTTCACAAACACAAATCAAGTACTGAACAATAGTACTTACTACAGACAAGCAAAGTTGCACTAACTAAACTCTGCAGACTATTTCTTGCCACCGACCTATGGGATGAGCCCCGCATAACTGACTAGGCCATGGACTTCGTGTGAGATGTCTACATGCACCATCACCATCTTGTCAACCTTGGAGAACCTAACAGAGTGGTCTTTCCACTCATAAACATGATGATGAAGACAGGCTGCATCAGATTTGTTGGGAAGCTTTACAAGAACCACACCCTTCGTAATCGAAGGCACAGCCAGGAAATTGTTGTGGTCAAGTACAACCTCGAGAACACGCCTGACAACAATGCTACATGAAAACACTAGTTCAGGACACGTGGCGACAAGGACACAACAGCTGGATAGTTCAACAGTAGAACTCATCATCAGGTCTTCCAGTTCACACGGTATGACTTTGAGAACTTCATCTCCACTGCGGACCTGGTTCTAATTCAAACAGAAACCATATTTCATTACTACCTCCGTTCAGAAATATAAGATGATTTTCGATATTATACTCCATATATGACTACATATATGCACAGAAATGAGTGAACAAAGACACTAGAACATGTCTTCAAAGGCATGAGAGCAGAGGGATTACATGCAATATCCATAACACAAGTTACTGAGGCAAATATACCCTCTTAAAAGGTAGCATTGATGTTCATAAAGTACTCCCTCCGTCCAAAAATTCTTGTCTTAGATTTTTCTAGATACGGATGTATCAAGTCATATATGTATCAAGTCACATCCATATCTAGACAAATCTAAGACAAGAAATTCGGGACAGAGGGAGTAGTTGAAAGTAATCTATAAGAAATCAGTGTCAACCTCTCGCATGTTTTGGTCAAAAGAGGAATTTAGAACCATCATTTGGCACACTAAAATCACATGCAAGATCACCCAGAAAGTTCTACTACCAGTACTAGTACTGCGTGTTAGATGAAAAAACACGATCAAGATCGAGAAAAAGATCGTCAACAAGAGACATTACGGACTTGCTTAATGAGGGATCCCGGAGAGGGGGCTTGGACAGGCGATGGCTTTGAGCTTGTCTGCGGTAGTCTCGGCGGGGTGCTTGCGCTTCTTCGTACCATGAGCCTCGACGGTTTTGGCCAGAGCCATAGACATCACGTCGGCCGGTGCTCCGGCATCCATCCAAGAGAGGAAGCTGAGAGAGAAGAGTGAAAGGAGGAACGAGATGAGGGAGAAGCAAAGCAAGTGGGGGTTTCTTCAAGAGAGGAAGCTAAGAGAGAAGAGTGAAATGATGGTTGCTTCGTCCGTCCAACTTACTGCTGGAAAGGAGGGGGCTTTGTGATTTGACGGCTCATTGGGCATTACTGCGGCAGTTCGATCGGGGTAGTCTACCGTCACTCTACTACGGAGTAATTTAGTGCATGGCTGGTGGACCCATGTGCTGGCTGTCCCACACGTTGGCGAAAGTGAGTAATTTAGTGCATGGCTGGAGGAGGATCCGCACGGTAGAGCGTGTCCACTGTTTTTCATTCCGAAGAAAAAATGATTACAGACAAGCATTTCCACTCTTCTGACGGAGGGATGCGAAATCACGGCAGCCACTTGAACATACAGGTGCTCCTACTACTAGGCATGTGCAAGTGGTTCATACGTCGATATTACACAATCTTGTTGCTGTGTTGTGCGCATGTCAACTACTCCTATATGTAACATAGTACCGCTTTTTCAACTGTCCGGTCGAGAATGAACGGTGAGATCAATGTTAACAGAACTAGGTCCACAGCGCACGGAGAGTATGGTGCTACAGTACTCCATGAAACATGAACCATATGAAGCACATCCTATAGTGTTAGACAGGGTGTATGAAGGGTGCACGTGATGGGAGCAAAAGTTCCCTTCTCGACCCACTTTTGGGTGTTTGGCAGAGTGCATGAAGGGTGCATGAGTCCAAACTAGTAGGTTGACAAAAATACACGAAGAGGAAATAACTATATTAAGATGAGAATGCAACCAAACACATCCACACGCTTTGTGCTACAGTGACGGATCTGCACCGTCTGAGTTTGATCCAACGGTCATGTTGCGCCGAGACATGGACATGCCCATGCAGAGGGCGCCTAAACATCACCGAAGTCCTCTCGCTTCTCGAGGCGACGACGTTGGTGATGCAGGTAACTGCTCGCATGAGCCCGGCCCCGGTCGACGGAGCCAGCTCACAAAGACGCGGCGTCCAATGGCACGAATGGATTCCGTGACGGAGCCACGAAAGGATTCGCCCGCAACGGGCGACGGCAGCGCGCAACCCCTCCTTGTCCAGCTCAGCCCCACCATCGCGCGGAGACGGCTCAGCTCCTCGGAGATATAGGTGAAGAAGGAGACCAGGTCAGGAAGCCGCAGCTCGTTGAAGTCGACCGGGTTTAGCCTGACGGCCGGCATCGTCGCGCTGGCACGACGGTAGGCATCACGCAGCCGCAACACGTGCGTTGCAACTTGGTTCACCAAGTGGCTGAGGCGATCCTGGACCTCGTCACGATCGGCTCGCTCGCGCTCCAGCCGGCTCCCCTGATGGCCTATCGTATCTCCCGCTTCGCAGACAACGCCGCCCGGCGCCTCGAGCATCTTTGTGGTGGACGCTTTGCCGCTTTGGAAGCTCCGTGAACTCCCGCACATAACGGAGGAGCATGGCACTCCTCTCCTCCTTGAGCTCACGGAGCTCCACGACCTTAATACGAGCTCCGCATCCTTGGCATGGAGCTTCTGTGTCAGGCGCCTCACGACGGACTCCGTGATCTGCTGCGCCGCCATGGCACCAGGAAGAAGCAATGGGGAGAGGAAGCAAAGGGGGCGAAACGACTGAAAGGCAATGCAATCTACGGGAAGGCGGAGGGAGCCAGCCGAGGAGCGGGGAATATTTTGGTTTTCACCACGGTAAAACACCAGTCGATGACTTCTAACATCAGGAAGCAGTGGGCTTTTACAGGCGGAGTCATCGTGACTAATTGCCATGCGCTACCGCTCCCGCCAATCAAAAATTAAAAATCCTGCGCGCTTTGCTCCGTCAATCAAAAAATTTAAAATCCTGCCGCACCCAAACACCAGAGCAACACCGCGGTGGATATTTAAATTTACCTGCCGGCAAGTAGATAAAAAAGGGGTGAAAATACAAATGTGGCAGCAGCCTAGCTAATCGGTCGAACTAGCCCAACTAGCTAGCCACCGTGCTTCACTGATGTACTCAGTGGGAAAGGTGGTCTTTCGTGATTTGACGACTCATTTACTTGCTTCGGCGCTACGACCGAGGAGGACCCAGAAAGCAGCGGTTGGGCGTCCCACGCCAAGAAGAATATATGCGTGCACCACCCGGGAGGACCCCGAAACCGCGCGGTAGGGTGTGCCACGTCTCGGCACGGAGGAAAAATGTGCGTGTAAAAATATACTGTATCAGACGTAGTACCTATGGTTCGACCTCGGGACCCAGCTATTCAGTTGAAAACACCCCACTAGCCACATAGCTTCATCATGCAAACGTGGCACGGTTAGCTCCGTCTCGACCAGCCATAGCGTCTCTTGTTCTAGGCGATTCTTCTATTTTCCAAGCTTTTTTTAGTTGTAATAACACCACGGCAAGCTAGAGCCACTCTTCGTGTGTGCCTGTGCAAAGGTTAGACGATGGAGAGAAGAGAGATTGAGATCGCAGACTTGGGGCCACCCGTAAGTGAGACAACGGTCATGCACGTGTTGACGAGGCACTCCCTCTACTCTACTCAACGCAAGTACTGTATAAAATCAAGTTATGGGACAAAGCCAACAACCGTTTGTTTTTTCAGGCTATCGACTTACGCTTTGTAGTCCAGGGTTGCCGATTCGAATCTAGTCTTTCAGATTTGTTAGTTTTAGGTCCAAATTTGATTAATGACAAGTGGGACCCCCGTGTGTTGTTCCGATATTTCAGTGTAGGATGGGTTTTTTGAACAAACACTTTGCTCGGTTAGACAAGTAACGGCACGAGTTACACGTATTTTGCAAGTTTACAAACAAAAATGACAGCGGCATAAAATATCACATCCACCCCGCAGCTTAGATACTATGGTGATACGAGCTTTTACACCGTTGGAAGTGAGATCCAATGGCTTGGGAGTAGTCTTTGTAATTATGCGCAATTTCCAAACTCTCCAAAGTTTTTTTTTGCACATAAAACATTCAGGCCTCGTGTGTGCCGCTGCATCTTCGATCCAACGGCTCCCCGGTGCTAATATTAGGTGCTCCCCATAGCTTAATTACCCGCTACGGTGATATGAGCATCTAGGTCGTATGATCAGTGATCAGATGGCACATGCATAGTACTTGTACTTTCTGCGCATTTCCCAAACTCTATCAGCCGTATATTGCAAAAACATTCAAACCTCCTATCGTGGGCCGTTAGATCTCAGTGAACTCGTATCACCATAGAATCTACGGTGCGGGAGCACCTCATACTCTCCCGTGCGAGAAAACATAAGGTGCTATCGCAGCTTGGATGCTACGGTGATATGAGCTTGGAGGTTGTTTGATCTGAGATCCAATGGCATCTGAGCAGTCTTTGTGCTTGTAAGCAGTGGCCAAACTCTTTTGGGGCTTTTCTGCAAAAAACCATTCGAACCACCGAGGAGGTGTTGGGTCACAAATCCAACGCCTCCGAAGAGCTTGTATCACCAAAGCATCTAAGGTGTGGTGGCACATGATATTCTTACATACAGGAGAATATGATGTCCTCCTTCATCTTAGATGCTACGGAGATCTGACTTCGAGGTCGATTGGATATGGGATCAAAGGGCATCTAAGTAGTTTTTGTACAAATTGTGTGCAATTCTCAAACTCATCAAGGTTTCCTACAAAAAAATTAAGACACATCATGTGAGCTGCTATATCTCAGATCTACAAGCTCCAAGCACCTCATATCGGCATATAGCATGTAAGGTATGGGGGCACATGATATTCTCCCGGGGAGGAGGGGTGGGGGGTGCACAACCAATCAGTGGTTGGGAGGGTGGAAACAAATATAATCTAAACAACCCTAAACAGAGTTCCACAGTTTTATCTAAGGTCGAGGGGTTGACCCCCGACAATCATAGCTCCGCCTAAACACAACATTTGCATGTACTGTAGTACTAGACTTAATATTCATGTTTCAGCTTCATGTTCATTTTAAATATTGAACTGAGGACCATGGATGTCTTACATTTTACTCCCTTCGTTCCTAAATATTAGTCTTTTAGAGGCTTCAAATGGACTGGCACATACGGATGTAAATAGACATATTTTAGAGTTTAGATTCACACATTTTGCTCGTATGTAGTCACTTGTTGAACTCTCTAAAAGACTAATATTTAGGAATAGAAGGAGTATTTTTGAACTCGTGTCATACATGCATGGGTTGGAAAAATAGATGCACTATACTTATTGGATTGTTGTTGTGTTCGTGCGTGTGTGTCTGTGTGTGTGTGTGTGTGTGTGTGTGTGGTCATATGCTTGATACATACAAAGTTTTCTCACCTCCATATTGTTCATCTTTTAAATTTGAATTTGCATTGGAAAACTTACTAGGGATACCATGAAATGTGAAATCCACATTGAGATCACTATATCACAAATTCACTCTAATTCAACGACTCGTCATAAATCAATTACCACGTTGAGATTAGTATTTGCAAGGAAAATACGGGTATTGTAATACACATAGATTCGTTCGGCAATTTAAAAGGTTCCTTTCGTATTCTAAATGGTAGGACCCAACGGCGTACCAGCCAGACCTTGGCTCGTGTTGATCCTAAAAAAACGGGCTCGTGTTCTTCGGTGGCGTGCGTGGTACGCACATTAGGCAACCCCAACCAGTCGAGCCTCAGTGTTTCAAGTCGAAATATCTGGCGGCTAGAATTCCAGCCCTAGGAAATTCCCCTCATGTCCCCGGTCCATAATGACTACCGATGAACAGCGGAGGGATGCTTTAGTAACTAGACAATGTTACCTACCGTGCCGAGCACGGTTCAATTCCCTCGGTCGCCGCTCGTCAATGTCACCCGTCAACTGCATTGCCTAGTACTACTACTACTACACCAGGATGAGCACAAAATTGAGCCCGCTTGTTCGTGCCTAGTACTTTTTTTGTTCGTGCCTAGTACTTGAGTTAATATATCAGGCAATGCACTTGTACGGAGGGATTATCCTTTTACTCCCTCCTTTCCGGTTTATAGGGCTTATCTGAAAATTTTAGTTTTCCCATTTTATAAGTCTCAATTTGGTTGTTCCCCATCACATGTTCAGATTTCAAGGTGCAATAAATCATTACATGCAAGTATTAAGAGAAAATTGACCAATGCATGTACTTTATGCATGCATGCATTGCAATTAATGCATTAAATAAACACAATTTTGAGGAAAACAAGCACATTAATTGAGTGGTTTTGCAAACTACAACAATTGTTCCACCACTCACCATCTACCTTGGTTGGTGAGATTTTTGAATTGAGCCCTATAAACCGGAAAGGAGGTTTAACTAAGCAAAATGTTTGACCAAATCCTTTCTTAAGAAATACAATAGGACAGATGTACGGCTTGAAAATTCATTGCATGATGTAGGTTATGATATTGTTTCGAATCCCGGGTCTTAATTTTCAGAAAATCCAAAAGGGAGCATAAATTCTTTAAACTGAGCATGGTCACGTGAGATGGCACAAATATTACTTCGTAAGTTTTTTCTTCAATTCGAGACAAGCTGCTTATGACAAGTTGCACAAATGAAGAGCCAAGGTATTTTGGAACAAAGACCTGTCACGTTTTTTTTGAGGGAAAAGACCTATCACGTTAAGGCAAACACTTTCACTATTGAAACCGTGGGCCTTTACGTGCCACCACGAGTCCCCGCTTCTCATCGGCAGGTGCCGTCCCAGCAAGCGTGTGAGTCGACGGGAGGCGTGCGAAAGCGCATCGCTGCCCCGGCTGTCGAGGCGTGCAAGAAGATCATTGTCTGCAGACTCACCGGGAGGCGAGCCCTTTGACCAGGCTCCGCCGCCCACCATCGTCCCAACTGCTCCCACTTTTAATGTCGCGGCACATGATTTAAAATCAACCCCGCACTACCCGGTATCGCTACAATCCTCTCTCTTCCTCTCCGATTCTCCTGTCGTCTACCTCCAACTAGCTCGACCTAAACGTGACGCCATGACGCATCACGATGGTCTGCCCTTAGTGTTCCAGTTTCATGAGGAAGACACCCGGCCGAGTCTCAAGAACATAAGGCGCTTTGGGGCGAGGTTGATCGGCCTTGCGGGAAGACGCCGCTGCCCTCGCTCCCGTTCCGGCTCCGTCGCCGCCTGCGCGGCGCCCATCCCGTGGCATTGATGGGCTGGGAGCCACATTGTCGCCAAGCTTGATGCCACGGGGTTCCACGAGGTCCCCGCCGACTTTCACGCCCGTGCACCTGCCGGCGCATGCGCCGTGTCTGGCACCGACGCGACGCCTGCGCCGGTGCCGTGCACTGCCAGCAAGATGCGCTGCGCATGCACCGACGCGGCGCGCTGTCTGCGTGCCCATGCACACGAACGTCTCCACCGCGCCGTTGACAACAAGCATGTCCCAGCTGGTGCGGTGCCCCCTCGCCGCATGGATGGTCATTGTCCGACCGCTTCCTTGCACCAACGCCCGCTTGCCTCCTCCCTTGATTGACTTGTTCGAAGTCCATAACATTTGGCCTTCCTTAAAGCTAGGCCAACGTCTAGGAAATACGCCAACAACGGCGCAAGAAGACGTTGCCGCCGGGCTTGGCCAAGGGTTCGACGACACACAGAGCATGGCAGAGGAGCCGCTTCCCACCGCGAGACGCCCCCGCCGCCGCCGCGTAATCTAAATTTGCCATGAAAAACGTTCGGATTGCCATGCTTAAAATCCGAACGTTTATCATTTCCGTTTATTTTATATCGATCATCATCGTATAATTTAAAGTCGAGTCGATCGAACGAAATGTATGATTTGATCGATTGAATGTTCTGCTAGAGCCGTATCAAATTAAATATAAAACGTCATCAAGCCACATGTATTCCATGTCATCCAATGACCTATACTGCTTCAATGTCGAGCGCTCAACACGTTTAGCGTGCAGTTAATTTCATGCCAAAAATAGTGTTAATCACATGACAACACGCAAATAATATCCTAGTAGTTAATATCCGCATGCACTTAATATACTTCCAAATTAACGTGCATTGCATGTACACACTCACTAGTGCTGCTAGTACGTGAAACTGGTGCCGTGACTTGTGAGTTGTGAATGCGTCCAGATATGGTCAACGACAACATCGCCCACGAGTTCTTCCTGTTTGCCTGCATGCCTAAAAGCGAAGGGGAGGAGAGAGAGAGAGAGAGCACACATGGAACCCACCAGTAAGTGAAGGCGAATAGTACTAAAAATAATATTACATGTTATCCATTAATTAGGCTGTGGTAATATAAAAACATTATGTGAACAAAGGGGTACAACAAACATTGCTATTCTCATTATGTTGCCTATTGACGTGCGGCTTGAAGGCCCGGTCGCATGTTCGATCCTCGTCCTTTATTTTTTAATTTGTATATGGGTCCAAATTTGTTTCATGACATGTGGGCCCCTTGGTGTGTAGTTTGTAGAACTTTAATTTGTGGGTCGAAATTTATTCCATTCCAAGTGGACTATCGGTGTGTAGTTTTGTAGCTTATTTATAATAATTAAAGAGAACAACATAGTTTTTTCAATAATACCATGGTGCGACGTTGAAGGTGAGAAAGGACGTGCGAGAGAGCGATGACCGAGCCAGAGGGAAATCAACTAGGGGAGTTGCGTGGGTTGCAACGGTGTTTGGAGTAGTTGTGGCCGAATGCTACGAAAATATAATCTAAACCGACCGGAATAAATGCCTACACAAATTAATCCAAGGTTGGAGTGCCCCTCACAATGTAAATAGCTCCGGCTTTGCGAGGGATGGAGAGGTAGTAGCTTCAACGCGTGGAAGATACGATATGAGAAAGCGAGGTCAATCAAGAGACATATAGATAGAGAGACAAAGTGAGTGTGGTCCGACATTCATTGAACAAATATATACGCTCCGGAGAGATATTGTCCGATTGAGCTTTTGCGAAGGCTGAGGGCTGTAAGATAGAGCTTGAGAGATGATCCAGTCATAGACGTGTAAATATATTTTGTGCGTGGGAGGAAGCAAGGTCAACCGATCACATAGGGTCGCGGTGCGATCGAAAGAGTGAGACGGGTTGGAGAGAGTGACCTAGATAGACGATGTGCGTGAGAGAGTATACAATGTGAATAGGTCGAATTGGGCTCAAACATGGTGATATATCGTTTTTGTCCGAGAAAGAGCGAGGTAAATCGAGACATACACACACACACACACACACACACACAGAGAGAGAGAGAGAGAGAGAGAGAGAGAGATTGAGTGAGCGTGGCCCACCATGAGGTCGAAAGAGTGGCGGCGGCTTGGATGGACTGACCTAGATAGACAATCTGCGTGAGATAGTATAGAGTGTGTCGATCGAGGCCCGAACAGGGAGATATATCATTTGTGTGTGAAAGAAAACAAGGTTAAACGCGACTCAGATAAAGAGAGCGAGATTGAGAGAGTGTGGCCCGCCGTGCGGAAGAAAGAGTTAGACAGGCTCGAGGGAGTGACCTAGATATACAACGTGCGTTCGTGCGCACGAGAGGTTGGGGGGCTAGATAGGCAATGCATGTATTTAGCGCGAGAGGGTGAGAGGGAGAGGGGGGAGAGAGAGCTCGGCATGGGGTGCAATGGCGGGTGTGTGAGGTAAATACATTTGGTAACAGGAGTGGAAAAAGGGGTTGTGTAGTTGAGAGACTTAGAGATCGAAACATGGAGAGAAAGAATGAACGTGTGTTGGAAACCGATAGCTTGCTAAGGTGGTTAGGAGAGGAAGATTGACCGATACAGGAAGTATGTAGCATTTGTCTTGTGAGGGGGGACTAAAAACAACATTTGAATGTACATAGTACGAGACTTAATATCGATGTTTCAATTCGATTGTACATTGTAAGTTTTGAACCGAGGACCAGGCATACGGGTAATTATTTCAATTCGTGACATACTAAGTTTGAAAAGTTGACATTGGCTCAATTTGTTGTGCTATTTTGTAGGTCATATGTTTGAATCCATCCAAAAGTTTTCTCACTACCATGGTGTTCATCATATACATATGAATTTGTATTAAAAAGTAAGCGTGGATACAGTGAAATGCGAATCAACGTTAGAATTGGAGATCGCTACGTGACACACACTCTAATTCAAATAACTAACTACGTGACACACACTCTAATTCAAATAACTAATTATGTGACACACTCTAATCCACGTTAGCGTGGGTACCGTTTTGATTTTTTTTTCAAATAACTCCTCATTAATTAATTTATAGTACTCCCTATATTCACTTTTATAAGACCTTGAAGACATTTCAGACAATGTGCAAAACAATTCATTTTAAGTTGTCTGAAACGACTTACAAAAGTGAACGGATGGAGTATCTCGTTTTGAATGACTAATTATTGCAAGGAAAACACGGGCATGGTAATACATACAGATTCGTTTGCAAATGAAAGAAGATTCGTTTGCATTCTCAAATGTAGGCGCACCAGGCAGACCAGGGTCGTGTCGGGGTGGACGCTGCTTTGGTGCCTTAAAGGCAACAGCCCTTGGGTGACTGACATGTGGGCCAGCCACCTGTTGGGCCCACATGTCATGGACACAAAGGCAGGTGCCTTAAGGCACCGAAGCGTAGTCCTGTCGGGGTGGTCGCGTGTGTCGGACGGACGCGTAGCACCCAGCCACCCACCCCCCTAGCCCCAAAAAAAGGACGACGGCAATATAAGTTCGCGCTTCCATGTTTCCGATTGAAATATCTGGCGGCCCCAATTCCAGCCCTGCAAAATCTCTCTTCTCCACCGTCCCCTTCCGCGCCCAGATTGCTCAAATCCCTAATTCGCCGCCATCCCTCGAATTGCCCCTCGTCTCGTCTCTTTCCCCACCGTTCCCCACCTCTGTCTTTGGGCGGACGGCAGCGAAAGACGACGGTCGCGCTTCACCACAGCACCGGAGCTACCTCATCTACGCCCTCGTCCGCTGCACCGGGTGGTCCACCGACAACGTCGGCCGCCGCAACTAACGTGCCTCACAAACACCGGGTTCCACCATATCAGTTGCGCTTCACCGACGCCGTCTCCCAGCTCACTGGGGCTACTTAACCGAGCACATCGTCGCACCTCCGCCCCCCGAGGTCGTTGGGGCTTCACCAACGGTCTCGTCCACCGCATCATAGCGCTCCGCTGCCACTCAAGATCTGCATCCGTGCGCGGCCAGCCAACGCCAGCGCATCACCCTCAACGGCTCTGAAGTGACCCGCACTCTAGCTAGGCGAGCATGCCCAAACGCCAGCCCGAACTAGGTATCCACACATCACTCCCTTGTGCCTTTGTTCCGGCGATGTTTGGATATCCTTTCACCGCTCTCTTAGCTTACACGCCTATGCAACTCGACTTTAACTCTTATTTCTTCCGGAGATATCATACTGAAACAAGCAAATCCATTTTTAGCGAAGCATGACGGAGACTCTGGGATCCGGTACACATCACGCACACCCGTATAACCTTGTAAGTATCATCCTCCGGTACAACATCAAGGTCGATTCCTCTTATTTGATCAACCATTCGCCGTGTCAAAAATGCAGAGGGGATGCAAGGAGCACAAGGCCTGCACATCCAAGCAAGTGGTAACATGGACTTGTACATGGAACATCCCAAGCATAGCAGAGCTGCAAGCACAGCACATAACGAGCTAGTGTAAGTCCACGCATTTCATTTAATTCAGTATTGGCATTCGTGTATGATTTGTGTGAAGTGGCTGATCCACGAATTCAAGTTACTGTGGGCGAACATTTAACTTAAAAAATACGAAGGCACTTGCACTCCGAAATCAACATAACTTGAGAAATGTGAAGCTACATGCACTTTGAAAACCAGCTAATGATCCAAAGTAGTTCAGATTATAAACACTAAATGATGCAAGCACCAAAAAACACAAAATGCAACATGGTGTACAAGGACTACAAACATGGCCTGTACCTTCCTGAATTATTCGTTCTCTGGCTGAAAATATCGAAGTGTAATTTCACGTATAACCAGTGCGCAAACTGCATATCAATATATCTATCCTGCACAAGTATGCCAATCATTTCAAACAACAGATTAGAAAAGTATCTATGCTATGTTGTCATGATAAGGGGACTTTCTGGTAGATGGCCTCGACGTTTCCTCAAGCTATGAAAATGCACTATAATTTGCTTGTCATCAATGCCTGTAAATCTCTGTCTCTCTCAACATAGTAGATCATCATTAGACACTAAATCCTTCAATGAGCTTGCAAAATGCTTGCATTAGATCCCTCATTAGACACTATATGTTCATCACCAGGAGCATGTAAAATGTTTGCATCAAATCCTTCATTAGCAGTATGTTCATTAGACACTTCAGGCTCAAGAACAACATGAGCTTGTATGTTTGCACGGAAACTTGATTAGATACATCAGATTGATCGATTCGGTATTAATTGGGGGAGTTATAAAATAAGTAGAAATTGGTTTCATTTTCTCATAGATTCCCTACATACAAGCAATTTTATAACACCGTCAGGTTTAACTATTGGCCAGAAATTGAAGAGTTGAATTATTTATAATCAGGGATGTGATGTACCTGCTCGTTGCGCATGCTACTCTTGCAAGCTGCGACTGTCTGCTTATGCAAGCTTCGATGCCATGCCCGTCTTGCCACCGCTGCCTCCCACGCAGGCTACACCTGTGGTTGGATCTTCATCTTCTTGTCCTTCCGCTCGCTTGAAGCGGCGACCGCCTCCAACGAGGGCGCGAGGAAGTGTTGTGTCGGTCTGTCTAAATGACAGCTAGGTTAGGAGCGAACGGTGGAGGTCGGAGCGAATGAATTGGGATTTTCTGCTTTGTCGATCGATATGGAAGGCGCTTCGTTTGGGCCTTGAGCCTGCTATAGGGCCTGCCTTGCACTTATGTTATTGGCCCATCCAAATTGAAACATTTTTCTTCATTTTTACATTGCACGCTCGTGCGTTGGGGACGAAAAAACTAGAGTGGGCCAACCTCGACGATTCAAACTAGGTGCACACTTTCCAGCCCACCGAGGCGGCCACCATACCAGCCCCTATGGTGGCGTCACCCCTTTTTGTGTGTATGATGGGATAGTGAAAAATATTCCAGTGGCACTTTTGATTTACCCACAGAATGGTTGAATTGCTTGTTTCTATGAACTGAGTTCGCCAATAATGTGAAGGATGCCAGTCTTTTCATCCTATTGTAGATTGCTTAGATCTCGATATGCTAAAAGTAATCGCATGAAATATACAGTAAAAGCCCGTGTGATGTGTGTGGCTACAATTAGTCTGACTACACGTCCTCATATAACATATCAATGACGCTCCATCTTACCAGATTAACCATTCGACTTACCCATGCAGTGTGGGAAGAAAGAAGTATTCGGACTGCGTATCCAAGCAATTGATGCCATGGACTCCTTTGTACAACCTTGTAAGCGAAAAAGAAGTTGCAGTGTGCTTGTACAAAGAACTAGCATAAGTTCGATTACACCTTCTCGGAATTTTAGTTAGCCACTTATTGCAAAATTGTTCAATTACGTTGCTTGTCTTAATTTAGTTTGCTACTGATTACATAATGACACAACCTGTTAATCATATTGTAGACTGCGCCTATCTATGTGTTTGATACTTACTGTTAAGAATTACCTGTTTACCTTAACTTTAATATCTACTAACTGATTTACTGCTGCAACAGCGGGTTACAATGATGTCAATAACTGCTCCCTCCATCCCATAATATAGGACGTTTTTTGACACTAGCATAGTGTTAAAAAACGTCTTACATTGTGGGACGGAGGGAGTACTTTTCAGCATCCAATTTAAACTTTTTAATTCCTTGTTTGTTTAACTGGTTTGTTGTTATAACTCCCAGTTGAGATGTTTTGCTAACTTCAACTTTTCTGAATCCAATCGGAACTTTAATGGCAAAACAGGTTAGCCCAAGATCAAAGAGCGAGGTCCCCATGGACGTTGCATCATCCCACAATAGTGGCACCGGCCCAATCGTGCATTATGAATTGCCAACTGCTGATGCTCTAGAGGCTAAACTAGTGATAGAAAGAGATTACTTACGCACTTAGAGATGAAGTTGACATGTTGAGGAAGCAAACAACACAATCACAAGCGGTACTCAAGAAAACCATTAAATATTTGGTGGATTTCAAAACAAAGCAATTTGAGACTGACCATATTGTTAAGGTCCTGAAGGAAAAAAGGAAATTAAATTTCTACTTGGTAAATCATAGGTGAAATGTTCTTTCCATAGTTGAATAACCTTTGTGTTGTCTGTTCATGTAATCAATCAAACCATTTGTTTTAGAGATCATGTAATAATTTTTTTTGGTTTGTAATTTTATTTGACCACAAGTCTGTATTAATTGATAAGACTCAGAGACATTTCATTTGGATTGTTGTGCCAGACCTACAAATATGCCAATCAGGCTGAATGTGCATTAGCAATAGTAGTAGTATAGATGGACCATAAGTGGCACGCATCGGAAAGGGTCGAGATGTTGGCTAAAAAAATGATGTTGTAGCGAAAAAAAAGTACAGCGGCCTGGCTTATGTATGTTAGTTGATATTATTGATCCATATACTCTATAAGTGTTTATATATCTGTTAGTTCTGTACATTCTTGGTTGATTGACTCGGTATTTGAATCTTGATACATCACTTGTGTACATATCTAAATGGGAGTGCACATTATGCTGCATGTGACATTTGAGTTGGACATGAAGTGTTCCAAATATTCGAATTCACCTTAAACTGGATACTAGTTTCTGAATTTGAGTATCGGCATTTATAAACCATATTCATATATGACAGCGGAATACATCTTTGTCGTCCTGTTGAAGATATATAAAAACACATAGAACGATTTATAAAGATTCATATAGGAATACAAAATGGATTCGAATTTAGTTGCCAGGGTAAACGTGGATGCTTATTGTCCCAAAATTCGAAAGAAGCTGCAAAATGTCCACTCCCACGTCGGCTGCCCGAAGCCAAGTGTTTGGGAGATGGAAATTACTGTCTACCCATTACACGGACAATCCATCGGCCCGATTTCCACTGCTCTAAATAGGGTAGGTTAGTAACTTCAATTAGGCGTGCCACGACCGCCTCGAGCCCATTCAAACCTTGTGGGCGTCAAACATGGGCTGACAAAACACATTTGATTCAAGCTCGTCCGAAAGACCTCTGTTTCTCCCTCCATTCCCCCATTCATACACGGTGGGCGGCAAAACAAACTCGACTCGGCGAAATCGATGTAGGCAAATATTTTCAATAGGGGCAGGTTTGTAACTTCACTCGGACGTGACACAACCGCCCTACTTGTCGACCTCGTTCATACACCGTGGGCGCCAACCATGGGCGCCAACCACCCTCTCCTCGCCGAAATCGCTCTGGGCAAATATTGGCGAGATGCTTGAGATTACCGTCCTATCCCCAACCGACGAGACGTCCAAATTTTAAACGGGGCTAAGTTCGTAACTTTCCCATATTTGAGACGGTAGCGTCCCAAAAACATGGTTCCCCGTTCCTCTGCCTCAATTTTCCCATTCAGACACCGTCCGTGATAGAACACCCCATCCCCAATCAATCCTCTGTCCGCCACCCCATCCCTCGCCGCAGTCATACACCACATCCTCCGCCACTGTACTCCACCATGCCAGAGCGCCTACCAAGACCGCGGCGGCCACTGCTAGAGATGGATGTTTCTCATCCACGGCGACGGACCAATAGCCTTGCATCGCGTCCTCTTGCTTCCTCAGCGATGTCGTCCTCTTTGCCGGGGCCGCTCACACGACCTTCTCTTCCACCACAACGGGACTTATCCCCCGATGCACCCGTCTACCGTCGCAGATCTGCTTCAACGCCACCGACAGCCATATCGCACCCCGATGCCTACACGGCGCCCGCAATAGAGGTGGTACTTCATATCTCCTCAACTTTTTGATCTCAACGGAAAATAGATCTTAACTTGGTTACTCTACTTTCTTTTCAGCTCTTAGAATTTAGTTCTTAGTTGAAGCAAACAATGGATGCTAAATATCATTTCTCCGGTTTGCAGCTTCAAATCTGCCATGGCATAGCCATAATACGGTTTAATTGATCATGCTTAGGGTTTAATTGATCATGTTGGTTCCGTGGTGGTTTCTTTAATAGAAATTGGAGGGAAGACCCTCTTTTGCTAAAAAAATATGCTTAGAGTTTCCCCCTTTTATGATCACTATACGATTAGAATACGTGCTTCGTGTCATAATAACACTGCTCCATGCATCAAGCTAAATAAGCTTAGATGTTCAAATACGAATCTGATATTATTAAAACAGAGTTGTTTAATTGGTCAGCTAAATGTTCCTAAATTAGTTTCAAAAATGCATGTTCACCGCTCGGGTGTGTATCTCTGAGGTGCCCACGGTGGGGCCGGTCCACCACAGGATTTTGGGTCGTCCAGGCCCCGATTCCCCTCTGTTACGCTCTTGCGCTTCCGATCTCTACTGCTTGACCGCCTTTGCCTACTTGGCGACTTGCCGTCCCAGACGACATGACTCTACGAGGAGACGGACTAACAGGAGGCCAGGATCCGCTCGCCTAACACATCACCGCTGCCCGGCACGCCGCCGTGCCTACCTTCCCGATCCGTTCGGGGCTCGGGCGTGCAGCACCCACCAAGCCAACCCGATTTATCTGAGATACGTCCTCAACACTCGTGACCACTCCTCATCACCCATTTTCTAATTGATTCATTACTCATTAGGCAGGAATTTGTCATTAGGGTTTGTTGTGTGCTCAGTGCTACCTACACTTAATGGTTCAGATGTATTTCGGTAATCTTTAGTACCCCTAAAGTTCACAGGTTTTCAAAATTCGGCCCTCGGAGCGAAACTAGTCATTTTGGATTGTTGGTCGTAGTGACATTGACCCAGATTACTTCTGCAAGCCAGGTTTGTTGACAATTTTACTTGTCTTTCTTACTCATTCGATATAATATCCAATTATTCACGTCGATTAGTTGCAAACAATAAGTGCTAGACAAACTTCTTCATTCAGATTTTGGGCGGTCTCTTATTGCGATTACAATTCTGCATACTTGTCCTAATAAGCTCACAAGTAAATGATTGATTCACTACATCTATGCTTTCCTTGTCATATTTGTTGTCAATATTCTTTTAGGGTGGACCACCCTGTTTCTAAATCTTTGGAACCGTAGACCTGAGTGAATAGTATTTCTCTATGTGATCTCTTCCATCATGTGTGGGTAACGAACACTACATTGTATAGAAAGAAAGTGTCATTTCCAGCTTTTACATAGGTTTCAATCTTTTACATGGAATACAATCTGCCTACTTGCTTTGTGTCGCACTACCAACACTCCACCCTTGAAGCTAAACATTACGCCACTCATAATTGCTTAGTTTATTTGTTCAAATACGAATTTCATATGATTCTAATGTTCCTACTTCAGTTTTGAAATGTGTGCCTGCCTGTTATAGAGACATAAGGGGTTTGTATTTCTGTGTGTGGTCTAGTCAGCATGGTTGGGGACGTGAACTTTGCATATGCAGGGGTTTATAGGGAGACACTCTCCGAGTTGAATCCGCAATGCATTCCATAGATAATTTGACTACTTTTTATGTTTTCATGAATCTCAGATTCTGAACAGCATCATAATGATTATGAGCTTGCGCGCATGAAAAGAATAAAAGCGGAACAATGCCATGGGCATCAAACTTGGCATTAAGAGACTGAAATCAAATGCGGATGCAATGCAATGCAAACTCTCTCCACCCTCTGATTCATGCTCGAATATGATCCTAACAGTGATTACGAGCTAGAGGGAGACCTAAGTCAATGTAGCTCCCTAGTGGAGGAGTCGAGAGGAAGATGCCCTATCTTATTCACCCATCAAGGTACTTGCTCTAACTTTCCAAGGTTACATTGCTCGCACATATCTTGCAATCGATGGTTTGCATTGCTTCTACTTTGTTGAACTGCCATTAGCTTAGTTTACACATCGTGTATGTGAATCATACGCCTATCCATTTTCGATTACATATTCCATCTGTCATCATACCATATTTATCCATTCAAATGTTGTTCTTTTGTATCAGGGACGTTCAAAAGGAAGAGGGCGATTCTTGATCGTGGAGGAGCACAAGCAAAGTATTTGGAAAAGGTAGTGGCACTGATAAATCAAATAGCCCATTAGGTGTAGTTGCAATATCACACGACTCACAAAATACCCCAACTCTAGCAGACTCTAGCCCTACTACCTTTGGTCATTTATGATGCCCCAACTCGGCAGACCCCAAGCTGCAGACCAAAGCAGTATGATTATGCCGATTGACATAGCACCGGTATGCGATGCAAAACCCCCATTCCAGCAAAGAGTACACCAAATCCAGTTGTCAAATCCCTTTTCAAACCAGAGAGAGCCCCAATTGCAGCAAATAGGACCCCTGTTCCATTTCTTCCCAGTTTAGAAGACGAAGCTTATGTTGTTGTCAAGAACTTTGTGCGCATCTTTGCTTCATGGAAAGATTATACCACACACACAGAACAATTTCCAGTCTTCCTCCGCAACTTACGCGTAAATAATGTACTAATGTTATTCATGGTCATTACTGCATATGTTTTTCTGCTGACAGAAGACACAAGATTTCATTCTTTTAAATAGGCGAGGAGCAAACTGGATTGTGATGACGAGCAAGAGTTGGTTGCTCTTTTCAAGCACTCGTTGATGAAGTATCGTTCCTACCTGAGGCAAGCGCACTTCGATGGCAAGCCTCTGAATGAAATTTCTGTAAAGTCTCCGGTGCTACATTTATCCGACGGTGACTGGAATAATCTTGTTACACATTGGTCTCTACCGCAAACAGAAGGTACCGTCTATGATATCACATCACAATTTGAACTACATTTCTGCATTTGCCTTAATGTAAAACTGTTAGCAGAAGAATATTCGTTCTCAAGGGACCACAGAATCTCGCATCTATACTACACATTGCATTGCTCTCGTGAGTACCTCTTGCTCTGTATGACCATACTTACTTTCATAGCTGTTTGATTATGTAGCATCACTGCACATGTTAGCCTCGTAATCGCTCATTTGGTGGACATTATAAGATCCATATGGACTCTTACACAAATTTAGAATCAACCCAATGCTTTTGAAGAGGTTTAGCTCTGCAGTCCTCTTGTAAGGACTGAACGTGGTGTATCACTTTACTTACATTAACAGCTACTTTCTCCGTCCCATAATATAAGAACGTTTTGTACAGTACACCCGTGTTCAAAACACTCTTGTATTATGGGAAGAGGGATTGGTTCATTTTGTAGCATTCTGTATCTTATCTCCCTCGCCCACCATTTACTAAAAAAGATCAGATCTATATTTAATCTTACCAACAAGTAGAATACACAGACAATGCGAGTGCAGAAGTGTAGCCCATTGCTCTTGTCAGTACATTTTGTCCTGTAATGCTTGTACTTCTAGGGATTGGTAGTTGATTATGTAGCATCAATCTGCATCTTATCTTCATTATCCTCTATCCCTTCCAAAGATTATCATATCTATAATTACTCTCTACAAAATGTAGAGTACATGCAATGCTTATGAAGAAGATTCTGTGCTGAAATTCTTGAGTTATCCTTCCCTTGACATGGAGAAGGGTATTATAAAGCCGGTGTTAACTGTTAATGTAAGTCAGTCCTTCTAAAGCCTTTATCCTCATCTGCTATTTAATTTGCTCATACTCCCTATCATTTAATGCTGTTTAGTTTGCTGTTTCTACCAAAATGCATGTTCGTAAGAACCGTAAGTTCTAAGTTTTACTTGTAAAACAAAATTTCTTATTCATACCATGCACATTAGTTAATACTCCCTATATGTATGCTTGGTTTTGTGGATCTATAATCCGATTGTGTGGTGAAGCAGCCCACGTTTGCACCTTGTCATCTTCGTTTTTATCTTCTTGATGTGGTGATGATATGAACAACATGCCATGCACATTATCCAAAATAGATACAATGATTTTCTTTGTCCTTCATCTATGCTTGTTATGTTGACATGGTAATCCAAAGAGTGTGGTGAAGCTCCCGCATTATGATCAATGCCAAATTATGCTATTGATATTTTCAACTTACTCTTTATTTTCTAATTTGAAATTGGATAGAATTGATGAGCAGTTATCATCTTTGTTTATACACGCAAAACCTGTCATCTCTCCGCTTTGTTTCAGGGTGATATGTGCGATGGAATGCACAAGTCTGCTTTGAAGGCTGTGAGACAAACCCAACATATATTGCAACAAAGAAGGCAAAACATCTTGAAGATAGCGAGACAACCCCAAAGTCTTGTCTTGATGCGGTGTTCAAGTTACTTGAGACTAACGGTCGAGACAAGCTCACATAATTCATTATGCGAATCGGTTCGACTTCTTTAGTCCCAAGTTCTAGCAGAAAGGCATTCTGCAACTCAACTTCGACTCGAAGTCCTATCTCTAAGAAAGATTGCGGAGAACACCAATGAGAACCTCATCGCTAAACAGCTACACTTGGAAGCTATGACCGACATTATAAGCCGGTCTTCTGACCTTGCTTTCGGCTTCTTGCGGCAGTTCCCCATAAAGGCTAACCTTTCTTGAACTGTCTTGGAAGTGGTCTCGGTTCGGTATTATTTTTTACGCTGCAATGGTGCTCAGTTCTTGTAATCTGCTTCTTCGTTTAAGCTTTATGATCATTGGTGGCGAACTTCGATGCCCAGTGGATGTAATATACCTTAAATCCTTTATTGTATAGTGTAGGTTTATTCTTAGTTACTATGCCATAATTTCTTTATTGTGTAGAGTAGGTTTGTTCTTAATTCCTACTAGTTACTACCATCATTCGCTATCTGAAAAAAAGCAGATGTAGTCGACCGGGCCGAAACATTCGATAACGGGCCAGGTTTTTAGTGGGCCACAATTGGGCCGGCCTGCGTCTTTCTTGGGCCCGAATGACTGGGGCCTTCACACATTGCGCCAGGCCCAAACTTACACCGGCCTATATTTTAGTTGGGCCTTTTGTCGACCCAACGCTTAGTTCGCCCGAGTAGCGTTGGGCCATTAACAGTGGATATTATCTTGGCACATTACGGCCGAGATGAAACCACGGGCTTTAGCGAGCCAAAATGCATGTTGGGCCTCAATTTTCACTAGTCGTCGACGGGCCTTCAAAGAGGCGAAATGTAGACCGGGCCGTTATGGGCCCAGTTAGCTCACGGGCCATTACCAGGCCAAAACATATCTCGGGCCTTAGTTGGCCCACTGATATCATGGGCCTTTAAGAGTCCGAAAGCTTAGTATAGGCATCAACGGGCCGAATTACGCGACAGGCGTTTAACAGGCCCAAAGTCACGTTGGGCTTAACTGTTGCCACCTTTAGCACGGGCCGTTAGTCGGCCCGATGTCCCGTCGGACCATATATGGCCCATGGGCAGCACAGGCCATTCCCAGGCCGAAAGTCACACCGGGCTGAAATGGGCCCATGTCTACATCAGGCCTCTAACAGGCCGAAAGTCACTGGCCTGTAGTTGGGCCAGAATATTCGGCGAACAATTAACGGGCCAGATCTGGCTTCGGGCTGCAAATGGGCCCAAATATTGGGCGAACAATTAACGGGCCAGATCTGGCTTCGGGCCGTAAATGGGCCCAAATATTGGGTGAACAATTAACGGGCCAGATCTGGTTTCTGGCTGTAAATGGGCCTTTATTAAGCAGGCCGTTATTGGGCTGGCCCACTAGTACCAGATTAAGTTCTATGGGCCTTTGACTGGGCCGGCCTTTCTAACCTATATGGGCCTCTATTGGGCCCAGCCACGTGTCAACGTACCATAGGCATGTCTCCTCCAATGGACGGGCGACATCTGGCCCAATCGACGAGTCGACAGTGTTCCTTCGCCAATCGTAATTTTACACGTGGAAATTTCCCATTGGTCGGGTTGTTAACGGGTTATCGGATCCAAAACCTGACCCGATAGCTTAACGGCATTCCGTTACGGTGGATGCCACGTGTCGTTCACCCTTGACGAAAGCACTTCTGTGACGCGCGATTTATCGTCATGGAAGTGGACACTTCCGTGATGATAATTTTGGTAATGTCATGGAACACTTGTACGACATCACATGTATGAGTATCTTGATTCTGTCATAAATTTGTCATGGATGTACATGCATGACAAAAAACACGACCTACTGTGACAAACATGTATCATCATGGAAGTGTATTTTTTTTGTAGTGATGTCATACTTTAATTCGGCGGTATTGTTGGATGAAGCGGCCTAGACCGACATTACATGACCGTGTTCATGAGACTGGTTCTACCGCCGTGCTTTGCACACAGGTGGCTAGTGGGCGCCTGTTTCTCCAACTTTAGTTGAATCGAGTGTAAATACGCCCGGTCCTTGTTGAAGGTTAAAACAACACACTCGACGAAAAATCGTTGTGGTTTTGATGCGTAGGTAAGAATGGTTCTTGCTACAAGCTTGTAGCAGCCACGTAAAACTTGCAACAACAAAGTAGAGGACATATAACTTGTTTTTGCAGGGCATGTTGTGATGTGATATGGTCAAGACATGATGAGATATAAATTGTTATATGAGATGATCATGTTCTGTAAAGTTATCGGCAACTGGTAGGAGCCTTATGGTTGTCTCTTTATTGCATAAGATGCAAGCGCCATGTAATTGCTTTACTTTATCGCTATGTGATAGCAATAGTTGCAAAAATCAATAGTTGGCGAGACGACCATGTAACGACATGTTGATAGAGATCAAGATGATGGAGATCATGGTGTCATGCCCGTGACAATGGAGATCATGACGATACTTTGGAGATGGAGATCAAAGGCACAAAATGATGATGGCCATACCATGTCACATATTTTGATTGCATGTGATGTTTATCTTTTATGCATCTTATTTTGCTCAATACGACGGTAGCTTTATAAGATGATCCCTTACTAAAATTTCAAGGTATAAGTGTTCTTCCTGAGTATGCACCGTTGCGACAGTTCTTCGTGCTGTGATACCACGTGATGATCGGGTGTGATAAGCTCTATGTTCACATACAACGGGTGCAAGCCAGTTTTGCACATGCAGAATACTCGGGTTAAACTTGACGAGCCTAGCATATGCAGATATGGCCTCCGAACACTGAGACCGAAAGGTCGAGCGTGAATCATATAGTAGATATGATCAACATAGTGATGTTTACCATTGAAAACTTCTCCATCTCACGTGATGATCGGACATGTTTTAGTTGATATGGATCACGTGATTATTTAGATGACTAGATGGATGTCTATCTAAGTGGGAGTTCTTAAGTAATATGATTAATTAAACTTTAATTTATCATGAACTTAGTCATGATAGTATTTGCATAACTATGTTGTAGATCAATAGCTCGCGATGTAGCTCCCCATTTATTTTTGATATGTTCCTAGAGGAAAACTATGTTGAAAGATGATAGTAGCAATGATGCGGACTAGGTCCGTGATCTGAGGATTATCCTCATTGCTGCATGGAAGAATTATGTCCTTGATGCACCGCTAGGTGACAGACCTATTGCAGGAGCAGATGCACACGTTATGAACGTTTGACAAAGCTCGGTATGATGACTACTTAATAGTTTAGTGCACATGCTTTACGGCTTAGAACCAGGACTTCAAAAACATTCCGAACGCCACAGAGCATATAAGATGTTCTAAGAGTTGAAACTGGTATTTCATACTCATGCCCGTGTCGAGAGGTATGAGACCTCTGACAGTACTTTGCCTACAAGATGGAGGAGAATAGCTCAACCAGTGAGCATGTGCTCAGATTGTCTGGGTACTACAATTGCTTGAATCAAGTGGGAGTTAAACTTCCAGATAAGATAGTAATTGACAAAGTTCTCTAGTCATTATCATCAAGTTACTAGAACTTAGTGATGAACTATAATATTCAAGGGCTGACGAAAGTAATTCCCAAGCTCTTCGCAGTGCTGAAATCGACGAAGGTAGAAATCAAGAAATAGCATCAAGTGTTGATGGTTAACAAGACCACTAGTTTCAAGAAAAGGGAAAAGGGAAAGAAAGAGGAACTTCGAAGAAGAATAGCAAGCAAGTTGCTGCTCCCATGAAGAAGCCCAAAGCTAGACCCAAGCTCTAAATCGAAAGTGCTTCTACTGCAAAGGAAATGGTCACTGGAAGTGGAACTGCGCTAGATACTTGGCGGATAAGAAGGATGGCAAAGTGAACAAAGGTATATTTGATATAAAAAAATTATAGAAGGCAAAATAAATAGTGATGCAAAAAAAAAGTCCACCTGTGCTTGCACGCTGGAACTGTGCTTAATCGGTCCGGCCCGATCAAGTCGGGTGGCGAAAGGGCCGGCCTTTCGGCCCAGCTACGGCCTGCAGCACAGGCCAACGGGACAGTGGCGGGGCGGGGCGGGAATCAGGGGAGTTCGAAACGGTGATGGGAGCTTGGTATATAAACCGATGGCGGCGTCGTTCGGCGGGCGAGGTGGGACTAAACGTTAGTCCTCACCCCCGCCGACCCTGCCTCAAGACCACAAGACACTTAATGGGCCGGCCTGGCATTGGCTGTCACAAGACAAATACTAGGCCGTCACAAGACAGTCAAGACTTTTGTTTTGTTTTCAAAAAAAATAGTATTAAGTTTTTTAGTTATTTATGCATGGCTTATAGTATAAAGAAATTATATAATTAATAAAAATCCATATGTAATATAGAATTGTTAACTATATTTTTTATAATAATATTGAGTTGTTTATTAAAATTTATGCGAAAAACTAATGAGTTTTTTATAATTAATTGCTAAAACAATAATGAGTTTTCCGATAATTAATTGATAATGAGTTTTTTTGTAATGAATATTTTAATCAGTTATTTCTGTCAATTAGTAATTACATTTTTAATATTTATGTAATGTTAATTAATGTCTAAAAATATTTCAAATATATGCAAAGTTTAGTACTGTAATGTGTTGCATTAACTCCTAAATGTGTTTACATAATAATAATGCGTTGTTTTTTTTTAATTTATAAGTAAGAATAATGAGTTTTTTATTACAATTTATAGGTAAAAATAATCAGTATATTTTTTTTTATGAGTTTTGTGTTAATGCCTAACATTTTGCAGCTTATTAAAAATATTAATTAGTTTATTGATATAACTAATAATTTGGAAACGACCGTTCATAAAAAACTGTACTTGACATAGAATTTATTAAGTAGTTAAATTAAAAACAGTACTTAATACATAATTTATTAAGTAATTATATTAAAAGAGTACTTAATACGGAATTTATTTACTATTGTTATTTCTGCGCGAATTAACGAGCTGATATTAAAAAATAAGATAGTAATAATGTCAATTGACTTTAGTTAAAGTCATATGATATTATTACTACCTTATCTAATAAATATCTCAAAGGCGGCTATATAAGCCAGTCCTGGCGTCCCTCGGCGCGCGAGGTGGGACTAAAAAAGCGACCCTTCCACCTCCCCCCGCTCCGTGAATCATAGGAGCAAAAAAATCATGACAAAAAAATAAGCCCACCTGTGGTTGCAAGCCGCAACTGCGCTTAATCGGTCCAGCCCGATCAAGCCGGGTGGCGAAAGGGCCGGCCTTTCGGCCCAGCGATGGCCTGCAGCACAGGCAACGGGTGTCGGTGTACTAGAGTAGGGGTACTCTAGTATCCCGAACTCATGCACGGACAGTTGCAGCACCCCGCGGCAGGGCTTGCCTGGTCACCGCCAAGATCTTTCGTGGCTCCTTTGGAGCCATTCAAGAACAAAGTATTTAACCAAGAAGACAAGGCCCCGGCAAGAGGAGCTTGCCGGGAAGGCTACTCAAGGCACGCAGAAGACAAGACCCCGGCAAGAGGAGCTTGCCGGGAAGGCTCGGAGAGCGACAAGCCTCCAAGCACGATAAGGATTCAGCCGCGGCAAGGCACTTGCCGCGGCGGGCAACCTCTCTTCATCTCCGCTCCAGCTCATCCATCAACGTGTCGCCATGAGACCATTCCATGCGCGCGTGTCAAGAGGCTGTGCGGCCAGCGGAGAGCAGCGATAAGCGGCGCTGACAAGCTTGCCATCGTGGCAAACGGTGGCGCTCCTGACGGTCCATGTTGCACTGTTTAGGCGACGGGGACGGGCAATTAATGCTTTTGCCCCTTGCCATCAGAGTTAGGTATATTGCACTGTACACTGTACAAGTAGGTGTACCAACTACTGTTTTTACATTTGTACCCTCATCTACGTTGCCACCTGTCGGAGACCCCTTGAGCATATAAAAGGAGGCCCATGCGCAACGTAGAAAGGGTTCGGTTCGGCCAGTTCGACTCATTCGAGACCAGAGACACTCACGCTAGGTTTTGTAGCTCTCATCGCTCCCTAGCAAGAACACAATACAATCAAACAAGCAGCAGTAGGAGTTTTATCTCTCCGGAGAGCTCCGAAGCTGGGTAAACTGCTCGTGTGCCTCGCCTCGATCCGCTCTTCGTGCGGTCTTCGCCCCCCTCCGAACCACAAGGGGCCTGGTCCGTCGGCCCCATAGGTGTTCGTGGGTCCGATCAGCCTCCCCGACATCTTTGGCGCGCTAGGCAGGGGGCGTCGAGGCTGTGTGAACCTGATCCGGCGTTCACACGAGCAGCGTCTTCATCATCTTCAACATCTTCGTCAACATGCCACCGAAGAAGAAGGCTTCGGCGGCAGCGGAGCCGTCCGCGTCGTACCCACCATCACTAGAGCAAACGGGTGGTGGAGTAGACGCTGGCGGTAGAGCGGGCGCCGGCGAAGGAGTTCGTGACGCTGCCAAGTCCAAGGACAAGGCCGCGCAAACATCGGCATCCGCACATCCCCCGCGCCCATCTCAGGAGACGCGGGACCAACAGCGTCATGGTATTCACAATACCATTCGCTCGTTGGATCAAGACCCTCAAGACCAGCATGCGCGCCAACATGCCGGCATCGAAGCGAGATACGGTCGCTTGGGCGGATGCTTTGCTCCTTCTAACATAGTTAGAAGTCCGAGCATATCCCGCTCCTCGCACCGTTCACCACTGCCACCCACTACTCCAGCAGAAGCTCTGGCGAGAGCTCAACTGCTCCTCGATTACCCTCCAACGGCCGACAAGGTCGACGAGTGGAGGGCCACCATACAGAGTCTCATCGGCTTCGCCAACGGCGACGCTCCGCGGCAACCAAGTGCGTCGCTGCCGCGACAAGAACGCCAAGCGCGAGCCGGTGGCGACGAGACCGGTGGGGGTGCAACCACCATGCACTCTCCACCCCAAAGGCCAAGATCGCCGACTCGCCGGATCCACCTCGATAGCGACTCCACTGCGCCGTCGGATCCACGAGCTCACCGCGATCAGCGCCAAGTTCTTCATGAACGGCAACAAGAGGACGCTCGAACTCGCATCGAGCGCCGGAGAGAAGCGCAACGTCAGTCCGAAAAGCGCGTCGGGCCCTCTGTTGACATGCGCGCGCCAGAGGAACCAGGCGACTTGCCGTACGCGGTAGGTTGCCCTGCGTTCACTCGCGAGCTGCGGCAAGTCCAGTGGCCCAGCCAGAAAAACTTCAAGCCAGACGTACCAGAGAAGTACGATGGCAGGACGCACCCGTCGGAGTTCCTCAGCATCTACACCATCGTGGTGCAAGCTGGCGGGGGACGGGACGACAAGATCCTTGCCAACTACTTCCCGTTGGTACTCAAGCCCAACGTCAGATCTTGGCTCATGCACTTGCCGGACAGCTCCATATCCTCTTGGGCAGATCTATGCCATAAGTTTGTTGGCGCCTTCACAAGCGTCCACAAGCCTCATGGCCAAGAGAGTGACCTTCATCTGCTCGCCCAGAAGGAAGGAGAGTCCCTGCGCAAGTTCATTCAGAGATTCAGCCGCGTGCACTACAACATCCGGATGTCCACCCCGCCGGTGATCGGTAGCGTTTCATCAGAACGTGCGGAACCGCAGGATGAGGGAGGAGATGGCGATGTGCAAAGTCAAGGATGTCAGTGAGCTGTATGCCTTGGCCGACAAGTGTGCACGCGCTGAGGAAGGGAGGAGACTCCCAGGAGAGAATGCAGAAGCAGGATCTGACAGTGAGGAGACCGCGCCGGCAAAGAGGAGCCGGCGGCGAGGTAACAGGAAGAAGAAAGGCAGAGAAGTGCTAGCTGTTGAGCAGTCCGGCAACGGAGTTGGCGACAAGAACGCCAAGGCTGGTGGCTCCGGCAAGGAGGTTGCCGCTGACGCCAACCACCAGTCTGTGGCAGCCGCCGACAAGCAGGACGGCTCCGGCAAGCAGTACTGCAAGATCCACCGCAC
This sequence comes from Aegilops bicornis, assembly GCA_021605145.1. Taxonomy (NCBI): domain Eukaryota; kingdom Viridiplantae; phylum Streptophyta; class Magnoliopsida; order Poales; family Poaceae; genus Aegilops; species Aegilops bicornis. Next base: position 510,127,427 of record CM038669.1, on the reverse strand, counting down.
CAAGGGCCACGACCTCCAGAGCTGCAAGAAGGTCGAACAGCTTGTTGAACAGTAGAAGGCTGAGTACGAGCGGCGCGACAAGGAGAAGGCCCAGGAAGGTGCTGGAGGATCCAGCAAGAAGAGACCCGGCCGGGGAGGACGACGCGGCAAGGCCAAGCAGCGGCAAGGAGACAGACCTCCCCGCGGCCGCGACAAGGATGAAGATGATGACGATGACGAAGATATGGAAGGCAGCGGCGCCCGATGAGCGGGAGTTTGAAAGCTACGGAGGTCCTCTGCGTTGACGGAGGTGCTTCCCTGCATACTTCCCACCGCCAACTCAAGCAGTGGATGCGGGAAGTTAACGCAGCGGAACCATCCGTAGAGTCACGCAAGCCTCTGAAGTGGTCCAACACGCCTATCATCTTTGATATTGAGGACCACCCTGATCGCATAACGTCAGTCGGGTGCTTCCCGATGTTGGTCTCACCAACTATTCGCAACCTCAAGGTCACCAAGATGCTAGTTGACGGCAGGGCCGGCTTAAACCTGATCTCCTCCGCGGTGCTCCAGAAGCTTCAGATCCCTGACAGCGAGCTCGAAGAGACTGGCACATTCCAAGGAATCAATCCGGGAAGGAGCAAGCCGAAGGGAAGATCACGTTGCGGTCACATTTGGCAGTGAAGCTGAACTTTAGGACTGAGAGGGTCACATTCGACGTTGCTGATTTCCCATTGCCTTACAATGGGATACTTGGCCGTCCAGCACTCGCCAAGTTCATGGCAGCCTCTCACTACGCCTACAGGCCCGATAAGCATCATCTCTGTCCATGGCGACAAGAAGGATGCTCTTATCTGTGCCGACAAGATCTACCGGGATGCAGCAGCCGCGACAGATTGCCAGACACTTGTCACGCTGAAGCTCCGGGGAAGAAGACCAAGTCCAAGTCCGGCAAGAGCTCTGATGCCCACTCCGGCAAGCGCACCTCTTCGGAGTGTTGCGCTACCGTCGAGGACGCACCATCGAGCTCCACCGGCAAGTGCAAGAAGAAGATGGCAGATCCGCCAAAGACCAAGAGGGTGTCCGCCAAAGAGGACGGCACTGGTGGTACCTTCACCATCAGTGCCTCTCTCGACCCTAAATAGGAAGGCGCGCTCGTTGCTTTCCTGCGGGCGAACGTCGACGTGTTTGCATGGCAACCGTCGACATCCCCGGTGTTCCCAGGAAAGTAATTGAGCACCGTCTGGCCGTTTGTCCTCATGCGCGGCCCGTCAAGCAGAAAGTCAGAAAACAAGCAGTGGAGCGTCAAGAGTTCATCGCAGAAGAGATCAAGAAATTGGAAGCAGCAGGCCTTGTCAGAGGAGTGCTCCATCCTACGTGGTTGGCCAATCCTGTAGTCGTGCGCAAGGCAAATGGAAAATGGAGACTTTGTATTGACTTCACGGATGTTAATTAAGCTTGTTCCAAAGATCCATTTCCCTTGCCGCGCATCGACCAGATTGTTGACTCCACGGCTGGATGTGATTTGCTTTCGTTTCTTGATGCATACTCAGGATACCATCAGATCTTCATGGCTGAAGAGGATGAGGAGAAAACCGCATTCATTACTCCATGTGGCACATATTGTTTCATACGGATGCCTTTCGGTTTGAAGAATGCTGGTTCAATGTTTGCAAGGGTAGTTCATGATGCTTTTGAGCCGCAAATGCACAGAAATGTAGAAGCCTACATGGATGACATAGTGGTCAAGAGCAAGGACAAAGCAACTCTGGTTCAAGATTTGGATGAGACCTTTGCAAATCTGCGCAAGATCAACCTCAAGCTCAACCCCGAGAAGTGCGTGTTTGGAGTCCCTTCCGCAAGCTTCTCGGGTTCTTCTGTCTCGGGGGGATTGAAGCCAATCCCGACAAGATCAAGGCCATTGAGCAGATTGGAGCACCAAAGCGCGTCAAGGATGTACGAAGACTTGCCGGTTGCGTAGCTGCTCTCAGCAGGTTTATCTCTAGGTCTGCTGAACGCGCCCTGCCATTTTTCAAGATTTTGAAGAAGGCCGGTCCAATGAAATGGACTCCCGAAGCGGAGGCTGCGCTGCAGGACTTAAAGAGGTACCTGTCCTCCACTCCAACACTTGTCGCACCTAAGCCACAAGGGAAGTTGCTGCTATATATAGCGGCAACCAATCAAGTGGTTAGTGCTGCGTTAGTAGCGGAGAGGGAGGCGGATGACGAGCTAGCAACCACGGCAGACACATCCAGCGACAAGCAGGGGGCTTCGCCGACAAGCTCTGGTCCCGACAAGGACGGATCTGCGCAGACGCATGAACAGATGCAGAAAAGGATGGTGCAGCGCCAGTTTACTTTGTCGATTCCCTCTGCAGGGGCTAGGTCAAGGTACTACGGTGTGCAGAAATTGCTTTACCTCCTCATGGCCTCGAGAAAGCTGCGCCATTACTTCCAAGCACATGAGATAACTGATCGTCACTCGCTTTCGGCTGAAGAGGATCTGCAGAATCCGGAAGCGGCAGGAAGGATTGTCGAGTGGGCACTGAACTGTCAAGCTTTGGCCTCAAGTTTGAAAGCACTTCAACTATCCAAAAGCGAGCATTGGCAGAATTCATAGCAGAATGGGCGCCAACACGGATGAAGAAATTCCAGAGACGAGCATTCCCGTCAAGGAAGCAAGCAAAGAGTGGCTGATGTACTTTGATGGTGCCTTCTCGCTGCAAGGCGCCGGAGCCGGCGTGCTGCTCGTCGCACCCACCGGAGAGCACCTCAAGTACGTAGTCCAGATGCACTTTCCCAAGGAGCAAGCAACAAACAATACTGCAGAGTATGAAGGTTTGCTTGCCGGTCTCGAGATCATGATGGACCTTGGGATCAAGAAGCTTATTGTCGGGGTGACTCGCAGCTTGTCGTCCGCCAAGTGAACAAAGATTATCGAGTCCATTGATGGAAGCCTCACGTTGATGAAGTGAGGAAGCTAGAAGAGCATTTTGACGGCCTACAAATGGAACATGTTCCAAGAGCTCGTAATGACATTGCCGATGGCTCGTCAAAGTGTGCTGCACTTAAGTTGCACAATGGAACCAGGGATTTTTGTGCTCAAGCTAACTCAACCAACCGTAACACCATCAATGGGACAGAGCAAGAAGAGGAAGTTGATTTCGGTGACTATTTTCCGGCAGAAGCTTCCGAAGCCGCCGCCACGAAGGTCCCCAAGATCGACACCAATAGAGCTGAGGAGCAGTCTGCTCCGACAAGCCCTGGGGTTTGTTTCGTTGAAGCAGACGCTCCCGACAAGTTTTGCTCCGGCAAGCTTGCCGGGGAATGTCAAGCTCCGGCAGAGCCGCAAGTTCTTGTCGTGGAAGCTGATGTTCCCGCAGCAGATGTGCCTTTAGTCCTTGTTGTCGAGCCGCAAGTTCCAAAGATGGGCGCAGCAGATTGTCCATTTCCTTGACAGGAGAACTTCCGAAGAGCAAGAAGAAGCGGAAAGAGTAGCCCGGCAGTCAAGTATGTACCAGTTTGTCGACGGCATACCGCATGTAAGAAGACTCAACGGGTGAAATTGAAGTGTATTTGCGGGAAGATGGATGAAGCTGTTGGCGAGAGATACATGGAGGCATATGTGGTCACCACATTGGCGCAAGAGCACCTTGCCGGCAAAGCTTTCCGGCAAGGTTTCTTCCGCCAACAGCCCTCCAGGATGCAAATCGCACAAGTAACCAAGTGTGAAGCGTGCAGTTCCATTCCAAACAGATACACCGGCCGGCTCAATCTCTCAGACGATCCCTTTATCACGGCCATTTTCGGTCTAGGGGCTCGACATCCTCGGCCCCTTCCCCGAGCTGTTGGGGGCTTTGAGTACTTATGCGTCGCAATCGACAAGTTCACAAAGTGGCGGAAGTGGAAGCGATGAGGAAGGTGGCACAAGATCGTGATCAAGTTCTTCAGGTCAATTGTTTGCCGTTTCGGAATCCCTAACAGGATCATCACCGACAACGGCACACAATTTACGAGTCGCACCTTCATGCAGTACGTCCAAGATCTTGGCGCCAAGGTTCTGCTTTATACATTGCTCATCCGAGAAGCAACGGTCAAGCGAGAGAGGGCAAATCTTTGAAGTCTCGCGGGCTCAAGACCAGAACTTTCGACAGGCTGCACAAGTGCGGAAGAAACTGGATCGAGGAGCTGCCGGTGGTTCTTTGGTCGATCAGGATGACGCCAAATCGAGCTACTGGCCAGACACCTTTTGCTCTAGTCTATGGAGCAGAGGCAGTTCTCTCCACGGAACTCGTATACGGATCGCCTCGAGTGCTCGCTTATGATGAGTTTGAGCAAGAGCAGCTGCGACAAGATGACGCGCTGCTCCTTGAGGAGGATCGTCTTCAAAGCCAGACGAGCTGCTCGCTACCAGCAAGCTTTGCGTCGTTACCATAGCCGCAAAGTTAGTGCCAGAAGCCTCGAGGAAGGCGACCTTGTTCTTCGGCGCGTTCAGTCCGCCAAGAATTCAAACAAGTTGACGCCAAAGTGGGAAGGCCCTTATCGGGTGAAACGAGTCACTAGGCACTGGCGCTGTCATTTGAGATCAAGATGGCGTTCGGTGAGCAACTCACGGAACATTGAGCATCTTCGTAAGTTTTACCCATAGAGGCGGTTGCCGGAACCTGTTCCGCAACCACCTTTTGTACAAGTCTTGCCGCTGTTGCATGTAATCCTTTGTACAAAGCCGGCGCAGACCCGATGCATCGATAAAAGCTCATGTGTTGCGCACTACTTGTCAAATTCATGCTTTCATCATTTTATTGCATGTTTTGGCTAACACTTTGTGCAGCACCCACACCCGGTAAGCAATATCGAGCCGCTGGGCTCCATAACTTTATTTTCTCTTCTTTCTCTTTTCTCAAAGAAAGAAAGGTTCCCTCGCGCACAAGTTAGCCAGGGGGGAAGGAGAAGATAATACCATGGACCAAGCGTCGCTCGAGGAAGTTTCGCCTTATCGGGAAACAGACGACAGAAAAGCTAGGTTGCCAAAGTTTGAGATCAGTTTTTAAATTTTTAAGTTATCTTCCTGGAACGATAGTACTTTGTATGGAAAACCTGTGCGCAGAGGAACCAACTCATGGCTAGTCGCGCCCTTACTTTGTTTCGAGTCCGCTCAACAACTTAAGTGAGCTGCAGCTAGTCGCGACAAGGTTGCTTGTCGGAGGCGGCACCGCCAGCAGGCTGCTGACGTTCCGCACTCAGCGCTCGCGGCAAAGGTGCCTGCACCGACAAGTTCCCTAAATGCGTAGGGCAAAAACGTACAAAGGAAGGAATCAAGTAGAGGAAATAACATTGCATTCATCGCCTAAGATAGAGTATATTACAAAATGACTTGTCACAGATCTAATAAATTGTTCTAAACATGATCAGCAGCGACAAGGGAAAGATAAAATTGGCGGCCTAGTCTACGCGGTCGCCATCAATCCGCTTCAACTTGTTCACCTTGTCCACAATGGGTGCGACAAGGGCTTTGAGCGCCTCCACGTTAGCATCTGGCGGCAAGGATCTGAGGACGCCGTTGAGGTTGAGGCCTGGATTGCGGAAGGCCACCTTCATCAACACCTTCTCGAGGGCTCTGCCGCAGATCTGGCGCGACTCCTCGGCCAGCTGCTTTGGGACCTCTTCCCGGAGTCGCTGGAGGCCCGTCAACACGCCCTTGAAGAATAAGCTAAGCTTGGCACTGGGTTGGAGATGCTCGTCGGAGGAGTATGCAAGATCCACCATCCCCAGCTCCATCAGCTCGTTGTGGATGTCGGCGGCAGTATCCACAAGACCTTCGGTCCAATGCTCCAAACTCTCCCTCAAGGCGCTCTGGGTGGCGACAGCATCCGCCAGCAGCTCCTCTTTGGCCTTGATCGTCTCCAACAGGCCCACCTCCCGCTCCTTGGCGCCGTCCAGCGTCTGCATCAGAGTGGTCAGCTTCAGCTGAAGATCTGCCTTGGAATCCTTGGCGGCGTCGAGCTCCTTGCTCCTATCAGCGAGACGGCCCTGCAACTCGCCAAGAGTGTAGGCGTCCTTCTCGCGCTCGTGCTTGAGCGCGGCAAGCTCCTCGCCGCTCTTCTGGAGACTGGCTTCCAGCTGCGCCACCTTCGTCTTCAACTCTTCCTTGGCGGCCTCGGCGGCTGCGGCATCGCCCGCTTCCTTAAGCGCCCGCCAAGTGACTCCTCGCGCGACAAGCTCTTCCTCGTGGCTGTCCAGGTTGACCTTCCGCTGCGCCCATTTCGCTTTCAGCGGATACCTTCTCGGCGGCAAGCCGCTGCTCCTCCTCAGTTGCGGCCTTCTCGAGGATGAAGGCCGTGCGCTCTTCAGCGAGTAGCGCCCGCTCTTCCGCTATGTTCCGGAGAGCTTCTTGGTTGGCGCTCCGGAGCTCTTCTGCGCGCTTCTCCATATCTGCTCCTGCCCTCGCGACAAGTGCTTCCCGGGACTCCAACTTGGCTTGCCGGGCGCGGTAGAGCGACAGCAGCTTCTTCAGCAGCTGCTCCTCCTCAGACTCGCCGCTGCTGCTTGGCGCGCGTCCACCAGCGTCAGCCAATGAGGCGTAGTAGCTCGCCATCGAAAGTCTCTCCTTCGACCGGCGCCCTGGAGCTCGACTCCCAGGGGAGTTTGATGAAGACGTCGTCGCCGGCCTTCAAGTAGGCGCCGGACTGGGGCTCCTCAGAGCCTGACGCTGCAGCAGTGGCGGGGGAGTTGGCGGTCGGTGTAGCCTCAGGGCCGTCAGTGCGATCGCCCGACCCCTCGCCGGCTTCTGCGGCGGCAGCCTCGGTGGCCTCCTCGCCGACAGGCTCGTCAGCGACGGCCTCTTCTTCCACGACGGCGGCTTCGTCAGTGTTGCCGCGCGCTTCCTCCTCGCCGGCGACCTCGACCTCCATCGGCTCTGCATCAGACAAAGAAAGAACAGTCAAGCAAATGTTCAAAAAGAAAAACAGAAGAAAACAAGCCTAAGGGAAATTTTTCACAAGAAAGGGATTACGCAATGGGATCTGCAGCCATGGACTCGACCACCGGAGGGTCACTGGTGCTGTCCCTTGCCGGGTAGCCTCCCTTGCCGGAGGACGCCCTTGCCGGAGAATCCTCCCTTGGCGGCGTGGTCAAGCAGATAGAATTTCGGGGCGGCTTCGAGCCCTCCCGATGAGGCTGCTTTCTGCTCACGCATAAACCAACGATCAGATATCAATGAAGAAGGAGCAACCATGCACACCAAACAGTAAGGAGAAAACCGCATACTTACCCTGGGGGCTGTGCTGGGGGCTGCTCTGAGGAAGGGTTGCCGGGTCCGGCAAGGGGGTCTCAAACGCGTCCCCTGTTGCCACGGGTGGATCGTCCCCAACGACGACCACCGGGGTCTTGGCCCTCTTCGACGCTCTCTGGGCCAGCGTCCTGGAAAGGAAAGAGTTCAGAACAAAACGAATTAGATTCAAGATGAAGCAACAAAATTGAAGAAATACAAGCACAATATTGGAGCTTACTCTTCTTCCTCCTCCTCGGAACTGAGCGCGGAGAAATCAAACTCCGGCTCGCCTCCAGTGCGACGAGGCGGAGGAGTGGGCTCTCTTGGCCGCTTGGCGGAGGCGTCGGCGGTGGCCTGGGAGGATTCAGCTCCAGTTGTCACAGCAGCGTGAGGTGCTCCCGCGGCAACATCGCTTGTCATGTAGAGCGCGCTGGCCGCGCTGGCTGTGGTCCCGTCTCGCCGCCCGTCTCATCTCCGGCCTTGCGGAGACGCCTCTTGGCGGAGCCGGGGCTCCGCTTATGCAAGTCGCTGGGTGGTGGGGAAGAAGCGCCCTCGGCTGGTCCGCTCGACTCGGCCTCGGGCTCGGCAAGCTCTTCCTCACCGGGCGAAGCTCCTTCGCTCGGCAAGGCTTGCCGCCTTTGCTGCGTCTGCCTCCTCCACGGTGTACCCGAAGACGCCCGGGCGGCAGCTGCCGCCTCCTCCAACCTTGTGGCGATGCGCGCCATCTCTTCGTCGGTGGTGTCGCGGGTGAGCCTCTTCTGCTCGTCGGAGCGGATCGGCACTTCTTCCAGGCTGTCGAAGAACTGCTGCACGATGTCGTCGGAAGGCTCTTGCCAGGTTGGAACGATCCCATGGGAATCGCACAACGGCATCATGGCGCGGATGCGGTCGAGCGCAGAGTTGTTGCACAATGGGACGACCCCCCTCGGCAACCTAAACCACTCAGGGTGATCGGGGTCGTTCTTGAACAGCTCTAGCAGCATTGCATCCAGCTCCAGGACGGTGAAATTCGATTAAGGCCGGCGCAGCCTCATGATGTCCGCCATGCGTTTTGGAACTCCCAAGCAGGCCTCCTCCTCTCCTGCAAGGGAAGCGTCTTGGCGAAGGAAATCTGCGCCAAGCTGCGCTTACGGTTAGTCCGGCAAGCCCGAGGCACAAAATCCGGTCACATCTATCTTCAACCTAGCATCCTCGGCGCCAAGTTGCTCCAATCGTTGCCAAGCACTATTGGGGTTTGGCGCCTGGCGATGAAGGGTCATGGGTTCTCCTCTACGATCCAACACCAGTTGGCTCTCCCTCCTCCCACTTGTCAGGAACTCTCCTTCCAGATAGGCCTCTTTCTTGCCGACCACAGGAGACCCAAGCAATCCCCTCCAGAAGCGGCTCCCCTCTCTCAACGGGGCATGAAGAAGTGGCGGAAGAGGGCTACGTTGGGGTGGATCCCGACAAAGTTTTCGTAAGGTGTGAAAACTGCCATGGTCGTAATGGCGTTGGGGTGAAATCAAGGAGGCGGAACCCGTATGTGTTCATAATATCGCAGAAGAACTGGAAAAGGGCGGCAGAGCCACAGAATAAAAGGGCAAAGAATGGATACCCTGTTGGGGCTAATTCCGACGGGGGGGGGGGGTGTACCTTCGTGCGCGGATGCGCACGCGTCTCCGTCGACCAGAAGAGGTAGAAGCCCTCCCTCAGCTCCTTTGCATCGAGCTGGGGGGAGAAGATGGCTCGCTCCTTGCGCAGCGCCGCGAGCCGCTGCGCCTCGGCCGACTTCACGCCTTTCCCTTATGCGCTTTCGGAGCCATGGCGGAGGCGGTGGAGGAAGTCGACGGCGTTGAGTGTGCATGGTGGCGAAGCAAGGGGCGCTGCTCTTCGTGACTAGAGAAGAAGGGGGGAGCGGCGGTGGTTTTCAGGACAAGACAGCAATGGCGAGGTGGACGGCCTGCCCCTGTTTCCCGTTTATAAGGAGGGAGAGGGGGCGGACGTTCCGCTTTTCCTAATAAAGAACCCCCCACGACCTCGCCCACGATCTCTCACACGACGCCACGTTCGGTGCGTGCCGTTAGTGGGGGACGTGGTGGGTCCGGGGCAAGTAACGGCGTGATCAAGGCCGCGTGTGACCGATGCCTTGTTTTGGGCCTGGCCCAACAACGCCGGCACCGTGTGTGGCCCAGCCGGGGCTCTGCCGGTGTACTAGAGTAGGGGTACCCTAGTATCCCGAACTTCGTGCGCAGACGATTCTGACACCATGGCGGGCTTGCCTGGTCACCGCCAAGATCCTCCGTGGCTCCTTTGGAGCCATTCAAGAACAAAGTATTTAACCAAGAAAACAAGGCCTGTGCAAGAGGAGCTTGCCGGAAGGCTACTCAAGGCACGCAGAAGACAAGACCCCGGCAAGAAGAGCTTGCCGGGAAGGCTCGGAGAGCGACAAGCCTCCAAGCGCGACAAGGATTCAGCCCCGGCAAGGCACTTGTCGCGGCGGGCAACCTCTCTTCATCTCCGCTCCAGCTCATCCATCAACGTGTCGCCATGAGACCATTCCATGCGCGCGTGTCAAGAGATTGTGCGGCCAGCGGAGAGCAGCGATAAGCGGCGCTGACAAGCTTGCCATCGTGGCAAACGGTGGCGTCCCTGACGGTCCCTGTCGCACTGTTTAGGCGACAGGGACGGGCAATTAATGCTTTTGTCCCTTGCCGTCAGAGTTAGGTATATTGCACCGCATAATCGTGCAAGTAGGTGTACCAACTACTGTTTTATATTTGTACCCTCATCTACGTTGCCACCGTCGGAGACCCTTGAGCATATAAAAGGAGGCCCATGCGCAACGTAGAAAGGGTTCGGTTCGCCAGTTCGACTCATTCGAGACCAGAGACACTCACGCTTAGGTTTTGTAGCTCTCATCGCTCCCTAGCAAGAACACAATACAATCAAACAAGCAGAGGAGTTTTATCTCTCCGGAGAGCTCCGAAGCTGGGTAAACTGCTCGTGTGCCTCGCCTCGGTCCGCTCTTCGTGCGGTCTCCGCCCCCCTCCGAACCACAAGGGGCCTGGTCCGCCGGCCCCATAGGTGTTCGTGGGTCCGATCAGCCTCCCCGACAACGGGGTAGTGGCAGGACGGGGCGGGAATCAGAGGAGTTCGAAATGGTGGTGGGAGGTTGGTATATAAGCCGGTCGCGGCATCGTTCGGCGGGCGAGGTGGGACTAAACTTTAGTTCTCAACTCCACCGACCCTGCCCCCGCACCGCGTGCACACTCAATGGGCCGGCCCAGGCGGCGCCGTCACAAGACAAATCGCTGGCCGTCGCGACAAATCAAGACTTTTGTTTTTTAATAGTATTAAGTTTTTAGTTATTTATGCCCGGCTTATAGTATAAAGAAATTCTATAATTAATAAAAATCCATACGTAATATAGAATTTTTAACTATATTTATTATAATAATAATGAGTTGTTTATTAAAATTTATACGAAAAACTAATGAGTTTTTTATAATTAATTGCTAAAACAATAATGAGTTTTCTAATAATTAATTGATAATGAGTTTTTTTGTAATGAATATTTTAATCAGTTATTTCTGTCAATTAGTAAGTAGATTTTTTATATTAATGTAATGTTAATTAACTTGATAAAAAAATATTTAAAACATATGGAAAGTTTAGTACTATAATGTGTTGCATTAACGGCTAAATGTGTTTACATAATAATAATGCATTGTTTTTTTTAATTTATAAGTAAGAATAATGAGTTTTTTGTAATGTGTTTTCAGTGTGTTTCAGGGAGAAAACCATTGGAAATTCATACGGTGCCGGAAAATTATGAAAACTTGCAGGCATGATGGCCCTGGCGATGAGTGCGTGTGGAAAAAGTTAGGGGTCCACCGGCTGAGTAAGAAAAGAGAACGCAGTACGGGGCTGACATCGTTCATATCCGATCAGTGTCGGTTTAATGGGTGGTACGAGGTGGCACGCACGAAACGTCACTCAAATTTGGGATGCAGTGGGCATGCCCATCTTAGGGTCCCACGCAAAAGTTGAACGAATTCAGACACCAAACGCACGTTGCGTCGCGCCCGGTCAGTGTTTTCGGTGCGTTTCATGGAGAAAACCATAGGAAATTCATACGGTGCCGGAAAATTATGAAAACTTGCAGGCATGATGGCCCTGGCGATGAGTGCGTGTGGAAAAAGTTAGGGGTCCATCGGCTGAGTCAGAAAAGAGAACGCGGTACGGGGCTGACATCGTTCATATCTGATCAGTGCCGGTTGCATGGGTGGTACGAGGTGGCAAGCTCGAAACGTCACCCAAATTTGGGATGCAGTGGGCATGCCCATCTTAGGGCCCCACGCAAAAGTTGAACGAATTCGGACACCAAGCGCACGTTGCGTCACGCTCGGTCAGTGTTTTCGGTGCGTTTCACGGAGAAAACCATAGGAAATTCATACGGTGCCGGAAAATTATGAAAACTTGCAGGCATGATGGCCCTGGCAATGAGTGCGTGTGGAAAAATTTAGGGGTCCACCGGCTGAGTAAGAAAAGAGAACGCAGTACGGGGCTGACATCGTTCATATCCGATCAATGCCGGTTGCATGGGTGGTACGAAGTGGCACGCACGAAACGTCACCCAAATTTGGGATGCAGTGGGCATGCCCATCTTAGGGCCCCACGCAAAAGTTGAACGAATTCGGACACCAAACGCACGTTGCGTCACGCCCGGTCAGTGTTTTCGGTGCGTTTCACGGAGAAAACCATAGGAAATTCATACGGTGCCGGAAAATTATGAAAACTTGCAGGCATGATGGCCCTGGCGATGAGTGCGTGTGGAAAAAGTTAGGGGTCCACCGGCTTAGTCAGAAAAGAGAACGCAGTACGGGGCTGACATCGTTCATATCCGATCAGTGCCGGTTGCATGGGTGGTACGAGGTGGCACACACGAAACGTCACCAAAATTTGGGATGCAGTGGGCATGCCCATCTTAGGGCCCCACGCAAAAGTTGAACGAATTCGAACACCAAACGCACGTTGCGTCACGCCCGGTCAGTGTTTTCGGTGCGTTTCACGGAGAAAACCATAGGAAATTCATACGGTGCCGGAACATTATGAAAACTTGCAGGCATGATGGCCCTGGCGATGAGTGCGTGTGGAAAAATTTAGGGGTCCACCGGCTGAGTAAGAAAAGAGAACGCGATGACGGGCTGACATCGTTCATATCCGATCAGTGCGGTTGCATGGGTGGTACGAGGTGGCACACGAACGTCACCAAAATCTGGGATGCGTGGGCATGCCCATCTTAGGGCCCCACGCAAAAGTTGAACAACTTCGGCCACCAAACGCACGTTGCGTCACGCCCGGTCAGTGTTTTCGGTGCGTTTCACGGAGAAAACGATAGGAAATTCATACGGTGCCGGAAAATTATGAAAACTTGCAGGCATGATGGCCCTGGCGATGAGTGCGTGTGGAAAAAGTTAGGGGTCCATCGGCTGAGTCAGAAAATAGAACGCATTACGGGGCTGACATCGTTCATATCCGATTAGTGCCGGTTGCATGGGTGGTACGAGGTGGCTCGCACGAAACGTCACCCAAATTTGGGATGAAGTGGGCATGCCCATCTTAGGGCCCCACGCAAAAGTTGAACGAATTCGGACACCAAACGCACGTTGCGTCACGCCCGGTCAGTGTTTTCGGTGCGTTTCACGGAGAAAACCATAGGAAATACATACGATGCCGGAAAATTATGAAAACTTGCAGGCATGATGGCCCTGGCGATGAGTGCGTGTGGAAAAATTTAGGGGTCCACCGGCTGAGTAAGAAAATACAACGCAGTACGGGGCTGACATCATTCATATCAGATCAGTGCCGGTTGCATGGGTGGTACGAGGTGGCACGCACGAAACATCACCCAAATTTGGGATGCAGTGGGCATACCCATCTTAGGGCCCCACGCAAAAGTTGAACGAATTCGGACACCAAACGCACGTTGCGTCACGCCCGGTCAGTGTTTTCGGTGTGTTTCACGGAGAAAACCATAGGAAATCCATACGGTGCCGGAAAATTATGAAAGCTTGCAGGCATGATGGCCCTGGTGATGAGTGTGTGTCGAAAAAGTTAGGGGTACATCGGCTGAGTCAGAAAAGAAATCATAGGAAATTCAAACCATAGGAAAATAATGAATGTTGCATTAAAAATGCATAAATATTTTCTGAATTGTTAAAGTAGAATGCATGTTTTTAATAAATGCATCGTGGGCCAGCCGGCGGTAGTTATACGGGACGGGCGTAGTGGCCCACTATGGCGTGACCAAGTATATGACGTCGTATGTGCGTGCATGGCATGGAAACCACGCCACCATTACCTCGCCCCTGGACCACCTAACCCCGCCGCCTCCACGCACGCCCTCCCCCCGATCCGACGGTGACACCGCCGTGGCCGTCCCAACTCCGTCCCTGCCGGCTTGGCGGCGCCATCTGATCCGGCATCTCGCTGGCGACTTGGATCTCGATCCGGCTGTTGCCGTCTCGGCAAAGTCGCTCGCACCCTAGACCCTAGGACGGGCCGTCGGCCGGTCTTGGTGTGGGCAGAGGGCGCTGCTGCAGGACTAACCCACACCGGGTGGGGTTAGGCAACGTGGGCTGCCGATTGCGTCGAGACGCCGGAAGGTATGGTATTAAACCATCACTTATGTAATGTTTTTGAATCTCGTAACTAGTTAGGTCACGGTCATCTTATGTAGACTGCAAGCAGTGGGCGCTGTGTACGGCTCGGTTGAGAAGTGGTGCGAATTGGTGGGAAAATTCACACCCAGACAGCGCATAATGCTACGTGGCACAAATTTGGACTGTATGTTGAGAATTCCTTCAGTGAAAATGAGGAAAAATTTATTGGAATTTATGATTACAACGTATGATAGTAGTAGAAAGCGATTTATTATTCGACCAAATACTGACGGCATTAGTGTGCTTACTGAAGATGTTTATGACATATTCAGGCTACGTAACGAGGGTGATGATGTCAGTAGCTTGATAGCAACAGTACAACTAGATGCCAAAAAATTGTTCCGAATCGGTTTCTAGACAAAAGAACAGGCCTAATCCTCATCGATGAGTTGATAAAAATTATTGTTGATACTCAGTCATATGATGATGATTTTGTGAGAAGGGTCGTACTGGTTCTTTTGGGTACAGTCTTAGCACCACAATCCACCAAGTTTGTTCCTTATCGTTATTACAAAATGGTGGAGGACGTGAACGCTATCAAGTCATACAATTGGAACGATTTCACGTTGGGGGTGTGCATGGATGCTATTAAAAAAATCAGTCGAAGATCTTGAAAAATTCAAGTGGCCTATCGGGAACTTGGCTCTTCTTTAGGTACAAGTCATTTCGTAAAAGTTGTATGTACATATAATTTTATGTGATCTATGTGTTTGACTAGTTGTGTTTACTATCATGCAGTATATATACTGGGAAAAAGTTGAGCCAATTGGTGTGGATACATTTGATCCATTGTCTCGTGAATACCCACTAATGCTTCACTGGCCAGAAACGGAAGGGAAAAAGCGAGACGACTATGACAACATGCACGGGCGTGGCACCGGCAATGTGAGTCAATAAGTATAGTCCTTATTGGTTGCACATACTAATTAAGTATATTTGCTATTTAATTTATTTTTTTGTTTGTTGTACAGATTGAAAACTGCGTTAGCGAAGAGTACAGACGTGCTAAGGTTGCACGTGAAGGGACTGTCCCTGAGGAAGAAACGAAGAAACCTAAACGGAAAGGTGGTGGCAGGAGTAGAAAGCCAAGCACGTCCGCGGTTTCATCGAACACGACTTATAGTATGGACGGTGTGATGACATACATAAAGCTACTTCACAAGGAGGTTCTAAATATACCCGAAAGATGTGCACAGGTAATTTAGAAGTTGTACTGAACATGTTTTAATTGTTCAACTACTTATCGTGTTTCTTTTGTGTTTGCAGATGGTAATGGAAAGGTTGAACATGGATGGTGTGTTGTACAAACCCAATAAGAGGGACAACAATGACGAATTTGATAATGTAGGTGAAAGAGTTGGGATGGAGAATGGCGGTACAAGTCATCAAAATATTGGCCGATATTGATTCACCTACCGACGTAAAGATTGAAACATCTTTCACGGGTATCAATGATACATCCGTGCCCGTTGATGACACGGGTGCTCCGGCGACGACACCGGGTAAAGGTGAAGCTACTGATCCTTTCATTATAGACGATAATGGAAACTCTCCATCTTTGGCATCAACTGTACGTACAAAAGACTTTCCGTCTATGTCCCGAACCCCGCAGAATACTGATATTTCTGGTGAGTCTGTGGATGCTTTGTCACCAACTAAGTCTGAAGACACGTTCGAGAGTTACCCGGCAGAGAGCAACATAGGTAATGGTGAAGGCAGTCAGGAAAATGATGGTAAGCGCAAAAGAAAAAAGTCAAAATATTGCCAATCCCCCTACGACATTCCTGTTACCCGCAAGAAACGTGTTAAAAAAAGTAAGTCAAGTACTACTTTATAATTCATTCACGCGTTATGTAAATTTTGTTATTATTTTTAATGACTATAGCTGCATTGTTTTAGATCTGTTTGCATCATAATCACATTCAATTCTAGCAAGTTCTCTTAATATGACTCTGGATCACATAGAGGCAGCCAGAGTTTTTGTTGAGACTCTCGCATCGACAAAGAAGCATGCGCACCGAACCGTGGTCGATGTGCCGCCACCAGATGGGGACATATGCACGCCAGCTATGCTTCACGATGTCCTCACGTTTAAATGGTTGAATGTCGCTCTAAGTATGAGTTTGGTTTTAACAAAACTCTCATTTGTACTTCACAACTTGATAGAAATTTTGTGTTTATGTATGCAGATCATCAATGCATATTGTTAACACCTACAACACGGTGATTTTTCTGATCGTTACATATCAACAACGTGGTTCCCCAAATTTATGTTGAGTAGGGCAAGGGGAAAGACCAAGTCAGTAAATGATTTAGACTTAGAACATGTTACAACGAAAACAAAAGTCATCGCAAGAGTAATGGATGAGTATTTTAGACGGGACAAGGTACTGCTTTCATATTTATTTGTTTTTATTAGTCATTGCTATTTAATTTAACTAACGTCATTTGGTTACTATGTAGGCGTATTTTCCTATGCACGTTAATGATAATCATTGGATAACCATAGTGATGCACACCGTCAAAGAGGAGTTTCAAGTTCTTGACTCAAATTCTAACGGCGCAATTAGCCAAAGAATTCGCAATATGATTGCCACCCTGGTACGCTATAATTTCCACACTGGTATTCAGAAAAATATTGAGGCATACATTAAATTCTAGTTTTGTTAATTTATTTCAGGGAGCTGAAATATCGAAGGATATTATGGAGGCCAACTCAATTCTTGAATCAAAAAAATCCAGATGTCTCATCGTGGCCAATTAATGAGTATAAAATGCCGAGACAAAAAGATGGGTAAGTTAAACGAGTACAAGCAAGTGCATGCTATATCGTAAGCTGATCACACATGTTTATTGCAGAGTGTCTTGTGGAATTTTTGTGATGTGGTGCATAAAATACTGGGACGGAGATCGCTGGACACATGAATTTGACCAGGAAGAGATTAATGAGTCAAGGCCACGTATTGTCGCGGAAATCATTTTTTCAGAGGTGAACAAATTAGAGAAGGTCAAGATGAAAATTGTTAAAATCATGGAGAAGGAATAGGTATTAGCATCAGTAGGGTATTAGTCCCGTAGAAGGTTTCCCTACCTTTGTTGGATACTTTGATCGATTGTAATGCGACATGGTACTGGGACAGATTTCGACAATTTTTCACGTTTTATTTATCGCTTTCATGTGAGACTAAACATTTAAATGCGTGTGGGCAAGTAATATTATTGTTGTCCTAAAATGTATCACTTTGCAGCTGCGATGTTATATGTACTTTTGTTGTTTCAACTCGCGGCGGTCATTTATTTAATAAAAAATATCCCCGCCGTCCTGACTTGGCGTGATGTGGACAAAACCTGCACAATTTCCTACGTCGATTCTGGTGGCAGCAGCGGCGCTGGATCCGACTAATATTCCAGCCCAGCCCGTGCGGTCGTCGACAGCCGAGGCAGTGGCGGGGCCGCGCACTCCAGCTAGGGCGGGTTGGCGCGATTCGCCGGGCGCCACACGCGGGTCTGCTGGCCCAGCAGCCGTCCGACCGACAGTCGCGCGCCCGGTGGCACACGTCTCGTCCCGCCCCACCCAGCGGTCAACGATCCCGAGGGGGAATATGGCGATCTGTCGGGTCATAAACGACGCGCGTCGGGTGCGTGGGCCGATCCTCTTCGTGTGCGGATGGGGACGCTGGCGCGTCGTGCCGACTAGGTTTTGTCCCACCTCGCCCGCGGAGAGACGCGCCGACCGGTTTATATACCCGCGTCGTCGCCTTCTCACAAGCTCGCTACAGAACACTAATGAATGCCCTATTGTACGCCGTGGACTCCCCGCTCGGCGGCCGAAACGCCTCCCAAGAAGGCGTTGTAGTATACTATCCGTGCGCCCGCCCGGCCACGGCGTGGCCTTTTTTTCAAATACTTTTTATACTTACATTAAATTTTACAAATGTTAATCAGTTGACAAATTCATGTTTCACACATAATAATAATAATTCCATGTCTCATAACATCGAACAAGGTGGCATAAAGATTAACTCATAGTGCCATGTCTCTTATGCAAAAAACAAATAAATTGAAAGTGCGAGTGCCTTCCATCGAACAAGTTGGCTTAAAGAATAAACTCAAAGTGCCATGTCTCTTATCCTTAAACAAATAAACTTAAATTGCCAGTGCCTTCAATTGATTATGAATACTTCATCTTTATGCCCGGTTCCTACATAATAAATTGTAAACAACTCATCAGACAATTGTGAAGAGAGAAACAAAAAATAATTAAAATAATGTAAAACTTACTTTTCATTCTCGTGGCACGCTTTGCCGTCTATGCCCTCTTTCTTACAAATGCCACAAAGGGGACCGGGTTTTCTCGAAAATGATTTTGGTCTTCCATTTTTGTAACATTTGGATCTTTCTTTGCATACGCCTGTCTTGCTCTGTTTAGGGGCGCCCTTCGTGGAAACTTTCACGGGATCACCTATGACATCAACATGTTGTTCCGGCTGACGTGGCTCTTCATGCACATTTCTTCTACTACCAACAGCATCATTTTCAGGGACCTTTTTCTTCGCTATTATATTATGCAGAAACTGCATCAACTCATCAAATACGAATGGATCATTTGAAGCAACATGAAAAGCTTCAGCTCCTGTTATAGTGAGTTGACTATAGCGAGCACGCTGCTCTTCCCCTGTCCAACCCCAGCCAAACATGTCACTCTTCCGCTGTGCAGGCAACCCACCTCTCGCAACTTTCGACATCCTCTTAAATATGCAACACTTAGGTATTTTAGATATTTTCAGATGAACCAACACATACAGAATGTGTTTGCAAGGCAATCCTTTCCGAAGAATTCGTCCACAACTGCAGTCTATCGTATTCTCGTAGTTTTCATTTCGATAATTCACGCTGAACTGAAATTTGCGGTTATTTCTCCATGTCACGATGAAGGTGTGGCAGTCAACTCCCACTAGCATCTCAAAAATCTCAAGCTCTCCCATCTTCTTCAGATCTTATTGAAGAATATAAAAATTGGAATGAGTGAATACTTCGGCAGCATGCTTCTCAATATCCTTATATTACGTGGATGGATCTTTGGCAAAGACTGATTTGAAACACAGTCATCATGCGCCTCGTTCTCACGTAGTCGAACTATGCAATTCTCATAATGCACAACTAGGTCAACAATAGTCATACCGCTGTCGGTGAAGGTGAAGACAAGAGTTAAGGCTCACTCCTCTGATTACTGCGCATACCCAGAAAAAAACCATCTGACAGATATGATGCTGCTCACAGACTCCTCTTCCTGTACATCCTACTCGGCCACTCTTCTGTTTTATCAGTCTTCCATTTACGGACAAAAGCGTGCCATCTCGCCTCAAAGTTAGCTGGAGAGGTGGAGTAGTACAAGAGTGACCTGAACTCATTTAGCGATTTGTAATTAAGGTGCTTCAGCATGTTTTTTTTCCACGTGCCATGAGCAGAGATGGTGTAACACATTGATGTCTACTACACAGCCTTCTTCTTGTAGACGTTGTTGGGCCTGCAAGTGCACAGGTTTGTAGAACAGTAGCAAATTTTCCTCAAGTGGATGACCTAAGGTTTATCAATCCATAGGAGGCGTAGGATGAAGATGGTCTCTCTCAAACAACCCTGCAACCAAATAAAAAAGAGTCTCTTGTGTCCCCAACACATCCAATACAATGGTAAATTGTATAGGTGCACTAGTTCGACAAAGAGATGAAGATACAAGTGCAAAATAGATAGTAGATAAAGGTATTTGTAATCTGAAATAATAAAAACAGCAAGGTAGCGAGCGGTAAAAGTGAGCGTAAATGATATTGCAATGATAGGAAACAAGGCCTAGGGTTCATACTTTCACTAGTGCAAGTTCTCTCAACAATAATAACATAGATAGATCATATAACAAGCCCTCAACATGCAACAAAGAGTCACTCCAAAGCTACTAATAGCGGAGAACAAACGTAGAGATTATGGTAGGGTACGAAACCACCTCAAAGTTATCCTTTCTGTTCTATCTATTCAAGAGTTCGTAGTAAAATAACATAAAGCTATTCTTTCCACTCAATCCATCATAGAGTTCATACTAGAATAACACCTTAAGACACAAATCAACCAAAACCCTAATTTCACCTAGATACTCCATTGTCACCTCAAGTATCCGTGGGCATGATTATACGATATGCATCACACAATCTCAGATTCATCCAACCAACATAAAAGTACTTCAAAGAGTGCCCCAAAGCTACTACCGGAGAGTCAAGAACGTGTGCCAACCCCTATGCATAGGTTCCCAATGACACAAAACCCAAGTTGATCACCAAAACATACATCAAGTGGATCGCAAGACATACATCAAGTGTTCTCATAAAAGACTCAATCCGATAAGATAACTTCAAAGGGAAACTCAATTCATCACAAGAGAGTAGAGGGGGAGAAACATCATAAGATCCAACTACAATAGCAAAGCTCGGGATACATCAAGATCGTACCATTGAGGGAACACGAGAGAGAACACGAGAGAGAGAGAGAGAGATCAAACACATAGCTACTGGTACATACCCTCAGCCCCGAGGGTGAACTACTCCCTCCTCGTCATGGATAGTGCCGGGATGATGAAGATGGCCTCCGGTGATGGGATCCCCCTCCGTGAGTCTAACAGGGTCCCGATTGGTTTTTCGTGGCTCGAGGCTTGCGGCGTGGAACTCCCAATCTATCTTTTGTTACGGAAGTTTTAGGCACGAGGGTATATATGGGTGCAAAGTGCGTTGGTGGAGCTTCGGGGGCCCCACGAGGCAGGGGGCGCGCCCTAGGGGTGGGCCCCCCCACCCTCGTGAGCACCTCCCGTGATCTTCCCGACGTGAGTCCAAGTCCATCAGGTGGGTTTCCTTCCAAAAATAACTTCTCGATTGATTTCGTTCCGTTTCGACTCCGTCTGATATTCCTTTTCCTCGAAACACTGAAATAGGCATAAAACAGCAAATCTGGGCTGGGCCTCCGGTTAATAGGTTAGTCCCAAAAGTAATATAAAAGTGTATAATAAAGCCCGTAATCATTCAAAACAGATAATAAAATAGCATGAATGCTTCATAAATTATAGATACGTTGGAGACGTATCAGCATCCCCAAGCTTAATTCCTACTCGTCCTCGAGTAGGTAAATGATAAAAGAAAGAATTTATGAAGTGTGAATGCTAGAGGTGCACAAGTTTGATCAATGATAATTTCAATCACCTTTTCTAGCATGATAATATGTCATAACAGTAGTTCATCTCATAAAACTTTTCACGAACTAGTAACAAGCAATTCACATGTCAAAGCATAGACCGTAAACATTCTTGAAAACTAGCAAACTTCATTCTTAGTCATCAAAACAATTGCAATTCATCTTATTTTCAGGAATAGCAAACTCCACATACTCAACTATCATATAGTCTTCTACAATTGCTAACACTCGCGCAATACTTGTGGTTATGAAGTTTTAATCAGACACAGAGAAAGATTGGGGCTTATAAGGTTGCCTCCAAACTTATTCACCTTTGGGTGATGTCAACAATAATAGTTCATGCTAACGTACATCCAATTGGATATATATATCAGGATCACCCACCACGAAGTGCTTGCCAAAGGATAAAATGAAAAAGGGAAAGGTGAAGATCACCTTGACTCTTGCATAAAGTAAAAGATAGGCCCTTCGCAGAGGGAAGCAGGGATTTGCAGAGGTGTTAGAGCTCAGTTTTGAAATAGAGATAAATAATTTTGAGAGGTATGATCTCATTGTCAACATAACTGTAACGCCCCGGATCCGACGCGCCAGGTGTCTGCCAGTTATTCGCCGTTGTTGCCATGTCATTCGCTTGCGTGTTGCATTTTGCCATGTCATCATCTGCATTTCATTCGCATGTTTTTCAAAACTTGCATCCGTTCGGGTTCTCCCGGTTCTCTACGTTGTCCGTTCGGAGTCCGGACCTCTCGCGCGCGCCCGTCGCCCCCTCTCAGACCTTGTTTCATGTGCGGGTGTTAAACGTTGTCGGAATGGACCGAGTCTTGACAAGCGGCCTTGGTATACCACCGGTAGACCGCCTGTCAAGTTTCGTGCCATTTGGAGGTCGTTTGGTACTCCAACGGTTAACCGGGTAACCGTAAAGCCCCTCTCTCTTTGCAGCCCAACACCCCTTCCAAAGTGGCCCAAAACCCATCTAACTCCCCTCCATGCTCTCGGTCGTTCGATCACGATCGCGTGGACGAAATCCGCTCCTCATTTGGACTCTCCTAGCTCCTAGAATCTATAAATAGGTCCACCCCTCCATTTTTCGCGGATGAATCCCCCCCCCCCCCCAAAACCCTAGATCCATTCCTTCCGCGCCGCCGGACATGTCCGCCCGGCGACCGGACGTGTCCGCCCCGCTCCCCCCGTCCCATCCGATCCCGCCACGTGGCGCCGCTGGCCATGCTGCCGCCGCTTCGCCCACAGTTGCGCCGCCATCCGCCCGTCCGGCCGCGCCTCGCTTGCCGTCACCGCGCCGCCATGCCGCCGCCGGCATGCCCGGCCGCCTCCGCCGTCGTTCGTTGCCGCCCGCCAATCGCCGCCCGCCGCCGCGTGCCACGGCCTCGCCCGCCTCCTCCGAACCTCGTCGCTGCTCCGCGGCCGGATCTTCTTGCGCCATGGCCGCCGGATCACGGATCCGGCCGGCGCCCGTCCGCCGCCCCGGGTTCCTCTCCCCGCCGGCGCCTACCCGGCCTCGCCGGAGTTCTCACCGGAATAGGGCGGGTGGATGAGATCCACCCGTCCCGCGATCCAAACGCGCCCCCGAGCCGCCTGGATCTCGCCGTCCCGGATCTCCTCATCCCGTTGACTTTCCCCCCGAGGTCCAAATTCCACTAAGTCCCCAGATCTGCAGTAATAATCATGCCATGTTCATCGCATTGTATCTCTGCATCCGTAGCTCCGTTTCGTGCGTGTAATATGTCAAATTGTTCGCCTCGACGAGTACTTCATTTCGTTCCATTGCATCATATTCATTTGAGGTCATCTAGATGCCTGAATCATTGTTGCAAGAGTGCTTCATAATGTTATCTGCTGTGTTAACAGAACAAGCTCTTTTGTCATTTTTGCCATGATTGATGTGTGCATCCTATGAGGTTGATGTCTACATGTGTTTTGAACTATGCCATGCCATCTTTACAGTGGTGTATACCATGAATTTTTGTGATCAATGTGGTGACTAGCACAAGCATGCAAACTAGGCATCATGATGTTGCTAATTTTAGTCTCTGTTCTGCTGTTATTTTGATTCCATGTAAACTTGATGCTACAGAGAGATCCATGCATATTTTGAGATACTTAAGTAAGGATTTTTTGAACATTACGTTATTTAATATCCTTTCATGCCCTTGGTTGCAATTATGCAGTAGTCTAGCATGTCATTTGCTTGCTCTACTTTTGCTTCAAAATGTTTCCTGGCAGATTGTTTACATGTTATTCAATTTTGCCAAGGTTGTTGTAGTTGATCCTTGCATGCTATGGACTTGTTCTTGCCTTGGTCTGTTTCATAAACATGTCTTCTTGATTATTATATGCTTATCTTGTCATGCAATGTCTTGTGGTGAGTGAATCGAGCTTGTTAAGTAGGGTACTTGCTGTTGCTGTTTCGCTAGGCTGAATCTGTTATTTCGTGATGCTATATAAACATGTGGCTACTAGTCATTATATGCATAATCTGGAGATGTTCACTAAATATGTCTTGTTCAACATGTCATGATCTATCCATCCATGCCCCTGGTTGCATTTATAGCTTGCTGTAACTTGTTCATATCTTGCTCCAAAGTTGCTTGATAATGTTTGTCAGCCTGTTAACATTAAGTTCAGTTGTTACCATGATTGTTGCTAGTGTTCCATGCATCCTATGGACTTGCTCTTGCCATTCTTAGCTTCACAAACATGTCTTCTTACTGTTGGTTGCCTTGTCATGCCATGTTTTGCGCTGTAGTGAGTTGCACAAGCTCATCTACATGCATTCATAATTCTGTTTCTGCCATGTATGAATCTGTATTATAACTTGCTATGTTTACGTGGGTGCCATCATATTTTATGATCATTTTTGGCTCATGGTCACTAAGGGCCTTTGGATCTATGCTTTTAGTAGATTCATTCCATGCCTTTGTTTGCCATTATAAGTTCCTTTAACATGTTGTTTGATAGCTCTAAACATTGCAACCTGATGTTATTTTCTGCAAAGTCTGAAATTGTTATTACTTGCAATCTTGCCATGTGTGTTTGAGCATGTTCTAGTGATTTCTAGAGATAGCTCAGTGTTCATGTTTTGTAATGCTTTACCTGTACATCATGTCCATGCTTTTTTTTATTATGTTGGCATGCTGTAGCATATTTGTTTTGGTGCTTGCAATATGCCTAGTTG
This sequence comes from Aegilops bicornis, assembly GCA_021605145.1. Lineage (NCBI taxonomy): Eukaryota > Viridiplantae > Streptophyta > Magnoliopsida > Poales > Poaceae > Aegilops > Aegilops bicornis. Next base: position 510,103,052 of record CM038669.1, on the reverse strand, counting down.
CTGTTTTGGACAGCTTGTCCTTTAAACTTGTTTCATGTGTGTGTGTTGAACCGTTGCTCCGTTTTGAGTGTGCTCTATATGAAACTTGCTTAGTTTTGCATGTAGTTTCATATTATCATGTTGCATCCTTGTTTTGAGGTGTTTGCTTGATGTTTGGATGCATTTTGCATCAATGCCATGTTTGACTTGTTTTGCTCATATCTTCTAGGCCGTAGCCCCGAACTAAATGAACTTTATATGTAACTTGACTAGAATCTCGTGTAGATCATCTTTGTGCATCTTAACTTGATGTTTAACAACTTGAACATAAGGTTTATTCAGATCTGGACTAACTTCGAAATTTGCATATGAGGACTTGGCGGAATTGTTATATGTTGTTCCCGGCCTCATTTAAACTTGCCTTGATGTGTTGCTCTTGTTTGCATCATCTCTTGCCATGGGTAGCTTCATGTAGCCTGGTCATGCATCATGCTTGTTGTGCATCATGTCATGTTCATGTGTGGTGTGTTTACTATGGTGTGTGCTTCTTCTCGATAGTTCCTGTTTGCTATGCGATCGTGAGGATTCGTTCGTCTACACTTGGTTCGGCTTCATCTGCTCGTCTTCTTCATGGACTCGTTCTTCTTCCTTGCGGGATTTCAGACAAGATGACCGCTACCCTGGATCTCACTACTATCATTTTTATGCTAGTTGCTTCATTCTATCGCTTTGTCATACGCCTATCACCTGTTTATCAAGCCTCCCATATTGCCATGAACCTCTAACCTTTGACACCTTTCCTATGCAAACCGTTGTTTGTCTATGTTACCGCTTTGCTCAGCACTCTTACAGCGTTGCTAGTTGCAGGTGAAGTTGAAGATTTCTCCATGGTGGACAGGATTTTGGTTGGGATATCACAATATCTCTTATATTATTAATGCATCTATATACTTGGTAAAGCGTGGAAGGCTCGGCCTTTTGCCTGGTGTTTTGTTCCACCCTTGCCGCCTAGTTTCCATCATACCGGTGTTATGTTCCCGGATTTTGCGTTCCTTACGCGGTCGGGTGATTTATGGGACCCCCTTGACAGTTCGCTTTGAATAAAACTCCTCCAGCAAGGCCCAACCTTGGTTTTACCATTTGCCTCACCACCACCTATACCTTTCCCTTGGGTCGGCCAACCCGAGGGTCATCTTTATTTCAGCCCCCCGGGGCCAATGCTTGTCTAAGTGTTGGTCCAAACCGAGCGATGTCCGGCGCCCCCTGGGCAATCAGGGTCTATGCCAACCCGACGTCTGGCTCGTCCGGTGTGCCCTGAGAACGAGATATGTGCAGCTCCTATCGGGATTTGTCGGCACAGCGGGGGGTCTTGCTGGTCTTGTTTTACCATTGTCGAAATGTCTTGCAAACCGGGATTCCGAGTCTGATCGGGTCTTCCTGGGAGAAGGTATATCCTTCGTTGATCGCGAGAGCTTGTCATGGGCTAAGTTGGGACACCCCTGCAGGGTATAATCTTTCGAAAGCCGTGCCTGCGGTTATAGGCAGATGGGAATTTGTTAATGTCCGATTGTAGATAACTTGACACCAGATCCGAATTAAAACGCATCAACCGCGTGTGTAGCCGTGATGGTCTCTTTTCGGCGGAGTCCGGGAAGTGAACACGGTTTCTGGGTTATGTCTGACGTAAGTAGGAGTTCAGGATCACTTCTTGATCATTGCTAGTTGACGACCGTCCGCTTGCTCTCTTCTCGCTCTGACGGCGTATGTTAGCCACCATATATGCTTAGTCGCTGCTGCAGCCTCACCACTTTACCCCCCCCCCCCCTTTCCTTACCCTTTAAGCTTTGCTAGTCTTGATACCCATGGTAATGGGATTGCTGAGTCCTCGTGGCTCACAGATTACTACAACAACAGTTGCAGGTACAGGTTATGCGATGATCATGACACGAGAGCGGTGCTTGATTGCGTTGAGTTCTTCTTCCGCTTCTTCTTCGATCAGGGGATAGGTTCCAGGTCGGCAGCCTGGGCTAGCAGGGTGGACGTCGTTTGAGTTTCTTTTTGTGTTTCATCCGTAGTCGGATGGTGCTCTTATGTATGATGATGTTGTATTCGTGTGACATTGTATGTCTTTTGTATGTATCCCCATCTATTATGTAATGTTGATGTAATGATATCCACCTTGCAAAAGCGTTTCAATATGCGGTTCTATCCTTGGTGGGACCTTCGAGTCTCTTTAGGATAGTATCGCATATTGGGCGTGATAAGTTGGTATCAGAGCCTCGACCGACCCTAGGAGCCCCCTTGATGGATCGTGTAGTTTGGCCGTTGTTGAGTCTAGAAGAAAACTGTTTTCGGAGTCTAGTTATATCGGAGAGTAGGAATTCTTTTTACTCCTCAGCCCCCTTCGTCGCTCTGGTGAGGAATCTTGACGTAGGTGTTTTGAATTACTTCTCTCCCCCTTCAAATTTTCTTTAGGATCACGCAGTTGGTTTTCCGATCGTTGGTTCTCAGCTCTTTTCATCTGGTGCAGTTCTCGTCAAGTTGACTCGAGCCTCTTCATCTTTGAGTTCAATCCTCAGTTGTTTTCTTTCCCACCCGCCCTCCCTTCTTCTTCTCGGAACCGGAGTCCATAATCGAGTATCCATCCTACTTGTGTGAAGTCCTTATCTTCTTTCTTCAATGTTTTCAACCAGTGTTTTCTCTTCAAGATAGTCGTCTTTTCCCCCTCCAAGTTGCCTTTGTTTTCCCGCCCTCCCACCCTCTTCTTCCCGGAGCCTGAGTCTCTTTAGAGCATCAATTTCATTCGTGCGGAACCTCTTCAGTTTTTCGTAAATTATCTCAACCGGTGAATTCTCGTCTCGTTTGACATTCTTCATCTCTTTTTTCTTTTCCGGTGGATTCAATTCAAGTTTTTCGGGTTGATCACATTCTTTTCCTTGGATCAAGTCTTCTTCTTGCTCGTTCGCCTCTCGCCAGTTTATCCTTCCAGAGTGTTTAAGACATCTCAGGAGATTCGTCTGTGTTTGAATTAATTTGAGGTTGTCACCTCATTCAAATAGTTCAACTGTTCCGGTGCATCATCTATCTCTTCAACAATCCTTTCCAACGGTGTTTTCTCTTCAGTGGGCCCTAACCCACAGGTCTTTTCCTGTGATCTTACGACTCTTCTAATTCCCGAGTTATTCTCAATTCTTTTCAAGTGTGACGTAAGAATGGATCCCATCAGTCGATGCCTTTCCAAGATCGATTTCAAATCATTTTCCTTTGTTGCCTCAACCTCTTCGCTTTCGTTTTCCCGGAGTACCTCGCTTATTTTGGTGGTGTTTCCGTCGTCATGTGAAGACCGAAGAAGAGTTTTCCCTCTAAATCTTGCCCGTTCTCCCGAAGATTCGTGGTTCTAGTTCATGTTATCCTCTCGAATAATTCCATTTGTCAGAGGTTCCTTTTTTCTTACTCATCCGGAGTATGTCAGAAGTTGTTTTCCCGTTTCTTTTCACCGGAGGCCATCGTTCCAGAAGAATCCTTCGTCCTCAGATTTTAGCTACCGTTATCCAATTATCCGGTAACCCGCTCAAATGTTCGTTAATCAGCTCGAGTTCTTTTGTTCTTTTGCATCTAAATCCTCTAGCTTATTTGTTCTCCTAATTCTTCCCGGTGATTCATTCTCTTTCATTAGTCATTCTCTTCCCGGTGGGCCTGCAAGTGCACAGGTTTGTAGGACAGTGGCAAATTTCCCTCAAGTGGATGACCTAAGGTTTATCAATCCGTACGAGGCGTAGGATGAAGATGGTCTCTCTCAAACAACCCTGCAACCAAATAACAAAGAGTCTCTTGTGTCCCCAACACACCCAATACAATGGTAAATTGTATAGGTGCACTAGTTCGGCGAAGAGATGAAGATACAAGTTCAAAATAGATAGTAGATAAAGGTATTTGTAATCTGAAATAATAAAAACAGCTAGGTAGCAAGCGGTAAAAGTGAGCGTAAATGGTATTGCAATGATAGGAAACAAGGCCTAGGGTTCATACTTTCACTAGTGCAAGTTCTCTCAACAATAATAACATAGATAGATCATATAACAAGCCCTCAACATGCAACAAAGAGTCACTCCAAAGCTACTAATAGCGGAGAACAAACGTAGAGATTATGGTAGGGTACGAAACCACCTCAAAGTTATCCTTTCTGTTCTATCTATTCAAGAGTTCGTAGTAAAATAACATAAAGCTATTCTTTCCGCTCAATCCATCATAGAGTTCATACTAGAATAACACCTTAAGACACAAATCAACCAAAACCCTAATGTCACCTAGATACTCCATTGTCACCTCAAGTATCCGTGGGCATGATTATACGATATGCATCACACAATCTCAGATTCATCCAACCAACATAAAAGTACTTCAAAGAGTGCCCCAAAGCTACTACCGGAGAGTCAAGAACGTGTGCCAACCCCTATGCATAGGTTCCCAATGACACAAAACCCGCAAGTTGATCACCAAAACATACATCAAGTGGATCGCAAGACATACATCAAGTGTTCTCATAAAAGACTCAATCCGATAAGATAACTTCAAAGGGGAAACTCAATTCATCACAAGAGAGTAGAGGGGGAGAAACATCATAAGATCCAACTACAATAGCAAAGCTCGGGATACATCAAGATCGTACCATTGAGGGAACACGAGAGAGAACACGAGAGAGAGAGAGAGAGATCAAACACATAGCTACCGGTACATACCCTCAGCCCCGAGGGTGAACTACTCCCTCCTCGTCATGGATAGTGCGGGATGATGAAGATGGCCTCGGTGATGGGATCCCCCTCCGGCAGGTGCCGAACAGGGTCCCGATTGGTTTTCGTGGCTCTGGAGGCTTGCGGCGGAACTCCCAATCTATCTTTTGTTCTGGAAGTTTTAGGCACGAGGTATATATGGGTGCAAGGTGCGTTGGTGGAGCTTGGGGCCCCACGAGGTGGGGGCGCGCCCTAGGGGGTGGGCGCGCCCCCCACCCTCGTGAGCACCTCCCGTATCTTCTGACGTGGAGTCCAAGTCCATCAGGTGGGTTTCCTTCCAAAAATAACTTCTCCAGTTGATTTCGTTCCGTTTTGACTCCGTCTGATATTCCTTTTCCCCAAAATACTGAAATGCATAAAACAGCAAATCTGGACTGGGCCTCCGGTTAATAGGTTAGTCCCAAAAGTAATATAAAAGTGTATAATAAAGCCCATAATCATTCAAAACAGATAATAAAATAGCATGAATGCTTCATAAATTATAGATACGTTGGAGACGTATCAGCATCTAAGCTTAATTCCTACTCGCCCTCGAGTAGGTAAATGATAAAAGAAAGAATTTATGAAGTGTGAATGCTAGAGGTGCACAAGTTTGATCAATGATAATTTCAATCACCTTTTCTAGCATGATAATATGTCATAACAGTAGTTCATCTCATAAAACTTTTCACGAACTAGTAACAAGCAATTCACATGTCAAAGCATAGACCGTAAACATTCTTGAAAACTAGCAAACTTCATTCTTAGTCATCAAAACAATTGCAATTCATCTTATTTTCAGGAATAGCAAACTCCACATACTCAACTATCATATAGTCTTCTACAATTGCTAACACTCGCGCAATACTTGTGGTTATGAAGTTTTAATCGTATACGAGAAAGATTGGGGCTTATAAGGTTGCCTCCAAACTTATTCACCTTTGGGTGATGTCAACAATAATAGTTCATGCTAACGCACATCCAATTGGATATATATATCGTGATCACCCACCACGAAGTGCTTGCCAAAGGATAAAATGAAAAAGGGAAAGGTGAAGATCACCTTGACTCTTGCATAAAGTAAAAGATAGGCCCTTCGCAGAGGGAAGCAGGGATTTGCAGAGGTGTTAGAGCTCAGTTTTGAAATAGAGATAAATAATTTTGAGAGGTATGATCTCATTGTCAACATAATCATAACGCCCGGATCCGACGCGCCAGTGTCTGCCGATTATTCGCCGTTGTTGCCATGTCATTCTGCGTGTTGCATTTTGCCATGTCATCATCTGCATTTCATTCGCATGTTTTTCAAAACTTGCATCCGCTCGGGTTCTCCGGTTCTTCACGTTGTCCGCTCGAGTCCGGACCTCTCGCGCCCGTCGCCCCTCTCGAGACCTTGTTTCATGTGCGGGTGTTAAGCGTTGTCGGAATGGATCGAGTCTTGACAAGCGGCCTTGGTATACCACCGGTAGACCGCTGTCAAGTTTCGTGCCATTTGGAGGTCGTTGGTACTCCAACAGTTAACCGGGTAACCGTAAAGCCCTCTCTCTTTGCGTCCCAACACCCTTCCAAACTGGCCCAAAACCCATCTAACTCCCCTCCATGCTCTCGGTCGTTCGATCACGATCGCGTGGATGAAAACCGCTCCTCATTTGGACTCTCCTAGCTCCTAGAATCTATAAATAGGTCCACCCTCCATTTTTTCGGATGAATCCCCCAAAACCCTAGATCCATTCCTTAGCGCCACGGACATGTCCGCCGGCGACGGACGTGTCCGCCTCCCCGTCAATCCGATCCCGCCACGTGGCGCCGCCGCCGTCGCTGCCAGCCGCATCACCCATAGGCCCGCGCCGCCTTGCCGCATGCCGTCCGGCCGCGCCTCGCCATTGCCCGTCCGCTGCCCTTGCCCGCGCCGGCCTTGGGCTGCCGCCTCGCCGTCGTTAAATCGTCGCCGCCCGCCAATCGCCGCCCGGCCGCCGGCGTGCCTGCCTCGCCCGCCTCCTCCGAACCTCGTCGCTGGCTCGCCGGCCGGATCTTCTTGGCAACTCGGAGCCGCCGGATCACGATCCGCGGCGCCCGCCCGCCGGGTTCCTCTCATGGCGCCTACCCTCGCCCGGAGTTCTCACTGAATAGGGCGGGTGGATGAGATCCACCCGTCCCATGATCCAAACGCGCCCCGAGCCGCCTGGATCTCGCCGTCCGGATCTCCTCATCCGTTGACTTTCCCCGAGGTCCAAATTCCACTAAGTCCCCAGATCTGCAGTAATAATCATGCCATGTTCATCGCATTGTATCTCTGCATCCGTAGCTCCGTTTCGTGCGTGTAATATGTCAAATTGTTCGCCTCGACGAGTACTTCATTTCGTTCCATTGCATCATATTCATTTGAGGTCATCTAGATGCCTGAATCATTGTTGCAAGAGTGCTTCATAATGTTATCTGCTGTGTTAACAGAACGAGCTCTTTGTCATTTTTGCCATGATTGATGTGTGCATCCTATGAGGTTGATGTCTACATGTGTTTTGAACTATGCCATGCCATCTTTACAGTGGTGTATACCATGAATTTTTGTGATCAATGTGGTGACTAGCACAAGCATGCAAACTAGGCATCATGATGTTGCTGATTTGTCCCTGTTCTGCTGTTAGTTTGATGCCATGTAAACATGATGCTACAGAGAGATCCATGCATATTTTGAGATACTTCAGTAAGGATGTTTTGGACATATGGGTTTTTCCTATCCATTCATGCCCATGGTTGCAATTATGGAGTAGTCTAGCATGTCATTTTCGTGCTCTACTTTTGCTTCAAAATGTTTCCTGGCAGATTGTTTACATGTTATTCAATTTTGCCAAGGTTGTTGTAGTTGATCCTTGCATGCTATGGACTTGTTCTTGCCTTGGTCTGTTTCATAAACATGTCTTCTTGATTATTATATGCTTATCTTGTCATGCAATGTCTTGTGGTGAGTGAATCGAGCTTGTTAAGTAGGGTACTTGCTGTTGCTGTTTCGCTAGGCTGAATCTGTTATTTCGTGATGCTATATAAACATGTGGCTACTAGTCATTATATGCATAATCTGGAGATGTTCACTAAATATGTCTTGTTCAACATGTCATGATCTATCCATCCATGCCCCTGGTTGCATTTATAGCTTGCTGTAACTTGTTCATATCTTGCTCCAAAGTTGCTTGATAATGTTTGTCAGCCTGTTAACATTAAGTTCAGTTGTTACCATGATTGTTGCTAGTGTTCCATGCATCCTATGGACTTGCTCTTGCCATTCTTAGCTTCACAAACATGTCTTCTTACTGTTGGTTGCCTTGTCATGCCATGTTTTGCGCTGTAGTGAGTTGCACAAGCTCATCTACATGCATTCATAATTCTGTTTCTGCCATGTATGAATCTGTATTATAACTTGCTATGTTTACGTGGGTGCCATCATATTTTATGATCATTTTGGCTCATGGTCACTAAGGGCCTTTGGATCTATGCTTTTAGTAGATTCATTCCATGCCTTTGTTTGCCATTATAAGTTCCTTTAACATGTTGTTTGATAGCTCTAAACATTGCAACCTGATGTTATTTTCTGCAAAGTCTGAAATTGTTATTACTTGCAATCTTGCCATGTGTGTTTGAGCATGTTCTAGTGATTTCTAGAGATAGCTCAGTGTTCATGTTTTGTAATGCTTTACCTGTACATCATGTCCATGCTTTTTTTTATTATGTTGGCATGCTGTAGCATATTTGTTTTGGTGCTTGCAATATGCCTAGTTGCTGTTTTGGACAGCTTGTCCTTTAAACTTGTTTCATGTGTGTGTGTTGAACCGTTGCTCCGTTTTGAGTGTGCTCTATATGAAACTTGCTTAGTTTTGCATGTAGTTTCATATTATCATGTTGCATCCTTGTTTTGAGGTGTTTGCTTGATGTTTGGATGCATTTTGCATCAATGCCATGTTTAACTTGTTTTGCTCATATCTTCTAGGCCGTGGCCCGAACTAAATGAACTTTATATGTAACTTGACTAGAATCTCGTGTAGATCATCTTTGTGCATCTTAACTTGATGTTTAACAACTTGAACATAAGGTTTATTCAGATCTGGACTAACTTCGAAATTTGCATATGAGGACTTGCCGGAATTGTTATATGTTGTTCCCGGCCTCATTTAAACTTGCCTTGATGTGTTGCTCTTGTTTGCATCATCTCTTGCCATGGGTAGCTTCATGTAGCCTGGTCATGCATCATGCTTGTTGTGCATCATGTCATGTTCATGTGTGGTGTGTTTACTATGGTGTGTGCTTCTTCTCGATAGTTCCTGTTTCGTTGCGATCGTGAGGATTCGTTCGTCTACACTTGGTTCGGCTTCATCTGTTCGTCTTCTTCATGGACTCGTTCTTCTTCCTTGCGGGATTTCAGACAAGATGACCGCTACCCTGGATCTCACTACTATCATTTTTATGCTAGTTGCTTCATTCTATCGCTTTGCTGCGCTGCCTATCACCTGTTTATCAAGCCTCCCATATTGCCATGAACCTCTAACCTTTGACACCTTTCCTATGCAAACCGTTGTTTGTCTATGTTACCGCTTTGCTCAGCACTCTTACAGCGTTGCTAGTTGCAGGTGAAGTTGAAGATTTCTCCATGGTGGACAGGATTTTGGTTGGGATATCACAATATCTCTTATATTATTAATGCATCTATATACTTGGTAAAGCGTGGAAGGCTCGGCCTTTTGCCTGGTGTTTTGTTCCACCCTTGCCGCCCTAGTTTCTGTCATACCGGTGTTATGTTCCCGGATTTTGCGTTCCTTACGCGGTCGGGTGATTTATGGGACCCCCTTGACAGTTCGCTTTGAATAAAACTCCTCCAGCAAGGCCCAACATTGGTTTTACCATTTGCCTCACCACCACCTATACCTTTCCCTTGGGTCGGCCAACCCGAGGGTCATCTTTATTTTCGCCCCCCCCCCCCCCCCCGGGGCCAATGCTTGTCTAAGTGTTGGTCCAAACCGAGCGATGTCCGGCGCCCCCTGGGCAATCAGGGTCTATGCCAACCCGACGTCTGGCTCATCCGGTGTGCCCTGAGAACGAGATATGTGCAGCTCCTATCGGGATTTGTCGGCTGGCGGGGGTCTTGCTGGTCTTGTTTTACCATTGTCGAAATGTCTTGCAAACCGGGATTCCGAGTCCGATCGGGTCTTCCGGGAGAAGGTATATCCTTCGTTGATCGCGAGAGCTTGTCATGGGCTAAGTTGGGACACCCTGCAGGTATAATCTTTCGAAGCCGTGCTGCGGTTATAGGCAGATGGGAATTTGTTAATGTCCGATTGTAGATAACTTGACACGGATCCGAATTAAAACGCATCAACCGTGTGTGTAGCCGTGATGGTCTCTTTTCGGCGGAGTCCGGGAAGTGAACACGGTTTCTGGGTTATGTTTGACGTAAGTAGGAGTTCAGGATCACTTCTTGATCATTGCTAGTTGACGACCGGTCCGCTTGCTCTCTTCTCGCTCTGATTTGCGTATGTTAGCCACCATATATGCTTAGTCGCTGCTGCAGCCTCACCACTTTACCCCCCCCCCCCCTTTCCTTACCCTTTAAGCTTTGCTAGTCTTGATACCCATGGTAATGGGATTGCTGAGTCCTCGTGGCTCACAGATTACTACAACAACAGTTGCAGGTACAGGTTATGCGATGATCATGACACGAGAGCGGTGCTTGATTGCGTTGAGTTCTTCTTCTGCTTCTTCTTCGATCAGGGGATAGGTTCCAGGTCGGCAGCCTGGGCTAGCAGGGTGGACGTCGTTTGAGTTTCTTTTTGTGTTTCATCCGTAGTCGGATGGTGCTCTTATGTATGATGATGTTGTATTCGTGTGACATTGTATGTCTTTTGTATGTATCCCCATCTATTATGTAATGTTGATGTAATGATATCCACCTTGCAAAAGCGTTTCAATATGCGGTTCTATCCTTGGTGGGACCTTCGAGTCTCTTTAGGATAGTATCGCATATTGGGCGTGACAAGTTGGTATCAGAGCCTCGACCGACCCTAGGAGCCCCCTTGATGGATCGTGTAGTTTGGCCGTTGTTGAGTCTAGAAGAAAACTGTTTTCGGAGTCTAGTTATATCGGAGAGTAGGAATTCTTTTTACTCCTCAGCCCCTTCGTCGCTCTGGTGAGGAATCTTGACGTAGGTGTTTTGAATTACTTCTCTTCCCCTTCAAATTTTCTTTAGGATCACGCAGTTGGTTTTCCGATCGTTGGTTCTCAGCTCTTTTCATCCGGTGCATTTCTCGTCAAGTTGACTCGAGCCTCTTCATCTTTGAGTTCAATCCTCAGTTGTTTTCTTTCCCACCCGCCCTCCCTTCTTCTTCTCGGAACCGGAGTCCATAATCGAGTATCCATCCTACTTGTGTGAAGTCCTTATCTTCTTTCTTCAATGTTTTCAACCAGTGTTTTCTCTTCAAGATAGTCGTCTTTTCCCCTCCAAGTTGCCTTTGTTTTCCGCCCTCCCACCCTCTTCTTCCCGAGCTCGAGTCTCTTTAGAGCATCAATTTCATTCGTGCGGAACCTCTTCAGTTTTTCAGTAAATTATCTCAACCGTGAATTCTCGTCTCGTTTGACATTCTTCATCTCTTTTTCTTTTCCGGTGGATTCAATTCAAGTTTTCGGGTTGATCACATTCTTTTCCTTGGATCAAGTCTTCTTCTTGCTCGCTTCGCCTCTACTTGATTTATCCTTCCAGAGTGTTTAAGACATCTCAGGAGATTCGTCTGTGTTTGAATTAATTTGAGGTTGTCACCTCATTCAAATAGTTCAACTGTTCCGGTGCATCATCTATCTCTTCAACAATCCTTTCCAACGGTGTTTTCTCTTCAGTGGGCCCTAACCCACAGGTCTTTTCCCAGGATCTTACCTGACTCTTCTAATTCCCCCGGAGTTATTCTCAATTCTTTTCAAGTGTGACGTAAGAATGGATCCCATCAGTCAGATGCCTTTCCAAGATCGATTTCAAATCATTTTCCTTTGTTGCCTCAACCTCTTCGCGTTTCGTTTTCCCGGAGTACCTCAGTTATTTTGGTGGTGTTTCCCGTCGTCATGTGAAGACCGAAGAAGAGTTTTCCCTCTAAATCTTGCCCGTTCTCCCGAAGATTCGTGGTTCTAGTTCATGTTATCCTCTCGAATAATTCCATTTGTCAGAGGTTCCTTTTTTCTTACTCATCCGGAGTATGTCAGAAGTTGTTTTCCCGTTTCTTTTCACCGGAGGCCATCGTTCCAGAAGAATCCTTCGTCCTCAGATTTTAGCTACCGTTATCCAATTATCCCGGCGCTTCGTTCAAATGTTCGTTAATCAGCTCGAGTTCTTTTGTTCTTTTGCATCTAAATCCCCTCTAGCTTATTTGTTCTCCTAATTCTTCCCGGTGATTCATTCTCTTTCATTAGTCATTCTCTTCCCGGTGGGCCTGCAAGTGCACAGGTTTGTAGGACAGTGGCAAATTTCCCTCAAGTGGATGACCTAAGGTTTATCAATCCGCATTTAGGCGTGGGATGAAGATGGTCTCTCTCAAACAACCCCGCAACCAAATAACAAAGAGTCTCTTGTGTCCCCAACACACCCAATACAATGGTAAATTGTATAGGTGCACTAGTTGACGAAGAGATGAAGATACAAGTTCAAAATAGATAGTAGATAAAGGTATTTGTAATCTGAAATAATAAAAACAGCTAGGTAGCAAGCGGTAAAAGTGAGCGTAAATGGTATTGCAATGATAGGAAACAAGGCCTAGGGTTCATACTTTCACTAGTGCAAGTTCTCTCAACAATAATAACATAGATAGATCATATAACAAGCCCTCAACATGCAACAAAGAGTCACTCCAAAGCTACTAATAGCGGAGAACAAACGTAGAGATTATGGTAGGGTACGAAACCACCTCAAAGTTATCCTTTCTGTTCTATCTATTCAAGAGTTCGTAGTAAAATAACATAAAGCTATTCTTTCCGCTCAATCCATCATAGAGTTCATACTAGAATAACACCTTAAGACACAAATCAACCAAAACCCTAATGTCACCTAGATACTCCATTGTCACCTCAAGTATCCGTGGGCATGATTATACGATATGCATCACACAATCTCAGATTCATCCAACCAACATAAAAGTACTTCAAAGAGTGCCCCAAAGCTACTACCGGAGAGTCAAGAACGTGTGCCAACCCCTATGCATAGGTTCCCAATGACACAAAACCCGCAAGTTGATCACCAAAACATACATCAAGTGGATCGCATAAGACATACATCAAGTGTTCTCATAAAAGACTCAATCCGATAAGATAACTTCAAAGGGAAACTCAATTCATCACAAGAGAGTAGAGGGGGAGAAACATCATAAGATCCAACTACAATAGCAAAGCTCGGGATACATCAAGATCGTACCATAGAGGGAACACGAGAGAGAACACGAGAGAGAGAGAGAGAGAGATCAAACACATAGCTACTGGTACATACCCTCAGCCCCGAGGGTGAACTACTCCCTCCTCGTCATGGATAGTGCCGGGATGATGAAGATGGTCTCCGGTGATGGGATCCCCCTCCGGCAGGTTGCCGGAACAGGGTCCCGATTGGTTTTTCGTGGCTCTGGAGGCTTGCGGCGGTGGAACTCCCGATCTATCTTCTGTTCTGGAAGTTTTAGGGTACGTAGGTATATATGGGTGCAAGGGATACGTCGGTGGAGCTTCGGGGGCCCCATGAGGCAGGGGGGCGCGCCCTAGGGGGGTGGGCGCGCCCCCACCCTCGTGAGCACCTCCCGTATCTTCTGACGTGGAGTCCAAGTCCATCAGGTGGGTTTCCTTCCAAAAATAACTTCTCCAGTTGATTTCGTTCCGTTTTGACTCCGTCTGATATTCCTTTCCCTCGAAACACTGAAATAGGCATAAAACAGCAAATCTGGGCTGGGCCTCCGGTTAATAGGTTAGTCCCAAAAGTAATATAAAAGTATAATAAAGCCTGTAATCATTCAAAATAGATAATAAAATAGCATGAATACTTCATAAATTATAAATATGTTGGAGACGTATCACACATCAACCAAAACCAACCGAATAGCTCGTATCATTGCAGCGTCTCCATCTGTGATGATTGACCTTGGCTTTTTCTGACAATTGGCCTTCAGGAATGTCTGGAGCAGCCACACGTACGTCGCTTCGGTCTCGTCGGACACAATGGCACAACCGAAAACTATGGTGCAACGGTGGCTATTTACACCAACAAAGGGGATGAACGGCATACCATATCTATTCATCTTATACGTGCTGTCGAACACAGTCACATCTCCATACAATTGATAGTCCCGCCGTGACTGTGCATTGCACCAGAACATGCTCTTCAAACGGCCCTCCTTATCGAGCACATACTCAAAGAAAATGTCTGGATCCTTCTCCTTTCTGCTCCTCATAATACCGATTGTTGTGTTAGCATCACCCTTCGCAATCAACTTCATTTTTTCTCGGCAACATAGGTTGTACACGTCTCATCTCATAAACCCACACTTGTCATACGAGCCATACCTGCTAATGAAGTTGTCGACGATGATATGCTTTCTGATCCCAGCTCCTTCCATCGCCAAGATCTCAGCTATCTGGTGATCTCCCATCACTCGATGGGACCGCAGAAATACCACCTCATCTGGTCTAGCCAACAAATGGTTGTGATCATCCATAAAAGCTGCCACGAACCAAACTCCACGTCCTTTGTCCAACTTCACAACTAAATGTGTGCCACACTCGCAACGAGTCTCTGGTCTTAGCCTGCGGGTATGGCCCTCCGGGTTTAAAAATTTACTGAGACGTTTTCCTGCCCTCGAGCAAACGTATCGCCTATACCGAACAGTGGTTGAAAGTCCTTTTCCTCGTTTCACCTTATCTTTTCTGATACCAAATCCACGGTCTTTGGCGTAGTTATTATAGAACACTAGATCATTGGTGGCGCGTGTTGCCGCACCCATCCATTGTGTCATTGAGTTAGGTGATTGCCTAAAAATAGACACGAAACATGCATGTTGAGATGGTTGTATGTTTGCAAGATCCTCATTTTTATCATATGATAGAATAACACTCACAGGAATTTCTATAAAAATTTCATGTGTTGCTTTGTCCATCCTTTTATCCAATGGAATGACATAGACTTGCATAATAAATAATTAAATATATATATAAATAAAATATATAGGTGAAAGTTGCATAAAATAACCCACATATTGACAAAAAAGAGAACTCGGTAATAACATAATAAACATAATTAAGTTTCCCTTGTTTCATTTCGTATGCATGCTACATTCGTTGTGGATAAGTAGCTAAATCCATGCAATTAGCTTGGATTGCCAATTAGAAGTTTCATTGTGCATGAGTAGCTAAACCAGGAAATTAGCTTGTATTGCCAAGTAGAAGTTTCATTGTGCATAAGTAGCTAAATCCAGGCAATTAGCTTGGATTGCCAAGTAGGAGTGCACCGACAAAACTGAAAAGGAACCAGGTGAGATGAATGTGTGTAGGTGGAAGCAAAATTGTCGTTGTGAGAAAAATGGATAGAAATTTTATTAACTTAATAAGGTAACAAACTTTAAAGTTACAACCTGGACTCGGGAATGCTATGTCGTCAAGACAATGCGTGATATATACTTATTTGTCTAGAAAGAGGGCACCCACTAGTACTACAAAGAAATATGCTTACATGGATAAAAAAATTCTGAAAGTACCATTATAACAATATTAAGTGTGGACAAATAAACTGAAGGGTTGTGTGGCACTGCATGCCAATATCCCATGAAAGATTAATCTGATATAGACAACATTGTAGAGCCATATAGAATTTATTATCGTAAGACATGTTCGGTGATGTGGAGGCATATATTTCCATAGATAAACATAAACAGTAATCCACGATCTCAGTATTTAGGTCACGTTGACAATGAAAAATATTAAAATCTCTGCCCATTTGATGCAGACATATCATAGAAAAATATTAAAATCTCGAGACTCCACGGAGGCAAAAGGAAAAGAGACCGACAAAACATACATAATAGGAGAACATTCCATGGTTGCTAGTGAGTCACCTAAAATTCTAGGTCTTGTTGCTGTTCAACTTCCTGTAGCAACAAGAGGACGTAAAAAACAAACTTTTGTACACAACAGCAAGGCTTAGCGATCAACAACCTGGGAAATAAAATAAATCTTATCTGTACTTGAGGTTCTTGATGTAACTAATTGAATTCAAGATGCTCCTGCCTACATGACTTCTCACATAGTAAGTGGAGCAGAAATTGCATTATTCTGCAATAGCGTGTTCAAGAACAACAAACACGATCACTTCTTACCACTGTACGAGGGACCTTCACTGGCGGAGCAGCTTAAATAATAGGAGAGTTGTAGGCTGAGCATTACAAGAAACAGCAAGCACGAGTTGTGCAAGGTATAAAACAACAGAGAAAGAGAATCAGTGCAACTCTGTCGATCGGAATGACGGAAGGTTGCAGAACTGCAGCGTTCGCTACCACATCGCCTAAGCGGATGGGCGATTGGCAAGCATGTGAACCACGTCTTCCGGAGCAGCAGAACACAGGGAACAGGAAGGGTTGTGCGGCCAGCCCCTCTTTGCCAAGTTGTCCGTCGTCAGAAACTTTCTCAAGATTGCGATCCATGAGAACACCTTACACTTGAGCGGCGCATCGGATGATGTGCATGAAATTTGTGCGCCTCTCTCCCTCGAATTGGAGGGATTATGCCGACGCCGTCGAGAACTCACCAGTCGGCGTCCATCGGCAGGAGACGGAGTCTGCGAACGCCAAGAGCTCGACCCCCTGGATATTCGTCCGGAGTAGCTGGAGACACTGATCGGGGCGGAAGATCAGGTGAGGACATATAAATAGGAGTAGGCTGAGCATTACAAGAAACAGCAAGCGCCAGTTGTGCAAGGTATAAAACAACAGAGAAAGAGAATCAGTGCAACTCTGTCGATCGGAATGACGGAAGGTTGCAGAACTGCAGCGTTCGCTACCACATCGCCTAAGCGGATGGGCGATTGGCAAGCATGTGAACCACGTCTTCCGGAGCAGCAGAACACAGGTAACAGGAAGGGTTGTGCGGCCAGCCCCTCTTTGCCAAGTTGCCCGCCGTCAGAAACTTTCTCAAGATTGCGAGCCATGAGAACACCTTACACTTGAGCGGCGCATCGGATGATGTGCATGAAATTTGTGCGCCTCTCTCCCTCGAATTGGAGGGAGTATGCCGACGCCGTCGAGAACTCACCAGTCGGCGTCCATCGGCAGGAGACGGAGTCTGCGAACGCCAAGAGCTTGACCCCCTGGATATTCGTCCGGAGTAGTTGGAGACACTGATCGGGGCGGAAGATCAGGTGAGGACATATAAATAGGAGTAGGCTGAGCATTACAAGAAACAGCAAGCACCAGTTGTGCAGGTATAAAACAACAGAGAAAGAGAATCAGTGCAACTCTGTCGATCGGAATGACGGAAGGTTGCAGAACTACAACGTTCGCTACCACATCGCCTAAGCGGATGGGCGATTGGCAAGCATGTGAACCACGTCTTCCGGAGCAGCAGAACACAGGGAACAGGAAGGGTTGTGGGGCCAGACCCTCTTTGCCAAGTTGTCCGTCGTCAGAAACTTTCTCAAGATTGCGATCCATGAGAACACCTTACACTTGAGCGGCGCATCGGGTGATGTGCATGAAATTTGTGCGCCTCTCTCCCTCGAATTGGAGGGAGTATGCCGACGCCGTCGAGAACTCACCAGTCGGCGTCCATCGGCAGGAGACGGAGTCTGCGAACGCCAAGAGCTTGACCCTGGATATTCGTCCGGAGTAGTTGGAGACACTGATCGGGGCTGAAGATCATGTGAGGACATATAAATAGGAGTAGGCTGAGCATTACAAGAAACAGCAAGCACCAGTTGTGCAGGTATAAAACAACAGAGAAAGAGAATCAGTGCAACTCTGTCGATCGGAATGACGGAAGGTTGCAGAACTACAACGTTCGCTACCACATCGCCTAAGCGGATGGGCGATTGGCAAGCATGTGAACCACGTCTTCCGAGCAGCGAACACGAGGAACAGGAAGGGTTGTGGGGCGAGACCCTCTTTGCCAAGTTGTCCGTCGTCAGAAACTTTCTCAAGATTGCGATCCATGAGAACACCTTACACTTGAGCGGCGCATCGGGTGATGTGCATGAAATTTGTGCGCCTCTCTCCCTCGAATTGGAGGGAGTATGCCGACGCCATCAAGAACTCACCAGTCGGCGTCCATCGGCAGGAGACGGAGTCTACGACTGTGAACGCCAAGAGCTCGACCCCCTGGATATTCGTCCGGAGTAGCGGGAGACATCGATCGGGGCGGAAGATCAGGTGAGGACATATAAATAGGAGCAGGGAGGCAAAGGGACTGAACGAAACTCCACCATCGACCGCAGAGGAGTCGTGCACCTTAACTAACATTAATGGCTAGTAGGAACGGCACCTTAACTCGTCAATTAACGGCGCACTTCAATCGACCGCCCATGCTGCCCCGGGACAACTCCACAGCTGCCCTAGAACTCCCACCATCCAAGGGAGACCGACCTCATACACGCACACACAACACGATTAAGCCCACCAGTCCACCATCGAAGAGAAAACCCACCAAGGCCCATTTTAACAGGAGACGACCGAAAATGTTACTGGAGCAGCGGCCCACCACTTCGTACCGCTCCGTGGTCGACCGAAAAGGGCAATCAGACGGGCAGAAATGCATAAATCTTAAGATCTAATGGCCAGAAATGCAAATGGTCTGAGATGGTTGGAAAGATGGGCGGTTATAATGTTTCTAAATGTAGGCTTCCCATTGTGATGCAAATGTCATACCCATAACCTTCAACTGTGTCCGGCGCACGTTGCTGGATTTCAGCTTCCTCAATGTCCATATTAGCTCCATCCTCATGCTCATATCCATCATCACCACTCCAACCATCAAAGTTAGCCTATAATATTTCACATAAGCAAGTGTAAGTTGTCATTAACAAGTTTTTATTATTCAATGACATCTTAAATTTTGGACCAAACCTGGCTTATTTTATCCGCAAAAGATTCAACATCATGATTTGCCTCGTTCTGGACGTCAATATCCTCCTGCACATAAAAAAATCATATGCACATGTAAGTACCATATGGTTCTTCATCACGAAAAGAATGTACACGTCACTTACGTTTTCACTACAAGCACCCTCATTCTTTTGAAAATCCTCCTCGGGTAAATTATCGTACGACGACCAGGATTCATTGTAGCTGCTATCATCATCATTTTTACTATCATCACCATTAGTACAATCAACACTATCGCTACCATCCCACTCACTCGTGTCCAAAAACAGATCCGTAAATCCAGTTTCTTTATCCATTGAATGATCTCACAACCAACACTGCAATATTATAATAAAAAATGATCTATCAATTTTAAATCAAATTAAATGTACTACGATCATACAGATGAGAACTTCTTATCTAACAAGTGATTTTTATTTACAGATACAATTTTTTTTGACAAACTAGACGGCTTACATGGCATGCACGTGCACTTCGGCCGGCCTGGCGTGGCTGCGGACGGCGAGGACGTTCCCGGAGAGGTTGATCACGGAGTTGCGGGCGGCGACGGCGTCCACGTAGGCCACGTCACCACGAAGACCTGCACGGAGGCGACATCACGTACGGCGGGCGACTCCAACAACGTCCGCGCCGGCTAGATCCCGGATGAAGACGGCGAGAATGGTCGGCGATCGGCGGGGAAAGGCGGCAATCGGACGGACGGGTAGACGTTGGAATTGGCAGCGTGATCACGGCTAGATCGGCGGGGAAAGGCGGCGATCGGCGGGTAAGGGCGGCGATCGGCGGGGCGGGGCGACGTTGAAATGGGCCGCGTGATCAACGTAGGTCGTGGGTAATTTTTTTTTCGCGCGACGGGGAGAGGGTATATGCGAGCCGGCCGTATCGGCTCGAGCCGTGTGCTCGGCTCTATCCGTATGGGCACGCTACATGCGGCGCGGGATACGTTAAGCACCATATGCATAGAATGCTCTTATACGTTAAGGGGTGTACCGAAACAGACCTCTAGCATGCGACGGCTGCCTCTTCCTTGCTCACTTTGCAGGTGCGGTCTGCCATCCCGTGCACCGCGTGTGGTGTCACTGGTGCGTGGGCTTCGGCGCGTGGTTGCTGCTTTGTTTGTGTGTGCGTGCCAGCTTCCTGCGTGGCAGCCAGGTTCGTCGCCTCTTGACACCGGTGCCGACCTCACCTGTAAGGTATTCGTTCAATTTTCCCAACGGAGCCAAGTTCACATGTCGGGCCACCGTCGACCGAGTTTGGTCCTCGAGACCTCCGAAGCATGGTTCGGTGACCTCCGGCACGGCTACTACTTACGCCACCTCTTTTGATGCTCCTCTAAGAACTGCCCGTGTTGTATCGTGTTGATTTTTTTATAGGGTCAGTTAATTGTTTTTGTTTGTGCGATACTCGATTTCTTACATGTCGTGATGCTTGGGCTGGATGTAGTGGGCGATATGACCATCCTGTACAATTTGCACTATGGGATGGTCCTCTTGACTATCCCACTGTTGAAGCTGCACGTTGGGCAATACGGCCTCCTGTACAGGCTTCACATTGGTACTACCTCCGTCGTGGTTTACATGTTTCCTTTGTAGTTTGTGTCAAATTTTGACTAAGGATTTAACTAATAAAATGTTAATGCATGTTAAAAAAATTATTTCATTGGATTCGTATTTGAACATAGTTTTCAAAAATATAATGTTTGATAACATGCATAAACATTTTGTTAGTTTAATCTATGATCAAAATTTGACATGAAATACAATGAGGACCAATAAACCCGGACGGAGGTAGTAGGTTATTGGTAAAATAAATCAACTAAACTATCCGTTGGATCACCGGTGAAAATCCTAGACCTACGTAAAAGCTTATGTGTTCATACGTAACTTCCTTCCACCAAAACTAAACGGCCCCCCTCCCCCTCTGATTTTTAGGGTGGGTTCGGTGCCCTCACTAATATCCAGTTAACTGCTGCCAAATCATCCTTTAAGTAAGATACATAACAATCTGCATGTAGATGTACTATAGCTCGCTAGCCGGTGTTAAACTGAAGTTGTATCAAAGGCCTAGGCCTTACTGATGTGACAGATTGTTATTGGGGCGAGGCAAGGGAGTTAGTGATGTTGATGTAGTTGAAGAAATGCATTCCTAATAATAATATTCCATGTGTGCATGCATGTATTTTTATCTCTTTGAGATCGTAATGTGTATTGCATGTTCATTGCCTAATTAGTACGGTTGACTGTGCAATGAATCTTTATAATAAATTATAAAGTAATATGAGCTTGAAGTTCTCCACTACTTCGAAGAGAACGAATATCTTTTCAATACTTGGTTTATATGACGTATGATGAAGGTTCAGCAGCTAATAGTGAATCGATTTATTTTATATGACATGCTGTGAAGGTTCAGTCAGCTAGCAATTGAAGGCAATTGATATTTTTCTCGCAAAAAAGAAGAAGGCCATTAAAAGTAATGTATAAATTCAAGTAAACTTGCACTTGGTCACATCATGTGCACCAACCGTGGTCGCATCCATGCAGCCATGCAAAAAGAATGTCTCACATCCCACATAATTCACTAGGTGCACCAACATATTACACCCCGCAGATCCCTCATAGTCACACGTGTCAACACCTTATTAATCGTTTCGAGCTGCAAAAAGAATTCCAATATGTTACATGAAAAGACTGGTAATGATTAGAATAGTATGCCGGTTACTTTCATTGATAATGGGGTTGTGTACACATTACTAGCCTCTTTGTCTTGAAACAATTTCATTGCTTTCATTATCTTATGTTTTTAACGAAGAAAGATCCTTCAGTGCAAGATGAACAGTACCAAACAAAGCAGGAACTATCAGGCTTTTGATGCCGCGGAGAGAACCTTATTTCCACACATGAGTGGGCCCACACGAAGCAATGGTAATTCAACATGGCACACCAACAAGTCACCGCCAAGCATAAATAATTCACAAGACCAACATATTATCAAACATATGTGAGAACGTTTCATATTCATATACCATTGCATATGTACTCATAGTCTCCTCATATTGGTCCAAAGCACACAAGACGCTTTCAAGAGTTTCCACAAGCTCTTTACTACTTCATCACTGGCACTACTTTGGCAGACGTCCGTACAAGAATGATATGAATTATCATATATCATGAAATCAACAATTTTGGGGCATAGTATTGAAATGTAGTTTCTACTGTATGAAATGTATCTCATATTTTATGTAAGAAAAATCTCACTTTTCAAGATCCCTTATCATCCATCCTAGCATAATTTCACTATGAGATACTCTATCAAAGTTCTCCATCATTATATACACAACCAATCCAGTTACACATCAGACTTAAAAGGAAAAAAAAGCTATGGTTCCATAAAATCGACCAATCCAGTTATACATCAATGATTCTTGAACACCCGAGCAAAGAAAAGATGGTCAAACTAGCAACCAATCAAACAGCTGAAAAATTAACAACAAATGAGTCTTTCTCTTACCACGTGTGAAATCTCAACATAAAGTATCAATGGTGCGCGGCGTGCCGCCGCGCGGGTACGGCTAGTTTTTACTACTCTTGGGCCAAATGGAGCCATTATACTTACAGCGAAGTATTTCTTTAAAGTTCAGTTGGTGCCTATGTTCGTACCTGGTATTCGTTTTTTTGGAACGAAGACGCACGAAGTTCCGGCTTTAAATTAATAAAGCCACAAGGCAGCATCCAACCAGGAATAATCCTAACATACATAACAACATAAGTTCAGCGGGCTCGCAGTCCCGGCAAAGTAGATACTAATAGTTCACATAGGCGAGGATAGATCATAGCAAAGTAGAAACTAAACGCAAAATGCTCAATCGTGCTGATCTCGAAGTCTTGATCTCGACGTGCACAGCTTGATCTGCTCCATAATCTCGTTCATGCGTCCCTCGTCACGCTGCTTCCCCAATGGCGCCCAAGCCTGTAAGAAGATATGACATTTGAAAAGAATCTCAGCAGGGTGAGCAGGGAACTTCTGTTCGATAGTAATTTTGTTCCTCACTGTCCAAATGGACCAAAACATCGCCCCCACGTTGCGCCACACCACCCGCGCATTCGCACCCCTCTGTGCGGTTAACCATGTAAGCGGTTCTGTGCTATTTTGTGGGTTCCAATTCTGGTTGAAAGTATCCCTGACCGCGCTCAAATCTAGCGAGACAGCACTTGAAGAAGACGTGATTAGCTTCCTCCCCAAGCCCGCAGATGGCGCATGTCCCGTTCGCTGGCCCGTTGTGTTTGGCCACATTATCCGAGGTAGGTAGGCGATTGCGGAACATTTGCCACAAAAAGATCTTGATCTTGAGGGGAATGCCAGCTTTCCATAGCCCCCTAACCATATCAAGCCCATTCCCCTCCATAAGCTTCTCGTATAAGGATTTCACCGAGAATTTATGAGAAGTCGTAAGCCTCCAAGCAATCTGATCATGATCCTGGCTGAGACTCCTCCCCTCGAGCTCAGCCACCAATGCAGCCCAAGCCGTCGCCTCTCCCGCCTCCAGAGGTCTGAAGAAGGAGATCACCAAGGGGTGCACTCTAAGGGCGTCAGTGACCATAATGTGCGTGTTCGTGGCAAGCTGATAGAACTCCAGGTGTGATTGCCACAGTGGAGTTTGCCCCCTCCAGCAGTCCAGCCAAAATTGCATGGACACGTCGTTGCTGACTGCAAATTGGGCCCCAACCGCAAACGCTGGCCTTACTGCTTGAATGCCATTCCAAAAGGATGATCCCTTGGGCTTGGCCTTAAAAAGGTTGCCATCCAGGAAGTACTTTGCCCGGAGAATATCTGCCTAGAGACCCTTCTCATTTTGGGCTAGGCGCCACCACCATTTGGTGAGCATTGCAACGTTCATAAGCTTCGAATTCGTGATCCCCAAACCACCAAACTTCTTTGGTCTGCACACCACAGCCCACTTTACCAAGTGGTATTTGCGTTTCGTCACGGTTCCTTACCAAAAGAACCGTGCGCGCGGCGTGTCAAGCTTGGCATGCACTCCATCGGCAAGGAGGAACATGCCCATAGTAAAGAGTGGCAGGGAAGATAAGCTAGAGTTGGTCAAAATTAACCTAACTGCTGAAGACATGAACCTCCCTCTCCACGGACTAACCTGATTCACCACTTTGCCGTAAAGTGGCACCCATTCAGCAATTGTCAGGTTCTTGTGGGTAATCGGAAGCCCAAGGTATTTGATCGGGAGCTTCCCAATCTTACAATTGAGCAAGTTTGCGACTCTCCGACCATCGTGGTCATCCATCCATATGGTGATCACTTCGCTTTTGAGAAAATTAATCTTAAGACCCGAAAGTATCTCGAAAGCAATCAGAAGTAACTTAATCGTGGCAATGATATGGTCGTCTGGCTCGAATAACGACATCGTGTCATCCGCGTATTGCAGATGAGTCACGCCGCCGGGGATGAGGTGAGTGATTAACCCTTTGATATGCCCCGCAGCCCTGGCTTTGCTAATCAAAGCCGCTAAAGCATCTGCAACAAAATTGAAGATCAGAGGAGAGCTAGGGTCTCCCTGCCTAAGGTCGCGTTTGTTGCGAAAGAGATTGCCCATTTCACCATTGATATTCACTGCCGTGTGCCCACTACTCACGAGGTGCATGATACGGTGGACAAAACCCACATCAAAACCCTTTTTGATGAGGACCTCACACACGAACTCCTAGTTCACGTGATCGTATGCCTTCTCGAAATCTAACTTAAGGGGAACGCCTCTAGACTTGGTACGTTTTAGCTCATGTACGATTTCGAGCAGCGCTAAAGGCCCTTCAAGGATGTTACGCTGCTTGAGGAAACCGGTTTGACTAGGGCTAATCACCCGTTGAGCCACGGGCGCCAAGCGGGAGGCGTAAGCTTTTGCACAGATCTTGAAAGGGACATTTATCAGAGTGATAGGCCGAAAAAGCTTTATGTCGTCGGCCCCTTTAACCTTGGGGATCAAGCTGATAGCCCCATAGTTTAATCTGGACAGGTCGATAGTACCTAACGCGAAACCGTTCACGATGTCGTAGAAAAGGTGTTTGAGCATAGGCCAGAATTTTTTGAAAAATTCCACCGGCCATCCATCCGGTCCAGGCGCCGTGTCGGTTTTCATATCGTGTAAGGCGCTATCGATTTTCTCCAGAAGGAAAGAGAGAACGAGCCCATCGTTCTCCTCCTGTGAGACCCATTCGGCAGGGTCCCAAAGGTCATCCTGGAGGCAGAGAGCTTTCTCCTCGGCCGTTCCCAACAAACCGATGAAGAACTCATAAATGTGGGCTACAATGAGCTCGTTGTTAAGTAAGAGCCCATGGTCGGATTGTAATCTAAGGATCGTACTTTTGTGTTTCCTACCGTTAGCGTAAACATGAAAATAACCGGTATTAGCGTCTCCTTTCGTGACCCACTTGATCCCGCCCCTGCGTCGCCAATATTCCTCTTCAGCCCGGAGGATGGCAAGGACTTGGTGTTCCAAGTCGTAACGTAAGGCCCATTCTCCCTCCGAGAAGGGGCGCATATCGGCCTCCAAGTCGAGCACAGCAATTGCCTCGACAATTTGAGCCCACTCCCTCTTGGATTCACTGCCATGGTTAGCCCCCTGATACGTCCATTTTGCATCATGCTTTTATATCGATATTTATTGCATTATGAGCTGTTACTACACGTTATGTCACAATACTTATGTCTATTCTCTCTCATTTTATAAGGTTTACATAAGGAGGGAGAATGCCGGCAGGAATTGTAAATTTGGAAAAGGAGCAAATATTAGAGACCTATTCTGCACAACTCCAAAACTCCTGAAACTCCACGAAAGTCATTTTTGGAAATAATAAAAAATATTGAGTGGAAGAAGTACGCCAGAGGGAGACCCACCTGGCCACGAGGGTGGGGGGCGCACCCTACCCTCCAGGGCGCGCCCCCCTGCCTCGTGGGCCCCATGTTGGCTCTCCGGTGGCCATCTTCTACTATATGAAGTCTTTCGTCAAGGAAAAAATCAGAAGCAACCTTTCCGGACGAGACTCCGCCGCCACGAGGCGGAACCAATCTAGGGCTCCGGCAGAGCTGTTCTGCCACGGACACTTCCCTCCGGGAGGGGGAAATCATCACCATCGTCATCACCAACGTCCTCTCATCGGGAGAGGGCAATCTCCTGTTGGAAATATGCCCTAGAGGCAATAATAAAAGGATTATTATTATATTTCTATGTTCATGATAATTGTCTTTTATTCAAGCTATAATTGTATTATCCGGAAATCGTAATACACATGTGAATACATAGACCACAACATGTCCCTAGTGAGCCTCTAGTTGACTAGCTCGTTGATCAACAGATAGTCGTGGTTTCCTGACTATCGACATTGGATGTCATTGATAACGGGATCACATCATTAGGAGAATGATGTGATGGACAAGACCCAATCCTAAGCGTAGCACAAGATCGTGTAGTTCGTTTTGCTAGAGCTTTTCCAATGTCAAGTATCTCTTCCTTAGACCATGAGATCGTGTAACTCCCGGATACCGTAGGAGTGCTTTGGGTGTACCAAACGTCACAATGTAACTAGGTGACTATAAAGGTATACTACGGGTATCTCCGAAAGTGTCTGTTGGGTTGACACGGATCAAGACTGGGATTTGTCACTCCGTATTACGGAGAGGTATCATTGGGCCCACTCGGTATTGCATAATCATAATGAGCTCAAAGTGACCAAGTGTCTGGTCACGGGATCATGCATTATGGTACGAGTAAAGTGACTTGCCGGTAACGAGATTGAACGAGGTATTGGGATACCGACGATCGAATCTCGGGCAAGTAAAATACCGATTGACAAAGGGAATTGTATACGGGGTTACTTGAATCCTCGACATCGTGGTTCATCCGATGAGATCATCGAGGAGCATGTGGGAGCCAACATGGGTATCCATATCCCGCTGTTGGTTATTGACCGGAGAGCCGTCTCGGTCATGTCCGCGTGTCTCCCGAACCCGTAGGGTCTACACACTTAAGGTTCGGTGACGCTAGGGTTGTATGAATATGAGTATGCAGCAAACCAAAAGTTTTTCGGAGTCCCGGATGAGATCCCGGATGTCACGAGGAGTTCCGGAATGGTCCGGAGGTAAAGAATTATATATAGGAAGTCGAGTTTTGGCCATCGGGAAAGTTTCGGGGTCCAACGGTATTGTACCGGGACCACCGGAAGGGTCCCGGGGGTCCACCGGGTGGGGCCACCTATCCCGGAGGGCCCCATGGGCTGAAGTGGGAGGAACCAGCCCCTTGTGGGCTGGTGCGCCTGAGCCCCCTCTGTGCCTAGGGTTGGGAACCCTAGGGAGGCGCCTCCACTGCCTTGGGGGCAAGTCTCCCCCTTGACGCCGCCCCTAGGAGATCCCATCTCCTAGGGCCGGCGCCCCACAGGGTCTCTATATAAAGAGGGGGTGGGAGGGCAGCCGCACCAAACACTGGCGCCTCCTCCCTCCACCGCTACTCCTCTCCCTCCC
This sequence comes from Aegilops bicornis, assembly GCA_021605145.1. NCBI lineage: Eukaryota > Viridiplantae > Streptophyta > Magnoliopsida > Poales > Poaceae > Aegilops > Aegilops bicornis. The sequence goes on along the minus strand of CM038669.1, from coordinate 510,075,637 downwards.
GTAGTTGCTTGGCGAAGCCTGCAGAACCTGCTGCATCCACCACCACGCCGTCGTGCTGCTGGATCTTCATCAACCTCTCCTTCCCCCTTGCTGGATCAAGAAGGAGGAGACGTCACGCTGACCGTACATGTGTTGAACGCGGAGGTGCCATTCGTTCGGCGCTAGGAATCCGGTGATTTGGATCACGACGAGAACGACTCCCTCAACCCCGTTCTCTTGAACGCTTCCGCACGCGATCTACAAGGGTATGTAGATGCACTCCTCTCTCTCGTTGCTAGATGAACTCATAGATTGATCTTGGTGAACGTAGAAAAAATTTTATTTTATGCAACGTTCCCCAACAGTGGTATCAGAGCTAGGTCTATGCGTAGTTCTCTATTGCACGAGTAGAACACAAATCTGTTGTGGGCGTAGATCGTGTCAACTTGCTTGCCACTACTAGCCTTATTTTGCTTCAGCGGTATTGTGGGATGAAGCGGCCCGGACCGACCTTACACGTACGCTTACGTGAGACAGGTTCCACCGACTGACATGCACTAGTTGCATAAGGTGGCTAGCGGGTGTTTGTCTCTCCCACTTTAGTTGGAGCGGATTCGATGAAAAGGGTCCTTATGAAGGGTAAATAGAAGTTGACAAAATCACGTTGTGTTTATTCGTAGGTAAGAAAATGTTCTTGCTAGAACCCAATTGCAGCCACGTAAAAGATGCAACAACAATTAGAGGACGTCTAACTTGTTTTTGCAGCAATTGCTATGTGATGTGATATGGCCAAAAGTTGTGATGAATGATGAATGATATATTGTGATGTATGAGATCATGTTCTTGTAATAGGAATCACGACTTGCATGTCGATGAGTATGACAACGGCAGGAGCCATAGGAGTTGTCTTAATTATTGTATGACCTGCGTGTCAATGATTTAACGCCATGTAATTACTTTACTTTATTGCTAAACCGTTAGCCATAGTAGTAGAAGTAATAGTTGGCGAAACAACTTCATGGAGACACGATGATGGAGATCATGGTGTCATGCCGGTGACAAAGATGATCATGGAGCCCCGAAGATGGAGATCGAAGGAGCTATATGATATTGGCCATATCATGTCACTACTATATAATTGCGTGTGATGTTTATTATGTTTTATGCATCTTGTTTACTTAGAACGGTGGTAGTAAATAAGATGATCCCTCATAATAATTTCAAGAAAGTGTTCCCCCTAACTGTGCGCCGTTGCTAAAGTTCGTCGTTTCGAAGCACCACGTGATAATCGGGTGTGATAGATTCCTACGTTCACATACAACGGGTGTAAGACAGTTTTACACATGCAAAAACACTTAGGTTAACTTGACGAGCCTAGCATGTACAGACATGGCCTCGGAACACAGAGACCGAAAGGTCAAGCATGAGTCGTATGGAAGATACGATCAACATGGAGATGTTCACCGATGATGACTAGTCCGTCTCACGTGATGATCGGACACGGCCTAGTCGACTCAGATCGTGTAACACTTAGATGACTAGAGGGATGTCAAAACTGAGTGGGAGTTCATTAAATAATTTGATTAGATGAACTTAATTATCATGAACTTAGTCTAAAATCTTTGCAAAATATGTCTTGTAGATCAAATGGCCAACGCTCATGTCAACATGAACTTCAACGCGTTCCTAGAGAAACCAAGCTGAAAGATGATGGCAGCAACTATACGGACTGGGTCCGGAACACGAGGATCATCCTCATAGCTGCCAAGAAAGCATACGTCCTAGAAGGACCGCTAGGTGAAGCACCCATCGAGAGAACCAAGGCGTTATGAACGCTTGGCAGTCACGTCTTGATGATTACTCCCTTGTTCGGTGCGGCATGCTTTACTGACTTAGAACCGGGGCTCCAAAAGCGTTTTGAGCAGCACGGAGCATATGAGATGTTCAAGGAGCTGAAAATGGTTTTCCAAGCTCATGCCTGGGTCGAGAGATATGAAGTCTCCGACAAGTTCTATAGTTGTAAGATGGAGGAAAATAGTTCTGTCAGTGAGCACATACTCAAAATGTCTGGGTTGCACAACCGCCTGTCCCAGCTGGACATCAACCTCCCAGACGAGGCGGTCATTGACAGAATCCTTCAGTCGCTCCCACCGAGCTACAAGAGCTTTGTGATGAACTACAATATGCAGGGGATGGTGAAAACTATTCTGAAGTATTTTCAATGTTTGAAGTCGTGAGAGGTTGAAATCAAGAAAGAACATCAAGTGTTGATGGTCAATAAAACCACTAAGTTCAAGAAGGGCAAGGGTAATAAGAACTTCAAGAAGGACGGCAAGGATGTTGCCTCGCCCGTAAGCCGATTCTTGCCGGGAAGAAGTCAAAGAATGGACCCAAGCACGAGACCGAGTGCTTTTATTGCAAAGGGAAGGGTCATCGAAGCGGAACTGCCCCAAATACTTAGCGGACAAGAAGGCAGGCAACACTAAAGGTATATATGATATACATATAATTGATGTGTACCTTACCAGTACTCGTAGTAACTCCTGGGTATTTGATACCGGTGTCATTGCTCATATTTGTAACTCACAGCAGGAGCTGCGGAATAAGCGGAGACTGGCAAAGGACGAGGTGACGATGTGCGTCGGGAATGGTTCCAAGGTCGATGTGATCGCCGTCGGCACGCTACCTCTACATTTACCTACGGGATTAGTTTTAAACCTCAATAATTGTTATTTAGTGCCAAGTTTGAGCATGAACATTGTATCTGGATCTCGTTTAATACGAGATGGCTACTCATTTAAATCCGAGAATAATGGTTGTTCTATTTATATGAGAGATATGTTTTATGGTCATGCCCCAATGGTCAATGGTTTATTCTTAATAAATCTCGAACGTAATGTTACACATATTCATAATGTGAATACCAGAAGATGTAAAGTTGATAACGATAGTCCCACATACTTGTGGCACTGCCGCCTTGGTCACATTGGTGTCAAGCGCATGAAGAAGCTCCATGCTGATGGACTTTTAGAGTCTCTCGATTATGAATCATTTGACACATACGAACCATGCCTCATGGGCAAAATGACCAAGACTCCGTTCTCGGAACAATGGAGCGAGCAACCAACTTATTGGAAATCATACATCTTGATGTGTGTGGTCCAATGAGCGTTGAGGCTCATGGAGGATATCGTTATGTTCTCACTCTCCGATGACTTAAGTAGATATGGGTATGTCTACTTGATGAAACACAAGTCTGAGACCTTTGAAAAGCTCAATGAATTTCAGAATGAGGTAGAGAATCAACGTGACCGAAAGATAAAGTTCTTATGATCAGATCATGGAGGAGAATATTTAAGTCATGAATTTGGTACACACTTAAGGAAATGTGGAATCATTTCACAACTCACGCCGCCTGGAACACCTCAGCGTAACGGTGTGTCCGAACGTCGTAATCGCACTCTATTGGATATGGTGCAATCTATGATGTCTCTTACCGATTTACCGCTATCATTTTGGGGATACGCTCTAGAGACAGCTACATTCACTCTAAATAGGGCACCGTCTAAATCCGTTGAGACGACACCGTATGAATTATGGTTTGGGAAGAAACCTAAGCTGTCGTTTCTAAAAGTTTGGGGATGCGATGCTTATGTCAAGAAACTTCAACCTGAAAAGCTTGAACCCAAGTCGGAAAAATGCATCTTCATAGGATACCCTAAGGAAACCATTGGGTATACCTTCTACCTTAGATCCGAAGGCAAGATATTTGTTGCCAAGAACGGATCCTTTCTGGAAAAAGAGTTTCTCTCGAAAGGAATAAGTGGGAGGAAAGTAGAACTTCGATGAAGTACTACCTCTTGAACCGGAAAGTAGTGCAGCTCAGGAAAATGTTCCTATGGTGCCTACACCGATTGGAGAGGAAATTAATGATGATGATCAAGGTACCGGATCAAGTTGCTCTGAACTTCAGAGGGTCCACAAGGACACGTTCCACACCAGAGTGGTATGGCAACCTGTCATGGAAATCATGTTGTTAGACAACGGTGAACCTTGAACTATGAAGAAGCGATGGCGGGCCCAGATTCCAACAAATGGCTTGAAGCCATGCAATCCGAGATAGAATCCATGTATGAAAACAAAGTATGGACTTTGACAGACTTGCCCGATGATCGGCGAGCGATAGAAAACAAATGGATCTTTAAGAAGAAGACGGACGTGGATGGTAATGTTACCATCGATAAAGCTCGACTTGTCGCTAAGGGTTATCGGCAAGTTCAATGGGTTGACTATGATGAGACTTTCTCTCCCGTAGCGAAGCTGAAGTCCGTCCGAATCATGTTAGCAATTGTCGCATACTATGATTATGAGATATGGCAGATGGACGTCAAAACGGCATTCCTTAACGGCTATCTTAAGGAAGAACTGTATATGATGTAGCGGAAGGTTTTGTCGATCCTAAGAATGCTAACAAAGTATGCAAGCTCAATGATCCATTTATGGGCTGGTGCAAGCATCTCGGAGTTGGAACATTCGCTTTGATGAGATGATCAAAGCGTTTGGGTTTATCTGAGACTTATGGAGAAGCCTCGTGTTTACAAGAAAGTGAGTGGGAGCTCTGTAGCATTTCTCATATTATATGTAGATGACATACTTTTGATGGGAAATGATATAGAATTCTTGGACAGCATTAAGGCCTACTTGAATAAGTGTTTTTCAATGAAGGACCTTGGAGAAGCTGCTTACATATTAGGCATCAAGATCTATAGGGATAGATCAAGACGCCTCATAGGTCTTTCACAAAGCACATACCTTGATAAGATATTGAAGAAGTTCAATATGGATCAGTCCAAGAAAGGGTTCTTGCTGTATTGTAAGGTGTGAGATTGAGCTCGGCTCAATGCCCGACCACGGCGTAAGATAAAGAAGAGATGAGTGTCATCCCTATGCCTCAGCCATAGGATCTATTATGTATGCCATGTTGTGTACTGCATCAGATGTAAACCTTGCTGTAAGTTTGGTAGGTAGGTACCAAAGTAATCCCGGCAAGGAACACTGTACAGCGGTCAAGAATATCCTGAAGTACCTAAAAAGGACAAAGGACATGTTTCTCGTTTATGGAGGTGACGAAGAGCTCGTCGTAAAGGGTTACTTCGATGCTAGCTTCGACACAGATCTGGATGACTCTAAGTCACAAACCGGATACGTGTATATGTTGAATCGTGGAGCGATGGCTAGTGCGATTTGCAAGCGAAAGGCGTCATGGAGGGATCTACATGTGCGGGGTACATGGCAGCCTCGGAGGCAGCACATGAAGCAATATGGATGAAGGAGTTCATCACCGACCTAGGAGTCATACCCAATGCGTCGGGGCCGATCACTCTCTTCTGTGACAACACTGGAGCTATTGCCCTTGCCAAGGAGCCAGTGTTTCACAACAAGACCAGGCACATCAAGCGTCGTTTCAACTCCATCCGTGAAAATGTTCAAGATGGAGACATGGATATTTGCAAAGTACATACGGATCTCGAGTGTCGCAGATCCGCTGACTAAACCTCTTCCATGTAGCAAAACATGATCAACACCGTAACTCTATGGGTGTTCGATTCATCACAATGTAACTAGATTATTGACTCTAGTGCAAGTGGGAGACTGTTGGAAATATGCCCTAGAGGCAATAATAAAAGGATTATTATTATATTTCTATGTTCATGATAATTGTCTTTTATTCATGCTATAATTGTATTATCCGAAAATCGTAATACACGTGTGAATACATAAACCACAACATGTCCCTAGTGAGCCTCTAGTTGACTAGCTCGTTGATCAACAGATAGTCATGGTTTCCTGACTATGGACATTGGATGTCATTGATAACGGGATCACATCATTAGGAGAATGATGTGATGGACAAGACCCAATCCTAAGCATAGCACAAGATCGTAGTTCGTTTTGCTAGAGCTTTTCCAATGTCAAGTATCTCTTCCTTAGACCATGAGATCGTGTAACTCCCGGATACCGTAGGAGTGCTTTGGTGTACCAAACGTCACAACATAAGCGGGTGACTATAAAGGTATACTACGGGTATCTCCGAAAGTGTACATTGGGTTGACACGGATCAAGACTGGATTTGTCACTCCGTATTACGGAGAGGTATCACTTGGGCCCACTCGGTAGTGCATCATCATAATGAGCTCAAAGTTACCAAGTGTCTGGTCACGGGATCATGCATTATGGTACGAGTAAAGTGACTTGCCGGTAACGAGATTGAACGAGGTATTGGGATACCGACGATCGAATCTCGGGTAAGTAAAATACCGATTGACAAAGGAAATTGTATACGGGGTTACTTGAATCCTCGACATCGTGGTTCATCCGATGAGATCATCGAGGAGCATGTGGGAGCCAACATGGGTATCCATATCCCGCTGTTGGTTATTGACCGGAGAGCCGTCTCGGTCATGTCTGCGTGTCTCCCGAACCCGTAGGGTCTACACACTTAAGGTTCGGTGACGCTAGGGTTGTATGAATATGAGTATGCAGCAAAGCGAAAGTTGTTCGGAGTCCCGGATGAGATCCCGGACGTCACGTGAAGTTCCGGAATGGTCCGGAGGTAAAGAATTATATATGGGAAGTTGAGTTTTGGCCATCGGGAAAGTTTCGGGGTCCACCCGTATTGTACCGGGACCATCGGAAGGGTCCCGGGGGTCCACCGGGTGGGGCCACCTATCCCGGAGGGCCCCATGGGCTGAAGTGGGAGGGGAACCAGCCCCTGGTGGGCTGGTGCGCCCCCCTTGGCCCCCCTGCGCCTAGGGTTGGGAACCCTAGGGGAGGGGGCGCCTCCACTTGCCTTGGGGGGCAAGTCTCCCCCCTTGGCCGCCGCCCCCCTAGGAGATCCCAGCTCCTAGGGCCGGCGCCCCCCCCCCTAGGGTCCCTATATAAAGAGGGGGGTGGGATGGAAGCCGCACGAAACACCTGGCGCCTCCCTCCCCTCCCTGCTACACCACTCCCTCCCGTAGTTGCTTGGCGAAGCCCTGCCATAGCCCTGCTGCATCCACCACCACGCCGTCGTGCTGCTGGATCTTCATCAACCTCTCCTTCCCCCTTGCTGGATCAAGAAGGAGGAGACGTCATGCTGACCGTATGTGTGTTGAACGTGGAGGTGCCGTTCGTTCGGCGCTAGGATCTCCGGTGATTTGGATCACGACGAGAACGACTCCCTCAACCCCGTTCTCTTGAACGCTTCCGCACGCGATCTACAAGGGTATGTAGATGCACTCCTCTCTCTCGTTGCTAGATGAACTCATAGATTGATCTTGGTGAACGTAGAAAAAAATTTATTTTATGCAACATTCCCCAACATCTTCACTAGCACCATCTCATCTCAAAACCCTAGTTCATCTCTTGTATCCAATTCTTGTCTCCAAGTCCGGGATTGGTACTAGTAGGTTGCTAGTAGTGTTGATTACTCCTTGTAGTTGATGCTAGTTGGTTTATTTGGTGGAAGATCATATGTTCAGATCCTTTATGCATATTAATACCCCTCTGATTATGAACATGAATATGCTTTGTGAATAGTTATGTTTGTTCCTGAGGACATGGAAGAAGTCTTGCTACTAGTAGTCATGTGAATTTGGTATTCGTTTGATATTTTGATGAGGTGTATGTTGTCTAGCCTCTAGTGGTGTTATGTGAACGTCGACTACATAACACTTCACCATTATTTGGGCCTAGAGGAAGGCATTGGGAAGTAATAAGTAGATGATGGGTTGCTAGAGTGACAGAAGGTTAAACCCTAGTTTATGCGTTGCTTCGTAAGGGGTTGATTTGGATCCATATGTTTCATGTTATGGTTAGGTTTACCTTAATACTTCTTTTGTAGTTGCGGATGCTTGCAATAGGGGTTAATCATAAGTGGGATGCTTCTCCAAGTAAGGGCAGCACCCAAGCACCGGTCCACCCACATATCAAATTATCAAAGTACCGAACGCAAATCATATGAACGTGATGAAAACTAGCTTGACGATAATTCCCATGTGTCCTCGGGAGCGCTTTTCTCCATATAAGAGTTTGTCCAGGCTTGTCCTTTGCTACAAAAAGGATTGGGCCACCTTGCTGCACTTTATTTACTTTTGTTACTTGTTGCTCGTTACAAATTATCTTATCACAAAACTATCTGTTACCACTTATTTCAGTACTTGCAGAGAATACCTTGCTGAAAACCGCTTATCATTTCCTTTTGCTCCTCGTTGGGTTCGAAACTCTTACTTACCGAAAGGACTACGATAGATCCCCTATATTTGTGGGTCATCAAGACTCTTTTCTGGCGTTGTTGCCGGGGAGTGAAGTGCCTTTGGTAGGTGGAATTTGGTAAGGAAAAATTTATATAGTGTGCTGAAATTTACTGTCACTTGTTACTATGGAAAGTAATCCTCTGAGGGGCTTGTTCGGGGTATCTTCACCCCGACCAGTAGACCAAAGAGTTGCTCCTCAACCTACTGAACCTACTGAAAATGAAAATTTTCCCTTTGAAGTTCCTTCGGGTATGTTAGAGAAACTGCTAGATAATCCTTTTGCAGGAGATGGAACAAAACATCCTGATGAGCACCTAATCTATGTGGATGAAGTTTGTGGATTATTTAAGCTTGCAGGTATACCCGATGATGTTGTTAAGAATAAGGTCTTCCCTTTATCTTTGAAGGGATATGCATCGACATGGTATAGGATATGTGATGACACGGGATCATGGAACTATAAACGAATGAAATTGGAATTTCATCAAAAGTATTATCCTATGCATCTTGTTCATCGTGATCGCAATTATATATATAATTTTTGGCCTCGCGAAGAGAAAGCATCGCTCAAGCTTGGGGGAGGCTTAAATCAATGTTATATTCATGCCCCAATCATGAGCTCTCTAGAGAAATAATTCTTCAAAATTTCTATGCCCGGGTTTCTCATAATAATCAATCCATGCTCGATATTTCTTGTGCTGGATCTTTTATGATGAAGACTATTGAATTTAAATGGAATTTATTGGATAGAATTAAACGCAACTCTGAAGATTGGGATCTCGACGAAGGTAAGGAGTCAGGTATGACACCTAAGTTTGATTGTGTTAAGTCTTTTATGGATACCGACGTTTTCCGTAAATTTAGCACTAAATATGGACTTGACTCTGAGATAGTAGCTTCATTCTGTGAATCTTTTGCTACTTAGGTTGATCTCCCCAAGGAGAAGTGGTTTAAATATCATCCTCCCATAGAAGAAAAAGTAGCTGCACCTACTAAAGTTGAAGAAAAGACTGTCACTTATAATGATCTTATTGTTCCTACTTCTTATGTTGAGAAACCACCTTTCCCTGTTAGAATAAAGGATCGTGTTAAAGCTTCAACTGTGGTTCGTAAAAGCAATATTAGAACTTATACACCTCCTGAGCAAGTTAAAGTTGAACCTAATATTTCTATTGTTAAAGATCTCTTGACTGATAATATCGATGGGCATGTTATTTATTTCTGCGGTGAAACTGCTAGAATTGCTAAACCTTGTGCTAAAGATAAACATAGACCTGTGGTAGGCGTGCCTGTTATTTTTGTTAAAATAGGAGATCATTGTTATCATGGCTTATGTGATATGGGTGCTAGTGTTAGTGCAATACCTTATGACTTATACAAAGAAATTATGCATGATATTGCACCTGCTGAGATAGAGGATATTGATGTCACAATTAAACTTGCCAATAGGGATACTATTACACCAATGGGAATTGTAAGAGATGTTGAAGTCTTGTGTGGGAAAACTAAATACCCTGCTGATTTTCTTGTTCTTGGTTCCCCACAAGATAGCTTTTGTCCCATTATATTTGGTAGACCCTTCTTGAACACCGTTAATGCTAAAATAGACTGCGAAAAGAATGTTGTTACTATAGGTTTGGGAGATATGTCTCATGAGTTTAATTTCTCTAAATTTAGTAGACAACACCGTGAAGAAGAATTGCCTAGTAAGGATGAAATTATTGGTCTTGCTTCTATTGTCGTTCCTCCTAGTGATCCTTTAGAATAGTATTTGCTAGACCATGGAAACGATATGTTTATGAATGAAAGAAGGGAAATAGATGAAGTATTCTTTAAACAGGAACCTATTCTGAAACACAATTTGCCTGTTGAAATCCTAGGGGATCCTCCTCCACCCAAGGGTGATCCCGTGTTTGAGCTTAAACCGTTGCATGATACTCTTAAATATGCTTATCTTGATGAAAAGAAGATATATCATGTTATTATTAGTGCTAACCTTTCAGAGCATGAAGAAGAGAGATTATTGAAAACTCCGAAGAAGCACCGTCTTTGCTATCGGATATACTCTTGATGATCTTAAGGGCATTAGTCCCACTCTATGTCAACATAAAATAAATTTGGAGAAAGATGCCAAACCAGTTATTGATCATCAGTGACGGCTGAATCCTAAAATGAAAGAAGTGGTAAGAAAGGAAATACTAAAGCTTCTGGAGGAAGGTATAATTTATCCCGTTGCTGATAGTTAGTGGGTAAGTCATGTCCATTGTGTCCCTAAGAAGGGAGGTATTACTGTTGTTCCTAATGATAAAGATGAATTTATTCCGCAAAGAATTATTACAGGTTATAGGGTGGTAATTGATTTCCGCAAATTAAATAAGGCTACTAAAAAAGATCATTACCCCTTACCTTTTATTGATCAAATGCTAGAAAGATTATCCAAACATACACATTTTTTCTTTCTAGATGGTTATTCTGGTTTCTCTCAAATACCTGTGTCAGCTAATGATCAATCAAAGACCACTTTTACTTGCCATTTTGGTACTTTTGCTTATAGATGTATGCCTTTTGGTTTATATAATGCACCTGCTACCTTTCAAAGATGCATGATGGCTATATTCTCTGACTTTTGTGAAAAGATTTGTGAGGTTTTCATGGACGACTTTTCCGTCTATCGATCTTCTTTTGATGATTGCTTGAGCAATCTTGATCGAGTTTTGCAGAGATGTGAAGAAACTAATCTTGTCTTGAATTGGGAAAAGTGTCACTTTATGGTTAATGAAGGTATTGTCTTGCAGCATAAAGTTTCTGAAAGAGGTATTGAAGTTGATAAAGCCAAGGTTGATGCTATTGAAAAGATGCCATGTCCTAAGGACATCAAAGGTATAAGAAGTTTCCTTGGTCACGTCGGATTTTATAGGAGGTTCATTAAGGACTTCTAAAAATTTCTCGGCCTCTGACTAATTTATTACAAAAAGATATACCATTCGTCTTTGATGAAGATTGTGTAGAAGCATTTGAAATACTTAAGAAAGCATTGATCTCTGCACCTATTGTTCAGCCACCTGATTGGAATTTACCCTTTGAAATTATGTGTGATGCTAGTGATTATGCTGTAGGTGCTGTTCTAGGGCAAAGAGTTGACAAGAAATTAAATGTTATTCAATATGCTAGTAAAACTCTAGACAATGCTCAAAGAAATTATGCTACTACTGAAAGCAGTTGTATTTGCTTGTGATAAGTTCATACCTTATATTGTTGATTCTAAAGTAACTATTCACTCGGATCATGCTGCTATTAAATATCTTATGGAAAAGAAAGATGCTAAATCTAGACTTATTAGATGGGTTCTCTTGCTACAAGAATTTGATTTACATATTGTTGATAGAAAGGGAGCTGAGAACCCCTTTGCAGACAACTTGTCTAGGTTAGAAAATGTTCTTGATGACCCACTACCCATTGATGATAGCTTTCCTGATGAACAATTAAATGTTATAAGTACTTCTCATAGTACTCCATGGTATGCTGATTATGCTAATTACATTGTTGCTAAATTTATACCACCTAGTTTCACATACCAACAAAAGAAAAAAATCTATGATTTGAGACATTACTTTTCGGATGACCCACATCTTTATAAAGGAGTAGATGGTGTTATTAGACGTTGTGTACCTGAGCATGAACAGGAACATATTCTACGCAAGTGTCACTCGGAAGCATATGGAGGACATCACGCTGGAGATAGAACTGCACATAAGGTATTGCAATCCGGCTTTTATTGGCCTACTCTCTTCAAGTATGCCCGTAAGTTTGTCTTATCTTGTGATGAATGTCAAAGAATTGGTAATATTAGTAGACGTCAAGAAATGCCTATGAATTATTCACTTGTTATTGAACCATTTGATGTTTGGGGCTTTGATTATATGGGACCTTTTCCTGCCTCTAATGGATATACACATATTTTAGTTGATGTTGATTACACTACTAAGTGGGTAGAAGCTATTCCAACTAGTAGTGCTGATCATAACACTTCTATTAAAATGCTTAAAGAAGTTATTTTTCCAAGGTTTGGAGTCCCTAGATATTTAATGACTGATGGTTGTTCACACTTTATTCATGGTGCTTTCCGTAAAATGCTTGCTAAGTATGATGTTAATCATAGAATTGCATCTCCTTATCACCCACAGTCTAGTGGTCAAGTAGAGTTGAGTAATAGAGAGCTCAAATTAATTATACAAAAGACCGTCAATAGGTCTAGAAAGAATTGGTCCAAGAAACTTGATGATGCATTATGGGCCTATAGAACTGCATATAAAAATCCTATGGGTATGTCTCTGTATAAAATGGTTTATGGAAAAGCATGTCACTTACCTCTCGAACTAGAACATAAGGCATATTGGGCTATTAAAGAGTTCAACTATGATTTCAAACTTGCCACTGAGAAGAGGTTATTTGATATTAGCTCACTTGATGAATGGAGAACCCAAGCTTATGAAAATGCCAAGTTGTTTAAAGAAAAAGTTAAAAGATGGCATGACAAAAGGATACAAAAGCGTGAGTTTAATGTAGGTGATTATGTATTGCTATACAACTCTCGTTTAAAAAATTTTGCAGGAAAACTTCTCTCTAAATGGGAAGGCCCTTACATTATCGAGGAGGTCTATCGTTCCGGTGCCATAAAAATCAACAACTTCGAAGGCACAAATCCGAAGGTGGTGAACGGTCAAACAATTAAACGTTATATCTCAGGTAATCCTATAAATGTTGAAACCAATGTTATTGAAACCGTAACCCCGGAGGAATACATAAGGGACACTTTCCTAACGTTTCAGACTCAAAAGTAATAGGTATGTGGTACGGTAAGTAAACCGACTCCAAAACAGTTTTTATGGCAATATTTCTCCGTTTTGGAATATTTAGAAAAATAGAAAAATAAGAAGCAGTCTGGGAAGGACACGAGGGCCCCACGAGGGTGGAGGGCGCGCCCTACCCCCCTGGGCACGCCCCCCTACCTCGTGGGCACCTCGTGTGCTCTTCGGACTCTGTTTTCTTGCACGATACGTATTTTGGTCGGTAAAAATTCATTACATAAACTCCCGAAGGTTTTGACTCATGTATCACGCAAATATCCTTCGTTCTTGTTTCGAGTTGTCCTGCTGCAGATTAAAGAAACATGTCGTCCCTGGATTCGGAAGGAGAAAGCTATGTGGATGATTACCTTGCAGATCCTAGGGTCTATGGAGATGTGGAGCATTGTGGTTGGACTACGGGAAGAAGAGGACTATGAACCCAAGAGGAAGGAGGAGACGATCTCAGATGAAGATGAAGCCCCATTACCTCAACCTGGGGACATGCATGTGGAGTTCAAGAAGTCAAGCATCCCTGATAGAGCAAAGAAACCTAAGATCGAGTTTATACCTTTTCGTCTCTTGCAGGAAAACAAGCAGGAACTATGCAAAAAGATATTAATCCTGGAGCAGGAGATTGACGACTTGAGGGATCAAAATTCTGTCCTCAAGCGCGAATTAAGGAAGAAACCTATGCCATCAACAACACCACCACCTTCTTCATCAACAAAGGAGATATAATCACATGGGTATGGGCACTCCCCTTGGCAAACTGCCAAGCTTGGGGGAGGTGCCCCGGTATCGTATCACCATCACACTCCTATCTTTACCGTTTTTCTTAGTTCGATCTGAAGGAAATATGCCCTAGAGGCAAAGTTATTATTTATTTCCTTATATCATGATAAATGTTTATTGTTCATGCTAGAATTGTATTAACCGGAAACATAATACATGTGTGAATATATAGACAAACAGTATGTCACTAGTATGCCTCTACTTGACTAGCTTGTTAATCAAAGATGGTTATGTTTCCTAACCATGAACAAGGAGTTGTTATTTGATTAACAAGGTCACATCATTAGTTGAATGATCTGATTGACATGACCCATTCCGTTAGCTTAACACTTGATCGCTTTAGTATGTTAATGCTTTCTTCATGACCCATACATGTTCCTATAACTATGAGATTATGCAACTCCGTTTACGGAGGAACACTTTGGGTACTACCAAACGTCACAACGTGAATCGAGTGATTATAAAGGAGTACTACAGGTGTCTCCAAAGGTACTTGTTGGGTTGGCGTATTTCGAGATTAGGTTTTGTCACTCCGATTGTGGAGAGGTATCTCTAGGCCTTCTCGGTAATACACATCACTTAAGCCTTGCAAGCATTACAACTAATAAGTTAGTTGTGAGATGATGTATTACGGAACGAGTAAAGAGACTTACCGGTAACGAGATTGAACTAGGTATTGGATACCGACGATCGAATCTCGGGTAAGTAACATACCGATGACAAAGGGAACAGCATATGTCGTTATGCGGTTTGACCGATAAAGATCTTCGTAGAATATGTAGGAACCAATATGGGCATCCAGGTTCCGCTATTGGTTATTGACCGAGAATGGTTCTAGGTCATGTCTACATAGTTCTCGAACCCGTAGGGTCCGCACGCTTAACGCTTCGATGACAGTTCATAATGAGTTTATAAGTATTGATGCACGAAGGTTGTTCGAGTCCCGGATGTGATCACGGACATGACGAGGAGTCTCGAAATGGTCGAGACATAAAGATTGATATATTGGAAGCCTACATTTGGACATCGGAAGTGTTCCGGGTGAAATCGGATTTTACCGAGTACCGGAGGTTACCGGAACCCCGGGAGGTCCATGGGCCTTAATGGGCCATAGGAGAAGAGGAAGGGCAGGCCAAGGTGGGCTGCGCCCCCTCCCCTCTAGTCCGAATAGGACAAGGAAGGGGCGGCGCCTTCCTCTTTCCCTCCTCCAATCCTAGTCCAACTAGGAGAGGGGGAGTCCTACTCGGTGGGAGTAGGACTCCTCCTGGTGCGCCTCCCCTAGGGCGGCCACCTCCCCTTGGCTCCTTTATATCTGAGGCAGGGGCACCCCAATACACACAAGTTGATCTACGGATCTTTCCTTAGCCGTGTGCGGTGCCCCTTCCACCATATTCCACTTCGGTCATATTGTTGCGGAGCTTAGGTGAAGCCTCGCCCGGAGAAGTCATATCGTCATGGAGCTTAGGCGAAGCCCTGCATCGGTGGAGCATCATCATCGTCACCACGCCGTCGTCTTGTGGAACTCATCCCGACACTTTGCTGGATCGGAGTCCGGGATCGCCATCGAGCTAACGTGTGCGTAACTCGGAGGTGCCGTGACGTTCGGTGCTTGGATCGGTCGGATCGTGAAGACGCATTTACTACATCAACCGCGTTGTTATAACGCTTCCGCTTTCGGTCTACGAGGGTACGTGGACGGACACTCTTCCCTCTCGTTGCTATGCCATCACCATGGTCTTGCGTGATCGTAGGAAAATTTTTGAAATTACTACGTTCCCCAACACGATCCTATTAGTAGTATCTTGATCTAGTAGAATAAAGTTTATGGCATGATCTAGTTTTGAGTTTTGCTTTATGATCTCTCTTTGTAATCGAGTCCGTGAGCTATATAATAAAGATTAGTGTTGAGTCAAGGGCTTGATTATTTTGCTATGATCTTGAGTGAATAAAAGAAAAGAGAAAAGAATAAAAAGAAACAATGAGTTAATATTGATCTTATTGAGATTAATGACTTCACATAGAAAGAGTATGATGATTAAAAGTTGTTGGGAGTTGGAAAACATAGCTTTGGTCATCGTTGCAATTAATAGGAAGTAATAAAGAAAGAGAGGTTACACATATAAATATATTATCATTGACATCTTTTATGATTGGGAGCACTCATTAAAATATGACATGCTAAAGAGTTGATGTTGGACAAGGAAGACAACGTAATGGGTTATGTTTTCTTATATCTGAGATAAAGTATGTTGTCATGGATCATCCAACATGTTGAGCTTGCCTTTCCCCCTCATGCTAGCCAAATCCTTAGCACCAAGTAGAGATACTACTTGTGCTTCCAAAAACCCTTAAACCAGTTTTGCCATGAGAGTCCACCATACCTACCTATGGATTGAGTAAGATCCTTTAAGTAAGTTGTCATCGGTGCAAGCAAAAAAAATTGCTCTCTAAATATGTATGACTTATTAGTGTGGGAGAAAATAAGCTTTATACGATCTTGTGATGTGGAAGAAATAAAAGCGACGGACGGCATAATAAAGGTTCATATCACAAGGGGCAATATAAAGTGACGTTCTTTCGCATTAAGATTTTGTGCATCCAACCCTAAAAGCGCATGGCAACCTCTCCTTCCCTCTGCGAAGGGCCTATTCACATTACTATTATCTTCTACCTTATGCAAGAGTCATGGTGATCTTCACCTTTCCTTTTTACATTTTATCCTTTGGCAAGCACGGGGTGTTGGAAAGATCTGATAGATATATCTAATTGGATGTAGGGGAGCATGAGTTATTATTGTTGACATTACCCTTGAGGTAAAAGGTTGGGAGGCGAAACTATAAGCCCCTATCTTTCTCTCTGTCCGATTAAAACTCCGTAACCACAAGTATCGCGTGAGTGTTAGCAATTATGAAAGACTAAATGATAGTTGAGTATGTGGACTTGCTAGAAAGCTCGACATAGACTCTTTACGATGTTATGATAAATTGCAATTGCTTCAATGACTGAGATTATAGTTTGTTGGTTCTCAATAAAGTTTCTGATTCGTACTTTTGCATTGTGAATAGATTATTACTTGAGCATAAGAAATCATATGAAAATATCCATATATGTTGTTGTTTTGAGAATAATCATGATGCCCTCATGTCCGTATTTTATTTTTATCGACACCTCTGCCTCTAAATATGTGGACATATTTATCGTTATCGGCTTCCGCTTGAGGACAAGCGAGCTCTAAGCTTGGGGGACGATACGTCCATTTTGCATCATGATTTTATATCGATATTTATTGCATTATGGGCTGTTACTACACGTTATGTCACAATACGTATGTCTATTCTCTCTTATTTTACAAGGTTTACATAAGGAGGAGAATGCAAATTTGGAATTACAATTTGGAAAAGGAGCAAATATTAGAGACCTATTCTGCACAACTCCAAAAGTCCTGAAACTCCAAGAAAGTCATTTTTGGAAATAATAAAAAATATTGAGCGGAAGAAGTACGCCAGAGGGGGACCCACCTGGCCACGATGGTGGGGGGCGCGCCCCCCTGCCTCGTGGGCCCCCTGTTGGCTCTCCGGTGGCCATCTTCTGCTATATGAAGTCTTTCGTCAAGGAAAAAATCAGAAGCAACCTTTCGGGACGAGACTCCGCCGCCACGAGGCGGAACCAATCTAGGGCTCCGATAGAGCTGTTCTGCCGGGGACACTTCCCTCTGGGAGGGGGAAATCATCGCTATCGTCATCACCAACTCTCCTCTCATCGGGAGAGGGCAATCTCCATCAACATCTTCACCAGCACCATCTCCTCTCAAAACCCTAGTTCATCTCTTGTATCCAATTCTTGTCTCCAAGTCCAAGATTGGTACTAGTAGGTTGCTAGTAGTGTTGATTACTCCTTGTAGTTGATGCTAGTTGGTTTATTTGGTGGAAGATCATATGTTCAGATCCTTTATGCATATTAATACCCCTCTGATTATGAACATGAATATGCTTTGTGAGTAGTTACGTTTGTTTTTTAGGACATGGGAGAAGTCTTGCTATTAGTAGTCATGTGAATTTGGTATTCGTTCAATATTTTGATGAGATGTATGTTGTCTAGCCTCTAGTGGTGTTATGTGAACGTCGACTACATAAAACTTCACCATTATTTGGGCCTAGAGGAAGGCATTGGGAAGTAATAAGTAGATGATGGGTTGCTAGAGTGATGTAAGCTTAAACCCTAGTTTATCGTTGCTTCGTAAGGGGCTGATTTGGATCCATATGTTTCATGCTATGGTTAGGTTTACCTTAATACTTTTGTTGTAGTTGCGGATGCTTGCAATAGAGGTTAATCATAAGTGGGATGCTTGTTCAAGTAAGAACAGCACCCAAGCACCGGCCCACCCACATATCAAATTATCAAAGTACCGAACGCAAATCATGTGAACGTGATGAAAACTAGCTAGACGATAATTCCCATGTGTCCTCGGGAGCGCTTTTCTCCATATAAGAGTTTGTCCATGCTTGTCCTTTGCTACAAAAAGGATTGGGCCACCTTGCTGCACTTTATTTACTTTTGTTACTTGTTGCTCATTACGAATTATCTTATCACAAAACTATCTGTTACCAGTTATTTTAGTACTTGCAGAGAATACCTTGCTGAAAACCGCTTATCATTTCCTTCTGCTCCTCATTGGGTTCGACACTCTTACTTATCGAAAGGACTACGATAGATCCCCTATACTTGTGGGTCATCACCCCTCAACCACGCAGAAAAGCCCGGAGTTTGCTAGCCGCCGAGTTCCAGCACTCTGCCGGTCCTCGTTGCGGCCCTAGCTGGTTGCAGATCATAGCCCAACGGTCTGACACCATCTGTGCAAACCCCTCGGACTCAAACCATGTCGTTTCGAAGTAGAATCGAGGGCTACGTCTAATATATTCCTCCCTAGAGGAAAATATCAACGGAACATGGTCCGAGCCAATTCTAGTTTCAGCAACCAGTGTGCATAGGGGAAATAAAACCTCCCATTCGGGGGTAAAAAATACCCTATCCAACACACTCCGCACCGGGCACAGCTGCTTGTTTGTCCAGGTATATCTCGCATCGGTCCGAGCTGCCACATGCAGCACCGATGCCGTGATGGCAGCATTGAACATGGACACCCGAGTCCAGTCAATGTTGGCGTTGCTTTTGTCCACCCCCGAGCGAATTAGATTGAAGTCCCCACCTACTACAAGGGGCAAATTGATAACGCGTTTGGCTTCTACCAAATTAGCTAATTCTTGTAAGAACTCTGCAGAGCGCGAATGGTTTGTCGGCCCGTAAACGCACACCACCACCCATGAAAGGCCCGAGACACGGTGTCTAATGGTAGCAGAAAGAAAAAATACACCAACATCCCATTGCAATACATCACAGATATCATTATTACAGCCCATTAAGATATCACCCGAGTGGTCCGTCGAGGGCACCCAGTGCCAAGAGAAACGTTGCAAAGGGTCGAAAGCCAGAAGCTCGCGGAACGAGAAGTCAGCTTTGATTGCTTCCTGTAACGCTACCACATCTATCCTCTCTTTGGCAATATATTCCTTAAGTTGTGTACGCCTCCCACCATGGCCACAACCACGGATGTTCCAGAATAGGTAACGCATCTAAATGATTCGATTGTGAAGGCGCACCCCCTGGATGCCACCGCTTTCGCCACTCGCTTCCGCGCCGGGATCCGGCTGGAAGAAGGAAGAATAGAGGCCTCCCTAGCCTCTGTCTCCTCATTGGGCCCTGCCTCGCTACCAGTCGCAACCGGAACGATGGCACGTTGATTTGGGTCGTCACAGCGTGCAGCCGCAGCCGCAAGCATTGCCTGTGCTTCCTCCCGTGCATGAACCAGCTAAATAATCTCGCTACAAGGGGCACTTATCAACATGCCACTATCGTCCAAAATGCTAGCAAACTGATCGTCCGTAAATGCATTCAAGATACGGTAAGAGGGTAAGGGGTTACCTGAAGCCTCCAAGTTCTTGTCAGCGATTCGCAGCTTGGCGCTTTCCATCAATGTCAGCTCCCCAAGCTTGGCCTTGGCGCGGACGATGGGAGCCCGCTGCGTCACCGGAGTAGCCTTGGAGCGCCTGGCCTTGCTGCCAACTTCTGCCGTGCCCAACGCCGCCCCCATCTCGCCACCCAGAGACGCCACCGCCACCGATGCCAATGCCACATTCTTGGAAGCCGGCTTCCGCCCAGCCGTCTTCTTAGCCTGACGCCCCGCACTGTTGGAACCACGCTTCTTGGCAGGGGTCAGGTCAGAGTCCACGACACATCCAGAATCGGCCCCCGATGCCACAAAGAAGAGCGATAGCTGGTTCAGAACCACAATGGCCCCAACCACCTCCTGAGTCTCCGTCTGCGCCAGCTCCAGGGTCGGGATGTTGGATCCATACTTATCAAAGGACAGCGCCAGGGATCTGGCCAGTGGTGGAACACTCACCGCCGTGTCCTGGGTCGCCACTCCCATGGCACCCGTATCAGTGGAAATCGCACCCAACTTGTCCCAAGTCTCTGTGTCTATAGAATAATCTTGTTGGTTGTCTTCCCCTTCTTCTCCCGTGTCCTGCATCTTGGTGTCGCCGTCAGAAGCCTTGGCGGGCGCCCGAGCCTCGTCGTGAGGTTCTGGACCAGGGGCCGAACCATTGGGCGAAGCGCTACCCGAGGGCCGCGCACCACCATTGCCAGAAGAGTCCTTTGGCGGGGGGTTGGGAGGATCAAAGACGTTCATCGCACATTCTACCCCGCGCTTGGGCAGCACCTCACGCTCCACCTTGATCTGGTAACCTTCATGATTGAACCGCACCTCCACAAAACCATTCAATTTCTCCGGAGCCTTGCAAGCTAACTTCATCCTCACAGGCCCCAACCTGATGAGGGACAGTTCATCCACCACAATCAGGCGGCCCAGCATCCGGAACCCTTCCTTGATGCGGTCCTCACGCCTGTGTTTCTTTGGAATGTCGTGCAACCGAACCCAAGTCTCTGGCATGACCATCGGCTGCACCTCCTCGTGTAGCATATCCCGGACCGAGGATGTGATGTTGTTGATGGACAGAAAAAGTTTCCCACTAGTTTTTGCCATGTGAAGAAGATCTGCTGAAGGGAAGACCACCAAGAAATCATTGCCGCCTACCTGAGTCACTTGCCAATCCCAAGATCCGGTCACCATGTGTTGAAGCTCCTGCTTGAGGATGCGGAGATTGAGCCTCCCTGGTTCAGCAAATAGGACGGTCGCATTCTCAATCCGAGCATCCACTGGCAACTCGCCCTCGGCCTCCTCATTGAACTCCAAGCAGAAGAAACCCTCGCCGGAGATGGCGCTCCCCATGATCTGTAATTGCAGATGTCGACCCCGCGTCGAACAGTGCGCAGACGCATGGCCCTCCTCCTTACACAGCACGCAAAGGGGTGGGAACTTGCATTTGGACTGGTAGTGCCCAAGGCGTCCGCACTTGAAGCACTCCACGTCGGGCACCTCTTCCACTGGAATGGGTTCCTCCGCCGTGCCCTTGGAGGAGGAGGGGAAAGCTACCGCTAATGGATCTGCCGCCGCCCGCAACTTCTTGGCCATCGGGTCACCATGGCCCCCACCACAGTATGTATGCGCCTCCGGCTTCCTCTCGAGCTCACGCCGTCGTTGGTTGACCTTCTTCTTCTTCTTTCTTTCCTGCTGCTGATTCCACCACGGGGGAGGAGGGCCCCAATCCCCCTCGCGCCCTCCACAGTCATCACGAGATCCGCCCGGCCGCCCACGACCTCCCGACCATCCGCGCGCTCCCGCATCACGCGATTTGCCTTGTCGCGCAGCTCGCGCTCTCTGCGCCGCTCCGCCTCCGGATCTGAGACCTCCATGGGGCGTTTGTCCGCGCGCCGATCTCCCATCACCACCGCCACGAAGGATTTGTGAAGAGGGGGGGAGGGTGTGAGATCTGGAGGGTGCGGGCGGAGTGAGCGAGGCGCCGCACCTCACTTGCAGTGGCTGGAAACCCTAAACTAGGGTCCAGACAGCCACGTCTCAACCATATATAGCCAGAGACCGGGCGCGCGGCAGGCCGTGGCGTCCCGGGCCTTGGGGCCCATGAGGTAACGCAACCCGGTCCAACTCCAGCCCCGTCCCGACAGACGCGCCCGACCCAAGACCAGATGAGCCAACCGGCCTAGGCCCAACAGAATGCGGCCCAACCGTTCCAACCCTAGGCACCAGTGGGGACTGCGGTCTCGCCTGACCACCCGACGTCGCCGCCGCCGGTGCGGGGGACGAAGGGGCCGGCAGGCACGGCCAGTCCAGCCTAGACGGCGCTGCCCTGTCCACCACCAGGCTCGCTGCCGCCATTGCTCTGATGTGCCGAGCCGCGGCCGACCCGTCCACCACGCTTGCGCCCGCGCACCCCACCGTCGAAGGCTGCCAAATGCGTAGAGTCGTGGCCCTGGATCCGCGCCCTCCCGGCACAAAGCGCCGTCCTCGCTCCGCGCCCAGGCCGCACGCTTCCGCCGCGAAGGCCACAAAGTCGCCGACCGACGGACCCGCCGGCACCGCACGCATCTGCACCACGGAGTCCTCCCCATCTTCTTCATCTTCAGATTCCGCCGCCGATAACGCGCAAAAGCGATTGCGACAGGCCCCAACCCCCGCCGATGGCGAGCCAGCACGCACCACCGACGTGCGCGCCTAAGGAGACCCCGCCCCGCGGCGAACTAAGGTCCAACCCTCCAGTGATGCCCCGCCTGAAGCCCGCACCGGCGAAGGCACGCGTTCGCCGATGCAGTCGCCAGTCCGTACACATAAGGGCATGTACAATGGTGGACGCTTGTGCAGGCGCTAATAGAGAAAATAAATAAATTTTATATCATAAAAAAATACCTAAGCGCCTGAGGTTACAACGGCAGGTGCTAATTCTGTGGGCTAAATTAAACTAGCCGGCGCTTCCCATGGGAAGAAAATCAATCGGCGCTTCGCTGCGGGTCTTGCGCCGACGCTACGTCTGACGCTGGGATTCAGGGCGTCAACTGCCAATTATCCAGGTTTCTAATCCTGGCGCCCGCGCTAAGGCCAAATCCACCGCGCGACCCCAAATGGACGTCCGTTTTATCCGGATTCTGTCCATTTGGATAGGGGGATGGGGTTGTATCCGGGCCTGTCCTGGGATGCGGTGGCCGTGCGCCCAGCGCGCGGCCGCATGCTTTTGCCCCATCTCGTCCGCCAGGGCCTAAAAATGCCCATATTTTCATATGAAAGCAAGTTTGCACGTCCAAATATTAATTGTTTGAAAATTAAAATAGTTTTACAACCCAATCAAAATTGTCTCTAATAAAGATAGTTTTACAACCAAATCGAATTGTTTTGAATGAACATAAAACGAACCAATACATCTATCGGTTGCCAATATGCTCCCAGACGTGCTCAACCAAGTCATTTTGAAGAGACTTGTGAGTGTGTCAATCACGCAGCTCACGATGGAACTGGCAGAACTGATCAAACGTGGCCGGTTCTTGATGCAGGGGCTCAACATTGTCACCTTGATAGTCAAATCCTTGGTCGAAGATACTGTCATCACACTCGTCCTCGACGATCATGTTGTGCATGATCACACAAGCGATCATCACCTCCCAAAGCTTCCTTTCATCCCATGGCGGTCAGGTATCGAGCGATGCCCCATCGGGATTGAAGCACACCAAAAGCACGTTCCACATCCTTTCTAGCACTCTCTTGCATTTGGGCAAATCTCTTTCTCTTCTCACCTTTGGGCTTCGAGATTGTCTTCACAAAAGTTGACCACTGAGGATATATACCATCATCTAGATAGTATCCTTTGTTGTACTGGTGGCCGTTGACCTCAAAGTTGACAGGTGGGGAGCGGCCTTCGCAAGCCTCGCGAAGGCGGAGAACGTTGCGACACGTTGGTATCATTGTGAGAACCTGCCATACCAAGAAAGAATGCCATGTCCAGAGATCCTGCGATGCCACGACTTCTAATATGACGGTGCACTTTCGTGACATGCCCCTTGTAATCGGCCCCGCCAAGCAAATGGACAGTTCTTCCACTCCCAGTGCATACAATCTATGCTGCCAAGCATGCCTGGAAAGCCTCTAGCTGCGTTGATCACCAACAATCTCTCTGTATCAGCGGCAGTTGGCTGCCTCAAGTACTCTGGGCCAAACACCTCAATCACAGCTTGGCAGAACTTGTACATTGACATCAGACATGTCGTCTCGCTCATACGCATGTACTCATCCACCAGGTCGGAAGCTGTCGCGGCCGCCGTGGTACGTCGCCGGCGGTCGTGTCTTCTCTGCCACCGGCAAAGACGGCGACGGCCAAACCTCCTTCGATCGACGGCCAAAACTACGGCGAAAGCACGGGCGTGGTGGCGGCCCTGTCTACCGTGGTTTTGGTATGGACGGTAAAAGGCTGCAGCGCGGAGGCGGTAGGAGAATAAGCGGCGGGCCGGCTGGCGAAGCGGGAGAGGGAGGGTTGAAGCGTTCGGAG
Organism: Aegilops bicornis; assembly: GCA_021605145.1. Taxonomy (NCBI): domain Eukaryota; kingdom Viridiplantae; phylum Streptophyta; class Magnoliopsida; order Poales; family Poaceae; genus Aegilops; species Aegilops bicornis. The sequence goes on along the minus strand of CM038669.1, from coordinate 510,051,217 downwards.
GGAGGGACTGCTAGTGTCCCCACAAGCAGGCCATGGGGGGACAAGGGCGTGCGTCGTGGCCGTCCGCACGCGGCCGTTTCACCCCAAACCGAGCGCAACTTTGGGCTGGGAATGGGTCGAAAACGGACAGATTTCGGACATTTGTCCGTTTGAGACCACGCGTTGGGCCACGCTATTCGTTCATTTTATCCCAAACGGACGCACCCAGACAAGATAGGGTCGCGCGGTGAAGTTGACCTAAGCGCCGGGCGTTGGAGATGCCCTAACGGTTCACTCGTTTCGAACTCCCCCACCTACTTTTCTACGAGGCCTTCGCCACCTGGTATTCGTTGGTACGTTCGCCCCTCACCCCCGCACAAGAAAAAAGCTCTAAGGCAGAAAAAAGACTGGTACACGTCGCTCAGCCTCGCAGGAAAAAAGAAAGAAAACCCCCTGCTGAAAACAACCGAGCAGCTGCCTCAGACTACGATCCCCTTTTCTACGCTGCCGCCTCCCTCTCCTGCTGCGCCGCCGATCCAATCTCCCGTGGCAACTGCTGCGTAGTGCGTAGAGCTCCGTGCGTGTGCAACCGCCGGTCAACTCAGGACGTGGGGATTGCCGATCGTGCTGGGTTTGAACCTCGCCGAGTATAAGATCCCCCGAACCCTCAAAGATGCTCTCACTTCCTCTCCTCTGTCGAATCCGGCGAATGGAGCAGCTGCCGCCGCCTCTCAGACCGCAGAACCGTTGCCCTCTTCCGCCGAGCAAGTGTTAGTCTGCTCCACTCCTGTTTTGTTCTCCACGTTGTTGCTGCATGCTATTTGGTTTTGATTGATCCATCTTGTAGGTGGAGGTGGTGGTCCTGGAGGGGGCCATCGTAGCATCGCGCAGGAGCTTGCGAGGTGCACTGCAGAGTCCAGCGTCGGCAACCTCTGCTCGGATCCGTTTCATTGAGGTGGGGGTCAGTAGGTAATAGTAATTTGTGTATTCACTACTCCTAAAGTTCAGTATCTGAGTGCATTCCTTGAGCTAGGTCGGTAGGCAATAGAAATTTGTGTACATAATTTGTACATTTTTGAGATACTATGTCTGGTTATTTACGAATTCTTGCCCTGTTTGTGTGTGTTAATTTGAGTGAAGTTTATGGATTTTCATGAGCTTTGTGTGAGTCCTCTATACCAGCAAGCATGTAATTGCTTCATGTTATCACTCTTGTCTTACTGTGTCCTTGATGCTCCAGGGAGTTTGTAGACTGATTTCCTACCTGAGATGACTTTGATCAACCTTTTCTGTTAGATTAATTGTGTTGGTGCTACTGCTGTGGTTCTACGACCATTTTGTGCTCAGTTTTTACCTCACATCTATCTCCTGCATATGCTTTCTGAGTAATACATGAATGTGTTTGCTTGTGGTACACACCTTTTATACTGTGCATATACTCCCTCCGTCCGGAAATACTTGTCATCAAAATGAATTAAAGGGGATGTATCTAGATGTATATTAGTTCTAGATACATCCCTTTTTATCCATTTTGATGACAAGTATTTTCGGACGGAGGGAGTATTTAATAGGCATTTGACCTCATATTTTTACTGCCACTCGTGGTGCACCTGTTGAAGAAATAGATTATGTGTACACTCTGGTATATCCTATGATGTAGCATTGTGTTATATTTTTTTTCAGATAGCTTCCAGGTTTGATTCTCCATTCTTGAACAAAATCCAATTAGGCATTCCTCAGAGGTCCATTTCCAAAAGGCATGTATTTCTGTGATCTATATGTATATCTTTGTTCAGCTAGGTATCTTCGTATTCTGAAATTAACTATCCAGTTTTGGACAATGACCAAACAAACACAGTTCACGTGAATGGAAACACACTCATGCATTTTTCGAAGTAATACTTTAGATCTCCAATAGGGAAATATTTTCATGCTTTGCCCTGCAAACTGCATACTTCTACCGTTTTGTTCCTGGAACTTCATTTCTGAACTTAATTACTTAAAGAATCGATCTGATGAGTCATGGGACTATGCTATAATGTATTCCTTCTTAGATATATTTGCCATGGAATACTTCTACACTATGCACTATTACTCATATTTGTTGGACACTTGGGATGATGGTCGTAATAGTTGATTCTTCTGCTAAAGTTTCAAGCATGTGTCGTGTGGTTCCGAAGGACCAATTACCAATGTGCATTGGTGACACCGCAAGAATGTCAGCTTTCATGTTACCTTTTTCAATTTAGACTTCTGATATTGATTTGGTGGACACTCAGCATCAACGTTACTGTGCACACACTTGGTGAAGCACGGATTGCAATAATAATACCATTTGCTTAACTTTGCAGGTTGACAAACTGAAGATCTTAGCATCCTCCCTAGCTAATTCATCCTCCAAGGCAGAGAAGCGTATTGTGGATCACAGGTGGAGCTTCCATACATTATTTCTATTTTGATTCTTTTGATGCCATTTTGATGTACTTTGCAAACATATCTTTCTTGTTCTATTTCGTAATAGGTACTACAGTTTTATGAGTAGTCCTGTGGTTCCTTTTTTCATAATATAATCTTGTGGTTCCTTTTTTCTTGTCATTTTTCGTGCTAATCTTGCTCCTACATATGCTTTCTGCCTAATACATGAATGTCTTCTGGTACACACCTTTTACAATGTAGAGAATTAATGTTGGTATCTTTATTATGTAGATGGCACCCGTTAAACTCCCAAGTAAGTGGGCGTATGCGGACACCACAGAAACCCTGGCGACGTATGGCAAACCTGCCATCTTCCTAACTATGACTTGCAACCCAAACTGGCCCGAGATACAGGACGCGCTACTTCCAGGCCAAAATTTGCAGGACCAACCAGACCTCGTGGCCCGAGTGTTCAGGTCCAAACTGGAGACGATGAAAGACATGCTGACCAAGAAGCATATCCCAGGCGTCCTGAAGGTGGTAGAGTTTCAGAAGAGGGGCCTCCCCCATGCTCATTTCATGTTGATGTAGCTAGGCCACATTTGCTTTCTTGATTATCATTAGTCTTTGAAAACGGTTTTAGGCTTGCCAAAAGATTTGAGACACACATATATGTATTTGAATTACTACTGTGCTATCTTTTAAATATATATGAGTATTTATGTGTGTGCACTTCATGTTTTTTCTAGCTACTGCTGCTTTAAATACAGACATGACACTGAATTATATATGCATTCTTCCTGATGTATAAAGAAGAGGTAAACTTATCCGATCGCATGAATAGAAGCAAATTCCTCGCTCGCCTTTTTTTCCTCTCTCCCGTGCGCAACTACTATCAGCTCCGTTTGATCGGAAAAAAAAGGAACTAGCTCCCCGGTACATACGTTAACAGAAGATGGCTATAGCTTCCGATCATTTTCTTGTTAGCTGATGTGCCGATGAGGCCCACGTAGAAAAGGAGTATGGCCATGCATATGCGTGAGGATAATAACCCCACGTCTGCCCGCAAACTTCTCCACTTATGTCATCATGCAAAATATAGAACATAAGATTCAAAGCAATGATGCATTTCTACTACTGGTTGCTGATTCCTGCCTAGACTTGATATACTAAGCTGCTGATATTTATTGGTACCAGTTTCTCTCTGTGTGTTTCCTTCCGTTCTGTTGCAGAACAAAGGATGTTAAATGGAATGGTTTGTTGGCTGCTGTCAGGGAACGAAGTGTGCTCTAAATGTGAAGAATCGATTGTAAAGGAACAAGAGAATCGAACGAATGATCGAATCTGTTGCCTTTATTGATGATTGACATGCTATTTATACAATGGGAACCGTCGCCTCATAAGGACGCGATGGTTCAGGAGGCATCGTTCCACGCTGCAACCGACATGCCGGTTGCTAGTATCGTGGAACCGCACGGGAGCGGGGATTCCCCTAATAACCGTAAGGGTTATTATCTTAATACTCCCCCTAATCACCGCTTAATTGCATGAGAATCCATCATCTGATAAAGTCTCCTTCAAAAACCCTGTGGGAAAAATATGAGGAGTAGTGTAGGATATGCTGGTAAAACTCCTTCGAACCCAGTGGGAAAATAAGGAGAAAATGATCCAACATATAATGATTATTGCCTCTGTTAACTCGATATGAAGTATATTCATAGAATTTGGAGGACAATAAATATGTCGTATATACTTTCCTAAAAAAACAGTGGGGAAAACAGAAAGTATGGCATATGATGTTGTGTTGATATTACCTCATTAAAAACCTTTATGAGAACCTGTAAAGTAAACTCATGAAGGGAAAAAGAGTATAATATGATGCTTTGAACAGGAACAATTCAGGAAGATACTCCCCCCGATTCTTGCAAATTCGGAAGCCATCACATACCAATTCCATGAACATATTTCTGGAATGTAGAAGTTGGTAGAGACTTGGTGAGCAAATCAGTCACATGATTTGACTTGCAAGATATGCAATATATCGATATTGCTTATTATGTAACATGTTTGCATCCGGGCAACACAAGAAAGATTATCGTTGAGATAATGGTTGGTGGATGTTGCCATGAGGTCTGCTTCAAAGACTCTTCATGAGAGGACTACCACACCTAGTAGGAACACTAAAGTTGTCTACGATCTGACATAGTGGGAATCTGATCGATGTATCCAATCATATCGGTGTTCACATTTCTGTGAGACTGGAAAACCAGGACAAGATGTTTGATGCCTTGGAGATATCAAAAGATATTCTTGAGTACCAGCCAATTATGTTTGATGGATCCAATGGCATTATGAAACGTTGAGTCCCAATATCTCATTTCCATCATCACTTGGTCTAAATAGACCTTTCTCTATGGATGGATAAGATTTGTCCACAGTGAATTTCTCCAATATATTTTGGATATAGACAACATAGTATACCATAATGTATAAATGAAGGTGCTCAATTTGTAGTAACGAGCAGTATTTTGGTTTACCCAAATCCTTCATTGTAAACTCCGTCATTTAGATGATTACATGTGTCGTCATTGCAGACACACAAACATAGATAATCATCATTGTAGGAGTAATCCTTGTGAATAAGGAACTCACTACGTCGTTTGTACGTACCAAATGTACCGACGATAATAATAAGTCATATGGTGACTTATTGATTTTACACCATGTATGTTGCATTTTGTAGTTTGATTCGGAATTGAGGTTCCATCAGGAACCATCTATATCTGAATCTAGTGATCTACATGGATATGTAATCACTACATCTATCAACTGCATAGATAGATGATTTTGTACTGCCAATGATATAAGTTATCGGAAAGAGATTCCACCTCTGGAGAATAGTTGGGTATCTGCGTGAACCCTTATGCTACAATACTTGTTCTTTGTTTCACCACCTCGTTGTTCTCAATTCTGTTTCCAGAAGAAAACTGGTGTAGGTATTGCTTATGAATACCTTCCCATTATTGAGCAAGATCATTTCTACCTACATTATACCCTTTGCTTGAGATCAGTTCGAGTGTTGTTCACACTTTGCCATGGCCATGGTCTTTGGATCTGAATCATTTGAAAGGTTTTTGCAATCTAGTTGACAAATGTATGTCAACAATTATAGACTTCCGGTTATATGATTCTCCAGAATCTATATATCAATATATAGTTGATGGAAGTATCGTTACCCATGGTGACTGCTCGTGATTTCCCAATGCGATTGAGTCGAGTATTCCGATGTCCCGGTCATTGTGTGCACTATGACCTGGGTTGATGGAGGTTTCCCATCCACTGGGTGTATACTACCCATTAGGTGTCTGTCAACGTGAAGTTGACTTGCATTTACTTATTCACAGGCCTTGATATCCTTGCTTGAGAGAAGCTGAATCCTGATGTCTTCTTCCATACATCTCCCGCTGTTGGTTTGAACGGGGAGTGGAGTAGATTTTGTTGGTACCTCCACTCTTTCAAGCATACTTTTGTAGGATTGTAGGATTGTGTGACACCTTTATAGTCAGTAAATGAATCTGGCAGGTTATTTGCAATGTATTGCAAATCTTCTGAACGCATGGTTCAGATCTTTGAGTACGTGGATCTGAGGAAGAAATGTGTTGAACATTCCACTAATTTCCTGGCATTCTTTATGGTACTTGAATTCTCCCCGTAATGCCTGGAAATGTCCCTCATTGAATCAACATACTGGCCTTGAATAACTCCCCGTGTGAGGGGCTTGAGGTATTGACGGTAATACAGTTATTCCTCACATAGATCCCAACTATATGTTGAGGGGCCAATGATGTATGCTGGGTGGTGATATCGGTATGCAAGCGAATTACCGCAGATAGGAAATACTTGATAGATATCCACATATCAAAGATAGAGGGGAATAATAGTATGCAATTTGGTCATGAGCGTGTAAAACTGCATGACTCCAACATAAAGTTGGTAAGTTGCAATTTCAAAGTAAAGATCATGCAATGAGCTCAATTCTTTGGATGGGATTCTACCAAACCATTTTGAGTCTAGACATTAGGACAAATTGCTAAACTTCAATCCAGGGTCATAGAGAAGGCACTCGAGGAGAATTCTGCAATGTTATCCATTCGATTTGCTTGAAATCAATGTCGGGATAATGAGCCAATGGTTTTGTGTGAATAAAGCACACACTTAAGACCATCATGTAGATATGTCTTTTAGAACCATGGAATACCTGCATAGTCTAGTCAATGAATGAGAAGAGTCACTTACCTCAACTTGATGCATTCAAGGAGTCTGAGTGGTTCAGCGTAGACTTTAAGGTGTGTGAGCCTTAAAATTAGCTTCCCTGTGTCACTTGTAGTGCACATAAAATCCAATTGTTGTTAGAAGTTAGCATCATAATAATCATAAACTATTGCAATTGCTGATAGTTTCGGTTTCAACCCAATGTCTCGATGACCAAGGCGAGTATGCCAAGTTTGTCATGTACAAGACACTCTGGAAAACTATCTCCTATGCAACATGTGCTGCGGGTTGTGTTGTATGTGTAGTACAATCCAGATGATACACAGAGAATGTGCTTGCCATATTTGTTGCATATGGTAAAGAGAAGTTATTTCTCTTTGTTGTCATCATAAGTTTCGCTATGGAAACTATTTTGACGGATACCTCCATAGTTTAGTAGGGTACGAGTTAAACATGGGAAGCAATAAGGCATCCCGACGTTACTCAAGTACCCACAGGGATAGTAAATATAACTCGAGTTGAGCCAACAAATACCTCATCGCATGTAGCGATTTTAAAATATCTCATTTCTCTCAATGAGAGTGGAAACATTGGACTTTCCTGAGTATAGAGTTTGTGGTGCATATGTCCACAAGGCACATATCATTTTTCATCGAATTGACTCCCGTAGAAATCTATATAGACATGAAGATTCTCAGTATGAAAATCACTGTCAGATATATAGAATACATACAAATGTATTTGTACCAAAATGTTGATACAATATATTATGATATACAATATATGATGACAACAATACTTATGTTGTTGTTATAACATCATAAATGGACATTTATATTGACCATTCAGGAGATTGAAAGACTATTCATAGTCTCCAAACATGTCGGTTGAGGCATATTCAGCCATCACATTCCCGTGCCCATAGGGTCCCGTCACAGTTAGTGATGTCGGATTGAAGGTTGAAGTAGGATTCAAACCTTTGCCCTTGAGGTTCATTGTATCCCAGGAATTGCTGATACAAAATAACCAGATGCTGAGATCTGAATCTAATGCCTTATGATATATAAGACACCATTTTTCTGTTAGCGATGTGACTCTGACCAGAGGTGAATCTAGGATTGCACACATTATCCCACGAGACACAAGACCGATCATGATGTCCATGGCCCAGATAGGGCAATGGTGGCCATTGAGGGTGAATGCCTCAAACTCTATAGCCATATGTTACCTCCAGGGGCGGAGCTCAGTTGGGGCAGACCTGGGCCATGGCCCGCCCAAGATTTTTGACAAAAAATATTAATACCTATACTTTGGTAGCTCAGCCCAGTAACTACGCAACGTTTATTCAGGCTACTACTTGTCGATGCAAAATCCAGCAGTGTGGCCGGTGGCCGGTGGCCAGCGTCCTCCACCTGCAACGAGATGGGTCTACTTCTGCTCGTTTTGGTTTAGTGCCGGCACACAATAGAGAGCAGATGCCATAGTTCCAATAACCATGCAGGAGCAGCCTCAGCAAGCTGCGTCCAGCCGGCGGCCAAGGCAACCAGCAATCGAGCACTGCATCTTAAATTCCCTTGCAACTGCGAGTCTATACAACATAATTAATCTTATTTCTTCCCCCAAATTCTGAGTTTCCTAACTCCGATCATAGCCTGATTTCTTCGCATAATTATACTTTACATTCTATAAATTGCAGCAGCAAGCCGCCTTCTTGTTTGATAAAAAAGAATCAAAGTACCAGAGTTATCTGTTGGGTCACTTGCAAGGGTACGAGTAGAAGCAAAGACGATGATCACGCGCACAGGCAAAAGACCTTACAGAAAAGCAACAATGATAAACTCATGGATAATTGCAGACTAGATATATAGTTGTGCTTTCTTTTGAGTTGGCCCGCCCATGTTTTTCTTCCAAGCTCCGCCACTGGTTACCTCTATGGGTAAACCAGAGATAATTAATTTACAACCTGTAAATTAAAGACCATCATGGTTGATGTTGTAACGAACTTAGCAAAATCAATGGGTATTTCAGGAAGTTATCTTGAAACCATTAGTGTGAATCTCAAATTGCTAAATATGACACCTTGAAGATAATCTCCAAAATGGAGTAGATCTCGTAGCACTAGAGAGTACAGTCCGATGAAATCAGTAGATGTTCACTCATAATGCCTTATGTCATGACTTAGTAAAATGTGTGGGAGAGCACTTTGTAAAGCAATTATAATGTCAAAATGATAAATTATAGGCTTTAACAGTTGTCATTGATAATCTGCGGAGCAGTAGATATATATGACTACGTTGTGACCCCAAGCATCAATTTGAAGAAACCACTTTAAATTTTGCATCTGTATTTGCAAAAAATTGAAAATTTCAATTGCAAATAGACGTATTAATCTCAACATGTGTTAAACATGGAAATATATACATCATGGAAATATCCTGAAATACATTGTACAAAACGGAGAAACAGTATTGCAGAGGTACTGGATTTATCTTTGCAAGAGATTAAAAAAATCTCAATTGTAAATAGACATAATTTATCTCGACACGTAGCAAACATAAAAATATATTACATCAACTTAGAATCTGGAATACATCGGTACTTAACAGAAAACAGTACTAAAATGTGTGTACTGATTTTAGCAGATCTAAAACAGAAATAAATTACTGCTAGAAGTGTTGTTAGGAGATTAATTGGTAATCTGCTAAAACAAATGTGCAAATGAGCAAAACGTGGCATGCTATGCTGGATGCCTAAATTCCCAGCGCATGCATATGGCCACGTAAGGCAGCCCCGACCTTGTCAAAGCGAGTTGATAAGGGAGAGCGGGTAGATGAAATAAACAGGTCTATCAATTCCCGAGTCACTTCGATCCCAAATCCACAGCGGAGACCGGCGGAGGACCCCAGCGCCGGCTGGCCGGCCGCATCACCGGCGGAGAGAAGATCTCCCGCCGCGCTCGTCCTGGAGGAGGAGTCACTGCAGAGGTGGGTGCCGGGCGCAACGCCGTTGTAGGCGCCATCCGCGAGCGCTGCTGCTGCGCGGCCGGAGCGGCTGCTCGACGGCGGACTCTCCAACGGGACCGCGAGGGCCCCGGGGCGGCGGCGCGCGCCTGTGCGCCGCGAAGGCGGAGGAGTGGTGGGTGTCTGGGACGGTGCGGCAGCTTCGGCATCGACTGCCGCGGCCCAACAGGAGCCGTTCACGCCGGAGCCATAGATGAAGACGAAGGCCCCGGCCGGCACGGACACGAAGGCGAGCGCGTGACAGGCGGCGACCTCGACGACCACGGAGGTCGGAGATGGCAGCGGCGCGGCCTCGTGCTCTTCGTGTCGTCGTCGTCAAGGACGACGATGTCGTTCCCCGGCGCCGCGCTCAACCGTCGCGTGCTCCGCGTTGGGAGCCGCCACCGTCTCGGACTGCAGCAGGCCACTGAGCCATGGTCGCGCGCAGAAGGGCGGTCTTGGCTGCGTGCAAGAGGGCGCGTGGCCGGGCCGCAGGGCGGCGCACGGGATCGGGGCGCGGCGCAGCGCGGAGGCCGGCTGGTCGACGTCGCCAAGGCCGTAGGCAGTCCGCCGGTTGGAGCCGCTTCAGCGAAGATCCGGGCGGAGCACCGCCATGCTGTGGAGCGCCAAGCAGTTGACGGCCGCCTTCGGGAGCGTCGCCGCTCCACACATCGGGGTCGCCGTTGGTCTGCACGTCTCTGCGTGATGGATGTAGGCGGTGGAGAGGACCGCCGCCATGCCATGCGAGAGCTGTGGTCTCAGGCACAGCCGCCACGCGTACGCGGCCGTGGCGCGGGTAGCCATGGGCTCCCGCCACTGCTCTGCCGGAGGTCTCCGTGGAGGAGGAGCCAAGGCGCATGGACGGGGGCACCGCTAGCGATGTGATGAAAAGCAGCAGCAATTGCCGCTCGATCCAGTGCAAGAGTAAGTGAACGCATTGGTACCTTTTTTTCCCTTTTTGCATCTCTCAATCGATGGGCTTCTCCTTGTCTGTTTTCACTTGCTCTTCCTGATTTACTCTTATATTTCCTGTGAAGATGAAGAATCACTCCGGAAGATGAAATAGAGATCTTTGATTGATGGCAAGAGCACGCGGGCAGGCTGCAGACGCCCTTCGTCGCCTTTGCGCCAGATGACCAGGCCCCCGCGAGTTCTTGTCGTCGCTGTGCATCCTCGCCGGCCTCATTTTTCTCGGTAGAGACAACGTGGCTGATAACGTGTGAAGAATCGAGTGTAAAGGAAAAAGAGAATCGAACGAATGATTGAATCGGTTGCCTTTATTGATGATTGACATGCTATTGGGAACCGTCTTCGCCTCACAGGGACGCGATGGTTCAGGTAGCATCGTTCCAGGCTGCAACCGGCATGTATCGTGGATTCCCCTAATAACCGTAAGGGTTATTATCTTAACACTAAAGATCATTTATCCCGGAGAGGAAGAATGGGAGCAAAATGTAAGTTCTATCCTGTTTGTGCTTCTGTAGCAAAATGTAAGTTCTATCCTATTTGTTTCGTTTCTGCACTGCGTGCAGAATCTAGTGTTGTTAAATAGGACGGGTTTGACATTCAAAAAAAAATTAAAAAAAATAGGACGGGTTTAATTTACTGCTGCCAGTGAGAACAATGAATATTGTGCCTCTGATCATTAGCGTTTTTTTTTATGAATAACATCCCAACCGTTTTGGCAGTACCGCTAAAGATTGTGCGTTTTGGCTTGGAAACTAACCTGAATAGCCATGGACTTTTTTTTTCTTTGCTACTGTCCTGATCCCTGCTTCTGTGCACTTGAGGCTGCACCTATGTATTTGATGTGGAAACCTAAGACTAAACTGCACTACTGTTGTTCTCCGTATAAGAACACTGTCCAAAATTAGAGAACTACTATGATCTGGGCGGTGCTTTGAACAAAGAAATTTTACGCCAGTGTTCAAAAAAGATAGCAAGGTTAAAACTACATAGAGCGAAGGTGCTAAGAGTCCATGGACTAAACAAAAGCGAGCCCCGATTTTAGACATCATTCAAGTGTTTGCTGTGTCACTGTCATCCACCCATGATTCGAGTTTAAGCAGCTGGATGGTCAATCTTAACTACTTGGATTACTAGCAGTACACAGTTGCCAAGGGGAAATAACTGAAAACTCTACTATTACCAGTAGACACTAGACAGTAATAATTTTGCATTCATCGCCTCATCTTTCATCATTCATCACTAAGCGAACAACTTTTTAAACCAGGCACCATCACAACATTAATGCAAATGATACCAAGATCAAAGTCTACATGCTATATTTAACTAGAGGGCAGAAAATAGGAAGAAAAGAAACAGCAGAATCTGAAAATGTAGAGCTGAATAGATGTCCTAGAAAGTAGAAGGGAGCAAGAACCCCTACTGATGAACACCATGACCAACAAGTGAAGGCAGCTACAGAGGACACGATCTGAAAATGTGCTGCCAAAGAAACAGAGAACAGCAAGGGACAGCCATGAAGACTGGACAGCAATTGTCTGAAACACATGCTCAAACTCTTTGGTTGCCCAGCCTTGAAGAGAACAAAGTCTGTTGCCCAGCCTTGAGTCAAAGTCAGACTTGCGTTGGAGTTCAAGTATTGAATTTCACATCCACAGAAATTCTGTTGCCCATGATCTCACGTTCTTGTCTGGCAGCTTTTTGGTTGAGCTTGAAGCATCGATCAACAGACACATTCAGTGATTGCTTCTCATTGTTTGAGCATGAATGGAGCGTCAAATATGCAGCGACTTTCAACTGAACGTCCTCAACATTGCTCAAACATAACAAAGAAACCATCAAAGGAACTGGAGTCCATAGGTCAGAGGGCACCTCCACTGTTTGGTCTGACTCTGACAAGAGCCTTACAAAGTAGGGTCCCATACTGTCATCCCATGCCTTGATGAAACCTGTCACATAATAGCGGCTTCCTCCTGCGAGCAGTAGCTTCACCTCGATTCTGGCTTCCACTGTATCAGGCACAATCATATACAAGATTTGTATTTTCTGACCATCCCACTCCCCATTAATTTCCTTGCTATGAAAACTTGGCTCATCATTGTAATCATCCACCTCCCAAGACTCAACAACTGCTTCCCTCTCGTTGATCGTCCTCTGATTGCGTCTTCTCCCTTCTCCTCCGTTTGTAGTCCTGCTAGGTTTGAATTCAACTCCAAGCCCCGCATACGCTCCGATGGGTCACGCAGGTCCAATCAATGCGATATCTGTCATTGCTCCGATGATTGGTGGATCACTAATTTGTCCAGTGCCTGCTGCATTATTTATCCTCCTCCTATGGATGGCCTGTGGACGATGCCAATCGTGAAAATCCATCCACTCAACTTCAAAATTAGAACTCACTCTCAGAAGTTGGACCCTGCGCCGTCCCCATGGAAGGGAGTCCTTGGCGGTATCGCGGCTCATCAAACCCACAAACTCCTCCAATGGGTCTTGTTCGCTGTGTTGAATGTGGTCACCTCCATAAACAGCTCCTTTCTGGTTGCTATTACTTGCAGCCTTTGTTTCCTGACTGGTATTGCCTTCTTGTGGCATATTTGAAGCAGCACCACCCTTCTGACTCAGCCGGCTGTTACCCTTTCCTCCTCCAGAGACTTTAACATCCTTCTTACTTCTGTTCTTCTCTAGGTTGACATAGTGCGTGAAATTTCGGTTCAGTATAAGGCTTAATATTAGCAACCCGTCAGCTGGACTTTGGATGCCTAGTTCTTTGAAATGCTTCTGTTTGTTGTCCCATCAATCTGTCCCTTCTTTTTTGCAACCGTGTCCAAAAACCATTCTATGAAGTTTCGATCTCTCCACTTAAGGTACTCAAAACAAACATCCCCCCAGTGATGTATCCAAGGCTGCAATGGAAGATTGGTGAGCCTTAGCTTCATCCTGTAAAACTCACACAGGGTGAAAGTGATGCCCGCCAAGTACTTGCTGGCTTTCTGTTCAGCCTCACTGCCCTCGACGTGAACATATCTTGACAGGAAACAGACTGCCTTAAAGACAAAATCTTCATCATTCATGATCCTCTGAAATTCAGCTTCGAGTAAATGATCACCCTTGAGTCCGAACATCTTGGGATACGTAACATCCCAATTCACGAGAATGCAGTTGAGTTCCATGGGAAGTTGCATTGTCAGAACCTCCACTTTCTCTTTCCCTGGCAAACACTGCTTTTGACCCAGCTCATGAGCATTATGCCTGTTGCCAAAACCTCGAACATACAAGTTATCATCTCTCATGAAAGGCATAATCCAATCATTAGTTCCCTCAGCTTGGATTTTAATTTTGACCCATCTCGGTTGGCAGACATTGGTCTGCCTGTTAAGCAGAGGATGCAGACCCAATGCTTCCAAGTCTGCAAGATCTGGATGTTCGTCCAAATGGTTGGGGGAGAAGAAATTCTCTGCATATGGATGATTTGCAAAGAGCTGTCTGGCATCTTCCTCTGAATGCTGAAATGGATGTAAGGACCGGCGGCTCACAGTGATCGTCATATCCGGTTCAGGAAGCGTCGACATCGTTCTGCACAAATTAACATACCAGCATCTTGTAAGTGCTATATTTTGAAGGAGCAAGAGCAACATTAGCCCAGCCCCAGAGTATGTACAGAAATAATAACCCACTGCACCAGCTAGCAACCGCTCCTACAGGCAAGTAACAGGCAACAGGCAACATATATTCAGTTCAGACTTAGCAACAGGTATACAAACTATTCAGGTACCAGCAACAGGCAGACACCATCAGACTTCAGAATACATTGACAAGAGGCAAGCAACAGGCAAGCAACAGATATACAAACTAGCAGTAGATGGACACTTCAGCTCGGGAGGCGACGGAGATACCTGAGGCGCGGCGGCCGGCAGCGAGTAGATGGACGGCAAGGCGGAGGAGGAGCTCGCCGGTGGAGGAAGAGCTTCCCCAGCAGCAACGCGGCGGAGGAGGAGGATGCGGAGGACGGCGCGGTCGAGGAGGAGGAAGAGGTGGGCTTGGGGCGCGAGAGGTCCCGTGCTTGTGCTTCACCGGCGGCGGGTGAGCATGGATGCCTCTGGGGTTCTGGGGAAAGTGGTCTGGACGGAGAATCGGAGAGGGGACGAGGTGCTGGAGGGGCAGGAGCTTTTCCGGCGGCGGCGGCGGGGCAGGAGAGGCGCCGATTTGGGGGAGCGGCGCGACAGGGAGTGGCTAGGGTTTCGAATGGAGCGGAAGCGAGAGGGAGTGGGGGTTGCGCGAAGGGACTCGGGACTCGACTAGGGAGAGGATAGATCTGTATTTCCCCCTCTGGTTCGCTCGTTTCCCTCCTCTTTCCCATCCCAAATTTCCCCTCTCCCGCCGCCAGGACGCCTCGCTCAGGCTTCGTTTGGCACAAAGGGATTTGGGAGGATTTGGGTGGCGGGGATTTGGGAGGATTTGGTGAATCCCTCCCTTCCACCCAATCCCCTTCATTCCCCAATTCCCCTCCAGCCCCAATCCTCTTTGTACAAAAAAACTCATTTGGTTGACAGGGTTTGCAATAGAGAGATGACATGGTGCAAAACAGTTAAAATCCAATCTTTATAAGTTATCAAACACCATAGTAAGAAAAACTTGCTACAGAACATTTTGTTGGTAGGCATCTGGCTATCAAATTGAAATCAGAGCAGAATGCTAGTATTACATAATTATCATGAATCAAACATAGGATAACTATCGTTGATAACACACTACCGACAAAAATAAAATGTCCTCTAAACCACCAGAACACAACAAAACAGGCCCTCCCTCCATCGCTTAGCAACCACGACGCACCTAAAACAGATGAAACAAAAAACCATTAAATCGTGAATAAACCATATATATTAAGAAAAGCAAATGTGCAAAAATCGTGAAATAAACCTTGTCAACCACAGCACATCCATGTAAATCGTGTAAAACAGGAGCATGATACAACATTGCATTTTTTCCATGCTATTAAGTATATGGTGAACAAACCATCGAGCAACAGCTGCTGTTTCGACGACGGACCAAAGAACATCATCAAGTCATAATAAAAAATATTAGTTGAGTCCAAGAATAGCATCAGGTCAATAACTTGAAATACCTACAGTAAACATTTGACTGGAAAACTGTATGAAAGAAAACTATATGGAAAATTCAGGAAGCTAGCTAGTTTAGTATAGTACTCCCTCCGTCCTATAATGTAAGACGTTTTTTGGCACTAATTTAGTGTCAAAAAACGTCTTACATTATGGGACGGAGGGAGTACTAAACTAGCATGTATTAAGTATACTACATGTTCCTGTGACCCTGCGCCCAAAAGTCCATCCATGCAGCTCATAACATCTTTAAATTTAAACCATTCATGCATCTCACATCATTTGAACAAGAAAACAAGACCTGATCCAATCAGGATGGATGGGTTAATCATACATAATCTGCTAGCTCAACGCCAACAGCTAGCAAATAGACACAACAACGCCGCCACCAGTCAATTGCCACATTCAAATGAACCAACCGAGCCAATTGCCAATTGCTGCAGCTGTGAAGAAATTGGATGCAGCCAGCCAATTGCCACATGATATTAAGCAGTTGGAAGATTACATCTCTCTAATTTTCCAAAAGAAAAGCATATGGTGACAAATACTCCTAGATAATATCAATTACAATCACATAACAGTTGGGCCATGCATCAAATTAGTAACTAGGTTCAGAACCATGGTTTTCCAAGAGATGCACCAAATCGTTACTATATTTTAGATCAGCTAGAAAGGAATAAAAATGAAAATGTTTCAAACTGGTCTCAACTGATGATAGAGGGTGGGTGATAAAGGAACTTGAAGCATCTTTTTTTTAGGACCATCTTTAAAATTCTATTCCAAGGGTAAATAAATAAGGGTATAGTGGCCATCTTATTGAAGCCGATATACACATACCATGCACGTTCAAGGCTCGATGTTCACAGAGTATCTATGCTTGAATAATGCAATTGATATATCACAAAAACAGTCTGTATGTGAAAACTGGTGACTATTCTTAATTAATCAAGTTCTTATGCAA
The DNA here is from genome assembly GCA_021605145.1 of Aegilops bicornis. Taxonomy (NCBI): domain Eukaryota; kingdom Viridiplantae; phylum Streptophyta; class Magnoliopsida; order Poales; family Poaceae; genus Aegilops; species Aegilops bicornis. The sequence continues at coordinate 510,034,505 of CM038669.1, read as the reverse complement.
AAGACATAACTATTGCTTATTCCTAATTATTCATAGACAAAATTCCAAAAAGGTGTCAAAACTAGAAGTTTCTAAAATCCATCAATTGTTTCTAAAATGATCTGTACATATCTTGCTGCCCAGACTAAATTGGTACACAGATTCAGTTTGTTTAAATTTTTATTTGCTGAATAAACATTAGAAAACATATGACATGTGGATAGTGAAATAGGGTGCACGGGGTCAGTTCGATCCTTTCTAAATGAAAATATTATGTCAGTTCTGATCCTTTGTAAAGAAAATGTAACAGGAGTGCCGCAGCGCCATAGAAGGATTTTCAGACATTTCCGTTGGCATATAATGGTCCTGACGCTTTGCAAGGTCATACAACGTTTTTACCCCTCATACAAAGCCTGAAAAATTTAGCAATTTTCAGGAGTCGTTTCAGAATTCAACACCAACACATTAAGAAGTGAAACTGAGCACAAATGTTAGCTGATTGTAACATCAACACAGTCAAATCATGAAAATCACACTGAACGCAGATAGCAACAATGTGTAATCTCTTTGAATGCAGAAATAATAGTTATCATTTCAGAAACAATATGAGCAAGTAATAGCTAAAGTACAACATGCAGGTGGAGGTAACTGCATATCCAGGTCATGGCTTGATATCATTTAGAAGACAACATGAGCAAGTGGCTGGACCTTGCAGTTACCTCACTACATAACTGTTTGGTTTTGCCTCTGTGTCACAGGCTTTCAGAGAATACTACCCCTCGAGCAACGACCCCAGTACTATCATGGAGTGTGTATGGGTGAAAGATAAATTTGTTTTGCATGAAAAGACCAAAGCTAGTTGTCAGAAACCCCAAGATGAGTGTCCATACAATTCACTGCATGTTGATAAAAACAACTAGCCACCTAAATTATAATGAGATATTTGAAGGCCATCAAGCTAAGTACCGTGTTACGCAATTAGAAGAGACAGACAAAGAACCGGCCATGTGTGGCCAAGGAGGCAGCGAACTGCAAGCTAAACTCCACGGCAAAGCCAGGTAGGAGAGGAGAAGGATGGCCATGGAGGCAGCGAACTGCTGCAGAACGGAACCATGGCCGCTGGGTGTCGGACGAGGAGCAAGAAGAGCCGGCCCTAGGGTTTGCAGGGGAGGGGATGGAGAAGTGGAGGAGAGGGGAAGAATCACCTCGGGGAGAACCGGCGGAGGAGGACGTCGACGCCTCTGGCGGGCGGCGGGCGGTGCAGATCCGTGGCCTCCTCTCGTTAAGCGGCGTCGCGTTCCCTGCATTCCCTGCGTGTGCCCTCGAGGGTTGGGAGACACGTGGATAGAAGGGGATCGAAGGGGGATGAAAGGGATTGGGCTATGCAAAACCCACGAAACAAATGGGCCGTCGGGGATTAGAGAGGTTTCTGAGCCCCGCGGGGTTAATCCTCTGAAACCCCCCTTAATCCCCTTCCGTCAAACAAGGCCTCAGGGAGCTCCTACTCCGCGCCTTCTGCGCCAACTAACCAACTTGGCGCTCGCTGGGCCGGCCCACGAACACGTTACACCAGCGGACAAAAGATCCTAAAAATACATGCAGCGCTCAGAATTCGGACTCACGTCTGTGCTTTCTAAACGCGCTCCGCTAACCACTAGAGCTACCTAGTAGCTGTCACTCTACTGGTACCTTGATACTAATTAAGGATAATATGGGCTGCGTGATTCCAAAAAAATTAAAGCTCACATATTTTCAAAAAGATTGAGAATTTTTTGCAAAAAGAAATGGTCACGTATTCAAAAAAGTTCACAAATAATGAAAAATGTCACGAAATTTCAAAAAGATCACTAAAATTTCGTGAGTTTGAAAAAGTTCACGTGAAACAAAAATAGTTCAAGAAAATTGAATAAAGTTCACTAATTGGAGAAAAAAGTTCACAAATTTGAAAACGATCTCATCAATGTTTTAACAAAGTTCATCGGATTTGAAAAAAGTTCATCAAATTTTGAAAAAGTTCATCGATTTAGAAAATATTTCATCGATTTGGGAAAAAAGTACATCAAATTTCAAAAAAAGTTCATCCAATTTACAAAAAGTTCATCGAATTTGAAAAATAGGTTCAGCAATTCTGAAAAAGTTCATCGAATTTAAAAACACATGCACTAAGAAAAATAAAGAAAGATGAGGAAAAAGAAAAGGATAAAAGATAAAAAAAAAGAAACCGAGCTGAGGAGCAAAGTACAAAAACAGAAAAACGAGCTACCTAATCACTATCGGGCGGGTGTTCTGGTGGCTATAGGCCCTGTTTGGTTCAGCTTTTATCGAATCTGAACCAAGGGGCAAACCCAGCAAAATCCGATTCCGGAAATCCGCTGCCAAAATCTGAACCAAAAGCGAAAGCAGCCCAGGACGTGCTTTTCAAAATCTGATTTCGCTGCGGGCCAAAATCTAAAAAGTTGTATCAGCTGGTTTGCCAAGTGACCTACATCTTTTTCACATCAGATTTTCCACAGCAGATTTTTTACAGCTACTTTTAAAAATCCATAGCTGAACCAAACAGGGCCATAGCCTTGCGCTTGCAACAAGCGCGACACGTGTTCGAATCCCCGTTGCCCCACACTTTTTTGCATTCCAAAAACATGAAAAAGGAACCGAACGGGCCGGCCCATTGAGAAACGCCTTGCATGCGCCTGTTGGCAAACTGGCGCATAAGCGCCAGATAGGATATGCCCGAGTCCTCCTCTTGTTCAGCTTCCTTCGAAACCAGCACTTTCCCGGACTGGGCCGCATGTCGGTTCCGATCCAAGTCCAGTAGCGTGGGACACGACATGCGCGCGAGTAGTGCTATTTGCCGCGGGGGCATCCTCCCCACCATGCACCCCCACTGACTCTCGCATCCGTCGGTGCTCCACATTGCTATTACAATTGTGGAGATGACAAACACATCTCGGCGGAGTGCATGAGTGACACCCGGTGTGTCTGTTGCAACGGGTTCGGCCACGTTGCACAAGAATGATGTACTCGGCGGCGCAGCCTGTCACCGTTTGACTAGCCGCTGCGCCCCCTCCGGCGTTGTAGGCTCAAGTGGCCCCCTCCGGCATTGTAGGCTCAGGTGGCCTCCTTCGGTGTTGTAGGCTCAGGTGGCCCCTCCGGCGTTGTAGGCTCAGGTGGCCCCGCCCGCTCCCCTCCCCCCCCCCCCGGCCGCCTCACCCTCGGTGCTGCCGCCATCGTCGCCTGTCCCGCCGCCTAATGGGGTGGTACGTCTTGCCAGACCATGGGCGGAGGTGGTCAGGTCTACTGCCGCGGTCCTTGAGGCCTCCTCGGTGGGGAGCGTCTCGGGGTCGGCTTTCTCGGTGTCGGTGGGTGGCCGCGTCTTAGTGATGGCAACAGCTGTGTAGGAGGTGAAGCACTGCTTCCTGGAGCCTTCAACGGACATCGCGCTGCTTGAGGATGACCTTTCGGGCGCCATCGTGGTGACCATCACCGGCACGCGCCCATCGGTGGACCTGGCTTCGGCGGCGCTGCTCTGCACTTGGAGTTCACGATTGGCCCACACGACATGTCGATTCGTGCGTACCACCCCCGAGGACTATCTCGTGCGAATAAGTAAATTTACCAGAACCGGGATGTACCAGTGAAGCATCCGTCGTCTATGTCAACATCAAGATGCACATCGTCCTTTGACTAATAAACTAAGAAATCTTTTGTGGGGTGAATTACATCTCTATACTAGCCTGACACCACCTGACTAATACGTGAACGTATGCCCCACAACCTTTCCATTTAGTCATGCATGTGTACTCCCAGACCACTCAACCTATAGTACCAACATTTTACTTTCTTGTTAGCTATTAGATGATTGATATCTCTTAAATAAATGTTTTATTTTTAAATCTTTTTATATATTTGAATTTCTAAAGACAAGATCTTTAAAACAAGACCAATATTCAATATATTTTAGCGTAGTTTGAATTTTACCATTTCATTCGCTTTGGCATTTCAAAAAAAATGGATGTATCTCATTTTAAAAAATCCATTTCACTTTATTTTAAAAACGGATTTCACAATTAAGAAAAAAAATTGAGTCATTCAAAAATACATATTTAACTCATTTTAGAAAACTAATTTTACTCATTTTAAAATACTGATTTCACTCGTATCAAAACACGTATTTAAGTCATTTCAAAGAATTAGTTTTGCTCTTTTCAAAAAGGTGATTTCACTCATTTCAACAAACTAAATTCACTCGTCTTAAACCACTGATCTCTGTTATTCCGAAACACATATTTCACTCATTTACAGAAAATATTTTACTCATTTCAGAAAACGTATTACGGTCGTGTAAAAAAACAAATTGAACTACCAATTTCACATATTTAAAACACATATTTCATTCGTTTCAAAGAACTGGCTACACTAATTTTGTAAAACTGATTTCAGTCATTTCGAAAAACTCATTTCACTATGTTAAAAAAATGATTTCACTCATATGAAAAAACTGATGTCACTCATTTCAGAAAAATAATTTCACTAAGTTGAGAAAACAGATTTCACTCATTTTCATATTTCAGTTTGAAATGGGTTCCGGTCAGTGCGAAAAACTTATTTCACTCGTTTAGAAATTCTGAAATAACAAGTTTCACGTATTTCACACCCAAAAATGTGTCATGTGTATGGAAAACATATTTCACTCATTTTCAAAAATTGCTCTCACCCAATTCAAAGATCATATTTCACTAATTTTAGGAAGCTGGTTTCACTCAAAGCAAATAATCGATTTCAAATATTTCAAAAAACTTATTTGATTCAATTAAAAAAATCACTTGTTTAGTAAAACATATTTTACTCATTTAAAAAAGTTTGAAATAATTAGTTTGACATGTTTTACATGACTAGTTTCAAAATTCTGAAATAACAAGTTTCATGTATTTCACACCCAAAATGTGTCATGTGTATGAAAAACATATTTCACTCATTTTAAAAAATTGGTCTCGCCCAATTTAAAGCTCATATTTCACTATTTTTAGAAAGTTGATTTCACTCAAAGCAAATAACTGATTTCAAATATTTCAGAAAACTTATTTGACTCGATTCAAAAAACAATTTCACTTGTTACGTAAAACATATTTCACTCATTTAGAAAAAGTTTGATACAATTAGTTTCACATGTTTTACATGACTAGTTTCATAATTCTGAAATGACAAGTTTCACTTATTTTCACACCCAGAAATGTGTGATGTGTATGAAAAACATATTTCACTAATATTAAAAAAATGATCTCACCCAATTCAAAGATCATATTTCCCTATTTTTAGAAAGCTGATTTCACTCATTTCAAACGTTAAAATTTAAACTTGTTTGAATATATTCAAGATCGATCTTGTTCTAAAGTTCTTGGCTCCAGGAGTTCAAATATATATAAAGTTTTGAAAACATTTTTTTTTGTTTTGAAGATATAAACAATCTAAATAGTGAAAAGAGAATTAAAAGTGATGGATTTAGAGATGGAGAGAGGAGAGATAACGTCAGAGACATGCATGTTATAGTATGTACCGTGAGCAGTAAAAAGAGAAAAACAGGACCATGCATGCGCCCTTTGCAAGTGGGCCCGGTCTGATGAAATACGATGACTTAAATAGAGAAAAGAGGGGAATACAAATGTACACCTTTTGAGCTGGCAGCATGCTAATGGTGAGAGAACCACCGGTACATCCCGACACTGGTAAAAAACACTTTGCGCTCTCTCGTGCTATGCCAGTGCAGAGTGGTGCGGGAATCTCATGGTGGCGGCAGAGCACATCGCGCCAACTTGGTTCTTAAAGACCCTCAGACCGTGGATGCGACATGCGCAGGCGGTGGGCGTCTCTTTTACACCTTTTTTTGTGGAAGTCTCTCTTTTTTTCATGATAATACGCGTCTCATTTATATCATAAGAAGTATTCTACAATTCATGTATATACCGACCTTGCAAAACTAAACAAATAGAACGGTAGCCTTTGCACAAAGGAACACCACATTGAAGAAACTTCTGAGCTTGACACCAACGCTCGTCACCTGCCTCTAGCACCATAGCAACCATAAAAAAAATGATGGATCACCTCCACACCCGAGCTCGACACGGCTTCATCGCTGATATGCAGTTTTGCGGACCTTCAATTTGGTTTGCCAAAGATGAAACCATTACCATACAATATTGAAGAGTCTCTTTCACACTTCAATATGTTGTATTCTCACGTATTTGTACACTTCAATACGTGAGAATACAAACCTATTGTGGAACCCTATGCATGCTCATGCAGCTTTTATGGATCTACATGTGCATAGTAGTGCGTCAATTAAACATGCACAAGTGTCTCTTCCAAGAAAAGACTAGTATTAAATTTGATAGCCAAATTTTTCTATTGATATCTATTAAACAATAAATTCAATTGGAGATATTTTTACATATTTGAATTACTGAAGGCAAGACCTTTAAAACAAGATAAAAAATGGATACATTTCAACTAATTTTATTTCACTGATTCCAGATAACATATTTTCACTCAACTGAAAAAAACATATTTCACTTATCTTGAAAAAAAAACTAATTTTCTCATTTGAAATATATATTTCACTCATTTCAATACACGATTTCACTTGTATTATTTACAAAAGTTATGTTTCACACATTTTAAAAAACACATTACACTCACTCAATTGAAATAATATATTTCACTCGTTTCCAAAAAAGAAACTGACTTCACATACACTTAATTTCTTTGAAATGTTGACATAAATGATTTTTGAAATATGCATGTAAAATGTTTCACTCTTCTTCGCAAATATATTTCCTTAGTTTCAATTAACATATTTCACTCAAGAATACATTTCACTCTTTATATAAAAACATATTTCACACAGTTGAAAGTCTAAATTTTACTCATTTCTAAAAAAAACACCGGTTTCAAGAAGTGGTATATGTGAAATATAAATGAAACTGAAATTAGTGAACGAAGCAATTTCACAATAAACAGACTGAAAAATGAGTTTCACAAAAAGTCATTTTTCAATTTGAAAACTAATTTCACTTATATACAAAATATAATTCAAATAAAACTTATTTCACTCATTTCAAAGGACTAATTTACTTGAAAGACATGTTTCAATTACTTTTTGGAGCTAATTTCACTCATTTCAAAAGACTTTTTTCACCCATTTCATTTGAAAGGACATGCTTCAAGTATTTTCAGGAGCTAATTTCACTCATTTGGAAAAAATATTGTTCCAAGAAGCTGATAGATGTGAAATATAACTGAAATTGAAATGAGTGAACGAAGAAACAAAAGAAAGTCATTTAGAAACACACTGAAATAGATTGAGTGAAGTAAGTTGATTGAAATGCCTAAATTTAAACGTGTTTAAAGTGTATCCATTGGTCTTGTTCTCATAGTCTTGGCGCCAGGAGTTCAAATATATAAAAAGTTTCAAACATAGAGTTATGGTTTAAAATATATAAATGATTTAAATTATAACAAGAAAATAAAAAGGAATAGGTTTTGATGGAGAGAGAGTAAAGCAGTGCATGTAATCCTACATGAGTGGAATGGATGAGAGAAAAATGGCATCCACATGGTGGGTCCATGAGAAGGAAAGTACCAAGTATGCAAATGGTTCAAAAGAATCAAATACAAACAACCGTATAAAGGTGCTAGATGTGGTACCAGTTGCTCGTCAGTGGGAAGACCACCGCTAGCTACCGGAACTTGCCTCCTCCTTCACCCGCTCGAACAATTGGAACCCTGAAGATTATAAGGATTGCTGAAACGAAATTGACACCGGATTAGAAGTCCGGCGAGAGAAGGGAAACCCTACACGTCGTCGTGAGGGGAGTGCAAAAACTATTTCGGCCACTCAAATTCGTTTAGCAACAAAAATGACATCAAACCAGACCGAGTCGTGTTGCGAATTGTTAGCTCAAAACTTGCATTTTCGCCCGTCTTCTTGGGGACTTCAGTCCGGGCCGTAATTCTCCTGTGGAGGCTGGATAAACGAACCTCCATATCCGCACCCAAAAAAAAAAAAAAAAAATCCCGCAGGCACACCGGGTCGCGTCGCGCTCGCGCCATTCGACAGCCAGTTCCGTCCGTCCGTGCAACCCCCTCGTCGCGTGCTTCTTCCTCCCCTGTCCGGTCCGCCGTTCGCCACCGTCCCTCCTCGTCTCGCTCGCCGGCCCGCCGCCCTCCCGCGGCCACGAGATCTCGCCGCCCGGCGGAGCCCTAACCCGCGCGCCCGACGATGTCGCACGCGCAGCCCCAGGGCGACACCATCCCGCTCCACCCGTCGTCGGCGCAGTCCGACATGGACGAGATCGAGAGCCTCATCCACGCCGCCCCCACCGCCGCCGCCGTCCTCCCCGCGCGGCCGCCCTCCCCTCCGCGCGCGTCCATCCCCGTCGCCAACATCCCTCCCGTGCCCCCTCCGGCCAGCTTCCGGCCCCAGCCGCCCCCCACCTTCTCCTCCGCGCCGCTCCCCTCCGCCTCCGTCGCCATCCCCATCCCCATCGGCGCGGACGGGTTCGGGAGCCCCGCCAACACGCTCAAGGAGCCCGTCTGGGACACCGTCAAGCGCGACCTCACCCGCATCGTCAGCAACCTCAAGCTCGTCGTCTTCCCCAACCCCTACCGCGAGGACCCCGGCAAGGCGCTCCGGGACTGGGATCTCTGGGGCCCCTTCTTCTTCATCGTCTTCCTCGGCCTCACCCTCTCATGGTCGGCCTCAGTCAGGAAGGTAGCTACTGCATTTTTTCGATCATTTGAAATCCAGGTCCATCAATATTCAGTTAGCTGGGTGCAACACCTGCATTTGAAATACTTTAGTTAGAATGAACTAGTGCAAACCTTCAAGTGTTTAATTCATGATGCCCCACATTGATCAGGTGAAAATATTGTTAGTACTTGTCAATGGCATGGGTGATGGTTAACAACGTTAATAATAGTTATACCAGTTCATCCGGTACTATTTATCTGAAATGCAAAAGCGTTGCAGACACTGTAGATGACCTGATAACTGCTGCTGTATGTATTGTAGATTCAGCAGGGGATGGAGATCCTCGGTTACAAACCAAACAGTGTTAAGGCCGGATGATTAGACATCTCCAGCACATTCTTATTTGTTGCATGTGTTTTGTGAACTTGCTTGACAAACTAGGATTAGAAGTGCACATTTGTAAAGAATAAAAGAGCATAAAGAGCATAGAGAGATTTCTCCATTGCCATGCTATTTGCACCTGGCATGCTCTTGTATAATTTCTACTACCCTACTGGAGTCGGACTTGCAATACCGCCGGCCTCTCGATCTTCTTAGGGAGCCCGAGCATTCTCAAGTTGCTAAAAAGTCATTCCATTCCATGTCATATACAATACATTATTCAGGAGTAAAGTGAAATTTGGGGGATAGTGCTGTTAAATCTGGAAGGTAGTGTATCTTAGAAGGGGGACTATGCTTTTCCTTGTAAAAAAAGGGTACTAGAGACATGCCTACAAATATTTTAGTTTGCCCGCGAACCTTCTAGGTGGCCTTGTCCATTCCACTAATTTATCTATGGCATCTCCAATTCAGTAGCATACTTTCGCTTTTATAACATTTCAAGAGGTCCAGTCAAAATCTAGTGTTTGATGAAAATTATTCTAAGGAGGGAGAGCTGTCATGAAAAGAAAGTGCTGCAGCAGTGCAGCGTGAACCATTTTTCAGCAACTTGGGCATTTGATGTTCTTCTGAAGTTTTCATCGGCAGCAAACAGAATTCACACCTAGAACGAATTAATTTCATTTCGATAGGAAATTTATATGCCCATTAATCTACACGCCAGTATACTTGGGGATCCACTAATCTGTACGAACGCTTCATCTTATGATTGCAGTTCACGTTTTTTATTCTCATTTGATGTATCACATACTGATTTCGATGACACGCCTTTTGTGTTCGCAGTCTGAAGTATTTGCTGTTGCGTTTGCTGTACTGGCTGCCGGTGCTATAATCCTCACGCTGAATGTGCTGCTTCTGGTACTTAAACCCTTCCTCTCTCGCCCACACGTGCTTGCACATGTATTACACACTCCAGCTGCCTGCCTGTTCTTCTGTGGACAATGACCACATTGTTTCATTCGCAGGGCGGCCAAATCATCTTCTTCCAAAGCCTGAGTCTTCTTGGATACTGCTTGTTCCCCATGGACGTCGGAGCTCTGATTTGCCTGCTGAAGGACAACGACATGCTAAAGATCGTCGTGGTGGCGGTGACATTGGCATGGAGCTCCTGGGCCGCGTATCCATTCATGAGCACCGCCGTGAACCCAAGGAGGAAGGCCCTGGCGCTGTACCCCGTCTTCCTCATGTATGTCTCCATTAGCTTCCTCATAATCGCGATAAACTAAGGGTGGAACGATTTGCCGCCGCGGACCTTCAGAAGTCCGGAGATTTTTCCCGTCCAACCGGCTTGCTTTGTAAATAAATTTTGTCTGACCGGTTTGCTTTGTAAATAAATTTTGCTGACTACTTACAGACTTCTTCTTCTTCTTCTTCTTCTTCTTCTTCTTCTTTACATAATCAAAGGGCGTATAGTAGGGAATTATAGCGTTCTGTAAAGGCACCTCTTTGTTTTGCACCTGGCTAGAATAATTCGTAGCGTGCTGTTGTGGTTTGGCTGGTCATGGTGTTAGCATGATCCATTTATCTGTGTGCCGGTTTCTACTAGCTTGCCTGGTTATTATTGCCTGACCAGGAGTGCTTCTTGCAAGTTATCATTAATGCTAGTATCTGTTAACTGCGCTGCGTATTGTTGGGATAAAAAAAATGGTGAAACAGATTCAGCAGAAAGTGCAGCCGGAGATTGACTGCTTGGTCACATGAGTTTCTCTATTGCTGCATTTCTAAGTCCCGTCGTGTGCTGCAACAGGACCAATATTGACTGGGAGTACCTAAAACTCATTTAGATGAGATATAATTTGGTCTCATTCACTTTAAAAATAAGAACAGATACAACCCACGTCAGCACACACGTATCTTATAGCATCACATCCAATGGCTATAAAAAATGAATGAGACCAAATTATATCTCATCTATATGAGTTCTACCAAAACTGATATTGACTCGCGAGTCTTCACTGAATTCTGACCGCGTTCCATGCAAACGGGCGACATAAATGGCTCGCCGGTAGTCCTCCCGTCCTAACTTAAAATCACTCTTGTTCTCCTTCACATTATGAAAGCATACAAACGTCCATTTCTAGTAGAAGATCGGCGCACACATGGTAACCGTCAGAGCAATATCTCCGTGTACGCGTGCGATGGTAGAAACTAGCAGCAGTTGTTGCACTTGACGCGGTCCCTAATTAACATCTGTGGTTTTCTGTTAGCTTTTCCGGTACGCCGACCCATCAACATCGGTGCATACGTACATGCCAGGAACAAGTAACCGGACGGGGTCAAGTTTCAAAGCCGTTTTGCATTGCATCTAAACTTAGCCAAAACAAACAACAAGAGTACAAGCAAAGGCAAAACCGAAAGAAAACCAAAGCGGGCACGAGTCTCCTTCCTTCCTGCCACCTTCCGGGTCATTCCTTGGCGCCCCCTCCTCCGCGCGTCCCCGATCCCACGCGGTCCGGTAGCCGGTCGTCGCTCCCCTATACTTGAGGATATATATTTATCCGCGCGCGCCATTCGCGGCCGCCCCGGCGATCTGCGACCGCTCGTGTTCGGTATTTCTTTGGGGCGGAGGAAGACTGTCATGGGGGAGGCGGTGGAGGCAGAGGCGCCGGCCGCGTCCTCGACCACGGTGGAGATGGAGGCCGCGGAGCAGCTCATCCAGCTCAGCGGCGGCGGCTGCGACGACGACGGCGGCGAGTCGGAGAGCAAGAGCGCGGACAGCGTCAGGGCCGGCGAGAAGGTGCTGGCCATGGAGAGCAAGAGCGCGGACAGCGTCAGGGCCGGCGAGAAGGCGCCGGCCGTGGAGAGCAAGAGCGCGGACAGCGTCAAGGCAGCTGGCGAGAAGGCGCGGGCCGCGGAGAGCGTCATGGCAGCCGGCGAGAAGGTGCCGGCCGTGGAGAGCAAGAGCGCGGACAGCGTCAAGGCCGGCGAGAAGCGGGGAGATGGTAAAGAGGGGGTGCCGGCCGTGGAGAGCAGCACCGGGAAGAGACGCGAGAAACTCGGTGGGCCCAAGGGTGGCGGGCAAGACGAGGAGGCTGTCATCGGCGGGGTCGCGAGGAGGAGGCCGAGGTTCCGGTCGCTGGCGGCGATATACAGGAACACGAGGAGGATGGACGACCACGGGCACTGGCGCGAGGAGGCGGAAGAGGACGAGAGGAGTGAGGGGAAGGGGGAGAAAAAGAAGACAAGGGCGATGGGTGGAGCGGCCGCCGACGACGGCGAGGCGATCCCCGCGGCGGCGCCGTGCAAGGCCAAGAGATCAGGGGTACGCCGAAGAACTAGCTAGTGTATGTGGTGTGAGTCGTCGTCGTAGGTGTTTAGGATCGAGATCTCTGGTGCATGGAGGCATGTGTGGATGTAGCTAGGTAGCAATGGCGCATGCTTGGGTGGAAGTGGAAGAGATTGTGATGTGAGATGTATGTACGTAGCTATCGATCTGGTTTGTTTCCCCTCATTGAAGAAGAACCCATCAAGCTTCACATTGCGTCTGGGAATTTTATTGGTGTGTATACTCACTTGATGTTTGCCATGGCAATCCATCGTTCATTTGCCATGCACATATTGGCGTGTCGGAGTACTGCGGTCGTTATTGTGTGGATCCTGAATCGGTCGTTCCGGTTACGGCCAGAAGACACCAATATACACCCGCAAAGTAACGGCAGCTGACGAGGAGAAGACAGCACGATGATGGGGCCAAAGCGACCGTCAGTAGCAAAACATGCTCGCTAAACGAAAGAGGTACGACATGAGTCATTGCTCACATGGGCTCCGCATCAAGTGATGCACACAATCTTATATTTTTAAATAGTTAACGATGTCAAGCAAAGGCTAGCATCGATGTGGAACGAACGGCTTACAGAAAATTTAAAATGAAAACCCTAGACCACCCAACATTGATTTGCCTTGCGATAGGGCCTCCACTAATCTATCACAACTCTATGACTGGCTGAATTAAACGAAAAATACACTACTCTTATGCAAAGCCTTCAAGAGGGGATCACCACTAGAGCACCGATGTTAACATGTCCAACCGAAGATTGAACTTATGGTTTTCATTCCCGAAGCCAAGCCTCGAGCCAATATTTTCAACGTGGGCATGAAGCTCGTACGCCGACATTGCCGCATCTAGCCACCACCAGGAGTATCGCAAACTTGTTATCAAATTCATCATTGCTAACAACCTTGCTACCGATTATCACATATCGCTAATCGGATCCTGACCGTTGGAGAAGACACCAAATGCAGGTTGAGGACCGCCGCCCTACACGTCACCTTGCTCTCGGTCACCGACGCACCACCTTTGATCTCATTGATTAAAGAGAGGGAAATATGGACACAAGATAGCCCAGTTTTCGCCGTCGGTGTGGCCACCTCGTAGACTGTCACCGTTGCGGTCACCTCGCGGACCCTCCCAGTGTGTCCCCTGGGCCACCACCCCGATCGACGTCCTCCGCATAGCACCAATTGGCAGGATCGGGCCCTTAGGCAATGTTGCAGATCCAGCATGTGCCCGCACCGGAGTAGCACTGGCAGAACCCGATGATGGACAAATCAGAGCCATGTGCACATGATCAACTTATACACAATTGCACTTGCACCCGATGTCTGTTTCTTTTCGTCAATTTTGAGATTGCTAACCAAGCTGCAGTTAATTTTCTTTTCTTTTGACAAACATGTGGTCCTTTTTGAAGTTGGGGTATCCCAATCACCAGATCGTTGCATTATTTACCAAGAAAAAAAGAAATCCGGTGGCTTATCCTTCCGAATGATAGAATTTGTGTGGGAAAATATGAAACATCAAGTTAATATCATACAAATTTATATCAGTATTGTTGCCTCTTGAGCACTGCGTTGGTTTTCCATTAAAGAGGAAAGGGTGATGCAGTAAAGTAGCGTAAGTATTTCCCTCAGTTTTTGAGAACCAAGGTATCAATCCAGTAGGAGACCACGCTCAAGTCCCACACACCTACACAAACAAATAAGAACCTCGCAACCAACGCGATAAAGGGGTTGTCAATCCCTTCACGGTCAATTACGAGAGTGAGATCCGCAAGTACAAAAAGCAAAATAAATGGCGCCAGAAATAGCTTGTTGACGGGAAATTAATATGATGGAAAATAGACCCGGGAGCCATTAGTGGCTTCTCTCAAGATAGCATAAGTATTACGGTGGATAAAGTGAATTACTGTCGAGCAATTGATAGAATTGAGCATAGTTATGAGAATATCTAGGTATGATCATGTATATAGGCATCACGTCCGTGACAAGTAGACCGACTCCTGCCTCCATCTACTACTATTACTTCACACATCGACCGCTATCCAGCATGCATCTAGAGTATTAAGTTCATAAGAACAGAGTAACGTTTTAAGCTAGATGACATGATGTAGAGGGATAAACTCATGCAATATGATATAAACCCCGCCTTTTTATCCTCGATGGCAACAATACAATACGTGCCGTTTCCGTGTTGTCACTGGGATCGAGCACCGCAAGATTGAACCCAAAGCTAAGCACTTCTCCCATTGCAAGAAAGATCAATCTAGTAGGCCAAACCAAACTGATAATTCGAAGAGACTTGCAAAGATAACCAATCATACATAAAAGAATTCAGAGGAGATTCAAATATTGTTCATAGATAATCTTGATCATAAACCCACAATTCATCGGATCTCGACAAACACACCGCAAAAGAAGAGTTACATCAAATAGATCTCCAAGAGAATCGAGAAGAACTTTGTATTGAGATCCAAAGAGAGAGAAGAAGCCATCTAGCTAATAACTATGGACCTGAAGGTCTGAGGTAAACTATTCACACATCATCGGAGAGGCTATGGTGTTGATGTAGAAGGCCTCCATGATCAATACCCCCTCCGGCAGAGCGCCGGAAAAGGCCCCAAGATGGATCTCACGGGTACAGAAGGTTGCGCCGGTGGAAATAGGGTTTTGGCTCCGTCTCTAATGGTTTGGGGGTACGTAGGTATATATAGGAGGAAGAAGTAGGTCGGTGGAGCTACGAGGGGCCCACGAGGGTGGAGGGCGCGCCCCTGCCTCGTGGGCTCATCGTTCGTTTCTTGACGTCCACTCCAAGTCCTCTGGATCACGTTTGTTCCAAAAATCACGTTCGCGAAGGTTTCATTCCGTTTGGACTCCGTTTGATATTCCTTTTCTATGAAACACTAAAATAGGCAAAAATAACAATTTGGGTTGGGCCTCCGGTTAATAGGTTAGTCCCAAAAATAATATAAAAGTGTATAAATAAGCCCATTAAACATCCAAAACAGAATATATAATAGCATGGAACAATAAAAAATTATAGATACGTTGGAGACGTATCAAGCATCCCCAAGCTTAATTCCTGCTCGTCCCCGAGTAGGTAAATGATAAAAACATAATTTTTGATGTGGAATGCTACTTAGCATAATTTTCAATGTAATTTTCTTATTTGTGGTATAAAAATTCAGATCCAAAAGATTCAGGATAAAAGTTTAATATTGACATAAAAGTAATAATACTTCAAGCATACTAATAAAGCAATCATGTCTTCTCAAAATAACATGGCCAAAGAAAATTATCCCTACAAAATCATATAGTCTGGCTATGCTCTATCTTCACCACATAAAATATTTAAATCATGCACAATCCCATGACAAGCCAAGCAATTGTTTCATACTTTTGGTATTCTCAAACTTTTTCAATCTTCACTCAATACATGAGCGTGAGCCATGGATATAGCACTATAGGTGGAATGGAATGATGGTTGTGAAGAAGACAAAAAGGAGAGATAGTCTCACATCAACTAGGCGTATCAAGGGGCTATGGAGATGCCCATCAATAGATATCGATGTGAGTAAGTAGGGATTGCCATGCAACAGATGCACTAGAGCTATAAGTGTATGAAAGCTCAATAATAAAAACTAAGTGGGTGTGCATCCAACTTGCTTGCTCACGAAGACCTAGGGCAATTTAAGGAAGCCCATCATTGGAATATACAAGCCAAGTTCTATAATGAAAAATTCTCACTAGTATATGAAAGTGACAAAACAAGAGACTCTCTATCATAAAGATCATGGTGCTACTTTGAAGCACTGAAAGTGCATTATATCGACTAGAGGGGGGTGAATAGGTGATTTTTATGAATTCTTCACTGAGGAATTTGTGGGTGAGGAAATTCCTTAGCGAAGAACTACTTGCAGCGGAATAAGTACTCAGAAGTAAATATAACAGAACACAAGCATGGTCATCATGATGAAAAGAAGGCAAGCACAGAGTACAGAAAGCGTAATCACAGGATAACACAGGATGAAGACAAACAGACTGAAGAAATTGAACTGAGGAAATTGAGAAAGTCTTCAGTCAAAGTCTTCAAACACATATATGACAAGCACACAACAGTAATGAGGAAATGAAAGAGTTGAGGAAATAGAACCAGTTGGCTTGGTGAAGACAATGATTTGGTAGACCAGTTCCAACTGTTGTCTCAGTTGTACGTCTGGTTAGGGCGGCTAGGTATTTAAACTTGAGGACACACAGTCCGGACACCCGATCTGAACACATGATCCGGACACTTAGTCCTCACCGTATTCCCCTTGAGCTAAGGTCACTGACCTCGCCTAATCACTCGTGGTAAGTCTTGGTGACTTAGAACCTTCACAAACTCGGTCACTCGGCGATCCACAATTTCCTCTTGGATGCTCTAGACCATGACGCCTAACCGTCTGGAAGAAGCACAGTCTTCAAAAGTAACAAGCGTCGGATCCACGCAAGATCAATCTCTTCAGTGATGCTCAATCACTTTGGGTTTGTAGGTGTTTGGGTTTGGGTTTTTCCTCACTTGATGATTTTCGCTCAAAGTCCTCGGAGGATGGGATGCTCTCAAATGACAAGTGTCAGTTTCTCTCGAGCAGCCAACCAGCTAGTGGTTGTAGGGGCGGCTATTTATAGCCTAGGGAGCAGCCCGACATGATAAGACATAAATTCCCTTCAATGATATGACCGTTAGGTGGATAAGATATTTTGGGACAGGTGACGAGTAGCACAAGAACGGTCGAAATTTGAGGTACAAATTCCTCGGGCTATCATGTTCCTCACTTGTGTAGGCAATCCGTCTTGGCGAATTCCTAACTCCTCGGTCAGAACAAATTCCTCGTGACCGGAAGAACTTCGTCTCACATCCTTTGAAGAAATTAGTGAATCGTATGAGATTTCCAATGGCTTCACTCGAAGGGATTGGTAGGTGTAGGATTTTGAGTTGATCATCACATGGAAATTTTTCCTTAGTATTTCCTCGACCCCCTTTAACAGTACGGTGTTTGCTATGACTCAAGAAAGAGAAAATGAAACTACAAAAACAAAAGTCTTCACGCTTCATGTTCCTCGAATGAATACCAAGTCTTCAAGGTCACACCAATTTCTTCACTTTCAAAGTCTTCAGAAAGTCATCAAAAATCCAAAGTCTTTAGTCGAAGAACTTCATTTTTAGGGGTCGACTTTCTCCGTAAATATCAAACTCCTCATAGACTTATAGACCTGTGTACACTCATAAACACATTAGTCCCTTAACCTATAAGTCTTCAATACACCAAAATCACTAAGGGCACTAGATGCACTTACAATCTCCCCTTTTGGTGATTGATGACAATATAGGTTAAGTTTTCAACGGGGATAAACATATGAAGTGTAAATGCTGATATTGAGGAATTTGATTGCAAGATATAAAAGAACTCCCCCTGAAGATGTGCATAATGAGGAATTTGCTTTTGAAGCAATGCACACTTGAAGAGTTGAATCATGGAGATCTCCCCCTATATCTTGTAATTCATACACGCATTTGACATATAATGTGAAGAATTTGAAATGCATGATGAAATATGGTGACAGATGAAATTTAGCATGCGTGCAATAATATTAACGAGGAATAAGCATGCAGAATAACACATCAAGAATATCAGAGCACCATCGAGTTTAAGTTTCCAACTCGATCCAGCAAAGTCATCAGAAGAACGAGAGTTGTAACATAGCAAAAAAAACGCCCATATAATAGACCCGCTTGAAGACTAACTCAAATTTATCCCCCTTTGTCATCGAATGACCAAAAGGATCGAAACTGAGGACTAACGCCCCTGAAGAATATCAAGTTGATGAAGGAGCGCCAGTGTTGTTGGGGTCGGTTGTTGATGTTGGGCCTGCCGCAGTGTCGTCCAAGTCTTCATGTTCATCGGTGTCGCGCGATGAAGAATAGGAGCTGGCCACCAAGGAAGGAACCTTGACCTTCTTGTATTTCTTCGGTGGAGGTGCAGACCAGTCAAAGTCTTCCTTGAGACCCATTTTCTTCAGATCGTCTTTGCTATAGACATGAGACAAAACAGCCCGAATGCGGTTGAAGCTTTCATGGAGGTAGTATTGGTTTTTCTTCACTGCATTGTGGGTTGAGGTCATGTTGTGAAGAATTGAACCAAACTGATGCTTGACCCATTTATGATTGCGATCAACCTTCTGATGAAGACTGAGGAGAAGCTCACAATCAGTCATCACCCTGGGTGCCGTGCCTTGAGGATTTTGCTTGGCTGTGTTGGCGGCAGAGTCATGGGTGGCAGAGTCGTCATTGGTTGAGTAGGATGCAACCTTGCGAAATTGACCATCCAATGGACGAATGCCTTCATCTATAACAACAGCGGCCTTGCCCTTGTCATCAGCTGAGGAATATGTCTGTTTGAGGACTTCAATCAGAGGCAAATAGCTGCAATGGTTTAGTGTATCAACTTTATAGTTGAGTGAAGACCTTGTTCTAATGAATCTCATAATCCAAGGTGCATAAGGCTTCAGCTCAAATGGTGACATAGCGATATTGGCCAGAGTCCTCATGAAGAAATCATGGAAGTTGACAGGAACGCCATGAATGATATTGAAAAGCAGATTCTTCATGATGCCATTCGAGTCGTGGCCCTTGATTGGACTCAATGTCTTCGTCAAAATGCGATAGACAGTCCGAGGCACATATAGCAATTCCTTCATGAGGAATTTGGTTCGTGGGGCCTGACCTGGCTTCAAAGGCTTCATCAGCACTTGCATGTAATGATCTCAGTAAGCTTCAGGTTCACTTTGTAGGCATAAAGCAGCTTCAAGGGAGGAGGCGAGTGGTAAGGCACGAAGCAATTGATGGCTGGTGCCTTGTAGTGAGTATTTTCTGACATCCAATCCAGCACCCATGAATTCACATCTTCAGAATCTCCGGTGATGTGCAGCGTTGCATAAAATTGAAGAATGAGTTCTTCATTCCAATCACAGATGTCAGTGCAGAAATTTAATAGTCCAGCGTCCTAAAGAACACCGAGGACTGGCTCGAAGCACGGTAGAGATTCCATATCCACGTGAGGAATATGCGCATGATTGAAGACTTTGTCTTTGTTGAACAACACTGAGGAATAGAAATTAGCCTGGCCGGCCGTCCAGAAACTCCTCTTCCTTATGCGAGCAGAGTCATAGGGGTTGTAGTCAGTGAAGAATACATGCTCGCCGAAGAAATCTTCAGCCTTGAATTTTTGCTTCCTTGAGAATGGATCCTTTGGCTTGGGCAGAGGAGTGTCGTTGAGTTGCATCACAACCTCGGGAATCGCAATCTCGTGTTCTTCAGTGAGGAATTTTTGGTTCCTCTTGATGGCGATCTGCGTCTTGGATGTTTAGCGGCGGCAGTTTCATCGCACTAGTGGCTGGAATTTCTTCACGCGTCTGACGAGGTGGGGTGAGTTTCTTCAGAGCCCATTTGAACGGTTGGTGCAAGGGACTGAGGAATTTGCTGTAAAGGTGTGAACAGTGGAGAGTTGGGATGCTGACTTTCCCAAAATCATCATTCATCACTGGAGTGGCGCATCCAATGTCCACATCTTCATCTTCCATTTCTTCAACGCCACCTCTTGGTGTGTGAACCGATGCATATGAGAGGAAACGATTGGTGTTGAAGTGATCTTATACACTTCAATTTCTTCATCCATCTGCTCTGACGAAGCAGCAGAAGGATTTTCTTCATCAGATCCGCTAGGGATCACATATTATTCATCGAAAGGTATGATTTCCTTTGATGGCATGGTTGAGATCGGAACAGCATCAATGGGATTTGCAAACGAACTGGTCAAAGGCTTCATCTTCTTCGGAGCTGAAGAATCTGAAGTGACTGATGCTTTCCTTTTCTTCACAGCTGCACGCTCTGCAGCCTTGGTCTTCTTCACATCTGATGCAGATGGAAGGATTGGAGTTGGGGTAGGCACAAGAGGAGCAGAGGAAACTGGTTGATTTTCTTCAGGCACAACTGATGCAGTTTCCCTGACTTCTTCACTTTCTTCAGGTGCACCACTAGTGGATGCCCTGGCAATTTCTTCAGAGACTGGAATGCAGTCATCAGCCCTGGACTCACATTTTCTTGACTGAAAGTCATCGGCCGGTCTTGGCATGTTCTTCGGTCAATTTGGGCGGATGCTTGACCTAAGGAATTTCTTGTTGCGATGGGGCTGCAACATTTGAGGTGAACTTCTTAGTAAGTTTAACAAACCTGACTTTGGCTCCTTGCCAATCAGCATATTAAGCATTGAAGTCATCGCTGAGGGATTTGATTTCAGACTGGATTTTTACAAGTTCATCAGTTGTCATTGAGACAACGTTGTTCTTCGAAACTTCTCTTTCCTATCTTGTGCTTTCTTGATCTGCTGGCCTTCTCATATTTCCATTTTTCTTCTTGGATGAAATGGGTCGACATGTGACTTTGGCCGAGTCAAATTGAAATCAGGCATAGGAGTGTTTGGGTCCTTGTGCGGAGATCAATATAGTCGAGGATCAACCTTGGATCCAAAAGCAGTGGCACATTCATGCCTTTGGCTCTAGCGGTCCTGACTTGCCTATCTCTGATGATCTCAGCAAGTTCTTCATCATCAGCTTCGTCTTCTTCAGACGACACTTGGAAGGTGACCTGCTTCTTCTGAGGACTAGGGCGAGGACCTCGTCCAACAGTGATCTTTGTCTTCAGCAGAGATGGTACTGTTGAATAATTTGGTGCAGCTGAGGAACTTGCAGAGGCTCCTGAGGCAATAGAGATGCCAGTTGTCCTTTGGCACGTGGCAAGATGCACAGGTGCTGAGGACTTTGTCGGAGCAGCTGAGGACTTTGGAGGAGCAGGAGCAGCATGCGGAATTGGCCTTGAGGGCTTTGAAGATTCTGGCCGTGAGGGCATTGCTAAGGAACTTGGCCTTGAGGGCACTGTAGGTGAAGCACTTGGCTTACGTGCATGCTTCTTTGCCATAGATTTCTTCGGCTTGACAGAGGCCTCAGCAGCAGCAGCAGCAACAGAGTCTTCATTGAATTTCCTCACTGCTTCTTTGGCTTGTCTAGCCAACAGCTTGGCGCTTGGCCCATTCATCAGGATAGTCCTCACCGCGCTTGAGGCTGGTGGGATCTGCTTCTTGGCCAGGTGCCAATGGAGGTCTTGGGCATGGAGGGTTGAGTGTGAATTTCTTCATGTACTTTGGTGTTACATACCTGTACTCCCTTCATTCTCTTGCCCTTCTCCTTTCTATCCTCTGGATGCGCACCTTGCACTGATTTTTGTTCTCCTTACCAAACTTGGCCTCATCAGGAGTACAATAGTCTTTGTATATATCATCAGGGATCTCAAAGGCAGTGTCGATTTCAGGCCTCTTTCCTCCTTTCTGTGGCTTCTTTTCGTCAGCCATTTTCTTCAGTTGAGGAATTTGAACAATCGAATTCGCTGAAGAAGTATGCAACTTTTCCTCGAGGAATGCTGGAAATGAGATAAGTTGATGAGAACCTAGTGATTCAGCAGCGGACATGAGTACCTGTGAACAGAGTATAGTTGCGAGGAATTTGGAGAGGTCATATGCGTTCTCGGAAGGTTTTTAAAAAAGAACAAGTTTGAGGAATTTGACCAGATGAGTCTTGAAGAATTTCACTAAGCGTTCTTTGTCTTAGGTTTCAGAGTTGTATAGATCGAAGATCCACACAATTGATAAATATTGAAGAAAAATGATGCTTAGAGAAAGGAATCAAGAACAGATGACATGTGAGGTGTTTAGTGTGTGAGGATTTGAAGAAAAACACTTTTGAGGATTTTGAAGAAATCATTTGAATCAAAGAGGGCAGTAAAAATAACTTTTAATTACCCTGAACGAAGAACATGACGAACAGTGAGATGGAGAAGTGAAGTTTGTCTGTGCAGATCTTCCACGCCCTAACTCGGCGGAGGAAGATGGCTAGGGCAGCGGCGGAGTGAAGATTTCCATGACGGTGTAGTACGTCGGTGACGAGGTCGAGGCGGTGAAGCTCTTCCTCACCGCTGACGATGGAGAAGCGGCGGCGCTAGGGTTTGAGAAGCTCGGCGGAGAGAGAGGTCAAGCGGAGTAAAGGAAGTGAGGAAGGGAGAGGGTATTTATAGCCATGGTGAAAACTATTCGCTCAAGATTTTGAATGACGTGCCCCTGACCCTTCTCATTTGCATGACATGTGTCACCCACGTACTGAGAAGTGGAGATCGTGTTAGATCGTGGGTGAATAGATAAGTATATCGTGGGATGCGGAACGGTTTGAGCGGCAAAGCCGAAAATTTGGATAAAATAAGTTAAAAGTTTCGTTTGCAAATTCTTCAGCTGACAAGGACACAGTGAAGATTTTGAATGAGTTCCAAATAGAACACACATGAAGAATTTGTGAATAGATTGGGTTGAGTATAGCATAGAGGGGGAAGGGTCCGATCACATTCACTTAGCAGAAAACGCAACTTGAAGAATTAGCCATAAGTGAATGATGTAGAGGACATAAACTCACATATATATAGTCAAATGAAGAAAAACAACGGAAACAGTGAAGATTTTGCAAAGTTGAAGAATTTGAAGAACTGAGGAATTTCACAACTGAGGAAAAACTCAAGTTGAAGATTTTCAACTTTGGTGGTGGCGTGACCCACCGTATAAGAATGATGATTTCAGACACCGTGTACAATTGTCGAGGGGTTACGAGAATCAAATTCTTCATTAATTTCTTCACACTTAGAGTGTTATTCTTCATTGATTGAAGAAAAACGTTTCTTCATGTGTTGCACATCTAAGTCATCAATTTTGCATAAGTGTTAGGATGAGTGTCCTTTTCAAAGAATATTCGAAGATTCTAAGATATTTAGCTCACACCGCAACTTACTAAATCTCTTCTCATCCAAGGGCTTTATGAAGATATCGGCTAGCTGATCTTCAGTCTTCACATGCTCAATAGAAATATCGCCCTTCAACACATGATCGCGAAGAAAATGATGACGAATCTGAATGTGCTTTGTCTTCGAGTGCTAAACTGGGTTGTGAGCAATCTTGATGGCACTCTCATTGTCACAGAGGAGAGGCACATTCTTCACGTTGACGCCGTTGAAAGGATCGATATAGTTGACTAGAGGGGGGGTGAATAGGCAACTAACAATTTTTAACTTTTCTTTACCAAATTAAACTTTGCATCAAAGTAGGTTGTATAGATATGCAACTAAGTGAACAACCTATATGATGCAACAACAACAAGCACACAAGCAAGTAAGGAATACAACACAATTAAGCTAGCAAAAGTAAAGGCACGAGATGACCAAGAGTGGAGCCGGTGGAGACGAGGATGTGTTTCCGAAGTTCCTTCCTTTTGAAGGGAAGTACGTCTCCGTTAGAGCGGTGTGGAGGCACAATGCTCCCCAAGAAGCCACTAGGGCCACAGTATTCTCCTCATGCCCTCACACGATGCGAGATGCCGTGATTCCACTATTGGTGCCCTTGGAGGCAGCAACCGGACCTTTACAAACAAGGTTGGGGCTCTCTCCACAACTTAATTGGAGGCTCCCAACGAAACCACGAAGCTTCACCACAATGGAATATGGCTTCGAGGTGACCTCAACCGTCTAGGGTGCTCAAACACCCAAGAGTAATAAAATCCACACTAGAAAGTATGGGGGAAGCAAATATCCTTTGGTGGAAGTGTAGATCTAGGTCTCCTCCTTCAATCCCTAGCAAATCAACGAGTTTGAGTGGCTAGAGAGAGAGATCGGGCAAGAGAGCTTGAGAGCATCAATGGTGGAGTGAGAGAGGTAAGAGGTGAGAGTGGTAGGTGGAAGAACCACCTTATATAGCAACCCTAATAAATCCAACCGTTCTCGAAGTTTTCAAGATCGCAATGGGTACAACCGCTCCTTGTCCCGACAACCGGGGCTCACGATGTGTCAGCGAGAACCCTACCGCGGTAAAACCAGGCAACCAGGCGGTAGTGCCGGTTAAATAAAATAACAGGAACAACCGCCCGGCCGCCGCACAACTACCGCACTGAAACAGAACGGAGTCACCCACGAGGGCGGTAGTTGGGCGCACGGGCCGGTGCAACCGCTTGGCCTTGAGCGCTTGAGCGGCTAAGGTCAGAGCGGAAGAACCGCTTGAACCTTCGGTGGTACCGGTTGACGAGGAACAACCGGAACAACCGGACCACCACCGCCCGAGAACCGCATCAAAACAGAAGCTCGACCGGTACTTGGGTGGTGCATGGCCGGAACCACCACTGCAGGTCTTTTGCTGAGCCTGGTGGCGGTACCACCGCCCGGAGGTAGCGGTACCACCACTCGACGAAGACAGGGAAACGCCAAGAGCCAGCGGTACAACCGCTCGGACAAGCAGTACAACATTTGGGAAAACCACAATGACGATCAAATCAAAAGGGAGACACTCTCTCTCACACCTGAGGAAGACAAGAGAGGGGTGATGGAATTGTACTTGAACGGATTCCCCTACACTTTCCAATGTGGATTCCCTCTTGATAGTACGGGTTCCCTACGACCAAAGAGATAAAAAGCGTAGAGGACACCGTCTTCAATCTTTTCCTTCGAGAGAGAACAACTATCCGATGTAGGTCTAAGCATCGAGAACCTGAAACAATTAGCACAGGATTAGACCAACAAAGGGTTGTCATCATCATCCAAAACATAAGGTAGGGAAATGGCCTTTCAATCTCCCCCTTTTTGGTGGATGATGACAACAATACGATTTGTAAGAGAGAAATCTATAGAATCTAGTCGGAGCTCCCCCTAGATGTGTGCCCCAAGTTGAACTAGCTGAAAGAGAGCATGGGCACACTTTAAGGGCGAGACTCCCCCTAGATTTTATAGACTCGCCACTATAAGCACATAATATGAAGGTAGACAACAAAACGGATAGAGAGCAATAAATAACATTACTACCAATAAATAACCAACAAACTGAAAATAAGATAGCAGGAGTAGCACAAGTCTCACATAAAGCAAGCCGAGAAACGAACAAAGTTCAACTGGAGGCCACTGACAAAGTTCAATACGCACACGGAAATAAAAACACACACGCCAAAAGCCCATGCAACTCCCGAGTCCTATAACACTCTCTCCCCCTTTGGCATCAAGACACCAAAAAGGAAAAGAGCGAAGCTAGCGCCCCAGAGCTCAGTCGTCCTCCTCTGACTCCTCGGTAGCATCTGGATCTTCATCATCATCAGATTCTTCATCATCGTCCCGATCTGAGTCCTCCATGATAGCATCATCATCAGCAGCAGCAAAGGAGCTGGAGGGCTGTGGGGGGGGCTTCATCATCAGTCCAGGCACTGTGGGAAGATATCCAACGCTCCTCCGGTGTGATGCTCTTCTCAGAGCCACTCTGAACCGACATGTTGAGGTGCTTCATCATTGCAATTTGGCGATGTCGGGCAAGCTTCTCATTGACATGCACCTCATACATCCTCTTCTGGATGTCAGACTGAAGGCAGAAAGTCTTCTTCACCTTGGCAGCGAGCTTGTCCACCCATGAGGGCTTGGCCCCTGGCTCCAACTCAAAATCCTCATTGTCGGAAGTAGCATAGACATCCTCAGGGTCATTGGCAGGGAAACGAGGCTCGGCTTGAGGAGCTTGACTTCATGAACAATGAGATTATCAGGAGAGGAGAGAGGCTCTCCAGGACGGCGAACCTCCCACACTAAGTTCAGAAGGCACATGGTAAACGGAGCATAAATGGGGACCTTCCTGTAGATGACCATGTTGTACATCTCGTGCCACAACCAGTTGGACACATCAAACGTCTCCCCAGAGCCCACCTTGGTCTTCATTGCAACCATCAAGTCAACAAGATAGCCATGGATTTCATCTTGATTCCCCACCTTGGGCAAAAGCACATTGCAAAACACGCGATGCATGATGTCATAGACCTTCACCAAATCCTTAGATTCTCCAATAATACCACGACCCCGAATGTACAGAGGGGCAAGCTTCTCCTTAGGCATGGAGTCAGGATGGTCATGGGGGCGAATGCCACCCCTTCCTTCCAGACCGGTATCATCATACCCAATAGCATTGCAGAAAGTCCTCCAGGGAACATGAAAGAGCTCATCACGGCACATGAAAGTGATGGTGCACGCGTCATCTTCTCCAAAGTGAACGGTGGCATAGAATTGATGGATGAGTTGAACATCAAAATCACAGTTGATAGACATGAGCTTGACAAGATCAAACTCCTCACAGAGAGCCAAAGCCTCACCAAAATACTCCAGGTTGTTCCTCCAATGGTCAAGATCGATGGTCCTTCGCTTGGCATATCTGTTCTTGTTGTGCTCAAAGAGTTCATGGACAATCCGCACTTGCATCTCGTTTCGAAACTGAACGGTGGTCCAATGAGGAGCTACGGGAACCTCATAAGGATTCTTTGAGCGGAAGGCTTCCCAATCCTTGGCTTTCCAACGGTGCAGCGACATTACCACACGTTGCTTTGCAGTGGCAGACTTGTCACGGCGAGTGGGCTTGGTGGGAATCACAACCTCCTCTTCATCATCAGACACAATCGGGCACCTTCGAGCCCTCTTCTTGGTCTTGCGAGGAGCAGAGCAAGAACTCGAGCCATCTGAACACACACACACACGAAGAGAACACACGAAACCAACAAGAAAGAGAGGAAGGCACACAACAAATGCAACAGCAGAGAAGACGGAACAGTGCTGTGTGGTTTGTATGTTCCGGTTGTACCTGATCTCCACCGGTAGAACCGCCCCACCGGTTGTACCGCCCGTAAAGGCGGTAGAACCGTGACGATCAACATCTGAGGATAGATCTAACCAAGATATACGAATCACACAAGTAATATTCTGATTCCTAGGTATTGCAAACTAAATAGGAGAAAAACAACGATCTCTCCCAACCAAAGATCAAACACTAAACTCGGAAGGTCAAGTAATGCCCTAGACAAAGAAAGAACCCTAGAACGAGGAACGAAGAACAAGGGCATTACCACCAGCCATGGGAGGAGATCGGAAGGCTCCACGGAGAGAATCCCCGGAGACCCCACGGATCCGAAGCGCGAGACGCACTCCGGGGCGGGGCAGAGGTGACCGGCGTGCTAGGGCGAAGAAAAGGCGAGCGGGGACGAAGGGGGAAAAGAAGAAAACCCTTCACCCCATCGGAGATAAATATGCCCATAGGCAGCTTAATAGAACCGCTCGAGGACCGGTTGAATCGCAAGTCAGTCTTGTGGTGGATGTGGCGGTACTTCCGTTGCCTGAAAGGCACCGGTAGTACCGCTCGGCATCAACCGGTAGTACCGGACGAAGGAAACCACGGGGAATTGAGCGGTAAAACCGCCCAAGCACCGATTTCACACCTTCTGGGACAACACAACCAGGTACCAGCGGTAGAACCACCCGTGACCCCGGTTGTACCGCCCGGCCACCAATGCCCAAACCAAAGACAAAAGAAACAAAACAAGAGAAACAACAACCACCCGAAAGCAAAGCGAGCTCTAGCCTCTCTCAAGAGAGGGCGGTGGCCGGAGCCACCTATGTTTGAGTCAAATGGTATGGCACATGAAGAATTATCCTTGGGTCCATGACCAAAACTCGTCTTTGAGCCACAAGTACCATCAAGAATGGCGAATGTGAAAGAGATGCTCAATTTATGCATAATGGGGGGAGGAAGAGTTCATTGAGAGAGCAACACTCCCCCTATGTCCATGCCTACATCTAAACAAGACAACAACTTGAGGATGGTGGGGTGTGCAAGGGTTCAAGCAACATTGCTCGAATCAATGATATTTAGCTCATGCCTTAACTCGCGAAATCTTGCTTCATCCAAGGGCTTCGTGAAAATATCTGCAAGGTTATCATGAGTGTTCACATACTTGAGCTTGATCTCCCCTCGCCTAATGTGATCCCGGATGAAGTGATACCGAATCTCAATATGCTTCGTCTTGAAGTGTTGCACGGGGTTGAGAGAAATCTTGATGGCACTTTCATTGTCACACCAAAGAGCCACTTTGTCACAAATGACACCGTACTCCTTTAAAGTTTGCTTCATCCATAAGAGTTGTGCACAACAACTACCGGCCGCCACATATTCCGCTTGATTGGATGAGAGACACATAACTTTGCTTCTTGGAAGACCAACTCACCAGAGAGCAACCAAGAAATTGGCACCCTTCGGAAGTGGACTTCCTATCCACTTTGTCTCCCGCCCAATCGGAATCCGTATATCCTTCAAGCTTGAAGTTTGCCCCTCTTGGATACCATAAGCCAAAGTTTGGGGTATGAGCCAAATATCGAAAGATTCGCCTGACCGCCACATAGTGACTTTCCTTCGGTGCGGCTTGAAACCGTGCACACATTCCCACACTCAACATGATATCCGATCTAGATGCACAAAGGTAAAGCAAGGAGCCAATCATGGAGCGATATACCTTTTGATCCACCGCTTTACCATTGGGATCAATGTCAAGTTGGCACTTGGTAGGCATTGGAGTAGAAGTCGGCTTGACATCACTTAGCTTGAATCTTTTTAGCATGTCTTGAGTATATTTGGCTTGGTTGATGAAGGTACCTTCCCTTCTTTGTTTGATATGAAAACCGAGGAAGAACTTCAACTCTCCCATCGAAGACATCTTGAACTTGGAGGTCATGAGAGCGGCAAATTCCTCATTGAAAGCTTTGTTAGGGGAACCAAAGATAATATCATCAACATATAGTTGGCATACAAACAACTCCTTTGACCTTCTTAGTAAAAAGAGTGGGATCGATTTGCCCCACCTCAAATCCACGATCTTGTAACAACTCGGTAAGGTGGTCATACCACGCACGTGGGGCTTGTTTAAGGCCATAGAGTGCCTTATCGAGTTGATACACATGATCCAGGAAGTAGGGATCCTCGAACCCGGGGGGTTGCTTGACATAGACCAACTCATTAATAGGACCATTAAGAAAAGCACTTTTCACATCCATTTGTTGCAACTTAAAGTTGTGATGGTAAGCATAAGCAATCAACAAATGTATGGATTCAAGACGAGCAACGGGAGCAAAGGTTTCACCGTAGTCGAGACCCTCGACTTGGGAGTAGCCTTGTGCTACCAATCTTGCCTTGTTGCGAATGATCTTCCCATGAGCATCTTGCTTGTTCTTGAAGATCCACTTGGTTCCAATGACGTTGTGGTTCCCCGATGGCCTTGGCACCAATCTCCAAACCGTGTTGTACTCGAAGTTGTTGAGTTCTTCATGCATGGCATTGAGCCAATCCGAGTCTTCGAGTGCCGCATAGACCTTTTGGGGTTCAACACAAGAGACAAACGCGTGATGTTCACAATAGTTTGCTAATTGTCTACGAGTGCTTACCCCCTTTCTTAGGCTTCCAACCACATTTTCCATGAGATGGCCTTTGGTGGTGAGCTTGGAAGCAATCTTGGCACGACGCTCTAATTCCTCCTCGGATGTGGAAGGAGGAGGGTTAACTTGATTATCTTGAGCGACGTCTTGAGCTTGTTCTTGATCTTGAACTTGCTCGAGGGGAAGAACTTGACCTTGGGCATCATTTGGAGCTTCACCACTATCTTGAGATTGATCTTGCCCTTGGTATTGTTCACGAGGTTGAGGGTCTTCATTTTGTTCTTCGGAAGTGTGTGGGTCTTGGGGAGGTGATGGCTCCACTTGAGTGGAGCATTGTCCTTCTCCTTCGGCCACAAGGGCTTCCTCAATGGGTAGAATATGACCAATACCCATTCTTCTTATGGCTTGGGGAGGAATTTCATCACCTACATCACAAGTACCACTTTGCTCCAATTGTGAGCAGTTATTTTAAACAAACTCCTAGCTACACGTCTCCTCAATGAGTCCGGTGGACTTGTTGAGAACACAGTAAGCATGAGAGTTTGTAGCATAACCAACAAATATGCCCTCATAAGCTCTAGCCTCAAATTTAGACAAACGAACACCTTTCTTGAGAATGAAACACTTACACCCGAACACCCGGAAGTACTTGAGATTGGGCTTGTTTCCGGTGAGTATCTCATACGGAGTCTTGTTCAAACCTTTGCAGAGATAGAGCCGATTGGATGCATGACATGCGGTGTTGATGGCTTCGGCCCAAAAGTTGTATGGAGACTTGAACTCCGCCATCATGGTCCTTGCCGCATCCATCAACGTCCAGTTCTTCCTCTCTGCAACACCATTTTGTTGAGGGGTGTATGGTGCAGCATATTGATGCTTGATCCCCTCATCACTAAGAAACTCATCCAAGGTGTAGTTCTTGAACTCGGTGCCGTTGTCACTTCTTATAGTCAAGATCTTTGCATTATGTTGATGTTGAGCTTCATTTGCAAAGTCGATGATGGTTTGTTGAGTCTCACTCTTCCTCTTGAAGAAGTATACCCAAGTGTATCTTGAATAATCATCCACAATCACCAAGCAATACTTTCTACCTCCAAGACCATCAAAAGATGGAGGCCCAAAGAGATCCATGTGAAGGAGCTTCAAGGGTATCTTCGAGTAGATGATGGTCGTGGGAGGATGAGCCTTCTCATGGAGCTTTCCTTCAATACAAGCACTGCAAGCACAATCTTTGGCAAAACTAACATTTGTTAGCCCACGGACATGGTCCCCCTTGATAAGACTTTGCAAAGATCTCATATTGACGTGGGCTAAATGGCGATGCCAAAGCCATCCCACGTCAACTTTAGCCATTAGGCATGTCGCGGTCTTAGTGGGTCGCTCCGAAAAGTTTATCACATATAGACCGTTCTCGACATGCCCAACAAAGGCTACTTTAAGAGTCTTGCTCCACAAGAGGGCCACGGTATCAATGTCAAAGAAAGTGGCAAAGCCCATGAGTGCAAGTTGACGAACGGAAAGTAAATTGTATGCAAGGGACTCAACAAGCATGACTTTCTCGATCGTTAGATCATGAGAAATGACAACCTTGCCAAGACCCAATACCTTAGAATGTGAAGCATCACCCCATTCGACATTGGTGGGCATAGATGGAATCTTTTGCACGTCCACCACCAAGTCCTTGCTCCCGGTCATATGATTTGTTGCTCCACTATCGAGCAACCATGATCCCCCACCGGAAGCAAACACCTACAAGAGATCAATGCTTAGTTTTAAGTACCCATTTAGTAATGGGTCCTTTGATGTTAGTAACAAGGGTCTTAGGGACCCAAATAGACCATTCAATGTACTCATAAGGAGAACCAACAAATTTAGCATAAACATGCCCATCACTAGCACGGCACAACACATATGATGGGTTAAAGTCGTCGGCTTTGTTGGAGGAGATGGTTTTGCTCTTTTTGACATCAACACCCTTCAAATTGTCCTTCTTCGCCTTAGGAGCACCCTCTCCCTCTTTTACAAAAGTTTGCTTGTGAGGAAGAGGTCGTTTGGTCTTGTCGTTCTTCTTCTTGTTCTTGGACTTGGGTGCAAACCCAATTCCCTTCTTGTCCACAACTTCCTTTCGATTGCTCAAAAGATCGTATAGATTCTTTTCACCTTGAATGCAAGTCACAAGGCCTTTCTCAAGTTGATCCTTCAACTTGGCATTCTCCTCCACAAGATGCACATGCTCACAACACGGGTTAGTAGCATATGCATTATAAATTAATACCATATGAGGAAAGATTGCCTTTTCCTTGGTTAGCTTAACTTGGAGTTGAGCATGAGACTCCTTGAGGTTAGCATGAGCACCCTTCAAGACCTTGTGGGCCTTGTCAAGTATATCAAACTCCTCCTTGAGTCTAGCATGATCAACCCCAAGTTTAGCCTTCTCGGAAGCTAGCACACGAGACACGACAAGAGCATGATCAAGATCTTTCTTTAACTTAGCATGGTCATTGTTGTATGACTCCTCAAGAGTCAAGCGATGACCACGCTCTTCCTCAAGAGCATTAGAGAGATCCGATATCTCATCGGCATAGTCACGACTATGACCTTCCATCTTAGAGATGGTATCTTCGTGAGCCTCGATCATGTCATTGGCTTCACCAAGTTGTTCCAAGAGAGCAACAAAATGCTTCTTGGATTTGCCCTTGAGCTTACTCATAAATGAATCTAATTCATTCACATCCTCATTAGATCCCTCATGATCATCAATGCAACCCTCCAAAGAGGGATTAGTAATGGTGGTGGTTTTGATGTTGGGAGTTACCTTGTTAGAGGCTTTAGCCATGAGGCACTTGGCGGTGATGTTCTCGTTGGGTGAATCAAAGAGAGACACCCGAGGAGTGGTAGCAATGGCAACAGAGGCCATGGCCATTGCTTCTCCATTTTCATCATCATCGTCATCCTCATGGTATTCTTCTTGAACCACCAACCCACGAGTAGGAGGCTTGTTGGTGAAGTTGTTCTTGTTTGGGAAGGACTTGGCTTTGTCTTTTCGGATGAACTTGCCACCATTGTCTTCCCGCTTCTCGTAAGGACAATCCGCAACGAAATGGCTCACATTGCCACAGTTGAAACAAGTTCTAACTCGTTGCTTGCCCTTGAAGCCACTTGAGTTGTTCTTGTTGAAGTTGGGTCTTGTATTCTTCTTGCTCCAAAATTGTCTTGAGGCAAGAGCCATGTGCTCATGATAATCATATTTTGTGTCTTCGGGGTTTCTCTCCTCATCTTCCTCTTCTTCCTCTTCTTCCACAATAACCTTGGCCTTCAAGGCAAGGTTGGGCTTATTTGCCCTTTGAGAACGGAGCACCGCATTGTCGGCGGTCTTGTCCAAGATGCTCATTGCAACGAACTCATCCAACACTTCACTTGAGGTCATGGAGTGGAAGTACGGTCTTTGACGAATGACGGAGGACATGGCCTTGTTGTAGGGCATCATGGCCTTGAGGAACTTGCGCTTGATCCAATTGCCATCCGTGTCCTTGCTCCCATGATCTCGGAGTGAGACCGCTAGTTTGGTCACTCTTCGAAAGAGCTCACGAGGTTCTTCATCTTCTTTCATTGCAAACTCATCGGCTTCATCTTGCACCACTTCATAGTTGGAGCATTGGATACTAGCACTTTCTCGATAGAGGGACACAACACATTGCCATGCGTCTTTAGCCATGGCATGAGGTCGAAGATAAGGGAGATCTTCGGGAAGGATTGCATCTTGGATGATGAAGAGAGCACTCTCATTGAATTGATTATCCACCACTTCTCTCGGGGTAAAGTTGCTTCGGTCATGTGGATAGAAACCTTCTTCAATGATTCTCCAAAGATTAGTATTCACATGATTTAAATGACGCTTGAAGAGATACACCCAAAAATCAAAATCCTCATTTTTCACAATCTTAGGAGGAGGACCGGCATGATTTAAATGAGTAGAGGGAATCGGTCCTCCATAAATTGGAGGTTCCACATGGGCAAAGATGCCGGTGCCATTTCTACCACTAGTAGAAGGACCCTTCTCACTATTAGCTTCCCCCTTGTCGGAGTTAGCATCCGTCACCTTGTTAGCGGGATCACCCACTTTCAACGGCGAGGTAGGTAGTTTAAGTCCTTCTAAGAATTTATTAAACATGCTTTCAACCGTGGTTGTCATGGAGGTTTTCAATGTGTCCAAGGCCACATTGAATTCCTCACGGGACACCGCGGTTTCCCCATTACCCGTAGACGAGATCGGATTCACGCCGGAGTGCTCCTCCTCCCCACCATCTACGGTGTCAACCATACTCTTCGGACGACAAAGTCCTTAATAAAGAGACGAGGCTCTGATACCAATTGAAAGGATCGATATAGTTGACTAGAGTGGGGGTGAATAGGCAACTAACAATTTTTAACTTTTCTTTATCAAATTAAACTTTGCATCAAAGTAGGTTGTCTAGATATGCAACTAAGTGAACAACCTATATGATGCAACAACAACAAGCACACAAGCAAGTAAGGAATACAACACAATTAAGCTAGAAAAAGTAAAGGCACGAGATAACCAAGAGTGGAGCTGGTGGAGACGAGGATGTGTTTCCGAAGTTCCTTCCTTTTGAAGGGAAGTACGTCTCCGTTAGAGCGGTGTGGATGCACAATGCTCCCCAAGAAGCCACTAGGGCCACCGTATTCTCCTCACGCCCTCACACGATGCGAGATGCCGTGATTCCACTATTGGTGCCCTTGAAGGCGGCAACTGAACCTTTACAAACAAGGTTGGGGCTCTCTCCACAACTTAATTGGAGGCTCCCAACGAAACCACGAAGCTTCACCACAATGGAATATGGCTTCGAGGTGACCTCAACTGCCTAGGGTGCTCAAACACCCAAGAGTAATAAAATCCACACTAGAAAGTATGGGGAAGCAAATATCCTTTCTTTGGAAGTGTAGATCTTGGTCTCCTCCTTCAATCCCTAGCATATCAACGAGTTTGAGTGGCTAGAGAGAGAGATCGGGCAAGAGAGCTTGAGAGCATCAATGGTGGAGTGAGAGAGGTAAGAGGTGAGAGTGGTAGGTGGAATAACCACCTTATATAGCAACCCTAATAAATCCAACCGTTACTGCGTTTTCAGCACTGCAGCGGTACAACCGCTCCTTGTCCCGGTACAACCGGGGCTCACGGTGTATCGGCAGAACCCTACCAGGCGGTACAACCGGGCAACCAGGCGGTAGTACCGGTTAAAGAAAATAACTGGAACAACCGCCCAACCACCACACAACTACCGCACTGAAACAGAACGGAGTCACCCCCGAGGGCGGTAGTTGGGCGGTACGGGGCTGGTGCAACCGCTTGGCCTTGAGCGCTTGAGCGGCTAAGGTCAAAGCAGAAGAACCGCTCGAACCTCCTGTGGTACCAGTTGATGAGGAACAACCGGACCAACCGGGCCACCACCGCCCGAGAACCGCATCAAAACAGAAGCTCGACCGGTACTTGGGCGGTGCATGGCCGGAACCACCGCCGCAGGTCTTTTGCCAAGCCTGCTGGCGGTACCACCGCCCGGAGGTAGCGGTACCACCGCTCGACGAAGACAAGGAAACGTCAAGAGCCAGCGGTACAACCGCTCGGACGAGTGGCACAACCGCTGGGAAAACACAGCAGGCAGTAAAATCAAAAGGGAGACACTCTCTCTCACACCTGAGGAAGACAAGAGAGGGGTGATGGAGTTGTACGTGAACAGATTCCCCTACACTTTCCAATGTGGATTCCCTCTTGATAGTACGGGTTTCCTACGACCAAAGAGATAAAAAGCGTAGAGGACACCGTCTTCAATCTTTTCCTTCGAGAGAGAACAACTACCCGATGTAGGTCTAAGCATCGAGAACCTGAAACAATTAGCACAGGATTAGACCAACAAAGGGTTGTCATCATCATCCAAAACATAAGGTAGGGAAATGCCCTTTCAGCCGTAGTCCTTGAGAGTTTGCTTCATCCCTAGCAATTGAGCACAGCAAGAACCAGCAGCATTGTACTCAGCTTCAGCAGTAGACAGTGATACGCAGTTCTGTTTCTTCGAGGACCAACAGACCAAAGATCGTTCGAGGAAATGACATGTACCAGATGTTGACTTGCGGTCCACACGATCACCAGCATAGTCAGAGTCAGAATATCCAATGAGATCAAAAGCCGAGCCCTTGGGGTACCATAATCCAAGTGTTGGTGTGTGAGCTAGATATCAAAGAATATGTTTCACAGCCTTATGGTGTGATTCCTTCGGTGTAGATTGAAATCGGGCACACATGCAAACACTAAGCATTATATCTGGCCTAGATGCACATAAGTACAATAAAGAACCAATCATGGAGCGGTATACCTTATGATCGAAGTCAATACCATTTTCATCGATTACGAGATGGCCATTTGTGGGCATAGGAATTTTGACGCCTTTGGAATCTTGCATGCCGAGTTTCCTCAGTACATCCTTGAGGTATTTCTCCTGAGATATGAATATGCCATTGCGCTGTTGACGAATTTGAAGCCTAAGAATAATTTCAACTCTCCCATCATAGACATTTGATATTATTCACTCATCATATAGGGAAATTCATCACTATAACGTTGATCAGTACAGCCAAAGATAATATCATCAACATATATTTGGCACACAAACAGTTCACCATCATAAGATTTGGTGAAAAGAGTAGGGTCGAGTGAACCGGGTTTGAAGCCTTTCTCCATGAGGAATTCCTTCAAAGTATCATACCGCGCCCGAGGGGCCTGCTTGAGGCCATAGAGGGCCTTATTGAGTCTAAAGACTTTGTCAGGATGCTTTGGATCTTTAAAACCTGGGGGTTGAGCAACATATACTTCTTCCTCAAGCTTACCATTGAGGAATGCACTTTTCACATCCATTTTATATAAAGTGATATCATGATGGTTAGCATAAGCAAGTAATATCACGAATAGCCTCAAGTCTAGCAACAGGTGCAAAAGTTTCATCGAAATCAATTCCTTCAACTGTGTGTAGCCTTGAGCTACGAAATGTGCCTTATTCCTCACCACAAGGCCATTTTCATCTTGCTTGTTGCGATAGACCCACTTTGTGCCAATGATATTGTGATTGCGAGGATTTGGACGTTTGACCAGTTCCCAGACATTGTTGAGCTTGAATTGATGTGATTCTTCTTGCATGGCCTGAATCCATTCAGGCTCCAGAAATGCTTCATCTACCTTAGTGGGCTCTGTGATAGAGACAAAAGCATAGTGCCCACAAAAGTTAGATAAATGTGAAGCTTTTGAGCGTGTGAGAGGACCTGGTGCTCTAATCTCATCGATGATCTTCTCCACTTGCACTTCTTTTGCAACGCGAGGATGAGCTGGTTGTCGTTGAGGAATTTGATCATCATTTTCTTCAGCACCATTTTCTTCAGCATTTTCCTCAGGTGCATCAGCTCGACGTTCTTCACGTTCTGGAATGAATTCTTCAAAGATTCTTGGTAGGAATGACATCCTCAGTAGCCTTGAACTTGATAGAATCCTCAGGTGCTGGTTCATCTATCACAGAAGGTAGGTGCTCTCTTTGCGAGCCGTTAGTTTCATCAAACCGTACATCTACAGTTTCAACAACCTTGTGAAGAACATTGTTGAAGACTCTGTAGGTGTGCGAGTCCTTTCGGTAACCAAGAATAAAACCTTCATGTGATTTTGGTGTAAATTTAGCATTGTGATGAGAATCTCTAATCCAACATTTAGCACCGAAGACTTTGAAATAACTCACATTGGGTTTCTTGTCAGTGAGGAGTTCATAGGCAGTCTTCTTGAAGAATTTGTGAAGATATACCCTGTTGATGATGTGGCACGCAGTATAAATTGCCTCAATCCAGAAGTGACGAGGCGTCTTGTACTCATCAAGCATAGTGCGAGCCATCTCAACAAGAGTTCTGTTCTTGCGCTCCACGACGCCATTCTGCTGAGGAGTATAAGGAACAGATAACTCATGAGTAATACCAAGTTCATCAAGATAGTCATCGAGACCAGAGTTCTTGAACTCAATTCCATTGTCACTTCTGATGTGCTTGATCTTCACACCAAAGTTGGTTGAAGCCTGATGTCTACTACGCAACCTTCTTCTTGTAGACGTTGTTGGGCCTGCAAGTGCACAGGTTTGTAGGACAGTAGCAAATTTCCCTCAAGTGGATGACCTAAGGTTTATCAATCCGTGGGAGGCATAGTATGAAGATGGTCTCTCTCAAACAACCCTGCAATCAAATAACAAAGAGTCTCTTGTGTCCCCAACACACCCAATACAATGGTAAATTGTATAGGTGCACTAGTTCGAAGAGATGGTGATACAAGTGCAATATGGATGGTAGATATAGGTTTTTGTAAACTGAAAATATAAAAACAGCAAGGTAACAAGTGGTAAAAGTGAGCGTAAACGGTATTGCAATCATAGGAAACAAGGCCTAGGGTTCATACTTTCACTAGTGCAAGTTCTCTCAACAATAATAACATAGATAGATCATATAACAATCCCTCAACATGCAACAAAGAGTCACTCCAAAGCCACTAATAGCGGAGAACAAACGTAGAGATTATGGTAGGGTACGAAACCACCTCAAAGCTATTCTTTCGGATCAATCTATAAGAGAGTTCGTACTAGAATAACACCTTAAGACACAAATCAACCAAAACCCTAATGTCACCTAGATACTCCATTGTCACCTCAAGTATTCGTGGGCAATATTATACGATATGCATCACACAATCTCAGATTCATCCAACCAACACAAAGTACTTCAAAGAGTGCCCCAAAGTTTCTACCAGAGAGTCAAGAAAACGTGTGCCAACCCCTATGCATAGGTTCATGGGCGGAACCCGCAAGTTGGTCACCAAAACATACATCAAGTGGCACATGATATCCCATTGTCACCACAGATAAGCACGGCAAGACATACATCAAGTGTTCTCAAATAAAGACTCAATCCGATAAGATAACTTCAAAGGGGAAACT
Organism: Aegilops bicornis; assembly: GCA_021605145.1. Classification (NCBI taxonomy): domain Eukaryota; kingdom Viridiplantae; phylum Streptophyta; class Magnoliopsida; order Poales; family Poaceae; genus Aegilops; species Aegilops bicornis. Next base: position 509,995,651 of record CM038669.1, on the reverse strand, counting down.
CAATTCATCACAAGGGAGTAGAGGGGAGAAACATCATAAGATCCAACTACAATAGAAAAGCTCGGGATACATCAAGATCGTGCCATAGAGGGAACACGAGAGAGAACGAGAGAGAGAGAGATCAAACACATAGCTACTGGTACATACCCTCAGCCCCGAGGGTGAACTACTCCCTCCTCGTCATGGAGAGCGTCGGGATGATGAAGATGGCCACCGGTGATGGTTTCCCCCTCCAGTAGGGTGCCGGAACGGGCTCCCGAGAGGTTTTTGGTGGCTACAGAGGCTTGCGGCGGCGGAACTCCCAATCTATCTTGATATTCGATGGTTTTAGGGTACGTAGGGTTATATAGGCGAAAGAAGTCGATTGGGGGGTGCTCGAGGGGTCCCCAGAGGAGCGGTAGCGTCATGTAAGGGGCGCGCCTATCTCCTGGCCTCCTCGAGGATCTTCCGACGTGAACTCCAAGTCTCCAAGATGATATTCTTCCAAAAATAACGCTGCGAAGGTTTCATTCCGTTTGGACTCCGTTTGATATTCATTTTCTTGAAATCTTGAAACAGGCAATAAAACAGCAATATGGGTTGGGCCTCCGGTTAGTAGGGTAGTCCCAAAAGTAATATAAAAGTGTATAATAAAGCCCATAATCATTCAAAACACATAATAATATAGCATGAATGATTCATAAATTATAGATACGTTGGAGACGTATCAAAGCCCTCGAGGAAAATCGTTTGAAGACTTCCTGCACTTCATGTTTGTAAGTAACAATGTGTACCCATGTGTAACGAGAGTAATCATCAACAATAACAAGACCATATAGAGATGCATCATTAGTGACTGTTGAGTAATCATTAGGACCGAAGAGATCCATATGAAGCAATTCAAATGGTCGAGTGGTGGTCATGATAGTCTTCGCTGGATGCTTGGCCTTGGTCATCTTTCCAGCTTCACAGGCTCTGCATAAGTGATCCTTGAGGAATTTGACATTCTCAATGCCAATGACATGCTTCTTCTTTGCAAGCGTGTGCAAATTCCTCATGCCTGCATGACCAAGTCGTCGATGCCATAGCCAATATACAGAAGCTTTTGCAAGTAGGCACACGGCTGGTTGTGAACTCAGAGAGAAATAAAAAATATACAAGTCTCCTCTCCTAAAGCCTTCGAAGACTTTGGAATTGTCAGCTTCCATAACCACAACACAATGATACTTGCCAAAGACAACAACCATATCAAGATCACAAAGCATTGAGATGGACATAAGGTTGTATCCTAAGGACTCAACAAGCATGACTTTGTCCATGTGTCGATCCTTTGTGATCGCAACCTTACCTAGACCCAATACGACTTTTGCCTTTGTCAGCGAAGATGATATGCTTCAGATGCGATGGTGATAAGGGAGCATCCATCAATAGATTCTTGTCACCAGTCATGTGATTTCTACATCCACTATCGAGGACCCATTCAGTGGCTTTGGGCTGATCATCCTGCAGATGAATTAGTGCAACTTACAAAATCATATACTTCATCAGTGAAGAATATGACATCAATTCATCAGATCAATTTCATCAAGCAATAAGACAGATATAACAGTATGAGGACGTGAGAAATGAGAGTTCATTTCTTCATGATTAGCCTGTGTCCTTTTAGGCACTTTTCAGGTCTCCAGCAAATTCTTCAGACGTTCACGCACGTCTGGAGACCTGACCCTGCAGAAGAGATTAGTTCTTTTTCTTCACCACCCACATCTGAAGGGGTGGCAAAGAGTTCATCACTCTGCGAGCTCCATATGAGAATGGTGGTATAGAAGCCAATCCATTTCGTTTAACATAAGAGGAGTTAGGGTAAGCATATGAATAAGCAGAGAAATTCTTCGAGGACTTATGAACATAATGATTAGAAGAATAATGCTCATATTCATAGCCCTTAGCTCTTCCCTACGAAACAGAGTTGTTAGCACGATGATAATCATATGAGGACTTTGATCCTTTTGAGGAATTTGATCCACGTGAGGAATTTGGTCCGTATGAGGACTTGGATCCATATGAAGAATTTGGTCCATATGAAGAATTTGATCTGGGGTTCCTATTCTTCGCAGGTGGTGTCATGAGGACATTCACCTGAAGACTTTCAAGGCACCTTTTTGGGAACCGTTCCTGCAGTTAGTGCCAACATATCTAGCAAATACTTCACCATTCTGATTTTTGAACAATTTATAGTTGGAGTCAAATGACTCATCAAAAGAATGAGAAGATTCACATGTAAAGCCAGATAAATTAGATGGATCAACTGGAGGTCCCTTTGCAGCAACCCATGAGGTTTTGGGGTACTGCTCGGGCTTCCAATATGTACCATCAGCATTGAGTTTCCTCTCAAAGACAATACCCTCTTTCCTAGGGTTCCTGTTGAGGATCTTCTTTTTAAGCACATCACAAAGAGTCTGATGCCCTTTGAGGCTTTTGTACATGCCTGTCATGTACAATTCCTTAAGCCCTGCATCGTCAGTGATACTAGCAATGTCCTCGGATGAGGAATTAGTGATAGCAGAGGCAAGTGAAGAATTTGTAACATTAGAAGCATTTGAACATTCGGGTGAAGAATTAGTAGGTTCAAGTTCAATGCATTTCAAACATGGAGGAACAAATTCTTCCTGAGCAACACTGATTTGTTGAGCAAGTAATGAATCGCGCTCCTTCTGAAGATCTTCATAACTCACTCTTACCTTCTCAAGCTCTTGCTTTCTTTGAAGAAATTCATAGGGAAGCTTCTCATGATCAGATGAGATTGTTATGATGACCTTGAAGGTTGTCAAACCTGGTCTGAAGTCTCTGAAGATTTTCAATCAAGGTTTTAGTGCGATCCATTTCTTCACCCAACATATCATCACTTTTGTCTAGCATGTTTTGAACCTTTTCAAAAGCCCTTTGTTGTTTCACAGCAATCTTAGCAAGTTTAGAATATCTGGGCTTAAGATTTTCATCAGATTCATTCTCACTAGATTCATAGGAGGTATATTTGAGTACCTTGGCACCCTTTGCCATGAAGCAATAGGTGGGAGCGTAGTCATCATTGCCTTCATCAGCCTTGTTGGTGAGGTCATTCTCTTGATGTTGAAGATAGACTTGTCGATTTAATGCGATGGCGAGGGCTAGGCTCGCCACGCGGATTCGGACTCCTCAGATGCCTCCTCTTCCTCATTTTCTTCAGATTCAGCCTCAGAGCCCATTTCCTTGCCAATGAATGCCCGAGCCTTCTTGGAGCTGCTCTTCTTGTGAGATGAAGACTTTGAGGATTTTGATGATGAAGATTTTGAGGATTTCTTTTTTTTCTTCGCATCATCAGAATTGTAATCCTTGTATTTCTTCTTCTTTGATTCCTTTTCCCACTGAGGACAATCTTGAATGTAATGTCCAGGTTTCTTGCATTTGTGACAAAGCCTCTTCTTGTAGTCACTGGATGAGGAATCATTACTCCTTGAGGGTCTTACAAAGCGGCCACGTCTTGAGAACTTCTGGAATTTCTTCACGAGCAGTGCTAGTTCATGGCTTAGTTCTTCAGGATCACCAAGGCTGCTGCCAGAGTCTTCATCTTCAGACTCAAAAACTGCCTTGGCCTTCAGTGCACGTGATCTGCCATAGCTCGAACCATAGAGGTCTCTTTTCAAAGAAGCTGGAACTCATGAGTATTTAGCCTCTCGAGGATATCGGTAGGATCAAGTGACTTGTAATCAGCTTGTTCTTGTATCATCAATGCGGAGTATCAAATGAGGAATCAAGCGATCTCAACAATTTCTTCACCACCTCATGGTCGGTGATGTCAAGGGCACCAAGCGCTTGAAGCTCATTTGAGATGTCGATGAGGCGATCGAAGGTTTGCTGAACATTTTCATTTTCGAGTCTTTTGAAGCGGTTGAAGAGATTGCGAAGAACATCAACTCGAGAGTCACGCTGAGTTGAGACTCCTTCATTCACTTTGGACAGCCTATCCCAGATAAGCTTAGCATTTTCCAAAGCACTCACTCTTCCATACTGTCCTTTGCTCAGATGGCCACATATGATATTCTTCGCTTGAGAGTCGAGTTGCTTCAATCTCTTCACATCAGCAGCATTCAGAGAAGGTGTGACTGAGGGAACGCCATTTTCCACAACATACCAGAGACCGTTATCAATTGCCTCAAGATGCATTCGCATCTTATTCTTCCAGTAGGGTTAGTCCGTCCCATCAAAGGTAGGACACCCAGCGGAGACCTTGATCATACCTGCGGTCGACATAACTAAAACTCGAGCGGTTAAACAAAATCACACGTAACAAGGGAGTACCTTGCTCTGATACCAATTGAAAGTGCGTTATATCGACTAGAGGGGGGTGAATAGGCGATTTTTATGAATTCTTCACTGAGGAATTTGTGGGTGAGGAAATTCCTTAGCGAAGAACTACTTGCAGCGGAATAAGTACTCAGAAGTAAACATAACAGAACACAAGCATGGTCATCATGATGAAATAAAGACAAGCACAGAGTACAGAAAGCGTAATCACAGGATAACACAGGATGAAGACAAACAGACTGAAGAAATTGAACTGAGGAAATTGAGAAAGTCTTCAGTCAAAGTCTTCAAACATGATATGACAAGCACACAATACAATTATGAGGAAATGAAGGAGTTGGGGAAATAGAACCAGTTGGCTTGGTGAAGACAATGATTTGGTAGACCAGTTCCAACTGTTGTCTCAGTTGTACGTCTGGTTAGGGCGGCTAGGTATTTAAACCTGAGGACACACAGTCCCGGACACCCAGTCCTGAACACGCAGTCCAGGACACTTAGTCCTCACCGTATTCCCCTTGAGCTAAGGTCACACAGACCTCGCCTAATCACTCGTGGTAAGTCTTCAGGTGACTTCCGAACCTTCACAAACTCGGTCACTCGGCGATCCACAATTTCCTCTTGGATGCTCTAGACCATGACGCCTAACCGTCTGGAAGAAGCACAGTCTTCAAAGATAACAAGCATTGGATCCACGCAGGATCAATCTCTTCAGTGATGCTCAATCACTTTAGGTTTGTAGGTGTTTGGGTTTGGGTTTTTCCTCACTTGATGATTTTTTCTCAACGTCCTCGGAGGATGGGATGCTCTCAAATGACAAGTGTCAGTTTCTCTTGGAGCAGCCAACCAGCTAATGGTTGTAGGGGGCGGTTATTTATAGCCTAGGGAGCAGCCCGACATGATAAGACATAAATGCCCTTCAATGATATGACCGTTAGGTGGATAAGATATTTTGGGACAGTGGCCAGTACAAAGAACGGTCGGAAATTTGAGGTACAAATTCCTCAGGGCTATCATGTTCCTCACTGTGTAGGCAATCCGTACTGGCGAATTCCTAACTCCTCAGTGAGAACAAATTCCTCATCGACCAGAAGAACTTCGTCTCTGTCATTGAAGAAATTGACTGAACGGTATGAGATTTCCAATGGCTTCACTCGAAGGGATTGGTAGGCGTAGGATTTTGAGTTGACATCACATGGAAATTTTTCCTTAGTATTTCCTCGACCCCCTTTAACAGTATGGTGTTTCCTATGACTCAAGAAAGAGAAAATGAAACTACGAAGACAAAAGTCTTCATGCTTCATGTTCCTCGAATGAATACCAAGTCTTCAAGGTCACACCAATTTCTTCACTTTCAAAGTCTTCAGAAAGTCTTCAGAATCCAAAGTCTTGATCGAAGAACTTCATTTTTAGGGGTCGACTTTCTCTCAGAATATCAAACTCCTCATAGACTTATAGACCTGTGTACACTCATAAACACATTAGTCCCTTAACCTATAAGTCTTCAATACACCAAAATCACTAAGGGGCACTAGATGCACTTACAAGCACAAGTGTGGAAAAAGGATAGTAGCATTGTCCCTTCTCTCTTTTCTCTCATCATTTTTTGTTGGGCCTTTTCTCTCCTTTTTTTATGGTCTCTTTTTTTCGTCCGGAGTCTTATCCCGACTTGTGGGGGAATCATAGTCTCCATCATCCTTTCCTCACTTGGGACAATGCTCTAATAATGATGATCATCACACTTTTATTTACTTACAACTCAAGTATTACAACTCAATACTTAGAGCAAAATATGACTCTATATGAATGCCTCCGGCGGTGTACCGGGATATGCAATGAATCAAGAGTGACATGTATGAAGATAATGAATGGTGGCTTTGCCACAAATACGATGTCAACTACATGATCATGAAAAGCAATATGACAATTATGGAGCGTGTCATAGTAAACGGAACGGTGGTAAGTTGCATGACAATATATCTCAGAATGGCTATGGAAATGCCATGATAGGTAGGTATGGTGGCTGTTTTGAGGAAGGTATATGGTGGGTGTATTAGAGAGGCTAGCAATGGTGGAAGGATAAGGGTGCATATAATTCATGGACTCAACATTAGTCATAAAGAACTTATATACTTATTGCAAAAATCTATTAGTTATCAAAACAAAGTATTACCCGCATGCTCCTAGGGGATAGATTGGTAGGAAAATACCATCGCTCGTCCCCGACCGCCACTCATAAGGAAGACAACCATTAAATAAATCATGCTCCGACTTCATCACATAACGGTTCACCATACGTGCATGCTACGGGAATCACAAACTTTAACACAAGTATTTCTCAAATTCATAACAACTCAACTAGCATGACTCTAATATTACAATCTTCATATCTCAAAACAATTATCAAGCATCAAACTTCTCTTAGTATTCAACGCACTTATAAGAAAGTTTTTACTAATCTTGGATGCCTATCATATTAGGACTAATTTCACAATTAAAGCAAATTACCATGTTGTTTTGTAGGACTCTCAAAATAATATAAGTGAAGCATGAGAGAACAATAGTTTCTATAAAACAAACCATTGTCGTGCTCTAAAAGATACAAGTGAAGCACTAGAGTAAAAACTATATAGCTCAAAAGATATAAGTGAAGCACATAGAGTATTCTAAATAAATTCCTAATCATGTGTGTCTCTCTCAAAAGTGTATTCAGCGAGGATGATTGTGGTAAACTAAAAGCAAAGACTCAAATTATACAAGATGCTTGATACGTCTCCAACGTATCTATAATTTTTGATTGCTCCATGCTACTTTATCTATTGTTTTGTACTATAATGGGCTTTATTTTCCACTTTTATATTATTTTTGGGACTAACCTATTAACCGGAGGCCCAGCCTGTAATTGCTGTTTTTTTTGCCTTTTCAAGATTTCAAGAAAGCAGAATATCAAACGGAGTCCAAACGGAATGAAACCTTCGAAGCGTGATTTTCTCACCGAACGTGATCCAGGAGACTTGGACCCTCACGCCAAGGCATCGAGAGGCGGTCACGAGGTGGGCGCCGGCGCGCCTGCCTCATGGGCCCCTCGAAGCTACACCGACGTACCCTTTCCTCCTATATATACCTACATACCCCCAAACGATCAGAACAGGAGCCAAAAACCTAATTCCACCGCCGTAACTTCCTGTACCCACGAGATCCCATCTTGGGGCCTGTTAGGAGCTCACATGGGAGGGGCATCCACCATGGAGGGCTTCTACATCAACACCATAGCCCCTTCGATGAAGTGTGAGTAGTTTACTTGAGACCTTTGGGTCCGTAGCTAGTAGCTAGATGGCTTCTTCTCTCTTTTGGATCTCAATACAATGTTCTCCCCTCTCTCGTGGAGATCTATTCGATGTAATCTTCTTTGCTGTGTGTTTGTTGAGACCGAGGAATTGTTGGATTATGATCCAGCTTATCTATGAATATTATATGACTCTTCTCTGAAGTCTTTTATGTATGATTGAGTTATCTTTGCTAGACTCTTGAATTATCCGTTTGGTTTGGCCAACTAGATTGGTATTTCTTGCAATGGGAGAAGTGCTTAGCTTTGGGTTCAATCTTGTGGTGTCCTTACCAAAGGATGTAAAGGGTTGCAAGGCACGATTGTATTGTTGCCATCGAGGATAACAAGATGGGGTATTTATCATATTGCATGAATTTATTCCTCTACATCATGTCATCTTGCTTAAGGCGTTACTCTGTTTTAACTTAATACTCTAGATGCATCTTTGGATAGCAATCGATGAGTGGAGTGATAGTAGTAGATGCGTAATCGTTTCGCCTACTTGTCGTGACGTGATGCCTATGTACATGATCATACCTTGATAACCTCATAACTATGCTCAATTACATCAATTGCTCAACAGTAATTTGTTCACCCACCATAGAATACTTATGCTCTTGAGAGAAGCCACTAGTGAAACCTATGGCCCCCGGGTCTATTCTCATCATATCAATCTCTATCACTTTATTTACTTGCTTTGTTTTTACTTTGCCTTTACTTTTTACTTGGCATCTATCTATCAAAAATACCAAAAATATTATCTCTATCAGATCTCACTCTCGTAAGTGAACGTGAAGGGATTGACAACCCATAATCGTGTTGGTTGCGAGTAGCTATCGTTTTGTGCAGGTACGAGGGACTTGCGCGTGGCCTCCTACTGGATTGATACCTTGGTTCTCAAAAACTGAGGGAAATACTTACGCCATCTTGTGCTGCATCATCCTCTCCTCTTCGGGGAAAACCAACGCAAGCTCGAGACATAGCAAGAAGGATTTCTGGCGCCGTTGCCGGGGAGGCCTACGCAAAAGTCAACATACCAAGTACCCATCACAATCCCTCTCTCTTGCATTATATTATTTGTCATTTGCCTCTCGTTTTCCTCTCCCCCACTTCACCCTTGCCGTTTTATTCGCCCTCTCTTTCCCAATCTCCTTCTCTTTTTCCCTTTGCCTTTTGTTTGCTTGTGTCATAGTTTGCTTGCTTATAGCTATGTCTGAAATTGGGGAAATTATCACCGATATGGGTGATAATAATATGGAAAATTCTGAAGCTCCCGCTGAAGAATCCCCCACCTATCACACAAAAAGATTTCGAATCGGTAGTGGTAATATTATTGGAAAAGGAGTTATTCAAGATTTCTTTACTTGTGCCGGTGCTTTACCCTCTATGGGTGGTTCTATTCTCCATAAAACTAGTAGTCTTGCGGACGCTATTGCCATGCTTATCGTTGAACTTGAAATGCAATTTATGCATATGCACCCTTCTATACAAAGAATTTCCCTAGAATTTTCTAATATTGAACACTCCTCTGTTAAGCGTGCCGCTACTATCTTTTTGGCTCATGAGTTCATATTTATAATAAAAGAAGCCAAAGAAATCTTTGCGCATTATAGGGTGGACGCTGGCCGTCCTCCCATAGAATCTATCCTTTTTGATCAAGAAGAAATAATGCGTTTTCAATCTATCGACTATGTTGCTTTCAATGAAAATCTTAGAAAAAAAGTGCCTACCAATATTTTAATTGATTGAATCTCTGAGCTTAATGATGATTTTGCTATTCGAAATAATGAGCTAGGATGCTCTCTTGAGTATAGGCTCACCAAGTTCTGTCAAAAGAATGCTTATAATGATGAATTGGTTGTGCAATAGAAGGGCCGAAAGAGGAACCTATACCTCCTAAAATTGATCTTGGGGACTTTTGTCCTATTAAATTTAGCCCTTTTGATTACTTTTGCTTGCCTCAAATAAAACTTGCTGCCGAACATAGAGAATATGAAATGAGTTTCACCGATCTATCATATTACTACGGCACTACCTAGATCTATCCTTGCTTTTATGCCTAGCTAGGGGCGTTAAACGATAGCGCTTGTTGGGAGGCAACCCAATTTTATTTTTATTTTTTTGTTTTTGCTTTTGTTTAGGAATAAATAATCCATCTAGCCTCTGTTTAGATGTGGTTTTATCTTTTAATTAGTGTTTGTGCCAAGTTAAACCTATTGGATCTTCTTGGGTGATAGTTGTTTGATCTTGCTGTAATTTCAAGAATCTTTGCGCTCAGTACCCGAATTGTTAAAAATCACCAGAACGTGATAAAATAGTGATTCCAATTGCTGCTGATCAATAAACAAATTGTCCAGGTCTTCTAATTTTGGTAGAATTTGTTGAGTTCCAGAAGTTTTCGTTAGTTACAGATTACTACAGACTGTTCTGTTTTTGACAGATTCTGTTTTTGTGTGTTGTTTGCTTATTTTGATGAATCTATGGCTAGTAAAATAGTTTATAATCCATAGAGAAGTTGGAATACAGTAGGTTTAACACCCATATAAATAAAGAATGAGTTCATTACATTACCTTGAATTAGTCTTTTGTTTTCTTTCTCTAACGGAGCTCACGGGATTTCTATTGAGTTTTGTGTTGTGAAGTTTTCAAGTTTTGGGTGAATTCTTTTGTTGGATTATGGAACAAGGAGTGGCTAGAGCCTAAGCTTGGGGATGCCCATGGAACCCCCAAGATAATCCAAGGACACCAAAAAGTCAAAGCTTGGGGATGCCCCGGAAGGCATCCCTCTTTAAATCCACTTCCATCGGTAATTTACTTGGAGCTATATTTTTATTCACCACATGATAAGTGTTTTGCTTGGAGCGTCTTGTATTATTTGCGTCTTTGATTGTTAGTTTATCACAATCATCCTTGCTGTACACACCTTTTGAGAGAGCCATACATGAATTGAAATTTGATAGAATACTCTATGTGCTTCACTTATATCTTTTGAGCTTGATTGTTTTGCTCATAGTGCTTCACTTATATCTTTTGAGCGTGATAATTTTTGCTCTAGTGCTTCACTTAGATCTTTTAGAGCACGGTGGTGGATTTGTTTTAAAGAAACTTGATCTCTCATGCTTCACTTAGATTATTTTGAGAGTCGTTAATAGCATGGTAATTTGCTTAATGTTAATATACTTGGTATTCAAGATATGTGAAACTTTCTTTTGAAGTGCGTTGAATACTAAGATAAGTTTGATGCTTGATAATTGTTTTGAGATATGGAGGTGATAATATCTAAGTCATGTTAGTTGAGTAGTTGTGAATTTTAGAAATGCTTGTGTTGAAGTTAGCAAATCCCGTAGCATGCACGTATGGTTAAAGTTATGTAACAAATTTGAAACATGAAGTGTACCTGGCTTGTGCATCCTTATGAGTGGCGGTCGGGGACGTGCGATGGTCTTTTCCTACCAATCTATCCCCCTAGGAGCATGCGCGTAGTACTTGATTTTTGATGACTTGTAAATTTTTGCAATAAGTATATGAGTTCTTTTGACTAATGTTGAGTCCATGGATTATACGCACTTTTACCTTTCCGCCTTTGCTGGCCTCTTGATGCCGTGCATTGCCCTTTCTCACATTGAGAGTTGGTGCAAACTTCGCCGGTGCATCCAAACCCCGTGATATGATACGCCCTTTCACACATAAACCTCCTTATATCTTCCTCAAAACAGCCACCATACCTACCTATTATGGCATTTCCATAGCCATTCCGAGATATATTGCCATGCAACTTTCCACCGTTCCGTTCATCATCATCATCATGACATACCTTACTTTTGTCATATTGCCATTTCATGATCATGTAGTTGACATTGTATTTGTGGCAAAGCCACCATGCATTATTTTTCATACATGTCACTCTTGATTCATTGCACCATCCCGGTACACCACCGGAGGCATTCATATAGAGTCATATCTTGTTCTAGTTTCGAGTTGTAATCCTTATTGTTGTAATCAATAGAAGTGTGATGATCATCATTATTAGAGCATTGCCCCAAAAAAAGTGAAAGGCCAAAAAAAAGAAAGGCCCAAAAAAATAAAAAATAAAAAGGGCAATGCTACTATCTCTTTTTCCACACTTGTGCTTCAAAGTAGCACCTTGTTCTTCATGTAGTGAGTCTCATATATTGTGCTTCAAAGTAGCACCATGTTTTCATATAGTGAGTCTCATAAGTTGTCTTGTTCATACTAGTGGGAATTTTTCATTATAGAACTTGGCTTGTATATCCCTACGATGGGCTTCCTCAAAATGCCCTAGGTCTTCATGAGCAAGCAAGTTGGATGCACACCCACTAGTTTTCTTTTGTTGAGCATTCATAGCTCTAGTGCATCTGTTGCATGGCAATCCCTACTCCTCATGTTGACATCAATTGATGGGCATCTCCATAGCCCGTTGATTATCCTCGTCAATGTGAGACTTTCTCCTTTTTGTCTTCTCCACACAATCCCCATCATCATATTCTATTCCACCCATAGTGTTATATCCATGGCTCACGCTCATGTATTACGTGAAGGTTGAAAAAGTTTGAGATTATTTAAGTATTAAACAATTGCTTGGCTTGTCATCGGGGTATAGAAGTTGGGAACATCTTTGTGTGACGAAAATGAAGCATAGCCTAACTATATGATTTTGTAGGGATGAACTTTCTTTTGCCATGCTATTTTGAGAAGACATGATTACTTTGATTAGTATGCTTGAAGTATTATTATTTTTATGTCAATAGGAACTTTTGTCTTGAATCTTTCGGATCTGAATATTCATACCATGATTAAGAAGATTTACATTGAAATTATGCCAAAGTATCACTCCGCATCAAAAATTCTCTTTTTATCATTTACCTACTCGAGGACGAAAGGTGAATTAAGCTTGGGGATGCTGATACGTCTCCAACGTATCTATAATTTTTGATTGCACCATGCTACTTTATCTACTGTTTTGGACTATAATGGGCTTTATTTTCCACTTTTATATTATTTTGGGACTAACCTATTAACCGGAGGCCCAGCCCGAAATTCTTGTTTTTTGCCTTTTTCAGTATTTGAAGAAGCAGAATATCAAGCGGAGTCCAAGCGGAATGAAACCTTCGGAAGCGTGATTTTCTCATCGAACGTGATCCAGGAGACTTGGACCCTCGCCAAGGCATCGAGAGGCGGTCGAGAGGTGGGGCGCCGGCGCGCCCCCTGCCTCGTGGGCCCCTTGAAGCTCCACCGACGTACCCTTTCCTCCTATATATACCTACGTACCCCCAAACAATCAGAACAGGAGCCAAGAACCTAATTCCACCGCCGTAACTTCCTATACCCACGAGATCCCATCTTGGGGCACATTAGGAGCTCACGGGAGGCATCCATCATGGAGGCTTCTACATCAACACCATAGCCCCTCCGATGAAGTGTGAGTAGTTTACTTGAGACCTTGGGTCCAGAGCTAGTAGCTAGATGGCTTCTTCTCTCTATTTGGATCTCAATACAATGTTCTCCCCCTCTCTCGTGGAGATCTATTCGATATAATCTTCTTTTTGCGGTGTGTTTGTTGAGACCGATGAATTGTGGGTTTATGATCCATCTTATCTATGAATAATATTTGAATCTTCTCTTAATTCTTCTATGTATGATTGAGTTATCTTTGCAAGTCTCTTCGAATTATCCATTTGGTTTGGCCAACTAGATTGGTAGTTCTTGCAATGGGAGAAGTGCTTAGCTTTGGGTTCAATCTTGCGGTGTCCTTACCCGATGTGAGAAAGGGTTGCAAGGCACGTATTGTATTGTTGCCATCGAGGATAACAAGATGGGGTATTTATCATATTGCATGAATTTATTCCTCTACATCATGTCATCTTGCTTAAGGCGTTACTCTATTTTTAACTTAATACTCTAGATGCATGCTTTGGATAGCGGTCGATGAGTGGAGTAATAGTAGTAGATGAGAATCTTTTGGTCTACTTGTCACAGACGTGATGCCTATATACATGATCATACCTAGATAACCTCATAACTATGCTCAATTACATCAATTGCTCAACAGTAATTTGTTCACCCACCATAGAATACTTATGCTCTTGAGGGAAGCCACTAGTGAAACCTATGGCCCCCGGGTCTATTCTCATCATATCAATCTCTATTACTTTATTTACTTGCTTTGTTTTTACTTTGCCTTTACTTTTTACTTTGCATCTATCTATCAAAAATACCAAAAATATTATCTCTATCAGATCTCACTCTCGTAAGTGACCGTGAAGGGATTGACAACCCCTAATCGCGTTGGTTGCGAGTAGCTATCGTTTTGTGCAGGTACGAGCGACTTGCGCGTGGCCTCCTACTGGATTGATACCTTGGTTCTTAAAAACTGAGGAAAATACTTACGCTACTATGCTGCATCATCCTCTCCTCTTCGGGGAAAACCAACGCAAGCTCGAGACGTAGCAATGCTCCAAGCAAAACACATATCATGTGGTGAATAAAAATATAGCTCCAAGTAAAGTTACCGATGGACGAAGACGAAAGAGGGGATGCCTTCCGGGGCATCCCCAAGCTTTGGCTTTTTGGTTTCCTTATATTTACCTTGGGGTGCCTTGGGCATCCCCAAGCTTAGGCTCTTGCCACTCCTTGTTCCATAATCCATCAAATCTTCACCCAAAACTTGAAAACTTCACAACACAAAACTTAACAGAAAATCTCGTGAGCTCCGTTAGCGAAAGAAAACAAAACACCACTTCAAGGTACTGTATTGAACTCATTCTTTATTTATATTGGTGTTAAAAATACTGTATTCCAACTTATCTATGGTTTATAAACTATTTTACTAGCCATAGATTCATCAAAATAAGCAAACAACACACAAAAAACAGAATCTGTCAAAAACAGAACAGTCTGTAGTAATCTAAAACTAACGCAAACTTCTGGAACTCTAAACATTCTACCAAAATAGGACGACCTAGATAATTTGTTTATTGATCTGCTGCAATTGGAATCAGTATTATATCACGTTCATGTAATTTTTAACAATTCTTTTCGTGAACAGAAAGTTTCTGGAATTTTCAGCAAGATCAAATAACTATCAACCAAGAAGATCCTATAGGTTTAACTTGGAACAAACACTAACTAAAACACAAAAACAAATCTAACCAAAGGATAGATCAAAGATTTATTCCTAAACAGGAGCAAAAAGCAACAAACTAAACTAAAATTGGGTTGCCTCCCAACAAGCGCTATCGTTTAACGCCCCTAGCTAGGCATAAAAACAAAGATAGATCTAGGTATTACCATAATAATGGTAAGGTAAATCATGAAAACTCCTTTCGTATTCTCTACATTAAGCAGCAAGTTTCCTTTGTGGCAAGCAAAAGTAATCAAAGGGGTTAAATTTAATAGGACAAAAGTCCCCAAGTTCAAGCTCGGGAGGTATGGGTTCCTCCCTTGGCCCCTTATATTGCACAACCAATTCATCATTACAAGCGTTCTTTTGACAAAAAGTCACGAGTCTTTGCTCAAGAGAAAAACCTAACCCATTATTCTGAATAGCAAAGTCGTCATTAAGTTCAGAAATTCTATCAACTAAAACATCGGTAGGAACCTTTTTTCTAAGGTTTTCGTTGTAGGCAACATGATCCAAAGATTGTAAACGCGTTATGTCTTCTTGATTAAAAAGGATAGCTTCTATGGGAGGATGACCAGCATCCACCCTATAATGCACAAAAATTTCTTTAGCCTCTTTCATTATAAATCTGAACTCATGGACCAAAAAGATAGTAGTGGCACGCTTAACAGAAGAGTACTCAATATTAGAAAATTCTAGGAAAATTCTTTGTATGCAAGGATGCATATGAAGAAATTGCCTTTCAAGTTCAACTATGAGCAAAGATATCGCATCCGCAAGGCTACTAGTTCTATGAAGAATAGAGCCACCCATGATGGGCAAAGCACCGACACAAGTAAAGAAATCTTGAATAACTCCTTTCCCAATAATATTACCACTACCAACTCGAAACCTTTTAGTATGCAAGATAGTAGGTTCCTCAAGAGGATCATCGAAGGCATCAAAGTTTCCCATGTTATAATTATTTCCTTCATTAGCGATAACCTCCCCAGATTCAGACATGACGAAAGAAAGGCGAGCAGAAAAGAGGGCGAACAGAAAAAGAGGGTGAATAAAACGGCAAGGGTGAAGTGGGGGAGAGGAAAACGAGAGACAAATGGCAAATAATGTAATGCGAGGGATAAGAGTTTGTGATGGGTACTTGGTATGTCTTGACTTGTGCGTAGACTCCCCGGCAACGGCGCCAGAAATCCTTCTTGCTACCTCTTGAGCACTGCATTGGTTTTCTCTTGAAGAGGAAAGGGTGATGCTGTAAAGTAGCGTAAGTATTTCCCTCAGTTTTTGAGAACCAAGGTAACAATCAAGTAGGAGACCACGCTCAAGTCCCACGCACCTACACAAACAAATAAGAACCTCGCAAAACACGATAAAGGGGTTGCAAATCCCTTCACGGTCACTTACGAGAGTGAGATCTGATAGAGATGATAAGAAAATATTTTTGGTATTTTTATGATAAAGACTAAAAGTAAAGAAAGCAAAATAAACGGCGCCAGAAATAGCTTGTTGACGGGAAATTAATATGATGGAAAATAGACCCGGGGGGCATAGGTTTCACTAGTGGCTTCTCTCAAGATAGCGTAAGTATTACGGTGGGTAAGCAATTCTTGTCGAGCAATTGATAGAATTGAGCATAGTTATGAGAATATCTAGGTATGATCATGTATATAGGCATCACGTCCGTGACAAGTAGACCGACTCACCTGCATCTACTACTATTACTCCACACATCGACCGCTATCTAGCATGCATTTAGAGTATTAAGTTCATAAGAATAGAGTAACGCTTTAAGCAAGATGACATGATGTAGAGGGATAAACTCATGCAATATGATATAAACCCCACCTTTTTATCATCGATGGCAACAATATAATGCGTGTCGTTTCCCCTGTTGTCACTGGGATCGAGCACCGCAAGATTGAACCCAAAGCTAAGCACCTCTCCCATTGCAAGAAACATCAATCTAGTAGGCCAAACCAAATTGATAATTCGAAGAGACTTGCAAAGATAACCAATCATACATAAAAGAATTCAGAGGAGATTCAAATATTGTTCATAGATAATCTTGATCATAGACAAACACACCGCAAAAAGAAGAGTTACATCAAATAGATCTCCAAGAGAATCGAGGAGAACTTTGTATTGAGATCCAAAGAGAGAGAAGAAGCCATCTAGCTAATAATTATGGACCCGAAGGTCTGAGGTAAACTACTCACACATCATCGGAGAGGCTATGGTGTTGATGTATAAGCCCTCCGTGATCAATGCCCCCTCCAGCGGAGCGCCGGAAAAGGCCCCAAGATGGGATCTCACGGGTACAAAAGGTTGCGGCGGTGGAAATAGGGTTTTGGATCCATCTATGATGGTTTGGGGTACGTAGGTATATATAGGAGGAAGAAGTAGGTAGGTGGAGCTACGAGGGGCCCATGAGGGTGGAGGGCGCGCCCCCTGCCTCGTGGCCTCCTCGTTCGTTTCTTGACGTCCACTCCAAGTCCTCTGGATCACGTTTGTTTCAAAAATCACGTTCGCGAAGGTTTCATTCCGTTTGGACTCCGTTTGATATTCCTTTTCTGCGAAACACTGAAATAGGCAAAAAAACAGCAATTTGGGTTGGGCCTCCGGTTAATAGGTTAGTCCCAAAAATAATATAAAAGTGTATAAATAATCCCATTAAACACCCAAAACAGAATATATAATAGCATGGAACAATCAAAAATTATAGATACGTTGGAGACGTATCAAGTACCATGCAAGATTCATATCCATATCACACAACAACATCAATATCAATAAATTGCCATATAATATTTATATCAATATCTCACAAACAACATTAATATATCAATATCATATACGATTTCACATTGACTAATTGCATCATTCATGAATTCATAGAAACAATACTCTAGGATCCATAAAAGGGAAACAAAAAGCTCACCAACATGGCCGCTGCCTTCATAGAAGATCTTGGCAGCAATGTCGGGTTTATGGCTACGCATGACGGCACAGGAGACCTGACAATATGACACCACCACCACGGCCCAGAGCCGGACGAACGGGTGGGTTGTGTGCTGACGGGTGTGGCGCCACAATGTCGGGAGACCTTGACTCCCATGAAAGGACAAAGGTGATGCTGCATCACCAATGACACGATGCACTTCAGAGCTATCTAGGGAACCATGCAAGTGGCCTATGGTAGAAGTAGCCAACATTAAGGTTATGGGGCAACAATCACCGTCGTCCCCTCGGTGCTAGAGGCAAAGCGGTGCACCATCGTGCCGCGAAGGGACGGTATCGCGTCGGCGGCCATGGCAAAAGTGAGGAGGACATTAAAACATAGCTAAGTTCACCACATGAGTGTAAAATATCTATCTAATAAATAAATAGTCTTATGAGGAGAGGGTCTAGGGCTCAGATTCACCAAAAGGAGAGCCCTAACAGTGCCCCTTTAGGAAGTCAAGCATGATCCAAATCATGTGCATGAATGAAACCGGATCGGATTCGAAGGATAATCCTTATACCATGTTATATTTTATATTTATTTTTGGATTCAAAAGCGGAATGGATGTGGATTCGAATACTAGATCATGTGGATTCGGGCATGGTACGGTAACAAAATGACATCGGACCGGAAAAGGTCATGTTCCAAATCGTATGTGAGGAACATATATGTTTTAGACTAAAATTATACTCACTCCGTTCCTAAATATAAGTCTTTGTAGAGATTTCACTATGGACAACATACAGATGTAAATAGATACATTTTAGAGTATAGATTCATTTATTTTGCTCCGTATGTAGTTCATACTGAAATCTCTACAAAGACTTATATTTAGAAACGGAGGGAGCATGTAAACAACGAGTAATTATTAATACTTATGCACTTTAGCACACATAAAGTATTAGATGGTATTAAAATAGGCCAAATAAATCACTATCAACCATATATCTTGTCTCATAAGCAAAGACAACATTCACGTATTGCTAATTAATACTAAAAACTTCACCCATAAATAGGTATCAGAATTTAAAAGGTCGGATTATCCGACTATAAAAAGGATTTTTTTTAACACGGTACAGACGCAAACACTCATACATACGCGCACACACTCACCCCTATAAACGCACACATACACACCCTACCTCTATAAGCACATTCGAAGACTGAGTCGGTGGCATACATCTTGAGATTTACGAAGTCATCATAGACGCCTTGTCGTCGACGGGAAAGTTTCCTCCCACTGAAAGCGCGAATAATGCGAGCACCAGGACTTGAATCCCGGTGGGCTGGGGATACAACTGTCCCTCTAACCATCCAACCATATGTTGGTTCATGAAAAAAGAATTAGCAAATGCGTCGTATATTAGTAATACCCATCCTATACCGTATCTTATCAACCGGACTCGAATTCGGATCCAGTTGTTATCCGATGTCAAACATATCTACCGTATCCTATAAAAAGAGATTCGAAAACGGTTTCGGATAAAAAATATCCTAACCACTTTCACAATTACACATGAATACTCCCTTGACGTTGGATCATGACATGTTTGACGAGATCACTATATTACATATATTTTCTGTGGGGACTCTCGAATCATACTCTCTAACTAGTGATGTGTCATCTCAAAAGAATAAAAATAGGAAGTGTTGTATGGACAATTTTTTGTTTGAACACAATATGAATGCATATGCCCATAGGCATATTCGTAGGCATAGCTGCATTCGTAGTCGACGTAGGAAAATGCGATCACCAGTGACACCTTTGTCCACTATGCGATGGAACATGAGGACACGTTCCACACATTCTGTGGGTGTCTATTGGTTGTTGCTTTGTGGAACGCCATGCAGGAAAAATGGCTGTTGCCGGACTTAGCTTCGTGAGGAAGACAGAACCTGAGTGGCTTTTTGATCTTCTGTACAAGCTAAATGAAGATGATCGCATGCATGTGTTGATGGTGCTGTGGAGGAGTTGATATGTACGTAATGAAATAGTAGACCATAAGCTACCACCTCCAATTGAAGCTTCTTGTAGATTTCTGATTAGCTATGCTGAGTCCAATTGAAGCTTCTTGTAGATTTCTGATTAGCTATGCTGAGTCTCTTCAATGTATCAATCATTTTACAACAACTGACATCATCAAAGGGGAGATGGTGCTGCCGCCAATTGGGTACAGTTCTACAATGATAAATACACCAACACAGCGTGCAGCCACGGTCCAGTGGTCTGCCCCGCCGGTCGGTCGCGTGAAGCTGAATGTTGACGGGTCGTTCATCGATATCGATAGTGGATTATCAGGAGCCGGTATGATCCTACGTGATAATGACAGCAACATTATCTTCTCCGCTTGTCGTTCCATCTTGCATTGTTCCAGACCGCTCCAGGCTGAGCTATTGGCGTGCCAGGAGGGATAAGCCTTGCTCTACAACGTCTATTCGCCCTGTGAACATCGAGATGGACTGCATGGATGCGGTCAAGTTGATCAAGTCGCCTACTCTTAGACATATCGCCACATAGAATGATAGTTTAGGATATTAAGAGGCTCTTTGGTGAAAGGGATATCTCTATTGCTCATGTAAGTAGGAATCAGAACGTTGTTAGCCACACCCTTGCTGCTTTCGGACGACCGGAGGGCCGAACTGCAGTTTGGTTGCGCTCTGGACCTGCAGACGTTCCTCTACTGTGTAGGAACGAATATTCCAATAGTTTTTTTTTGAGAGATTTCGCATACCATTAAACAAATGTCAAATTACAACACGAAATCGTGAAAATCACGAGAAAGAAAGAGAAAAGACACATGCCCAAGAACATTTGCAAGAAAACCTCATTGAAGAAGATTTCTGCAACCGTCATCTTCACCACTTGCCGTCTTCGGAGACGAAAAAACACCATCATTCCATGAGGACTTTGTGAGCCGAAGAAGAGGCCTACCATCGGCAAGGCCATTATCGCTGTGGCGCGTCGACTGGGGATCATCCCCGTGCTTCTCGAAACCCAGATCTGTTGCATACCGTCGATGTTGTCGAGGTAGAACACCGGAACCGCCACCCACTAGCCTCCAACCTTGTTCTTGGACCTTTATCTTCCCCCAAACAAGGGCGACACCACACGAGATGAGATCTGCCATAGATACAATAAACACCACCAGATCCATCGCTCCAAGAAAACGATAGAATATGGTTCTCACAGATCCCTCGATTTCACCACCGAGGATCTCATCGAGATGGGGTTGAGATGGGGGGAATTTTATTTCAAACGCCAACGTCACCGCCATCCAAACGCCGCCGTGGGACACACTAAACCTAACCTATAGCCGAGGCAGAGAGTCGGGGTTTCCCCACCCATCCGTCGCCGGAGTGGCGATCGGAGGGCAAGAGAACCCGCGGCCTCACCGGCAGAGTAAAAGGAGGAGTTGGTCGCCTCCCCGGTCGCTTTTTCCTCGACGAGGGAGCGAAGCGGTTGAGCAATGAAATCCTTTTAACCCCGAAAAAAAAAGACAACTCTAAAACTTAAACTCTGGTGAACTGATTCCATCACAAGAAAATCTAACTGTTTGAGCTACGCTCAATTCGTGTGTTTTGTCGAAAATTGACAAGTTATGTGTGACACTGATAATCTGTCTCTTTTTTACGGGTAATCTGTCTCTTCGATGATCAGAGGAGAACGCATTGGATCCAACACGTTTTTTCTTTTCTTTTTAAGAACCCGGATCCAACACGTTCTATGCGGCTTGTATGACGTGCCGCCCACGACCACCGTCACTCAAAACACGAGTCCGCGTGAGTTTCAAAAAAAACACGAGTCCGCTCGCCTCAGGAGACGCCGATCACGGAGCCGTTTCGATCTCTCTCTTTCCTGCCGAATCCAAAACAGAACGCTCCAGCGGCTCTTCTCCCCTCCCTCCCTCCACCTTCTTCTCCCCTCCGTCTCGCCCTCCGCGGGGCAAAACCCTAGATCCTCCTCCCGCTTAAACCCTCCAACAAGGTAATGCCTCTCGCCCCTATGCCGGAGCGTCGGCCCTGGATCTCCTCCCGTCGACCTCTCCTCCCCGTTTGCCCGAGCGCGGCGTAAGGAATTCCCTGGTGACTTATTAGTGTTCGCCTCCCCTGTTTCAGCGCGGCGGCAGGATGGCGGAGCCGTCCAAGGTGATCCACATCCGGAACGTCGGCCACGAGATCACCGAGGTGAGAGGAGACGGAAATCCTGCGCCTTCGCTTCGTCGATTATGCGTTCCGTCCGGGGCAATCCGTTTTACGTTTCTGAATAAATAAATAATAATCGGGGAGCGGCTTCCTGAATAAAGATCGCGCTTTTACTGCCTTTTGCACCCGGCGTGTGCCTCTCCTTACCGTTGTTCGCCGCAGGCCGATCTGCTCCAGCTGCTGCAGCCGTTCGGCTCGGTATCCAAGCTCGTCATGCTGCGTGGCAAGAATCAGGTGGGTTCTTTTCTACGCTGTTGTCCGGTGGTGTTTTTTTTTGTTAAGCAATCAAGCAGTCCTGGTGTTGAAAATTGTCGTGTTGCGGTGCAGGCCCTTCTCCAGATGCAAGACATTCATTCTTCCGTGAGCGCCCTGCAGTACTACAGTGGTGTCCAACCTAGCGTAAGGTGATGCGGTTCTTGGTTGTGTTGGTTTTTTGATGCCACACAAGAGCCCAGGATTTACTTATGTTTGCTGCTACGGAGTTGCACTTAGTTTTTGTAATGTTTAGCTTCTACTAGTACATAGTTATGGCTCGTTCTGGATAATGCATGCTTAATGGCATGGTTTGCGCCTTGCGATGTGCTTTCTTCATGTCAACAAATATAAATGTAGTATCGCGCTGGTTTGTTACCTTATTTTTACCTAAAAGACAACCGGGTTTCTCATTAAATTTCATATTTTTGTTTGGCATGTTCTCATTCCTTTTCTCACACGTGTGCACCCTTTTATGTCAATTTAGGGGAAGGCATGTTTACATGCAATTTTCATCGCATCAAGAACTTACCACTGACCAGAGCTCTCATAGCCGGAATTCTGATCAGGTATATACTTGTCTACCCTTAACTTGTAAGATTTGTTTTATAAGTTTCTCAGAGTTATCCGGAGTTGTTAGTAACTTAGTATCATTAGTGAACTATGAAATCTCCATCCTTAGTGTTTTTAGAGCTTCATGTTGAGCAATCAGCTGCATGATACTCTTAACTAATACTTAGCTGTGGCAATACCGCGGTGGTACAACATTGACTTATAAAGGGTTTTTAGATTCTGTAAGTCCAGGTTGTGGATGATTTTCAAAATAATGACATGTGTTCTTAAGTTATTAAACCCTACTTTGACTTGTTTGTGGATGTGAAGTGTGCATAATGCTTGCCTCGATTACACATTGATGCGCTATCTAGTTCCGTCAGTTACAAAGTTGCATGAAATGGTTTTGCCGTGGGACTATATTTGTGTAAAGGTGTCTACAAGGCTACAAGATTAGGATATGATTGTGGTATCATGCTAAGATGGAACCTACAACTAGGAAATATGGTAGTGTGATTATGTAAAAATAGAAATTTGAATTACTGTGACAGTGACACCATAAATTGTGGAAATACTTCATACATCAAAATTTGAAGGACGGTTAGCTATGTTTAGTATCTTCTCATCATTTCTTTTAGTTAGCTGACTTAAATCGCATGTTATATCTACTGCCTCTTATTTTTCCAACTAGATATACCTATCTTTTCCTCTCTATTTATTCTTTTCTTTCTCCCACTCTTCTGTCTTGGTGGTCGTCTGCTGGCCCTCAGGAATCAGAACCCAACCGAATCCTTCTAGTTACCGTCCACCACGTGCTCTATCCTATATCGGTGGAGATTCTGCATCAAGTTTTCAAAGCATATGGATATGTGGAGAAGATTGTCAAATTTCAGAAGTCAGCTGGTCAGACTCCACATCTCTTTCTCTCTCACACACCCATATGTAAACTTCATATGAATGCTCTGATTCACTCCCCAGTTTGCGCGTGAATGATAATGTTGATGTATTAACAAGTATCTGTAATATGCGTAACAGGCTATAACTTCTGCAGAAAACAGCAGGTGTTTGTCAAACTGTATGAACAATGTGTGTAGTACATATCAATTGATAACATTGGGTGTAACATTCTGTAGCAACGGGTTCGGCACGGTTTGAAAACATGTGTACTAATAATTGTAGCAGTATAGCACCAACAAAAAAAGAATTATAGTGGCATATGTTACTATAGACTAGTGCTTTTGTCCGTCCTTCAACTGGAATAAACAGTTGGTTATCTATTACTATCTGAAATAGATGGTTCAATACATTTTGTTTGATTGGTGCAGGCTTTCAGGCCCTTATCCAGTATCAATCACGTCATGAGGCTGTGGAAGCACTTGCTGCTTTGCATGTAATTACTTCATGGCTCTATTAGTGTCCTGGATTCTACGTATGATTCTCATACATCTTAATCTTACAAACCAAACTTTTCCAGGGAAGGAACATATATGATGGTTGCTGCCAGCTAGACATCCAATATTCCAAGTATGAGCTTTGACTAATCCTAGTTGAATTTTTTTTTCTCAGTTGTTATATCTGATTGTTTTTCTTTATTTATGTGGATATCCAGTCTCAGCGAACTGCAAGTCCATTTCAACAATGAAAGAACTAGGTAAGGTCAATTTGTCAGTTCTCATATCTACAAGCAACATAGTTAATGCAGTCATGGGCATCCCAGTTACTGTGTAGCATCAGTTAACATGAAAGTCACCCGTGGTTAATCTCTTTTCTTGTCCAGGGATTTCACGAATCCATCATTGCCTACAGAACAACGTCCAAGGCCCTCCCAGGTTGAGTGGTTCTCTGTATTTTGCTATATATCTCACTTGTTACATGCATCATTTATGCTCTGAAGCTAACCACTGTATGTTTTAATTGGTTGGAGCAGCAAGGTTTTCCAGATCCTGGGGGTCTCCATCCTTTCCAACAACCTGGAGGTAGCTTACTACATTGGATTTTCAATAAATAATCTTTTTGATAATGAAAAATATCTTATTTAGTTTCCTTTCTTGTACAGGTCCGTATACACAGGTTGGTGTCTGACTGCCTTTGAATGGTGTTACTCCAGTGTTGTGTTTTTGTTCCATCTTGTTCAAATATCCCTGTGAGTCCTCATACAAAAGTATTTGAATTTGTGCATAACAGATGGGAAGAGCTGCAACGATTGCAGCTGCATTTGGTGGAACTTTACCGCCTGGAGTGACCGGTACCAATGAACGGTGCACACTGATAGTCAGTAATTTGAACACTGATGTAAGATTTGAATCTTGAAGGCTCCTTTCACAATCTTGATATTTTGACTACCTTTTCAAATGTCCGAGTATGCATGGAAAATGTGGTTGTTGAGCAGGATTTGTCTTTCTTATTGTTGTAAGGACCGAACTGACCATTAAGGGAAGTCTTACGACAAATGTGGCCATTAATCTTAAGTATTTTAATGGTGGTGTAGGCTGTTCAAGCTTCTCTTGAGATTCCATGTAGAGGTTATATACCTTGGACGATCGTCTTTCATTGTTCACTTTTTCTCTGTGCAGAAAACCAACGAGGATAAGCTTTTCAATCTCTTCTCTTTATATGGAAACATAGTTCGAATCAAGGTGCTGCACAACAAACCAGATCTCGCCCTTGTAGAAATGGCTGATGGGTTACAGGCCGAGCTAGCTGTGAACTATCTAAAGGTGCGTGCATTTTCTCTAGTATATCAACCTATCAGGTTTATCTGTCCCATTTGGAATGATTGTTACCTTTGACATTTCGATGCCACTTTCCCATTTTTCGACTGCAGGGGGCCACGCTATTTGGCAACAAGTTGGAAGTCAACTACTCGAAGTACCCCACCATAACCCCTGCCCCTGACGCGCACGACTACATCAACTCAGGTCTGAACCGCTTCAACAGCAACGTGGTGAAGAACTACCGGCATTGCTGCGCTCCGACCAAGATGATCCACGTCTCTGCCCTCGCACAGGACGTCTCGGAGGACGCGCTCCTCGCCCATCTGTCTGAGCACGGCTCTGTCGTCGGCACGAAGCTGTTCGAAGTGAACGGCAAGAGGCAGGCCCTCGTCCTGTTTGAGAGCGAAGAGGAAGCGACTGAGGCCCTCGTGTCGAAGCACGCCACCCCGCTGGAGGGGAGCACCATCCGGATCTCGTTTTCCCAGATGCAGAGTCTGTAGATACGCCCTTCCGGGCATAGCTTTTGCTTGGCTGCCACTCGGTCCATGCTTTTGCGTCCTCTCTCTTTCTTTTTAGGAAGCTTTGATGATCCTTAAGATGTGAATTCTCTTCCCGACTGCTGCTTTGTCTTTGCTGTACCGTCCCTGAGCCACGTCCCGAGTTCTCCCTTGTTGGTTTAAGGTGACCAGAGGATTGTACTGCGTGCTGTGCTCGTATGAATTGAGTATGAATGAAAGAAATCTACAGACAAAGAAAAGAGTGCAGATCATGCGATTGTTGTGTTTGTGTTTCTGGTTGATCCTTGCATGTTGCTGTATCGCAACTGGGATTGAAGGACACTCTGAGTTCCCCAGGATTCCGATGTTCACTACGGGCAAAATTCAAATGGATTGACTTCTTGGTATTCAAATGGAGTATACTTAATTGAAATACCAAGAAATCAATCCATTTGAATTTTTGCTTCTGCTTTTGCAGCCTTTCCACATTGGGCAAAATTCAAATGGATTGACTTGGTATTCAAATGCATTATACTGAATTGTTCTTGGCATTTAAATTACTCATTGCAAGAACACTTGGATACCAAGAAGTACTCCCTCTGTCTCTCCCTTGTTGACACTACACTTGTGTTTAAAACGTTTTTATATATTATATGGAACGGAGAGGTAGTATTCTTGTAATGAATAATTTCAACTGAACCTGCATAGGCAAGTGGATGAAACTTCGGGCGAAGTTTGCCGCCGTGTGTTTAGGGCATCTCCAGTTGCGCCCCCAACAGGCCCCCCCAGGCCACTTTTTCGGCGCCGGCGCCGAGAAAACGGCCCAGTCGCGCCCCCAGGACGCCGAAAATCGCCGGTTCGGACCTTTTTTCCGCCCAATGTCACAGACCGAACTCCGGGAGCTGAGTTGGGGCTCCGCGCTAGCGAAAAGCACGCCTCGCCCACACGACAGGAAAAGTCAAGGTTTTCTTCCCGACTCGCCTCACACCCAGCGCCCTCGGCCACCACTAGCTATATCCGGCTGACGGCCGCGGCCTACTCCGCTAGATAGCCATTTCCGCCGGAAAATAGCGGTAGCCGCGCGGTAACCCCTTCCGCGGCAATTGGCGTTCCGGCGGAGGCGCGTTTAACGGCTGGTACACGCCCACCGAGCGCAAGGTGTTGGCGTTTTGACTATCTCGGCGATGGACTCGGATGAGGAGGAAGAGCTCGTCGCTATTCTTTGGAGGAGGAAGCCGCGGCGGCGTCCGGAAGAAGAGCATCGATGGTGCTCGCCGCCCTCGCCAATTTCTGGCGAGCAATGAAAAGTCAGCGTCGAGGTGGCTCGGCGCCGGGGCAGGTGAAAGCAAAGAACCGGCATCGTCTGCAAGGCTACTGCATGCTCTACTCCGACTACTTCGCCGATGCTCCACTTCATGGCGAGAGAACATTTCGGCGCCGTTATCGGATAAGCCGAAAGCTCTTACCTCAGGATTGTGAATTCCATTCGGGAGTTCGACAACTACTTCAAGTGCAAGATGGATTGCACTGGCGCTCTTGGATTCACCTCCATCCAGAAGTGCACGACAGCGATGAGGATGCTTGCATACGGAGCTCCCGATGATTCACTCGGCGACTATGGGCGCATGGCCGAGTCCACCAAAGATAGAGTGTTTCTACAAGTTACGCCGAGGCGGTGGTGGCGGTGTTTGGGCCACAATACTTGAGAACACCCAATGCGGAAGACACCTTTGCCGGATCCTAGCCGAGAATGCAGCAAGAGGATTTCTGGGATGCTTGGAAGCATCGGCGCATGCATTGGAAATGGAAGAACTGCCCATTTGGTTGGCAGGGGATGTACAAAGGCGCCAAAGGCGGTTGCAGTGTGGTGCTTGAGGCGGTAGCCACACAGGACCTCTGGATTTGGCACTCCTTCTTTGGTATGCGAGGAACTCACAATGACATCAACGTCTTTGCAGTGCTCTCTGTTTTTGCCAAGCTCGTTGAGGGCCATTCTCCTCGAAAGGAACTTCGAGGTCAATGGGCATCAATACAACAAGGGTACTATCTAGTGGCGGCATCTATCCGAGATGGTCGACATTTGTGAAGACGATCTCAAACCTCGTGGCGGGAGGCAAGAACGCTGGTTTGCGAAGCTTCGGGAGGCTTGCGGGAAGGATGTCGAGCGGGCATTTGGTGTGCTCCAATCTCGATTATTTGTTGTTCGGTACCCTTTCGGACCTGGTCGAAAGATCAAATGTGGGAGATCATGACTTGCTGTGTCATCTTGCACAACATGATCATCGAGAGCGAGCAAGAAGACCCGTGTTTGACATCGAACCATACTACAGTGCAGGGTCCTCTAGCCGAAGTTGATCACCAGCTACCGGCAACTTGGACTGCCTATCTCGATTATCGTCGGGAGATCCGAGACCCACAGTGCATCATCAAGCTGCAGAAAGATCTGATTGAGCACCTATGGAGGCTCAAGGGGACGCCAGCGTGATGAAATCTGAGTTTTTATTTGTTGAACTATATAATTTGTATTGAACTATTTGTTGTTGTAGTATTTTGTTGAAGTATTTGATTTTTCTGTGATGAAATATGTGATAAGAAATAATTGTGTTGATAATTGAACGCCGAGACACTACGAAACCACGCCGAATATGGGCCTATTCTCGCCCATATGGGCCGTTTATTCACCGAAATTGGGCTGCAAAGTGGGGGAGCTGAGGCGATTTGGGCATAAAACCGCCCCATATGGGCGAAATGAGGCGACGGGCGTAAAATCGCCTCAGTGTATCAGGCTCGCTCAGAGGCGATTTTTATGCGTCCTGGAAGGGCCAACGGCTGGAGATGCCCTTAGCGGCACGTCGACACCAGTAGGTGGCAGGCACCAGCTGGAGCGGTCATTAGGGGCATACGCGTTCAAGTAGATTTTTTTTTTGCGTGTGCGTTCAAGTAGATTCTGATGCCCTGCTAATATATGCGCCCAACCAACGGGAAGGCGGATTCCACCAGCAGCCGAAAACTACTTCAAATGTAGTATTAGTAACTTCTTTTGATGTCAAGGCTCTCTATCTTTAATCAAGTACTCCCAGTTTCAAAAAAAATAAAATCAAGTACTCCCTCTATCCTATAATATAAGAACATTTTTCAAACTATGCTAACTTGAAAAATGTTCTTATATTATGAGGGAGTATTTTCTTTTTGAACTTTGACAATCTTTATTAAACGACGATCATATCTGTTACAGGAGGAGGAATAATGAAATTAGCAGGTTTATCATGGCACGCATTAGAATACTTCCTTCTGTAACTTACGGCATTGCTCTCCCAGGCACAATGCACTATAGTTGCCCTGCCAAAAGAACTTATCATCTCCCGGCAGTCATCGGTCATCAGACCTCCCGATTCACGGTAATCTGCTGTCTTTAATCAAGTCTATTGAGAAAATACCAACATGAAATTAGTATCATTAGATTCATCAAAATATTTTAATATTTAATTTACTCAGTATTATAGATGTTGATAACGCCTCGTAATAAAACCGTGCTCTCTCCTCAAAAGTTTGTAGTACCAAATAATTTGTAAAGTGAGGGTGCGTTATTCACTGGGCAAAAGTTTAAGCCAATTGTCGCCCATGTTTGGTAGGGCAAAGCTCAGTCATTTAACCAACAAGCGCATAGTAGGACTACGAGAAACTCCAGGCAGCCACCCCTGGTGGATTTGTCCCTCATCCCAGACCGCACGTTGAGGTAACCAGTCAAAAGTTTTAAAAAATTAACCTGTCTCAGTTGAAGTTACATTGTAATGACCTAACATGAGTAACTAAGCACTCATTCTGTGAGCACATAAGAACCACAAACCATTATCAGTAACCTCAGTAAGCCGCCTAAGTGCGGTGTGCTGCGCGACTATCATCAGCACCCCACTTTAATTTCTAACCCGCCTAATATACAACCGGTGTTTACTCCATCACACAGTCCTTGTGTTCCAGCTTCTAATCTACAAATTGTACATCAGATGTAGCATCATCCACGACTTTGGCGTTCCTTTAGTAGCTGTAAACATCTACAAAGGTTACATGTCAATACCTACAGGAACTTAGGCCAGTGATCAGAAATCTAGGTTCAGTCGCAGCCCACATGGCCTGGTGGACTGGGGAAGTTCTTTGACTATACCTGAGATATGCTGGCGATATTTTAAGCTTCAAACAGTCATCATTCTGCTTAAACGGGTGCCCTCGTTCTTATCAGGGGCAGGTCCTAGCGCTGTGATCACCTGCGGCATGGT
Source organism: Aegilops bicornis (assembly GCA_021605145.1). Classification (NCBI taxonomy): domain Eukaryota; kingdom Viridiplantae; phylum Streptophyta; class Magnoliopsida; order Poales; family Poaceae; genus Aegilops; species Aegilops bicornis. The sequence goes on along the minus strand of CM038669.1, from coordinate 509,965,375 downwards.
CATTCCTCCAGAAACAATTATTTCTGTAGAGAGCATAATAGCAGAAACATAAGATTAGAAATTCAGGTGATATAGCAAGAATGCTACTCCCTCCATTCACAAATATAAGATGTTCCAACTTTTTTCTGAATCGGATGTATATAGACACGTTTTAATGTGTTTGTTCACTGATTTCAGTTCGTATATAGTCCATATTGAAAAATCCAAAACATCTTATATTTTCGAACGGAGGGAGTATTAAAAAGGCTATCATATCAAACTTAACGACCACAATAAGAGACATGCCCTCAAAATAAGCTTATGATGGATTGAGATGTTACAAATAAACTGCCAGCAAGAAAATAACAAGAACAGCATATAGTATTCACAAGTGCTGATAGGATTTAGCATTTAAAGGAGCTGCTATAGAAGGCATTGAATTATTCTCTTTTGAACAGAACAGTGGAAATGATAATGAGCTTAAAAGGGTATCGTCAAAATAAAACTAACCTATCCCTTCTCGAATGGACAGATTGGGCCTTATAATTTCCGCAGAGTTCACCAAAAAGATATCACCAATATATAGATGATTGGTTGGCACATAGACACTACACAGTTCTTCATCACCTTTGTCAGTCTGCAATGCAATGATAGATGATTACATCAGAATCCAACAGAAACAAAGTATATTGACTCGCCATTAACATGCTAACCATGTGGACATAGACAATTAGGTATCACATAGTTCATCGCTTCTGTCAGTGTTGATCCTGGACAAAACAACAGAAAACAAGAAGGAAGGACCAAGGTCCCTTGACTCTCTGTAGCAGTTTTCCTTAATGTAACTTGATAAATACTCCCTCTGTCCCGTAATATAAGAGCGTTTTTGACACCGGTGTAGTGTAAAAAACGCTCTTATATTATGGGACAGGGAGTAATTCTTTACACCATTTTCTAGAGCTCAAGACCTGAAGTACCGTAGGTTTTGACGCGTCCTATGATTGATTGGACATGGTTAGTTTTGTTCTTATTTGGCCTTATGCAAGCTTACCAGCAAATAATCTTTGAGACGGAGCCAAGTGATGAGTCTATTATTTGTCTTGTGACTCTAATGTGTAAAGGCCCCCCATAAACTTGAAGCAGCTCTAGCTGGCCTTTTCAGGGTTTACACAACAAATTTATGTACGAGAGAGGAGAGACTGATTTAAACCACCTTATATAGAGATTATAGATCAATCCCGATAAGCTGACTACTAAGATAAACCCAGCCAGGCTGCATTAGGCTTAGTCTTTCATTATTTTCGGTGAATCTATACACTCTTGAGATTTAAAAAGGGTTTAGATGTCACAAATCACAACTAACGGGTGACACTTTCCTGAAAGTGAACTATTTCATGAATGAGGCAACAGAGAAAAAGAGCACACACAAGTATGGTGTGAATCTTTGTGTAGCTTATGAAAATTATCAAATCATTATTCTCGAAAGCATATATATGAGTAAATTATCTTGAATGAAGCATTCAAATTCAGTTGATGCCGTCAATCCATCTGTAGAAAGCGATTTGCATAAATAAGTACCTGAAGAATCATGCTCGATGTTATGAATCCAAATGCGTATTCACCAGCACGGGGATGGCTAATTATTGCCACTTCTTTAAATGCTGCTGTGTTTTGATCTGTCAAATGAATAAAATGTATTATAAGAATTTTTTCCTGGTTGGGCAGAAGGAACTACTCCCTCTGTAAACTAATATAAGAGTGTTTAGATCACTAAAGATCACTACTTCAGTGATCTAAACACTCTTATATTAGTTTATAGAGGGAGTACAAGTAAGTTGGAACATAAAGATTTCAATCAAACTAGTTTGTCAATGATGTGGTGCATAGAAACAGCAAACATGCTGTTGTCGCAACATTCATATGGTCTTCATGTGGATTATCCTATTAACTTCAAAAGCTCATGTAACTTCAAAAAAAAACTAGTGGCCTATAAATGTGTTTCTTTGTGAAGTACTGGTACTTATATAATGTTTTACCCGACTAAGAAGTTATGGGTTTGTATATATAAGCATGCACTAACAATGAAAATCATACATGACGGAAATTTAAGAAAGTACGAACATCGTTGTCAGATATTCTGGAGCACATCAGATGATCATAAATTACCTGGTGAAACAGCAGTACTAACTTGCTTTGATGCAGAGTATATGTGCCTTACAAATGGCATTTTCTTTATAAACCATTCTCCAACCCAGAAGACAGTTGAGCCCACCCATGATGACACAAATATTCCAACAATAAATATGAATACCAGAGATGTCACAAAACCAAGGCCTGGAATCAAGAAAAATTGTAGTACTCAGTATAGCGCAAATCATGAATATTTGTCAGTAGAACTGAGTAATGACAGTTTGTTTTTAATAGCCTGAGGCTGCTTCTTCCTCACGTACTCAATGATTTCAGAGGATCTCGGTAACTGGCAACATCAGGAGCTCGGTACCATTTTTTCTATTGTACAACTAACGAGAGCAGTATATATAAACTAAATAGCATTAGCAGTCCCACAGAAACAAACACATCTCTCTGAACTCAAATTTGCATGTGTTAGATCCTTTTGGAGATTAAATCTAGATCAAACACAAGCAAGGAGCCAATGGAAAGAAAAAAAGTAGGCTAACTAAGTCTGCACGACTATATTTCTTTACGGAGGGAGTATTACTGTTTGTCTGATACTACAATTTTACCATGACCAGCAAGTGGCTAGACATAAGTTTTTGTGGAACAATTACCAAATACATCGACTCCAAGCTTTGCATAGAGTGGACTGAAAAATCCATCAAAAAATCGAATAAACCACCAAGTGATGAAGAATGTCACAGCCATTGGGAAAATAACTACACTGCAAACAAAAAAGAGAATATTAGGCCTGGATAATTTACAGGTCTTAGAACATCTATGAATCAGTTCTTGCGAAGCATACCATCCAGTCATAAATTTTCTTGACACCCAGCTTTGAAGGACAGCAAAGCATGCCTATTGAAGTGTAGCAGGTTAGGTATCAAAATAACTAGTTAGAAAAGATATAGCACGGCATGCAGAGAAAGTACAGCTCATTCAGGTAAAAGTGAGAAAATAGAACAAGAACGTAACGTAACAATACTGGATCCAAGTGTTGTCCACTTTGATCAAACAATCTTTATACTCTAGTGCCTAATAACCGATGGTTTACTAAACGATACTTCAAGATGGAAAATATGTACAGATAACCAAAATATTTAAGCAGTATGATCGCCCAGAAGGATGCTGTCAAGTGTTCGCGTCAGTTCATGGGTTTGGGGTTCCAAAGACCAAATACTACAGTGCAGTTAACTAATTGCAGTTGTCAAATTCCTATTGTTAGTTGCATTTGCATATTCTCCAACAGAACTATAACCTGCAGAGCCAGTACTCACATGCATTTGCTATTTATGAGAATAAAGCAAATGCGTATACCGCACGTTCAATATCATGATCAAACCAAGCACATAGTGTTATAGGAGGTCATTCAGACACATGCAAGTTGACCACATCTGATGATCTAAACTTCATTAAATTCACTTTTGCCAGGGTAAAACCTGCGGCGTGCATCCTGAATACTAGGTTTGTCGAACACAGGCATCTGGCTGGAGCTCCACAGTACCACAGGTATCTCTACCTCCAATAGTACTCGCACTGACACTGATGCAGTCAATTTCTCGGACTGTTTACGGCATAGACATCTGACCAACAGCACACAACACGCATGAAGAAGTAAGCAGACCTCCAGTGCAACCATGGAAACCCTTAAAGTCAACCTCGGCGACAACCGCAGAAGGCAGAAGGCAGAAGCCTCGGATTCGATCAAACGGCGGCAGCGCCGAGGCGCGCCCAGATCCGAGCAAGCAACTAGAGGGGTTTCGGTAACTCTAAGCCCCGCCGCGTCGGGGGGACTACAGGGGGTATTAAGGCAGATCGATCCGCACTACCTGGCGGGTGGAGGTGGCCGGCGAGGTGGGGCGCGGCGGCGACTTGACGGGGTCCTCGGGGTCCGCGGGCTCCGGCGCCTGGCCCATGGGCACGGCGACGTACTCCTTCTCCTCCGGCATTGCGGCGGAGGGTCCTAGCGGAGTCGAGGCGGGCGGGAGGGGAGGAGGAGGAGGGCGACGCCGACGGTTTCGGTAGCTAGTGTGACGGCAGCAGCTGTAGCGGAAAGAGGAGGAGGCGGTTGGTGGCGGAGTCCGCGGGGGGGACGCGTCGTGGAGTGACCGAACTGCCCCACGCTACCGTGTTGTACCCGTGGGGCCCGTGCGGTTAGAGGTGACGTGGGGTCTACCTGTCACTGAAGGTGGGTCCCGGGAGATAGCGTGGGCCCAGCTGTGGGAGGAGGAGAAGGAGGCGTGGCGGACGGCGGACGCTGCGGGTTGCAGAGCGGCGGCGAGGGACATGGTCAAATCCGGAGAGCTCCTCGCCAGCGCCTTCAGCGCCCGCTGCGTAGCTTGCATGGGCTTGGCCCAGCAACGTGCGCTGGCTCCCGCTCGCTAGCCGCCCACTCGATCGCTCGATCGCTGGTTCACGCAGCACGCTCGATCGCTTGTTTTTTCTCTCTTCCCCAAAATTGCTACATTATGTCAAGATTTCTCTTAGGAAAAAACCAACCGTTTTTCTACAGTACATACTCTGGTTCTTAGGAAAAAGTTCATCGAATTCGAAAAAAAGTTCACCAAATTTGCAAAAAAGTTCATCAATTTTGAAAAAAATTCGTCGAATACGAAAAAAAGTTCATCAAATTTGAAAAATGTTCATCGAATTTAAAAAAGTTCATCGATCTTGAAGAAAAGTTCATCGGATTTGAAAAAAAGTTCATCAAATCTGGAAAAAAAGTTCATCAGATTCAAAAAAAAGTTCATCGAAGTTGAAAAAAAGTTCGCCAGATTTCAAAAAAAGTTCATTGAATTTGTAAACAAAAAGTTCATCCATTTTTCCAGAAAAAAGGTGAAGAAAGAATTTTTCTCGAATTTTTAAAAAAGGGAAAAAGAAAAGGAGAAAGAAGAAAGTGTAGAAAGGATGTATGTTATCACATCAAGCTTGGTGGCGCGGTGGTTGTTGAGTTGTCTCACGTAGCGTTCGGTTGGTGGTTTCGATGTTTCTAAGTCGACGGGCCGTGTTCTTCTACTGTTTTGTGTTTGGGCCGGCGTGCTCATGGCCTTTTTGTTTACCTGCATTACCCTCAACCAAGTAAGTCGACGAGAACTCTAATCTTCGAGAGCAACTAGTTAGCGAGCGCTTCTTCGGAAGCCTCGCAATGATCATTTGCGGGTGGGCTGAGAGCACGCCACTTGGCTCGCTCTCAGCCGTCGCCATGTTTCCCGCTCTGAGCGCTTCCTTCGGTTTTTTTTTATATTTCAACATGCATTTTCGACTTTTTTAAGAGTTCTTTTTCCAACTTTTTAGTTTTCACCGGTCTTTCTTAACTTTTGGAGAAAAAAAATCGAAAAAATCGCGAAAAAAACGCATTTCTTTTCTTCTGCGCGAGGCACGGTTCAGAAATGAAAAAAAAACACGTTTTCTTTTTTCCTTCCGCAGAGGCACGGTTTTGCTTTCGCGAGAGGCACTGCCTCTCAGAAAACGGCAAAAAACGTGTTTTTTATTAATTTTTTCCTTTCACGAAAGGCACAATTTTGCTTTCGCGAGAGGCACGCTTGTGCTTCCGCGAGAGGCACGGCCGTGCCACTCGGAAACGGAAAAAAATGCATTTTCTGTTTCTTTTTCCTTCCGGGAGAGGCACGACCGTGCCTCTTTCGGAAAGGGAAAAAACGTTCTTCGGGCTCGGTTTTTTCGTCCGGCTTTTTTCGTGAAAGAAAAAGTTCGTCAAAACCTATCAACACGGTATCTGGTTTTAAAGATCTGAACGCGAGAAATCCAATGGTAAAAACGGTTTAAAATTTGGACGCACGGTTTAAGAGATAAAACGTTTGAATATGCGGATCTACGAAAAAGGGAAAACTCTTAGGTTGCGACAAGTGGCGTACATGCAGCACGCCACTTGTCCCAATCTGAGAAGGTGGGAGTGATCTTTGCAAGGAGTACTCCTCAATTAGTGATTTCGCTAATCTTCGTTGGTACGCGGGAATTAATATGGTTGCCTAGATCCTGCTAATAATTATTGATCGAAAGGTGTTTCAAACATGTTAGCATATTATTAAAGTCACATGTTTACTGACTAGGAGAACTAGATGATCATAGAGAATGGGGAATGGGCTGCAAAAATATTTCGGATGACCCTGGAAGTGTTCTGGGAGGTCTGAGGAGCGTCCCAAAATTTTTCGAAATCTCCTAAAAGGTGCTAAAGCTTCTGAAAGGCCCCAACATATTCTCGAACCTTCAGAAATATCCTAGAGTCCCTAGTGGGCCTCCCCCTATGCCTCGAGGGGCAAGATGCCACATGGACCATAGTTGGCCGCCTGACACATGCCTTGTGGGGCAAGCCACCTGAGAGATCCTAGGAGGACTCCCCTTCTAGGTCTGCCGAACCAGGGAAGGATCCCCTTCCCAAGTCGGCCAGCCCCCTTGCCCCTCGACCTACATATACAGGTGGGGGCGAACTAGGGACGGATAAACAGGCATTCGAGGGCGGCCCTCATTGCCCTACACACTCTCTCTCTCTCTATGTGTGATCTAGACTCACTCTAGATTGTTACTCCCTCTGTAAAGAAATATAAGAGCGTTTAGATCACTACTTTGATGATCTAAACACTTTTATATTTGTTTACAGAGGGAGTACATCGCTAGGCTACCTCTCCCACTAGTTTTCTCAGTAGCTCATTGTGATGGTCTACGAAGTGCCTCTAGATCAGTACATGTGGATGTTTTGGAGGTGTCGTCTACTTAAACACTAAATCGACGGATCAGCCTGGAGAAATTCTCGCGACTGGGAGGTATAACCTAGCTGTGAGAATCAGCAATCCTTATCAACACTTCTTCCTCTACTTTAGCTGTGTGGATTACTGGTGAGATGATTGTCACCAGCGCGTCCATAGTATTCTTGGAATTGATGTGCACAAATAATTTTTTTGTTGCACAACACGTTCCCCTAAAAAGTTCTAAGCCCCTACCCCTTCCCCAAGAGAAATTAGCAGGTGTTAACATTTAGGTGGCTAAACTAGGCAACTCATTTGCCCCATTGCAAGTACTAAGATCAGATTGCTATCTCGACTATGCGAGCTTGATGCGAGATACACTTATCTTAAGGTCTTGATGGGTTTAGACTAATACAACAACTAAAAGCATTTCCAGCGCTTTGTAGCACGACGACTGCCCTGGCTGCCATACAATGCATATCGTGGCAATAACATGTTGATTGTCCATGGGTGCCCTACATGCTCGAGGCTCATTTTGCAACATGTTTTCTTCTTTTAATTCGTATTATTTCTATAATTCTATTTTTTTGTTTTTCCCTTTGTGCTTCTCCTTTTTTTCTTTTTTCCATCATTCCTTTTCATCTCCTTTTCTTTATTTTACAATACGATTTTTTTACAAGGACACACACACATTTTTTAACTCATGAACACTTTTTAAAATTACACAAATATTTCTTAAATGTCATATACGAACATTTTCCATAAAATGTGCGAACAGTTTTTGTGAAATGATGTGATTTTTTTTTAATTACACACAAAAATTGAGAAAAATGTGAACATTTTTTATATGAACATTCTCTAAAATTACAAGAACCTTTTCTAAGTCACATGAACATTTAAAAGAAAAAGGTATTCACGTGAACTTTGTCAAAAATTCGTGGACACCTTTAAATAAAACTTGAACATTTTTATTCTTATTATTAACTGATTGTATAAATAAATAAATAAATAAATAAAATATTCATTTGAAGTAAAAAAAACAATTTATGTGTCGTACCAAACCAGCCCATTAGCTTCGGTTGTATGCGATGTGATCTTAATGCTCGCTATAGGAGCTACATACAATTTGTTGGTTCATTTGTTTCTGGGTTGAGAAGTGGTCGCTTTGTTGGGCCTTTTTGTGGCGGTTGATAGTTTTTTCTTCTTCTTTTATTTGCATTGTGGCACTCGTTTGATTGGCATTCTGGCAAGCTTTGCTCTTGTGCGAACAAGTGACCCGAATAGAGACACATGTGACCACATGCAGGGGCGGATCCACCATGGGGCATGGGTGTACATATGTACACTCAAATTTTTTGGCCACAAATTCGTAAATAGGCATATATAAGCCCAATAGGCCCACTTCATGTCTTCGCAGCCCCTACTTCTCCACGCAAGCTCGTACGGGACGAGAGAAAGAGACTCACGCATCCAACTTTTCTTCCCCGCATGTATAGAGTGAGAGAGACGCGTGTAGAGATTGAAAAAGAGTTGGAGATACAACACGATCAATTCCATTGCAATCAGTGGTGTACACATACACAGGATGAGCAACTCTCGATGCTCAACTAATCTCTACAATAAGCTATTAGCTGAGTGGAAGTAGGAGATGTGGGAGAGCTAGCTAAAAAATAAGAATAGGGTGCAGCTGTTACAATTCCAATGGAATAATATACCGCCTTTGTAACTTTTTATAAGACATTTTTAGAGTCTATGACAGTCAATGTCAAGAAAGTCTTATATTGAGTTACACAAGAAGTAATATATGCACACGATTCAACACCATGGACAAGCCGGCAGCGTGACCCTCTACCGATGGTGAGGCACGGTCAGGCAAGGGAGGCAGCGGGGCCGGAGCCCCCATGGTTTCTACGGAGGATATGGGCAAGCCTCGCAGAGCCGTGTCCGCGGCCGCCGGTGGGGAGGAGCAACGAGGATGTGATGCTTAGAGGGTGGGACTAAGCGTCGCGGCGACCGCATCAGTCGCCGACCCCGGGGAGGAGAACGGTCCCCATCCAACTCTGAAATTGTGAAAAAGAGAAAAAAAATCCTTCTCTATTTTGTAAATTTTTATATTTTGAGATATTGTTGGTATTTTGAACAATTTGTGCTTGTATTCCCATGAACCAATTGGCTTCTATATTATGGTAATTTTTTTTAACACCCAGTGTTGAATTTCTGGATCCGCCACGGACCACACGGTACAAAGTGGAAGCTCAACCATTGACAGTGATGTACGACCTCCATGAGCAACTCATTTCTTTCGATTTAAAGAAACGAAAGACTCAAATTCTCGTGCGCTGGCCAAAGGGCTCCACTGCGGAGTGATGAAGTCAAAATGGCGAATTTAAAGATATGACTTCTGAGGTTTATATTATGCATGATCACTATAGTCACTATAGCACAGTAAGTAGTCGTCAATCCATCTCTTTCACCGATGCGGTGGCGCCTGCTAGACATAGTGTGTCAAACCTCTCGTGCTTTAGTCTCAAGGTATACCTGATATTTAATTGTATTGTGTGAATTATTAGCTAGTATATTTGTTAGTTTGATGAGAAGTAGTTGATTATGCTTGAAGGGAAATAGGTGTGAGGCAACACCGATGCTTAAACCCCTAACTACAATTCAAACATTTTAGCTTCCTCCACCCTGCTACGACTTGCAACGCTCAAACCATTCTCGAGCTGAGAGGATATTGCTCATACCAAAGAGCCAAAGACTACAAACAATGTATATGTTCAACAACTTCTTAAATGTACATCATAGAGTGCTAAAACCTAATTTTGGTCGGTTTTGCTAATCCTCAGTTGCCTGGAACTTTCTTTCGCGTCTATCAATTTTGAATGAAGCTCCGAGGGCCCTAGACAACGGCGCCACAATGGATAGAAGAGCCCTCAAAGTAGCTCTGGGTCCAGAGGTGGAGAACGAAAATAAATAAGGTGGGGCGAACTCTTAAGAATTTCCTTTATGCAAAACCATTATACGCCGTGAAGGACACTTCCACGGGTGCTTGGGTTTGAGCTAGTGTCAATATCAAGTACTTCAAAATGTCTTGTTAAATCTGTTGTTCACATTTCAAATTGTCATTAAAATTACTACAACTGCATATTACAAGTTGTTAAAAAGTGCAACTAAAATCCAGATATATTTACCTCTATCCTTTTCCTTTCACTTTGCCAACCCCTTGTCCTTCCTCTTCATATTCTGTTGGCTACGACGATGCCGCACCGTGGTGCCGGCCGTGAAGGACGTGAAGCTGGGTACCACCTTGTCGTCGCTTGCTGCCGGCGGCCGCTAGGCCATAGGCGCAGCCGCCGCTTGATGCACCCTAGACGGCACTAGCCAGCCACTCGCTTGCTTGACTGCCATAGCCACGGTCATCCGCCTCGTCCTGGCTGGCCAGCCGCGGGCGTCGTTCTAGCTAGCCAGCTACGATTGCTACGCCGTGTCGATTATGGTATCTCAGTATGGGGGAGGTTTTTGGGCATCGCCCTGCATGTGCAGTACTGCAGTGTGGTCGTGTACAAGCGCGCCGGCGTTGGCTTGATGGCGACTTGGCCCAACAACGTCTGTAATGGGGTGTGGCCCATTATCCCCAATCCGGCGTTGGACTTGGTGAATGACAACCAGCATCGTGGCCCAATGTGCCAGTTATTTTTTCAGCAATGGCTGTGACTATGTATATGCGTAGCACGTAGGTATACAGGAAAATTTGTACCGATTCAAGGTATGGCGGCCGCCAGACCTTGCCCACTGGGGTCCTCCGCCAGTGTCTGGGTCGATGCGGCAACGTCGGCAATGGTGGAGGAGAGTTCGAGGTTTGGTAGATGGTCGTGAGCGATGTCAGCACATCGGAGGCATTGGCTCGGGCTGGGCGGGGTAGACGATTGGGCGATGGTACATGAGAAGGAGGAGGAATTGGTGGGCAAATGAAGAAATAAGATGAACATGAATCAGGTAGAGGGAGGTAGAGGGTATGACCCTTCCATTTATTTCATATCTGACTTCCCAGAGGAATAAGAATAGTTTTTTCGGGTACCTGGACCATATTTGGCTCCAATTTCCATTCGATCAACAACTTGATTTTGTTTTGTTGCAACTGTGAATAACCTTCCTTTAGTTTTCTTTGAAAATGGTCTATGCCAGGATATTATCAAATCATTGTAGCGACTAAAAAGTTAAGGACACTGATAACGCTCACACGTGTGGTGGGAGTGACACCCGCCTACACGCGCTATAACACACAGACTACGTCATGTCACCGCATGCATGCATGTGAGAATTTTTTTTTTGATTTTCATTTTTAAACTGTTTTATCTCTTTAATGAAAAAATCGGATTGAAGATCTGTTTTCACCATTAAATCCATCGTGACGAGATCTTCAAAACTAGATTTCGTATATGTTTCGACGACTTTTAAAAGTTGCCATGTCTATTGCACATGAATTAACATGGTGTTTACACTAAGTTGCCATGATATGTTTCAGCTATTTTCTTCTACATTTAAAAGTAAATTTTGACATATTATAAAGCGGGGCATTAAGAAACTAGACTTGCCATAAACCATAAACTAGAATTTCCATGATACATGCACTTAAAATTGCCATGGTTCATACAAAAAATAATTTTCATGGTCAAAGTACTGGAATTGCCATGATCAAAATACTAAAATTGTCATGCTCTATAAACTAAAATTGCCACATGGCAACTTTAGTGTAACACTATGGCAACTACAGTGTAAACATCATGGCATGTTTTGGCTATAAAAATTTCGTCGAAACATATCAAGATGGGATCTAGTTTTGAAGATCTCGTCGAGACAGATTTAATGGCGAAAACAAATTTTTAATTGGATTTTTAATTATAAAATAAAACATTTTTAAGCCGAAAACCAAAAAGATTCCCGCTGATGTCATCTACTTTAGTGTGGCAAAATGAATGGTACTGAAGGCGTTTGGGCCATGTTGCTTCGTGCCACACTTTTGGACGTTAACATTTGCGAAAGTTAATTATTGTCAAGGGCAAGATCAATGATAGGATGCAGCAGCAGCAATTTTTGCGGACTGCATAGACACATCGACGTTAATTGGGAAGGTCATCTTCAAGCATTGTCTTCATGATGCAAATTATGTGGCACATGATCTAGCTAAATTTATCTTTGGTAATAAATGTTATGACAGTTGGACTAATAAACCTTCTGGTTTCTTAATTAGCCAACTGATGAACGATGTAATTATTTTTTGATTATCAATAAAAATAGTCATGATGGCCTTTTCAAAAAACCAAACCTTCCTTTGTTTTCATTTGAAAGGAAACTTGATTTGGCTCGAGGGTCCTGTTCTGGCGCGATCACTGGATTCATGGTTTTGCGGCATCTGACATTGCCCCTCTGGTGGTTAACATGGTTGATAAGCGCACGAGGAACAGACGGACAGTTCAGCAAGCACTCGGTTATGCTTCATGGCCACATGACGTGCAGGGCGAGCTCTCCTTTACAGCCCACATCCAATTCCTTCACCTGCAGCAGGCGATCGTCACGGTTCAGAGAGACATGACCGGTCCTGATGAATTTTCGTGGCCGTGTGATGCTTCGAGATCCTACAAGGCTCGCTCAGTTTATGATAGGCTGTGCCAAGGGTCTCTGCGCGTGCCTTTTGCCGTTTGCATCTGACGGAACTGGGCTCCGTTGAAGTGCAAGATTCACATGTGGCTAACGGTGCAGCATAGAATCTGGACGTCCGATCATAGAGCGAGACATGGGCTTCAGGATGCCCCCTCTCCGTGCTATACTTGCCTCCAAGATGAAGATAACGCTGAGCACATCCACATTCAATGCTGCTACGCGCGAGAAATCTGGCATCGATGCCTCACAGACCTAAACATCAATGTTCAGCGCCCAGAGAGAGAGAGGATACCCTTCTGGATTGGTGGCTTAGGACCAGGGTGAGCTTTCACGGTGCGGACAAGCGAGGTCTTGACTGCTCTTGTCACCGCGGTTGCTTGGGCTCTTTGAAAGCAAAGAAACGCGAGAGTGTTTAATCAAGCGGAGCAAGTCAAGATGGTTTCACAACTCCATTTGCATATCTTCGATGAGATCAAGGAATGGAAACTCGCAGGATTGGGTGTAGGTGTTTTGCATAGATTTATGAGAGAGTAGCTTACGTTGTTTGGGTGTAGGTGTGAGTTGTACACTTGTGGGGATGTTCGCATCCGCGCAAGTTCTTGTAATTATTTCTCTTCCTTTTATAAAAATAAGGTATGTCATTGGCGTACTCTTGAAAAAAAGCATACTTGATTTTCAACATCAACAAAGCGAAAGAACGAACATGAACATTACAGTGCTGTGGTGTGGCGTGCTCTGGCTTCCAGCACGCGCGCATGTTCAAGTGTTGAACGGCGCGGCATCACACCACCGGCGCACGTCTGAGCTACTAGCTTTCCCAGTGTTACAGCCAGGAGCAACTCTTTTTTCTTGAAGGAGAAAAGTAAACAAAGAAACGACCACTATTGAGGTGGCGGCGGATACTGGTTCGAACCGGACCACGAGCCCGTGGTCGCCGGGTAGGTCCATGCAGTCTCCGCGGGCCATGCCCACTGCGCCGCGTCGCTGTGCTCCGCCGCCGCGCCGCCGTAACCCGAAGCAGAGGAGGCAGAGGACGGCACGGAGGCCACGGTCACAGAGGACTCCGGGAACGAGTAGGACCCCGAGGACGAACCGCCGCCGCCGCCGTAGTACGGCGGGAACCCGCCACCTCCTGCGCGCAGAAGCATCTGGTACTGCAAGTAGTCCGAGACGGCGCTGGCCGGGTAGGCGGCCGCCGAGGAGGCCGTCGCCGGCGCCGCGCTCGCGGTGGGAGCCGCCGGGGCGGTGAGGCGCGCGTCCTCGGGGAAGTTGAGCTTGGCGCGGCTGCCGCGGAAGCGGAGCGCCGCCTCGTCGTAGGCGCGCGCGGCGGCCTCGGCGGTCTCGAAGGTGCCGAGCCACACGCGGGCGGCCTTGTGCGGGTCGCGGATCTCCGCGGCCCACTTGCCCCACGGCCTCTGCCTCACGCCGCGGTACCGCCGCTCCGGCACGCTCGCCTGCTCCGCGGCCGCCGCCTCGCCGCCGCCGCCGCCGTACGTGTGCGGGTACTGCTCCCCCATGGCTGCGCTCTGCACGTCCGGGCTCCGCCGCTCCTGTCCTGCCGAGCAAGAAGAAGAAGATGATGGTCTATATAAGCGCGAGAGGCCAGCACGCACCATTTGACTGTACGAAAGCATTGAAAGGGCAGCTGACTATACGGTTATACGTACGTACACTGGTACACATCTTTTTGTTTTCCATATATCTAGTGAGAGACGCGCTCATCTGTGTCGACCGTCTGCGTGCACGTGGAGTGCGTTCCTACCGCTCATGTGCTGGTAGTGGTATGCATTGGGGAGGTTGGTATATTTGTTGTGTTGCACGAGTGCATTGAACAAACCACATAGTTTGGTATTCCCTCATTTTTTCTTCTCTCTATTTAGATTTTTTAGCTCAGTCAAATGATATAGTATATAAAAAAAACGAATTTTTTTTTTTGTATAAACCTCCGCGCAAGATGACAGGAGTATAGCGTCGACTGAGACATAACGAAATCTCAGTCGACTGAGACTCATCAAAACTAGAGGAAAAAAGGCAATTTTTGCGGTCAATAACGGTCGTTGCGTGTAGTGCATGCATGGCAGTGGTTCTGACGTAGCACTCTGTCTTTTCATTCTTTATCATGGAACTGACGTGGCACCCCTCTTGTTGCAAGCAAAGGGATTCCATGGAACACACCAGAACACTTATGCTAGGGAGCACGTCACAAACAGTTTGATTAACCACCATCACTACCAGCTTTAGATTCCGCACGACTAGCACATGCACGCCGAACATCTCACAATAACAAACACAAACTTGACGGAAAAAGCAAAGAAACCAAAGGAAAAAGGATGCAAAAGCGTTACTAATATAGGAACGTGGTGACACCGACCTGCAAGCGCAAACATTCTCCTCTCAAATAAACAATGAGCAATGAGTCTCAATCCTCACCTGCTGCGAGCTGATCCGGTGTCGGCGCGGCGGAATAGTAGCCTCCCTGCGCATGCACGTAGCCCCCCATTGCCGGGCGGTCCTCCCAGCCGTCGTCGGCCCAGCGGCCGTCGCCGCCGGACACGACCCTCGCGAGCGCCGACACCATCGTCGACATCTCCTGCGCCTGGTACTCCCCGGACAGCACCGAGCCTCCCGCCGCCTCCCCGCAGTCGCCACCCTGCTGCCGACCCGCCATCCCGTACCCCGCTCGCGAGCCTGGCAATGCCGACGCCGCCACCGCCGCTCGCATGCAGCGTGCGCGATCGTTCGAGTAGCTCGCTAGCTAGGCTGTGGATGGAGCCACTAGCTAACTATGACTAGTTCAAGTTCAAAGTACTCTCAACTTGGATCCGCTTGCTAGCCAGCTAGTTCGAGTTCAGCTTCAGGAGGGGGACTGGCCGCTATATATACACGCACGCAGGCATGAGATCAGAGATGGAGGATGAGCACTCGAGTAGACCAGGCGAAGAAGAAGATGTAATGCGGCTCGTTCGAGTGGGAGGTACGCGCGGTGGCCACGCTGAGCTAGAGCGAGCTGAGCACTAGCTAGCTGAGCTAAGCGGGCAGAGAGCCGCCAAAAAAAAGGCGTGGTTCAGATTTGGACCGAGTCTCGCGCTGACCACGGACTGTCCCTTCGGAGCAAGTGGGCGAAGATGAGATCTGGCGAGAGAAAGAGAGAGAGCAAACGTGCATTATTTTAGCAGCCGGCGTACGTTAGGCAAACATGGCGGTCAGAGACCGATCATGTATGGGCGCATTGTTTCAGCCGCATGCGTGTACGCATCAGTATGATTTTTTGTCGGCCTGACTATCTGTACTGTACAGCAAGTCAAACTGGTCATCATGCATGCGGATACGAACGAGACAGTGTAGTAAAATGCTCTACTCACTCCGTACAAAAATATAGCACTTTTTATAGGCTAAACTGGTTGTAGTACACTATGTATACGGTACTTTGTTTGGATCATTAGGGCTACGGATTTCGATAGACATGACTACATACACACCATGCAAAAAAAAAAAGGACATATGACTACATACATGCATACATGAGGTCGGGCGCGTGGCCTACGGCTGGCCACTTGCTAGACGGGACGCCCTACCCTACCCTACACCACACCCATCGGAGTGACGTTGTCCTGGTCCAGGCGTGCGTGCGTGCATGCACCCGAGGTTTCCACGCCCATGGCCATGGGTCAAGCTCGCCCCGGCGAGGTGAAGTTCGATCTCCTCCTCCTTCATGCATGTGGCACGGACAAATCTTCTCCGGCCGCCCCGCGATGGAAGCAAGTTCTGCATTTGGTGTGCGGAACTTCTCAGGCCACGTCCAGATTCGGCTCTCCTCGAGGCTCGAGTCGAGCCGACGTGTTGTTCCACCGTTTTTCCACGTCGGTCCTTCTACTCTTTCCTGGTCGATCCGGCACGTGCGCCTACTCGTGTTTTCAATCTGGCACGCGCCGCCAGGAATGTTTCTGCGCTGCGAGAGACTATGAATGGACTTCCGAATGAATGATCGACGTCAAGCTCTGCTCCGGTAAATAATGAGTAGCTCAACACGCTCGCTGTCTTTTTTTTTTTTGCTAGTAACACAGTCACACGGTCTGCCGCCTGGAATGTTCTGGTAAATAATTTGGCACGCGCCGCCTGGAACTGGAATGTTCTGCGAGAGACTGTGAATGGTCTACCGATCCACGTCAAGCTCCGGTAAATAATTACTAGCGGCTCAACGCAGTCGCTGTCTTTTTTATTTTTTGGCGAATAACACGGTCACACAGTCGTTGTCTTGCGGAAATAATATGGAAATACTGGTAGCTGGGCTTTGTGGTTTAACTGATCGTCCGTACTGCCACTAATAACTTCTTAACTGTTTGTACTGCAGCGGTGGTCGGTGGTGGGCTGGTCCTCTTCGGTCAACACACACTCTTGCACAGCACATTTTCTTTCTAGGAATATAAAAATGGCGAGTTGCCAAAGGCGCGTGCATTCCTGATTCCAGATCCCATCCCATCGATCCGACAAAGAGGTTGACCTAACAAGCTAACAGCAGACATCCATGCCACTCAGGAACTCAGGTCAGATCGCATCACAGTAAACAAAGCATATTATGGTAGTACTACCATTCGTCTGCGAATGTAGATTATTTTTAGAGAGTACCTGGAACTCATCTAGATGAGATATAATTTGGTCTTATTCACTTTGAAAACAAGAACAGATACAACCCATATCAGCACACACGCATTTTATAGCATCACATCCAATGGCAATAAAAGGTGAATGAGACCAAATTATATCTCATCTAGATGAGTTCTAACAAAACTGTTATTTTTAAGCTTTCTCTTCGCGCCCAACGCAGAATGTTGACTGCTACTTTCGAAGAGAGCGTCTTCACCTTTTTATATTTTCCATTTACTCGTATAATGGTTTGAATTGCGACCGTTCATCTGAACTATACCAACCATTGGATCTGCGTCAGGCAATATGCTTTTTTAGCTTCATCTTTACTTGGCAATGCTATTTTGAAAAACAGTCTTGCTAAGTCTCAGTCGACCAAGACTCTCTGAGATCCTACATTAAGATTCGTGCAATCTTTTTTCTTCAGTTTTTTTTCTTTTTCTCTTTTGCATGTTATGTCACTTAACTGAGACTTGATTAAATCTTAGTCGACTGTGACCTAGGCACATGCTTTGAAAAATTTAAGAGCAACTCTAGTAGAGTCTCTATATCTGTTTGGTCATAATAATAACAATTATTATGGCAATTTTAGTAACAAAAGCACTCTATCAAAGCGCTCGTGCGCCTTCGGATAGCCATAATTTATGAAGCACCCTTCATGTCTGGCCTTTCAGTAGCCATATATGGCGTCTCAGGACTGCCTTTGAAGCGCGCTCCATAAGATAATAATGTGTGAATTACATGTGGCGTGAAGAAAACTTCACAGTGGCCGAGAAAAAAAGGATGTCCCATTGACGAGTGGGTCCCACAATTATGAAGACAATAAATATGGATACTTTGAGTTTGCCTGGTTTCTTTGCAGCCACCATAATTTTTTGAAGTGCATTCTAAACAGTTATAGATGTTGTCCTTTTGGCGACTCTGCTAGAGTTGCTTTGACAGCATGAGTATGTGTACCATTGATGAGGGTGCCAATGATAGACATCTCATACCGTGTCTAAACTAGTAAAAATCTTCCAATGTGTATTACCTCTCTCAAAATCAAACTTGGCCACCCTCTTATAATGGCTAATCTACTAGTACCGCTGCTAGCTTAGCCTAGCACCTGAATGAGCACATTGCTCATGCTCTAATGCTATCATGTTTTCTCAATGAAATACAAGGGTATTTCTATTATTTGGAGTTTGTTACATGGTCTCCAATCTTTTTTTCTACGGGGATAAAGGTCTTCAATCCAACTGAAGCTGCAACTATTTGGAATATCTTGATACATTTCAAGTAACCATTCAACTGGATTTCTCATTATTCCATAGCAACACATAGGCTCCTAGTAGTAGCAAGAGAAATTGAGATCAAAATGTAGAAGAAAATTGGGTAAAAAGAAAATAGGAAAGCTTCTGCAAGACACAACCAACATCATTATTTTCATCCCACATGAAACCGGCAAGCAGATACCTATCTTATGAAATTTCCATGGCTCAACTCATGTTTTTTCTTAGGATTACTATCCTTTGCACACACCCCCCTCCCTCCTCCAAAATTTCTTTGTCGTCGAGGATCCTTCTTCTAGGTATGGGTGTGTGGTGCAGGGTGAGTTGAGGCCATCCTCTAGTGGCGCTCCTTGCGCATCCCTCTGGGTGCGTCGTTGGACTTGTAGACATGCGAACCCGTACTAACCATAGGCTTGTAATTTTTTCAATACGGTGAATGAGGAGGCTAGGACATCCAGGTCACAAACTCACGCGATTCACTACGTGGTTTAACTATCAATCTATCAAATGGCCTCGCCTGCAGTGATCACATCATCTATTTCTGATCAAGTGTAATAAAATACTATAAGGGTTGGCGTGCTTCACAGTGCCATCCGGGTTGTTGGGATTTCACAAAGATAAAATTGGTTTGGCGCTCGGGAAAGATGATGAATTGTTTTTTTGTAATGCTGTATTTTAGAGGGCTTTCTTGTAGGTGTGATTATGTGTTATCTGCTACTCAACAAATACTTACGTGGGAACTTTCACGCATTGGTGGTCACATGTACTACATTGATGCTACAGTGACACATGTTGACGCTTATTTTTTATATGGTGAGAGGGTGCATATGACTGATGTATATTTTACAGGCTGGTTGTTGCCGATTAATTTGAGAAATCATTGACCCAGTTAAAAATAATGAATCGAATTTAAAATTGAATACCTGAACTGAATGAGAGAGCGTTGAGAAATAGTTGACCCGGTCAAAATCATGAACCAAATTCAAAAATGAACATCTCACTTGAATGAGATGGCTCAAAAAATTAGGGAGTACAGTGAATTAGATGATTCAGGGAAAAATATGTGTATGAGGGCAGGTGTTTTTTTAAGTGGTGGGAGGGTGCACGATGTGTTATTATAGCCTAGTTGTTATCGATTAATGTGAGAAACCATTGACCTAGTCAAAATCGTGAATCAAATAAAAACGATTACCCTAACTGAATGAGAGAGATCCTTGAGAAATCGTTGACCCGGTCACAATCGTGAACCAAATTCGAATGTAACATCTCAATTGAATAATTGAATGGCAGGGCTCTAAAATTAGGGAGCTATTATGGATGACTACAGTAAGTCCTTAGCAAAAACAATGTTTTGCTATTTCACAACGTTTAGCAAAATATATATTTCGAGTCACCGCTCATAGCCAAGGATAATCTGATCTAAACACGAGATTATCCATGATGCTGTGATATTTACCATGAGAAATTTATATTATTCCTTTATATAAGCGGCCAAAATTTTGAAAATTGACTACATGCTCTGAAAGTGTTGTTCTGATCCTGAGCTCATGTGAGCTCGACTGAACGGTAAAATCGAAAAATATTGATTTTTTTGCATGTCGAACACTGACAAATGTTTTCATTACTTGCAAGGTTTCATCATGAAATGACATTCGTGTAAGACATGGCAAAAGAAATCGATGCTCCAAAATGCTTTCGAAAATAACATTTTGGAGCATCGATCCTTTTTTTGCCACGTTTTTCATGAATGTCGTCTGGCGATGAAGCTTTCCAAGCAATGAGAACATTTGTTAATGTTTGACCCTCTTTTAAAAAATTTCATTGTTTTATTTTACAGTTCGCGAGCTCACATGAGCTCGGGATCAGAACAGCCGTGTCCCTACATGCTCTATATACCTTATCATGTCTACTCTCTCCGTCCCATAATATGAGACACTTGACTAGAGTCAAAAAACATTTTATATTATGGGACGGAGGAAGTATTTAAGAACAGAGGTAGTATTCGTTCACTGTTAAACAAGTATACGTCGTATTTCTGGTGGACCCAGCTGAGAGGCGCCTAAACATGTCGACAGCACGTATCTAGTCTTGGAGACAGGCGTGCAAAGTTGGACATGCATGGGCACTGAGA
This sequence comes from Aegilops bicornis, assembly GCA_021605145.1. Classification (NCBI taxonomy): domain Eukaryota; kingdom Viridiplantae; phylum Streptophyta; class Magnoliopsida; order Poales; family Poaceae; genus Aegilops; species Aegilops bicornis. Next base: position 509,944,814 of record CM038669.1, on the reverse strand, counting down.
AGTCAAGTTTGTTTGCTCGAGGAGGCCTGCATGGGAAGCGAAGCGAAGCAGCCGCATTCTGCCAAACGGTTTCAGTTTCTTTCCTGGTTTGCAACGATCAATCGATCTGCACGGAGGGCTCTAAAATAAGCTCGCCTTCACGAAGCATACTAAAGGACTACAGACCGTGGAGAAAAACGCAAAGATTTTGTCTTCAAAAGACGATGCGGAGTTGGGACGCCTCCAGCAGACATTTGATCCCAGCCCAGGCCATGATGAAAAAGGAAAAACGTGATCGTTAGAGAATTGGTTATCTTATTAGTAGTATGTACCTAACTTGCCTTTCCCTGTTTACTTTTACAGAAGGAACTTAGATTTCACACTGTCTGCAATATTTTGGACAAACTTGGAGACTGATGTCCTAATCCTATAAAAATATTTGGCCCTGGAAATGAACAGGAGGACCTTATGGAAAGGGGGAGACAAACAGGTGTCTTGCTAGTGTTTATTATGATCGGCCTGTCATGTGCGATTGGGAGTTGAAACTTTTGAAGCCAGGTTCAGACTTGCAGCTCGGTGGAATTTTAGCACCGACAAATATATTTGAAAATCAAAGCTTCATTTACATTCCTTTTTTGACGATGCTACTGCACGGTCTTATCCTCCAAGCAAGCAAGCGTGCGCTGCCTCTGACAAAGGCATGCACCACGTTTCGTCGCACAGCGTGGTGTGGTCTGCCACGCACGCCACCGGTCAAAGGTCAAAAGGCCTTCTATTTGAGCGGCCTCTTCAACTATTCATATTAGAGCACGGGCACATGATTTGAGATAAAAGGTTTTCCCCCGCCTTTATATTATAAAACAAATACCCGATACATCCAACTCGGCGGGGCCGCAGCACAGATAAGCCTAAAAAAAAGAAGAAGAAAGAGAAATAAATGCCGACACCGGCAGATCAACGAAGAAAGAAGAACGGCAACTGCTGCACCCTCCGAAGAAGTACCACCACGCTCCCGGCATCCCGAAGCGCCGCGCCCCAAGCAACACCTTTAAGAAGGAATGCGACGATGCCGCCATTGTTGTCCAAACAAGTTCTAGGGTTTTCCCCGGTACGCGAGGGATAGTGGGGAAGGGGTATTACCCGATGCCCCTCAGGAAGGTCCGACGGCGCCCGCAGGCGTCATCGCATCGGTGCCGGCCAGGCCGACGGGTATTTCTCCCGATCCACAACCACCACCACCACCTCAGGCATTTCGAAATGCACCACCTCCTCGGCCACCCACCAGCTTGTGCCACCACGATTACCGGACAACCCTCCCCGCTTCACTGGAGCTGTCAACACGATGCTTGGAGAGGAAGAGGAGACACCAGCCACGGGAGCGACCACAACTCGACTGGAAGGAGGGGACAGCCTCCACCGCCGCAGCGGAGCCGACCGGACGCGACGACGAGGACTGGCCAGGCCTCGATGGCCCGGCCAGGCCCATGTGGACCCGGACAGTCCTGTCACCACGCCGCAGCACGCCGGCCAATGAAGTCCTCACCACATGAGACCACCGCCACCACGCCACCACCAAGGAACGTCGCCGCCGAGCAAGCCACCGGCCCGCCCCAACCCAGATGGGCCCAGATCTGGGCTGGGCGGGCACCGCCAGCCATAGCGCCCCCGCGCCGCCCAACGGCCAACGGCCGCACCGCCGCGTCAAGAGCCACCGGGCACGCGGCACCACCACCGACGGCGGCACCGATGCCGCCGAGGAGCATCGCCGCCGCCACCGCCGGCCCGAGCAGGAGGGAGCCGCTGGGAAGGGCAGGCCGCCGCCAAAGACCACGGCCGAAGTTCGGCGGGCGGAGGAGGCAGGGGCAGGGAGGAGCGCTGGAGAGGGGCGGCGAAGGGCTCCCGGCCGCCCCACTCGGGGAGGCGACGCGGGGGCACGGGGAAGGGAGGGGAGGGAGGGGAGGGGTAGGGGAGCGGGCACCGGCTAGCGGCGGCGGCCCCGCGCGGGGAAGCCGCCGTCGGCGGCTAGGGAACCCTAGGAGCGGGGCGTTCGCGAGAGCCCGGGCATATGATTTTCTAGAGCCTACTCAATCACCGAACTGGAAAACTGACCTAACCTAAAGAAACAGTGAAACTAGGGTGAAACTAAGGGGCGGCGTGTCGGCTTCGCCCCCGCCAATGATGCCTTTTCCGATGGAAGGCCATGTTGGAGACCAGCCCCGCGAGTTCTTCATCATGCTGCGCCGGCCTCCGCGTCTCCGTCTTCGTCTTCCTGCCCCGTTTGCTCAGGAGATGGAGCGTGACCCGCCCCAATCCCTCAGATTGCACATGAGGGGCTGTGGGAATGGGGGCACGCGGGTCGACGTCGACTTCCCGGCTCCTCGGGTCATGTACCTCCGTTGTGGATGGAATATGTTCGATCGCATCCACAGCCTGACGGCGGGGCTCGTCCTCTACTTCAAATTAGTGGAGGACGGTCTGCTCTCCGTCAAGGTCATCGGAGACTTCGGGACCCGCCTGAAGTGCTGCGTGGAGAGCTCCTTCGACGGAGATTCCGACGATGGAAGCTCTTCCTCGAGCGAAAGTGATGAGGAGGACAGCAGGGCAGATGACGGGGATGAGTCCGACTAGGCGTTGGACGCCCCGCGCCTGGGCGTGTGCGGCAGCAGCAGCATCTGCACCTAGCTGCTCCTCCGGCAGAGTTTTGTCGGGGGAGGGGCCAGCTCCTTGAACTTCTCGGGGTCGTCTCCATGGGCGGCTGGCGTCGGGAGGCTGCGGAAGAGGAAGAGGGCAGGCGGCAAGACCGTCAACTCAGAGTATGCGGGCACCAACGCCTTCATCGCGTATTGCCGGTCCTGCCGCCTCGTCTTCCATCTCCTTTCCCGGCAACGTCATCACCGGCCCATCCGTGGGCGGCCACCGAGGTGTTCTCTTGGTGCTTTCTGCTGCTCGTAGCTCGCGTAGGCGCCCCTTTTGCCCTTTCGCCTCCTTGACCTGCCTCCTGAGGAGAGGGACAAGAAAGGGATTATGGGCATCTCATCTCTTTTTAATCTGTAAGCCTTCGGGCATTGTTAAATTTAAAGCTTGTAATCCCCCTTGTTCATGTTTTTCATTTCGTATGAACTGTACCTGTACGGGATGTTTTTAATGAAAAGGGGTGTTTGCCGGGGGTTTTCGTTCGTGGATGGAACCCAGGACAAGGAGTGAATCCTTGTTACTATTTAAGATAAACATTTTCCACCCGGCAATAGGCCTTGCCGCCCCCCCACTTCGCTCCACCATTCTCACGCCCTTGGCGGAGGCAGGGATGAAGCGGGCTTATGCTCCTCGTTCTATTTCCTTGCCACCGTGACTACAGCCAAATCCGGGCCCAGGAGATAATCCTTGGGTATAGAAAAGGGGAGCACGGTGGCCTAGAAATAATACGAGGTTTCACATATCCCAGTTCATAACGAAATGCATGACAGGGGATAAAAATTTATCTGGATCTGCAGCCCCCGGCAACCTCATCTCGCCGCGGTTGGATCCTTGTACTTGCAGCCCCCGGCAACTTTGGTTTGCCGGGGTTGGGACGCCGGTCCGTGCCCTTTCTTCCAAGTAGCTCAGCAGAAGTGCTCATGTGCCCTGCGAACCAAAAGAGGACAGAAAAGAAACAGAGAGACGCGCACTCGACCTCTAGGCTAGGGGTTAGTCGCCGCTAAGCACTATCAACCCTAACCAAGGAAGAGACTCGACCTAGCATGCATGCTACAACTTAGGGCGCCAGCGCTTCATTTATTTGTGCTTAGGGTCTGCGCCTGGCTTTGTACAAAGGGTTACATGCCTTGCCGGCAAAGCTTGTACAAAATGTGGCTTGCCGGGAGGCCCGACAAGCCGCGCCTTATGGGTAAAACTTGCGAAGATGCTCGATGTTCCAGGAGTTTCTCACTGGGACAACATCTTCCGTCTCCAGGCGGACTACGCCGGGCTTGGTGACTCGTATTACCCGATAAGGGCCTTCCCACTTTGGCGTCAACTTGTTGGAATTCTTGGCCGACTGAACGCGTCAAAGAACAAGGTCGCCTTCCTCAAAGCTTCGGGCATGAACCTTGCGGCTATGGTAGCGACGCAAGGCTTGCTGGTAGCGTCGCGTCATCTTGCCGCGACTGCTCTTGCTTAAGCTCATCATAAGCGAGCACTCGAGGGTGTTGGATCCAAACATGGCGGACATCTTGCCGCTATGAACGAGGGTAGGCCGGAGGCCGGCCAGCCGGGTGAATTCTCGCAGGGTTTTGGAGTGGACGTGGAGAGAGGTTTTGAGTGGGTCCGGGGTGTTGGATCCAAACATGGCGGACATCCGGTTTCCCCGAGAACTTGTTGGGGAACGTTGCAGAAAATTAAAATTTTTCCTACGGTTTCACCAAGATCCATCTATGAGTTCATCTAAGCAACGAGTCATGGGAGAGATATTGTATCTACATACCACTTGTAGATCGCGCGTAAGCGTTCACTAGAACGTGGATGATGGAGTCGCATCGCCGTGATCCAAATCACCGATGACCGAGTGCCGAATCGGACGGCACCTCCGCTGCTCAAATCACGTATGGAGCGGATGATGTCTCCTCCTTCTTGATCCAGCAAGGGGAAGGAGAGGTTGAAGAAGATGGCTCCAGCAGCAAAGACAACGGCGTGGTGGTGGTGGAGCAGCAGTACTCCGGCAGGGCTTCGCCAAACTCGTGACGGAGGAGGAAGAGGTGTAGCAGGGGGGGAGGCGCCAGAACTTCAGGGTGCGGCTGCCCCCTCCCCCTCCCTTTATATAGGCCCCAGGCGCCGCCCTGGAGATCCAATCTCCAAGGGGGCGGCCAAGGGGGTGGAGTGCCCCAAGGCAAGTGGGCGCCCCCACCCTAGGGTTTCAACCCTAGGCGCGAGGTGGGCCAAGGCGCACCAGCCCACTATGGGCTGGTTCCTCCCCACTTCAGCCCATGGGGCCCTCCGGGATGGGTGGCCCCACTCGGTGGACCTCGGGACCCTTCCGGTGGTCCTGACAACACCGGGGACCCCAAACTTTCCCGATGGTCAAACAACACTTCCTATATATAATTCTTTACCTCCGGACCATTCCGGAACTCCTCATGACGTCCGGGATCTCATCCGGACTCGAATAACATTCGGTTTACTGCATACTCATATTCATACAACCCTAGCGCCACCGAACCTTATGTGTAGACCCTACGGGTTCGGAGACACGTAGACATGACCGAGACGGCTCGGGCAATAACCAACAGCGGATCTGGATACCCATGTTGGCTCTACATGCTCCTCGATGATCTCATCGGATGAACCACGATGTCGAGGATTCAAACAACCTCAGATACAATTCCCTTTGTCAATCGGTATGTTACTTGCCCGAGATTCGATCGTCGGTATCCCAATACCTCGCTCAATCTCGTTACGGCAAGTCACTTTACTCGCATCAGTAATGCATGATCCGTGACCAGACACTTGGTCACTTTGAGCTCATTATGATGATGCACTACCGAGTGGGCCCAGTGATACCTCTCCGTAACACGGAGTGACAAATCCAGCCTCGATCCGTGTCAACCCAACAGACACTTTCGGAGATACCGTAGTGCACCTTTATAGTCACCCGATTACGCCAGGACGCTTTGGTACACCCAAAGCATTCCTACGGTATCCGTGAGTTACACGATCTCATGGTCTAAGGAAGAGATACTTGACATTGGAAAAGCTCTAGCAAAACGAACTACACGATCTTGTGCTATGCTTAGGATTGGGTCTTGTCCATCACATCATTCTCCTAATGATGTGATCCCGTTATCATTGACATCCAATGTCCATAGTCAGGAAACCATGACTATCTATTGATCAACGAGCTAGTCAACTAGAGGCTCACTAGGGACATATTGTGGTCTATTTATTCACACCTGTATTACGATTTCCAGATAATACAATTATAGCATGAATAAAAGACAATTATCATGAACAAGGAAATATAATAATAATCCTTTTATTATTGCCTCTAGGGCATATTTCCAACAGTCTCCCACTTGCACTAGAGTCAATATTTTAGTTACATTGTGATGAATCGAACACCCATAGAGTTCTGGTGTTGATCATGTTTTGCCCGCGGAAGAGGTTTAGTCAACGGATCTGCGACATTCAGATCCGTATGCACTTTGCAAATTTCTATGTCTCCATCTTGAACATTTTCACGGATGGAGTTGAAGCGACGCTTGATGTGCCTGGTCTTCTTGTGAAACCTGGGCTCCTTGGCAAGTGCAATAGCTCGGTGTTGTCACAGAAGAGTTTGATCGGCCCCGACGCATTGGGTATGACTCCTAGGTCGGTGATGAACTCCTTCACCCAAATTGCTTCATGCGCTGCCTCCGAGGCTGCCATGTACTCCGCTTCACATGTAGATCCCGCCACGACGCCTCGCTTTGCAGCTGCACTACCATCGCTTCCACCATTCAACATATACATGTATCCGGTTTGTGACTTAGAGTCATCCAGATCTGTGTTGAAGCTAGCGTCGACGTAACCCTTTACGACGAGCTCTTCGTCACCTCCATAAACGAGAAACATGTCCTTTGTCCTTTTCAGGTACTTCAGGATATTCTTGATCGTTGTCCAGTGTTCCTTGCCGGGATTACTTTGGTACCTTCCTACCAAACTTACGGCAAGGTTTACATCAGGTCCGGTACACAAAGATGGCATACATAATAGAACCTATGGCCGAGGCATAGGGGATGACGCTCATCTCTTCTTTATCTTTTGCCGTGGTCGGGCATTGAGTCGAGCTCAATCTCACACCTTGTAGTATAGGCAAGAACCCTTTCTTGGACTGATCCATTTTGAACTTCTTCAAAATCTTATCAAGGTATGTACTTTGTGAAAGACCTATGGGGCGTCTCGATCTATCTCTATAGATCTTGATGCCTAATATATATGCAGCTTCTCCAAGGTCCTTCATTGAAAAACTTTTATTCAAGTAGGCCTTAATGCTGTCCAAGAGTTCTATATCATTTCCCATCAAAAGTATGTCATCTACATATAATATGAGAAATGCCATGAGCTCCCACTCACTTTCTTGTAAACGCGGGCTTCTCCATAAGTCTCAAGATAAACCCAAACGCTTTGATCATCTCATCAAAGCGAATGTTCCAACTCCGAGATGCTTGCACCAGCCCATAAATGGATCGCTGGAGCTTGCATACTTTGTTAGCATTCTTAGGATCGACAAAACCTTCCGGCTGCATCATATACATCTCTTCCTTAAGATAACCATTAAGGAACGCTGTTTTGACGTCCATCTGCCATATCTCATAATCATAGTATGCGGCAATTGCTAACATGATTCGGACGGACTTAAGCTTCGCTACGGAGAGAAAGTCTCATCGTAGTCAATCCCTTGAACTTGCCGATAACCCTTAGCGACAAGTCGAGCTTTATAGATGGTGACATTACCATCCGCGTCCGCCTTCTTCTTAAAGATCCATTTATTTTCTATCGCCGCCGATCATCGGGCAAGTCTCACAAAGTCCATACTTTGTTTTCATACATGGATCCTATCTCGGATTGCATGGCTTCAAGCCATTTGTTGGAATCTGGGCCCATTGCCGCTTCTTCATAGTTCGTAGGTTCACCGTTGTCTAACAACATGATTTCCGTGACAGGGTTGCCGTACCACTGGGTGCGGAACGTGTCCTAGTGGACCCACTGAAGTTCAAGAGCAACTTGATCCAAGTACCTTGATCATCATCATTAATTTCCTCTCCGGTTGGTGTAGGCACCATAGGAACATTTTCCTGAGCTGCACTACTTTCCGGTTCAAGAGGTAGTACTTCATCGAGTTCTACTTTCCTCCCACTTACTCCTTTCGAGAGAAACTCTTTTTCCAGAAAGGATCCGTTCTTGGCAACGAAGATCTTGCCTTCGGATCTAAGGTAGACGGTATACCCAATGGTTTCCTTAGGGTATCCTATGAAGACACATTTTTCCGATTTGGGTTCGAGCTTTTCAGGTTGAAGTTTCTTGACATAAGCATCACATCCCCAAACTTTTAGAAACGACAGCTTAGGTTTCTTCCCAAACCATAATTCATACGGTGTCGTCTCAACGGATTTAGACGGTGCCCTATTTAAAGTGAATGTAGCTGTCTCTAGAGCGCACTTCAAAATCATAGCGGTAAATCTGTAAGAGACATCATAGATCGCACCATATCCAATAGAGTGCGACACGACGTTCGGACACACCATTACGCTGAGGTGTTCCAGGCGGCGTGAGTTGTGAAACGATTCCACATTTCCTTAAGTGTGTACCAAATTCATGACTTAAATATTCTCCTCCACGATCTAATCGTAAGAACTTTATTTTTCGGTCATGTTGATTCTCTACCTCATTCTGAAATTCCTTGAACTTTTCAAAGGTCTCGGACTTGTGTTTCATCAAGTAGACATACCCATATCTACTCAAGTCATCAGTGAGAGTGAGAACATAACGATATCCTCCGCGAGCCTCAACGCTCATTGGACCGCACACATCGGTATGTATGATTTCCAATAAGTTGGTTGCTCGCTCCATTGTCCCGGAGAATGGAGTCTTGGTCATTTTGCCCATGCGGCATGGTTCGCATGTGTCAAATGATTCATAATCGAGAGACTCCAAAAGTCCATCAGCATGGAGCTTCTTCATGCGCTTGACACCAATGTGACCATGGCAAAGTGCCACAAGTATGTGGGACTATCGTTATCAACTTTACATCTTTTGGTATTCACGCTATGAATATGTGTAACATTACGCTCGAGATTCATTAAGAATAAACCATTGACCATCCGGGCATGACCATAAAACATATCTCTCATATAAATAGAACAACTATTATTCTCGGATTTAAATGAGTAGCCATCTCGCATTAAACGGGATCCAGATACAATGTTCATGCTCAAACTTGGCACTAAATAACAATTATTGAGGTTCATAACTAATCCCGTGGGTAAATGTAGATGTAGCGTGCCGACGGTGATCACATCGACCTTGGAACCATTCCCGACGCGCATCGTCACACCTCGCCCTTCGCCAGCCTCCGCTTATTCCGCAGCTCCCGCTGTGAGTTACAAATATGAGCAACGGCACCGGTATCAAATACCTGGAGTTACTACGAGTATCGGTAAGGTACACATCGATTACATGTATATCAAATATACCTTTAGTGTTGCCGGCCTTCTTATCCGCTAAGTATTTGGGGCAGTTCCGCTTCCAAAGGACCCTTCCCTTGCAATAAAAGCACTCACCTCGTGCTTGGGTCCATTCATTGACTTCTTCCCGGTAACTGGCTTACCGGGCGCGGCAACCTCCTTGTCGTCCTTCTTGAAGTTCTTCTTGCCCTTGCCCTTCTTGAACTTAGTAGTCTTATTGACCATCAACACTTGATGTTCTTTCTTGATTTCAACCTCTCACGACTTCAAAGATTGAAAATACTTCAGAATGGTCTTCACCATTCCCTCGCATATTGTAGTTCATCACAAAGCTCTTGTAGCTTGGTGGGAGCGATCAAGGATTCTGTCAATGACCGCCTTCGTCCGAGAGGTTAATGTCCACTGGGACAAAGCGGTTGTGCAACCTGCATATTTTGAGTATGTGCTCACCGATGTAACTATTTTCCTCCATCTTACAACTATAGAACTTGTCGGAGACGTCATATCTCTCGACCGGCATGAGCTTGGAAAACTAGTTTCAGCTCCTCGAACATCTCATATGCTCCGTGTTGCTCAAAACGCTTTTGGAGCCCCGGTTCTAAGTCGTAAAGTATGCCGCAGACCGAACGAGGGAGTAATCATCAAGACGAGACTGCCAAGCATTCATAATGTCTTGGTTCTTCCGGGACGGGTGCATCACCTAGCGGTCCTTCTAGGACATATTGTTTCCGGCAGCTATGAGGATGATCCTCGTGTTCCGGACCCAGTCCGTATAGTTGCTGCCATCATCTTTCAGCTTGGTTTTCTAGGAACGCGTTGAAGTTCATGTTGACATGAGCGTTGGCCATTTGATCTACAAGACATATTTGCAAAGGTTTTAGACTAAGTTCATGATAATTAAGTTCATCTAATCAAATTATTTTAATGAACTCCCACTCATATTAGACATCCCTCTAGTCATCTAAGTGTTACACGATCCGAGTCGACCAGGCCGTGTCCGATCATCACGTGAGACGGACTAGTCATCGTCGGTGAACATCTTCATGTTGATCGTATCTTCCATACGACTCATGTTCGACCTTTCGGTCTCCTGTGTTCCGAGGCCATGTCTGTACATGCTAGGCTTGTCAAGTTAACCCTAAGTGTTTATGCATGTGTAAAACTGTCTTACACCCGTTGTATGTGAACGTAAGGATCTATCACACCCGATCATCACGTGGTGCTTCGAAACGACGAACTTTAGCAACGGTGCACAGTTAGGGGGAACACTTTCTTGAAATTATCATAAGGGATCATCTTATTTACTACCGTCGTTCTAAGTAAACAAGATGCATAAACATAATAAACATCACATGCAATTATATAAAGTAGTGACATGATATGGCCAATATCATATAGCTCCTTTGATCTTCATCTTTGGGGCTCCAAGATCATCTTGTCACCGGCATGACACCATGATTTCCATCATCATGATCTCCATCATTGTGTCTTCATGAAGTTGTCACGCCAACGACTACTTCTACTTCTATGGCTAATGCGTTTAGCAATAAAGTAAAGTAATTTACATGGCGTTCTTCAATGACACGCAGTCATACAAAAATAAGACAACTCCTATGGCTCTCGCCGGTTGTCATACTCATCGACATGCAAGTCGTGATTCCTATTACAAGAACATGATCTCATACATCACAATATATCATTCATCATTCATCACAACTTACGGCCATATCACATCATATGACAATTGCTTTGCAAAAACAAGTTAGACGTCCTCTAATTGTTGTTGCATCTTTTACGTGGCTGCAATTGGGTTCTAGCAAGAACGTTTTCTTACCTACGAATAACCACAACGTGGTTTTTTCGTCAACTTCTATTTACCCTTCATAAGGACCCTTTTCATCGAATCCGCTCCAACTAAAGTGGGAGAGACAGACACCCGCCAGCCACCTTATGCAAGTAGTGCATGTCGCCGGTGGAACCGGTCTCACGTAAGCGCACGTGTCGAGTTGGTCCGGGCCGCTTCATCCCACAATACTGCTGAAGCAAGATAAGACTAGTAGCGGCAAGCAAGTTGACAAGATCTACGCCCACAACAAAATTATGTTCTACTCATGCAATAGAGAACTACGCATAGACCTAGCTCATGATGCCACTGTTGGGGAACGTTGCGAGAAAAATTAAAAATTTTCCTACGGTTTCACCAAGATCCATCTATGAGTTCATCTAAGCAACGAGTCATGGGAGAGATATTGCATCTACATACCACTTGTAGATCGCGTGCGGAAGCGTTCACTAGAACGTGGATGATGGAGTCGTACTCGCCATGATCCAAATCACCGATGACCGAGTGCCGAACGGACGGCACCTCCGCGTTCAACACACGTACGGAGCGGATGATGTCTCCTCCTTCTTGATCCAGCAATGGGGAAGGAGAGGTTGAAGAAGATGGATCCAGCAGCAGCACAACGGGCGTCTTTGGTGGTGGAGCAGCAGATTCGGCAGGGCTTCGCCAAGCTTCGTGACGGAGGAGGAAGAGGTGTAGCAGGGGAGGAGGCGCCAGAACTTGGTGCGGCTGCCCCTCCCTCCCTTTATATAGGCCCCAGGGGCGCCGTCCTGGAGATCCAATCTCCAAGGGGCGGCGACCAAGGGGGTGGAGTGCCCCCAAGCCAAGTGGGGGCGCCCCCCCCTAGGGTTTCAACCCTAGGCTAGGGGTGGGCCAGGCGCACCAGCCCACTATGGGCTGGTTCCTCCCCACTTCAGCCCATGGGGCCCTCCGGATGGGTGGCCCCACCGGTGGACCTCGGACCCTTCCGGTGGTCCCAGTACAATACCGGTGACCGAAACTTTCCCGATGGTCAAAACAACACTTCCTATATATAACTGTTTACCTCCGGACCATTCCGGAACTCCTCGTGACGTCCGGGATCTCATCCGGACTCAACAACATTCGGTTTACTGCATACTCATATTCATACAACCCTAAGCGCCACCGAACCTTATGTGTAGACCCTACGGGTTCGGGAGACACGTGAGACATGACGAGACGGCTCTCGGGCAATAACCAACAGCGGATCTGGATACCCATGTTGGCTTCTACATGCTCCTCGATGATCTCATCGGATGAACCACGATGTCGAGGATTCAAACAACCCCGTATACAATTCCCTTTGTCAATCGGTATGTTACTTGCCCGAGATTCGATCGTCGGTATCCCAATACCTCGTTCAATCTCATTACCGGCAAGTCACTTTAGTGGGCCCAGTGATACCTCTCCGTAACACGGAGTGACAAATCCCAGTCTCGATCCGTGTCAACCCAACAGACACTTTCGGAGATACCTGTAGTGCACCTTTATAGTCACCCAGTTACGTTGTGACGTTTGGTACACCCAAAGCATTCCTACGGTATCCGGGAGTTACACAATCTCATGGTCTAAGGAAGAGATACTTGACATTGAAAAAGCTCTAGCAAAACGAACTACACGATCTTGTGCTATGCTTAGGATTGGGTCTTGTCCATCACATCATTCTCCTAATGATATGATCCCGTTATCATTGACATCCAATGTCCATAGTCAGGAAATCATGACTCTATTGATCAACGAGCTAGTCAACTAGAGGCTCACTGAGGACGTATTGTGGTCTATTTATTCACACGTGTATTACGATTTCCGGATAATACAATTATAGCATGAGTAAAAGACAATTATCATGAACAAGGAAATATAATAATAATCCTTTTATTATTGCCTCTAGGGCATATTTCCAACAGAACTCCCCCAATTTGATGCCAGTTTGTGGGATTTCGGACATCCGAGTCGGTCCAGACATTTATTGTGAACCGTGTTTGATGGCTAAAAGTGTCTGGACCGGCCGCCCAGTCATTTGCCGGCAAATAGATGACCCGTGTTGAGTTGCCCTTACCAGTATGTAAATATAACTGTTTTTGCAGTCATGTTCTTTTTGCTGGGTTTTTTTTCTCTTAAAAGTGGTGTTAAACATCGATATAAAAATGAATCAAAGTGTAAGTCTGTTTGAAACTTTATGTTGGAGAAAACAATTAATTGTAACAAATGTATGGTTGATCCTTTTTGCTTGTTCAACTTCAAGCGACGCCTCAATCCAAAAACACGAAAGGACCGCTGATGAGTGTCTGAACAGTGAGCACTAAGGTCAAGTTTGACTGGCGCCACCGCCGTTTGCACAGAGCCAGTACGCATTCAACGTCAACCTTTTGATCAAGCCGCATCCGACATGGAGCTCAGACTATCCACAGTGAAAGTAACATAGGTGGTAACATTATATTTATCTAGGCAAAATAGATGATGTGGCATGTAATTAATGAAGAAAGAGAAGCATGTGGTAACATAGCTAGTTATCGTAACATCACACATATCAAGAAAAGATAAGTCTATAACCTAATAAATGAAGTGATGCATGACACTACACATATGTTACTACCCACTGCGGAGATGGTAACATAGAGTAGTAATATATACATGTTATAATCCCCACTGTAACTAGTCTCAGGGGCCATGCGTACGGATAACCGTATTCCCTCTGTTCGATGCATGCATATGCGATGTGCCAAACAAAGAAGGGAAAACTAATCTGCAGCTTGAACAGGACAAAAGAGTCTTCCGTTCAGATGGAGATGGCACTACAGTCAATTCTGTTTTCGAGAAACATTTTTGTTTTCTTTCTTCTCTCTTATGCTAGTTCAGTACCATCACAAACGAAAGGAAGTATAGTACAAATTGCAAATTTACCATTGCCAGTGCAGATGACATGTGGGCACAATGGCACATGGCCAAATGTCGGACTGAATGATACTCCGCAACTATGTGATCCATGCAGAGGTAGCCAACAGCAATGCCCATCTCTTCTACAGTGTTAATCTCGCAACTTGACTGAAATGCAGACTTGGCTGGACGAACCGGGAGTGGTCAGCAGTGGATGGAGCAAGTGAGGTCGCCTTCACTGAAGCAGGTACAGTGGCTTTCATGGAATGATCACCACCACAAGGGGTCAGCAGGTTGACGAAAGCGCGTGAAGACGGCTGAAAACCCACTTCAAAATGTGGTTGGGGGACCTTTCCAGCACGGGCGATTATTACGACTGGCATGAGTAGTAGCAGAACCGCATGAAAGATTCCAAGGGTAGGTGGGGGCCTGTAATGTGATATTCATGATAAACAATGCCCATAATGGTGAGGTAACAGCATTGAGTTACCCAAGCCATGTAGAATGAAGTCTCACTAAAAGTACAGTACTCTCTCCTTTCACTGTCATTAGATGTTTTGGATATTTCTACATAGGGACTAAAATGATTGCAGCGTGTCATCTTCGAGCTGGTCTTTCGGGTTTCGATCCTTGGGACGTCAAAGTTCTCATCATGCATTCGTGAGACATGTCGTCGGGCAAATCAGGTTGAATCAAGAGTACAACAACAATGACTACATCTCCAGGGCGGTGGTCCTTAGGGACACATGCATGAAGACTTTTCGGTTATCATCGATAAAGTCAAATCGATTTCGGTAGGTGAACGGCGCGTCGACGGCTCGTTCTGCCAACGGTAGTGGTTGTTTGGTGGTTCATGAATCTCAATGGTTTTTAATTTGGGGTGTACTTCTGCTGGATTTTATAATAGTTTCAGATCTTTTTCCAAAAAAAAAAAGATGAGATGCGGGTAAAAGAAGGCTAAGAGAGATAAATGGAAATAGAAAACTCATATGTTCATTTTAGCGTCTAATTATGGACGTTGGAATGTCTAATACACCAGAAATTCAGTGCCACTAATTAGCGATTTTTTTGTTCTTTACCTACGCTATGTACACTCGATACTGGCGAGTTTCAGACAGCTAGATTATTCAAGACACTTTGAATAACAACTTCACTGCTTGGCTTGCTGAAATTACTTCATTGAACTGACACGGCAATGCAAAGAAAAAGGAATTGAAAATCCGCAAAAGATAGGTATTGAATTCATGCATCAGCACTAGTAGAAAAAGGGTCAAACGTGAAGCATATTAGTGCCGGTTTGAATTTGAGCCGGCACTAATGTATACATTAGCGCCGGTTCCAACGGCTAGCCGGGCCGCTTTCATTAGTACCGGTTCGTGGCTAACCTTTAGCACCGGTTCGTGCCACGAACCGGTAATAATGAGAGTGGTGGCAGGATGTTGTCGACTGGGGCCCCTCCAGCCCTTTTAGTACGGTTCTTGGCACGAACCGGTACTAAAGGTCTTCCTACATAAACCCTTCGGCCCACCCGAGCTCGCTCTGTTCTTCCCCTTTCCCTCTCCTCTGTTTCTTCCCTCTTCCTCTCGAGCTCATCACACATTTTGCCCAAAATTTGTCAAGATTTGAAGGCCCCATCCATTCAAATGATCACAAAGGTTAGCAACTTTGTCCTTTCATCTCTCATTGCTAGATTAGCTCTTGCAATGCTTTATATAGTGATTAATTTGTGAGTTTAGTAATTTGGGAGGAAATATATATATGTGCTAGTATTTGATTTATATGCAATTTGAGGTCAAAAATAACACTTAGTTTGCATATGTAGGTGTGTTTTACTTAGTGCCTTCTAAATCTCCGTCGTAACCACCGCCGATCGCCTCAAGACTGTCTCTGTCACGGCACCACCTTGTGGTGAGCCTCTTGTTTATGAAATTTTATATAAAAAATTGATGTTTGTGTGATTTGGATATATAGTTACTCGTATAACTATCTTACCCGTATGTTGTTTGTTATACATAATGCCATGGTTTTGATATCCGTCTCCGTCGGCCCTCGTCCTTGTTATGATTCAGATGTGGTATATTCTCTTTTAAAACTATTTGTTGCATTTCGTGTTTATGACAAATTATGCCCATCAAGTTGACATAGATATTTTTATCTAGGAGGTATGTGAACCGGAAATTCCAACCGACCCTATTGTTGAGAGGTTAAATTTAGTTGAAAGAGAAAGCGAGTAGTTGAAAGAAAAATTGAAAAGAATTGAGGGGAGAAGATGGAATTGGAGTTGCATGTTGCCGATGTCGCCGATGATCACAAGATCAAGATGGAGAAAATGCGCTTGAAGATTAGAAAGATTAGAAAATATGCCATCGATAGTGAGGCTTGGTATCATTATGCTGTTGGATCAATTGTTACCTTAGTTGCGATCTTGATCGCATTTGTTGTTGCATTTAAATGCTTTAGCTAGAGAGTTATTTGTTTGTTGCATTTAAGTGTTGTATGAACTTTATGTATGAACTTGTATTAATTTGGTCTATTCGGTGTTGTGTAATGAAGATGAGCCGGCAATGGATGTATCGATGACCGATGCTCTCCCGATTCGTTGAGGGCGTGCATACTTTTCTCGCTTATGGCCGAGGCAAACAAGCGGGCGGATGGTTTTATGCCTTGTCCATGTCGGCTGTAAGAATGGTCGCAATTACTCACGCCAAGAACCATTCACGTCCACCTATTTGAGTCCGGTTTCATGCCCCACTATAATGTTTGGACCAAGCACGGAGAAAGAGGGTTATCATGGAAGACAATGAAGAAGAAGAGGACGACGACAGCTATCCCGCCATGGGTTCCCTGAATACGATGATACAACAATTGAGGAAGAAGTCGAGCCGGTAATGCGGGAAGAAGCTGAGCCGCAATGCGGGAAGAAGTCGAAGAAGAGGCATCGATGAGCCCGTTGATGATCTAGGTCGGGCCATTGCCGATGCAAAGAGAAACGCAAGTGATTTGGAGAAGAAGAAGTTGCAGCGCATGTTAGAGGATCACAAAAAATTGTTGTACCCGAATTGCGTAGGTGACAAGAAAAAGCTGGGCACCACACTGGAATTGCTGCAATGGAAGGCAGAGAATGTAGTATCTGACAAGGGATTTGGAAAGTTGCCGGTAATGATAAAGGATATGCTTCCAAAGGACAACGAATTGCCCGAGAGTACGAAGCAAAGAATGCTGTCTCGCCCTCTAGGGTTAGAGGTGCGTAAGATACATGCATGCCCTAATGATTGCATCCTCTAACGCGGTGAGTACGAGGATTTGAACGCTTGCCCGGTATGTGGTGCATTGCGCTATAAGATCAGCCCGCGATGACCCCGGGTGATGTCGAGGGCGAGCGGCCCAGGAAGAAGATTCCTGCCAAGGTGATATGGTATTCTCCTATAATACCACGGTTGAAACGTTTGTTCCAAAACAAAGAGCATGCCAAGGCGATGCGATGACACAGAGAAGACCGTAAGAAAGACGGAAAGTTGAGAGTACCACGACGGGTCGCAGTGGAGAAAAATCGAAAGAAAGTACGGGAAGGAGTTTGCGAGATGACGCAAGGAGCGTATGGTTTGGTCTAAGCGCAGATGGCATTAATCCTTTTGGGGAGCAGAGCAGCAACCATAGCACCTGGCCTGTGACTCTATGTTTGTATAACCTTCCTCCTTGGTTGTGCATGAAGCGGAAGTTCATTATGATGCCAGTGCTCATCCAAGGCCCTAAGCAACCCGGCAACGACATTGATATGTACCTAAGGCCATTAGTTGAAGAACTCTTACAACTGTGGAATGGAACAGGTGTACGTGCATGGGATGAGCACATGGGGGAAGAATTTGACCTAAAGGCGTTGCTGTCCGTGACCATCCATGATTGGCCTGCTCTCAGTAACATTTCGTGACGCATAAACAAGGGATACCGGATGCACGACTGCTTGGATGATACCGATGATATATATTTGAATAGTTGTAAGAAGAATGTGTACAGGACATCGCCGATTTCTTCCGAGCAGGCATCCCAAGAAAGAAAGGCAAGCATTTCAAAGGTGAGGCGGATCACGGACGAAGCCTCGCCACCGCATCGGTGCTGATGTACATGATATGGTCAAGGATTTGAAGGTGATATTTGGAAAGGTCCCGCGGACAACCTGTTCGAAGGACGCTGACGGACGCGCACCCATGTGGAAGAAGAAATCTATATTTTGGGACCTGCCATATTGGAAAGACCTAGAGGTCCGCTCCGCAATCGACGTGATGCACGTGACTAAGAATCTTTGTGTGTGTTGGAAATATGCCCTAGAGGCAATAATAAATTGATTATTATTATATTCCTTGTTCATGATAATCGTTTATTATCCATGCTATAATTGTATTGATAGGAAACTCAAATACATGTGTGGATACATAGACAACACCATGTCCCTAGCAAGCCTCTATTGGCTAGCTCGTTGATCAATAGATGGTTACGGTTTCCTAACCATGGACATTGGATGTCATTGATAACGGGATCACATCATTAGTAGAATGATGTGATGGACAAGACCCAATCCTAAGCCTAGCACAAAGATCGTAGTTCGGTATGCTAAAGCTTTTCTAAATGTCAAGTATCATTTCCTTAGACCATGAGATTGTGCAACTCCGGATACCGTAGGAATGCTTTGGGTGTACCAAACGCCACAACGTAATCTGGGTGACTATAAAGGTGCACTACAGGTATCTCCAAAAGTGTACATTGGGTTGGCACGAATCGAGATCTGGATTTATCACTCCGTGTGACGGAGAGGTATCTCTGGGCCCACTCGGTAGGACATCATCATAATGTGCACAGTGTGATTAAGGAGTTGATCACGGGATGATGTGTTACGGAACGAGTAAAGAGACTTGCCGCAACTAGATTGAACAAGGTATCGGGATACCGATGATCGAATCTCGCAAGTACAATACCGCTAGACAAAGGGAATTGTATACGGGATTGATTAAGTCCTTGACATCGTGGTTCATCCGATGAGATCATCGTGGAACATGTGGGAGCCAACTGGGGTATCCAGATCCCGCTGTTGTTTTTTGACGGTTGAACGTCTGGGTCTTGTCTGCTTGGTTCCCGAACCCGTTGGGTATACACAATTATGGTTCGATGACGCTTAGGGTTATAAAGGAAGCTTGTATGTGGTTACCGAATGTTGTTCGGAGTCCCGGATGAGATCCCGGACGTCACGAGGAGTTCCGGAATGGTCCGGAGATAAAGAATTATATATAGGAAGTGCTGTTTCGGCCATCGGGACAAGTTTCGGTGATATCAGATTGTAATGGGACCACCGAGGGGTCCCGGGGTCCACCAAGTGGGGCCACAAGCCCGAGGGGCCACATGGGCCCTAGGTGGTGCGCCTAGGCCTGCATGGGCCAAGGGGAACCAGCCCCAAGGGGCCCATGCGCCTAGGGTGGAAAAAGGGAAGAGTCCATAGAGGGGAAGGCACCTCCGAGGTGCCTTGGGGAGGATGGACTCCTCCCCCCTCTTGGCCGCACCCCTCCCTTGGAGGAGGGGACAAGGCTGCGCCCTCCCCCCCTCTTTGGCACCTATATAAAGGGGGGAGGGGAAGGGGGCAGCAATACCTGAGCCCTGGCGCCTCCCTCTCCCTCTCCAACACCTCCTTCTCCTCCGTAGTGCTTGGCGAAGCCCTGCAGGATTGCCACGCTCCTCCACCACCACCACGCCACAGTTGCTGCTGTTGGATGGAGTCTTCCTCAACCTCTCCTCTCTCCTTGCTGGATCAAGGCATGGGAGACGCCACCGGCTGTACGTGTTGAACGCGGAGGTGCCGTCTGCTCGCACTAGGATCTCCGGTGATTTGGATCACGACGAGTACGACTCCTTCAACCCCGTTCACTTGAACGCTTCCGCTTAGCGATCTACAAGGGTATGTAGATGCACTCTCCTTTCCCTCGTTGCTAGAATCTCCATAGATTAATCTTGGTGATGCGTAGAAAATTTTGAATTTCTGCTACGTTCCCCAACAGTGGCATCATGAGCTAGGTCTATTGCGTAGATTCTATGCACGAGTAGAACACAAAGTAGTTGTGGGCGTTGATTTTGTTCAATATGCTTGCCGTTACTAGTCTTATCTTGATTCGGCGGCATTGTGGGATGAAGCGGTCCGGACCAACCTTACACGTACTCTTACGTGAGACCGGTTCCACCGACAAACATGCACTAGTTGCATAAGGTGGCTGGCGGGTGTCTGTCTCTCCCACTTTAGTCGGATCGGATTCGATGAAAAGGGTCCTTATGAAGGGTAAATAGCAATTGGCATATCACGTTGTGGTTTTGCGTAGGTAAGAAACGTTCTTTCTAGAAACCCATAGCAGCCACGTAAAACATGCAACAACAATTAG
This sequence comes from Aegilops bicornis, assembly GCA_021605145.1. NCBI lineage: Eukaryota > Viridiplantae > Streptophyta > Magnoliopsida > Poales > Poaceae > Aegilops > Aegilops bicornis. Next base: position 509,924,484 of record CM038669.1, on the reverse strand, counting down.
AGGACGTCTAACTTGTTTTTGCAGGGTATGCTATGTGATGTGATATGGCCAAAGGATGTGATGAATGATATATGTGATGTATGAGATTGATCATGTTCTTGTAATAGGTATCACGACTTGCATGTCGATGAGTATGACAACCGGCAGGAGCCATAGGAGTTGTCTTTATTTATTCATGACTGCGTGTCAACATAAACGTCATGTAATTACTTTACTTTATTGCTAACCGTTAGCTGTAGTAGTAGAAGTAATAGATGACGTGACAACTTCAAGAAGACACGATGATGGAGATCATGATGATGGAGATCATGGTGTCATGCCGGTGACGATGATGATCATGGAGCCCCGAAGATGGAGATCAAAAGGAGCAAAGTGATGATGGCCATATCATGTCACTATTTGATTGCATGTGATGTTTATCATGTTTATGCATCTTGTTTACTTAGAACGACGGTAGTAAATAAGATGATCCTCATAAACAATTTCAAGAATGTGTTCTCCCTAATGCACCGTTGCTACAGTTCATCGCTTCAAGCACCACGTGATGATCGGGTGTGATAGATCCTTACGCTCACATACAACGGGTGTAAGAAAGTTTTACACATGCAAAACACTTAGGGTTAACTTGACGAGCCTAGCATGCATGCACATGGCCTCGGAACACGTAAGACCGAAGGTCGAGCATGAGTCGTATGGTAGATACGATCAACATGAAGATGTTCACCGATGTTGACTAGTCCGTCTCACGTGATGATCGGACACGGCCTAGTTGACTCGGATCATGTAATCACTTGGATGACTAGAGGGATGTCTATCTGAGTGGGAGTTCATAAGATGAACTTAATTATCCTGAACATAGTCAAAAAGATTTTGCAAATTATGTCGTAGCTCGCGCTCTAGTTCTACTGTTTTAGATATGTTCCTAGAGAAAATTTAGTTGAAAGTTGATAGTAGCAATTATGCGGACTAGGTCCGTAGACTGAGGATTGTCCTCATTGCTTCTTAGAAGGCTTATGTCCTTAATGCACCGCTCAGTGTGCTGAACCCCAAACGTTTTTTGTAGATGTTTCGAACATCGGACATACACGTTTTGATAACTACATGATAGTTCAGTTAAACGGTTTAGAGTTGAGGCACCAAAGACGTTTTTCGAAACGTCGCGGAACATATGAGATGTTTCGAGGGCTGAAATTGGGATTTCAGGCTCGTGCCCAAGTCAAGAGGTATAAGACCTCCGACAATTCTCTTAGCCTGCAAACTAAGGGAGAAAAAGCTCAATCGTTGAGCTTGTGCTCAGATTGTCTGAGTACAACAATCACTTGAATCAAGTGGGAGTTGATCTTCCAAGATGAGATAGTGATGTTTCTCCAAAGTCATTACCACCAAGCTGCTAGAGCTTCGTGATGAACTATGATATATCAGGGACATATATGATGATCCTTGAGATATTCGCGATGTTTGACACCGCAAAAGTAGATATCAAGAAGGAGCATCAATTGTTGATGGTTAGTGAAACCACTAGTTTCAAGAAGGGAAAGGGCAAGAAGGGATACTTCATGAAACGGCAATTCAGCTGCTGCTCTAGTGAAGAAACCCAAGGTTGAACCCAAACCCGAGACTAAGTGCTTCTGTAATAAGGGGAACAACCACTGGAGCAGAATTACCCTAGATACTTGGTAGATGAGAAGGCTGGCAAGGTCGATAGAAGTATATTGGATATACATTGTGTTGATGTGTACTTTACTAGTACTCCTAGTAGCACTGTGGTATTAGATACCGGTTCGGTTGCTAAGTGTTAGTAGCTCGAAATAAAAGCTACGGAATAAACGAAGACTATCTAAAGGTGAGATGACGATATGTGTTGGAAGTGTTTCCAATGTTGATGTGATCAAGCATCGCACGCTCCCTCTACCATCGAGATTGGTGTTAAACCTAAATAATTGTTATTTGGTGTTTGCGTTGAGCATAGACATGACTGGATTATGTCTATCGCAATACGGTTATTCATTTAAGGAGAATAATGGTTACTCTGTTTATTTGAATAAAACCTTCAATGGTCTTACACCTAAAATGAATGGTTTATTGAATCTCGATCGTAGTGATACACATGTTCATGCCAAAAGATAGTAATGATAGGACCACCTACTTGTGGCACTGCCACGTAAGTCATATCGGTATAAAACGCATGAAAAAGCTCCATGTTGATGGATCTTTGGGCTCACTCGTTTTTGAAAGGTTTGAGACATGCGAACCATGTCTATTGGTGTATATGCATGAAGAAACTCCATGCAAATGGATCGTTTGGACTCACTTGATTTTGAATCACTTGAGACATGCAAATCATACCACATGGGCAAGATGACTGAAAGCCTCGGTTTCAGTAAAATGGAACTTGAAAGCAACTTGTTGGATGTAATACATTTTTGATGTGTGCAGTCCAATGAGTGCTGAGGCGTGTAGTGGATATCGTTATGGTCTTACTTCACAGATGATTTGAGTGGATGTTGAGTATATTTACTTGATGAATCACGAGTCTGAATTATTGAAAGGTTCAAGTAATTCCAGGGTGAAGTTGAAAGATCGTCGTGACAAGAGGATAAAAAGATCTATGATATGATCATAGAGATGGATATCTGAATTACGAGTTTGGCACAGAGTTAAGACATTGTGGAAATTGTTTCACAACTAATACAGCCTAGGAACACCATAGAGTGATGGTGTGTCCGAACATCATAACTGCACCATATTGGATATAATGCATACCATGATGTCTCTTATCGAATTACCACAATAGTTTATGGGTTAGGCATTAGAGACAACCACATTCACTTTAAAAGGGGCACCACGTAATTCCGATAAGATGACACCGTATGAACTATGGTTTAGAGAAACCTAAGCTGTCATTTCTTAAAAGTTTGGGGCTGTGACGCTTATGTGAAAAAGTTTCAGGCTGATAAGCTCGAACCCAAAGCGGATAAATGCATCTTCATAGGACACCCAAAACAGTTGGGTATACCTCCTGTCTCAGATCCGAAAGCAATAGGGATTGTTTCTCGAATCGGGTCCTTTCTCGAGGAAAAGTTTCTCTCGAAAGAATTGAGTGGGAGGATGGTGGAGACTTGATGAGGTTATTGAACCATCACTTCAACTAGTGTGTAGCAAGGCACAGGAATTGTTCCTGTGGCACCTACACCAATTGAAGTAGAAGCTTATGATAGTGATCATGAGACTTCGGATCAAGTCACTCCCAAACCTCGTAGGACGACAAGGATGTGTACTACTTCAGAGTGGTGCGTAAATCCTGTCTTGGAAGTCATGTTGCTAGACAACAATGAACCTACGAGCTATGGAGAAGCGATGGTGGGCCTGGATTCCGATAAATGGCTCGAGGCCATATAATCCGAGAGAAGGATCCATGTATGAAAACAAAGTGTAGACTTTGGAAGAACTACTTGATGGTCGTAAGACTGTTAGGTACATATGGATTTTAAAAGGAAGACGGACAATGATGGTAAATGTCACCATTAAGAAAGCTCGACTTGTCAAGAAAAATGTTTTCCGACAAGTTCAAGGAGTTGATCATGATGAGACTTTCTCACCAGAAGCGATGCTAAGAGTCTGTTGGAATTATGTTAGCGATTACTGCATTATTTATGAAATTGTGCAGATAGGATGTCAAAACATTGTTTCCTCGATGATTTTCTTGAGGAAAGGTTGTATGTGATACAACCGGAAGGTTTTGTCAATCCTGAAAGATGCTAATAAGTATGCAAAGCTCCAGCAATCCTTCTAAGGACTGGAGTAAGCATCTCGGAGTTGGAATGTGTGCTTTGATGAGATAATCAAAGATTTTGGTGTATACAAAGTTTATGAGAAGCTTGTATTTCCAAAGAAGTGAGTGGGAGCACTATAGAATTTCTGATGAGTATATGTTGTTGACATATTGTTGATCAGAAATGATGTAGAATTTCTGGAAAGCATATATAGGGTTATTTGGAAAGTGTTTTTCAATGGAAAGCCTAGATTAAGCTACTTGAACATTGAGCATCAAGATCTATAAGGATAGATCGAAACGCTTAATGGTACTTTCAAATGAGCACATACCTTAACATGATCTTGAAGGTGTTCAAGATGGATCAGTCAAAGGAGTTCTTGCCTGAGTTGTAAGGTATGAAGTTAAGACTTAAAGCTCGACCACGGCAGAAGAAAGAGGAAGGACGAAGGTCGTCCCCTATGCTTTTGTCATAGGCTCTCTACAAGATGCTATCTTTGTGTGCCGACCAAGTGTGCCTTGCCATGAGTCGATCATAGGGGTACAAGAGTGATCCAAGAATGGATCACAGGACAGCGGTCAAAGTTATCCTTAGTAACTAGTGGACTAAGGAATTTTCTCGATTATGGAGGTGGTAAAAGAGTTCGTCGTAAAGGGTTACGTCGATGCAAGCTTAACACCTTTCCGGATAGCTCTGAGTAGGGATACCGGATATGTATAATGGAGCAACAATTTAGAATAGCTCCAAGTAGAACAGTTATTTGGAATAGCTCCAAATAGAACGTGGTAGCTACATCTAGGAGATGACATAGAGATTTGTAAAGCACACACGGATCTGAAAGGTTTAGACCCGTTGACTAAAACCTCTCTCACAAGCAACATGATCAAACACAGAACTCATTGAGTGCTAATCACATAGTGATGTGAACTAGACTCTTGGATGTTGGTTACATAGCGATGTGACCTGTGAGTGTTAATCACATGGCGATGTGAACTAGATTATTGACTCTAGTGCAAGTGGGAGACTGTTGGAAATATGCCCTAGAGGCAATAATAAATTGATTATTATTATATTCCTTGTTCATGATAATCGTTTATTATCCATGCTATAATTGTATTGATAGGAAACTCAAATACATGTGTGGATACATAGACAACACCATGTCCCTAGCAAGCCTCTATTGGCTAGCTCGTTGATCAATAGATGGTTACGGTTTCCTAACCATGGACATTGGATGTCATTGATAACGGGATCACATCATTAGTAGAATGATGTGATGGACAAGACCCAATCCTAAGCCTAGCACAAAGATCGTAGTTCGTATGCTAAAGCTTTTCTAAATGTCAAGTATCATTTCCTTAGACCATGAGATTGTGCAACTCCCGGATACCGTAGGAATGCTTTGGGTGTACCAAACGTCACAACGTAACTGGGTGACTATAAAGGTGCACTACAGGTATCTCTGAAAGTGTCTGTTGGGTTGGCACGAATCGAGACTGTGATTTATCACTCCGTGTGACGGAGAGGTATCTCTGGGCCTACTCGGTAGGACATCATCATAATGTGCACGATGTGATCAAGGAGTTGATCACGGGATGATGTGTTACGGAACGAGTAAAGAGACTTGCCGGTAACGAGATTGAACAAGGTATCGGGATACCGATGATCGAATCTCGGGCAAGTACAATACCGCTAGACAAAGGGAATTGTATACGGGATTGATTAAGTCCTTGACATCGTGGTTCATCTGATGAGATCATCGTGGAACATGTGGGAGCCAACATGGGTATCCAGATCCCGCTGTTGGTTATTGACCGGAGAACGTCTCGGTCATGTTCGCTTGTTTCGAACCCGTAGGGTCTACACACTTAAGGTTCGATGACGCTAGGGTTATAAAGGAAGCTTGTATGTGGTTACCGAATGTTGTTCGGAGTCCCGGATGAGATCCCGGACGTCACGAGGAGTTCCGGAATGGTCCGGAGATAAAGAATTATATATAGGAAGTGCTGTTTCGCCATCGGGACAAGTTTCGGTGATATCGGTATTGTATGGGACCACCGGAGGGGTCCCGGGGGTCCACCAAGTGGGGCCACAAGCCCCAGGGGGCCACATGGGCCCTAGGTGGTGCGCCTAGGCCTGCATGGGCCAAGGGGAACCAGCCCCAAGGGGCCCATGCGCCTAGGGTGGAAAAAGGGAAGAGTCCATAGAGGGGAAGGCACCTCCGAGGTGCCTTGGGAGGATGGACTCCTCCCTCTGGCCGCACCCCTCCCTTGGAGGAGGGACAAGGCTGCGCCCTCCCCCTCTTTGGCACCTATATAAAGGGGGAGGGAAGGGGCAGCAATACACGAGCCTGGCGCCTCCCTCTCCCTCTCCAACACCTCCTTCTCCTCCGTAGTGCTTGGCGAAGCCTGCAGATTGCCACGCCTCCACCACCACCACGCCACAGTGCTGCTGTTGGATGGAGTCTTCCTCAACCTCTCCCTCTCTCCTTGCTGGATCAAGGCATGGGAGACGCCACCGGCTGTACGTGTGTTGAACGCGGAGGTGCCGTCTGCTCGCACTAGGATCTCCGGTGATTTGGATCACGCATTTAGTACGACTCCTTCAACCCCGTTCACTTGAACGCTTCCGCTTAGCGATCTACAAGGGTATGTAGATGCACTCTCCTTTCCCTCGTTGCTAGAATCTCCATAGATTAATCTTGGTGATGCGTAGAAAATTTTGAATTTCTGCTACGTTCCCCAACAGTGTGACCCTGCTTGGCTTCTTGGGCGTGTATGGGAAGACAAAAGATACACCTGAGGCACGGGAGGACCAGCAACGTATGCACGGAGAAGACGACATACATCAGGGTCATGCAAGCTACGCTCTTACCAAAGAAGAGAAGGAAATCTTCTTTGAATGCCCGCTCAAGATTAAGGTACCGTCGGCTTCGTCGAATATAAAGGGAATAATAAACATGGCGTAGAGAAAAGTTCCAGAACCTAAAGTCTCATGACTGCCACGTGATTATGACGCAACCGCTTCCGGTTGCATTGAGGGGCTTCTACCGAAAACGCTCGATTAGCCATTGTGAAGCTATGTGCATTTCTCAATGCAATCTCTCGAAGGTAATCGATCCGTAAATCGTACTAAGGTTCTGTAATGATTTGGTGCAATGTCTTGTCGGTTTCGATTTGGTGTTCCCACCATCCTTCTTCAACATCATGACGCACGCCCTAGTTCACCTATCTTGAAGAGATTAACGTTTTGGGTCTGTATTTCTACACAATATGTTCCCCTTTGAGAGGTTCATGGGACTCTTGAAGAAATATGTTCATAACCGTGCTAGGCGAAGGAAGCATCTCCAAGGGCCATCAAAATGAGGAGGTCATTGAGTTTTGTATTGACTTTATTCGACCTTAAGCCGATTGGTGTTCCTGAATCGCGGCATAAGGGCGCATCGATGGAAAAGGCACGCTAGGAGGGAAAAACAATATGTATGGACGGACATTCTCTCACCGAAGCACACTACGCTTCTACGTAATTCCGCCTTGGTGGCTCCGTATATGGATGAACACAAGAATTTGCTACGCTGCAAACACCCGGAGCGGTTCGATGACCGGATTACACGTGAACAAACCAGGAGTTTCGCCAACTGCTGCGTACACGCACCATGCATGACACCTCTATTGAAGATGACCTGTACTTTGCTGTCCCGATTACCATCTTCGAATATAATGACTTTCAAAGGGTACGAGATAAATGGTAATACATTTTACACGATCGCCCAAGATAAGAAGAGCACCAACCAAAACAGCGGTGTCCACTTTGATGCGTAAACCAAGACGGAAAGGAAACATATTATGGTTATATACAGGACATATGGGAACTTGACTATTGACGTGGTTTAAAGGTCCCTTTGTTTCGTGCAAATGGGTCAATATGACATGAGGCGGGTAACGGAAGACCCGCAAAGACGGAATGACAACAGTGGATCTCAACAATCTTGTTATGCAGATCTAACCATTCATCCTAGCCAATGATGTGGCACAGGTTTTCTATGTGAAGGACATGTCTACCAAGCCAAGAAAAAGAAAAGATAAGGAAGCGAATGCATCGTACGATGAGCCAAAGCGGCACATAGTTCTTTCTGGGAAGAGAAACATCGTGGGAGTGGATGACAAGACAAACAAGTCAGAAGATTATGAGAAGTTTGATGAAATTGCTCCATTCACAGTGAATATTGACCCGAGCATCCCGTTAAATGATGAAGATTTTCCATGGTTACGGCGCAAAGGGACACACGCGAAGAAAAAGTTTCACACCCAAAGATCTGGGATGTGATCGGCTTCACTATCATCACTTTCTTTTGTGTTTCACACCGGAGGGGAATCTCTGTAATAGTTAGGGTAGTTATGTGTTTTGGCATTTGAAACGCGAAGAAATTTTATGTGCAAACAAATTCTTTCATATGACTAAAGCAAAAATATTCACAAAGAAACTCTAAATACACAAAAAAACAATACAAAAAAAAGCCCGCCTACTAGGCCAGAGCGGCCTGCATACGACTAGAAACCCAACCTGTTGTTGGGCCAGGATACAGGCCCGCAAAGGCCAAGTGGGCCCACATGGCAGCAAAGAACTGAAGGAAATATGCCCTAGAGGCAATAATAAAGTTATTATTTATTTCCTTATATCATGATAAATGTTTATTATTCATGCTAGAATTGTATTAACCGGAAACATAATACATGTGTGAATACATAGACAAACAGATAGTCACTAGTAAGCCTCTACTAGACTAGCTCATTAATCAAAGATGGTTATGTTTCCTAACCATAGACATGTGTTGTCATTTGATTAATGGGATCACCTCATTAGAAGAATGATGTGATTGACATGACCCATTCCGTTAGCTTAGCACTTGATCGCTTTAGTATATTGCTATTGCTTTCTTCATGACTTATACATGTTCCTATAACTATGAGATTATGCAACTCCGTTTACGGAGGAACACTTTGGTACTACCAAACGTCACAACGTAATCGGGTGATTATAAAGGAGTACTACTGTGTCTCCAAAGGTACTTGTTGGGTTGGCGTATTTCGAGATTAGGTTTTGTCACTCCGATTGCTCGGAGAGGTATCTCTGGGCCTTCTCGGTAATACACATCACATAAGCCTTGCAAGCATTACAACTAATGAGTTAGTTGTGAAATGATGTATTACGGAACGAGTAAAGAGACTTACCAAGAACGAGATTGAACTAGGTATTGGATACCGACGATCGAATCTCGGGTAAGTAACATATCGATGACAAAGGGAACAACGTATGTTGTTATGCGGTCTGACCGATAAAGATCTTCAGAAAATGTAGGAACCAGTATGGGCATCCGTGTCCCGCTTATTGGTTATTGACCGGAGACATGTCTCGGTCATGTCTACATTATTCTCGAACCGTAGGGTCCGCACGCTTAAGGTTTCGGCGATGCTTATATTATGAGTTTATATATTTTGATGTACCAAGGTTGTTCGAGTCCGGATATGATCACGGACATGACGAGGAGTCTCGAAATGATCGAGACATAAAGATTAATATATTGGACGGATATATTTGGACACCGGAAAGGTTCCGGAGAAGTTTGGAGCTCCGGAGGTTACCGGAACCCCCGGGAGGTATATGGGCCTTATTGGGCCCATGTAGGAGGAAGGGAGAAGGAACAAGGGAGGGGCGCGCCAAGCCCAATCCGACTGGGGAGGGGGCCGCCCCTTTCCTTTCTCCTTCCCCTCTTCCTATTCCTACTACTAGTACTACTTCCTAATACTAGTACTCCTTCCTTCCCTCCAAATAAGATAAGGAAAGAGAGGGAAACCTACTTGGAGTAGGTTTCCTCCCTATGGCGCCCCCCTTGAGGCCGGGCCACCTCCTCCCTCCCTCCTTTATATACGGGGTAAGGGGCACCCTAGGACACACAAGTTGATCCTTGAGATCGTTCCTTAGCCGTGTGCGGTGCCCCCCTCCACCATATTCCACCTCGGTCATATCGTAGCGGTGCTTAGGCGAAGCCCTGCGTTGGTAGAACATCAAGATCGTCACCACGCCGTCGTCTTGTGGAACTCCCTCTCCCGAGCTTTGCCGGATCGGAGCCCGAGGAGCGTCATCGAGCTGAACGTGTGCCAAGAACTCGGAGGCGCCGGAGTAACGGCTGGGATCGGCTGGATCGCGAGGAGAACGTCTGACTACTTCCTCTACGCCAGATCGACTCGAGGTGCCGGAGTAACGGCTGGGATCGGCCGGATCGCGAGGAGAACGTCGACTACTTCCTCTACGTTGTGATCGCTCCGCTTTGGTCTATGAGGGCACGTAGACAATACTCTCCTCTCGTTGCTATGCATCACCATGATCTTGCGTGTGCGTAGGAAATTTTTGAAATTACTACGTTCCCCAACAAAGTGGCATCCGAGCCAGGTTTTATGCGTTGATGTTATATGCACGAGTAGAACACAAGTGAGTTGTGGGCGATACAAGTCATACCGCCTACCAAAGCATGTCATACTTTGGTTCAGCGGTATTGTGAGATGAAGCGCCCGGACCGACATTACGCCAGACGCTTACGCGAGACTGGTTTCACTGCTACGAGCACTCGTGCTTAAAGGTGGCTGGCGGGTGGCTGTCTCTCTCACTTTAGTTGAACTGAAAAGTGGCTACGCCCGTCCTTGAGAAGGTTAAACGGAGTCTATTTGACGAAGTATCGTTGTGGTCTTGATGCGTAGGTGAGATTGGTTCTTGCTTAAGCCCGTAGCAGCCACGTAAAATTTGCAACAACAAAGTAGAGGACGTCTAACTTGTTTTTGCAGGGCATGTTGTGATGTGATATGGTCAAGACATGATGCTATGTTTTATTGTATGAGATGATCATGTTTTGTAACCGAAGTTATCGGCAATCGGCTGGAGCCATATGGTTGTCGCTTATTGTATGAAATGCAACGCCTGTAATTGCTTTACTTTATCTCTAAGCGGTAGCGATAGTCGAGAAGCAATAGATGGCGAAACGACAACGATGCTACGATGGAGATCAAGGTGTCGCTACCGGTGACGATGGTGATCACGACGGTGCTTGGAGATGGAGATCACAAGCACGAGATGATGATGTCCATATCATATCACTTATATTGATTGCATGTGATGTTTATCCTTTATGCATCTTATTTTGCTTTGATTGACGGTAGCATTATAAGATGATCTCTCACTAAAATTATCAAGAAGTGTTCTCCACGAGTATGCACCGCTATGAAAGTTCTTCGTCTTTGAGACACCACGTGATGATCGGGTGTGATAGGCTCTACGCTCAAATACAACGGGTGCAAAACAGTTGCACGCAGAATACTCTGTGTTAAACTTGACGAGCCTAGCATATAACAAATATGGCCTCGGAACACGGAGACCGAAAGGTCGAACGTGAATCATATAGTAGATATGATCAACATAGTGATGTTCACCATTGAAACTACTCCATCTCACGTGATGATCGGACATGGTTTAGTTAATTTGGATCACGTAATCACTTAGATGACTAGAGAGATGTCTGTCTAAGTGGGAGTTTTTTAATATGATTAATTAAAACTTAAATTTATCATGAACTTAGTACCTGATAGTATTTTGCTTGTCTATGTTTACTGTAGATAGATGGCTCGTGCTGTTGTTCCGTTGAATTTTAATGCGTTCCTTGAGAAAGCAAAGTTGAAAGATGATGGTAGCAATTACACGGACTGGGTCCGTAACTTGAGGATTATCCTCATTGCTGCACGTAAGAATTACGTCCCGAAGCACCGCTGGGTGCCAGTTTCAGAGGAGCAACGCCAGAAGTTAAGAACGTCTCGCGAGCAAAGCTGATGACTACTCTATAGTTCGATTGTGCCATGCTTTACGGCTTAGAACCGGGTCTTCAACGACGTTTTGAAAGTCGTGGAGCATATGAGATGTTCCAAGAGTTGAAGTTGATATTTCAACAGAATGCCCGGATTGAGAGATATGAAGTCTCCAATAAGTTCTATAGCTGCAAAATGGAGGAGAATAGTTCTGTCAGTGAACATATACTCAAAATGTCTGGGTATAATAACCACTTGATTCAACTGGGGTTACTCTTCCGGATGATAGTGTCATTGATGAATTCTCCAATCATCGCCACCAAGCTACAAGAGCTTCGTGATGAACTATAATATGCAAGGGATGACCAAAACAATTCCGAGCTCTTCGCAATGCTAAAAGCCATGGAGGTAGAAATCAAGAAAGAGCATCAAGTGTTGATGGTCAACAAGACCACTAGTTTCAAGAAAAGGGCAAAGGAAAGAAGAAGGGAACTTCAAAAGGAACAGCAAGAAAGTTGCTGCTCAAGAGAAGAAACCCAAGTCCGGGCCTAAGCACAAATCGAGTGTTTTTACCGCAAGCAACCGGACACTTTGGAAGCGGAACTGCCCCAAGTATTTGGCGGATAAGAAGGATGGCAAGGTGATCAAAGGTATATGTGATATACATGTTATTGATGTGTACCTTACTAATACTCGCAGAGTACCAGGTATTTGATAATCGGTTACATTGCTAATATTTGCAACTCAAAGCAGGAACTACGGATTGCGAAGATTGGCTAAGGACGAGGTGACGATGCGCGAGGAAATGGTTCCAAAGTCGATGTGATCGCGGTCGGCACGCTACCTCTACATCTACCATCGGGATTAGTTTTAGACCTAAATAATTGTTATTTGGTGCGGCGTTGAGCATGAACATTATATCTGGATCTTGTTTGATGCGAGACGGTTATTCATTTAAGACAGAGAATAATGGTTGTTCTATTTATATGAATAATATCTTTTATGGTCATGCACCCTTGAAGAGTGGTCTATTTTTATTAAATCTCGAAAGAAGTAATAAACATATGCATACTGTTTAAACCAAAAGATACTGAGTTGATAATGATAATGCAACTTATTTGTGGTAATCGCCGCTTGGGTCATATCGGTGTAAAACGCATGAAGAAACTCCATACTGATGGGCTTATGGAATCACTTGATTATGAATCATTTGGTACTTGCGAACCATGCCTCATGGGCAAGATGACTAAAACGCCGTTCTCCAGAACTATGGAGCGAGCAACTGATTTGTTGGAAATCATACATACTGATGTTTGTGGTCCAATGAATGTTGAGGCACGCCATGGGTATAGTTATTTTCTCACCTTCACATATGATTTGAGCAGATATGGGTATATCTACTTAATGAAACACAAATCTGAAACATTTGAAAAGTTCAAAGAATTTCAGAGTGAAGTGTAAAATCATCGTAACAAGAAAATAAAGTTTCTACGATCCGATCGTGGAGGAGAATATTTGAGTTACGAGTTTGGTTTACATTTGAAACAATGTGGAATAGTTTCACAACTCACGCCACCCGGAACACCACAGAGAAATGGTGTGTCCGAACGTCGTAATCGTACTTTACTTGATATGGTGCGATCTATGATGTCTCTTACTAATTTACCGCTATCGTTTTGGGGATATGCTTTAGAGACGGCCGCATTCACGTTAAATAGGGCACCATCTAAATCCGTTGAGACGACACCGTATGAACTGTGGTTTGGCAAGAAACCAAAGTTGTCGCTTTCTTAAAATTTGGGGCTGCGATGCTTATGTAAAGAAACTTCAACCAGATAAGCTCGAACCCAAATCGGAGAAATGTGTCTTCATAGGATACCCAAAGGAGACTGTTGGGTACACCTTCTATCACAGATCTGAAGGCAAGATTTTCGTTGCTAAATTCGGATCCTTTCTAGAGAAGGAGTTTCTCTCAAAAGAAGTGAGTGGGAGGAAAGTAGAACTTGATGAGATAATCAGATTCTGCTCCCTTATTGGAAAGTAGTTCATCACAAGAAAGCGGTTCTGTGACAACTACACCAATTGGTGAGGAAACTAATGATGTTGATCATGAAACTTCAGATCAAGTTGTTACTGAACTTCAGAGGTCAAGCAGAATAAAATACGCACCCGAGTGGTACGGTAATCCTATTCGGAAGTCATGTTACTTGACCATGGCGAACCTACAAACTATGAAGAAGCGATGGTGAGCCCAGATTCGCGAAATGGCTGGAAGCCATGAAAACCGAGATGGGATCCATGTATGAGAACAAAGTATGGACTTTGGTTAACTTGCCCAATGATCGGCAAGCCATTGAGAATAAATGGATCTTTAAGAAGAAGACTGACGCTGATGGTAATATAATTGTCTACAAAGCTCGACTTGTTGCAAAAGGTTTTCGACAAGTTCAAGGGGTTGACTATGATGAGACTTTCTCACCCGTAGCGATGCTTAAGTCTGTCCGAATCATGTTAGCAATTGCCGCATTTTATGATTATGAAATTTGGCAAATGGATGTAAAAACTGCATTCTTGAATGGATTTCTAGAAGAAGAGTTGTATATGATGCAACCAGAAGGTTTTGCTGATCCAAAAGGTGCTAACAAAGTGTGCAAGATCCAAATGATCAATTTATGGTGCAGTGCAAGCCTCTCGGAGTTGGAATAAACGTTTTGATAGTGTGATCAAAGCATATGGTTTTATATGACTTTTGGAGAAGCCTGTATTTACAAGAAAGTGAGTGGGAGCTCTGTAGCATTTACGATATTATATGTGGACGACATATTATTGATTGGAAATGATATAGAATTTCTGGATAGCATAAAAGGATACTTGAATAAAAGTTTTTCAATGAAAGACCTCGGTGAAGCTGCTTACATATTGGGCATCAAGATCTATAGAGATAGATCAAGACGCTTAATTGGACTTTCACAAAGCACATACCTTGATAAAGTTTTGAAGAAATTCAAAATGGATCGTGCAAAGAAAGGTTTTTACCTCAGACATAAGGTATAAGATTGAGTCGACTCAATGGCCGACCACGGCAGAAGATAGAGAGAAAATGAAAGATGTTCCCTATGCTTCAGCCATAGGCTCTATCATGTTTGCAATGCTGTGTACCAGACTGACGTATGCTTAGGCTGTAAGCTTGGCAGGAAGGTACCAAAGTAATCCAGAGTGGATCATCGACAGCGGTCAAGAACATCCCGAAATACCCGAAAAGGACTAAGGATATGTTTCTCGTATATGGAGGTGACAAAGAGCTAGTCGTAAATGGTTACGCCGATGTAAGTTTTGACACCGATCCCGGACGATTCTAAATCGCAAACCGGATACGTGTTTTTGTTAAACGGTGGAGCCGGTTGGTGCAGTTCTAAACAAAGCGCCGTGGCGGGATCTACATGTGAAGCGGAGTACATAGCTGCTTCGAAGCGGCAAATGAAGGAGTCTGGATGAAATAGTTCATTTCCGATCTAGGTGTCATACCTAGTGCATCGGGACCAATGAAGATCTTCTGTGACAATACGGGTGCAATTGCCTTGGCAAAGGAATCCAGATTTCACAAGAGGACCAAGCATATCAAAAGACGCTTCAACTCCATTCGGGACCAAGTCCAAGTGGGAGACATAGAGATTTGCAAAATACATACGGATCTGAATGTTGCAGACCCATTGACTAAGCCTCTTCCACGAGCAAAACATGATCTGCACCAAGACTCCATGGGTGTTAGAATCATTCTTGTGTAATCTAGATTATTGACTCTAGTGCAAGTGGGAGACTCAAGGAAATATGCCCTAGAGGCAATAATAAAGTTATTATTTATTTCCTTATATCATGATAAATGTTTATTATTCATGCTAGAATTGTATTAACCGGAAACATAATACATGTGTGAATACATAGACAAACAGATAGTCACTAGTAAGCCTCTACTAGACTAGCTCATTAATCAAAGATGGTTATGTTTCCTAACCATAGACATGTGTTGTCATTTGATTAATGGGATCACCTCATTAGAAGAATGATGTGATTGACATGACCCATTCCGTTAGCTTAGCACTTGATCGCTTAGTATATTGCTATTGCTTTCTTCATGACTTATACATGTTCCTATAACTATGAGATTATGCAACTCCCTGCCATCGGAGGAACACTTTGGGTACTACCAAACGCCACAACGTAATCGGGTGATTATAAAGGAGTACTACAGGTGTCTCCAAAGGTACTTGTTGGGTTGGCGATTTCGAGATTAGGTTTTGTCACTCCGATTGCCGGAGAGGTATCTCTGGCCTTCTCGGTAATACACATCACATAAGCCTTGCAAGCATTACAACTAATGAGTTAGTTGTGAAATGATGTATTACGGAACGAGTAAAGAGACTTACCAAGAACGAGATTGAACTAGGTATTGGATACCGACGATCGAATCTCGGGTAAGTAACATATCGATGACAAAGGGAACAACGTATGTTGTTATGCGGTCTGACCGATAAAGATCTTCAGAAAATGTAGGAACCAGTATGGGCATCCAGTGTCCCGCTATTGGTTATTGACCGGAGACATGTCTCGGTCATGTCTACATTATTCTCGAACCGTAGGGTCCGTGACGCTTAAGGTTTCGGCGATGCTTATATTATGAGTTTATGTATTTTGATGTACCGAAGGTTGTTCGGAGTCCCGGATATGATCACGGACATGACGAGGAGTCTCGAAATGATCGAGACATAAGATTAATATATTGGACGGATATATTTGGACACCGGAAAGGTTCCGGAGAAGTTTGGAGCTCCGGGAGGTTACCGGAACCCCCCGGGAGGTATATGGGCCTTATTGGGCCCATGTAGGAGGAAGGGAGAAGGAACAAGGAAGGGGGGCGCGCCCCCAAGCCCAATCCGACTGGGGAGGGGGCCGCCCCTTTCCTTTCTCCTTCCCCTCTTCCTATTCCTACTACTAGTACTACTTCCTAATACTAGTACTCCTTCCTTCCCCTCCAAATAAGATAAGGAAGAGAGGGAAACCTACTTGGAGTAGGTTTCCTCCCTATGGCGCCCCTTGAGGCCGGCCACCTCCTCCCTCCCTCCTTTATATACGGGGTAAGGGGCACCCTAGGACACACAAGTTGATCCTTGAGATCGCTCCTTAGCCGTGCGGTGCCCCCTCCACCATATTCCACCTCGGTCAAATCAGAAAGTGCTTAGGCGAAGCCCTCGCTGGTAGAACATCAAGATCGCCACCACGCCGTCAGGCCGACGAACTCCCTCTCCCGGAGCTTTGCTGGATCGGAGCCCGAGGAGCGCCATCGAGCTGAACGTGTGCCAAGAACTCGGAGGCGCCGGAGTAACGGCGCTGGATCGGCTGGATCGCGAGGAGAACGACGACTACTTCCTCTACGCCAGATCGACTCGGAGGTGCCGGAGTAACGGCGCCGATCGGCTGGATCGCGAGGAGAACGACGACTACTTCCTCTACGCCAGATCGCTTCCGCTTTGGTCTACGAGGGTACGTAGACAATACTCTCCCCTCTCGTTGCTATGCATCACCATGATCTTGCGTGTGCGTAGGAAAATTTTTGAAATTACTACGTTCCCCAACAAGAACACGTAGGCCCTGTAGGCCTGCTTTGGAGAGGAGCTCGAGAGAGCGACTGCACGGGGGTTTATAAACCAGTGCGGTCGCCCCTGGGCTAGTGAGGTGGGACTAAACTTGCCGCATCAAGAAGCGCTAAGACATTCTTTAGTACCGGTCGTGGCACAAACCGGTACTAAAGGGGTCGCTCCCGCCGCTTGAGCTGGCCAAAACAGATTTTAGTACGGTTGGTGGCTCCAACCGGTACTAAAGGTGCCTTCTATATATACAACACTTGAAAAATTTCATTCTCCTCTGCTTTCTTCCTCTGCTTTCTCCATTGAAGCACCGCCACCCCGATCGATCGACGCTGCCGCCGCCCCGTCCCCATCGCCGCCCCGTCCCCGTCGCCGCCTCGTCTCCTTCGCCGCCCGGGCCCGTCCCCCATCACCGCCTCCCGTTGGCCCTCGTCTCCTCTTCGCGCTGCCAGCCCGTCCCGTCGCACCGTCCCTGTGTCGCCGTCCCAGCGTCACGCCTGCCCGTCGCTGCCGCCGCCGCTGTCATTGCCGCCTCGCCCGTGAGCTCTCCCCTCTAACCCCTCTCTCGCCTCAAGGCCACCATGGGCGCCGCCCCTCCCCGAGCCCATACACACACACAAGCATGATGAACACACGCACACACACGTATATATGTATGAATGCATGTATATATTAGTATATACGTATTTTGTATGTCTAATGAGTTTAGATTTTTAGATTATTATTTTTTCACTAGTATATATGTATGAATGCATGTTAGATGGATATAATTAGTGTTTAATTAGTATGGAATTTTTTTATATAATGTTGTTTTTCTGTTATTTAATGGATGTATAGAAGTTTTTTTTTCTGTTTTTAGTGTTAGATGCTTAATTAGTATGAAATAGCATATAGAATTTTGACATATGCAATGATAGCATAATTAGTGTTATATAGAAATGTTAGAAATTTTAGTTATAAAAATCCAATCATTAAAAATGTTACTTTTATGGGCATATAGCTAGTATTTGTTCTCGACGATGCCCGACCCGCATCCTCGCCGTCGACACGTCTGGCGACGACGTCCGGCTGGCCCATGTCCGGACTGGCTCACGGCCGGCACCGGGAGGTGTTGCTCGAGGGCGCGCCGCTTGATGAGGAACCCGCCCCGGTCCCGCTGTCGACCCCGATCTCGCTTTGGTGGCGTTCGCGTGGGCCAGTTTCGGTGCGGAGGAGCCGGCCCGCCGGAGGTGGTACGTCGCCGTGTCGGGGAGGAGGACGAGCACGCCCATCGCTACATGGTTGCGTTAGAGGGCGGCAGGTTCTCCAATACCGGCAGTTTCTTCGAGGATCTCACTTCAGCTATGATCCTGTGAGGGTTCCTTCTCTTTGGGTGTCCACAGCCAAGGCCCGCAGAACCGCGAGTGTCCTGATTCTTCGTAGTATTCGATCTTTATTAGCTACCTAGCTAGTGATGTATTCGAGATTATATCTATTATTCGAGACGATGTATTCGAGATTATATCTATTATTCGAGACGATGTTTTCGAGATTATATCTATTATTCGAGACGATGTATTCGAGATTATATCTATTATTCGAGACGATATTTTCGAGATTATATCTATTATTCGAGAGATATATTCGAGATTATATCTATTATCTGAGACGATGTAATTTGAATACTAAATTGTTTTATATTTCTTTTGGATTAGTTAAATAAAAGCTATGGCGGACAATACCGACAGAGAGGGAGAACAGGCCATGTTCGATATGATACGCCATCCTAACGGGCCAGATGATGATCAGAATGAAGAACATTATGACGGCTTCGAATTTCTAAACAACACCGGAGAGGGTGATATGATATTCGATCGCGACGACCGAATTGATGAAGTCATGAACTATGATTATGATTATGACGAAGAAAATGTTGATCTTGAAACAACAAAGACCGGCGAGGTATATATATTTATATAAGGTGCATCCGGTGATCATCACATGTTTTAAATAAATTGAAGATATATTAACGAATCGATCTTTGTTCTTTCAGCCATCCGGATCGAGCAAATCTTCGTGCAAAAGGACGAAACGAGGCCCGAACAAAAGTTGAAGGAGGGCGTAAAGTACAATATCGAGGCAATCAGACCTAATGGCGAACCATTAGCGCCTAAGAAGATTGCGGACAAGTTCGTTTCACAAGGCGGAGTTGTTGTGAAGGACCAACTCCCGATCTCCCTTCAAGAATGGAGAGAGCCAGCAAAAGACAAAAGACAAAAAGGACGCTGCTCCACGTCCAGATGTTACTTTTGTCGACAAAAGACAAAAAGAACTGCTTTGGGATACTCTCATGGAACATTTCACCCTACCAGATCATTTCACAGAAGCAGATGTCCAGAAAGCCAAGGACCTGCTCTTAGGAAGATGGCGGTTGCATTCAAGAACCACAAGAATCGTGAATGGGACAAGTACGTCAAGGGAGGAAGGAAGACTCCAGTATTCGAGGGAACACTAGAGAACCAACGTGCTCATTGGGACGATTTCGTGAAATTCAAGGATTCGGAATTAGCTAAGGAACGGTCGAGAATAAACAAGAAGAATGCCAAAAAAGGATAAGTTCCATAAGTGGGGCGGTGGCTATGCGGTGGCAATGCCTAAGTGGGATAAGTCTCGAGTAAGAGATGGAGGATGCAGTGTCACTCCGGTTACTAAGAGCTGGCCCCAGTGTGCGTGGACTTGGTTCTATGCGCATGGGGGAGTTGGACCCAAGATGCATAATGTTTTGACGAGGGCAAGTCTCAAGGAGCCAACGATGCGATACTTGTTGCAATAGAAGAGGCACGATCGGGGTGTTCCAGCCCAACAGAGAGAACGACGAGCTTACGCGTGCTCTGGGAAATCTCGAACACCCGGAAGAACACGAGGCATGGGCGCTATTCCGTGGTATGAGGGGTTTGATGGAACAACGACTACGTAACCCGTGCGAGAAAGAAGATTATGGAGGAGAAGAAGAGGAAGATGGAGGAGGAGCAGAGGAAGCGGGACTATGAACGCGTCTTCAAGGACTAGAAGCAAGTCAAGCGGAATTGGCAAATAAATTCCAGCGGCAGCAGGAGCAGATCGACTCACTTAGCCAAAAGGGGTCTCAAAGAATGCAATGCTAGCGGATGATCCAGCATTGGATAGCACCGCCCCATCCATGCCGAGAAGCAGCGTGGGTTCCACCCCGGACAATGCAATGCTGGATAGATACCCCGTGGATGACATCACGGATAACACTAATCATGAGCTACACGTCAAAATGAAGAACATATCCATGAAGGTGGCGACGCCGTTGTTTTTACAAATCCCCAAAGGCAACCTTCCATTGCAACCCGATTCCAGCGGGCTATGCTCGTGTCTTGGTTGATGAGGTGGTGGACCCATATTCGGAGCTATAGCTTGACATTCTGGAGGTGACGACGAGCACTTTCTCGGAGAGGCCAAACATCAGATCATCCTATGGAAAAATGATTGCATCATCTTCGAAGGCCACCGAAACCGCATCAGCCGACTCCTCGTCAAGTCCGCCACCGAGTCAGCCAGACTCCGCCTCCCGCAAGTCCACCAAGTCCAGCAAAGTGTCAAGCCACTCCTCCTCCAAGAACGGCAAAGTGTCGTGCCACCTCCTTCTCCAAGTCCGCCACATCGCCGACGTCCACTCCTCCTCCAAGTCCCAAGACAACCTCGAGCCACTCCTCCTCCAAGTCCGCAAAGTGTCAGCCACTCCTCGTCCTCCAAGTCCGCCACAGGCCGACGTCCCACTCCTCCTCCAAGTCCCAAGACAACCTCAGGCCACTCCTCCTCCAAGTCCCAAGACACCAGCCATTCCTCCTCGCCCAACTCAGCCCCTGCCACCGCCTCCGCCGCCTCATCAATCGCAGAAGAGACACCCCGCAGCTTTGGTGCGAAAGGCACGAGTCGAGGTAGTAGAGGAAGTACAAAGTGAGGCAAGCGATATAAATATGGTCCAAGCCTCACGCCTCTTTCGCAGAGGCCTTATGACAGTCCCAGGAGGAAAACACACCATATCGAAGGCCTGTGGAAGCCCATTTTGCAATCAAACCGCAACCGCCGCCAAGGGAGAAAGTGCCTAAGAAAACGATTGACCACTTCATTCGTATGGCTCAACCATCAGCTCCCAAGCCTGTTGACACAGACTATGAGCGCCACATCAGGAAGATAAATCGAGCACGCCTCACGTAAGGAGGCGAGCTCGGATCGAGCAAACACAAGCATTTGTCGAAAAATGCGGAAAATCATTCCCACCGGGAGAACAAAGGGCGCGATCGATCCCTCGCTTGTTGTGCCAACAACACGCGGATAAAGACGCTACCAATATTATTGTGGGCAAACAGTTTACGTTCCCGAGGTGGGCAATGTGGTAATAACCAAGGACCATATAATGCAGGCTGAAGTTCTCAACATCACTGTTGGACAACTCCTCGAGATCGAGCCCATGTGTGTGCTTACAGAGGATGAAATAAAACGGAAATATGTCCGGGGCCAACCTTTGGTCAAGCCAGACAAGGTCAAGAACCTCCCAACGAGAATGTATGAATTGCATCAATGGTACATGAACATTATCAAGATTTCCAATCGATTGTCCCTCATGGTGAATGTCAAGGAGGAGCATTACTTCCATGAGAAAGCTCTGCTCGCTGAGTATTCCGAACTGTTTCAGTTATACAATCAAGACGCACTCGACAAATCTATCGTCAGTTGCTATTGTCTGTAAGTGATTTCTTTCTGTAATTTAAGTCTCAAGCTAGCTGTAGTGATCCTTTTGATCAATCATTACCTGTAATTATCCTCACTATATTATTTTATGTGGTATTATGCAGGATGAAGATATATGAAATGAGAAAAGGTGGACGCTTTGGCATTGGGTTCATTGACCCAAACACCGTTAATGTATACACATGAAAAATAAATGCACATCATCAAAAAGGCCGTAGTGGACAACATGCTAGAGTTCTTGAAGCGCCTCAAATACAATGAAGATATACTACTTCCTTACAACTTCCAGTGAGTCACACTGTCTTGTACTACAAATTTTCTGTTTTTGCCTACTAGCTAGCTACATGTTTTTGCTTACATATGCCCGCTTAATTAAGACATGCAAACGTGTGTGCATGCAGATTTCATCGGATCTTGTGTATCATTAAAGTTGACGCCGAACAAAGTGGAAGTAATCGGACTCACTACTCAAAACAAATACTGACTATAACATATTGTTTGGGATAGTCAACAGGTAATTTCAATCATTATTAACTATATATCTCGGCCTATTTAGTTCGTCATTTCATGATATGGACTATTTAATAACCCCTTTATTCATTTTCTTTGTCGGCAGGTGGCTTGGGCAAGGTTCATCGTCATTACGGAAGGCGAATGGAAAAAAAGCTTAAACGGTTTCACCCAAGGTAAGTAATTATAGTACTAGCTAGCTAGCTAGCTGCCATCTCTTTAATTATCATGCTTGATTAATTATTATCTGATCAAATTCCATTCTCGTAAAGGCCTCAAGCAAGCGGTAGGGATCGATCTCAGGTGCATTCTGCATTTGCGAGAACATTCGCATGATGGCGTCCGAAAGGAGCAGATCTCAAAGACAGGAATGGGTACGCTTTGTCGTAACACTATTCACAATTTTTACACCATTATCGATATCTAGTCACACAACTAATACACATGCATATTGATCTCTTTCTTAACAGTTCACAGAGGTGCGGGACAAGCTCATAGAAACGGAGTAGAGAAGCACTTCAAGAGGAAATAGCGGGATTTTTGCTCGACCAGGTCATAAATCCGAAGGAGAATACTATTACCCGCCACCGCCCCATGAAAACCACTTCCAATTGTCATCGTGCTCAAGAAGGCACCAATTAGGCTAATGCCACTTTGGCTCCGAAGGCAACATGCATATGTAGGAGAAATTGTATATAGCTATACATGTGTGTTTGTGTGAATTAATTAATATGATGGTTTGTGAGACATTGATGATATATATATGCATGATTGGTTCTACTAGAAATTCTATTTATATATCTCTATCTCTACTACCTAAAAGAAATGGGGTGTTCCGTTTCCCACCTTATGTCGTTGCGACCTTCATCCGTCGTCGCTCATTCCGCGCAGCCGCACATGGGCCAAGCCCGCAAAGCCCACATCTATCTCATCTCACACAACGCACCCACACATGTCCATGCCCGCAACTCAACCTCGTACTGTCTGGGTATAGGGTTAGCGACGGCTTCATCCCCACCCGCCCCTCGGTTCCTTGGCCGCCGCTAGCCATCCTCGGCCCCAGCCGCCGAGCTTGTCCAAGCATGGTCCTCCACCGACCGTTTCAGCCCCTGTACTCCGCCACAACAACCTCCTCCGGGGCCGTCCCCGACGCCAACCAGGGGCACAACCGCGCAGACGCGTCGGTTAGACCAGCCACAGGAAGAAACGTGGCAATTGCTGCTCGTTGCCCCAGCCATCGGATGTACGGCGACGCCACCAAGCCTGTGCCTTCCTATTGCGCCTATGGATCCTCGCATTGACCAGATCCGAGCACCTCCGGGGCCGCCTTCGCATCTCTCTGGCACCTCCACCAGAACCTCTTAGGCGCCTTCGCTTGTATGATCTGATGTAAGTGGTTTGACACGTTTCTTCATTGATTGGGATTGTATTGTTTCTAGATGAAGCCTCACACGAAATTTAGATTCTTCTTGGTATGATGGAATCGGTTGTTGATTGATTAGCCAATGTATATTTGAGTCATCTATGTCCGCAAGTGTATCTTTATTTCATAAAAAAGTAGGGTGTCCTAATTGCTAAACCAATAAAGTTAAAATAGTTGTGGTGTATTTCATGATTTCAGAAAGGGTACAAGTATGCATACATGGTTTTATTCTGTCTTTTCAGGTTTAGGTTATTGGGACCCAATTCTCGGATCCGTTTGCATCCCCCTTTGGTTTGTTTCATAAGGATATTTCTATTCAGTGCATACATGTTGATTTGTTCATGTGTTTAAAAGTAAAGAGGGTTGATGTGTTTAAAAGTAAGAGGGTTCATGTGTTTAAAAGTAAGAGGTGCAGCATGCTAGATGTCCTTGCAGGAGTAGCCGAGCAGAGGATCTTCCTAGCGATTTGGATGTACGGAGTTTATGATACAGAGACCTATTTGGTTTTTGTACTGATATCAAATTTTCTCCTTTCTATTTGAGAGGTCATTTGATATGCTCTTTACTCCTGATTTCAACTTTTCACAGTTTGTTGTTCTTCCAGGATTTCAGGGAGTATGGACCACTGTATGGCCGAACGAGATGCGATTCTTGAGTGTTGTTGTTCGTGGCGTGTTGCTGCCATTTTACTGGTCAGAATCCATGCACTGCTGAGACCTCGGTCTATCCACTGCAGGTCATGCCTTCTGATCAAAAGTTCGCAGTCATTGAGATATTTTTCTCCATGCCTGTTTTGTTGCTCAAATTTCTACTTTCATCTATGTATGAGTATTTAATGAATTTACTCTTCTCCATGGTGCGTCCATGAGGGTAGAAATTTCATGCTCCCAATCTGCTTGGCGAGAAGTAGGTTATTTGGTGATTTCTTATTATATGCTTGTATTTTTATTATTGAGCATAGTTAAACTTATTATATGCATGTATTTTTCAGCTTGTTCAGGCTTGTAGATGACTTCTGAATTGGTGAGTAATTTCGAGAAGTGGAGCTGCACTCAAGGTTCGAGATGTAGTTTATGTCGATTGGATGAGTTGTTTGACTCTTTGCCCTGTTCTTTTAGATGGTTGTGATCAAAACTCTTGGCGCCATCAGCAACACTTGAGGGCTTGAGGCTCCTCTTCATAAGCACATGAGTTGCAGCAAGCAGAAATTGGAGAGGCAAACCTAATATTTTAGTTTTTATTATGAGCTAATCTGGACCATGTACAGAGTCCACCATAGTTCAAACAAGATCTATGGACTGAAGGTTGGATTGAGTTCCACTATTCCAGTTAACATGTACATTTTTTACATTTTTCTACAGTTTTCAGTGCATGCTTGGACAAGAGGATAGGAAGAGAGGCTTGCATCTGGAGATGACAAGGGTGGTCACCTGGTGCAACTAGAAGTTTTGTTTCATATGTATGATGATATTGCTCAGGTAGTAACACTGGCGGAGCCTCGTGGAGGCCAAATACCTACAAAGACTACAAGCAGCTTGATTGATTGTTGTATATGAACAGCTTACTACTTGCTGCTGCACAGAATGCTCGCTTTGCTTGCTGCATCATTAGATGTATTCGATTCTTGAAAAGAATAGTTGGATTCGCTGGGTGCTTGCTGCATCTGCTGGCACTACATCAATTCGCCATCTGCTTGTTGCTGCACATGCATGGAATGGCTCATCATGTTGTTCTCAACTGCCAATATGCCGAGTCGACGACCGCCGATGGGCTGAACTGCCAGAGGATGGAAGAAGCAAAATATGTTCGATTACCATGTAATCTCGGGTGATTCAGATGTCTTCATGGGTGGCAGGCGTAATGCTTAGTAGGGATAGATTATATGTTCACAAAGGTAGCAAAACACATTCATACGAAAACTACTTTGAAGCTACACAAATTTTCCCTGTGCTAATTTTTAGCATAAGGTACTAAAATATCCTATATACAAATACGATTTCTACTAAAATTTTGTCAAGATAATTTCTTGTACTAAAATTTGCCGTGTTACTCCTGTACTGAAATGTACCTTCTTACTAAAGTTCCATAGGGAGGAGAAGGGAGCAAAGGGCCCGAGGAGAAAGGAGCCAGCTCAGGAAGAAGTTCACTATCATCTACTTATGTTGAGATGGGCTTCATGTAACTCGTAATTCCTAACCACTACTGCGATTGCAGCTGAAACGTAACATCCAATAGTATGGCAATATAAGGAGGTATACTTGATAGCTATATCATTTTATTTTAAACTTGTTTGAATTGTATATGATGAAATTTAGCCCTGTACATAGTCTTCAATTTTTTTTCACGGTATGGGTGGCCTAGATGATGATGGCTTTTGTTCCTGTTTACAAAAGATGTGGAGCATGAACATAAAAAGTGTGAAGTTTTATAAAAATTGCAACCTACATCTGATAAAAAAAATTGCAACCTACATAAAAGAGTCAAACCCTCTTCCCTCGCAGACGGTACTATACATTTCTTTTCTATCTTAAGTTGGTCATAATTTGAAGAGTTGGTGGGTGAGCTGCAAGGGGATTGTGTGTCAGATGCGCCATTGGCAGAGATGGAGACCTAGGGGAGGTGAAAAGGCATAAATAGTGGATAATATCAGACATAATTAGTGTTTAATCACTAAAATATTTATGGTCCCGTTGCAACGCACGGGCAATTAACTAGTATATATATATATATATATATATATATATATATATATATATATATATATATATATATATATATATGCATAACGTGTACAATGTGTAGTATCGTAAAATACCAAAGAAACGAAAAAGAATTAAAATGGAAACACAAAATTAAATGAAAAGAAATCATAAAATTAAAACCCCCCAAACCTTATAGTACGGTTGGTGTAACCAACCGGTACTAAAGGCTCCTCGCCTCGAGCTGCCTGCCACACGTGGTTGGCCTTTAGCACCGGTTTGTCTTTGAACCGGTACTAAGGGGGCTTTAGTGACACTTTAGTGCCGGTTGTGGACCCGGCACTAAAGGCTGCTATTTAACCCAAGGTTTGTTGCGGTTACGCACTAGTTACCAACTCATCCAAAAGTCCGAAGTGATGGAGGGAGGTGGGCAATATATTTCAACACTCTCCCTCACGTCTACGCTATTTTAGTCCTTAGACGTGGGATCGATGTAGGCCGCAGAATTGTTTTAGTTAATACTGCGTTGACAGGGTCTTTGAACTCAAGATCTCTTGGCTCGGATACCATATTGAATTCATGCATCAGCCAACTTATTCAAAAGTCCGAATTAATGGAGGGATGTGGGCAATATATTTCAACAATAAAAACTGAAGGGGAGAAAAATCCAATCTAAATGAAGGGAGGCCATGCAAAAGAACAAACACAAACGGATAGGTGCAAGCATTTCATTTTCATTGACCAAACAGTATAAAGGTGGTCGCGCAGCCATTCAATTTCGGTAGGCACTTGGAGCGTACCAGCGCAGACACCGGCCAGCTTCAGTCAGAACTGCCGCAAACGGATCGCCAGTTCTAGTCCACGATCAAAGCAGTAGACTTTTTACCATCCGACGACCGTCGAGTAGACTTGGATAAAAAAAGATCCGGGATCGTGGCAGTCATTTTCGATGTGTATGTGGTACAAATAATTAGTAGGACTAACTTTCCCATGTCCATATGAGTTGCACGCAAAACTCTTTCAGGTTTGAAGCTGCAAAAGCCAAAAGCATCTTCCTCTTCCTCTTCCCGGTCTCCGGTCCGAAGAATGGACCTGGGATCCTGATGTCTACTGGTCTGTCACTATCAGGCAGGCTTCATCGTGCTCCGGTCCTCCGGTTCAAGTCCTTCCTTTGCAGCAGTCAGAGAACCCCAGAAGAAACCAACAAAAAAGATGCTCTCGTCCTTGAGAATGCAGTTCCGCTCAAAACAAAGCAACTGTCAACCTTCGAAGTTCGAACGGTCAATTCCAGAAGAACACAAATAGTTTACTTCGCTTGCAAACAAATAGATGACGCCAACGGGCAAACTAATTTGATTTATACTCCCTCCGTCCGGAAATTAAAATGAATAAAATGGGATGTATCTAGATGTATTTTAGTTCTAAATACACCCTTTTTTGTCCATTTTGATGACAAGTTTTTCTGGACGGAGGGAGTACCTTCTTACTCCTTAGGCCTTGTACAATGGGAGTCTTGGGAGATGCTTAGGGAGGTGTTTAGAAAAATAAATCGGATTTTTCTGAAGCACCGGTGTCTATTTCTATAGGAGAGACGCTTAGTTAAGCGTCTACCTTGTATAAATAAGCACCGGCGCTTAAGAAATCCTGGTTTATTTTTTTAAGCACCTCTTCTAAGCACCTCCCATTGTACAAGGCCTTAGAAGAATGGAACGGGAAAAGACATGACAGAAAGTCAAGCTGGGATGCAAACTAGAGGCACTTCCAAGGAAGAGCTGGTGAGGAATTACAGGTGGATGAGTATCCCGCATCAGTAATTTACACAAAGAATGGCACCGAACACTGTCAGATGACAACAACCGCGCAAAAAAGACCGATATCTGACCCCCATTACCACTAAACCCTTCGACCACAACCAACTGTCCATACATAAAACACGATCCAAGATACCAAAACATGGCAGTCAAAAGTCAAAATGGGTCACGGTCATTGTTCCTCCCTCTTCTCCCGGTGTGTCACCGTCAGTAAACAATCGCAGAACCCAGCTCGCCAACACAAAGCTCAGAAGAATTCACATTTCACACAGATTGGCTAGTGAGTTTCTCTTTGAGACCGCGGCGCAGCCTCGGTGAGGGAAGCGCTTCTTCCAAGCACATCCGATGCGTTCCTTCCCATCACGTCTGACGACATGTCCCAGTTCCCACCACTTCTCTGGTCCCAGCTTGAGTGCCGCACCCGCACCTCGCTCCCGACCGCAGGAATCTGCGATCCCGAACCCGCCGCCAGTTTGGCGCTGCCCATGCCTTCCGTCTCACCGTCGTCCTGGTTTCCCATTTCGACGTCAACGTCCTCGTAGTTGCGCCGCCGAGAGATCTTCAGGAGATCGCTGCCAATCTCAAGATCATCTTCTACCTTTGCGCGAGGGCCACCAGCTGGTTCCTCTTCCATCTGCCTACCAAAGTTAACTACTGGAGCGCGTACCTCCTCTTGAACATAGGATCGGAACCTGTGCTTAGAAGGTTTCCCCTTGCTGCACAGGACTTCTAGGAAGTTATTCAGACATCCTCGGTCATAGACGTTGGGCCTGCTGTCTGCTCTGTACCGAAAATTCTCGTATGTCGTCTGCAAAAGCAACAAAGCATCATGTCAGAGTTATGCACTGTAACTTCAACAAGTTCTGCGTGCAGAAGAGGCCTTGAGCATACGACATTAGGTCATTCTAGTTGAGGACACAGAACTGCAATTTTGTTCCTCCTGCTACTATATAAGACTAAAGTGTGGTCTGATGAATATTTGATTTTTCTCACTAGATAGTAGATACACTTGCTAGCAACAACCATATTACAGTATTTAAAAATCTTTTCTGATATCGCAGTAGCATTGCGAGTTTTGACTTAATCAGTTCTGATTAACTGTACACAAGCAGATAGGCAGATGAATTGGTAGCTATTTTGCATAATTCTGAACAAGTTGCTAAACAGTCAAACACAATAGTACATAGGACTCGTAACATAAACTCATTAGGCAATAACGATTTTGCAACCGGCAACAGTGGCAGCCCTCAAACTTGCTCAGCTTAGAACATTAAACATCTCACTTTTACTCTGGAGGTTGCATAAGACATCACAAGTCTATTAGTTATGTTGGATATTAGCATGCAAAAATACTTTTAGCTAAAACTAGCACGGTCAGCCAAGCACACGCTTCCTCTTACGCAATGTCTATGCATCAAATTTGCTCTATCTAACTGTTAACATAGTGCAGTTTCAGAATTTTCCGTATCTGACATAGTTGAATTTCAGAATTTTCCATATTACCGACTGAGATCTAAATATACATGCCATGTTAGGCTGTTAATCGAATCGAGCTATCCATATTGTTTTATGTAGCCATGTAAAAGTGTGTTGCTTTAACTTCGAGAAAAATGTCAACTAGGTAAAGATATCATAGTACACTTTTCTATTGTGCGACAACCAAATGTCTTTTGGGTGATAAGTGGAGGTGGTTGTATCCTCTGCTCATCAGGAATCACATCCTAGGCTTGATGTCAAGCTTTTGTGACAAAAGTTTTTTTTCCTTTAGTGGTAGTCGCATACCCTTCGATTTTTGTTGAATCGATCTTCAGTCGTCAAATCAATGGCACAAACCATGGCTGCCCATGGTTTTAATTTTCCTAGGTGTTTTGTGATGGAGAACACCTGCTCGTCCAATTAAATTGCCTCCTCTATGTGCGATTACATGTGATGGAGAACACCTGCTCGTCCAATTAAATTGCCTCCTCTATGTGCGATTTGTAATTGCCGTGCAATTTTCTCACCTCGTATTAAGCGCTACACATAAAAAAATCCCTTATTCTCTTTGCTGACAGACACTTTCCCGAATGCTCTCCTGTTTCACGTTTCCGGGCACACAAGCAAATCTTTTCCTCTGCCGCTTTTGCCAGCCAAACTTTAAAATTCATCGTAGGTCAAATTAAATGTGATGGGGGACACTTCTATTCTTCCCGTTTCACTTGCTCGATTTGATGTAAATTGCGTGTTATTACTAATATTATGAAAATCGTAATGATGCATCAAGTTTCTAGGCAACCAACTTAATTTCATTTTTCCTCTTGCTAACGAACTTCATATTTACAATTGCCAAACTGGAATGGGCTGAAGAGTTAGAATTCACATAATTAGGGCCATGCATGATTTTCATCATAGCAAAATCGCAGTGGAGGAGAAATTCAACTGTGGCAGATAGATTTAGGCACCACATCAACGGCGGCTGCAACTGCACTTGCACAGGCTACATAATGTGCAGATCCTATGCATGCATTTGGAGTTTGGACTTTGGCCATGGTCTCTTCTTATACCTCATACTGTACACAGAATAAAGGTCTCATCGTAAGTACGTGAATGAGGCCATGATCCTATGCATGTATTTGGAGTTTGGACTTTGGCCATGATCTTTTCTTATAGTTCATACTGTACACAGAATAAAGGTCTCATCGTACGTACGTGAATGAGGTATATGGATTTCTTAGAAGTTCTACATACGGATATATGGTGTACAAGTTGGGCTAGTCAAGGCACACATGAATCAGGCTTGTGCCTTTACTTCCTGGATGTTCAGGTTCACTTCGGTCATAGTTAGGTAGGAATTCATGAGGTCGTCTGTGAGTCGTGCACCCTAATAAAGCGATAAAAACATGTGATTGTTGTGACTATTAAAAACAAAACGTGTCAGATTATGTGTAGGTGCATATGCATAGGAACAGCTAAAGGGGAAGGAATTAATTTTGCTAAAATTAAAGAAAACATATTATGATATGTGCACGCGTGTGTATCGGATGACTGGAGAGATAAAAACGGAGATAAATATGAAGGTTATGTAATAGTATATCAAAACATGCTGTGTTTGAGTTGGCACGTCTGTCATAATATGGGTCCCCCAGTCATTGGATTTAGGTGCAGTTACGAAGATCTAATGGTTATACTTTGTTGATTGAAAGAAGATCCACTGCATTAACTGCTAGAGATTTGCTTTTTTGTGAGATTTTCCAGCCTGTCTATCTTTTTCTGGTTAGACCATCATGTATTTTTAATATATAACAGATTCAATGTACTCATGGTTGAAAACAAATATATAAACGAAAACAAATTATTTAAGGACTACTAGTAAACAAGCAACAAAATCTTGCATTCATGGTTGAAAACAAATTACTAACAAAGAGTAATTCCGTGTTAGCAAACTAACCTGGTTAGTGCTAATGAGATATGAATGAAATCCAGTGAGCCCGCCAACAAACCATAGAGCAATGAAACAATATAACATAAGCACCAAGCAAGCTGGAGAGTGTTTGAAAGCCTTCCATACTGTAGGATAGTCTCCGTCCATGAGAAACTTGATGTGTAGTGCCGACATGGCAAAGACATAAATGCAAAGAAGAGTCGAGGACGAAACAAATAGGAAAAAGTATCGGTAATTGCGCTGCACAATGTAAAAGTGAAAGAATAAAATATCAGGAGATAAAAGTGGTAATATACAAACTGAATCAAAATTTCCTAACATTTACAACAAAAACAAGGTTCTGAGTATATCAATGGTTTCTAGCATGTGCATGACCTATACAACACCCAAATGTGTGGCTTCTAAAATATAGTGCGGAGAGTGGAAGATAGAGGACGCTATCATCAGTATAATCCTCCGTTATTGTACTATTTTTGTGACTTTTTCATTTGCTTGAGCTACTTACAGGCTAGCTGATTCTTAGCTGCTTTCTATTGTAGTTTGTAACCTTTTAAAGGAAAACTAGGAATATCCTAAAACAAATTGTAGTTTGTAGCCTAGTACATTTGCTTCTCTCTTATGGAATTTGTCATCCCACAAATATGAAACTAATCAGGCCAACGAACTGAAGTATAGATGATGGGTTTACATTGTGCCCTATAAAAGTTCAAACAGAAACTTGTCCCTCAAGTGGTATCAATTACTGTGATTAAGAATGGTTTCATGCTTAATTAAAAACATGTAAGAAAGGATACCAAGGCAAGTCAAGCAAAATCATATTAGCAAAGCAATCCCGCACAACTGATAAGGCACAACAATTCTAAGGAAGTACACACTTCAGCAGAGGAGAACAATACGTCTTTGCCTCAGTTAACGAGAAGATAGTGCTCTAGAGTAACTAGTAGACACCAAGAATCATGTGAATCATGTCATGTTATGTTCACAATATCAAATGAGCTTGTCGATAGCCCAATCCCAGTACCCTATCTGATTAAGTCCGTATAAAATTATTTCTCCCTCCCTCTGGCTCAAGGCATATCCATCCGGTCAACATCTTTTCGAGTTTCTTTAAGTACAGAGTTCAGTGTGCAGAAAATGGTGTACCTGACCAATGCATTGTCCAACCCAGGGGCAATGATGATCGAATCGCTCCACACAATTGTTGCATATCGAACAGTGCGAACACCGAGGAGGCCGGTAAATCATGCAGGTGTCGCAATACTTTATTTTCACAAGCATCCCATTAACCATCACCTCCTTTATACGGGGAAACTGCAGCCTGCCGGGTGTTTCCCCGGCTAACGGATTGCCATACGCAAAATCTTCCTCCGGTGGATGCGATGCACGAGGCACGATACCAGGATCCTGAGCTGAGGTGATCAACAGCAACAGAAGCACCTACAGTGTACAAAACAAAACCAACAAGATGAGTGCCCCAAATGCTCACTGATTAACTGATGACTGCCTGCAGGAATGGCCACAATGAACTCACATAGATCATGAACCCCACTGCCACCGCAGGAATTGCGTATCCCGCGTTGTAGTCGGAGAACCGGTGGAGGAGGTGCGGCGCGATGAAGGCGCAGAAGACCAAGACCGGCACCACGATGAGCGCAACCGAGACGAGCAGGGACTTGGCATCGGGTCCGAATATCAGTCTCCCTCCGAGGAAGAACCTCTGCAGACAGCAAACCAACCATGTCATACCCGCGCATTGCAAGAAAATTTCACATCCTCAGCACACGGCAACGAATCAAATCACACTGAGCAATCTACTGTTCACGCTGGCCGGAAGTGTCAGGGAGAGTAAAACACATATACAGGCACTAAATAAAACTGCCGAAATAAAGAGCGAGAAGTGGAATTCCCCAGGAAAGAACCGGGTACAAATTGTTAAACCAAGATTCCCAGTTCACGGACTGGAAGCAGAGGCCGGAGCGAGGGAGACGGGGAGGATCTTTACATTATTCCCTTTCCAAGCTTGGTAGACCCGCTGCTGCGGCTGCGGCTGCGCCATGGGCGGCGCGCGGCGGATTCAGCTCCGGTCAGCGGGGCCGCCTCATCCAGGCGCGCCCCGAACCGGCGGCGAGCACGACGAACGGAATCGACGCAGGCACGCGAGAAAGGGGGGGATTTTGAAAGAGTTGGTGCGCGAGCGAGGAACTGGGAGAGGGAGGGAGGGAGATGAGGCGAGGAAAGCTGCTTGCTTGCGTCGCCTTTGTGCGTGGGGGCGGCTGGTGAGGTGTAAAACGGCCGCCTTTTTCCTTTCTTAGATTAGAATTTGGGGGAGCAGAGTAGAAAATTGGGCGACACGAGCTGGCAGACGGAACGGAACTGAAGACGAGACAGGGCGCTCCTTTCGCAGATGCCCCCCCGGGCTTCACCGAAACAGCTCATGAGTCCATGGAACAATAAAAACTTGAGGACTTCTTAGAAATTTCACAAAAAAAGGAAGAATTTATTGTGTACATATCATATGTTGTTTAGTTGGTTTTTAAGATTGTGACACCTTTTGAAAATTCTCTTTAGTTTTCGTTTCATCCAATACAAAACATGTGGTTTTTAATTCTATAGTTTTCTAAAGGACTATGTCAATTGTGATCCTACTATTGTAAGATCATTTCCTTTTTTTAATCATGCAAATCAAAGACTTTTAATTCCCATCACTAAGAAGCTTTGAGTAGGTTTTGGGGGATCCTTTTATTTAATGTGACACTAATTCCTACCCAAAAAATCATGCATCTATATATCGGTATTGTGCCTTGCATAATCTATTACTTCCTTTGTGTTTTGTTTACAATGTAATTCTTTACAATGTGTGTTTTGTTGCATGTGTGGGTCGTATATACAAGAATTCTAGAGAGGGGGGGGGGG
Source organism: Aegilops bicornis (assembly GCA_021605145.1). Taxonomy (NCBI): domain Eukaryota; kingdom Viridiplantae; phylum Streptophyta; class Magnoliopsida; order Poales; family Poaceae; genus Aegilops; species Aegilops bicornis. The sequence goes on along the minus strand of CM038669.1, from coordinate 509,889,684 downwards.
GAGCGTTTTCTCTATGGGGTTCTCACTGGTTAATTAGTTTTTTTTTCCTTTTGTTACTCTCAATACAGTATGATCTAGATCTGAAAATAGTAAACATGTTTATTGAAATTGGATGCCATATTTACCAAAAACCGCCACACGTGTGGATGTCTATTGTTTGATTCACCGCCATAATTGTGTCAAGATGCACGCTATTCACGGGTTGTTCCACGCATCGCCGATTATAGACTTGACCTTTTTGTCAACGAAAAATATAGGCGTGCACATTCACGGGTTTGTATCAGGGCGCGACAAGCTCACAGCCGCCAGTTTGCCTCATGCAGCCACACAATCGCACCCCTCGCACGGGGCCCGTGTGGAGCCAACTAACGTACAACCCACAGCGCGCATGGCGCACACGATTGCCCTGTCGCGTCATGTGAAACACCTTTTTTGTCAAACTTTACCAAAGCCATTTATTTTTCACCGCGTTTGTCCATTGCTTGCCATCGTTTAGACTTTAGAGAGAGGGGTGTGACAAAACTCAGGCTATCTATCAATGCTCAAATACTTCCACCCATATAATAAGCAAGGCTATAATGCAATGCCAAACATAAAAAACATCACAATGCGCTCTGAACTCCAAGTTGGTGTGAGGGGCTCATGTGCAAAGAACCCATCCCTAACGGCCCAGTATGCCAATGCCAGCACCAAAACGGCAGGCAGGGGAGCACGGCAGCGAGCGACTCCTGCACCAGGTCTAGACTGGTAGTAGAAATGGACGGTGCCAGGTCAGGCCGGGGTCCACGGAGGGTCAACCGTCCAGCTACGTTTCTGGACTCCGGTTGCGCCGTGGACCGGGCCCAGCCAGCCAGGCAAGCGCCTCCCGCTGTCCGCTGGCACTGGGACTGGCAGCATCGAGGTGGGGCCTCCGGTGGGGCCACGGGTACAGACACCAGAAGAGCCTACCCGCCTAGGGTGCGACACTTTCCTCCATCAGGCAGCATGATTTTGCTCACGAGTCGGATTATTATTAAGCTGCACGTGTGCGTGCGTGTTCGTCAATCCATCATTCACACGCAGGATATAATATCTTGTTTGGGTAGCGAATGATGCTCATATATTCTTTTTGACCGACCTGACCTGACCTGTCGTCTCTCACATAAACGTATTTTAACACCCTGATCTAGAATAAGCAACTACGACTGCGAGTATGAAAAAAAAACAGAGATTAGCATTGTGGCATCGTGCACCGATTTGGAATGTGGAGAAAATGCAGAGGAAATCCATAATCTCTACTGTGGTTTTTTTTTTTCTTTTGAAAAAAAGATTATCCCCCGGCCTCTGCATCAGAATGATCTGATGCATGCAATCATTTTATTAATAATAATCTCTAATGTGGTGAAATAACAGTAGAGAAAATCTGGAGGCTTTGGAATCTGTATGGGAAAAAAAAGCCTTCTTTTCAGGTGTCGGAAAGACCATCAACTTTGGGTGGAAACACCATTGGACATAGAGATGGAACCTGGAGTGAGAGAGGCTTTGCTAAAAGAGATCAGTTGCTACAGTCCACAAGACCCAGATGTCTTTGTTGCAGTGCACAATGGCCCTGTTTGGATACTCTAACACAATTAGAGTTAGAGTTATTTTTTAACCCAATCTAACCCAAATAAGCACCTCTCCATCGGGATAGTTGGGTTAGATGAAACTAGCCCACTCTAACCCTCCCGGGATAGTTTGGTAAGCTCAAACTTTTGGGTTATTTAAGTTTCTAACTAACCCAAACTAGCTCTAACCCCATGATCCAAACAGGGCCAATGATCAGGGAAACTTGTGCCTTTGGTTCCAGTGCATTCAAAATGGAGCAGACCACATTACAGCACTGCTAAAATTCAGTGTGGTGTTCATCCTAGGTGTTCTCTTTTGTTTCCTACCCACATGCTCTGCCTCTTTCTCTGCGCTATTATTATTTTTCTTCTTTTTTTGAGAATCGCACTCTTATGAGCAAGTGTGGTCCGTGAATCAGACAAAAACAAAGCCACGTTATGCCCATGGCCAGCACATGTTCCATCTCATTGGTGGCCAAGTGGCAAGACGGGACCATTTGTATTTCCATCCTGGAAATGAATCTCATCAAAGCCTCCAGAACAAGCAAAACCAACTCCATTTGGAAATAGAGCAAACCCACCGAAAGACAGGACTGAATGTGAAGCAGAGTAGTGCCCCCCTGCTGCTTAAATTAGCATATGGCATTACAAGAACGGCAGGAGTTAGCTGGACTATGGGCTGGACAGCATCAAATGACAAACTGCTTTGCTTCCGTGGTCCGGAATCGACACCGGTGCAGGATAATGGGGGTGGATCACCCAAGGGACCAAAGGAAATAGCCAGATTGGCATACCCAATGTGATGTGAAGAAAGTATTTGTTGCCTTGTTGGTACCATCAAACAACTTTACAAGACAGAAAGTATGATCTTACCAAAGGTGCAGGGCACCTGAAGAATACCTGGAACTGACCCTTTTAACTTGTGGGCTTCTTTCTCCTTTTCCATCTTTTGAGACCAACAACACCTGGAAAGTAAAACAGAACTGAAAATTTCAGTAGGCAGGACATATGCTCTTGTCTTTTTTTTTTGAAAGATCCAGCAGCCGCTGGCATTCATATATTTAGCAGGAAGCAATGGTAAAAGCAAATACATGGTGAGGATCCTAGGATATATGCTCTTGTCGATCATGTGACGGACGAGTGACACAGGGTTTGAGTGTGCACAGGTTGCAGAATCTATGGCATCCAGTAAATCTATAGGTCAGAGTTGAGATTTCAGTACTGCAATAATTTGCTCAAAGTCTAAAACAATCATTTCAAAGTATTTGCATAAAAATTTCATATGCAACACGCCGGTGTAACGAGGCAATACTGGAACATATTGCATCAGTTCATTTTCTTTTCCATTTTCATTCATCAAAAGAGAATCCAACTTCAACAGCTTGAGATACTATGAGGACTTTAGTTCATTTCGATCGGCGTTTGCATCATACATGTAAAGCTGCAACCTATCAGACTAAGAAACTGCAAGGTCTTTCAAGTTTAAACCCATCCAAGACTCCATAGATGCCGAGGTACTCGTTTGGTTCAGTGCTACAAACTCTTCAAATAATTGCACATGCCACCTGCAACACAAAATTGTACTCCCTCCGTCCCGAAATAAGTGACTCACAAAGTTAGTACAAAGTTTAGTCACTTATTTCGGGACGGAGGGAGTAATCACGTAATATTTTCCCTATGAACGGGGTAACAAATATCAGCAGCGAAGGTTAGATGGAACCTTCTCAAGGTATCTAGAGTCGGACGGTGGCGTCGTCTTCAGCGTCGTTTCCCTCTTTAGGGCGCCGTCTTTGAAGACTTTGATCCCTTTGGTGCTTCCTACGACTGGACGTGCACGGTGGCTTCTGTGGCAACGATGACGGCGGTGAGCAATGTCGGAGGCTTGGCTTTGGTCGTGATAGTCGGCTCTTCTTCTCCGGCGTGTTCGTGGAAATGCCTCGACTGTCTGATACTGTGAAGTCGAAGCCGCGGTGGGGGGCCGATGGTATACGATGACGCGTGTCAGGTGGTTCGTTCGGTGATCCTTCGTGACGCCAACCTTGCCTAGTTTCTTCGTGGTTCATCGCCAGAGTCAGAGCTGCGTTGTCTAGTGTGGATTGTATGGAGTGTTGTGATGCAGCTGTTAGGGCTGTTTTTTTTTTCTTTTTTTAATTTGATCTTCGGATCTTCTGGTCCTAGGACCTTCACCATCTTGTTGTTTTCCGCTGCTCTCTGCTATTATCAATGAATGCCAGCGACGCTGGATCTTTAAAAAAAACTTTCTGAAAATTGGAATAAAGGTTTGGGAACAATCATCTCTGCTGCCAAGTTCATATGAAATACGCTAGACTCATAAAAGCTTCACCTTAATACACCTGTGAAGGCCAATGTTCCAGAAATCTACACTGAACCTTTCTTTGAAGAATTCTATATCAATTTCTACTTGGTAACTGACTGATACAGTCTTTTTAGGGTATTGATGGGTACAGTTTTGAAGGACTATTTTGTAGTTATAAGGGATGTAGGAGTACAGACATGTGTTTTCAGTTCAAGACTGAAAACTGAGGCACAGGGGAACCTGCTATGACAGGCAATAGTGGATGTCAATCATCCAGTTGTCAAGGCCTGCTTTCTGCTCCAAAGGATGCCAAGCTCTTGGGCTACGTTCGCATATAGTACTAGAATATGTAGTACAACTCCAGGTAAATTATTCCTAGGTGCGCTACAAAACTGAAAATTCATTCCTTCAGTTATTTTTCTGAGACCATCCTTTTGATATCAGTTCTCATGTTTTGCTTAGTTTCAAAGCTGCCGTATAAAAAGTTTGGATATATTATTTTTTCTGGCAATCCAATCAAAGCTAAATAAAACACAATATCCACAATCTAATCTCATGTTTGGAAACGCAAACAACATATTCCTTTGAAACTTGATCCAGAAAGAAACTGGTAGGCAAACATTCAAATGTCAATACAAATGTTTCAGTCAAACGAGATTATCATAGGCAAACCACAATGCCGAATGGGCTCAAATGTCTCCATTGTTCATCATTATTTTTTGAATGAAACAGGGCAGTGTAGTGAACAAAACAAACTGCAAATGGACCGTCTCTGAAATAACTAGTGGTGCAAGTAAAAGCATGAAGGAACAACCTCTTCTAGTACCTGCTGAGTAAAAATTACTCAACTAACTGCACCAACATTCAGCAGCAGAGCAACCAGAGTATCCCGATCTCCATACAACCTGCATAAATCACACCACAAACACAAAGGTGCGTATCATTGCGTCAGAAACTATTCCCTCACCAATCAGCGACTCATTCCGTTCTGTAGCTGGCTCTTGGTGGTAATGCAGAAGAACGAACCCAAACAAGAATAGCCGGCAAAAACCAACAGATGAAGTGATTCTTTTCTGAACATTTGACTGAGTTTCAGCATCTGTATAATACTATGGTGCTTTTGTCAAGTCCACTGCTCTTGAGTTACCTGCCCAGAACAGCTCCAATTGACTCCAACCAATAGAAGTTCTGAGTATTTTTGGGACTGGCAATGTGTACGCTCCTAACCTCGGCAACAATGCATCTGACAAAAAAACAGCTCAAACGTTCAGCAACAGGGCATCTATAATTTTTAAGTGGGGCAAACATTGAACACTGTAATAATTCAACAAAATGCACTAGTACACCCTGATACAATTCTAGCACAGCAGAACAATCACGCCTTCCCACACAAAGGGAAAATGAACACCGTGAAGCCCCATCCAGCTTCATCGCCTGCAAGTCTGCGACGGCCATGGCCGATGCATTCTTCGCCTTCAATCGTACGTTGCTCCAGGCTCACAACCTTGGTTTCACATCGGGGTCATTTGTACCCATTTGACCGGTCGAATTAGCGAATTAAGCAACGGGAAATAAGTCCCGATCTCTGTTTGGCTTCTTGATGATCCTGTTTTTATCTAGCAACCATCTGGTCTCTGGTACGATACGATCCAGAAACCCTTCCATCCTCGGACATATTGTCCCAGCAGACGGCGATCAAGTCGGGTCTGAAGACAGAAACTACCACGGCGACGGCCATGAAGAAACCCCGATCAAGTCCGATGAAGCCGTCCGCGATTCACCCAGTGACGGGAGTGAGGCGGCTTGAAACGGGAGCCGGGAGGGATATGCGTCGGCCGTCGTTGGGGTCAGAGCCCTCGTCAAGTTGGCCGGGAGCCGTGTGTAGCGGAGGGCGCGAAGGCGCACGCACGACGGTGCGACCAGACTCGGAAAGCCACGGCAGCACCCAGGACAGCAAGCCCAATACTAATCTCCAAAATGCGCCAGCCCAACCCAATCCCAACAATCTGGGCTTTGTCTTTTTCCAGTCCGGCCCAACAACTATTGTCGCTCGCCGGTGCTCCGCCGCACTTGACTGCCACCACACCAGTGAGTGAGTGTTCTGATCATTGTGCAGCAAAATCGCTGGGCTCTCTACAACTATTTGACCTCGACAGAGTGGGAGCCAGCGCGCGGCGCAGACAGACAGCCTCGTGCGCCGGCCGGCCGGTTCCTCCCCGTGATCCCGCCTCCACACGAGCCATTGCGCCCAGCCCGGCCGCGCAGCCCGCGGAGAATGGAGGGAATGATGAGATGAATTGATGGCGGCCACGGCGACGACAAGGACGGCGATCACCCCCACGCCCGCGGTCAATGCCACCACAGCCCCGTCCATCAATGCCGGTGCGGCCAACACCCCCAGAGGCCCAGAAAGACCACCTACATTTCTTCGCCGGTTTTAACTCGCTGCAGAGACGCAGCCGGACATGTGTGTGCACCTACACGCGGTGCTTCCAACGTTGGACAGCGCCGGAAGCAACCGGACCAACGCGTCAGGAACCAGGGAATCCTCCGCGCGCACTGTTCATCGTCTCACCACGCTCTCCGAGACAGCGAGTTGATTAGCAGCAAGTACCGTCGATCCATCCAGAGCGCCGTGACGAGTGGATCCGGTTAGCAGACCAATAATGCCGTTGTCACGCACGCACAGTACCGCGCGCAGGCCTCTATCGAGAGAAAGTTTGCTCCGCATAAAAGGGCAGGGGAGAAGAGAACACAGGGACAGGGCGGCGCGAGAGCGACCCGCATCCGCAGCATCAATTCCATCGGACGTACGTAGCCGTAGCCGCGATCGGTCGACCGTGGCCTGGCCAAGAAAGCAAAGCAAAGCGGAGTGTGCGACCACGCCACCTACCCCGTGGGGGGGGTCCGGGGGAGGGGAGCAGCCCGATAAATTGGCAGCGTACAAATCGACAAGCCGCGGGCGGTAGGACAGCAAGAAGCTTCGGCTGATACTCCACTTGCGTCTTGCTGCTTCACCGTTAACGTAGAGCGAGCGGGATCACCGGCACCGGCAGTAAGTGGTGGCGCTACCGCGGACCATCATCATAACTGAATCCATGAGCAGATTATTAAGCGGCTCCAGTGCAGTGGGGGACGGATTGAAGGCCTGCCCGCTGTAGGTACTCGAGGCAGCATCATACCCGGATCATCATCGGTTTAATGGAGGGCGAAAACAGTTGATATCTGCCGTTCATGCCAAGCAATATACCTGGATGGATGGCCGTACCACCTGTTCATGCAGTGGATCCATGCAGCTGGGGCTAGCAGATTACCAAACTCCTCCAGAGAGAAATGCAGGTTACCAGAGAGCTGCAAACGGAACAATCTTTAATTGGTTGCGGATTTCCAGAGGTGACAAACGAGCGGCATCTTGGAAGCGGCTAGGCTGTGTTGCACTGTAGGCAAGTGGCACCGGAGTACCAGTGTAGTGCAGTACTGGCAGTCCTGAAGCAACCGGGGGCCGATCGATCGATGCCTGATCTGAGTGCTGAGCCCTAGCTAGCTATCATGCCAGCTCCCCGCTTTTGGTCCAGCCGCTGCTGCTTCCCAACTGTGCAGTGCTCCATGTTGCTTGCACTAAAGTAAAGCATAGTGGTATCGAGAAATAAGGATGCCGGTCATCCTCCCGCCTCCTCAGCGATTTGGGCTTCCTGGCCGTTGGATCGAAGCGCTTGATGCGATCTGAGCCATCGGATCGAGCCCTGGAATGACCTCGTCCGTCGGATAAAAAATAGTTACTGCTGCAATGAACAGTTTCACCCCGTTCGTGCCACCGCGCGTAAATAGCCTGCCCCGTCGGGGGCATTTTCGTCATTTCACTCGCGCGGGGTATAAAAGGGCCGGCTCCCGTGGAGGCAAACCCTAGCCGGCTCCCCTCCCCTCCCGTGCGCCTCCTCTCCCCCTCTCTCGCTCCTCCTCCCCTCGCCTCCTCTCCTCCCACCAAAGATTGCCGCCGCCGCCACCACCGCCACCCACCGCCTCGAACCACGCTGGTCGGCATCCATCCATCGCTTCCGGCTGGCCATTCAGATGCGCCGAACAGAGCCCCCCACCTCCCTGCCCACTCTCTTGATCCCCAATGTCGCCACTGGTCGCCGGCCGATTCCGGCCGCTCCGGTGAGCTCCGGCACCGCCCAACACACACATGGCTGCTCCTTGGCGAGCTCTACTAGCTTCACTGCGTCGGTCTACTTTTCCTTGCCTCATGCGGTCGTCCCCATCGATTTCCCCCGCTAGGGTTTCGGTGGTGGAGGTAGACCTCGCCTCCGGAGGCCGCCTTCTCGTTTCCCCGATCTCTCGATCCCCATGGATGCGCCCCTGCAGAAGAGAAGATGCGGGCCAGTGGATTCACCCCTTGGGGGGTCGATTCCTTCGAGCCGGCGGTCTGCAGGCTGGGAGCGCAGACGCATTCGGCCCAAGTTGCCGGGCGACGACGGCCCTGCAGATCGAGGGTGACCCCAACGGCGCTGGCCAAGGCTGCACTTCCTTTGCCGGGCGCCACCCTCCACCCCTTCTCCTCCGTGTTCCTCTCACTGCCTATGCCGCAGGTTCTTCTCCCTTTCTCTCCCTCCCTCTCTCTCTCTCTCTCTCTCTCTCTCTCTCTCCAAGGCTGACTTGCGGCTTGATCTATTGTTTTTTAGGTTGCTGCTCGCGGTTGGTTGCAAGGATAGGTGTTGCGGTGGTCAATTTCTCCTAGGAAGGTTTGTCTTCAACCTCTGGAGGTTTGTCTTCGACTATGCTCCGAGAGGTGTCACGGTCTGAGAGGATACAGTGGGATGGCCATATATGCTAGAGTGCTTGGTAGCCTGTTGATAACTCCTGCTCATAACTCCTGAATTTGTTTTATATGTGTGCATATGGACAAATTAGTGGGCATGATTTATATGTGTGCATATGGCCAAATTCTCTGGGAACAGAGTGACCCCTCCTTTCCTTCCGTTTGGTTACACTTTGTGCCATCATTTGATTGGTCGACGCAGTACAGAAAGAAAGGGAGGACAGATCGCTTCTTGCGTAAGTTAGTGTTATATTTTTTGTCTGAATTTTAGTTTACATGACCACGACAACCAAAGTGGCATATAGGATGTTTTCAACTGTTTTTCGGGCAAATGACAATTATAGTAACTAAAATGACCCTATTAGTAATATCTGTTATCTCTTTAATTAAGCCTTAGAAATCAGGACATGTGATAGATGGTCTCATGGATTTTATTTCAGAATATTGTTAGCACAACATGCATGATATTCGTGCATTAGCCACATGTATGTTAGTCCCAACTCCCAAAATGACTTTTTTACTATAGATGGTACCACTAAAATATTTTGAACCACATCTAAATTTCTCATTTCCTTCTTTGTTTACATGACTCAAGATGCACTTGATTTTCAAACTAAAAGATTTGGAAACAATAATAGTTTTGGTTTGGTTTTATTCAACGGCAGTTGCATATTCTTGCTATAATATGTGATATAGTCTGTTCTGACAATCATGCTTCTTAATTTCCAATATATTAATCCAACAATTACAACATAGCCTGATAGAGATTCTTATATTTCCCTCATTCTTTGGTTTAATTTTGAACTTAGCTGTTTTCATGGTTTGTTGTGCAGCCATGCATCTACAGGATGGTCTGCCCATTACTTACACATGTGAAAAGCGAGTGACGCGTGTCAAGCTGCTGGGAGCTCAGGGCACGTTCATCAGCTTCAGCTGCATCAGTGCAACTGTAAGTATCTTTGAATTTGTAGTCAACTGAATGCAAAATCTCAAGTGTATATTTTCTTCTGAAATGTTTATTCCGGTTGTCTGTGCTTTTGGCTTCTAGAGAAATGCAGCGCAGGTCGATGGTCCTGGTGCCCTCTTGTCCGACATACATTTATTTATGTATTTGACGCACCTGGTTAGTTCATGTTGTTATGGTGTTCAAGAACAACCAGATACTGCAGCTAGTATTCTACTCTAGGTAGCCTCTTTGTCCTGGATAGTTGTCGGTGTCAAAACCGGCGGATCTCGGGTAGGGGGTCCCGAACTGTGCGTCTAGGCGGATGGTAACAGGAGACAAGGGACACGATGTTTTTAGCCAGGTTCGGGCCCTCTCGATGGAGGTAAAACCCTACAACTGCTTGATTAATATTGATGATATGGGTAGTACAATAGTAGATCTACCACGAGATTAGAGAGGCTAAACCCTAGAAGCTAGCCTATGGTATGATTATTGTTCGTCCTACGGACTAAAACCCTCCGGTTTATATAGGCACCGAAGAGGGTTAGGGTTACACAAAGTCAGTTACAATGTTAGGAGATCTACATATCCGTATCGCCAAGCTTGCCTTCCACGCCAAGGAAAGTCCCATCCGGACACGGGACGAAGTCTTCAATCTTGTATCTTCATAGTCCAGGAGTCCGGCTATCCGGACACCCCTAATCCAGGACTCCCTCGGAGCCCCTGAACAGGGCTTCAATGACGATTTAGTCCGGGCGCACATATTGTCTTCGGCATTGCAAGGCGGGTTCCTCCTCCGAATTCTTCATAGAAGATTTTGAACACAAGGATAGTGTCCGCTCGCAAAATAAGTTCCACATACCACCGTGAGAGAGAATACTATTTACACAAACTCAATCTGACGTATTCCACGGCGTGACATCACACCGACCAAGCCTTTATTCAATCGTTTTCACCGTCCCACCTAAGCGCGTTTAGCGAGGCAGTTCTTGGCACGCCTTGTCAAAGCAGATTGTGTCCCCTTATTCCGGATTCTCATCAATACAGGCGTGGGTAACCCAACCGCGCCATTGATTACGGCGCTTGGGAGATAAGCGAGTTTTATCGGGCCGGTGGGGACGCATAGCTTTGTCCGTCCATATAAGGGGATAAGGATCCGCTTTTTCACACACGCCTTCTTCCTCCTTTCCTTATCCATTTCCGCCAAGACTTGAGCTCTAGCGCCCAAGTCCGCACATCCCACCTCAACCTTCTCCAACTATGTCCGGAGGCGGGAGGCAGCGGATGGCCTCCTCCGTCACGGAGGGGCACATCAAAAGCTGCGAAAGGCCGGATACTTGTCCGACGACATCGCAGATCGGCTCCCCGACAAGGGCAGTTCATCCCACCCCAGGCCCCATGAGAGGGTGGTGTTCCTCCCCACTTCCTCCGCGGACTAGGTTTTCCACTTCACCCATTTGTGCAGGGGCTCATGTTCTACTACGGCCCGGATTTCCACGATCCGCCCTGAATTTCATCCTCAACATCTCGGCGTTCATCGTCAGGTGTGCGAAACCCTCCTCTGCATCCAGCCCCACTTCGTCTTATGGCTGAAGACCTTCAATGTCAAGTCGAAGGTAGTGGGCGGCCGCCAAGCGGAGTGCGGAGGCGCCATGGTGGGCAAGATGGCCAACGTCCTATGGCTCGAGGGCTCCTTCGTGGAGACCATAAAGGTGGCAATCGGGATGGTTCTACATCACCGAGCATGCGACTCTAAATGGGCAGCGCCCCGAATTCTGATCTGGCTTCCTACACGGCTCACCTCATGGAAAGAGACGGGCCCGACGGGGTAATTCGGAAGAGCCGACCGACTCCAAACTCAAGGCCCAAAACCTGGTGGACAAGAAGCTCAAGCTTGTCAACGTAGTCCAGGTTATGCTCATCCGCCGGATCCTCCCATGCCAGCAACGGGCCTTCAACTTGTGGGAGTTTGATCCGGAACAGCACCGAACCTTGAGTCGGCTCTTCGACACTACGTATGAAGATGCCTGGAAGGTGCTGTTCAAGGGCGCCGAGGCTCCCGCATCCGCTACCGAAGATCGCGGATTCAGCTCATGACATCAAGCCAGCGAGGTAAGCTATTTTACCCTTTACGGGACTCTTTTTCATAGTTTGACTCTATGCGGGATCTAAAACTCCCTTACCTTTCGACAGATCGGCAGAAGACGTCCGGACAAGTTGACCGTCCGACTCCGTGCGGAAGACCCAGCGGACGCCCGATTGATGGGGCTGCTGGTTCCGCACCTTACGTGGTGCCGAGAAGAAGGTTAAGAAAGAAGGCCACGGGAACTCGAAGGAGTTCCCGGCGCCAGGTGTTGTCGGACTCATCGTCCGATGACTCCGAGGCAGACTCCTCCCGCGAAGACGAGGAGGAGGACAAAGAGGCCTCTCCCCCAGCGGGGGGAGAGAAGAAAAGGAAGGCCGCCCCAACTGGGGAGGCTGGAGGGTCCAAGAAGGGAAGGACCCTTCCTCCGGACTACACCACCAACGCCGACGACGGCGAAGAGGAGTGGCCACCGAGGACCAAGCCCCTGGCGAAATCGTAAGTGTCCGAACACCAGAATAACTCATGGTGTTCCATTTGTCGCACATCATCTTCTAACGCCGAATATAACCACGCAGCCCGCCCAAGGACGGGCTCGGCGCTTCGACGAGCGGCTCCCTGGATTCGTCGGATGTGAATAGCACCTCACTTCCGACCGCCTCGTCTCCTCCCGCCACGGATGACGCCGAGGTGGAGTCCCAAAAGGGGCCCAACCAGGAGGAGGTGGCCCTGGAGGCGCCGCAAAGCGACCTCCCGGACTCGGGCGCAAAGGGATAAAACCCGAAGGGCTTTAAGGTTGGCCATGTCGGACTCCGTATCGGAACCTTCGGGCCGTTCCGAGTCCGGCAGCGACCCTTCGTAAGAAGGGCAAGACTGCGACGCCGGTGACCTCGGCCCAACCGGAGGCACCGGATAATTTTCTGGAGGCACTTAGCGGCGCCTCCATCGACGAGGAGCATCGCACTGTTATGAGTGTGGTGATCCAAAGAGTTCAGTCCGCCAAGAGCGGGCTGACTGAAGCATGTGCCAGCCTTCTAACAGGCTTTGAAGTATGTACTTAAGATATGTAAAAATATTACCGCATAGACAGTAGCCCCTGATGCTCAGTTTGGTGTTCGAAAAGAAAAAGGTGAACTAAGGATCTAAAAGATATACGCAGGAGTCTAACATAAGTATGTCAATATGGGAATGCTGTCAGGTTGCCGACCTCTGGCCGACCTTGACCATGGAGGTTGATGCATTGAAGCGAGCCTCGGCGGTCCGAGAAAGAGCTCGGCCTTGCCAAAAAGCAGCTCGAGGACAAAGAAGGTAAGTAATACCTTATGGGAGTATTTAAAAGATGTGGTTGCAAAAATGACAGAAAACGTGAATATTGCAGGGCCACGAACGAGGTGGCGACCACAAGGAAGCGATGTCCAAGGCCGAAAGCAATGCGGCGGAGCGCACCGAGCGAGATAAGCAGGAGGCGCGGTGGCGAAGTCGGCAAGAGCTCTGTGCTCTTGTGGAAAAACACGAGAGTTTGGGCGTGACTCAAAGACTCAAGAGTCCGAGCTCGCCTCGCCCTTGAGAGCGCCTAAAGCCGCTAAGGCCAAAGCCCAAAAGCCCTCCAGAAATTGAGGCGACGAAGAAGATAGTGGCGGGTAAGGCATTCTTTATGCAAAGCAAGCATGTGAAAGTGAATTATCTGTTACTTACCGAATCCGAGCTCTCCAGAGCATTCGCAGATCTGCCAAGCAAGGTGTCCGATGCTACCACATTCTACCGAGCCGAGGAGGAAGCTTGACGGAGAAGGTGTTACGGTCTCGATATCGAGGCCAGACACCCGGTGCCCTTAAGCGACCAGTTGAAGCAGTTGGTCGAGCTCCATAAGGTGGCCGAACAGGCCATGAAGGGCCTCATAGTTCGGCTGTGGCCTAAGTAAGCCATGCACAGGAGCTACTTGGGCTGGTGAGGCGGCCGGGGACGCCTTTGTCCATGGGTTGAAGTCGTCAAGCGCTCCGTGCGCATCGAAGGTGCCCGTAGGGCCTTGTCCGTGCTAAGGTGCACTGGGCAAGATGGACGCCGAGAAGCTTGTGACAGACGGACCACCACCGGCAAAGAGCATCGCAAGCCTGAAATGTATTATGAGGGCGCCTGAAGGGTGCCTCGCCTTATAGCGGATGAATGCTCCAAAGATATAATTTTTAGTAGACTCGAATTTGTTATCCTCAGACGCTGAAAACTTTTTTATATGCGCTAAGCAACACTTTTGAATTTAAAATATTACCTTACGTGTGCCGTGTATTAAATTTGAGAGATGGCGAGTCGTCGGCTTCAGCCCCCATGCCACAGTCTTTGGGGTGTTCGGGATAAACTTGAGCGCTCTTGTTCCCATTCTTGGGTCCTTCGAGGGAGGCGCTCAACGCAACGAACAAGGCAACCGGACTATAATGCCTGAACACTCTCACTTAGCCATAGAATTCTATGATTTTAAATTTCGCAAAGCCCACGGTATTCGGAAGATCGAGTTCGGGCGCTATCCACGCCTAGGCCGGACAGTGCCGACTCCTCGCTCTAAGCGGCATAAGTCTTTAGGGACTCGAAAACCTCTCGAACAGCGACCGGCTCTCGCCCTATCATGACGGTCAGTTTTAGCTTTCTCCACTAAGCTGCTTAACCCAGCTCAACCGGGGCACAATCGCAGTGGTTCTCCCAAATACATTAGCCGATATAACGGAACATAAGGTACCAAAACATGGGAGCCGGCAAACCCAACTATTGACCCAAGACATGATTCGGAGCCGATGCATATAATGCTATAAGTTCGGGTGCCGCACTTGTGAAAGTGTTCGGACTTATCACACCATATTGTGGGGTACTTAAGCCTGGTGTACTGCCCGTACCAAAGTGTACGGTTGCACAATGTCATAACCGAACATATATATATAGAAAAAGGAATTCAATAATAGGCGAAGCTATGTATTGTTTATTCAAAAGGGCTGTCAGAAGAGCGTAACGATACAAATAGTGCGATAAGCAAGGGACGGACTTTTTAACATGTCCCCTCGTGGGGTAAGCTGCGGATGGTATGTAAAACAGGTATCTTGCTTCGTAATAGAGACCACCGGACACTCGACGTAACTCGCTTCCACATGCTGTTGCATCGTGTGTTTGGCGATTCTATCACGGACAGGGCTTCGTGGAGAACGGAGTCCTGAAAGTAAAAAAGAAAGAAGAAAAGAAAAGAATGACACAATCGGGAGCCCCTGGTGCGGTTGAGCCGCATTCTGGGCATGCCGTGGTCGTGTCCCTCCCCCTATGCCCATGGTATTTCCAGAGTGTAATTATGTACGCATAGTACTGGTTTCACAATTTCGCGAGGGCTGGGGTTTGGGCCGCATTGCTATGCGTGCTCGGGACGTGCCAGACGGTCTTGTTGTAGGTTACTCCGGGCGCGCTTGACGGTGTTCGGACGTTTAATAGGCGGACTCGAGAATTGCCTTAAGAGGCTGCTTTGTACTTCCGCCGCGAGGGCCGCCGTATGCTCCTCCGTCCGGAGAGAGCGTTCGGTGTTTCCATTGACCGTAATGACTCCTCGAGGACCTGGCATCTTGAGCTTGAGATATGCATAATGCGGCACCGCATTGAACTTTGCAAATGCGGTTCGTCCGGCAAAGGCGTGATAGCCGCCATGAACGGGACTATGTCGAAGATTAACTCCTCGCCCGGAAGTTATCCGGGATCCAAGACCACTTCAAGTGTAATCGAGCCTATCTGATTGGCCTCTACACCTGGTATGATGCCTTTAAAGGTCGTCTTCGTGGGTTTAATCCTTGATGGGTCTATGCCCATTTTGCGCCTTTGTATCCGATAAAGCAGGTTCTTTGCCGCCGTCCATTAGGACTCTAGTGAGGTGAAATCCGTCAATGATTGGGTCTAGAACCAACGCGGCGAATCCGCCATGGCGGATGCTAGTGGGGTGGTCCCTTCGATCAAAAGTGATCGGGTAGGAAGACCACGGGTTGAACTTTGGGGCGACTGGCTCCATCGCATATACGTCCCTTAATGCACGCTTCCGCTCCCTTTTGGGTATGTGGGTTGCGTATATAATGTTCACCGTCCGCACTTGTGGGGGGAAGCCCTTATGTCCTCTATTGTTCGGCGGCCGGGGCTCCTCCTCGTCATCGCTATGCAGCCCCTTGTCATTGTTTCCGGCATTTAACTTGTCTGCCTGCTTGAACACCCAACAATCCCTGTTGGTGTGGTTGGCTGGTTTTTCGGAGGTGCCGTGTATCTGGCACGAGCGATCGAGTATTCGGTCCAAATTGGATGGGCCCGGAGTATTTCTTTTAAATGGTTTTTCCACGACCGGGTTTAGAGCCTCCGAATCCGGCATTGATCGTCAGATACTCGGCATTATCACCGTTAATGCGGCGCTTGTGCTTGTTGCGACGCGACCTGCCATTGCTGTCCTTGGTATCCGAATTACTGTGGCTCTTGGTCATGTTGTTACGAGCTAGCCAGTTGTCCTCTCCCGCAAAAAGCGGGTCATGAGTGTTGTGAGGGCTGCCATGGATTTCGCTTTTCTGTCCTAGGTGCCGGGCAAGCCACTCATCGCGGATGTTGTGTTTGAAGGCTGCAAGGGCCTCTGCATCCGGACGGTCGACGATTTGATTTTTCTTGGTTAGGAACCGTGTCTGAATTATGCGGGTCGATTCCTCCGGCTGCTGAATTATGTGGCTTAGGTCATCGATTATGCGGTGGTCGCACATATGTGCCCTGGAAATTGTAGAGGAATGCGGCTTTCAGGTCTTCCCAACAACCAATTGACTCTGCTGGCAAGCTGTTAAGCCAATGTTGGGCTGGTCCTTTAAGCTTGAGTGGGAGGTATTTGATGGCGTGTAGATCATCACCGCGGCCCATGTGGATGTGAAGGAGATAGTCCTCGATCCAAACCGCAGGATCTGTTGTGCCATCGTATGATTCAATGTTTACGGGTTTGAAACCCTCAGGATTTGATGATCCATCACTTCATCTGTGAAGCATAGTGGGTGTCTTGGCGCCTCTGTATTGGGCTATATCACGGCGTAGCTCAAATGAGCTTTGTCTCTGTGTTCGCCCGGCGGAGTTGCCATATCTGGCGTGTGATTGTTATCGTCACGTGTCGTGGGGCGCCCACGCGATCCGTAGATCGATCTTGTTTGCCTTGCCTTGTCCTCCAATATATCTCGTAGGCCTGGCGCATTTCCCCGCGCCTTGGTATTTTTTGAGCGGTGCCGGGGTGCGGCTTTAGTTGAGGGCCGAGAGGCCTCTCTGTCGCGGCCACGAGGTGGCCGGTCAGCCGTATCATGCGTTGGTGATGTAGGTTTGGGTGCTTCCTCCTCTAATATGGGTAGCAGCCTGCGTTTTGGGTAGCTCTTGGAGGGGCGCTCGAGTTCATACTCTTCGGCCGCAAGGACTTGATCCATCTGTCGCCTAGCAAGTCTTGGTCAGCTCTAAGTTGTTGCCGCTTTTTCTTGAGGCTGCTTGCCATGGCCATATAAGCCTGCGTTTGAAAGCGCTCTTGTTCGACGGGATCCTCGGGCACGACGAATTAATTCGTCGTCGAGGCTTGCCTCATCTTCGGAGGGAGGCATGTAATTATCGCCTCTACCTCTCTTCTGCCGCTCTCTCATGAGGGCTGGCTTCTCCATACTCCTGCGCTTGAATCCTGCTTTGGAGGGTTGTCTTCGACCTTTGTCCGGGTGTTATTGTCTCCGTGCGGAATCACCGCTTTCTTTGTGGCGGGATTTAGAGCGGCGCCACGACGCCGGGCGCTTAGGCTGTTTCTTGGAGGGGTCATCCTCCATTGTTCCATCGCCATTCCCATCTTTTGGGATGTCCACCATGTATATGTCGTATGACGAGGTGGCCTTTCCGGTGCCTCGTGGGCGCTGGTTCTTAATCGTCTCTGCATCGTCATCCATACCGTCGATGTCTTCGAGTCGAAGTCGAGCATGTCGGTTAAATCATCGGCGGTGGCTCTGAAGTGGGTGGTGGGTGGGCTTTGAATTTCTTCGTCGTCCGCATCCCAACCTTCCCGACCATAATCCGCCAGGGCTCCCCGATAAAGAGAGAGACTTTAGTGAGTTCAGGATGTCGCCAAAGGGCGAGTCTTTGAAAGATGTCCGCGATGAATTCCATGATCGGCGCCCAATCGGATTCGATTGGCGGGCGCTGAAGGCTCGGAGTCCGGAGAGGAGTCCGGCACCTTGGAGTCACGAAGCCGCAAAGGACGGGTAGGTGTACGGCTCGCCGTGAGAGATCGCAGCCCTCGAGGCGGTGTCCAGCCACCCGTCCTCGATCGATTGATCGGCTCCGGAAGCTAAAGGTCGGAGCGGACATCGGTGCGGCCTCCAGGACACCGCTCGGCGGCAGAGCTAGATCATGCCCCTCGTGATAAAGGCGGGCGCGCTTGGCTGTGGCTCGAACCCGTCGAAGATCAAGTCTCCGCGGACGTCTACCGTAGTTCAAACTTCCAAATTTGACTGGTGGCCAGGCGTAGCTTTCAATCTGCTCCATATGGCTGCGAATCGGCCCTTGATGCAAAGCTGCCGAATACGAAGATCTGTCCGGGGAAAAAAGTCTCACCCTGGAGCGCATCGTTGTTGATGATCGGAGGAGCCATCGGGCCTAAAGATGGCGACACAGAGGAACTCTCAATGAAAGCACCAATGTCGGTGTCAAAACCAGCGGATCTCGGGTATGGGGTCCCGAACTGTGCGTCTAGGCGGATGGTAACAGGAGACAAGGGACACGATGTTTTTACCCAGGTTCGGACCCTCTCGATGGAGGTAAAACCCTACTCCTGCTTGATTAATATTGATGATATGGGTAGTACAAGAGTAGATCTACCACGAGATTAGAGAGGCTAAACCTTAGAAGCTAGCCTATGGTATGATTGTTGTTCGTCCTACGGACTAAAACCCTCCGGTTTATATAGGCACCGAAGAGGGTTAGGGTTACACAGAGTCGGTTACAATGGTAGGAGATCTACATATCCGCATCGCCAAGCTTGCCTTCCACGCCAAGGAAAGTCCCATCCGGACACGGGACGAAGTCTTCAATCTTGTATCTTCATAGTCCAGGAGTCCGGCCAAAGGTCATAGTCCGGCTATCCGGACACCCCCTAATCCAGGACACCCTCAATAGTGCACAAGACAAATGGTAAATCTATACATGTGAGCTCAGGGTCCTCATGGTGATGCATGTGTTTACTGTTGTTTGGCTTTTGCATTTATGTTTGGTTGCCTTGGCCTCAAAATGTGCAGGTCAGGCATCTCTCCCTTTTAGATAAAAGCAATACTACCATCTTCATTAAGCTTTTGAGGTCGATTCGCCTTTGCCAAAACAGGAATGGAATATTTCTAAAAACAAAATAGAAAAATAATTAGTTCAGCCTAAAAACTACTGTGCAAAACTATTGTTTTGTGTAAATAATGCATCACATATTTTTTACTGTTGGCAAATGAATTATTTATGTATAGTTACTACCAAATTATCGGATTAATAAATCTACCACTCGCTCCAATTATTTGTAATTCTGGGTTAGGCTTTTCTTATCTAAACTACTTGATGTGACAAAATATCTTAAACAAGCTCTATGATTTGTATTCTCTCTTATATTATCAAAGATGATTGCACTTATATGATATGTTTGATACTTCCTATATACTCCGAAAGAAAAATAGCTGATGTTCCGCTCCCTGCAGGCCTACACTCGCGTCACACCCTTTCCTCTCCCTGCCGCCTCGCCTCTCTCCCTGTCTGCTCATTGCCCCGGTCGTCTCTGATGGTGATCTTAGATGTGCGATACATCACCTCCTCACGTCCATGGCCACTTCGGTGCCCATGGCTTTCGTGCTCGTCGGCGGGATGGTGCAAGGCGCAACTCCGACGTGGTTCCTAACTGGTTGGATGGCGTTCAGGCGCAACCCCGGTGCCCTCTGAATCGCCTCGGCTACAACCTCCCTCCGTGAGCTCCATCTTCCCCGCTCGCTTCGGCTACAATATGGGGCATGGCTGTGGCTATGATGATCGATTATGGCTGATATAGGCATGCTCTCAGCTGCACGAGGCACTTGTGGGTATTAATTTGGATCCTCCTCGTTTCTTTGAGCTGTTTCGATCACGTTCTTATTTTAGTGGCTCTGTCCTTGGATGGTCATTTCTAATGAGTGATAACCAGGGCAGTTAAACCCTCGTAAGAACATATTGATCCGGTGATCCATCCAGAAATCCATAAATAAGTCCATCCAGAAATAAGAATAACAGCTCCTCAGGCCACTCCTCAGCGATTTGGGATTCCTGGCCGTCGGATCTGGTTGTTTGATGGATCTTGGGCCGTCGGATCTGGTTGCTTGATGGATCTTGGGCCGTTGGATCGACCCCTGTAACGACCTCGTCCGTCGGATAACAAAAAGTTACTGCTGGAATGAATAGTTACTCCCAAAATGAGATATCTCGTGTCACCGCGTTTGAATCACGCCCCCCATCGGTCGGAAGCCATTCTTGCTAGGGCGATGATGATTAGCTGTGGGTATCAAGTTGGGTCCTCCCTCTTGTCTCTAGAATCCTTTTTGATCCTGTGATACTTATTGTTCTGTCCTTTGGATGGTCATTCTTATTGAGTGATAACCGGGCAGCTCCATCAGATAAAATGATTGATCTGGTGATTAGAGTTGATGGGGGTAAATTATATGATCGAGGAAAGGCTAATTTGAGCCCATATGCTTTGAACCCTGAACCCTTTTTATTCGCACGTGCCCCACCGGTCGGAAGCCATCCTTGCTAGGGCGATGATGATTCCGTGGCTGAAATAAGTGTGCCTTTGAGCAATCAAGGCACTGTGGGTATCAAGTTGGGTCCTCCTCTTGTCTCTAGAGTCCTTTTGATCATGTGATACTTATTGTTACGTCGTTGGATGGTCATTCTTTTTGAGTGATAACCAGGGCAGCTCCACTGTATAAACAGATTAATCTGGTGACAAGAGATGGCGGGGGTAGATTATATGATCGAGGAAAGGCAAATCTGAGCCCACTATGCATTGAACCCTGAACCCTTTTTATTTGTATTTAAAGATGTTGCTTATTTATGCTCCAGTGATTATAGCCGTCTTATGTGAATATTTCTTCCCTCTCATACCTTTATTGCATATAAGTTGTTCTTGACTTTTATTGTTTGTTGTTGGTCCTTGATTTCATCTGGTTAAGAGTAAGCAAGTTGTCGGTTCAATGGCTTGTTTTAATTTGTTGATAAACCAGCAGAAACCAGTAGTAACTTTCTTTGGATGAGGGAGAATGTGAGCAACTCGATGAATACTAGCAAAGTTGTGGCTATTCTATGAATTCATAGTTCCATAAGTTATTGTAGTTGTCTCTGCTTTTGGGAATGTGAGTTTTGATTGGATACATCCTTGATGATATCCTCATCAGAGAAGTAGTGATCTCCTATTATTGGTTTGTTGCTTTTCACTGCCATATTCAGTTAAAGTTGTCACAGCCAATTTATTAAAATTTGTAATAAGTGGATTTTCTTATCGGCAATGTTAGTCAATGTTTTCGTAACCATGCTTAATTTACTTTGATTGAAAGGTGAAACCATTATCCATGAGAATTGAGCTTATGGCTTGTTGTTATTTCAGACTTACCCAAACCCATTACAGGACCACCCAACATAATCAACTGTCAAGTAAGGCTTGTCTTGCATACATATTGTTTATTTTATTTTCCAATCTTTGTTCTGAGTATGCATGTTGTATATGTAACACTGAAACTTCTGTTCTTAATGGTACCAGGCAGTATTTTGTCAATGAAGATGACACGCACCACAAAAGGTATATAAAGTTTTCTCAATATTTGTACTCTTTCTTGGGTTCTTGTAGTTAATGGCGGATTTACAAGTAGCTATATTTGCTATTGCAGGTTGTTGTTCAAAAGAATAGCCGGTGGGGGTCACTTCCATCGTCTTGGACCCCGTCGAGGGTAGGATGCACTTGCACCTTGTTTGATTATTGGTGAATCACTAAAGTCTTGGCTGACAGATGGGTGGTAGGCAGGAGGGGGTAGAACAATAGAAGAGGACAGGGGAGTGTGGATGCGAGCTGGGAGGGCGGCATTGCGAGGAAGAAGATGGTGGGCTTATCTGCCAGCAGACCGCACCAGAGGCCGCCACCATAGGGACTGATGAGGGCATCGTGATGAGGTGAGCCTCCTTCTGCCAGTGCGGCTCCCCTTCATGGTGCTGATCATGCTTAGCCTCTCTCTCTCTCTCACACTAATGCTCCTTCCATCTCCTGTCGTGCAGGTTGCCGCTTTGGCCATAGTAGAGGGGATCCGGCAGGCACGCGCGTCTCCCGTAAACATGCCTAATTTTATATTCAGAGGTAGCATTGATCTACTTGCCTCCTTCAAAAGGCCATATGTGTGGCTTTGTTTAACTTCTCTTTCATATCCAGTTATTTAGAAATATCATTGCTAACCTACTAGCACTTAAATACGATTAGGTATAATGTGAAGCATTTGCTTCACTTGGTTGATGTATACCGATTGTTGGATCATTTATGTTGCTATATGTTGCAGGAATGTATCCATGAACTGGGAAACCTGTGAACTCTTTGATATGCCTTTTATATGTTGCTTTTGGTATTGACAGAGGTACTTGTGCCTCTTACATGCTCTTGTGTGTAAAAAAACTCAATTCTGAAATAGTACATTCAATTGAAGGCTAGAAAAGATTTAGTGGTTATATCATGAGTCACTACAAGCGCCTATTTATTGAAACATATTCCCAGTTGTTTCACTTAGGAATTATGACTTGATTTATATTCATTTTCTTCAAACTTGCACCAGTCAATATTTGTATCTCTTAGCGTTGTCTAATCAACATTTTTGTTTTGAATGCTTTGGTGAAACCTAAGCAGTAAACTCATGGCCACACTCTCTCTCTAATGGCGAAACCACTTCTTATGTAACCACCACTCTTGTTATCGAGGTTCCACATGGCCTATATTTTTAATGTTGGTACTTCTTATCTAAAGGAAATAGATTGTGACCTCCATTTTGGTTCGGGTTAGGCTTTAATATTTTTGAGTCAATTATGAAGTCTTTCTATTTGTGTATAAGATAATTGCTTTATCTATTTAGTCGATCCTTTCTGTTATTGAAAATAGATAGTGTCCATGATGGAGGGTGTCATTTTCCCATTAGGGTTGCAGTACTTGATGTATGCGTTGTATTAGATACGTGGTTGTAACAACCAACCATAACTATTGTTTTTGATTTCCTTGGATGAAGACACTTTTATGTGACAACCATATTTTTACTAATACATAGGGGGGTTTCAGAAACTGGTGGTTACTTTTGTTTATTGACAACAAATTACTATGATTCCAGGAACTCTTGGATTACAAGTCCCTATGTTTTTTCGGATTCATGAACCATGGGACTGGACTTTCATTCGATGCCACCAGCTCCTGTGATGCACCGTGTAAATTATGTGATCTCTCTCGCGTTTTGTGGACACGTCCCCTTTGTCACATCTATCCATCCTTTTGTATTCGATACCTACCGTGTATGAACATTGTATTCTTTGATTTACCCTGTATATGAACATTGCA
The DNA here is from genome assembly GCA_021605145.1 of Aegilops bicornis. Lineage (NCBI taxonomy): Eukaryota > Viridiplantae > Streptophyta > Magnoliopsida > Poales > Poaceae > Aegilops > Aegilops bicornis. Next base: position 509,866,298 of record CM038669.1, on the reverse strand, counting down.
TCCTCAAATGTGTTGTGCTACCGTTCTGGTGCCTATGGAAATGTGTTGTACTACAGTTTTGGTATCCATCTATGATATCTTGCTCCTATTACATGTGAACGTTTTTTCTTTCTTTATTCTGTTATATCCTGATAAAGCCTGGATGTCTACTAACTTGACCATTACTTGCTTCACCACATCGTTAGGACCGACACCCTCGCGCCAAGGTGCGATGCCTCCATGCTTCTATACAATTTCGAGACAAGCATATGTTGCAGTATGTATGCTACTCTATGTACCATCTTTGTCATGGATAGTGCTGAGGATGAACACAAAGTATATGCAATTGGCTGGTGCTTGCTTTACTTAGGACGCCCACTATTTTATTTCTGATTTCTTGCTTGGTTATGTACATGTCTACCATATTGTACTTAAAGTTTCTGATGTACACATGTTTCAGCCACAAACATGAAAGCAAGTTGTCCCTATAAATCCATGATACCCACAAACATTTTTAGATCATTAAAATCCGGATCCACAAACGCCCGCGGACGGGCGCGTCCGCAAACACTGACCGGGCACTTCTCAAATCCTATCGTCCACAATCGTAAATCTCATATCCGATACGCTATATCCATACTAAGCATGCAATATGGAACTAAACTACATAGATCATCAAATAGATATAGAAATGGACATTCGGATTACCAAAAGATCACCAACGGATCTCCAAAAGATTGCCAAAGTTAACATAATTCACGTAAATTACGGACAGGTTTAAACTAGATTAAGAACTTGAAATTAAAGACGGAGAAGGCGGAGCTTCACCACTTACTCGCCGGGCCTTTGCCATTCCGGTTTGCCAGCGCAGCTGTAGGCATCTGTGGCTGGTGGAGGGTCTTGATCGTCCGACGAGGAGGTGCAACTGTCGTGGTCGCTGTCGTCGGAGTCGGAGAGGACGATGAACCCCTTCATACGATGGACCACCCTGTCCTGCTCCCGCTTCAACATGATGACCTGAGCCTTCTCCGCCGTTGCATCCTTCGCCTCGCACTCCGACTGCTAAATAGCAAGCCGGGGCGCCTTGGCGTTCTTCCGTCGGAGGCGGCGAGCGTTCGTCTCCACCATCGTGAAAGACCGGCGGTAGACCCATGCGAGGAGCCGCGCGTCCCTCTTCCGTGCACACTGCCTCTCGTGGCGTGCAGCGCGCGCCTCCGATTCCGGAGTGTGCATGTGGGCCGGCAGTGCGGGCACTAGCACCCACCGCTGCCCGCGTGAAGGAGCAAAAGGCGGCGAGGCGGTGCATCGCACTATCTCGCATCATTACACGTGGCCGGAGGGTCCAGCCTGCTGTCGTTCGGCCATGGGCGGGCGACACCTGCACCCGGAGCCGCGCCGGTCTCCCCTTGGACCGCTCAACAAGAATGTGGAGGACCATCTCCTCTGATCCTGGCAATCGAGCTCAGAGCCGGAGTCGTTGCCGGAGCTGGACATCGTAGTGGATAGCATCGGAATTGGAGAGGGAGAGGAGAGGACGGAGCGGGAGAGAGAGTGAGTTAGGGTTCAGAGCGAGGCGGTTGGATTGGGGTTTTTTGTGGTATAGCTGGGGGTCGGTGGTGGGCCAGGCCTGTCAGGCGGACGCGCCCGGACCGCCCGATATCTGCCCGGTGCTTGTCCGCGGTTTGAGATGTCCAATTGGGCCGATTTTTTTTTTGACTGCCAGTGACGAGACGACCTGCACGGTCGTTTGAGACGGGTATGAGAGGCCCGTTTGTAGACGTTCTAACTGCATGCCTACGTAGCTCACAACGTTTTTTGTAGTCCACATTGGGTAGGGAGGGGAGCGACACGCATTTCAGTTTATCTGTGGCCGGAAAAGACGAACTAACTTGCATCGATAGAGTCGAGCGACCACTTTGCGCAAATGCTGCCGCTCGTTGCTGGCCAGCCTGCCGTCTTCTTCGTCTGCAACTCTGAATCTTACGGAGCAGCACACACGCGGCCTCCGTTGCGTGTCTCGTCTCATCAGTTCGGCTGCCAGCGCGCGGGACGCGAGCAGACTGATGCGTGAGGGGTTCAGTTCAGGGGTCACGCACATATGGCACGCTAGAAAGAAGGCGGGCACCTCGGGCGGGCCTCCCAGGGTGACTCATTTCACCTCGCATCAGACGGAGGCCATATGCATGCATTGCAGGCAGAAGTGTCGGTAGCCGCGGCCTCGCGCTTTGCTCGCTGGCGCATGGATGGATGGTCGGGCCTCTTCCCTTTTGCGGGGGGGAAAAGGGGATAAGATGAGTAGAAAAATGGAGGGCGCCCGTACATTTTCCCATATTCTTTGGCCTCTCAATGATTTGCAGCGTGGGAAAAAGGGTTTGTCCATGTATATATAGAAAGAAGGCTATGGGACAAAGGGCACCAACTGTTTTCCATTACTATTACTCGGTGCATTGCACCGTCACATGCGCGCACACACACACGTTCCCTATTGGTGGATTAAGTACTAGCAAAATTGTTTGGAGAGGAGCCGATGCTCGGCGATATGTTTTGTTCCGGAGGAAGTGGGGGCGCTACTGGGGTGCCATTTTATACTGGGCGTGTCAACTTTGTGAAACAAGTGTAACTTGTCCTCTTGTCTTAATGCCTCGGTTTGACTTCTGTTTTGTTTACTGGCCTTAGACGGGAAAGCCCATTTAATTGGTCGGCAGCGGAATAATGTAGATTATCAGCATGACTTAATTACACCCTCCCGGAGGGGAAATGCAGAGATGAGAGAGGAGGAGAAGAGGACGAGCGACAAGCAGTGTAACCTTTTGCTAATGGCAAACACCAGAGGCATTTTTCTCCCTACTCAAGCAAGCAGTGAACACTTCCCCTAAGCTAGGCATACAGCCAAGCAATGCATCCAGAGATTCCCCTCAACAACTGCTCTGCTTCTGGTTTTGGACCGGGGGGCGGCACGATGCCCCTAAGCCCCCTGCCATCCACCCGATTTCCTCAATCGACGGTCCAGATCGAGCGGGAGACACCGATGGTGAAATGCATGTGTTCGTCGAGTACACGCAGAGAGATAATGCCGAGGAGACGTAGTAGTACAGACAAGACAGAGGGTACTGTACGCATCAGCCGGATCGCAGGACTTGATCACGACTTTATTTACTCCCAGATCCCTTCCCTTCTGACTTGTGAGCTTTTGTTACGCTAGTATACCAAACTCCGTGTCAGATTAACCGAGGCTTCAGCTACCAGCGGGCCCCGGGAAACAGAAACGGACAACCTTCCGTGCCCAGCGCCCCCCCGGGCCCACAGAAACCGCCCACGGTCCACCCCGAGCGAGCTACCTACACTCTCGTCCAGCCTCGTCGTGCTCTCAGCCTCTCACAGTCTCACTTGCTCACACTCTGTACTCCTGGCCTCCCGCTATATGCAGCGTCGCTCCGGCAGCGGCGCCATTGCTGCCAGTGGTGGTACGAAGGTTGGCATGCGGAGGTGGCTGGCATAGGACTAGGAGGGTGTGACTTGGCAGGGGAGGGGGAGCAGCGCCGGGCGTGAGCGGAGATGGCCGGGCGTGAACGGAGCGCGCGCGCAATGGCGTCCCCGCCGCCCCCGCCGCTGCTGACCAACGAGCTGTCGCGCAGGACGCCGGTGCTGGGGCTGCGCCTCTGGGTGCTCGTCGGCCTCGCCGTGGGCGCCGCCTTCCTGCTCCTCCTCGCGCTCGTCTCCGTCCACCTCGCGGTGGCCGCGCGGCGGCGCCGCCCCAAGGGGAAGGCGGCGTCGGTGGCGCAGCCGGCGCCGCTGTCGCCCGCGACCATCCCGCCGGTGTCCAAGGAGATCCAGGAGGTGGCCGTGCACGTGGGCTCCCTCCGCCACTACCTCGAGATGGGCGCCGCGTACCTCAAGGACGGCGGCGGCAAGGACGGCGGCGACTCGCTGTGCGGCAGCGTGGCGCACGGGTCGCAGCGCGTGCACATCGAGGCCGGCAAGGACCGGCGCATGGTGGCGGCGGACGCGGAGGCCGGGTCCGTGCAGTCCGACCCGGCGTCGGCGTCGTCCGTGGGGGTGGGGCCCGAGGTGTCGCACCTCGGGTGGGGCCACTGGTACACGCTCCGGGAGCTGGACGAGGCCACCGCCGGCTTCGCCCCCGACCGCGTCGTCGGCGAGGGCGGCTACGGCATCGTCTACCTCGGCGTCTTCGCCGACGGCCGCCAGGTCGCCGTCAAGAATCTCCTCAACAACAGGTGCGTGCGTGCGAACAGAACAGAACAGAGCAGACCAGAGCGCGCGTCCCGCCCGCATGTGCGTAGCGTAGCTGGCTCCGTGACAAATTTCGCTTTGTAATTTTGGCGCATGTCGCTGGCCGGCGCAGGGGGCAGGCGGAGAGGGAGTTCACGGTGGAGGTGGAGGCGATCGGCCGCGTCCGCCACAAGAACCTCGTCCGGCTGCTGGGGTACTGCGTCGAGGGAGCGCACCGGTACGTACGGCACCCAGCTCAACTGAGCTGAGCCCCTCCACACCACATGCACGCATCGACTGATGGTGGAACGGATCGACACCGTCTTTGTGCCTACGTACTCCTCTCAATCTCACCTACCACGCAGCACTTGACACGTGCCACTTGCTTGTGGTCTCAGGATCCTGGTGTACGAGTACGTCGACAATGGCAACCTGGAGCAGTGGCTCCACGGCGACGTCGGGCCCGTCAGCCCGCTCTCCTGGGACGCCCGGATGGACATCGTGCTCGGGACGGCCAAAGGGTGGGTGAACTGTCAATCTGGTTTGATTGCCGGAGTCAGGCGGCGTTGATCGGTTGGTTAATGGCGAGCCTGAGTACCGCGATCTGGTTTGGTTTCAGGATCACGTACCTGCACGAGGGGCTGGAGCCCAAGGTGGTGCACAGGGACATCAAGTCGAGCAACATACTGCTGGACAAGCGGTGGAACTCCAAGGTCTCCGACTTCGGCCTCGCCAAGCTCCTCGGCTCCGACAGCAACTACGTCACCACCAGGGTCATGGGAACATTTGGGTACCTCCCTCCCTTCTTTCCACCACCTCAACTGCATCCATCGGTGTAGTAGTACATTGCAAAAATGTGAGTTGTGTCTGAACTTGAACTGTGTCCCTCTGCTCTTTTTGGCAGCTACGTGGCGCCGGAGTACGCGAGCACCGGCATGCTCAACGAGCGGAGCGACGTGTACAGCTTCGGGGTGCTCATCATGGAGATCATCTCCGGCCGATGCCCGGTCGACTACGCCAGGCCTCCCACGGAGGTTATTAGCTAGCTCTGCAAGTGTCTGTTTTGATCTGTCACGCAGACAGAATCAGCTCAACCATAGCTTGTGTGGGTGCATCTCTCTTCAGGTTAATCTGGTGGAGTGGCTGAAGAAGATGGTGAGCAACAGGGACTACGAGGCCGTTCTGGACCCGAAGCTGCCGGAGAAGCCGTCGTCCAAGGCCCTGAAGAAGGCGCTCCTGGTGGCGCTGAGGTGCGTGGATCCCGACTCGCAGAAGCGGCCCAAGATGGGGCATGCCATCCACATGCTCGAGGTCGACGACTTCCCCTACCGAGATGTGAGCCTCGCCGCTTCTTTTACCTCTTTATCAAGTCAATCGCATTGCTCATTTGCTCATAGCAACGTAAAAAATGTGTGCCAGTTTATACTAATCGGTATGTAAATGCCTGATGATTTTTAAAGTGGACACCTCTGCATGACTGCATCTGAGTCCGGATAAATGGACAGGGCAGGTGCATCAGGGTTTAGAATAGCAGAGTGCTGGCCCTGATTACTAGTTGAGTGTCTGACCTTGGACCAAGCCTTCATTGCAGATTCCTCGAGATTAGTTAAGTTATCACCATGTTACTACCTGACTGTGCCCTCTGAACTGCCGTTGGGGATGTTGATTACTCTGTCATCTCGAAAAAGAACTCTTGATGACCTCGAGATCACCATGTCGCCATGGTTAGTTTTATCAGATTGAAATTATACTGGTACCCTGAACTAGTCTTTGGTGATCTGACCCGATGCTGTTTTGGCAGCTTCAGCATAAGCACACTCCACACTGAACACATATAGTATATGTTTCTGCTATCGTACCGTCATTCTGCATCGCATCCAAAGTTTCAGAAACCAGGACTTAACTCTGAAATCAGATTTATCCCCCTCAAATTCACAGTTTTTTGCTGTCTGCTCGCAGGATCGTCGGACTCTGCGGCCGTGCCAAGGCAGTCCCCTGGAGAAATCAAGGAAGCCGGGGACAGAATCAGGCCATGGCACCTGCTACGATGGCAACACCAACACCGCTGCCACCACGCCGTCCAGGTTCCAGTAGGGTTAGCTGGCTCGCACGTCCTAGGGTTTTTGCTCGTTGTCAATCACACACAATGCCTGTTGCGTTCGCTCTAGGCAGCTTCGAAACGCAGTGTTGTAACTTGTTTTTGTCGGTGCCGTTCTTACTATGTTTCTGCTGCCTCGTACTAGTTTTGTGGAGCCCCGATTGACCTTTCAAGGGTGTAGATGAGCATATCTTCGGTGAAAAGTGTCCCCTGGTTTGTCTTCTCTTCGTAGTTGTTGCATGCACACTCCCTACTGATGTGATTGACATAGCTTGCCGGACTGTTGTATAATGGATTTTACTCTTGTGTTAGAACGTTTCTCGCCTGGATCTTGTGTACAAAACTGTGAGTTCTAGTTTTCTTCGTAACTTAATGCTTGGAAGAATGATCTGATTTTTTTTTAAACACGGTACAATCGAAATCGCTCGCATATAATACGACAGCAATTGTTAGTCCTGTGCCATGACCGATTGACCTTCTTCTTGAATAAAACATCCTATACTTACTTAAAAATGGGAGTACCAACTGTAGTAAATTATTCTTGTGTCAGATTGTTTCACGCTCATATCTTGGTCTGCAGTCGCTTTAAAGATGCTCCCAAATTTTTCCTCAAAAAAAAAAAAAAGAAAAAGATGCTCCCAAATTGATATGAGCCGTCAAAATTTGACGTGACTACTGGCTTATATAGTAATATTACTACTTGTATTAAGTAAGATGATATTAATAATAATTCTATAGGGCTAATATGGACTTTCCATCTACTACAAAGAAGGTAAGGAAGCTAGGTTCAGCTAGTCGCTAAATCAAGAAAGTAAGGGCATCTCCAGCCGTTGGCCCCACAGGAGGGGCAAAAAATCGCTCCCTGGGGGCGCACCGGCGCTAAACCGCGCACTGGGGCCGTGATGCCCCCCAGTCGCGGCGCCCACGGTTAGTAAAAAAAGGCAAATACGGTGCAAAAATGACTCAAATTTAACACAAACGTCGGGGAGTTCATTCAAACTTAAACATATTTTTTTTAAAAAAAGAAAAAAACTACCGCGGGCTACCCCCGCCGTCCTCGCCGCCCGCCTGGCCGCCCGCCCACGCGGTTCTACATGCCGAGGAGGCGGTAGAACCGCGTGTAGTCACCGCCGCCGTCGTTATCGCCGTCATCGTCGTCGCCGCCGCCCCCACGCCCGCCTCGCCTCGCCGTCCTGCATCCCTCCCCGGTTGGCGCGGCGGGTTGACGGTCCGGGGCGTCGTGCGTCGTCGTCATTGTCCGAGGACCACGACGCCGTGCTTTCCTCGCGCCACGCTTGCGGTCGACTATCTCCTCGGGGCCGCCGACCATCCATCTCGTCATGAGGTAGTCGTCGCGCCCACCGCATGGCGTCCTCGTCGGAGATGCCGCGCCGGGCTATCTCCTCGTACTCCGAGGGCAAGCCGGGCTCCGACTTGGGCTCGACGAGGACGAGGCGGCCGGCGGGTGGAGAGGCGTTGTGTAACACCCCGGATTCGATGCGCCAGGTGTCCGCCAGTTATTCGCCGTCTTTGCCATGTCATTTGCTTGCGTGTTGCACTTTGCCATGTCATCATCTGCATTTTATTATGTCATCATGTGCATTTCATTTCGCATACGTGTTTGTCTCATGCATCCGAGCATTTTCCCCGTTGTCCGTTTTGCAATCCGGCACTCCTATGTCTCCCGGCGCCCCCTTTTACCTCTTTTCGTGAGTGGGGGTTAAACGTTCTCAGAATGGACCGAGGTTTGTCAAGCGACCTTGGTATAGCACCGGTAGACCGCCTGTCAAGTTTCGTGCCATTTGGAGGTCGTTTGGTACTCCAACGATTAACCGGGTAACCGTAAAAGCCTCTTTTGTTTGCAGCCCAACACCCCTTCCAAAGTGGCCCAAAACCCAGCAAACTCCCCTCCATGCTCTCGGTCGTTCGATCACGATCGTGTGGGCGAAAACCGCACCTCATTTGGACTCTCCTAACTCCTACCTATAAATATGTGTCTCCCTCCGTTTTTCTCGCGCAGATCAAACCCTAAAATTCCCCCCGCACGCCACCGGACGTGTCTACCCCGCCGCCGGACGCGTCGCCGCCCGCCTCCACGTCGCCGGACCAATCCGGGGACGCCACGCGTCATGCCGCCGCCCGCGTCCAACCTGCTTGCGTGGCCTGCCCTCGCCGCGCCTCGCCTCCGCGCCGCTCGCGCGCCTAAGCGCCTCCGCCTCCTCGGCCGGCGCCGCCGTGCTTTGCGCCAACCGCCCGCCGCCGCCTCCGTACTGTGGCCAGCGGCTTGGCCGCCGACCGGGAGGTCCCGCGCCTCACTGGTCGCGCCCTCCGCCCGGTCGGCCCCTCGTGGCGCCCTCCCGTCACCTCTCCGCCCCCCCTCCACGCCCATCTCCGGCGCGAGATCCCGGCCATCCTCGATCCGCGCGCCTAGGTTGACTTTCCCCGAGCCCCCGTTTTCGTCTAAGTCTTTTCTGTCAGTAATTTTTTATGCAATTTCATCATGCCATAACTCTCTGCATATAGCTCCGTTTTGTACGTGTAATATGTCAAATTGTTCGTCTCGAAGAGTATATAATTTCATCTCATTACATTATTTTCATTTGAGATCATCTTGATGCCCGAAATGCTGTTAGAAGAGGGCTATGTGATGTTAGTTTCAGATTCTTATCAGAACATGCACTTTTGTCATTTTTGCCATGATTGATGTGTGCACCCTATGAACTTAAGTCCTACATGTGTTCTGTAATATGCCATGCCATCTTTCCAGGGGTGCTTTCCATGTATTTTTGTGAGTTATGTAGTGAGTGCATCAAGCTTGTTAAGTAGGGTACTTGCTGTTGCTGTTTTCCTGGCAGATTCTGTTATATTTTGTTGCCATGTTAACTTGAAGCTACCGAGAGATCCATGTATATTTTGAGATACTTTATTAAGGATGTTTTGTTATACATGTCTTGCTCTATCCATACATGCCCTTGTTTTCAATTATGGAGTGCCATAGCTTGAGTCAATCGAGCTCTACTTTTGCTATAAAATGTTTCCTGCCAGGTTGTTTACATGTTATTCAATTTTGCCAAGGTTTTTGTTGTTGTTCCGTGTATGCTATGATGTTTTTCTTGCGATGTATAGCTTCTATAACATGCCTTCTTACTGTGAGTTGCCTTAACATGCCATGTATTACTCTGTGGTGAGTGGTTCAAGCTCACCAACATGCCTACTTATCGTTGTTCCTGCCACGTATGAATCTGTAATATAACTTGCCATGTTCACATGCTTTCAATTGTATTTTATGATCCCTTTTGGCTCATGGCCAGTAAGGGACTTTTGTTCTATGCATTTAGTAGATTCATTCCATGCCTTTGTTTGCCTTGATAAGTTCCGGTAGCATGTTGTTTGATAGCTCTAAACATTGCAACCTGATGTTATTTTCTGCAGAGTCTGAACTGTTATTATTTGCAATCTTGCCATGTCATTTTGAGCATGTTCTAGTGATTTCTGGAGATAGCTCAGTGTTCATGTTTTGTCATTCTTTACCTATAGATCATGCCCATGCCTTTTGTTATTACGTTGAGATGCTGTAGCATGTTGTTTTGATGCTTGCAATATGCCTAGTTGCTGTTTTGGTCAGATTGTTGCTATAACTTGTATAGTGTATGTGTTGAACCGTTGCTCCGTTTTGAGTGTGCTCTATATGAAACTTGCTTGTTTTTGCATGTAGCTTCATATTATCATGTTGCATCCTTGTTTTGAGGTGTTTGCTTGATGTTTGTTTGCATTTTGCATCAATGCCATGCTTATCTTGTTTTGCTCATATCTTCTAGGCCGTAGTCTTAATCTAATGAACTTTATATGTAACTTGACTAGAATTTCGTGTAGATCATCGTGGTGCATCTTAAATTGCTGTTTAACAACTTGAACATAATGTTTATTCAGATCTGGACCAATTTTGAAATTTGCATATGAGGACTTACCGGAATTGTTCTATGTTGTTCCCGGCCTCATTTAAACTTGTCTTGATGTGTTGTTCTTGTTTGCATCATCTCTTGCCATGAGTAGCCTCATCTAGATTTGTCATGCATCATGCTTGTTTGTGCATCATGTCTTGTTCATGTGTGGCGTGTTTACCTTGTTGTGTGCTTCTTCTTGTTAGTTCCTGTTTCGTTGCGATCGTGAGGATTCGTTCGTCTTCGCTTGGTTCGGCTTCATCCGTTCATCTTCTTCATGGACTCGTTCTTCTTCCTTGCGGGATTTCAGGCAAGATGACCGCTACCCTGGATCTCACTACTATCATTGCTATGCTAGTTGCTTCGTTCTATCGCTTTGCTGCGCTACCTATTACCTGTTTATCAAGCCATCCCAAATTGCCATGTCAGCCTCTAACCTTTGTCACCCTTCCTAGCAAACCATTGTTTGGCTATGTTACCGCTTTGCTCAGACCCTCTTATAGCGTTGTTAGTTGCAGGTGAAGATGAAGATCGTTCCTTGATGGAACATGGAGATGTTGTTCCTTGCTGGAACATGTTTACTTGTTGGGATATCACAATATATCTTATATTTTTAATGCATCTATATACTTGGTAAAGGGTGGAAGGCTCGGCCTTATGCCTGGTGTTTTGTTCCACTCTTGCCGCCCTAGTTTCCGGCCATATCGGTATTATGTTCCCGGATTTTTACGTCCCCTAACGGTCGGGTGATTTATGGGACCCCTTGACAGCTTCGCTTTGAATAAGACTCCTCCAAAGAAGGCCCAACATTGGTTTTACCATTTGCCTCACCACTACCTACCTTTCCCTTGGGAGTAATTAACCCAAGGGTCATCTTTATTTTAGCCCCCGGCCGGTGCTTCTCTAAGTGCTGGTTCGAACCGAAACCCGCCTTGAGAACCACATGGGAAACTCGAGGCCTGGTTTTACTCGTAGCCTGTCTCATCCGGTGTTGCCCTGAGAACGAGATATGTGCAGCTCCTATCGGGATTGTCGGCGCATCGGGAGGTCTTGCTGGTCTAGTTTTATTGCTGTCGAAATGTCTTGTAGCCGGGATTCCGAGACTGATCGGGTCTTCCCGGGGAGAAGGAATATCCTTCGTTGATCGCGAGAGCTTATCATGGGCTAAGTTGGGACACCCCTGCAGGTTATAAACTTTCGAGAGCCGTGCCCGCGGTTATGTGGCGAGATGGGAATTTGTTAATATCCGGTTGTAGTAAACTTGAAGCAAACTCTTCTAAAATACACCAACCGTGGTGCGTAATCCGTGAGTGTCTCTTTTCGGGGTTGATCGAGAGGAGAACACGGTTTCTGAGTTATGTCTGGCGTAAGTAGGAGTTCAGGATCACTTCTTGATCATGACTAGTTGACGACCGTTCCTTTGTTTCTCTTCTCGCTCTCAATTGCGTATGTTAGCCACCATATATGCTTAGTCGCTGCTGCAACCTCACCACTTTACCCCTTCCTTTCCCATTAAGCTTTACTAGTCTTGATACCCATGGTAATGGGATTCTTTGAGTCCTCGTGGCTCACAGATTACTACACCACCGATTGCAGGTACAGGTTGCGATGATCATGACGTGAGAGCGATGTTTGCTTGTATTGGAGTTCTTCTTCGCTTCTTCTTGATCGGGATAGGTTCGTGTCGGCACTGGGCTAGCAGGGTGGATGTCGTTTGAGTTTCTGTTTATGTTTCATCCGTAGTCGGATGTTGATGTTGTTGTATTGTTGTATTCATGTGACATTGTATGTATTGTTTGTATCCCCATCTATTATGTAATGTTGATGTAATAATATCCACCTTGCAAAAGCGTTTCAATATGCGGGTCTATCCTTGGTGGGACCTTCGAGTTCCTTTTGGATAGGGTCGCATATTGGGCGTGACACGTTGGCGCCGATGCAGACGCCGGAGCTGCTTGGCCTGACCGGGCGCGCATACTGGGCTCCGGCTGACGGGGCGGAGGCGAAGCGAGCCGCCGGACGAGGAGGAGGAGGATCCCGGTCTCCATGCGCCTCGGGGTCGAGGAGCTTCCCGGCGGCGTGAGAAAGAAAGGGAGCGGGTACTCGAGGCGCGGCGTGTTGCCGCCCTCGATGTACTCGAGGACGGCCTCAACGTGCGCCGGCACGCCCACCACCGACGCCGGCCGGGCGGCGTTGAGCTCGGAGGGCTCGGCGCCGTTGGTTGCCTCGAGCTGCCGGGCGTGGCGGCGGCGGAAGTAGGGTTCAGAGCGGGCTGTCGGGGACGTCTGCGTGGCCCTCCTCGCCCTTGTGGCAGATTCAGCGGATGCGTGCGATCTCCGCACTCCGGGCCGCTCCGGTGGGTATCGGGGCACCGCACGCCGCGCGCTGATCCTCCACGCCGGGCACCCGCATGTCCGGCGGGACCGGTACTCGGCCTCGTAAGGAGGCGAGCCTCGTCTTCATGAAGGTGGCGGCGGCGAAGCCGTTCGCCGCCAGCGCGTCGCTCGGGAAGCGCTCGGCCATGGGTGGAACTGGAGACGGCGAAAGAGAGGAGAGGAGAGGGAGAAACGACGACGATGGGGAGAGTGTGATGAGTCGCCGAGTGCGCCGGGGCGCGTCATATATAGGCCGAGGCGCGTGTGCCACCGTGTGGACGCGTGGCGGGCGAGGGAGGAGGGCGAGGGAGGCGCGTCGACTGGTCTTCACTGCGCCGCCCGTGAGCACCAATGGCAGGCTGACCGGCGCGGCAGCGCGCGACAGCTTTGGCATTGATTCGCCGCGGGAAACGAGGCGATGAGGACGAAGGGCCGAGAAGAGAGCCGTGTCGCTGACGCGGCGGGCCCGCGGCTTTTTCGCGCCAAAACAGTTCGCCCGGCGCCCCCAGGCGCCCCCCAGCGCGCCGGGTTCGGGTTGGGTCCGCCGACGCTGTTTTCGGCCCAAGCCGGCGAAAATCGGGCTCCTGGGGGCGCGACTGGGCCCTTTTTTTCGGCGCCGGCGCGAAAAAAACGCCTGGGAAGGCCATCCTGGGGGCACGGCTGGAGATGCCCTAAGTAAGAAAAGCAAAATATATTACCCTCATGGATGCTTGTTAGATACGACGTTCCAAAGATCAAGAGGCTGATTGTTGCCAAGTTCAAAGAATTGGATACCAATTGGTTGGCTAACAATTGGTTTTTGTCAATCTCCAAAAAATTGTCATTTTTTTTCTCGAATATGCACGAGCGTGCATATATTATATAATAAAGAAAAAGGCAAAGATTACCTCCACCACAGTTTACAAGATTTCCGTTACAATTTACCCTTCCCTACGCGCCCACCTTTGTAAACTACCGAAGAAGGGTTCAACGTCCCCTTTAAACTTGCCGGTTAGCGACCATATCCTCCCTTCGGACTTCACCCTAGCAATAAGCACATCCATCAAAGGGGATGCTCCGTCGAACACAATAGCGTTGCGATGCTTCCACAACTCCCAAATAGTGAGGATGAAGATAGTAAGTAGATCCTTGCGTCGCAGGTTGTTCGGACCTTGCTTATCCCGAAGCCAAAAGTTGTCAATTTTTTATCCTGCCAAATGTTGGCATCAAACCAATTAGCCTCCAACATCACCGACTCGACAAGGTATTATGTATGTGCTGGATTTGTTAAAATAAGGTGTATTTGGAGGGTGAATGATGTGAAATAGTGTCAATATTTGGAGAGACTGAAGGAAATATGCCCTAGAGGCAATAATAAAGTTGTTATTCATATTTCCTTATATCATGATAAATGTTTATTATTCATGCTAGAATTGTATTAATCGGAAACTTAGTACATGTGTGAATACATAGACAAACAGAATGTCACTAGTATGCCTCTACTTGACTAGCTCGTTAAATCAAAGATGGTTAAGTTTCCTAGCCATAGACATGAGTTGTCATTTGATTAACGGGATCACATCATTAGAGAATGATGTGATTGACTTGACCCATTCCGTTAGCTTACCACTTGATCGTTTAGTATGTTGCTATTGCCTTTTTCATGACTTATACATGTTCCTATGACTATGAGATTATGCAACTCCCGAATACCGGGGGAACACCTTGTGTGCTATCAAACATCACAATGTAACTGGGTGATTATAAAGATGCTCTACAGGTTCTCTGAAGGTGTTTGTTGGGTTGGCATAGATCGAGATTAGGATTTGTCACTCTGAGTATCGGAGAGGTATCTCCGGGCCCTCTCGGTAATGCACATCACTATAATCCTTGCAAGCAATGTAACTAACGAGTTAGTTGCGGGATGATGCATTACGGAACGAGTAAAGAGACTTGCCTGTAACGATATTGAACTAGGTATTGAGATACCGACGATCGAATCTCGGGCAAGTAACATACCGACGACAAAGGGAACAAGTATGTTGTTATGCGGTTTGACCGACAAAGATCATCATAGAATATGTAGGAGCCAATATGAGCATCCAGGTTCCGCTATTGGTTATTGACCGGAGATGAGTCTCGGTCATGTCTACATAGTTCTCGAACCCGTAGGGTCCGCACGCTTAACGTTCAGTGACGATCGGTATTATGAGTTTATGTGTTTTGATGTACCGAAGGTTGTTTGGAGTCCTGAATGAGACCTGGGACATGACGAGGAGTCTCAAAATGTTCGAGACGTAAAGATCGATATATTGGAAGACTATATTCGGATATCGGAAAGGTTCTGAGTGATTCGGGTATTTATCGAAGTACCGGAGAGTTACGGGAATTCGCCGGGGAGTATATGGGCCTTATTGGGCTTTAGGGGAGAGAGAGAGAGAGAGGAGCTGTGTAACGCCCACGATGCGGCTATATCTCCCACGTGTCGAGGCACGACTTGGAGGCATAACCGCATGGTGGTTTTGTCGCAAGAAGGGTCATCTTCACGCAATCCCATGTAATGAACAAGAATGGGATAAAGAGTTGGCTTACAATCGCCACTTCACACAATACATAAATTAAACATACATCATTCAAAGTACAATCAAGGTCCGAGTACGGAACCAAAATAAAAGAAGACAAACCCAAATGCTAGATCCCCGATCGTCCCAACTAGGCTCCACTAATGATCATCAGGAAACGAAACATAGTAACGACCAAGTTCCTCGTCGAACTCCCACTTGAGCTCGGTTGCGTCACCTGCACTGGCATGGTCGGCACCTGCAACTGTTTTGGTAGAATCTATGAGTCACGAGGACTCAGCAATCTCACACCCGCGAGATCAAGACTATTTAAGCTTATAGGAAGGATGGGGTAATGAGGTGGAGCTGCAGCAAGCACTAAGCAATTATGGTGGCTAACATACGCAAATAAGAGCGAGAAGAGGAGCAACGCAACGGTCGCGAAGCTAGAAGTGATCCTGAAACTACTTATGTTCATACATAACCCAAACCGTGTTCACTTCCCGGGCTCTGCCGAAAAGAGACCATCACGGCTACACACGCGGTTGATGTATTTTAATTAAGTCAAGTGTCAAGTTCTCTACAACCGGACATTAACAAATTCCCATCTGCCACATAACCGTGGGCACGGCTTTCAAAAGATAATACCCTGCAGGGGTGTCCCAACTTAGCCCATCACAAGCTCTCACGGTCAACGAAGGATATTCCTTCTCCCGGGAAGACCCGATCAGGCTCGGAATCCCGGTTACAAGACGTTTCAACAATGGTAAAACAAGACCAGCAAAGCCGCCCAATGTGCTGACAAATCCCGATAGGAGTCGCACGTATCTTGTTCTCAGGGCACACCGGATGGGCCAGATGTCGGGTTGGCACATAACATAGTTGGCCTTTTCGCAAAAACCTAAACAGCTCTGGCGATTAGGGTTTCGGCGAACTTGACGGCGCACGCGGGACTAAACCGGCGGTGCGCACCGGTGATTCCACGTGGAGATGGCAACACCTGCTCGCGACGATAGTCGGGCTACGGACCCGGCCTCCCCCCGGACGGCTAGGGCTCAGCTCGAAGAGGAACTTGGAAAACTTGGGATCACCGATGAGGAAGCGACTCCGCTGGTGCTCGACGACATGGACGAAGGCAATCCGGAGAAGTGGCTGTTGGCGGGTAGGGTTTTGCATCGTCACCTCCTTCACATCCAAACCATAACCAATGCGCTTCGGCCGGCTTGGGGAACCCCTAGAGGACTCCAATTCCGATCTATGGGAGAGAATACCTTTGTGGCAGAATTTGAATCCCGACGAGATCGCGATAGGATTTGGGATGGATCTCCGTGGCATATCAGCAAGAACGCGGTGATCCTGGCAGAGTTCAAGGACTGCATGCGGCCCGATGAGGTGCAGTTCGATCGACTTGGCTAGGGTTCCCAACCTCCCATACAACCTACGTAATGAAACATGGGGGAAACTAATCGCACAGCAGATCGACAAGGATGCTACCTCCGTCCAGTTTGATCATGTAGGTGGATACCTGAGTGCTAGGGTTTCCATTGAGGTCAACAAACCACTAAGGAGGTGGATCTTGATAACTTCGGCCAAGAGAGGCAAAACTGATCCATATGATATCCAGTATGAAAAAGTGCCACACTTTTGCTTCTCTTGCGGCCGTCTAGGGCATGCAGATTTGTTCTGCCCCAGCCCGGGACCGGGAGATGAAAACGGTGAGCTACAGTTCGGCCCCAAACTCAGAGCACCTGAAGAGAAGAAGAAACATGTATCTGGCGAGAGCTCGTCTAAGGATCAGAATACACATACGAGCAGCCAGAGGGAATCGAGGAACTCTTCCAATGCAAGCAAGGAACAGGTTGAAGTGACCTCCCCTATAAAGAACAAGCCACATTCTAATAAAAGGAAGGAGGTACCAAAACAGGTTTACCGGCCAGTTGCAAGCCGTCAGCTTATCCTAACTGATGGAAACAATCCATCGAGCAGCGTCATCCGTGAAGGAACTCCATCGGGAGGAGAAGGCCAAGAGTTGTCTGACAATGAGAGTGAGAGAGACGCGAAGAAAAAGAGACCTACACCTGAGAATTCGGCGGAGGCTGCAAGCAGCCTGCCGATCCCAATGAATCAAGATGAGTTGAACTGCCGGGGCTTGGGAACCCGAGGCAGTTCATGAAGCTTCGCAGCATTGTGAAGCAAGAAGTTCCTGCCCTGCTATTCGTAATGGAAACCAAAATCAGGGCAAAGCGAGTTGAAGATCTACGGCACCAATTGGGTTTCGTAGGATGTTTTGCGGTGGATAGCGAAGGACTGAGAGGAGGTATTGGCCTCTTTTGGTCTAAGGACTATGAAGTACAATTGAAAAACTTTAGTTCCAGCCATATCGATGCGATGGTGCGGATGAAAGATACAAACTCCATGGAGTGGAGATTCACAGGATTCTATGGAGCGCCTAGAGTGGAGAACAGACACCATAGCTGGCGGTTCCTCAGAACTTTGCATGCACTGCCACATCCTGGTTGGTTGTGCATGGGTGGCTTCAACGAGACTCTGTACGGCGATGAACATTTCAGTCGAGCTGCCAGACCGGAGTGGCAAATGCGCGCATTCAGAGATGTTGTTGACGAAATAGGTTTCCAAGATTTAGGTTGGTCTGGCCTACCCTATACATGGGATAACAGACAATCTAGAGGTGATAACGTGAAGGCAAGGCTTGATAGAGCATTTGCAAACGAAGCCTTCAGGCAGCGTTATGAATCAATTCGCGTGCGCCACATTAGTGCGGTTGAGTCTGACCATTGCTTTGTGCTAGCTGAGATTCGAGACAAGCCGCATGATCATGGTGCACGTCGATAGAAACAATTCAGATATGAAAACGTTTGGCAGACCCATAGGGATTATGAGGATCTTGTCACGGAAACTTGGCTGAAACAAACCCACAACCCGGGCCTTCAAGGCATAGCAGATTCGCTGGGGGCACTCCAGCGCACGTTGGAGCCATGGGGGGTGCGTGAGTTTGGCTGCCTCTCGCGCAACGTGAGACAGCTTCAGAAGAAGTTGGAGAAGATAAGGGAATAGTCTATTGGGCGAGGCCCTTCTGAGGAGGAGAAACAGATCGCTGCTAAGCTTCGAGAAGCACTTAAACAAGAGGAAATTTTGTTGAGGCAGCGGTCCAGAGTAAGTTGGTTGCGAGAGGGAGATCGCAACACAGGGTACTTTCAAGCACAAGCCAAACAACGTCAGCACATGAACAGAATAAGCGGGTTGAGACGAGCTGACGGATCGGTGTGTCGATCATGAGGAAGACAAAATGGAAATCTGATCATTCTACCGTAATCTCTATACCGCAAGGGTTTTTGACATGAGTGAGCTGTTGGATCATGTTCCTGAGAAGGTGACACCGGAGATGAATCAGTTGTTCGATCGGCCATTTGATGCAAAGGAGGTACACGATGCACTTTTCCAAATGGCCCCATCCAAGGCTCCCAGAGTCGATGGATACACAGCGGGATTCTTTCAAAGGCACTGGCAGCTTCCGAAAAATGATGTGACAGATGCAGTGCTTGGCTTCCTGAATGGTGGGGATCTCCCTTTGGGTTTAAATGACACGTCCATAACTCTTATACCAAAGGCACGACACCCACAGATGATATCTCAATTCCGTCCTATAGCATTATGCTCGGTTTTTTACAAGATCGCGGCTAAGGCGATTGCTAACCGTTTACGATGCTATATGGATGATATTATCAGCGAGGAACAAAGCGCCTTTGTTCCTGGCCGCTTGATCACTGACAATGTTTTGGTTGCTTTCGAAAGTGTTCACACTTTGCGAAGATGGAAGAAGGGAAGGAATACTGCATGTGCACTAAAGTTGGATATGATGAAAGCATACGATCGCGTGGAGTGGCACTATCTCGAGGCCATTCTTCTCAGGCTCGGCTTTAGTAATGCACTTGTCAGGTTAATCATGAAATGTGTTACGTCTGTGCGCTTCTCGGTTCGAGTAAATGGAGAGCTACAACCATACTTCACTCCCTCGAGAGGCCTCAGGTAGGGCTGCCCGGTTTCACCATTCTTATTTCTATTGTGCGCTGAAGGTTTTTCCTCTCTCTTGAAATACTATGGTGGCAACATTGACAGAGGCGTAAGAGTAAGCTTTCGATCGCCATGGATAATCCATCTCCTTTTTGCAGATGACTGCTTGATTTTCCTCAGTGCTGATGCGGCAAGTGCGCATCGACTGAATGATATATTGCGGATATATTGGGAGGCGTCCGGGCAGTGTGTGAATCCTGACAAAAGTGCCATCTACTTCAGCCCAAACACTTCACATATCACCAGGCAAGCTCTAAAACATATTTTGGGGGTTAATGTTGAAGCTTTTAGCGAGAGGTACCTCGGCCTTCCCACGACAGTGGGCAGAATTACTAGCGGGACCTTTGATCACATTTGTGACCGATCAAGAGGCAAGATGCAAGGGTGGTCTGAAAGGCTCTTTGCGTGCGCAGGGAGGGAAACACTTTTGAAATCCATAGTTCAAGCCATCCCAACGTTCAGTATGAGCTGTTTCCTACTTACAAAAAAGGTATGCAAAAGCCTGACTTCCAAAGATGGCTAAATCTTGGTGGAGCGACTCGATTGAAGTAAGATCTCTTCATTGGATATCATGGAAAAATCTCACGGTACCAAAATGCAAAGGAGGTATGGGATTTCGTGATTACCATCTACTCCCTCCGTTCCTAGATATAGGGTGTATAGTTTTTGGCACAGAAATTAAAGAATGCACGTGGAGGGAAAATTTCACAAGTTTTGAAGTAGATTACACGACTAATTGACATGAGGAAATAGAGGAGCTTGCCCGATATAAGGAAATGTAAAGAAATCCCTAAAAAAATTATCCAAATGAGTGGTGCAATGCAATACACCTTATATTTCAGACTTTTTCTCAAAAATCTATACACCTTATATCAAGGAACGGAGGGAGTATTTAACTTGGCACTATTGGGAAAACATGGGTGGAGGTTCATGACCAACCCCAATTCACTATGCGCCAGAGTTCTGAAGGGGAGGTACTTCCCCGATAATGATTTTATGCAGGCCCAAGTGCCACACTCGGCATCGGCCATATGTCGTGCCATCATTGCCGAGCGGGAAGCCCTTGAGGCGGGAGTGGTTCAACGTGTTGGTGATGGCTCAACTATCAACGCCTGGACCGACAAATGGATCCCAACCACTGCTACCCGATCACCGATCCTCAAGCCAGCGAACACAAGTGTTGAACGGGTGAGCGATCTGATCGATAACATGAACTGGACTTGGAAGCGAGGCTTAGTACGAGGTACATTTGCCACACCTGATGCCGATGCAATTCTGAATATACCACTTGACAAGGCGGTGGAGAGGACTTTCTTGCGTGGGCACATGAGAAATCTGGAAACTACAGTGTGAAATCAGCGTATCGAGCCTTGATGAACCGCAACAAGCACCAAGCTCTAGGTGAAGGGCCCGACACCGGAACTTCATTGGATCAAACACACATGTGGAAGACACTTTGGTCTCTCAAAGTTGTCCCCAAGGTACGTGTCTTCTGGTGGAGTGTCATGCGTGGCATCCTACCTGACGAGAAGACATTGCATCATAGACATATTCGAGATGTCAGTTTATGCAAACTCTGTCAAGCACATGAAGAAGATCTTGAACATGCATTAATTCATTGTTCGCATGCTAGACAGTTCTGGGACGAAGCGCGTCTTGTTCTGGATATCAAGCTACCGTGACTGCACCCGTCTTCATGGGCTGGCGATATCTTATGTGGGTCTATGTTCACCGAAAAGGAACGAGCAACTATAATCACCATTATGTGGTCCATCTGGAGTTCCCACAATAGATGGACGCATGATGGAGAGAGGTTTGATCCGGTGAAGTCTATCAAACTCACTAGAGAGACTTTGGCTCTACTTGATGTACCTAAACAGCAAGCTGCAATGCTACCGGGACATGGCTCGCGGCCACCGAATCGAATCAAGTAAAAATCAACACCGATGCAGCTGTGCGATTCGTGGAGGAGAAAAGTGGCGCAGGTGGTGTAGCCCGCTCCCAAACAGCACTGATGGGCGCTTGGTGCAAGCCCCATCTGGGGGTCACTGATCCTATGATCGCCGAGGCACTAGTCCTACGGGATGGAGTAATCTTCGCCAACCTGAGAGGTTATGCTAACGTGATAATGGAGACCGACAGTCTGGAGATTGTGAATCTCTGGAACACTCGACACAATAGCCGCTCTGTTGTGGCACCAGTTTTCTTTGAAATTGATGAGCTAGCGGATAGTTTCCACTCTTTTGTAATCCAACATGTTAGTAGATCCAAGAACGGGTCCAAAGACACCTGTGTGCTCAGCGTGCATGTAATGTGTCTGTAACCGAGAGTTGGCTCTCTGAGACTCCAAGTTTCCTGGTAAGTAGCCTAATGGCTGACTGCCCGGCAAACAAATTTGAAGCTCAATAGTTCTATGCAAAAAAATAGACCCTGGTTGCCCAGGGGGCGCCGGACATCGCCCAGGTTGGACCAGCACTCGAAGGAGCACTGACCCGGGGGTTAAAATAAAGATGACCCTCGGGCTCTCGAAAACCCAAGGGAAAAAGGCTTAGGTAGGCAAATCTAAAACCAAGGTTGGGCCTTGTTGGAGGAGTTTTATTCAAGGTGAACTGTCAAGGGGGTCCCATAAATCACCCAACCGCGTAAGAAACGCAAAATCAAGGAACATAACACTGGTATGACGGAAACTAGGGCGGCAAGAGTGGAACAAAACACCAGGCATAAGGCCGAGCCTTCCACCCTTTACCAAGTATATAGATGCATTAATTAAGTAAAAGATATGTGATATCCCAAAAATATCCAAGTTCCAACATGGAACCAACTTCATCTTCACCTGCAACTAACAACGCTATAAGAGGGGCTGAGCAAAAGCGGTAACTTAGCCAAACAACGGTTTGCTAGGAAAGGATGGTTAGAGGCTTGACATGGCAACATGGGAGGCATGATATAGCAAGTGGTAGGTAGCGCGGCATAGCAATAGAGCGAACAGCTAGCAAGCAAAGATAGAAGTGATTTCGAGGGTATGGTCATCTTGCCTGCAAAGTTCTCAGAGTTGTCGAAAGCTTGATCCTCGTAAGCGTTCTCAACAGGTTCCTCGTTCACGTACTCATCTCCCCAAAGCAAGAACACAAGCAATGGAACAACAATCAATCACGATGCAATGCACAAGCAACATGATGCAAAACATGGCATGATATGCGAGATGTGATATGCAATGCATATGCGTGCTCTAGAAGGAAAAAAAGATCAAGGCATCAACTTGGCAAACCAAGTATGCCGCTGGAAAGATGAGATGATTTTGGTTGAAATCGATATAAAGATCACCGGAATCGG
This sequence comes from Aegilops bicornis, assembly GCA_021605145.1. Lineage (NCBI taxonomy): Eukaryota > Viridiplantae > Streptophyta > Magnoliopsida > Poales > Poaceae > Aegilops > Aegilops bicornis. The sequence continues at coordinate 509,843,710 of CM038669.1, read as the reverse complement.
ATGCACGGTTTGCAAATGGCAAGCAAAACAAGGATGGCACAATTCTACGATTAACAGCACGATGCCACTTAGCATGCAACAAGAAACTAAGCTACTGCACTCCAACATATCAAAAAGACATATGTAAGTGATCTAAACAAGATGCTTGAAATAACATGAACACTGAGCTACGACTAAATCACACCAGAGCAGGTTCAAACAAGCATGGCAAAAGTGCAAAAGATATCAGCTTCACAGACAGTGAAAATAACATGCCAGGAATTAACATCAGGAAGACATGTTTAGAGCAAGCTAAAAACATGCTACAGGAACATAACGTAGCAAACAAAGGCAAGGCTTGATTCTAATAAATGCATACAACAAAAGTCCCTTACTGATCATGAGCCAAAAAGTCACAGAAGATATGATGGCACCCATATAAACATAGAAAGTTTTATTACCAGGTTCAGACTTAGCAGAAAAACAGAGCATGGCATAAACAACATCATGAAGGCAACTTTGCGAGCTCAAGCCACTCATCACAAGGCCTTGCATGACAAAACAAGCATACTAACAGCAAGATGACATGTTCATGAAGCTAACCATGGCAAGATCAAGTTCATAGCATGCATGTATCACAAGCAACAACCGTGGCAAATTTGATTAACATGTAAACAATCTGCCAGGAACATTTTATAGCAAAAGTAGAGCAAGATTGAGACATGCTAGAGCAATCCATAATTGCAAACAGGAGCAAGGACGGATATAGCACATCCATATATCCAAAACATCCTTACTGAACATACTCAAAAGAGGCATGGTGTAAGTGCATCTAGTGCCACCCCTAGTTGGTTTTGGAGTATTGACGACAAATGTGGTTGAGGGACTAATGCGTTTGTTAGAATTGCAGGATAACGCAGGTAGTGTCCCTCATTGATTCGGTTTACCTACCGGAGGCGACCCCTAAAAATGTATGAAGACATTGAAGACAATGGTGGTATGTGAAGATATTCACATTGAAGACTATGACATGAGAAGACATTGAGTGAAGCTTATGGAGCGCCAAGATCGTGTTGTTTCGTTGTTTCCTTTTCTTCTCTGTTGAGTCATAGGAACCACCGTACTGTTCAGTGGGTTCCAAGTGATCATAGTCAGAATGAATGAATTGATGCGCAACCCAAAATCCTATGTCTTCGAGCGAAGACAATGAGAGCAAAACTTATCCAGAGCTGGATGAGTCAGCTTTCCTTGTAGCCCAAGTAAAGTTGCCGTGTGTGTTTGAAATCTGACCGTTGGAACACGTGTCAGTTCCTTAGTGACCTAGGGTCATGTCGGACATATCAGGACGGGTTGCCTAGTGGCTATAAATAGCCCACCCCTTACACCATAAATTGGTGGCTGCTCACCGTTAGTGCACGACTTTTGTCGTTTGAGAGCAACCCACCTCAAAGCCTTTGAAAGAGAGAAATCCTTGCGAGGACAAAGCCGAAAACACCCAGAGCCAAAGAGTGTTAGGCATCACTGAAGTTTTCCTGTCTGTGTGACCTGAAGACTTATTACACTCGAGGACTGTGGATCCTCCAACCGGTTAGGCGTCGCGTTCTGAGCATCCAAGAGTCATTGTGGATTGCCGGTGAACGTCGTCTGTGAAGGTTCGGAAGTCTACCTTGAAGACTTACCAGAGTGATTGGGCGAGGACTGTGTGTCCCTTAGCTCAAGGGAATAAGGTGAAGATGCGGTCTTCGAGTTGAATCTCAGCCTCCCTAACCAGATGTACAGTTGTCACAAAGAATCGAACTGGTCCAACAAATCTTGTGTCTTCAACTAGTGACTGGTTCTATCCCTTCCCTCCTTTACCCTAAGTTTGTCTTCGTGAAGTCATTTCTTATATGTCTTATCTGTTTGACTTCACTGCTTGACTTCTATTGTTGTTTGGCTTCATACTATCTTCCATCCTGATCCTTACTACATAGCTGCTATTAGTCTTGCCCGTTCACATTATTGCATACTTGACTATGGCTTGCTTGTTGTAGTTATCTTCCGCTGCATATCAACTAGGTCATTTATGTTGTTTGTCTTCGAAACATCCGTGTTTTGAAGACTTTCATAAAAATCGCCTATTCACCCTCCCTCTAGTCGATAACTAGCACTTTCAATTGGTATCAGAGCAAGGTACTCCCTTGTTCTGTGTGATTCGGTTTAACCACCTGGAGTTTTAGCTATGTCGACTGCAGGGATAATCAAGGTCTCCGCTGCTTGCCCGTGTTCGATGGAACTGACTATCCCTCTTGGAAGAATAAGATGCGCATGCATCTTGAAGCCATTGATGTCGACCTACGGTATGTCGTCAAGAACGACGTTCCTAAGTCCGTGAAGGTGTCACCCCCGCCGATGTCAAGAAGTTCATTCAACTGGACTCCACCGCAAAGAACATCATCTGTGGTCATCGACCAAAGGACAAGATGGCCGTGTGAGTGCTCTGGAAATGTCGAAGCTAGTCTGGGACTGGCTATCCAAGGTCAACGAAGGCGTCTCAACCCAGAGAGATCAAAGAATCAGTGTTCTTCGCAACCTCTTCAACCGCTTCAAGACACACGACAATGAAAATGTCCAGCTCACGTTTGATCTCCTCACTGACATCACAAATGAGCTTCATGCTCTCGGCGCCACTGAGGTCACCAAGCATGAAATCGTCAAGACACTACTAAGATCACTTGACAGCTCTTTTGACACCCTTGCCCTCATGATACAAGAACGTCCTGACTTCAAGACACTCGATCCGTCTGATATACTTGAGAGGCTCAACACACATGAGTTCCAGCTAACTGAGAAAAGAGATATCTATGGACCAAACTATGTCCGAACTAGCGCTTTGAAGGCAAAAGATGTTTCCTCATCCGAAGAAGAATCATTGCGGTTCGATGATCCTCAAGACATTGGAAAGGAACTTGCTATGCTTGTGAAGAAGTTCCAAGTTCACTAGGAAGAAAGGCTTGAAAGTCTTCACGATCCAGCTCAAGAAATGATGAAGCTTCCACTCAAGACTACAAGAAGAGAACCTATCACAAGTGCAAGAAAACTGGACACGATATCTCTGAGTGTCCACAGTGGGACAATGAGAGGAAGAAGAAGAAGAGCAAGGAATATGATTACGATGACAAGAAAAGAAGAAATCTTCAAAGTCTTCTTCCAAGTCTTCATCAAAGTCTTCATCGCATAAGAAGAGCTCATCCGGCAAGGCTCGTGCTTTTGTTGGCAAGGAAATGGATTCAGAGGAGGAGTCCGCTTCGAGGAAGTGGAGGTGGAATCAAGAGGAGTCCGACCAGGCGTTGCAAGTCCGGCTTTAGCCACAGCCTATGTTGCCAAGTCCATCTTCAACACTGAAGACAATGACCTCTACACCAACGCTGAAGCTGATGACAAGGACGACCCTGCTCCCACTTAGTGCTTCATGGCACGCGGTGCCAAGGTAAAATCACGTGATGCCTACTTCCAAACATCAAGTGAAGATGACTCTGATTGTGAATCCAAACCCAGCTACAAAACACTTGCTAAAATTGCAACTGAACAACAAAGAGCTATGGAACATACTCAAAAACTGTTAGGCAAAAGCGATGACCTGTTGGACGCGGAAATGACACGTTCACAGTCCTTAGTTGAAGACATTAAAATCTTCATGCTAAGTACCAAGAACTTGAAAGTCGTCATGAAACGCTATCAACTACTCATGAAAGGCTCTCCTATGATTATCTTCAAAGGAAGCAAGAGCTTGAGAAATTGAGAGCGGCTCATGAAGATCTTCAAAAGAGAATGAGTCACTTGGCTCAACAGATCAGTTCCGCTCAGGATGGATTTGAACCACCATGTCTAAAATGTCTTGAGCGTGATATCACTACCTCTATTCTTTGAATGTTCAACTGCTGCCATTGTTGCATTGTCTTCAACTACCAATGTGGTTACTTACCCCTCTGCGGAGGATACCACCGCCATTGCCGATTTAAAATGCTAGGTTGAAGACATTGCTTGAAACAGGGATGTATAAAAGTCTGAAAGGGCATCAGACACTCTGCGATGTCCTCAAAAAGCAGATTCTGAACCGAAACCCTAGGAAAGAGGGTGTTGGGTTCGAGAGGAAAATGAATGTTGATGGTTCCTACTGGAAGCCTGAGCAGTATCCCAAAACCACATGGGTTGCTGCAAAGGGACCTTCAGTGGATCCATCCACCTTATCTGGCTTTACCTATGCTAACCCTATTATCATTGATGAATCCTTTGATGCAAACTATAAGCTGTTCAAGAATCAGAATGGTGAAGTGTTTGCCAGGTATATTGGTACTAATTGCAGGAATGGACCGCCTATGAAGAAGATCTGGGTTCCCAAAAGCTGTCTTGAGAATCTTCCAGTGAATGTCATCATGACACCACCTGGAAGAAGACAAACCCTGCACCAAAGGCTTCATATGGTCCAAAGGCTTCACTCTGACAGAGAGGACTCACTTGAGTCACCCTAACGCCAATGTTTTGCAGGGAAACAGTACTCAAATTTATGAATATGAGCGTGTGTCCTCAAACCGCTATGTTCACAGAACTAAGAACTTTTTTGCTTATTCATATGAGTATCACTCATCTCCTGCAAGGCTATTTGCTAGGGCTCCAAAGCCGAAATTCTCAGATGCTGCACTTAGACTCATTGCTTCTAAGCCACCCCTGAAGATGTGGGTGGTTAAGAAGAATTAACTCTCTTTTACAGGAAAGGGTCTCCAGCCGAAAATCAAAGGCATCTGATGCTATTGCTGGGGACCTAAAACATCTTGTAAGGCACATGATCAAATGCCCAAATGGTCTCACTATGTATTTTGTTCCTGAATCGTTTGCCATTCATCCCATCAGTCCTAATCTTGATTTAAGCTTCAATAATCCACTTGCCCGTCAAATGTTTATGCTTCACAATGCTCTTGGTGAAGCCTATCCCGCTAACTGCATCAGAGGGTATGACACCTCATGCTTCGTAATGGATTATGGATAGTGGATGCACTAATCATATGACTGGTGATCGAAGTCTTCTCATGGACTCAACCTTACGTCCATCGGACAAGAGTCACATCACATTTCTTGACACTTGGTAAAAAGCAAGGTATTGGGTCTAGGTAGAGTTGCAATATCAAAGGATCAACACATGGACAAAGTGATGCTTGTTGAGTCCCTTGGTTTCAACTTAATGTACATCTCAATGCTTTGTGACTTGAACATGATTGTGATATTTGGAAAATATCGTTGCCTTGTACTAATGGAATCGACAAGTCTCTAGTCTTTGAAGGGTATAGGAAAGATGATCTATACATGGTAGATTTCTCAAAGAGTCCACAAATTTTGCCGTATGTCTTCTTGCAAAATCTTCAGAATGCTGGCTCTGGCATCAGAGGCTGGGGCATGCTGGAATGAGGAACTTACACACACTCGCCAAGAACAAGCATGCCATAGGCATCGAAGGTGTCAAGTTCAAGAAGGATCATTTGTGTGGTGCCTGCGAAGCTGGAAAGATGACTAGGGCAAAGCACCCCTCAAAGACAATCATGATGACATCTCAACCCTTCGAGCTGCTCAAGAACAGAACCCTCATTGAGATGGCTCGAACAATGCTCAACGAGTACAAGACACCAAGAAAGTTCTGGCCTAAAGCCATTGATACAGCTTGTCTCGTCATCAACCGTGTTTATATCCATAAGCTTCTGAACAAAACATCCTATGAGCTCCTTACTGGCAAGAAGCCAAATGTCGCCATTACTTGAGTATTTGGGGCTAAGTGCTGGATCAAGGATCCTCATCACAAGTCAAAATTTGAACCCAAAGCTCACGAAGGCTTCATGCTCGGTTACGGAAAGGACTCACACTCTTACAGAGTCTTCAATCTCTATCTCTACAATCGTCGAAACTGTAGATGTGCGATTTGATGAAACCAATGGTTCACAAAGAGAGTTCCTGCCAAGCACACTAGACGAAGCTCCACCTAGCGAATCTATAAAGCTAATGGGAACTGGTGAAATCATGCCTTCTGAAGCACAGCCTGAAGAGGAACTTATCATTTCTGCACCTAGCCAACCTGAAGACAATGCTCAGCCTGAAGACAATCCTTCCAATGACGACAACGATCAGCATGAGGAAAGTCTTCGTCCAGTTCATCCTCGAGTTGCAAATGAAGTACAGATTGAGAAGATAATCGATAGCATCAACACACCTGGTCCGCTTACTCGCTCAAGAGCAACACAACTAGCAAATTTCTGTGGGCACTTTTCCTTTGTATCAATATCAGAACCCAAGAAAGTTGCTGAAGCTTTTATGGAACCAGAATGGATTCAAGTTATGCAAGAAGAACTTCAACAGTTCAAGCTAAATAATGTTTGGGAACTTGTCAAGCGTCCTGATCCTCGCAAGCATAACATTATTGGCACCAAATGGATATATCGAAACAAGCAAGATGAGCATGGTCAAGTCGTCAGAAACAAAGCAAGGCTTGTGGCTCAAGGATATACTCAAGTTGAAGGAATTGACTTTGATGAAACATTTGCTCCTGTAGCTAGGCTTGAAGCTATTCGCATACTACTAGCCTATGCTAACCACCACAACATCTTGCTCTATCAAATGGATGTGAAGAGTGCATTTCTCAACGGCAAGATTGAAGAAGAAGTATATGTCGCTCAACCACATGGCTTTGAAGATCCAAAACATCCTGCTATGGTGTACAAGCTAAATAAAGCACTGTATGGCCTCAAACAAGCTCCTCGCGCCTGGTATGATACAATCAAAGACTTACTGAAGAGCAAAGGCTTCAAACCTGGATCCCTTGATCCCACACTCTTCACGAAGACATATGATGGTGAACTGTTTGTATGCCAAATATATGTGGATGACATTATCTTCGGCTGCACCAACCGTAAGTATAGTGATGAGTTTGGATACATGATGCAAGAGCAATATCGAGATGTCCATGATGGGAGAGCTCAAGTTCTTCCTTGGTCTTCAAATTCACAAGAAAGAAATGGCATCTTTATATCTCAAGAAAAATACCTCCAAGATTGTCTCAAGAAGTTTGGAATGCAAGAATGCAAAGGATACACGACGCCAATGCCGACCTAAACATCACTTGGGTCCCGACGACAATGGTAAAGAGTTCGATCAAAAGGTATACCGCTCCATGATTGGTTCCTTACTTTACCTATGTGCATCTAGGCCAGATATTATGCTTAGTGTTTGCATGTGTGCTCGATTCCAAGCGGCACCAAAGGAATCGCATCACTTAGGCGTGGAAGTTTAATTCTTTGATATTTGGCTCACACCCCAACACTCGGATTATGGTATCCATAGGGCTCAAAATTTGATTTAGTTGGATTTTCGGATGCTGATTATGCTGGTGACAAAGTGGATCGCGAGTCTACATCAGGCACATGTCACTTTTTGGGACGATCACTCGTCTGTTGGTCTTCAAAGAAGCAGAACTGTGTGTCACTCTCAACTGCAGAATCTGAATACATTGCTGCTTTGGATCTTGCTTTCTCAGCTTCTATGGATGAAGCAAACTCTCAAGGACTATGGCATCAATCGACACAAGTACCTCTTTTCTGCGACAACGAAAGCGCCATCAAGATTGCCAACAATCCAGTCCGGCACTTTCGAAGACAAAGCACATTGAAAGTCGTCATCATTTTCCCAGTGATCATGTCATGAAGAAAGATATTGACATCATTCACGTCAACTCTGATGAGCAATTGGCAGATATCTTCACAAATCCCTTGGATGAGAATATGTTTTGCAAGTTACGGTGTGAGCTAAATATCTTGGAATCCTCAAATGTCACCGTGATCAAGCACACATCCTAACACTTATGCATGTTGATGACTTAGATGTGCAACACACGAAGTAACGTATATCTTCAATCGGTGAAGACTTACATTCTAAGTGTGAATACATTAACGTGGAATTTGACTTCGGAGCGCCACGATAATTGTGCGCCGTGTCTGGGTCTAATACTTCCTATACGGTGGGTAACGCCACCACCAAATTTCTTTGTTTGAAGTGTTTCACTCATGGCGTTATTTCTTGAAGCTATTCACATTTGATTTGACTTCAACTTCAACCTATTTTCATGATTTTCTTCACTATGATGATTTGGTTGCTGTCTGATATATATTTCTGTCCTCTACAGCATTCACTTATAGCTACGTCTTCAAGTTGAATCTTTTGAACTAAGTGAATGTGATAGGACCCCAATCTCTCTATGCTTTCTATCTCAACTCTATCTGTCCAAATCATATGCATTCTATTGAAACCGTCGAATGTCTTCTCTGCGTCCTTGTCAGCAGAAGACAGAGATACAAACTTTAAGTCTGTTTTAAATGATTCATCATTACTGTTGAACTCCGGAGAAGCCGGAACGACCCTCCGACAAACCGGGCGAGCGTGGGAACGTGGGATAACTCACAGTATGTTGCATACGTGCCACGTGCCCCTCAGATGTGAACCGCCAGGCACACTGCAGAATTGCGCCACGCCACACACCTCGTTATAAATACCTGTCCCCGCGGTAAAGAAAATCTTCTTCCACCTCTTCACCTCGTCAAAACCCTAAGCGCCACCGCTTAGCTCTCGACGACGCCGGCTGACGAAGCGCTTAGCTGCGCGACTTCTCCGACGCCGTCCTCACGCCCGACGCGAACATCTTCATCTCCGCCGCCGCCGTAGGTGTCCTCCGTCACCAAGTTAGGGCACGGTGGACTGAACTGCTCGACCTCCTTTCCTTCAGTCTAGCAGTTCTTCGAAGCGGTAAATATATCTCTATTTTTACCATCTTTTTGATCTTCAAGATTCATCCTACTTGCCAAAAATGGTTTCTGCCCATACAAAGTTAGATCTATTACATGCGCATCTCAGATCGCTTAGTATATTCACTTAAGCTTCACAACTAGTTAGATTCCTCACTTGTACTTATTCACGGATTCGTACAAATCTGGAACCAACTCTCGCCAGATAAGTGAATGTCTTCGCATCATGAGGTCAATGTCTTCAAACCAATTTATCTTCAAAATCTTCTGAGAATGCATATGACCTCTTCCCCTTCCCTCGCATCTCTAATGCTGTCACATGTACATGTCCGTGGGAGAATCCCTTGGTTCTCATAGTTTGCATTCGTTTGCAGAATTCTTACAACATCAAACCAACTCTCCCGAAGCCAGTTCCTATCTGTCAACCAAACGCAAGCCTTTGAAGCCTTTGATTGTGAAGCCATTCAGTTTGAAGCTCATGGCTACAGATAAATCAGTCAGGAAGGGCGGCAGACAGCGTCGTGAGGGAACCTCAAAAGATCTGCCTGATGACCTCGCAGAGCTGTACAAGACAGATCCTGAAGAGACTTATAATCAGCGCAAGACACGAACCCAATGGATTCGACGCTATTGGGCTGAATAGTGGTTCAAGTACAATTTCGTCACACAAGAATATGCCGAGAAGAATGCCATCAGAAGCCCTTGGGGTGATATTCTGTTTCGAGGCCTCCCTCCCAAGAGCATGGCTGAAGCTATTGCACAAGGTTTCTATCCTTGCATGGTCCGTGGACCTCAGCCTGAAAATGCCGACCCGACGTCTTTGCTCTGGTGTCGCGATGACAATCTCTTCAAGCGCAACTTCCAAAGATGCAAAGGCTTCGCAAAGGAAAACAAGAAGTCATTGGGATTAGACTTCAACCCTGGTCCCTCTGCTCCCCGTGCTGACGGCTCACGTGACGCTGAACCCAATGCCATCGGTCCATTTTCAAACCTTGAAGGCCTCATCACTTATATTTTGGTCCAAGGTGCCAAAGTGGATCACTCTGATGACAATGATGACTCTGATGAAGCTCCAGCTCCTGCTCCTACTCCAAAGCCGCAGAAGCTTAAGAAAGTCAAGGCTCCAAAGTCAGTTGCTCCTCCAAAAGCTTCTCGTGTGAAGCCACTGGCCATTGCACCTCCTGAAGCGAGTGCACAGTCTGAGGATCAATCCCGCATCTCCAAGAAGACGGAGAGGAGAAAGAAAAGTGTCAAGAATACTGAACTGACACTGACCCCTGCTGCCATTCTGCGTGAAGAGCACATTGATCTGTCAAGTGATGACGATCTTGCAGATGATGCTCTTGAGCAGCTTATCAAGAGCAAAGAAGAAGCGAAATCTTCAACAACTTGCCTCTCTTTGATGTGGCAATCATCCATCACTTCATTGATGAGTGGTTTGACACACCAAACATCAGCTTTGAAGATCTGCAACTTCCAATTGGCCTCAGCGTCTCTTTCAACGGCGCCATTGCTTTTGAGCTAGCTCTAGCTCAGCGGATTGTTGAACTGACGCACAAAATTGACTATGAGAAGGCTCATTTCAAGAAGCATATGGCTGCACTCAGTGTGCAAGACGTCAAAAACTTCAAGGTCATGCTGCACGACCTCAAATAAAACTTTGTCAAGAAGCATGAAGAAGCCAGAGGCTCTCGTGAGTGCATGAAGGCTCTGGCTGACAAGTGTGTGCTTGCCTACAATGAGGCTGAGAAGTTAAGGCACTTGGCCGCCCCGGCATCGACCCCAGGATGGCTGCAAAGAAAAAGAAGTCTTCAGCTGACCAAGCTGCACCTTCAAGGCAGGAAGAGCCCCGCATAGTCTTCCCAAGCAGCATGACTGGCTCGAAGCCAAAGGTACTGTCAACTGCTTTTGAACAGAAAAAGACAAGGGCTGCCGAGGCTGAAGCGAGAAAAAGGAAAAATCCTGATGCCTCTGATGCTGCTCCCTCCAAGAAGAAGCTAAAGACCAAGAAGAATCGGGCTGCTCCTATAGAGCCCTTGATTGTTGAACCCATTTCTGTGGTTCGTCCTGTCTACGCAACCCAAGAACTTGAATGACTGTTCATGAGCCTGCTTCCACAGAGGCTCCTGAAGTGAAGAGATTCCAATGGTGATCCCCCTTTGAAGACATTGGTCACCATGACAATGTTGAAGATGATGAAGTTCTTCCTCAAATCGAGTACAATGTGGTATCATCGCCTGTTCGTACGAACAACGAACTCATCAGCATTGGTTGTCCTCTGACGCCAATTGCACAGGATGCTTCATGGGCTGATCGCCCGCAACAACAAGACTTCCCCCAGATTCCCCAACAACAAGTCACTCCCCAACAACAAGTCACTCCCCAACAGCAACACCAAGAAGAAGAGGAAGACTTTGAGGCCCGTGCAACCCCATCTCCAAAGGCGCCGCCAAAGATTTCGCAGGCTTCGCAAAGGTCAAAGGCCTCAAGTGCCTCTTCCGAGCGTTCGAGAAGGAGAAGTGCACCACCAACCTGTTGCCGTGAAGTGTTTTCGAAGCCACTCCAACTGTGAATGTCTCGAGTGAAGCCAAAGCTCTTGAAGACAATCCGCTGCATCACCACGACACCCAAGAAAAAGAAGAAGAATGTGTTCCTACACCCCCAGTAATTGAAGAAGTGAACCCCAATATCAACGTGCCAGTGCCCGACCCTCCAGCTCCTCAAGTGGAGGTTCAAAACAATGAGGCTACCACCTCCAACACCAATGAAGCCAATGACGTGGTCATGGCTGAAGCCAATGTGGAGCCTGTCCCAACTGATCCTGAAGCCAATGAAGGAACTGTGCACAAGCCAATGAGGCAAGCTGCTCCCGAAGCATCTCATTGTGCGACTGAAGCCTCGATTCTTGCCTTGCTCGATTCCACCACCTAGGCCCTACACAATCGAGCAAGCTTACAACTATGGCGAGCTTGTCACAGTAAGATGGCCTGTTCTGGTCCCTCCGCCTCATGCCTCTGGTCCTCAATTCGACTATCATATTGCGCATAGGCCTCCGGTCCAGAAGCCGAAGCCAAGACTGCCAAGGTTTCCAGGCACTGCCACCTCAACTAGTTCTTTCAATGCAAATGGCTTCCAAGCCCACAATACTTTCTTTGACAGTGCAAAGAACCCCTACACAAGGCCAAGGATCTCATCTGACTAGTTCTGGAGCTATCAACAAAGAAGGTATTACTCCTATGTTCTCTATGACCAAGGCTGCATTTTCCCTCATATGCGCCTCGACACTGAAGCCATTGCCGGACTGCCGTGCTTAGAAGAAGCACTTGATTGCTTTCATGATGCAGTCCGCTTGGCTTCATAATGCATAAAGAGCTTTGGAATGAAGAATTAGTGCTTCAATTCTATGCAACACTCGCATCCGCGGCTACAACAGTAGATAATGAAGACATGGGTTCTCGAGTGGATGACTGGAAATGTCCATCATGAAGCCAAAGCTCTTGACATCATTGAGCTCACAGGCCTACCCACTCCGGAGAGCTGTTTGAACACGGATGTCAACTCCACCGCGATGCCTTGGAAAGCATATTTCATAAGCCGTAACACGACATGAGTCGATGTCGAGCATGATGAAGCCACTGCCACATGACACTGAATATCCTCAACACTTCTTTGTTGATGACCTTGAGTATCTGCCTCGTACCATATATCACATCATACGACAAACTCTATGGCCCATAAAAGGGCATTCATCATCTGCAAAGCTTGAAGGAGCAATGAAGACATTGGTCTTCTACATCTTCAATGGCATCAGCTTCAACACGCAAGATTTCTTCATCCGACAATTGGCTGCCTCTGGATCTGATCTGTTTGGTCTGAAGTTCTATGCTCCATGGGTCATGCGCCTCATCAAGATGCACTCTGCTATCAACTATCAACCCTCTGCTCGCAATCATATGATCTTTCTACCAGAGATTGATATGTCTGTTGAAGCCATATACCCCGAGCCTGCCAAAACGCCACTAAGTCTTCAGAACGCAGATCACCACAGCTTCTCTCAACCTATGGAAGGCGTCCAAGCGGTATCTCGTGTCTATCCTCGGCTGGGAACACACGTACGCCTCATCGTGCACGGACTGAAGCCACCGAGAGCACAATTGGCCAAAGGCCTCTAAGCGCTCTCGAGTCCTCAACGATCGAGAACTTCTTGTGGCGCTGCATCAAAAGCAAGATAAGCATCACTCTGGCTAAAGCGTCAAATGCAAAGCCTCTTGGTGGACGCCAATCGCATTCGTAACCTTGCCACCAAGAATGCTTTTGTCACTCACGAGACTTGTCGGCGATCATGGAAGAGTTTGACCGCTTTCGGTCTGAAGCTGATCTTCAAGACGATGGCTTCACCGAACGTTTCAAGTTTGACTCCACTCCTCCACGGAATGCAGTCCCACGGCGGACTCCATCTCTTGAAGACTCGACTATTCTTCCTCCGCAAAGAACGGTCAATGCGAGTGATCGATGATGAAGCTGATGCTACTTCACCGCCCTACTTACGCATGAATCGACACTGCGCTTAGCTCGCCTCGCACCGCCAACCAACAACGACAACCCTGCTGCATCATCTTCTTGAAGAGGACGAGTAGATGCTCTATGTCTTCAAACCTTTTTGGTCCTTATCGACAAAAGGGGAGAAGCATACGAGTTTGATAGTCTTCAAGCCGGGTTCATAAGGGCGGTTGCAATATATTTTTCCTATTGTTTACAACTCTCATTTTTGAAACTTTTGGTTCTTATGAGTTGTAACACTTAAACTCGATGGTCGTCTGCTTCTTATTTGCTTTACCACAGTGCGATGATAAATTCCGCATGTGCGATTTATAACTTCCGCACTTAGATCATTCTGCAGACGTCCATTTTTCATTATGCATGTCATTCTCTTAGCTATATCATTTCATGCATGATGAATTATCTTCATAAGTTGACGAGGATCTCCACAAGTACAACCTGCCATGTGCATTTGCATTCCAAAAGCAAACTACTTATATGCACATCTTCAGGGGGAGCCTTTGCCACTTATGAAGACAATTCCTATCCTTTACAATTTCACATATTTTATCCCGTTGAAAACTTCAACCAGTTTGTCATCAATCACCAAAAAGGGGAGATTGTAAGTGCATCTAGTGCCACCCCTAGTTGGTTTTGGAGTATTGACGACAAATGTGGTTGAGGACTAATGCGTTTGTGAGAATTGCAGGATAACGCAGTAGTGTCCCTCATTGGTTGGGTTTACCTACCGGGCGACCCTAAAAATGTATGAAGACATTGAAGACAATGGTGGTATGTGAAGATATTCACATTGAAGACTATGACATGAGAAGACATTGAGTGAAGCTTATGGAGCGCGAAGACTGTGTTGTTTTGTTGTTTCCTTTTCTTCTTTGTTGAGTCGTAGGAACCACCGTACTGTTAAGTGGGGTCCAAGTGATCATAGTCAGAATGACTGAAGTGATGCTCAACCCAAATCCTATGTCTTCAGCGAAGACAATGAGAGCAAAACTTATCCAGAGCTGGATGAGTCAACTTTGCTTGTAGCCCAAGTAAAGTTGCCATGAGTGTTTGAAATCTGACCGTTGGAACACGTGTCGGTTCCTTAGTGACCCAGGGTCATTTCGGACATAACAGGTCGGGTTGCCTAGTGGCTATAAATAGCCCACCCCCTACACCATAAATTGGTGGCTGCTCAGAGTTAGTGCACGGCTTTTGTCGTTTGAGAGCAACCCACCTCGCAGCCTTTGAAAGAGAGAAATCCTTGCGAGGACAAAGCCCAAAACACCCAGATCCAAAGAGTGTTAGGCATCACTGAAGTTTTCCTGTCTGTGTGACCTGAAGACTTATTACACTTGAGGACTGTGGATCCTCCAGCCGGTTAGGCGTCGCGCTCGAGCATCCAAGAGTCATTGTGGATTGCGGTGAACATCGTATGTGAAGGTTCGAAGTCTACCTTGAAGACTTACCAGAGTGATTAGGCGAGGACTGTGTGTCCTTAGCTCAAGGGAATAAGGTGAAGACGCGGTCTTCCGAGTTGAATCTCAGCCTCCCTAACCAGATGTACAGTTATCACAAAGAATGGGAACTGGTCCAACAAATCTGTGTCTTCAACTAGTGACCGGTTCTATCCCTTCCTCCTTTACCCTAAGTTTGTCTTCGTGAAGTCATTGCTTATATGCCTTATCTGTTTGACTTCACTGCTTGACTTCTATTGTTGTTTGGCTTCATACTATCTTCCATCCTGATCCTTACTACATAGCTGCTATTAGTCTTGTCCGTTCACATTATTGCATACTTGACTATGGCTTACTTGTTGTAGTTATCTTCCGCTGCATATCAACTAGGTCATTTCTGTTGTTTGTCTTTGAAACATCCGTGTTTTGAAGACTTTCATAAAAATCGCCTATTCACCCCCCATCTAGTCGATAACTAGCACTTTCACATGGATCTCACTTTAGAAACATGAATACATGGCATAAAAATAACAGCAGGGAAATGACTTAGCCAAATTCTAAGTCCGTGAAAACAGCAATATCACGAGAGCTACTTTGCGTGATTGTGATAGTCACCAAATTGATCACAAAAATACATGGCATACACCCCTGTAAAGATGGCATGGCATAGCCCAAAACACATGTAGAGCTCATGCGCATATGCAGCACAAAATAATTATGGCAAAAATGACAAATGCACATAATCTGATAAGAATCAACACCTAACATTTTATAGCACTCTTGCATCAACCAGTTGGGCATCAAGATGGACTCGAACAAGCATGGCATAATGGAACAAAATGAAGAGCACATCAAGATGAACATTTTGATATATTGCACGCACCAAACGAAGCTACGGCACAGAGTTATGGCATGATGAAAAATGCATGAAAATAATGCAGACTTGCAGAAAAAACGAGGTCAACCCTAGGGTTTTCCAGATCTGGATCTGGGCGGCGCCGAAACCGAGGTTTGCCGGAGCTGCTGGCCAGAGTGGAAGAAGAGGCGGTGGCCGGAGTCGGAGAAGAGCTCGCCGGAGTGGGGACTTGCCGGATCCAGAGCTGGGGTGCACGGACGAGGTCGCCGGAGCGCGGAGGATGGCGCGGGGCGGTGGTGGACGGCGAGGCGGCGGGCGGGCGGCGGAGGCCGGCGCGACGGCGCTGGCAGTGCCGGGCGGGCGGCGGCGCCGGGCGTGGGAGGCGGCGGGCGAGGCGGCGCTGGGCGGCCGGCGGGCCCTCCTCGGTTTCGCCGAGCTGTGGCGAGACGGGTCCGATGGACACGTGTCAGGCGGGGACTGGTGCGGAGCGGCGGCGGGGTTTTTGTCCGGCGGACCGGACGTGTCCGGCGGCGTGGGGTTGAAGAAGGCTAGGGTTTGGACCCGAATTTCGGAGGGGGAGGTGTTTTTATAGGTAGTGGGAGGTAGGAGAGTCCAAATGGAGTGCGGTTTTCGGCCACGTGATCGTGATCGAACGGCTGAGAGGATGGAGGGGCTTTGGATGGGTTATAGGGCCACTTTGGAGGGGTGTTGGGCTGCAACACACACGAGGCCTTTGCGGTTCCCCGGTTAACCGTTGGAGTATCAAACGAACTCCAAATGGCACGAAACATGACAGGCGGTCTACTGGTGGTGTACCAAGGCCGCTTGGCAAATCGCGGTCCATTTCGAGGAAGTTTAACACCCGCACACGAATAAAGACAAGAGAGGTGCGCCGGTGCATGTGGGAATGTCGGATTGCGAAACGGACAACGGGGAAAATGCTCGGATGCATGAGACGAACACGTATGCGAATGTGATGCACATGATGACATGAAATGAAATTCATGACATGAACAAAATGCAAAACGAAGACAAAACCCAACCACGAAGGGAATCTCATAATGTAAAGCCGAAAATGGCAAGAGAAGGAGTTAAAAATATGGCAAGTTACATCCGGGGTGTTACAACACTCCACCACTACGAGAGGATCTCGTCCCGAGATCTAGGACTAAAAGAACTCCGGATATTCGGAATGGAGGTGGTCCTCGCGCTCCCAGGTGGCTTCTCGGTTGGAATGGTGTGACCACTTCACTTTCAGGAATTTGATTGACTTGTTGTGAGTCTTGCGCTCAGTTTCTTCAAGAATAGCAACAGGGTGCTCATGATAAGACATATCTTCTTGGAGGTCAATCTCTTCGAAGTTGATTGTGCACTCAGGAGTCTTGAAGCACTTGTGAAGCTGTGACACGTGAAACACATCATGCACATTTGCGAAGTTGGTCGGAATCTCAAGTTGATAGGCGAGATCGCCTCTTTTTCCAATGATCTTGAAAGGACCCACGTACCTAGGGGCAAGCTTCCCTTTGATACCGAAGCGACGAGTGCCTTTCATTGGAGAGACGCGGAGGTAGACATGGTCTTCGATCTTGAAAGCCAAATCACGGTGCTTGCTATCATGGTAACTCTTTTGATGCGATTGCGCGGCTTTGAGATTTTCACGGATGACTTTACACATTTCTTCAGCCTCTGTGATTAAGTCATTGCCAAGAAGTTGGCGTTCACCAGTCTCTGACCAATTTAGAGGAGTACGCCACTTTCTGCCATAGAGAATTTCAAATGGGGCCTTGCCCGAGCTCGCTTGGAAGCTGTTGTTGTAGGAGAATACGGCATATGGAAGACAATCTTCCCACTTCATACCGAAAGAGATGACACAAGACCTGAGCATATCTTCAAGGATTTAGTTGACTCGCTCGACTTGGCCACTAGTTTGAGGATGGAAAGCTGTGCTGAAGCGAATGTTGGTGCCCATGGCCTTCTGGAAGGAGTCCCAGAACTTACAAGTGAAGATGCTTCCATGATCTGAAGAAATCAATTGTGGAATACCATGCAAGGAGACAATCCTGGAGGTGTATAACTCTGCCAGCTGAGTTGCTGTGATAGATACTTTTATAGGAAGAAAATGAGCCACTTTAGTAAGCTTGTCGATGACAACGAAGATAGCATCATTTCCACGCTTGGACTTAGGAAATCCAGTCACGAAGTCCATTTCGATATGATCAAACTTCCATTCTGGAATAGCATGAGGTTGGAGGAGACCAGCTGGTCGTTGGTGTTCTGCTTTCACCCTTCTGCAGATGTCACATTCATTCACGAATTGAGCAATTTCTCGCTTCATTCGAGTCCACCAATACGATTGCTTGAGGTCATGGTACATCTTCGTACTTCCAGGATGAATGGAAAGAAGAGAATTGTGCTCTTCATTCATTATGTCCTTCCTTAGATCACCTTTGGGAACCACAATCCTGTCCTCGAAGAATAAAGTGTCTCTGTCATCAATGCGATAGCACTTGTATTTGGAAATGCCCTTGTCAATACCACGTTTCACCTTCTTCACCATGGTATCCAGGAGTTGTGCCTCACGAATTTGATCTTCCAAAGTAGGAGAGATTAGGAGGTTGGCAAGAAAGCCTTGAGAACAACTTGGAGATTCAGTTCGCGAAAAGATTCACAAAGATCCGGTTGGAAGGGCTTGAGGATTAAGCTGTTGCAATAAGCCTTCCTGCTCAAAGCATCTGCAATGACATTGGCCTTGCCTGGAGTATATTCAATACTCGGATTGTACTCTTGAATCATTTCGACCCATCGAGTTTGCCTAAGGTTGAGGTTGGGTTGAGTGAAGATATACTTGAGACTCTTGTGATCGGTGAAAATGTCCACTTTCCTTCCCAACAAGAGATGTCTCCATGTTATTAATGCATGGACAAGCCGCCAACTCAAGATCATGAGTGGGGTAGTTCCTTTCGTTGGGCTTCAACCGACGAGAGGTATAGGCCACAACTTTCTTCTCTTGCATTAACACAAAGACCGAGACCTTGAAGAGAAGCATCACGAAAACTTGAATGGCTTGGATTCGTCAGGAGGAGTTAAGACAGGAGCTGTGACAAGTTTCTATTTGAGAGTGTTGAAAGCAACGTCACACTCAGGAGTCCAGACATACTTCACATGCTTCTGGAGGAGGTTGGAAAGAGGCTTTTGTAGGACCTTGAAGTATGTCTAGAAGGGGGGTGATTAGACTACTTGACCAATTAAAAACTTAACCTTTTCCCAATTTTAGAGTTTGACAGATTTTAGCTATCTTAGGACAAGTCAAGAAATCATCACACAAATCAAGCAAGCATGCAAAGAGTATATAGGCAGCGGAAATTAAAGCATGCAACTTGCAAGAAAGTAAAGGGAAGGGTTTGGAGGATTCAAACGCAATTGGAGTCACAGATGTTTTTGGCGTGGTCCCGATAGGTGGTGCTATCGTACCTCCACGTTGATGGAGACTTCAACCCACGAAGGGTAGCAGTTCTTGTGAGTCCGCGGAGGGCTCCACCCACGAAGGGTCCATGAAGAAGCAACCTTGTCTATCCCACCATGGCCGTCGCCCACGAAGGACTTGCCTCACTAGCGGTAGATCTTCACGAAGTAGGCGATCTCCTTGCCCTTACAAACTCCTTGGTTCAACTCCACAATCTTGTCGGAGGCTCCCAAGAGACACCTAGCCAATCTAGGAGACACCACTCTCCAAGAAGTAACAAATGGTGCGTTGATGATGAACTCCTTGCTCTTGTGCTTCAAATTATAGTCTCCCCAATACTCAACTCTCTCTCATAGGATTTGGATCTGGTGGAAAGAGGGTTTGAGTGGAAAGCAACTTGGGGAAGGCTAGAGATCAAGATTCATATGGTAGGAATGGAATATCTTGGCCTCAACACATGAGTAGGTAGTTCTTTCTCAGAAATGGTAAGTTGGAAGTGTAGGTTCAGTCTGATGGCTCTCTCCACGAATGAAGAGGAGGTGGAGGGGTATAGACAGCCTCCACACAAAATCTAACCGTTACACACAATTTACCAAACTCGGTGGGACCGATTCAACAGACTCGGTCGGACCGATTTAGTAAACCTAGTGACCGTTAGTGATTTTCGGTGGGACTGACATGCAACTCGGTGAGACCGATTCGGTTAGGGTTAGGGCATAACGTAATCTCGGTGAGACCGATTACACAAACTCGGTGAGACCGATTTTGGTAATAAGCTTTCTAGAGAGTTGGTCAGGTAAACTCGGTGGGACCGATTTGCTCTTTTCGGTGAGACCGAAATGTTACAAAAGGGAAACATGGAGTTTACATTGCAATCTCGGTGGGACCGATCGCTCACTTCGGTTAGACCAAAACGTTACGAAGGGAAACAGAGAGATTACAATCCCATCTCGGTGAGACCGAGATCCCTATCGGTAGGACCGATTTGCCTAGGGTTTGTGACAGTGGCTATGACTTTTGAAATCGGTGGCGCCGGGTAGGAAGAATCGGTGTGACCGATTTTGGCTTAGGGTTTAGGTCATTTGTGGATTGTGAGAAAGTAGCTGAGGGTTTTGGAGCATATCACTAAGCACATGAAGCAAGAGGCTCATTAAGCAACACCTCATCACTCCTTGATAGTATTGGCTTTTCCTATAGACTCAATGTGATCTTGGACCACTAAAATGTAAAATGAAGAGTCTTGAGCTTTTGAGCTTGAGCCAATCCTTTATCCTTAGTACTTTGAGGGATCCACTTTCATCATCCATGCCATGCCATTCATTGAGCTTTCCTGAAATAATAGTCTTGGAATACCATTAGCTCAATGAGCTATATGTTGTTATGAATTACCAAAACCACCTAGGGATAGTTGCACTTTCAATCTCCCCCTTTTTGGTAATTGATGACAACATATAGATCAAAGCTTCGACAAATGATAATAAGATTGAAAATCATTGTCGCTTTGAGAAGTATGTAATAAGCAAGAGCTCCCCCTAAATTTGTGCATAGTTTAAGATTTGCTTTGGACTGCAAATGCACAAGGAATTAGGCTCATGGGTTACTCTTCCATGTCACATACATCTTGGTGGAGCGCTCAAAATGATAAAGATTGAATACATGCACTCATCACCAAGCAAGGTGAATGATCACATAGGATAGATAAGATAATATCATCAAACATGCATAAGTGTAGCTTATGATCAAACACATGATCATCAATGTCTCACAAGAATAGCATAGTATCTCAAGCAATCAAAAGCAAACAAGTTTGAACCACCAAATCAAGAGAGAACAAAAGCGACACTCTCTCTCTCAAAGCCTTTGATCTATACATTTTTCTCCCCCTTTGGCAACAAGTTGCCAAAAAGTTCATAGAAAATGCATAGTGCTAGATCGACTCTCAGGCTTGATCTTCAGGTGGTGCTATAGAGATGGCTCCTTGGACGAAGACTTCAGTTGATGTAGAGGGAGCTGGAGGAGTTGGTGCTAGAGATGGTTGCACTGAAGCTGTAGGTACTGTAGCTGGTGTAGATGATGCTGATCTAGTGTCTGGTACTGGCACTGCATCTGATCTCTGAGCTCTAGGCACTCTGGCAAATACATTGGTGGTAGTCTTGCCCTTCCTCTCCTGCATGTCATCCTGCAGCTGCTCCACAACTGACTGAATCTCAGTTACTTTGACATCTAGATCATAGAACTTTTGTTCCATGATTCTTTCCAAGCTCTCCTGATTTTGAGTGAGGGTGGCCAATCCCTTCTCAATCCTCAGGGATGATGCTATCAAGTAACCAAGCTGCTCCTGCTTGTTCTTCAAGAAATACTCAGATGCCTCCTCTTGAGTTGGCATCTTGGCAGCCTTCTCCTTCCTTGCCTTCTCCTTCTTCTCTTGAGCTTGAACCGATGATGGATCATTCTCATTCATGACAACCTCATTGTCCTCAAAGTCTGGATAAAGTGGAAAATGTTCCTTATCCAATAGATATTTGCACTGTGCCCATCTTTGAGTTAATCAACTCCACGAATCTGAGGGGCATATCCACAACTCCTCTTATGATCACCTGCAGTCCTCTTAATGGTTTCAACTATAAGGCTCATGACCTTGAATTTCAGAGGCACATCAAATAAATGCAACATATTGATTGCATGCCCTCTGATCATGTTGTGGTCACCTAACTTAGGCAATAGAGTGTGCCTTAGGATCCAATTGATTGTAGGCAGCCACAGCGGAAGAAAGTGGACTGATCCAAAAGAGAAAGTCTCTAGGGCTTTATGCAGGGATCTCCTTGTACATATGTGCCATGGTATTGTGTCCCATTTTCTTCTTGGCATATACATCCAGGTCATCATCATTTTCCTTTGGGGCATTTATCAGTTTTGCCCACTCCACAACAGTTGACTGGTACCTTGTACCTTAAGACATCCAAACTATCCTCCCATCTGGATAGAAGTGTGCTGTGGAGTAGAATTGCATGATAAGTTCATCATTCCAGTTGGTGAGCTTTTGCCCAACAAAATCTGCAACTCCACAAGCAACAAAACTGTCTTGCACTCCAGGATAGTGCTCTTCATTTTCCTTCATGTAGGTCCGATCGACCCACCTCATATCACACACAATGGGCTTCTTGTCCAACAAGATTGTCTCATAGAAGTCCTGCTGTTCCTTTGTATGGAACACCGTAATCAACAGCAGTCCTTCTCCTTGTGGCATATGGATCTGCCAACCTCCATAGCCTCAACAATGAATCTTTTCTGATGTTCATGTCCTCAGCCACAGGATGGGCATCATTGTGGTCTGGTATCTTGGGCTTGAGCTTCCTCAAAACTTGTCCTTCTTCATCTTCCTCCTCAGCAACCTCAAGCACTGGGGCCTTGTTCTTCTCGGAAATTTGGAATACTCCTGGTATTCCTCTTTGGTCAGAACTTGGCCTTGGGGGCAGCTTTGGGTGCTTCCTTGGGCTTAGATGTTGCAGCCCTGATCTAATAGCATCACCCATAAGCTTTGGTGCCTTGGGTGCTTTGGTGTAGCAAGCTCTTCTTCCTCTTCCATCATGGAAGGTTGCCCAACAACTCTGGCCATGGTCTTCTTGACCCTTTCCTTCCTTTTCTTTCCTTGTTGGTGGCTCTTTGGGATCGGGCTTCTCGAGGCGGTTTAGTTGAGTCTCTGTCTTTGGACATTGGTTGTCTTCCTGCAGGCCTTTTAATCTTCATGCACGGCTTTGTATGCTTTCTTTGAGCCATATTCCTTTTTGAGTACTACTTTCTTGGAGGTAGCCTCATCTTCTTCTGCTCTATAATCCTCATCTTCAGAGTCTGAAGTTCTCTTCTTCCTTCGCCTGGTAGGAGCCTTAGGCAGGTTGCTAGGAGTGCTCCTGCTGCCTTCACCTGAAGTGCTGGAGGGACTAGTGCCCTCACTCATGTCAATCTACTCTCCTGACCTGTTCTGGCTGTCACTCTGGTCTGACATGCTGCAAACACTGAATGCTGACCCTGTGATGAGTTATAGATGAGATAGAGTGGCTGCTCGTCACAAAATGCAGAGATTTTTTGCAAAAGAATGATTCAAAAATTCAGTTTTAGTTTTCCACAGAAAGCATTTCGGATCAACCGATTTTCAAACTCGGTGATACCGAAGCAGTTTTGGAACCTAAAGCGATGAACTTCGGTTGGACCGAGTCACAGTTCGATGTACTTGAGACTGCTA
Organism: Aegilops bicornis; assembly: GCA_021605145.1. Classification (NCBI taxonomy): domain Eukaryota; kingdom Viridiplantae; phylum Streptophyta; class Magnoliopsida; order Poales; family Poaceae; genus Aegilops; species Aegilops bicornis. The sequence continues at coordinate 509,820,360 of CM038669.1, read as the reverse complement.
GGGTTTCACAAAGTCCTAAAATCGGTCACACCGATTAGCAATTCTCGGTCAGACCGAGAGTTACTAGTGCAATGGCATAAGCCAAATCGGTGGGACCGAGTTTTTCAACTCGGTGGGTCCGAGATGGTTTCGGCGGAAACCTAACCCTAAATTTTCAAATCTCATCTAATCTACGGATTACATTGACTGGATAGGAGTGTTTCAATCGTGGCAAGAATCAATAAGAACACAATGTGCTAGGAATCGGACGAGGATAGCACTATGATCGAGTCCATACCCTAGCTCGGCGATGAACTTCGCTCTGGCGGCAACAATGGGTTGAATTCCGTTGACGGCAGCGAAGACCAGCGACAGGAGGCGGCTGGCGACGAGGAGACGATCCGGAGACCTTGGAGGCAGAGCGAGCTATTTCGCGGGCGAAGGGGTTCGGAGAAATTTCCAAAATTTTGCCTGTGACTATATATAGCCCGACCCTATCGGTGTGACCGAGTGGAACAACTCGGTGGCACCGAGATGCATAACTGTGTTCGATTCTGACAACTCGGTGTGACCAAAAGTTCAAATCGGTTGCACCGAGATTGAAAACCTAGATCGACTTAGTGATCTCGGTAGGACCGAAATGGAGGAATCGGTCAGACCGAGAATCACAAAGAAGTTTTGGAAGTTTAAGTCTATGACGAATCGGGGACTCCGAGTGCTCCTCACACAGAGTGGTTCGAATCTGACTTGATCAAATTTTGTGATGTAGCACGAATAGAGTTTGAGTCAAGAAAAGCATAGATAGCTAGAGAAAGTTCTTAGGCATTCTCGCCCATCCACTTGGCCAAAAGAAGAAAGAACCAAACAATCAAAACAACAAGTGGATGTCCTTGAATGAGTAAAATATGGACCAACATGCTCACACAAAAAGATAGCAAATGAAATATGTGGCAAAGCATGCACAACCAATTCTAGCATCTATCAAACAATTGGCGATGACTAGGTCATCTATATATGAGTATATTGACTTAGGAGTCAAATGATAAACATTTGATCATAGGTCATACTCATCGTTTAAGCTCAAGTGGGGTTACCAGTTTTACATAATGCATTGATGTGTTCACACCATTAGAGTTGCTTTGACTCAATTCTTCGAGTTAAGCTCCCCCTAGATGTGAGATACCCCTTAGAGGGATGAACTAACCTTGGGTTTTGTCGATGATGACTTCATGTAGGTGTTGAAGATGTGGATGCTCAATGTTGATGTAGATCAATTGGAGCAATCTTTTGGAGTGATTTGCACTTTCAACTTGCCTACATGGGTTAGTCCCACAAGGAACAAATAAGAATATCCATAGACATAGAGTGATGCACACACAAGATGATGTCCATGAAATCATTAGGTTACCTTTCCCTTGCCTTACCAACATGAGGGTTTGTGACTCCTTGAACTAGTGCAAGATGTGGAAGTTGATTGCACTTGTCCTTGCCATAATGATATGTGTGAAGAATGTTGGCGGAGTCACCCTCAAGAACTCTCTAGTTCTTCTTCTCCGGGATCCACATCATCTTGATGGGAATCCTTGGAGTTGTAGTTGTACTTGATGAAGTAGAACTTGTAGTAGTCTTGGGAATCCACTTGAACGAGGCCTTAGGTGCTTCTTCAAATGCATCAATCTCTTCTTGAAGCTTGTCCTTGCCTTTGTTCTTGTGGTCTTGTGGTGGAAGATCATCTTGTGCTTGTGTTCCCTTGAAGGAAGTAGGATCATACTTCTCTTGTTGAGGAACAAACTTTGTCTTGGGATATTGATCTTCTTCCCACTCAACTCCATTGGCATTGACTTTCGTTCAAAACCAACACCTTGATTCTTCCGGTGTCTTCCTTGCTTGCGTACAATTTCCTCGAATTGCTTACTCCCGGCAAGGCTCTTGTAGACACCTTTCTCTATAATTCCCTTCAATAAGCTATTTTCTTGCTCAAGTGTAACTTGGCTAAGATAATCATTAGTGGAATCAAGAGAACTACTAGAAGCAACAATATTGGATTTGACATTATTATTGTTACTACTAGAGGAAGTATCTTTCTTGTACTTGTTACTAGACTTGACTTGAGGCATGTAAGTAGATAGGAGTAAACGCTTGGCAATGTAAGAAGAACTTTTCCTACGGAGATCATCATTGATTGCTTTTAAGAACTCATGCTCTTGCTCAAGATTGAGCTTTTCAAAGCGTAACTTCTCATGAGCCCTTAAAAGTTCTCGATGATCTTGAAGATAGTTTCATGAGCCAACTTAAGAGTGTTTAGTTCTTTAGTTAGAAGCTCAATCTTCTCCTTATCATTGTCATTCGTTTTATCTTGATTAGCATGATTAATTGACGTTTCATCATAGTATTCATCACTAGAGTTGTCAACAAGTAAATCATCATCCACAAGCAAGTCATCTTCATCACTATTGAAATCAACATACTCGGGATGTGTTACCTTTGGACCTTTGGCCATGAAGCATCTTCCAATTCCTTCATTTGGTGAATCAAATATGTCGTAGGAGTTGGTTGACACAAGTGCTAGACCAGCAACACCTTCATCTTGAGTATATTCGAAGTCGGAGTGATAGCTTCTCTCGGAGTGTTTGTCGGAGTCGGAGCCAGACACCCATTCACCAACATGAGCTTGATGTCTTTGTTTTGTGTAGCTCTTTGATGACTTGTCCTTCCTTTCCGAATCCTTGCTTCTCCGTGAGGGTCTTCGTTCATAACGATCATCTCTACTCCTCCTCTCTCTTGGTGGTGATTCTTCTCTTTTGCTTCTTCTTCTTGGAGAATTTTCTCTTCTTTTGTAGGGTGCAGTACACTCATTGGAATAGTGTCCAGGCCTCCCATAATTGTAGCAATTGCGCTCTCGACTAGAAGATCTTTTGTCATGGTAACTCCTTGACTTGGAGCTTCTTTCTTTGCTTCTGCTCTTGTAGAATTTGTTGAAGTTCTTCACCATTAAGCTCAATTCTTCATTGAAGGTTTGTTTCTCACTTGATGATGTGGGGGCTTCACTTGAGGATTTGTAAGCACCATTTGACTTGTTGTGAAGTTCCTCCTTATCCTTGAGTGACATCTCATGAGCAACAATTCTTCCAATGACTTCCGTTGGCTTGAGATCTTTGTAGTTTGGCATCATTTGGATCAATGTGCACACGGTATCATACTTTCCATCCAATGCTCTTAGGATCTTCTTGATGATGAATCATGGGTCATCTCTTCACTCCCTAAGCCGGCAATCTCATTTGTAATAGGAGCAAGCCTAGAGTACATTTCAGCGACACCTTCACCATCCTTCATTTTGAACTTGTCAAGCTGACTTTGGAGTACATCCAACTTGGATTCCTTGACGGATTCGGTACCTTCATGCATATCAATCAATGTATCCCAAATTTCTTTTGCATTCTCAAGACGGCTGATTTTTTTGAATTCTTCAGGACACAATCCGTTGAAGATGATATCACAAGCTTGAGCGTTGTATTGCAGCATCTTCAATTCTTCAGCATTAGCTTCACGGTTCGGCTCTCTCCCATCAAAGAATTCACCTTGCAAGACAATACAAATAATTGCCCAAACGGTGGGGTTATGTCCGAGAATATGCATATTCATCTTATGCTTCCAACTAGCAAAGTTAGTACGATCAAAGTAAGGACCTCTACGGTGATAATTTCCCTCGCTAGACGCCATACTCTCCTAGGTTGTGAAACCAAGGCTATGACCACCAAAAGCTATGGAAATCAAAGCAAATGGAGACCAAAGCTCTGATACCAATTGTAGGATCGAAAGTATGTCTAGAGGGGGGGTGATTAGACTACTTGACCAATTAAAAACTTAACCTTTTCCCAATTTTAGAGTTTGACAGATTTTAGCTATCTTAGGACAAGTCAAGCAATCATCACACAAATCAAGCAAGCATGCAAAGAGTATATAGGCAGCGGAAATTAAAGCATGCAACTTGCAAGAAAGTAAAGGGAAGGGTTTGGAGGATTCAAACGCAATTGGAGACACGGATGTTTTTGGCGTGGTTCCGATAGGTGGTGTCGTGGTTCTAAGTCTGACAGTAGAATGGGGGGTAGGTATGGAGAGGCAAGATACTAGCTATGGAGTAGTTGTATACGCATGAGTTTTACGAGTTCAGGCCCTTATCGGAGGAAGTAATAGCCCTACGTCTCGGAGCCCGGAGGCGGTCGACTGGATTATATGCGTATGAATTACAGGGGTGCCAACCCTTCTACCTGTGGAGGGGGATGGCTTATATAGAGTGCGCCAGGACCCCAGCCAGCCCACGTAGCGGAGGGTTAAAGGTACATTAAGACCAGACGTTACTGGTAACGCCTTACATAAAGCGTCATCATGACCATAAAGACTACTTAACTACAGACCGTTAGGACACGAGTGGCTCTCGAACTCCTGGTGGTCGAGTGGGTCTTCATGGTTGAGTGTCTTTGAGTCTGTCGAGTGGAATCCTACCAGGTCGACTGGAAGGCAGTTTATTCTAAGGATGTCCTTGGGGAGGGTATCTTGGACAGGTCCATGACCCTACCCTAGGTACATGACTTCATCATTAGCCCCGAATGGATCGAGGTTTGAGTGAGGAAGGAGTTGATAATCTTTCAGACCTGTTTTTCGTCTTTGCGAGTGTGTCTTACTCTGGATCGGTGACCTTGTAGTGATGGTGTCAACTTCTCTTTCGGTCATACTGATCCATTCCTTATATCTGTCGAGTGAACTTTATGAACTTGGAGATTTCCGAGCGACGGATCAGAGGAAATCTGCCGTCTGACAAGTTGCTCTGCTGTTAGCGGATTTAGCGGGATCTGAATTTTGGGAAGCCCGCGAAGCGGAGAAGGCCGCGGCATTCGGATGGGATAAGGCAAGGACGCCTCAATCTCCGCGCCACCTTTTTCGCCACGTATCACGCGCGCGACTGTTGCGGGATTTGACAAGATTTCCCTGGCCTACCAGTCAGCCACTCGGAAGCGACTTCATATAAGGCACCGGGCGGGGGTCTTTTGAACAGTGCGCCCTCATTTTCCCCTTCTCCATCCTCAGATTCATCCGCCGCGCCCGTAACCTGCTCAGCGCTGCTGCTCCGTTCCTGCTTCGCCGGTGACAATGGTGAAGGAGAAGACGACGGCCTTAGAGCGGGCGAAGAAGGCGACGGCGAAGGTGAAGGGGAGAGCGCCCAGTCGGGGCGGATCCTCGTCATGATCCGACTGCCGCAAGGTTGGGTCGGGAAGATTGGATCTGCTCGACCATCACCCGAAAGACCTCGACGACACAGCCAACGAGGATTGATCCCCCTGGTCGACAAGGCTTCCGGGGACGGAGTGGCAGCCGCAGCCTCAGGAGGGTGAGTGCGTCCTCTTAGCCACCCATGTTGATCGCGGATTTTCTCTACCACCGAATATTTTCTTTCGGGGTTTTCTGAATTTCTTTGGAGCACAACTCCATCACTTCACACCCAACTCCATTGCCCATCTCGCCGCCTTCATGTCCTTGTGCGAAAACTTCTTGGGTTGTCGGCCACACTGGGGCCTCTTCAAACACATATTCACTTGTCGCTCTCAGACGGTGAAAAAGGCTAGTCCGAATGATGAAAGAACCCAAGTAATCCAGATGTGTGGGGGTCTTGGGGTCCAGATGAGGGGTAAGAGTGCCTTTCTGGCCATGATTCTTCCCGATTCAGTTAGAGGGTGGCAGTCGACCTGGTTCTACTGCCAAGAGCAGTCGACACCAGGGCAGTCGATTGGACTCCCTCCTTTCTCCATTGATCGAGTGAACAAGCCATCCTCTCTGAAGGTGCTTCCGGAGGATAAGGTCCAGGTTAAATTGTTGATGGAGCGTGTAGTCCAGCTCATTCGCGACGGAGTGACCGGCATGGATCTTCTGGAGGTTTTCCTTCGATGGTGCATTCAGCCGCTCCAATACCGAGGTCACCCGATGTGGATGTACTCTGGTACCGAGGACACCACCCGGGTCCACCCAGAGGAGGTCGACGACGCCACATTGGAGAGGTGGATGACTGCCATCACAGGGAACAAGGATAACCCTCATGGATCTACAAGGATCCCACCACTCGACCAATCTTACGAACCAGACAAGGTATGACCACTGATCTCCGACTGTGATCCTGTTGCATTTGCTCTGTTCTGCTGCGAATCGGCCGACTGACTTTCGTCTTGTTTTGATGTCTTCTAAGTCACCACTGAGATGTACTCGATGCCCAACAGGGCGCAAGAACCAGTCGAAGAAGAAGAAGGAAGCGGAGGCGAAAGCCAGGAGGAATGGGAGTCTGAGGAAAACGACAGCTCTGATGAAGAGGAGGAGGAGGAGGAGGAAGAGGAGGGAGACGTGGATCCACCCCACTTGGAAAGGCGATCCAAGTTGACGCATGATCCGTGATCGGCGCGGTAAAGGCTATCGCGCCCGTCGGGCGGATCGGCAAGCGCACTTTTCGGATGACTTCTCCGGTGCCGGTGAGAAACCGCCAAAGCAACCCCGAACAACGTCATCAAAGCCGTGAAGGCCTTGCCCAAGATGAGGATGGTCATTCCCACCATTTCTGGGTAATCAGCAGAACTTGTGTTTTCCTGTCTACCATGAGTGTACTTTTGGTCGACTCGTTTGACTGATCAACTGATTTCTGAAATCTGCAGTGCTGCCACCTCCGAGACCTCAGCGAAGCACGAAGATCAGGAAATGGAAGATGCCGCCACCTCCAACCTTGGTATGATCTCTGCAGTTTCGCTTTATGGTCGATTGGATTTCTGTTTTTACCTTTGAATATTTCTTGTAGTTCCTCCTTATGTCATTGATCTCACGATGTGACGATGAAACACCGCTGAGGAAGAGGAAGGACAAAAAGGTGCCTGCTGGCAAGGCTACTCCAGTTGTATCACTGCCTAAGATGCTAGTTCACGAGGGAGGCGACACCACTCGGGCTTCTGTGTCCTTTGCTGTGCCGCTGACGAGTGTCCGGCCTTCGTCGTCGACTGCTGACCCGCCTTCCTATTTTGCCACACACCACATCCCGGAAGACCAAGTGAGTGCTGCTAAGGAGGCCATACGCCAGGCAGGGATCATGATGGAGCAAGTGAAGGTGGTCCGGGAGGCCAGCCAGGCGGCTTATGATGCAAGCTCGGCTCTTGAGCAATGTCCAAGTAAGTTGCTTGTTACATTAGGATATGCTACGAAATTTCTTCTTTACGAAGATTTCCATATCTGCATTTGTACACCTTTGGGTGGGTGTGTCGATTAATTTTTGTCTTGGTGGGGGCACGCTGAGTGCACCACTGGAGTGTAGTCCCGAGACTATGGTGGACTGCAGGCGATCGACTATAGTCTTTATACTGAACTTCTTCACTCGGTGCAGTCGGGCCATGTCGAATGGATCTTTGGAACCGGTGGGGGCACGCTGAGTGCACCCTTTGGGTGTAGTCCCGAGACTATGGTGGGCTTTGGCGATCGACTATAGTCTAAGGAACTGTTATTTTTACAGGCGGCTGGCGGCGATTAGCTATGGTTTTAGGATCATAACCTTTTTGCCTCTTTCGATTATTTGGTCGAACCGAATTAGTAAAACCAGTGGGGGCACACTGAGTGCACCCTTGGGTGTAGTCCCGAGACTCTTGTCGAATGTTTTGATTCGATCGTAGTCTTAGAAATGCTCTGATTTTTCTTTAGTCACTCGGAATTGACACATCGTTGATGTTTTGTTGATTGACTCTTCGCAGAAATCTTGCTAGCTCGTGGCCCGCTATACCGAATTGGAGAACAAACAGATCCAGCTCAACCTTGACTTGAAACTTGCTCAGGAGAACTTGCAAAAGGCGAGAGACGAAGTGAAAGGTATGGCTGGTGAGAACTTGACGACTGTCTTTGTCTTTCTACCCATTCTCAACTCTGGGCTTATTGTTATTTTGCGAGACAAAGCTGGAGGAGGCTCACGAAGAAGAAAGACCACGACCTTGCAGAGAGCCTGAGAAAGGCGGCTTTGGAGAAAACAAAGCTCGCGGAAGAGAAACTGGTCTCGGTCGGCAAATTCGAAGAGGAGAATACCAAGTGAAGGCTGCTCGATGTGACCAACAAGGAGGTTAGCCGTGAAGAATGAAAAAGTTACTTTCGATGACAAGGTCAAAATTTGGCCGGGCGGGGAGGAGGAATGATCTGGAGGCTTATTTGGGAGGGCTCGCCAAGAAGCTATTCCTCATGCCTGAAGGTAATCTCTCTTATCTGATTGACTTGTCATCATCGACTCATCATAGAACCATTAGCTTGAACTCGAGTCGTATTTGCAGAATTCTGTCAAAACTTCGAAGAGGAGACCAGTCGAGTGGAGACAAGCCTGGACCCCATCAACTCTCCTGTGAAGGATGAAGCCGCTATGAACGTGCTCCTATTGGAGTCTCGCATTGCTGGTGTGGTGGACTATCTCGCTCGACTGAAAGCTGCGGTGACGTGGATCGACTCAACACTGGCGGACGGGCGGAGAATGACCTCGAGTCCTTAATGACTCAAGCTGAATGAGGTTCCAAGTCGAGTGCAAGAATGGAAAAAGTCTTACGCGGTGCGGTCTTGATGTTGCTCTGTCTCTGGTTCGTGTCCACTGCAAGGAGGCGCGGGAGGAAAAGCTGGCGGCCATCAAAGTTGCCAATACCAAGAAGTATGATTTCCAATCTTTCATGGAGACTTTCATCGCCGCTGCCACCCGGATTGCTGATGGGATCGACCTCGACCAGTTTGTGGCTCCTTCAGGTCCTCCACGAGGAGTAAAAACTTTTATGCTCTACCTTAAATTTGCCTCGGAATGCCGAGTGGTTTTTGTAATCGATAAACTTTAACGGGCTTGAGGCCCGGGTACTTCTGCATCCTTAGGATGCTATCCGAACTTTACTTATCGTCGAAATATGCTTTTATTTGCCTTTGAGTGAACTTTGCTCTTCACTCGGATTATGCTTCAATGCTTGAGATGCAGCTCTGAGGTGGATCCAGTCGGCCTACACTTTGTTGCTCTTGCAGGTGTAGGAGAAGGAAGCAGTCGACCTGTACCTCGCCGTCCTCGCGGATCGGGATGGAGCGCACGTTGCACTTGTGGCGCAGCTCTGAAGGAAAAGGAAACAGTCCAGCTGCACCCCGTCGTCCTCGCGAATCGGGATGTAGCGCACGTTGCACTTGTGGCACAGCTCCGAAGGAGAAGGAAACAGTCGACCTGCACCTCGTCGTCCTTGCGGATCAGGATGGAGCGCATGTTGTACTTGTGGCGCAGCTCCGAAGGAGAAGGTAACAGTCGACCTGCACCTCGTCGTCCTTGCGGATCGAAATGGATTTCGTACTTAGGCGAAATCTTGGACTGCAGCTAAGCCCCAGAGTGGGAGGTTTGCTCTCCACTCGGTAGGATTTTTCGATACTTAGGCGAGTACTGGACTGCAGCTAAGCCCCCGAGTGGAAGGTTTGCTCTCCACTCGGTAGGATTTTTCAAACTTAGGCGAGTACTTGGACTGCAGCTAAGCCCCCCGAGTGGGATGTTTGCTCTCCACTCGGTAGGATTTTTCAAACTTAGGCGAGTACTGGACTGCAGCTAAGCCCCCGAGTGGGAGGTTTGCTCTCCACTCGATAGGATTTTTCAAACTTAGGCGAGTACTTGGACCGCAGCTAAGCCCCCCGAGTGGGATGTTTGCTCTCCACTCGGTAGGATTTTTCAAACTTAGGCGAGTACTGGACTGCAGCTAAGCCCCAGTGGGAGGTTTGCTCTCCACTCGATAGGATTTTTCAAACTTAGGCAAATCTTGGACTGCAGCTAAGCCTCCGAGTGGGAGGTTTGCTCTCCACTCGGTAGGATTTTTCAAACTTAGGCGAGTACTGGACTGCAGCTAAGCCTCCGAGGAGGATTTTTGTGTCATAGCTTTGAAGGGGAAGGCAACAATCGACCTGTACATCGTCGTCCTTGCAAAGTGCAAATTGTATTAAATACTTAGGCAAGTACTTGGACTGCAGCTAAGCCTCCGAGTGGGAGGCTGGCTCCTCACTTTCGATGGGATTTTTCAAATACTTAGGCGAGTACTTGGACTGCAGCTAAGCCTCCGAGTGGGAGGCTGGCTCACCACTCGGTAGGATTTAAAATACTTAGGCGAGTACTTGGACTGCAGCTAAGCCTCCGAGTGGGAGGCTGGCTCACCACTCGGTAGGATTTAAAACACTTAGGCGAAACGGATTCGCAGCTAAGCCCCCGAGTGAGAGGCTGGCTCATCACTTGGTAAGGATTTTTTTTACAAACTTAGGCGAAACGGATTCGCAGCTAAGTCACCCACTAGGTGGGAATTTTAACAAAAAGTAATAACAATCACCGGGAAAATTATAATCTTCTTGATTTAGATAAGCAAACTACAGAGGTACTTTTATTACATCTCACGCGAGTGAGTTCTTAAGTGTAAAAGGGGCGGAGCAGCTCCGCATTCCATGCCCGAGGCTCATCGATCTGGCGTTCGATGTTGTAAAGATGGTAAGCCCCATTGTGAAGAACTCTGGTGACGATGAAGGGACCTTCCCAAGTGGGAGCGAGCTTGTGTGGTTTCTGTTGATCCACTCGGAGGACCAGATCTCCTTCCTGAAAGGTTCGTCTCTTCACATTTCTGGCGTGGAATCGACGCAAGTCCTGCTGATAGATCGTCGAGCGGATCAGGGCCATCTCTCTCTCCTCTTCAAGGAGGTCGACTGCATCTTGACGGGCTTGTTCCGCTTCAGCTTCAGAGTATAGTTCGACTCAGGGGGCATTGTGAATCAGGTCCCTCGGCAGAACTGCTTCAGCTCCATAGACCATAAAGAATGGAGTTCTCCCAGTCGACCGATTAGGAGTGGTCCTCAATCCCCAAAGAACCGACGGAAGTTTGTCAACCCACGCTCATGCTACATGCTTGAGATCACGCATCAGTCGAGGTTTCAGTCCTTTGAGAATTAGACCATTTGCTCGTTACCTTGTCCATTCCGGGGTGAGCTCTTTGAAGCATAGTCGACTCGCGTGCTCGAGAGGCGCAAAAGGCTTTGAACTTGTCGGAATCGAAATTTGACCCATTGTCGGTGATGATCTTTGTGCGGAACTCCATATCCGAATATCAACTCTCTGATGGCGGCGGCGATTACGCATCAAGGTTCTTGATAGGTTTAGCTTGATCCACTTCGTGAATTTGTCGACGCCACAAGCAAATGAGTGAAACCACTCCTGCCAGTTCTCGGTGGTCCAATCATATCTAACCCCCAAACAACGAAAGGCCGACGAGGGGAATGGTCTTCAATTCTGAGGCAGGCTTGTGTGACATATTGGAGTAGAACTGACATCCTTCACATTTGTCGACTATTTCCTTTGCCATTTCATTTGCCTTGGGCCAGTAAAATCCCGCTCGGTATGCTTTAGCCACGATGGTCCGAGAGGACGCATGGTGACCACAGGTCCCCGAGTGGATATCATCAAGAATTATCTGACCTTCTTCTGGCGTTATGCACTTACGGGCGACTCGATCACGCTTTCTCTGAATAACTGTCCCTTGATCACAGTAAAGGCCTTGGATCGACGGACGATCTGTCTAGCCTCTTCTTCATTCTCCGGGAGCTCTTTCCTTAGGATGTACGTGATGTACGGTACTATCCAGTCGGAAGTGATGACCACGACTTCCATGATTAGGTCGACCACCGCTGGGACCTCCACTTTAGTCGGATCAGTGGCACTTTTTGGCTGTGGAGCTTCTTCAGTGAAAGGATCCTCTTGAATTGACGGTGTGCGGATGTGCTCCAAAAACACATCACTGGGAATGGCTTCCCTCTTGGACCCTATTTTTGCCAAATCATCAGTGGCTTGATTTTTCAGTCGGGGTATGTGATGGAGCTCTAACCCCTCAAACTTCTTCTCTAGCTTCCTCCTTTGCATTCTGATAGCAGTCATGGCTGGACTTGACGTCCCACTCCTTCATCACCGATTAACCACGGATCTGAGTCGCCATAGACCATGAGGCTGACAGGGCCGAGTGAAATGGACATACGCAACCCATACAACAGTGCTTCGTATTCTGCTTCATTGTTGGAAGAATCAAAGTGAATCTGGAGCACATATCTGAGCTTATCTCCTCGGGGGGACCCCGGCACCGGAACCATTCAGCATCTTGGAACCATCAAAGAACATAGTCCAGCGCTTCGAGTGAACTTGAGTCGGTAACTGTTGTTCAATCCACTCGGCGATGAAATCTGCTATTGCTTGGGACTTGATGGCTTTCTTTGCCTCAAACTTGATACCAAGGGAAGAAGTTCAATCGCCCATTTCGCCACTCGACCAGTTGCGTCTACATTGTGCGGAATCTACGATAACGGGCGTCACGACGATCGTAATGGAATGATCAGAGAAGTAATGAGCAACCTTCTTCGCGGTCATATAAATCCCATACACAAGCTTCTGATAATGAGGGTATCTTCGCTTTGATAGGGTTAATACTTCAGAAAGATAATATACTGGGCGCTGAACTTTGAAGGCTTTTCCTTCCTCTTCTCGCTCGACTGTAAGTACTGTACTGACGACTTGTCCTGTGGCTGCAATGTAAAGCAGCAACGGCTCCTTGCTGATTGGGGCAGCAAGCACCGGTTGGGTGGAGAGCAGAGCTTTGAGCTCTGCAAACGCTGCATCGCCTTCAGGAGTCCACTCGAACTTGTCGACTTCTTCATCGATCGGTAAAGAGGCAATGCCTTTTCATCGAGGTGAGAAATGAATCGACTTAAAGCGGCCAAGCATCCGGTAAGCTTCGGACATTGCACACGCATTGCAGGCGTTTCATTCGGAGAATAGTGCCAACTTTTTACGGGTTAGCGTCGATTCCTCGTTGAAACGAGAAAACCGAGTAACTTTCCACGGGAACTCCAAATGTGCACTTTGATGGATTAAGCTTGATATCATACCTCCTGAGATTGGCAAATGTTTTAGCAAGGTCAGTCAACAGGTCGGAACCTTTCCGTGACTTGACCACAATCTCATCCATGTATGCTTCCACATTCCGACTGATTTGAGTGAGTCAACACTTCTGAATCATCCTCATGAACGTGGCTCCGGCATTCTTGAGGCTGAATGGCATGGTGACATAACCGAAGCACCCGAATGGAGTGATGAAAGCTGTTTTGATCTCGTCGGGTCCATACAGACGGATCTGATGGTACCCGGAATATGCGTCTAAAAAAGACAACCGCTCACATCCCGCAGTTGAGTCGACTATTTGGTTGATGCGGGGGAGAGGAAAATGATCTTTCGGGCATGCCCGATTGATATGTTTGAAGTCGATGCACATGCGCAGTTAATTGTCCTTCTTAGGGACCATGACCACATTGGCGAGCCACTCGGAGTGGTAAATTTCTTTGATAAACTCTGCTGCTAAGAGCCGAGCCACCTCCTCGCCTATGGCCTTTCTCTTCTGGACGGCGGACCGTCGAAGATGTTCTTTGACAGGTTTGACTTTTGAGTCGACTCGCAGACGGTGCTCAGCCAGCTCCCTGGGAACACCCGGCATGTCAGCAGGCTTCCATGCAAAGATGTCCCAGTTCTCACGGAGGAACTGGACGAGCGCTTCTTCCTATTTGGAGTCGAGTGTTGTTGAGATGTTGGTCGGAGCAATATTGGGGTCGGTCCGGTGAATATGAACCTGCTTCGTCTCACTGGACGACTGAAATGCCGACTCCGTAGCGGGCTTCTTGGCTCGCAACAAATCACTTGGATCTGCAGTCTTCTTATATTCTTGCAATTCTACCACTGCCATCTGAGCATCAGCAATCTTAGAGCCTTTCTGGAAACACTCTTCCGCTTTCTTCCGATTGCGGATGTGATCACACCCTTGGGGCCGGGCATCTTTAGCTTAAGGTATACATAACATGGTCGAGCCATGAAACGGGCATACGCCGGCCTTCCCAGAATAGCGTGATAAGCGCTCTGGAAATCCACGACCTCAAAGGTCAACTTTTCCTTACGAAAATTCTTGTAGTCACCAAAAACCACATCGAGAGCAATTTGGCCGAGTGACTCAGCCTTCTTTCCAGGAATGACTCCATGGAAGCTCATGTTGCTGGTGTTGAGTCTGGACATCGGAATGCCCACCCGTTTCAACGTCTCTGCATACAAAATGTTCAAACCACTGCCACCATCCATCAAAACTTTGGTCAGTCGAGTGCCTTCGACAATCGGATCGACTCACCAACGCTTGCCTCCCGAGGGTGGAAATGTGTGTCGGGTGATCGACCGGGTCGAATGTGATGGCGATGCAGGACCATTTCAGATAATTGTGCATCGCCGGAGCGACCATGTTCACTTCTCGGTTGATAACTTTCAATCGACTTTTGCTTTCAACGTCAGCAAAAATCATCAGGGTGGAATTAACCTGGGGGTATCCACCGTCACTATCTTCCTTGTCCTCAACTTTGTCTGACCCCTTCTCCTTATCCTTGGGTTGCTTCCCTTGGAACTGCGGAATCAAGAGCCGACACTGTCGAGTGGTATGCTTCGGGTAAATGAGTTTACCCTCTTCATCTTTCTTCATGTGAATGTGACATGGCAAATCCAACACATCATTGCCATCCTGGTCTTTCACCTTCTTGGGGTTCCACGGACCCTTGGGTTTCCCCTTAAACTTTCCTGGGGTCACAGCCAAGGCTTCTCCGGGAGCGGCTGGCTCGGCTTTGCGCTTCTACTTCCAACTGGAGTTCCCTCCGCCGGCCTCATTAGCGGCTGACTTGTACTTACAACTCCGGAGCCGATCCTCTTCTTCACCATTAGCGTACTTGGTGGCAATTTCCATCATCCGACTCAGGGTCATGTCTCCTGCCCTACCGAATTTCAAACTCAACACCCTGTTCTTGACACCTTCCTTGAAAGCACAGACTGCCTGGTGATCAGACACATTCTCAACTGTGTGGTGCAAGGTAATCCATCTCTGGATGTAGTCTCTCAAAGTTTCATTCGACTTCTGTACACACGACTGCAGCTCTGTCAACCCTGCTGGTTGCTTGCAAGTCCCTTCAAATGTCCTGACAAAAACTCGGGCAAGATCTTCCCAAGTGTAAATACTGCTGGGTGCTAACTGATTCAACCATGCTCTGGCCGAACCCTCCAACATAAGGGGCAAATGCTTCATAGCTACCTCATCGTTGCCGCCTAATCTGGACAACCACTTGGTAGTCCTCAAGCCAAGTGTCGAGCTTGGACTCAGGTGAACTTATCGACTCGATCGCCAACCTGAAGTTGGGAGGAATCACTGCGGCTCTGATGGCCCTGCTAAAACACTCCGGCCCTGAGACATGAACTCTGCTGCTGGAGGGAACATCTCTCTCATGGCCTTCTCGGTGGGCTCTGTTCCTGTCGACCAAGCCTTGAACGATAATGGATCTCACATCAAATCCTGGCTCTCTGGGGTCGACTGGAACTCTTCGCCCAGCACTGTGCTGGCGTCTGTCATCTTGTTGCCGAGGAGCGTATGATCCACCCCTTGGCGGAGGGGTGGGCACTCGACGTCGATCATTGCGATCGAATCGGTGCTCATACAGCTCGCGGTTCCTGTACTGATCATCACGCCGGCCTCCTCGTTCCTCATGCCCCGGGGAAGATCTTGGACTATGGGCCGACTGGACTGAATTCGCAGCGACGGATCTGCTGTGAATCCTGTTCCGCGACTATGATACGACTGAATTTTGATCTCCTGCTGCCCGGAGTAAATCTACGATCTGTTGCAAACCTCTACCCGCCTCCATTGGGAAGGCTGAATCGACTACGCTATACGGGCTGCAGCTGCTAAATTCTGAATCGGAGTTCGATATACCTGAGTTGGTTGTGGAAAGAGGCGGCGTAGAATGGATTACGGAACCCGTGGACGCGTGCGCTCGTCGAGAACTTCGCTGGAGGTTCTCGATCGAGTGCGCCGCCAGGTTATTAGCCAGCGCATCCTCCAAGGCACGAGCCTCGGGGGTTTCTCCAATGATAGGAGTGTGAAGCGCATCCATGTTTCGGCGGCGAAGCTCCTCCCTCTGCAGCGAAGTGAGGGGCTCGGGTTGGTACTCTTCGTGAGCGTGCGCCGGATCGCCTCCACCGTCGCCTCCATCGGTGCGGGGGAATCCAGGAGGACTGCGTGGTCCGTTGACCATCAGAACCTCTGCCGCCGGAACGCTGCTATCACACTCGGATACAGTCTCTGCGGAGCCAGTCGACAGATCGAACAGGCCGTAGAGAGATTCGTCGGGCTCGATTGCCGCGACTTGGGAAGTGGCCGACTGGCGAGCCACCGCATGCCTCACCCACCACTGAAGCCTCGACCGACCGGAGCGCTTGCGCCGGCGGGAGACTGGGAGTGAGGACGGCACAAGAACCGACCCATACTGGGTCGACGGTTGCCGCAGGAGGACGCCGCAGACGCACGCGCGAAAGTGCGTTGCCCCGCGGACGGGGAGCGCGTCGACGTCAAGAGGAGCCTCCTGAAGCCAAGCGGAGTCGTCGGCGATGAACGTGAGCGCACCGAGACGGATCTCGCGGCCCTCGACCAAAACTCCACCTGAAACCATGATGAAGGAGATCGAAAGAATCCCAACTTCTCCAACAAATCGCTAGAACACCTGCCCCATGGTGGGCGCCAACTGTCATGGTTCTAAGTCTGACAGTAGAATGGGGGGTAGGTATGGAGAGGCAAGATACTAGCTATGGAGTAGTTGTATACGCACGAGTTTTATGAGTTCCG
Source organism: Aegilops bicornis (assembly GCA_021605145.1). Lineage (NCBI taxonomy): Eukaryota > Viridiplantae > Streptophyta > Magnoliopsida > Poales > Poaceae > Aegilops > Aegilops bicornis. The sequence goes on along the minus strand of CM038669.1, from coordinate 509,803,606 downwards.
GCCCTTCTCGGAGGAAGTAACAGCCCGGAGGCGGTCGACTGGATTATATGCGTAGGAATTACAGGGTGCGAACCCTTCTACTGTGGAGGGGATGGCTTATATAGAGTGCGCCAGACTGACCCAGCCCACGTGGCGGAGGGTTAAAGGTACATTAAGACCAGGCGTTCTTGGTAATGCCTTACATAAAGTGTCATCATGACCATAAAGACTACTTAACTACAGACCGTTAGGACACCGAGTGGCTCTCGAACTCCTAGTGGTCGAGTGGGTCTTCATGGTCGAGTGTCTTTGAGTCTGTCGAGTGGAATCCTACCAGGTCGACTGGAAGGTAGTTTATTCTAAGGATGTCCTTGGGGAGGGTATCTTGGACAGGTCCATGACCCTACCCTCGGTACATGACTTCATCAGGTGGTGCTATCGTACCTCCACGTTGATGGAGACTTCAACCCACGAAGGGTAACGGTTGCGCGAGTCCACAGAGGGCTCCACCCACGAAGGGTCCACGAAGAAGCAACCTTGTCTATCCCACCATGGCCGTCGCCCATGAAGGACTTGCCTCACTAGCGGTAGATCTTCACGAAGTAGGCTATCTCCTTGCCCTTACAAACTCCTTGGTTCAACTCCACAATCTTGTCGGAGGCTCCCAAGTGACACCTAGCCAATCTAGGAGACACCACTCTCCAAAAAGTAACAAATGGTGCGTTGATGATGAACTCCTTGCTCTTGTGCTTCAAATGATAGTCTCCCAACACTCAACTCTCTCTCATAGGATTTGGATCTGGTGGAAAGAGGGTTTGAGTGGAAAGCAACTTGGGGAAGGCTAGAGATCAAGATTCATATGGTAGGAATGGAATATCTTGGCCTCAACACATGAGTAGGTAGTTCTTTCTCAGAAATGGTAAGTTGGAAGTGTAGGTTCGGTCGATGGCTCTCTCCACGAATGAAGAGGAGGTGGAGGGTATATATAGCCTCCACACAAAATCTAACCGTTACACACAATTTACAAAACTCGGTGGGACCGATTCAACAGACTTGGTCGGACCGATTTAGTAAACCTAGTGACCGTTAGTGATTTTCGGTGGGACTGACATGCAACTCGGTGAGACCGATTCGGTTAGGGTTAGGGCATAACGTAATCTCGGTGAGACCGATTACACAAACTCGGTGAGACTGATTTTGGTAATAAGCTTTCCGGAGAGTTGGTCGGAGTAAACTCGGTGGGACCGATTTGCTCTTTTCGGTGAGACCGAAATGTTACAAAAGGGAAACAGAGAGTTTACATTGCAATCTCGGTGGGACCGATTGCTCACTTCGGTTAGACCGAAACGTTATGAAGGGAAATAGAGAGATTACAATCCCCTCTCGGTGAGACCGAGATCCCTATCGGTAGGACCAATTTGCCTAGGGTTTGTGGCAGTGGCTATGACTTTTGAAATCGGTGGCGCCGGGTAGGAAGAATCGGTGTGACCGATTTTGGCTTAGGGTTTAGGTCATTTGTGGATTGTGAGAAAGAAATGAGGGTTTTGGAGCATATCACTAAGCACATGAAGCAAGAGGCTCATTAAGCAACACCTCATCCCTCCTTGATAGTATTCGCTTTTCCTATTGACTCAATGTGATCTTGGACCACTAAAATGTAAAATGAAGAGTCTTGAGCTTTTGAGCTTGAGCCAATCCTTTTTCCTTAGTAGTTTGAGGGATCCACTTTCATCATCCATGCTATGCCATTCATTGAGCTTTCCTGAAATAATAGTCTTGGAATAGCATTAGCTCAATGAGCTATATGTTGTTATGAATTACCAAAACCACCTAGGGATAGTTGCAGTTTCAGCTTTGCAATCTTAGAGAAATTCTCAACGAATCTTCAGCAATAGCTTGCAAGTCCAAGAAAACTTCGAAGCTGCTTGACATTCTGAGGAGGTTCCTAATTCACAATTGTAGAAACCCTCTCTGGATTAACAGCAATGCCCTTGGCGGAGATGATATGACCAAGGTAAAGAACTTCATCAAGCCGGAACTCACATTTGGAAAACTTCGCATAGAATTGATACTCTCTGAGCTTGTCGAGCACCAATCGCAAATGTTTGGCATGGTCCTTCTTATTCTTGGAGAAGACCAAGATATCATCGAGATACACCAAGATGAATTCATTGTTGTAGGGGTTGAAGATGATGTTCATCATTCGAGAGAACGTTGGAGGAGCATTGACAAGGCCGAAAGACATGATAGTATATTCATAAGAACCAAAAAATTTTCTGAATGCTGTCGTGGGAATATCTTGTTCGCGAATGCGAATATGATGATACCCCATATGAAGGTCAAGTTTGGAGAACACTTTAGTACCATTGAGTTGCTCGAATAGCTCATTGATGTTGGGAAGTAGGTACTTGTTCTTGATTGTCTTCTTGTTCAATGGACGGTAATCGACGCAAAGTTGGCCCGTGCCATCCTTCTTCTGGACAAAAAGAACTCCACAACCCCATGGAGATGAACTCGGTCTGATCAGACCCAGACGCTCTTGTTCATCGAGTTGTTTTTTCAATTCCTTCAACTCCTTTGGTCCAAGCTTGTATGGACGCTTGCAAGCGGGTTACATGCTAGGCTCAAGATCGATAACGAACTCAACTGGCCGGTGAGGAGGCATACCCGGAAGCTCTTCTGGAAAGACATCTTGGTACTCACAAACGACTGGAATCTGAGAGATTGCGTCTAGCTCGCCCTTCTCATTGAGTGAGAATAACCGAATGGTCTCATCACGAGCAGCATAGATGATCACATCCTCAGAAGAGTGTGTCAATTGAATTTCCCTGGTAGCACAATCAAGTTGAGCCTTGTGCTTAGAAAGTCAGTCCATGCCGAGGATTAGATCAATATCCGAGTCACCAAGAACAATTGGAGAAGACAGAAATTTATAGTTGCCCATCTTGATAGAGACATCCCAAACCAAGGAGCTTGCTTTCATGAATTTTCCCGGAGAGACAACTGATAATGGTCTAGGCAAATCTTGAAAAACCAACTCATGCTTAGATGCAAAAGGTCTTGAGATGAAACTAAGCGATGCACCAATATCAAATAAAACTTTTGCAGGAATATCATTAACTGAGAGATTACCCATTATCACATCAGTAGATTCCTCCGCTTGAGTTGCATTCATCATGTTCACCTTTGGAGACTTGGGATTATGCTTGACCACTGCATTGCTTGAAGATCTCACAGGAGGAGGAGGAGGCGGAAGGCGCCTTTGGTTGAAGCACTTGTTCGCATAGTGACCTTTCTACTGACATTTGTTGCAAGTCACCTCTGAGAGCGGACGATGATAAGGAGCATTAGACCTTGGAGCTTGATTCTAAGACTTGTTCTGATAGCCAGGGTTGGGTGGGTGGGAAGATCCATGACCACCTTTCTTCTTCTGCTGGTAAGGCTGACAGAACGGAAGAGGAGGAGGCAACCAGAACTTCTGTTGCTTAGCTGCCACTAGTGAGGAAGAAGAAGACTGAACTGCGTCCCTGAGTCTCTTCTTAGATGCCTCACACTTGAGCTGGGCAGCTTCTTGCTTCAGTGCCATGTTATAGAATTCATCATACTTGGTCGGCTCAAAAAGCACGAGAGCTAACTACAGATCTTCTCTGAGACCACCTCTGAATTGATAAATCATGCTCTTCTCATCAGGGACGTCTTGTTTAGCGAAGCGAGCGAGTTTCTGAAACTGGATGTTGTATTGATACACAGACATGCTGCCTTGCTTGAGATTGCGGAACTCCTCACGCTTACTCTCAACAACACTTTGTGGAATGTGGTGAGCTTTGAAGTCTCGGCGGAAATCATCCCAGGTAATCACACAACCTCCTCTGGAATCTTTGTATTGTTGATACCACTCGACAGCTTGATCCTTGAGTTGAAATGAAGCAAACTTGACAAAGTACTCAGGCCTGACATTGCTACATTAAAAATGCTTGTTGATGTCCACGAGCCAATCATCGGCGTCAGTGGCCTTGACACAGTAGCTGAAAGACTTCGGCTGATTTGCAAGGAACTGGTTGAGGGTAGCGAAGTGAGGTTGATTGTTGAACTGCCCTTGACCTTGATTGCCTTGGTTGCCTTGGCCTTGGGTGCGCTCTTGCAAGAGTTGCAAAAGCATCTGGGCATTGGAGTTCGTGGCTGCCATGACAGCTTGCCATGCCTCCGGAGGCGGAGGTGGAGGTGGAGGGTTCGTCTGACTCCCATCATTGCGTTCCGGATTCTGACGCGTTGGCGGAGCCATCCTAAAGAGGGTGAAATCCGTTAGCATCTTGAAAGACATATATTCAAGCTGAATCAAATGATTGAAATTGCAACATATAGCCTTAACATTTGAACAAGAATGAACGAATGAATTCCAAAGTAAATCATCACACTTCCATAAGTTGAGAAGCCACTTAGAAAAGGTATGGAATCAACATTTGACTTCGAAGCAACTCGAATACCACAACTCAAAACAAAACAAAGGATTGGCTTGCAGAATAAGCCGGAACAAACATATGATAGAGATTTCATCCGAAGTTTTCATGTGGGGCCCACACGGGCTCGATCGTACAGCACCATCATGTACAAGGCAGTGCACATGACATACGAAGCATCCCCGAGGCAGCATAGCCAAGGACTCTTTAAGACACAACGAGACCACTGTAAAACCAACCGTGGATAGGCGGACCACTAGACGTCGAACCCCAATCTCATATCATGCATCTGTTGGAAAGATAACCTAGGAGCTACTTGAATTCCCACTTATAAACTCCCGAAACTTTCTGGTTATGCAATCAGGTGTTGGGGATACAGGGGAAGCATAATATCTCACCCAAAACTAGCAAACCCTACATGCAGCTGTATCCATCCTTCAACACATAACCAAGAAACCTTCGGAAATCATTTACCTCAACCTTCGAAAAGCATCCGTTATATGAGTTATGGCAATACTGAACTCCCCGCCCAAAGATCGGGTGGCGCCGAGGTTATCTCACCAACAACTGCATAAAAGAGATTTTTCGATGTCGTGAAACTCAGGTATTCCAGAACTGCAACGATAAAATTGTGACGACAACACCTCGGAGCTCAACTCCCCGGGACACTGCCACAACCCCTAAATGTCAGGAGGCACCAAGAAAAATGTTCTCGTCACAAAACCATCGGAACGATTCCAAGATACCCGCGTGATCCTAAATATTTCTTACGTGTAATTTGAGGAGAGGAGAATCAAAACTTCTACGTCAGGGGGCCTCACCAGAGCAACGAAGGGACTGAGGAGTAAAAAGAATCCTACTCTCCGATATATATAATCCTAAGACTCAAAACATTTTTTCTAGACTCAACAACGACATCGATTCGATCAAGCAGGGGGCTCCTAAGTCGGGGATGGCTCTGATTACCAACTGGTAACACCCACGATGCGGCTATATCTCCCTCATGTCGAGGCACGACTTGGAGGCATAACCGCATGGTGGTTTTGTCGCAAGAAGGGTCATCTTCACACAATCCCATGTAATGAACAAGAATGGGATAAAGAGTTGGATTACAATCGCCACTTCACACAATACATAAATTAAACATACATCATTCAAAGTACAATCAAGGTCCGAGTACATAACCAAAATAAAAGAAGACAACCCCAAATGCTAGATCCCCGATCATCCCAACTGGGCTCCACTAATGATCATCAGGAAACGAAACATAGGAACGACCAAGTTCCTCGTCGAACTCCCACTTGAGCTCGGTTGCGTCACCTGCACTGGCATCGTCGGCACCTGCAACTGTTTTGGTAGAATCTGTGAGTCATGAGGACTCAGCAATCTCACACCCGCGAGATCAAGACTATTTAAGCTTATAGGAAGGATGGGGTAATGAGGTGGAGCTGCAGCAAGCACTGAGCAATTATGGTGGCGAACATACGCAAATAAGAGCGAGAAGAGGAGCAACACAGTGGTCACGAAGCTAGAAGTGATCCTGAAACTACTTAAGTTCATACATAACCCAAACCGTGTTCACTTCCCGGGCTCTGCCGACAAGAGACCATCACAGCTACACACGCGGTTGATGTATTTTAATTAAGTCAAGTGTCAAGTTCTCTACAACCGGACATTAACAAATTCCCATCTGCCACATAACCGCGGACACGGCTTTCGAAAGATAATACCCTACAGGGGTGTCCCAACTTAGCCCATCATAAGCTCTCACGGTCAACGAAGGATATTCCTTCTCCCGGGAAGACCCGATCAGGCTCGGAATCCCGGTTAAGAGACGTTTCGACAATGGTAAAACAAGACCAGCAAAGCCGCCCGATGTGCCGACAAACCCCGATAGGAGTCACACGTATCTCATTCTTAGGGCACACCGAATGGGCCAGACGTCGGGTTGGCATAGACCCTGGTTGCCCAGGGGCGCCGGACATCGCCCAGGTTGGATCAGCACTCGAAGGAGCACTGACCCGGGGGTTAAAATAAAGATGACCCTCGGGCTCTCAAAAACCCAAGGGAAAAAGGCTTAGGTAGGCAAATCTAAAACCAAGGTTGGGCCTTGTTGGAGGAGTTTTATTCAAGGCGAACTGTCAAGGGGGTCCCATAAATCACCCAACCGCGTAAGAAACGCAAAATCAAGGAACATAACACCGGTATGACGGAAACTAGGGCGGCAAGAGTGGAACAAAACACCAGGCATAAGGCCGAGCCTTCCACCCTTTACCAAGTATATAGATGCATTAATTAAGTAAGAGATATGTGATATCCCAAAAATATCCAAGTTCCAACATGGAACCAACTTCATCTTCACCTGCAACTAACAACGCTATAAGAGGGGCTGAGCAAAAGCGGTAACTTAGCCAAACAACGGTTTGCTAGGAAATGATGGTTAGAGGCTTGACATGGCAACATGGGAGGCATGATATAGCAAGTGGTAGGTAGCGTGGCATAGCAATAGAGCAAACAGCTAGCAAGCAAATATAGAAGTGATTTCGAGGGTATGGTCATCTTGCCTGCAAAGTTCTCAGAGTTGTCGAAAGCTTGATCCTCGTAAGCATTCTCAACAGGTTCCTCGTTCACGTACTCGTCTCCTGCCTCTACCCAAAGCAAGAACACAAGCAATGGAACAACAATCAATCATGGTGCAATGCACAAGCAACATGATGCAAAACATGGCAGGATATGCAAGATGTGATATGCAATGCATATGTGTGCTCCAGAAGGAAAATAAAGATCAAGGCATCAACTTGGCAAACCAAGTATGCCGCTGGAAAGATGAGATGATTTCGGTTGAAATCGATATAAAGATCACCGGAATCGGATGCACGGTTTGCAAATGGCAAGCAAAACAAGGATGGCACAATTCTGCAATTAACAGCACAATGCCACTTAGCATGCAACAAGAAACTAAGCTACTGCACTCCAACATATCAACAAGACATATGGCAGTGGTCTACTCAAGATTATTGACAAAACATGAACACTAAGCTACGGCTAAATCACACCAGAGCAGGTTCAAACAAGCACGGCAAAAGTGCAAAAGATATCAGCTTCATAGACTTAGTGAAAATAACATGTCAGGAATTAACATGAGAAAGACATGTTTAGAGCAAGCTAACAACATTCTACAGGAACATAACATAGCAAACAAAGGCAAGGAATGAATCTACTAAATGGATAGAACAAAAGTCCCTTAATGATCATGAGCCAAAAAGGGACAGAAGATATGATGGCACCCATATAAACATAGAAAGGTTTATTACCAGGTTCAGACTTAGCAGAAAAACAGAGCATGGCATAAACAGCATCATGAAGGCAACTTTGCGAGCTCAAGCCACTCATCACAAGGCCTTGCATGACAAAAAAGCATATTAACAGCAAGATGACATGTTCATGAAGCTAACCATGGCAAGAGCAAGTTCATAGCATGCATGGATCACTAGCAATAACCGTGGCAAAATTGATTAACATGTAAACAATCTGTCATGAACATTTTATAGCAAAAGTAGAGCAAGATTGAGACATGCTAGAGCACTCCATAATTGCAAACATGAGAAAGGATGGATAGACCACATCCATATGTCCAAAACATCCTTACTGAACATACTCAAAAGAGGCATGGATCTCACTATAGCAACATGAATACATGGCATAAAAATAACATCAGGGAAATGACAGCCAAATTCTAAGTCCCTGAAAACAGCAATATCACGAGAGCTCATTTGCATGCTTGTGCTAGTCACCAAATTGATCACAAAAATACATGTCATACACCCCTGTAAAAATGGCATGGCATAGCCCGAAACATATGTAGAGCTCATGCCCATATGCAGCACACAATAATTATGGCAAAAATGACAAATGTACATAATCTGATAAGAATCAGCACCTAACATTTTATAGCACTCTTGCATCAACCATTTGGGCATTAAGATGGACTCGAACAAGCATGGCACAATGGAGCAAAATGAAGAGCACATCAAGATGAACATTTTGATATATTGCACGCACCAAACGAAGCTACGGGCACAGAGTCATGGCATGATGAAATATGCATGAAAATAATGCAGACTTAGAGAAAAAACGAGGTCAACCCTACGGTTTTCCAGATATGGATCTGGGCGGCGCGGAAACCGAGGTTCGCCGGAGCTGCTGGCCGGAGTGGAAGAAGAGGCAGTGGCTGGAGTCGAAGAAGAGCTCGCCGGAGTGGGGACTTGCCGGGTCCGGAGCTGGGGCGCGCGGACGAGGTCGCCAGAGCATGGAGGACGGCGCGGCGGTGGGCCAGGAGGTGTGGCGGCGGCGGAGGCCGGCGACGGCAGTGATAGTCTGGCCGGCGGGCGGCGGCGGGCGCTGGAGGCGGCGGCGGGCTCGGGCGGCCTCCTCTCAGCTCGCCGATCCATGGGCGGGACAGGTCTGTCGGGATATACCCCGGTATGACCCGCCGGAAGTATGACCCGGCCGGACTTGGCGCTTCACCGATGACCCGCCGGAGGACTGGCGACTCACGGGTCTGGCGGCTCACGGTCAGACAACTCACGAGCCTGACGACTCAAGGATGATCCCGACGGCGGGTCAGATAGAAGACTAGGCCCAAGGCCCAGAAGGCCGGCTTAAGAGGAAAGCCTAAGGAATATTCCCTTACAAAGGAAGGAAGACTAGGACTCCACTTGTAATTGAGTAATCCTAATCCTACTACGACTAGTCATGTAACCCGCCCCTTCAACTTATATAAGGAGGGGCAGGGCACCCCAAGAGGGGACAAGGAACAAGAAACAATCTCTAGGGCTAGACACAAAAGAGCCGGCTTACCAGCGACGCCCTCATAATCATAATGAGACCTAGCCACAAACAACATGTAGGGTTATTACCAGATGATGTTTCCCGGGGCCCGAAGCTGTCTAAACCTTTGTCTTGTGTTGCGTATCTCGATTCCGCTCAACCCCTCTCAAGCTACCACATAGATGCGTGTCCTCACACTAAGGACATCTACCGTGACAATTGCACGACAGTTGGCGCCCACCGTGGGGCATGCGCACGGTGATGTTGAGTTCTTGAAGGGATCTCTTTCTGGGATCGAGAAGCTGCGACCCGCCGAATCAGCAAAAGCCGGCGTGGAAGAATTAATATCAACCACGAAGATCATCAATCAAGATCGAAGAAGTTTTCAGCAGCAGTGTATAGAAGATTGAGTAAAACCAGCAAATTCATTGTTCTGCAGTCAGGATCATAATTAACTTTGGAATTGGCAGTACAAAGTTTTATGGAAACTAGGGTTGCGTTCTGTGCAGCGGACATGACCTGACGATCCGTCAAATCCGAAGACAGGTCAACATCTGTTGCAGCGGTTGCCGTACAAACCGAGATGATATCTGATCTAGCAAGTTAGTCGTGTATGGCCGGACTCTTTGGTACTCGCCGGATAAACAAAGGCAACAAGCAGCGACGGGAGCAACTCCCAAGAAAATTGGATTGATCATTGATATTGCTGCACTCACGAAAAAATCACGGTCAAGGACTAGTGCTAGTTGCATGTTTTACGAGGTATGTTTTTGGAGTAGTACTACTGCTATTTCTAGCACAGGAGCTCTAATCAGAACAAAGATCACAATCCTATCCATCACGTGAAGACATCAGAGGAAGGTTTCAACATGCCATGATTGAGTAAGCCACTTCCGAGTCACCTTGCCTCGTTGCTGTTGAAAAAAAAGGGGGGAAGGGGATCTACAACCTGGAGGAGGACGTATGAGACGGACTTGGTTTCGCCTAGTATCTCGACATGGGACGGATCACCTCGCTTCTTGAAACCGGCCAGCAGGATTCGATCACACGACCGGTCGCACAGGAACTGCGCGCGGTAGCCACCAGGCCGTTGATTCGCTCCCGCGTCAGATCGCCTCCACCTCTGCCGCGCGTTGCCGCAGTCTTGAGTCGCCCGCCTGAGTGGCTGGCCTCGCTCTCGCCCTCGCCCAGTCCCCAGGCTCAGCTCGCCTCCGTTGCTGCTGACCCGGCCCTTCAAGAGCTTGAGGCGGCCCGCGTCAATATATGTGGCCTTGGTACACGAGGTCAGCGGTCACCGGCGAATCGGCCGGAAGACAGTGGCACCAGGGTCGCGTGTGCGTGACTGTTGTTGCTACTACCTACCTCAACCAAGGCATACATCTCATCCCCCGAGAAAAAAAGAAAAAAGAATAACCGTGAAGAAGTAATCAGAGTATTCAAAGTCGCGGCCTACGGACACAATCAGGTGCACTTGTCTTAAATTACTCTACGTATTAAATTAGCATTATACAAAACATATGTTGTTTGCTCGTGCTATTTTATGCTCGCAGATCTATTCAGCTCAAGAGTTTTTGCTGGCATTTTTTATTGCGTCGCTTCCAACAATCTTTCGGGTCGTCGTTTTGCTGGCCCTGCAGCACTAAAACCACCAGCTGCTATCACCAGATCCGCCCGTTCGCTGGTTTCACTCCACTACGATGGACACGTGCCGACGAAGGCTGGTGCTGATTGATGTCTAATTAGGCCGCAGAGATCTAATGAATAAAACAACGTGACTAGTGCTGGTACTCCGTATTGGGTTGATTTTCTTCGGAGATCAGTTTGCGTAAATTGGATGGAATACACATATGTGGAGACCAGCTGCGTGCTAATGGCCACGCCCACATGCGTCTGAAAAATAAATCAGGTGTTATTTCTCGTATATATTTTCTTAGTATACTTTAGTTACTCTGAGCACACCTACTCTGCTCTACGGTATTTTTTATATGCAGGAGAATTATTCATTACAAAGTGGCATTATACCATGGATATGAACCGCACCGACTTACCACGCCTTGGTCATCTCTCGCGACCGTACCGGCTTACAACACCATGGACGACTCTCGCGGCCGGTTCACGCATCCGCACTGGCTTACAACAAGGAGGACAACTTGCCCGTCCGCACCGGCTTACAACGCCACGGCCGGTTCATCTGTCTATGCCGCCTTTGATGTTACGGTCGTTTTTACGGTCCGTCTCTCGCGGCCTTGTCTACATCGACACACCGAGCCGTACTTGTCTGGATGAGCTGTTTATTGAGTATGAGCAAGTCACTACTTGGGAAGCCCGGTTTTCTTCCAACAAATTAGAGGCAAATTATCATATATTATCAGCTGCCATCTGCACTGGATGGTTCAATGGGCAGGTGCACAAGTCGCTGCCACTATAGTTTGGTTAACTTCAAACAGCCAGTTGGAAGGAACCATTGGCCGAGTTGCTGACACGGCTCATACGGGATCATTTATAACCCGCCGCAGTCACATCAACCTTCAGTGGATTCACATCGCGCTATCAACGCCAATGATGTATACCTTCTGCTATGGTCAAATATGGAGAATCTCAAGCCAACTCCTCGAGTCGTCTTGAGACTCGGGGGCTACAATGATATGACTCGGCAAATTAGCCGGTTTCAATGAATTCAAGAACTCCGGGTCATTGAAGGGAAAAATAACCTGGCCCCGGAGATTACTGCTAGATCGATGAAAATTTAAAAGCCGTCAGAAGATTTCCGGCTCAAAATAAGGACTCTGGTTTAAAATCCGGTTCAAGAGACATCTTTTTCCCACAAAGCACTGAAGCTCTCAAATCTGGTTCAAAAGACGGCCCAGGGTAAATTTGTCCCTCACAAATTTTTGAAGCTCTCAAATCCGGTTGAAAATCCGGCTCAAGGTAAATTTGTCCCTCACAAAATTTTGAAGCTTTCAAATTCGGTTTAAAGTTCCGGTTAAAAAAGAATTAATCTCTCGCAAGTTCGAGTTCTAAGAAAAATTAAAGGTTGCCAAAAAGAACTTGCTGCCATGATGCGCGGTTCAAACATAGGTATCCTGCCTTACGACTTATCTTATTATGGTCACTTGGGGGCTTCCTGCTCATCGAGCATAGCTGTCGGTACCCTCTTGATCGGTGCAATGCTAATATATGGTCACTTGGGGGCTTCCTGTTCAAACATAGGTCATATTCGAACCAAGGTTGGAAAAAGCGGTAGGCGTAAGCGAGGCGGTTGGCCTTCGCCTAGTGCCTAGGCGGTGCCTAAGCGCCCTAGAAGCGGCCTAGACAGTAATATAGTTTTTACTCGTAGAGCATTTGTGATTATTACATGGGTGTTGATATTAGTTTAGGTCATATAAATAAGTTAATTACCGTCTACTGTCATTGGAATATAACCCATTTCGCATATCAGTGTAGTATGTGGCATGATTTCTTGCTTGGGTAGGCAATTCCTTGCTTGCCCTGCCTAGACCTCCATTTATGCCCTAGGCGAGGCGTTTGGCCATTGCCTAGCGCCTAGGCGTGCCTAAGCGCCTCCTAGGCACTGCCTTTTCCAACAGAGATTCGAACCAAAGAGAACATAGCTGTCGAAACATTTTTGATCGGCACACTGCCAAACTCACTAGGGGGCTTCTTGATCGTATCCGAATCATAGCTTAACCTCTTTTGGGTCCGATGTGGATCATATTTGAATCAGCGTTGTTAAACAACTCTCAAGGTCATTTGGGGGCTTCCTGTTCAAACATAGGTCGTATTCGAACCAAAGAGAACATAACTGTCGGTACCCTCTTGATAGGCAACACCAAAGGCACTGGGGGCTATATGATCGTATTCGAATCTTAGCTCAACCCCTTTGGAACGGTTTTCTGATCATATGTGAATCAGAAGCCTCAAATTTTTTAAGTCTTTTTTTGCGAACAATTTTGGGTTTGACTTGAGACCTTTTTTGGATTATATCTCAAATGTATATAAGTGTTTTATGCTTAACCCAGCTTGACTTTTGACTATAAGTCGCCAGCTTATGACAATCATCATCTATGTGGAAGCATTGGCTTCTAAGGATTGGGTTATCACCCTTACTGCACAGGTCATGTAAACCGGCAGTACAAATTCAATATCACAGTGGTTATATGTGAGGTATTATGAACCGCCTCAAGGCAAACCGCCAAGGGTTCTTGTGATCTACTTGTGTGCGAGGTAAGACTACATTTGGGTGGTTACCATACAGCTCTTGACGTTAAGTCGCCAGGCATATGTTTTTAAACTCGTGCAGGATTTGCAGAACTATGACTTATATAAATGCTTCAGTCCAAGCTCATCACTGAAATTGGTGTCTCAAAAGGGTTATCAATTATTGATTTTCTCAAGGGCTATAGGCCACCGGGTTACAAAAATTCCGGCTTAAAATGAATGCGCATTAATTCGTCATCGGCCAAGAACCGCCAGGTATTTAAACTCCGGATTTACTTGTCAATCGATGAGGTATTCAAATCTTTAATAGCCAAAACTGGCTGGATTTTCATGATGATATTGAATGATTGAGGTTTTCATACCGGGTTATATTATTCAAATCTTTAATAGCCAACATGGCTGGATTTCTATTGTGATTATCAATAACCAGTGTTATGATTGAGGTTTTCAAAGTCGCTTTAGCGCAACGACTATTATTTTTATCAATGGGCATGATTTATTTTACAATGGAGGAAATAGTCCCGAGTCGCTGCAGGCTTACGACCCGGCACTTGGAGGCTACATTGTTCAAATCGAGATTACATTGAATATACAAGTCCCATGTCACTGCCAGCATGCACCATGGCACTTGGGGGCTAATGCAAAGTCATTTTTTGCTCAACTTATTGAAGACCCGACTCATCACATTTTAAATGAGCCGGCCCTTGGGGACTACAATTGCTCCTATCGGAAATTCAAGGTACAGAAGCCTTAATCCATTATATTGAAAGATCCATTTTTCAGTTGGTAGAGTACAAAGCTCTTAACCTTGTGGACGTGGGTTCAAGCCCCATGGTGGAGATTACATCATTTGATGGTATTATCAATGAATCATATACAAAGTCCCATCTTAGTAATATCTTATTGAGCCGGCCCTTGGGGGCTACACGTTGTTGCTCAAGTTTACATGATCATATTTACAAAGTCCCTGCTCATTATTGCATAATGACCCGGCCCTTGGGGGCTACACTGGCACTTGGGGGCTACAGGTGATATGCATATAAGGGAGGAATAACTTCAAATTATCAGTTTTGAGCAAATCAGGTATTATATTATTATCAGAGAAATCTGCAAAGTTTATGACCCGACGTCATCATAAGATTAACCCGGCATCAGCAACAGTTATGACACGGTGTTATTAATATTTAGAAGCCGGCAATTTTGCTCGCCAGCCTCTACATCTTTAAACCGGCGGATCATCAGATGAATCTTGAGTCCAATATGTTTATTAAGCCGGCGCCTTGGAAGCCGACTCAAGTGGATTATTCTTCACAATATTTTTCTGTGAGAAACCAACATCAGCAAATTGAGTATGAAGCTAGCTTATTGACCCGGATTTTCTAGATGAAGGAAATGACAATTGGACTTAAGGATAATCAGGTACCGGCTCAGGAGAATATTTAACCCGGAGCACAAGGAATTAAGGATGATCAGGTGCCGGCTTACATGAATTTTTAACCCGGAACACAATCTGTCAAATTTGTTCTTGTGTTTGTTTTACAAGATCAGTTTAACATGGATAAATCCAAATTAAACTGGGGGCTAATGTCGGGGATATACCCCGCGGTATGACCCGACCGGAAGTATGACCCGGCCGGACTTGGCGCTTCACCGATGACCCGCCGGAGGACTGGTGACTCACGGGTCTGGCGGCTCACTGGTCAGACGACTCACGAGCCTGATGACTCACGGATGACCCCGACGGCGGGTCAGATAGAAGACTAGGCCCAAGGCCCAGAAGGCCGGCTCATGTTATGGTGGGCCGGCTTAAGAGGAAAGCGTAAGGAATATTCCCTTACAAAAGAAGCAAGACTAGGACTCCACTTGTAATTGAGTAATCCTAATCCTACTACGACTAGTAATGTAACCCGCCCCTTCAACTTATATAAGGAGGGGCAGGGCACCCCAAGAGGGGACAAGGAACAAGAAACAATCTCTAGGGCTAGACACAAAGAGCCGGCTTACCGGCGACTCCCTCATGATCATAATGAGACCTAGCCACAAACAGCATGTAGGGTTATTACCGGTTGATGTTTCCCGGGGCCCGAAGCTATCTAAACCTTTGTCTTGTGTTGCGTATCTCGATTCCGCTCAACCCCTCTCAAGCTACCACATAGATGCGTTGGCATCGCGACTAAGTCCTCACACTAAGGACATCTGCCGTGACAATTCCACGACAGGTCCGATGGACACGTGTCAGGCGGGGACTGGTGCAGAGCGGCGGCGGGATTTTTGTCCAGCCGGACCGGACGTGTCCGGTGGCGCGGGGTGGAAGAAGGCTAGGGTTTGGACCCGGATTTCGGAGGGGTTTTTTTATAGGTAGAGGGAGGTAGTAGAGTCCAAATGGAGTGCGGTTTTCGTCCACGCGATCATGATCGAACGGCCGAGAGGATGGAGGGTGTTTGGATGGGTTATAGGGCCACTTTGGAGGGGTGTTGGGCTGCAACACACACGAGGCCTTTACGGTTCCCCGGTTAACCGTTGGAGTATCAAACGAACTCCAAATGGCACGAAACATGACAGGCCGTCTACCGCTGGTGTACCAAGGCCGCTTGGCAAATCTCGGTCCATTCCGAGAAAGTTTAACACCCGCACACGAAAAGAGACAAGAGAGGTGCGCCGGTGCATGTGGGAATGTCGGATTGCGAAACGGACAACGGGGAAAATGCTCGGATGCATGAGACGAACATGTATGCGAATGCGATGCACATGATGACATGGAATGAAATGCATGACATGAACAAAATGCAAAACGAAGACAAAAACCCAACCACGAAGGGAATCTCATAACTTAAAGCCGAAAATGGCAAGAGACGTAGTTACAAATATGGCAAGTTACATCCGGGGTGTTACAGCTGCCTAGGGCAGCCCCCCCCCCCCCAAGGCCTAGTCCGAATTGGACTAGGGGGAGGGGCGGCGCCCCCTCCTTCCTTCTCTTCTCTCTTCCCCGTCCTTCTCTCCTACTCCTACTACTTGGAAGGGGGAATCCTACTCCCGGTGGGAGTAGGACTCCCCAGGGCGCGCCATAGTAGAGGGCCGGCCCTCCCCCTCCTCCACTCCTTTATATACGGGGGAGGGGGCACCCCATAGACACACAAGTTGATCAGTTGATCTTTTAGCCGTGTGCGGTGCCCCCCTCCACTATAATCCACCTTGGTCATATCGTAGCAGTGCTTAGCCGAAGCCCTGCGACGGTAGCATCATCATCACCATCATCACGCCGTCGTGCTGACGAAACTCTCCCTCGAAGCTCTGCTGGATCGTGAGTTCGTGGGACGTCACCGAGCTGAACGTGTGCTGAACTCGGAGGTGCCGTGCATTCGGTACTTGGATCGGTCAGATTGTGAAGACGTACGACTACATCAACCGCGTTGTCATAACGCTTCTGCTTACGGTCTACGAGGGTACGTGGACGACACTCTCCCCTATTGTTGCTTTGCATCACCATGATATTGCGTGTGCATAGTTTTTTTTTAAATTACTACGTTCCCCAACAGTGGCACCCGAGCCAGGTTTATGCGTAGATGTTATATGCACGAGTAGAACACAAGTGACTTGTGGGTGATAATAGTCATACTGCTTACCAGCATGTCATACTTTGATTCGGCGGTATTGTTGGATGAAGCGGCCCGGACCGACATTACGCGTGCGCTTACGCGAGACTGGTTCTACCGACGTGCTTTGCACACAGGTGGCTGGCGAGTGTCAGTTTCTCCAACTTTAGTTGAATCGAGTGTGGCTACGCCCGGTCCTTGTTGAAGGTTAAAACAACACATACTTGACGAAATATCATTGTGGTTTTGATGCGTAGGTAAGAACGGTTCTTGCTCAGCCCGTAGCAGCCACGTAAAACTTGCAACAACAAAGTAGAGGACGTCTAACTTGCTTTTGCAGGGCATGTTGTGATGTGATATGGTCAAGACATGATGCTAAATTTTATTGTATGAGATGATCATGTTTTGTAACGAAGTTATTGGCAACTGGCAGGAGCCATATGGTTGTCGCTTTATTGTATGAAATGCAATCGCCATGTAATTGCTTTACTTTATCACTAAGTGGTAGCGATAGTCATAGAAGCAATAGTTGGCGAGACGATAACGATGCTACGATGGAGATCAAGGTGTCGCACCTGTGACGATGGTGATCATGACGGTGCTTTGGAGATGGAGATCAAAGGCACAAGATGATGATGGCCATATCGTATCACTTATATTGATTGCATGTGATGTTTATCCTTTATGCATCTTATTTTGCTTAGATCGATGGTAGCATTATAAGATGATCTGTCACTAAATTTCAAGGTATAAGTGTTCTCCCTGAGTATGCACCGCTATGCATAGCTTCTTCGTCTTTGAGACACCACGTGATGATCGGGTGTGATAAGCTCTACATTCACATACAACGGGTGCAAGCCAGTTTTGCACACGCGGAATACTCGGGTTAAACTTGACGAGCCTAGCATATGCAGATATGGCCTCGGAAGACTGGAGACCGAAAGGTCGAGCGTGAATCATATAGAAGATATGATCAACATAGTGATGTTCACCATTGAAAACTACTCCATCTCACGTGATGATCGGACATGGTTTAGTTGATATGGATCACGTGATCACTTATATGATTAGAGGGATGTCTATCTAAGTGGGAGTTCTTTTGTAATATGATTAATTGAACTTTAATTTATCATGAACTTAGTCCTGGTAGTATTAGCATATCTATGTTGTAGATCAATAGCTCGCGTTTAGCTCCCCTGTTTTATTTTTGATATGTTCCTAGAGAAAATTAAAGTTGAAAGATGTTAGTAGCAATGATGCGGATTGGATCCGTGATCTGAGGATTATTCTCATTGCCACACAGAAGAATTGTTTCCTTGATGCACCGCTAGGTGACAGACCGATTGCAGGAGAAAATGCAGACGTTATGAATGTTTGATAAACTCGATATGATGACTACTTGATAGTTTAGTGCACCATGCTTTACGGCTTAGAATCGGGGCTTCAAAGACGTTTTTGAAACGCCACGGAGCATATGAGATGTTCCAAGAGTTGAAATTAGTATTTCAGACTCATGCCCATGTCGAAAGGTATGAGACCTTTGACAAGTACTTTGCCTACAAGATGGAGGAGAATATCTCAGCAAGTGAGCATGTGCTCAGAATGTGTGAGTACTACAATCACTTGAATCAAGTGGGAGTTAATCTTCCAGATAAGATAGTGATTGATAGAGTTCTCTAGTCACTATCACCATGTTACTAGAACTTCGTGATGAACTATAATATGCAAGGGATAACGGAAACGATTCCCAAGCTCTTCGTGATGCTGAAATCGACGAAGGTAGAAATCAAGAAAAGCATCAAGTGTTGATGGTTGACAAGACCACTAGTTTCAAGAAAAGGGCAATGGGAAGAAGGTTAACTTCAAAAAGAACGGCAAGCAAGTTGCTGCTCCCGTGAAGAAGCCCAAAGCTAGACCCAAGCCCTAAACCGGAGTGCTTCTAACGCAAAGGAAATGGTCCTTTGGAAGTGGAACTGCCCTAGATACTTGGCGGATAAGAAGGATGGCAAAGTGAACAAAGGTATATTGGATATACATGTTATTGGTGTGTACTTTACTAGTGTTTATAGCAACCCCTCGGCATTTGATACTGGTTCAGTTGCTAAGAGTAGTAACTCGAAACAGGAGTTGCGTAATGAATGTAAACTAGTTAAGGGCGAGGTGACGATGTGTGTTGGAAGTAGTTCCAAGATTGATATGATCATCATCGCACACTCCCTATACTTTCGGGATTAGTGTTGAAACTAAATAAGTGTTATTTGGTGTTTGCGTTGAGCATGAATATGATTTGATCCTGTTTATTGCAATACGGTTATTCATTTAAGTTAGAGAATACTTGTTGTTCTGTTTACATGAATAAAACTTTCTATGGTCATACACCCAATGAAAATGGTTTGTTGGATCTCGATCGTAGTGATACACATATTCATTATATTGAAGCCAAAAGATGCAAAGTTAATAATGATAGTGCAACTTATTCGTGGCACTGCTGTTTAGGTCATATTGGTGTAAAGCGCATGAAGAAACTCCATGTTGATGGGATTTTGGAATCACTTGATTATGAATCACTTGAAGCTTGCGAACCATGCCTTATGGGCAAGATGACTAAGACTCCGTTCTCCGGAACAAATGAAGCGAGCAACTGACTTATTGGAAATAATACATACTGATGTATGCGATCCGATGAGTGTTGAGGCTCGCGGCGGGTATCATTATTTTCTGAACTTCACAGATGATTTGAGCAGATATGGGTATATCTACTTGATGAAACATAAGTCTGAAACATTTGAAAAGTTCATATAATTTCAGAGTGAAGTGGAAAATCATCGCAACAAGAAAATAAAGTTTCTACGATCTGATCGTGGAGGAGAATATTTGAGTTACGAGTTTGGTCTTCATTTGAAACAATGCGGAATAGTTTCGCAACTCACGCCACCTGGAACACCACTACATAATGGTGTGTCTGAACATCGTAACTGTACTTTATTAGATATGGTGCGATCTATGATGTCTCTTACCGATTTACCACTATCGTTTTGGGGTTATGCATTAGAGACAACTACATTCATGTTAAATAGGGCACCATATAAATCCGTTGAGACGACACCATATGAACTGTGGTTTGGCAAGAAACCTAAGTTGTCGTTTCTTAAAGTTTGGGGTTCCGATGCTTATGTGAAAAAGTTTCAACCTGATAAGCTCGAACCCAAATCGGAGAAGTACGTCTTCATAGGATACCCAAAAGAATATGTTGGGTACACCTTCTACACAGATCCGAAGGAAAGATCTTTGTTGCTAAGAATGGATCCTTTCTAGAGAAGGAGTTTCTCTCGAAAATAAGTGAGTGGGAGGAAAGTAGAACTTGATGAGCTAACTGTACTTGCTCCCTTATTGGAAAGTAGTTCATCACAGAAATCTGTTCCTGTGACTCCTACACCAATTAGTGAGGAAGCTAATGATGATCCTAAAGGTTTTGTTCTGGTTGCATATGATGCAACCAGAAGGTTTTGTCGATCCTAAAGGTCCTAACAAAATGTGCAAGCTCCAGCGATCCATCTATGGACTGGTGCAAGCATCTCGGAGTTGGAATATACGCTTTGATGAGTTGATCAAAGCATATAGTTTTATACAGACTTGCGGTGAAGCCTGTATTTACAAGAAAGTGAGTGGGAGCACTACATCATTTCTGATAAATATATGTGAATGGCATATTGTTGATCGGAAACAATGTAGAATTTTCTGGAAAGCATAAAAGAGTATTTGAAAGGAGTTTTTCAAAGAAAGACCTCGGTGAAGCTGCTTACATATTGAGCATCAAGATCTATAGAGATGGATCAAGACGCTTGATAAGTTTTTTCAATGAGTACATACCTTGACAAGATTTTGAAGTAGTTCAAAATGGAACAGTCAAAGAAAGAGTTCTTGCCTGTGTTACAAGGCGTGAAATTGAGTAAGGCTCAAAGCCCGACCACGGAGAAGATAGAAAGAGAATGAAAGTCATTCCCTATGCCTCAGCCATAGGTTCTATAAAGTATGCCATGCTGTGTGCCAGATCTATTGTATACCCTACACTAAGTTGCAAGGGAGTACAATAGTGATCTAGGAGTAGATCACTGAACATCGGTTAAAATTATCCTTAGTGAAATAAGGATATGTTTCTCGATTATGGAGGTGACAAAAGATTCATCGTAAAGGGTTACGTCGATGCAAGTTTTGACACTGATCCAGATGACTCTAAGTCTCAATCTGGATACATATTAAAAGTGGGAGAAATTAGCTAAAGTAGCTCCGTGCAGAGCATTGTAGACATAGAAATTTGCAAAATACATATGGATCTGAATTTGGCAGACCCGTTGACTAAAACTCTCTCACAAGCAAAACACCTTAGTACTCTTTGGGTGTTAATCACATGGCGATGTGAAATAGATTACTGACTCTATAAACCCTTTGAGTGTTGGCCACATGGCGATGTGAACTATGGATATTAATCACATAGTGATGTGAACTATTGGTGTTAAACCACATGGCGATGTGAACTCGATTATTGACTCTAGTGCAAGTGGGAGACTGATAACCCACAAGTATAGGGGATCAATTGTAGCCTCTTTCGATAAGTAAGAGTGTCGAACCCAATGAGGAGCTAAAGGTAGAACAAATATTCCCTTAAGTTCTATCGACCACCGATACAACTCTACGCATGCTTGACGTTCGCTTTACCGGAAACAAGTATGAAACTAGAAGTACTTTGTAGGTGTTTTTGGATAGGCTTGCAAGAAAATAAAGAGAGCGTAAATAAAAACTAGGGGCTGTTTAGATGAAGACACAACTAAATTAGTTTTAGTAGAGAGCTTTTTGTTACGAGAAAGTTATTTGTCCCTAGGCAATCGATAACTAGACTGGTAATCATTATTGCAATTCTATTTGAGGGGGAGGCATAAGCTAACATACTTTCTCTACTTGGATCATATGCACTTATGATTGGAAATCTAGCAAGCATCCGCAACTACTAAGGATCATAAAGGTAAAACCCAACCATAGCATTAAAGCATCAAATCCTCTTTATCCCATACGCAAACAACCTACTTACTCGGGTCTGTGCTTCTGTCACTCACGCCACCCACCATAAGAAATCATGAACATATTGCAAACCCTACAATGGGAATCCCTCATGCTTGCGCGACACGGAGAGCACCATAGGACAGCACAAATAATAAAACATGCAACTCAAACCAATCTTGATCATCAAATAGCCCATGGGACAAAACGGATCTACTCAAGCATCATAGGATAGCCATACATCATTGGGAAATAATATATAGCGTTGAGCACCATGTTTAAGTAGAGATTACAGCGGGTAAGAGAGAGGTTATACCGCTGCATAGAGGGGGGAAGAGTTGGTGATGATGGCGGTGAAGTTGTTGGTGAAGATTGCGGTGATGAGGATGGCCCCCGGTGGCACTCCGGCGCCACCGGAAGCGAGGGAGAGAGAGCCCCCCTCCTTCTTCTTCTTCTTCCTTGACCTCCTCCCTAGATGGGAGAAGGGTTTCCCCTATAGTCCTTGGCCTCCATGGCATGGGAGGGGCGAGAGCCCCTCCGAGATTGGATCTGTCTCTCTGTCGCTCTCTGTTTCTGCGTTCCTGTCTTCTGCCCTTTCACCGTTTCGTATATATATGGAGATCTGTAACTCCGATTGGATTGAAACCTTCGCCCAGATTTTTCTCCAAAAATTAGCTTTCTAGCGGCCAAAGGAGAGCAACAACCGCCTTACGGGTGGCCCACGAGGGTCAGGGGCGCGCCCAGGGGGGCAGGCGCACCCCCTGCCTCATGGCCACCTCGGGCACCGTCTCGCGTTGATTCTTCTTCCCATATTCTCCAAATATTCCAAAACTATTCTCTGTTCGTTTTTATTCCGTTTGATATGGGGTTTCTGTGAAACATAAAACATGCAACAAACAGGAACTGGCACTGGGCACTGGATCAATATGTTAGTCCAAAAAATAGTATAAAAGGTTCCAAAAGTATATGAAAGTTGTAGAATATTGGCATGGAATAATAAAAAATTATAGATATGATGGAGACGTATCAACATCCCCAAGCTTAATTCCTGCTCGTCCTCGAGTAGGTAAATGATAAAAAAGATAATTTTTGATGTGGAATGCTACCTAGCATAATCTTGATCATATGTCTAATCATGGCATGAATATTAAGACACGAGTGATTCAAAGCAATAGTCTATCATTTGACATAAAAAATAATACTTCAAGCCTACTAATAAAGCAATCATGTCTTTTCAAAATAACAAGGCCAAAGAAAGTTATCCCTACAAAATCATATAGTCTGGCTATGCTCCATCTTCACCACACAAAATATTCAAATCATGCACAACCCCGATGACAAGCCAATCAATTGTTTCATACTTTTGACGTTCTCAAACCTTTTCAACTTTCACGCAATACATGAGCGTGAGCCATGGACATAGCACTATAGGTGGAATAGAATGATGGTTGTGGAGAATACAGAAAGGAGAAGATAGTCTCACATCAATTAGGCGTATCAACGGGCTATGGAGATGCCCATCAATAGATATCAATGTGAGTGAGTAGGGATTGCCATGCAACAGATGCAGTAAGAGCTATAAGTGTATGAAAGCTCAAACTGGAAACTAAGTGGGTGTGCATCCAACTTGCTTGCTCATGAAGACCTCGGGCGTTTGAGGAATCCCATCATCGGAATATACAAGCCAAGTTCTATAATGAAAATTCCCACTAGTATATGAAAGTGAAAGCATAGGATACTCTCTCTATGAAGAACATGGTGCTACTCTGAAGCACAAGTGTGGTAAAAGGATAGTAACATTGCCCCTTCTCTCTTTTTATCTCATTTTTTATTTTCTTTTTTATTTTATTTTTTTTATTTTTTTGGTGGGCTTCTTTGGCCTCTTTTTTCATTTGGGCTTCTTTGGCCTCTTTTATTTTTCATAAAGTCCGGAGTCTCATCCCGACTTGTGGGGGAATCATAGTCTCCATCATCCTTTCCTCACTGGGGTAATGCTCTAAAAATGATGATCATCACAACTCTATTTACTTACAACTCGATATCTGGAAAAAAGATATGACTCTATATGAATGCATCCGGCGGTGTACCGAGATGTGCAATGATCTAGCGTAGCAAAGATATCAAAAAACGGACAAGCCATGAAAATATCATGCTAGCTATCTTACGATCATGCAAAGCAATATGACAATGAATGCTCGAGTCATGTATATGACGATGATGGAAGTTGCATGGCAATATATCTCGGAATGGCTATGGAAATGCCATGATAGGTAGGTATAGTGGCTGTTTTGAGGAAGATATAATGAGGCTTATGTGTGATAGAGCGTATCGTATCACGGGGTTTGGATGCACCGATTTAATTTTGCACCAACTCTCGAGGTGAGAAAGGGCAATGCACAGTACCGAAGAGGCTAGCAATGATGGAAGGGTGAGAGTTTGTATAATCCATGGACTCAACATTAGTGATAAAGAACTCACATAACTATTGCAAAATCTATTAGTCATCGAAACAAAGTACTACTCGCATGCTCCTAGGGGGACAGATTGGTAGGAAAAGACCATCGCTCGTCCCCGACCGCCACTCATAAGGAAGACAATCAATAAACTAATCATGCTCCGACTTCATCACATAACGGTTCACCATACGTGCATGCTACGGGAATCACAAACCTCTACACAAGTATTTCTACTAATCCACAACTACCCACTAGCATGACTCTAATATCACCATCTTTATATCGCAAAACTATTGCAAGGAATCAAACATATCATATTCAGTGATCTACAAGTTTTATGTAGGATTTTATGACTAACCATGCGAATGACCAATTCCTGTCATCTCTCTAAATAGATATAAGTGAAGCAAGAGAGTTTAATTCTTTCTACAAAAGATATGCCCACGCTCTAACAAATATAAGTGAAGCAAAAGAGCATTCTACAAATGGCGGTTTTCTATGTGAAGAGAAACGGGCAATCCAAACTTCAAATGATATAAGTGAAGCACACGAAGCATTCTATAAAGCCATACTCAAAAGATATAAGTGAAGTCCAATGAGCATTCTATAAATAAACCAAGGACTATCTCATACCAGCATGGTGCATAAAAGAAAAATGAAAACTAAAGCAAAAGACGCTCCAAGATTTGCACATATCGCATGAACGAAACGAATCCGAAAACATACCGATACTTGTTGAAGAAAGAGGGGATGCCTTCCGGGGCATCCCCAAGCTTAGACGCTTGAGTATCCTTGAATATTTACTTGGGGTGCCTTGGTCAACCCCAAGCTTGAGCTCTTGCCTCTCTTCCTTCTTCTCACATCGAGATCTTCTCGATCATCGAACACTTCATCCACACAAAACTTCAAATGTAAAACTCGGTAAGATCCGTTAGTATAATAAAGCAAATCACTACTCTAAGTACTGTTGAAAACCAATTCATATTTTGTTTTGGCATTGTGTCTACTGTAGTATAACTTTTCTGTGGCTTAATCCACTGATATAAATCGATAGTTTCATCAAAACAAGCAAACTATGCATCAAAAACAGAATCTGTCTAAAACAGAAGAGTCTGTAATAATATGAACATTCACCATACTTATGATACTTGAAAAATTCTGCCAAAATTAGGAAAAATAAACAATTTGTATAGAAATACAGTGCAAAAAGAATCAGAACCATTTGACGTTCTAGTACAAAATTAACAATCACGCACTACATCCAAAGTTTCTGTCCTGCACCGCACAAACCAACAAGCATTGTGAACATCCTAAAGGCAAACCTTGGCACATTATTTTTATAATATAATGGAATTGTACAAGGGGATAATTATTTTTATTGAAAAGTTTCTGTAATCAAGATTCACAAAGTTTCCGTGAGCATGAACAAAGTTCAAGGAGCTCTCCCACTTCAACAATAATTGTCTTTCTTACTTTCACTTTCCTTTTTGAAAAGTTCTAGGTTCCCCTCTTTATTTTTTTGTTTTTAAACTATATAAAAGCACTCAACAGAAATAAATGACTCTCTAAGACTTCCGGGTTGTCTCCCTGGCAGCGCTTTCTTTAAAGCCATTAAGCTAGGCATATAGTGCTCAAGTAGTGAATCCACCCGGATCCCAAGGTATATCAAAGCCAACTTTAATTAGCAATGATTTGTGATTTAGTAGTGAGCAAAAAGTAACATATATCATGCAACAACGAAGGCTAGCTCTCTTACTATGCATCTGCATGTCATAAAATAACAATTCATGCACAGATAGTAAAGGCCAATGCATAGTGTAAACAGTTTCTTGCAATTTTATCGTGTTGGAAACATAGAGAGGTGGCGATATAGTTCCTCTCTCATAATAATTGCAAGTAGGAGCAGCAAGCACATGCATATCAAATTCATCAAAATTATCATGTGCAATGGTAAAAGGCAACCCATCAATATAATCCTTAATAAGCACAAACTTCTCCGATATAGTGTAGTAGGGAGAATTCAAAAAGATAATAGGGCTATCATGCGTGGGTGCAATAGCAACAATTTCATGTTTTATATAAGGAACTATAGCAAGTTCATCTCCATAAGCATAATTCATATTGGCATCTTGGCCACAAGCATAGCAAGCATCATCAAAAAGGGATATTTCAAGAGAATCAACGGGATCATAATAGTCATCATAGCAATCATCCTTTGGTAAGCACGAAGGTAAATTAAACAATGTACGAGTTGAAGAGTTACTCTCATTAGAAGGTGGGCACGGGTAGCTAATCCGCTCTTCCTCCTTTTTTTCTTCGCTCTCCTCCTCATCTTTTTCATCCAATGAGCTCACAGTTTCATCAATTTCTTCTTCCATAGACTCCTGCAAAATATTAGTCTCTTCTGAGATAGCGGAGACTTTCTCAATAAACGCATCAATATCGGAATTGTATTCATAATTCTCATAACAATATTTAAGGATAGCTAAATTTTCAGGTCTGTAAACAACATCATAAAGATTTTCATATTCTTTGAACATAGATTCAATTTCATAAGCACCCATAAAAGAAAAAAATTCTTCTATTTGTTCCACATTGTAGCAATCATATATACCTCTAGCATAAGAAGCCAAGGTTTCATTATCATTAAATTTGCATGAAAAGGGAAGGTGCAGAGACTTCATCCTAGAGCAACAAATATAATCATATCTCAAGCATAGTTGCCTAGCATACCACTTCAACATATGAATTTGATCCCATAATAGTTTCCCTTTTTGAGTCAAGTGGTAATCCCTAAAGTATTCACGTTGATCCAACGTGTCTCCCATTACATAATTGAATGGGATTTTCTCTGGATTATCAAAGTAGTACATAATATATGTCACATAACGAGCATCGAGGGTTTTAGGAGGTTCCCCATCTCCATGAGTAGCAAGTACACCTAATTTTTTTGGTATTTCGTGTTCCATATCCATAACTATAGATAAAGAACAACTGAACAACAAATAAAAATTACTTAGTGATAAAGCAAACAAGCACACACGAGAATATTCACCCCACGCTATTGCTCCCCAGCAACGGCGCCATAAAAAGGTCTTGATAACCCACAAGTATAGGGGATCAATTGTAGCCTCTTTCGATAAGTAAGAGTGTCGAACCCAACGAGGAGCTAAAGGTAGAACAAATATTCCCTCAAGTTCTATCGACCACCGATACAACTCTACGCACGCTTAACGTTCGCTTTACCAGAAACAAGTATGAAACTAGAAGTACTTTGTAGGTGTTTTTGGATAGGCTTGCAAGAAAATAAAGAGAGCGTAAATAAAAACTAGGGGCTGTTTAGATGAATACACAACTAAATTAGTTTTAGCAGAGAGCTTTTTGTTACGAGAAAGTTATTTGTCCCTGGGCAATCGATAACTAGACCGGTAATCATTATTGCAATTTTATTTGAGGGAGAGGCATAAGCTAACATACTTTCTCTACTTGGATCATATGCACTTATGATTGGAAATCTAGCAATCATCCGCAACTACTAAAGATCATTAAGGTAAAACCCAACCATAGCATTAAAGCATCAAGTCCTCTTTATCCCATACGCAAACAACCTACTTACTCGGGTCTGTGCTTCTGTCACTCACGCCACCCACCATAAGAAATCATGAACATATTGCAAACCCTACAGCAGGAATCCCTCACGCTTGCGCGACACGGAGAGCAAAAAAAAACATGCAACTCAACCAATCTTGATCATCAAATAGCCCATGGGACAAAACGGATCTACTCAAGCATCATAGGATAGCCATACATCATTGGGAAATAATATATAGCATTGAGCACCATGTTTAAGTAGAGATTACAGTGGGTAAGAGAGAGGTTACACAGCTGCATAGAGGGGGGAAGAGTGGGTGATGATGGCGGCGAAGTTGTTGCTAAAGATTGTGGTGATGATGATGGCCCCCGGTGGCACTCCGGTGCCACCGGAAGCGAGGGGGAGAGAGGCCCCCTCCTTCTTCTTCTTCCTTGACCTCCTCCCTGGATGGGAGAAGGGTTTCCCCTCTAGTCCTTGGCCTCCATGGCATGGGAGGGGCGAGAGCCCCTCCGAGATTGGATCTGTCTCTCTGTCTCTCTATGTTTCTGTGTTCTGTCTTCTGCCCTTTCACCATTTCGTATATATATGGAGATCCGTAACTCCAATTGGATTGAAACCTTCGCCCAGATTTTTCTCCGAAAATTAGCTTTCTTGCGGCCAAAGGAGGCAGCAACCGCCTTACGGGTGGCCCACGAGGGTCAGGGGCGTGCCCAGGGGGACAGGCGCGCCCCCTGCCTCGTGGCCACCTCGGGCACTGTTGGGGATATAACTATTTGTGTAAGCCGCCCAGGAGGGGCCGGGTTACGTAAATAGTTACCAGACAGAAGCCCAAGTCCAAGCATGAAGATGGTGTCTCAACAAGGGGCCTAAGGCCCACAGGCGACTTAAGGCCCGTTGTAGTAAACCACCATAATGGCATGACTTGTATCATAAGGTAGACTTGACTTGTCACCGAGCCGCATAATCGCTTATGAGCCGGCGGGACTCTGTAAGTCGCAGGGCGCCAACCCGTGTATATAAGGGGACGCATTCACGGGCGGCTTAAGGCAAGAAACAACCTTTCGAGAACCGGGCATAGCGTATCTCGCTCCCTGGTCATCAAAACCTCAAGCAATACCAACCCAACTAGACGTAGGCTTACCTTCACCGTAAGGAGCCGAACTAGTATAAACCCTCTCGTGTACTTTGTCCCGATTAACCCCTTTAAGCTTCCTAGTTGCGATGGCTCCACGATTAAGTCCTTGCAAGAGGACATCTGCCGTGACAATTCCACGACAGTTGGCGCCCACCATGGGGCCAGCGCACAGTGGATTTGAGTTCTTGAAGGGCAGCTTCGAAGGGCTCAAGGGATACGCAGTGGGCCGGATGACCAAGAGTCGTCGCGGCAAGATCTACATCGACAACGAAGGCTGGGGCCCCGAGGCCGACTCAATTGAGTACGGGTACCGGGTCCCCTTTGGCAGAATTCATGTCTTTATCGACCGGATTGGTGAGCCGGGCCCAGAGCCGGACAGCTGTACCAACCTCATTGAGACGGCTCAGCGTGCGAGACCCGCTCAGATTCAACCTATGATGAAGCGTGCCTTTGTGAGCTGTGTTCATGGAGAGGCACTTTCGGAAGGATCTAAGGATGGCGAAGAGACGGTCGTCCTATCAGATGATGATTCGTCCTCCGGCTCAACAGATTCTCTGTATCAGGTCCAAGAAGGCATGCTAGGGGGCTGTTCTGACGACTCTAGCGTTCCAGATTGCTATGAGCAGCCAAGCTGGGCAGGAGTCTTCATGGCTGGTACCCAACCCGGCCAAAACTCGACGGCTACGACAGCAATAACGTCCGAGTTAGGAGCGACAGGGGCAGGAGGCCCCGCGCGCCCGCCGGCTCAGGTGCTGATAGATCTTATGGACAAGTTGACGGCCTTTTTAACCTCCACGATTATTCCTGTGAATCCAGATGAGCATAACGCGGAGGTGGCAAAGGTGCGTGAGGAGATAGCCCAGGCCAAGGAGGCCTTGGCGGCTGAGGACACCAAGCTAGCTGCAGAGCGGGCGGCTTTAGATGCACGGGCGCAGCGACTCGATCGAGGCTTTCCGACAACATGAGTCTGAATGCATCCAATAAGGTGATGAGAAGGAGACATCGAAAACCCAGTCCCGTCGCCTCCGGTTTACGATCCTCGGAATCTTTTCACGACACCGGAGCTGGTCCTAGCAATCCGCCTCAAGCCAATCAATTTATGACACCGGAGCAGGAGGGCGGTTCAGCCTCGAGAGACGGCACCTCTTCACGGGAGCATGGCCCCGCCCGATACATACCAACACCTCGGGCCACTTTTCCAACCCCATGGAGAACTCGATAGCAAAGATCGGCGCGTCTGGCGGCTCTTCTAGTGGATGGTGACGACCCGACGGCGGTGGAAACCCGGAGGGTTAGGGAGCTTCTTCAGATGGCCTTGGCACAGCAAGAGACTTATTCTTACAGCAGGGACAGGATTCATTCCACTCCTCAGCCTTGGGTAGCACCTCGTCCAAACCGGAGTCCGAGTTACAGCAGACACATGGAGTCAGAGGCTTTATCAAGCAATGCCTAGCATCGCAACCAACCCGGCGGCTATAACCCGGTGTAGGATCGATTGCGTCAGGAGGATGAACGGGCGGCTCAATTAGCGGCTCAGCAGACGGTGTGTGACGGTTTCCCAGAGTATCCAATGACTTCTGTTGGAGCAGGGGTGGCCACTAGAACCGGTGGTGTCCCTTGTCTGGTGCGGGCTCTGCGAGATGTGCGTCTGCCCAAGGATTTCAAGGGTCCTCGAAAGGTGCCGAATTACACGGCCGACTTACAACCGGGGGCATGGATTGAAAGCTACGAGATGGCCATGGAATTATTGAAAGTCAGCGATGCGGCAATGGCTAAGTATTTCACCATGATGTTAGATGGAACGGCCCGAACTTGGTTGAAAAGCTTGCCTCCCAATTCCATCAGTTCATGGGCCGAGTTAAAGGCCCGGTTCATCCATAACTTTAAAGATACTTGCAAGCAATCTATGTCCATTGTGGACTTGACCAATTGTAAGCAGGAGGAGGGTGAGTCCACAACTCATTGGGTGCGCCGGGTCAAAGAAATAATACATTCATCTGATAAGATGGATGCCGGCTCTGCGGTACTTATGCTCCATTAGAAATGTCATTTTGTGCCGCTGAAGCAGAAGCTGGGGCGCCTTAAGCGTGATTGCAATGACATGGGTACGCTGATGGCGGCTTTGGTTAAATATGCCGATTCTGATACTACTGATGATCCCGTGTCTGAGGAGGAAAAGACAGGGAAGGGAAAGAAGAACGGCAATGGAAAGGGTCAGCAGCAACAGCCGGTAAGTCAATGTGGTAACAAGCGTAAGCCGGACGGTAACCCGGCGTTTGTGGCCAATGCTAATGCCCAAGGTTATTACAAGAAGCGTAAGGGCAGAGGACGTCCTCGATCTGGTGGCTCTGGTCCATCTCTTGAGCAGCTTCTGAATGAGCCTTGTCCAAGACACGGTACTCGGGAAAATCCTGCCACCCACTTATGGAAGGACTGCGCGATCATGAAGGCTTTCAAGAATTCAAACATGTTTGATGGCAATCACGGATCAGGCGGTTGAAGCATGTGGTTTCCATGGCCCGGTGGTGGCTCAAGTTCCGGTTTTCAAGGTGGTCAAGGTGGCTATAATCAGCAGCAAGTCTGGTCAAGGAGGACAAAGAAGAATGATCAAAGTTATCGAGCCATCCAAAACAGTTAAACGGTGGGCAATACCATGTGTTTTACCACTAACTTGTGTAAACGTGACCAGAAGGTTCATAAAAGGGCGGTGAATTCGGTTGAACCGGTGGTTCCCCATTATCTGAGGTGGTCAGAGCAGCCTATCATTTGGAGTATGGAAGATCACCCTCTCCGGGTTGATAACCCGGGTCAGTTAGCCTTGGTGGTGGCCCCTCAGGTTGGTGGATATAAATTCACTAAGGTGCTCATGGACGGCGGAAGCAGCATCAATATTCTCTATTATGAGACCTTTCGCCGTATGGGTCTGACTGACAAGGACTTGAGGACATCTAACACTGTTTTCCATGGGGTGGTACCCGGTAAGTCGGCGTATCCTGTTGGAAAGATCGAGCTGGAAGTGGCTTTTGGAGACGAATACGATTCCAGGGCTGAGAAGCTGACGTTTGAGGTAGTCAAAATCAGAAGCCCATATCATGCTCTGTTTGGATGGCTGGCTTATGCCAAGTTTATTGCATGGCCGTGTTATGTTTATCTGCAGCTCAAGATGCCGGGTTACAAGGGCACCATCACTGTGCATGGGAGTCGCAAGGTGGCCTTGGAGTGCGAGGAAGGCGATGCGGCTTATGCTGAATCCGTTTGTGCTGAAGAGGAGCTGAAGTTTTATCAAACTAATGTTGACCCGGCAGATATGACCTCTTTGAAGAAGCCAAACACAGAGCAAGACTCGGCTTTGAAATTTAAGTCGGCCGCCGAGACAAAACTGGTTGACTTCACTCCAGGTGATTCTTCCAAGCAGTTCAAAGATCGGTACCAATTTGGATCCCAAATAGGAAAGCGCGCTCATCAAGTTCATCCGTGAGAACCGGGACATCTTTGCATGGAAACCTTCTGACATGCCGGGTGTCCCGAGAGAACCCGCTGAGCACACTCTTAATATTGATCCAAAGTATAAGCCGGTCAGGCAGTTTCTCCGGCGATTCAATGAGGAAAGGCGAAAGGCTATAGGGGAAGAGGTCGCTCGGCTCTTAGCGGCCGGGTTCATTGTGGAAGTTTTTCACCCAGAGTGGTTGGCTAACCCGGTGCTTGTACTCAAGAATAACGGCACCTGGCGGATGTGTGTGGATTACACAGACCTAAATAAAGCTTGCCCGGCTGATCCTTTTGCCCTGCCCCGCATTGATCAAATCATCGATGCCACTGCGGGTTGCGAGCGGTTGAGTTTTTTGGATGCTTACTCTGGTTATCATCAGATCAAGATGGCAGTTAAGGACCAAGAGAAGACGGCTTTCATTACTCCATTTAGAGCCTTCTGCTATGTGTCTATGCCGTTTGGGCTCAAGAGTGCCCAGTCAACTTATCAGCGGTGTGTGCAGAATTGTCTCCACAACCAGATTGGGCGCAATGTTCATGCTTATGTGGACGACATTGTGGTGAAGTCCAGAGAGAAGGAGACCTTGATCTCTGACTTAAAGGAAACCTTTGACAATCTCCGGGTCTACAAGATGATGCTTAACCCGGACAAATGTGTATTTGGTGTACCTGCAGGCAAACTTTTGGGATTCCTGGTCTCAAACAGGGCATTGAAGCTAACCCGAGAAGATCAAGGCGATTACCTCTCCGGCTAAACCGGCGTGCATCAATGATGTTCAGCGGCTGGCGGGTCGCGTTGCTGCTTTAAGCCGATTCATAAGCCGGCTGGGGGAGGAGGCTCTGCCGCTGTATCAGATGATGAAGAAAACAGACACCTTTGTCTGGAGTGAGGCTGCTGATGCTGCCTTTGAAGATTTAAAGAGACAGTTGGCTGAGCCGCCGGTTCTCGCAGCTCCGATTGACAAAGAGCCATTGCTATTGTATGTTGCGGCTAACTCACGTGCTGTTAGTGTGGCCATTGTGGTGGAGCATAAGGAGTCTGGCAAGGAGCATCCGGTTCAGCGGCCGGTTTATTACATCGATGAGGTGCTCATAGAATCCAAGCAAAGGTATCCGCATTGGCGTAAACTGGTTTATGGGGTGTTCATGGCAGCCGGAAGCTAAAGCGGTACTTCTGGGTCATCCTATAACTATGGTAAGTTCAGCCCCTTGGGAGACATCATCCGAGCAATGGAAGCCACAGGACGAGTTGCCAAGTGGGCCATCGAGCTTGGGACTCACGGTTTGAAGTATATGCGCGCACAAGACTATCAAGTCTCAAGCCCTAGTGGACTTTATTAATGATTGGACGGAGTTGCAGGCACCAGAGGAGAAGCCGGATAACACGTATTGGAGTATTCATTTCGATGGGTCCAGGCAGTTGGAGGGCTCGGGGGCTGGGGTTGTTTTAACTTCCCCCCGAGGTGACAAATTTTGTTATGTGCTCCGGCTTATGTTTCCCTGTACTAACAATGCAGCTGAATATGAGGCTTTACTCCATGGCCTCCGGATGGCCAAAGAGATGAATTTGAGCCGAGTAAGATGCTTGGGCGATTCAGACCTCGTCGCTCAACAGGTGTCAGGCACATGGGATTCTAAGGATCCCCTCATGGCGGCTTATCGTCGTGAGGTTGATGCGGTGTTTGGGCACTTCAAAGGTTATCAAGTAGAGCACATTGATCGAAGGAAGAATGAGGCGGCTGATGCTTTAAGCCGGCTGGGGTCTCAGCGTAAGCCGGTGCCGCCTAATACTTTTCTTGACATTTTGCATAACCCTTCTGTCAGAGTGCCTACAGAGGAAGAACTCGCAGTGCCAGACCCGGAGGCGCAGTTGGTGGCGGCTCCCCATGCCATCCCAGATTGGACGGTCCCATACTTGGCCTATATGACCCGAGGAGAATTGCCTGAGGACGAGACCTTGGCAAGACAAATCGTCAGGCGGTCTAAATCCATGACGATTGTTCATGGCGAGTTACATCACCGCAGCGGCACTAGGGCGTTTCAGCGTTGTGTGTCACCTACGGAGGTTCAGGAGATACTTCGTGAGATTAATGAAGGTGATTGCGGTCATCATGCCAGTTCAAAGTCTCTGGTAGCCAAGGCTTTTCGTCATGGTTTTTATTGGCTGGCGGCTCATGCTGAT
This sequence comes from Aegilops bicornis, assembly GCA_021605145.1. Classification (NCBI taxonomy): domain Eukaryota; kingdom Viridiplantae; phylum Streptophyta; class Magnoliopsida; order Poales; family Poaceae; genus Aegilops; species Aegilops bicornis. Next base: position 509,768,620 of record CM038669.1, on the reverse strand, counting down.
GCGGAGGATCTGGTCAGCAAATGCGACGGATGTCAAAAATTCTCACAATGAGCTCATGTGTCGGCTCAAGAATTGAGGATGATTCCAATTACTTGGCCGTTTGCAGTCTGGGGGCTTAATATGGTTGGACCTTTCAAAAGGTCTAAAGATAAGAAGACACACTTGTTGGTGGTAGTGGATAAATTCACCAAGTGGGTTGAAGCAGAGCCGGTCAGTAAGTGTGATGCAGCCACGGTGGTTCAGTTCATCAAAAAGGTGATCTTTCGTTTTGGTTTTCCACATAGTATTATAACTGACAACGGTACTAATCTGTCCAAGGGTGCCATGGAGGAGTTCTGTCAACATGAGCATATCCGGCTTGATGTTTCCTGTTGCTCACCCCCGCCTAATGGTCAGCAGAAAGAGCTAATCAAGAGATCTTGAAAGGTATCAAACCCGGCTCTTAGTTCCTTTACAAATTAACTCCGGGTTGTTGGGTGGAGGAATTACCTTCGTGCTATGGAGCATCAACACAACGCCTAACAGGTCTACTGTTTATACACCTTTCTTCATGGTGTACGGAGCAGGCGGTTACGCCAAGTGACATCCGGCATGATTCACCCCGGGTAACGGCTTACGTTGAGGCTGATAACGAAAAAGCTCGTCAGGATGCACTTGACTTGTTGGATGAAGAGCGAGCCTTGGCCATAGCCCGCTCGGCGATTTACCAGCAAGACCTGCGCCGTTATCACAGCTGCCGGGTTAGAAGCAGAACTTTCCAGGAAGGCGATTTAGTGCTCCGGCTCATCCAGGATCAAACTGATATGCACAAGCTGTCCCCTCCTTGGGATGGACCCTTCATGGTCAGCAAGAATCTTAACAACGGGTCATATTACCTCATCGATGTTCGAGAGCACAAAGACTCACGTAAGTCGGAGGAGGAGACCCGCCGTCCGTGGAACGTAGCGCATCTCTGGCCCTACTATACTTAAGCCGCTGGCTTTCAGAGTATATTTATCTTTTCTTTTTTAGCAATGTATATATTATATAAAGCAATAAAGCAGGACCTCTTTCTTTTCCATCCTACAAGGTTTATGTGTCTTCTTTACTGTGTGATGGAAACGACTAATGTGGAGCGGATCATATCTGAATCCGGTTTTCCCTTTGGTCCGGCTTATGATCATATCTGAATCAAGCCATGGTCATTTGGGGGCTTCCTGTTCAAAACATAGGTCGTATTCGAACCAAAGAGAACATAGCTGTCGATACCCAATTGATTGGCACACTGCCGAACCGACTTGGGGGCTTCTTGATCATATTTGAATCATAGCTTAACCTCTTTGGGCCTGATGTGGATCGTATTCAAATCAGCGTCATTAAACAACTCTCATGGTCACTTGGGGGCTTCCTGTTCAAACATAGGTCGTATTCGAACCAAAGAGAACATAGCTGTCGATACCCATTTGATCGGCATCGCCAAATCCATTGGGGGCTATATGATCGTATCCGAATCTTAGCTAACCCCTCTGGAACGGTTCTACTGATTGTATTCGAATCAGAGGCCTTTGAAAATCAGGTTTACTTTATTCTATAAGAGTAAATAATTCTAAGGGCCAGGTAAACATTATATGTGCCAATTTTCATAAGTTAAGTATAACTGTCTGCTTCTTTGGGATCAGGTAAGCCGGTAAGGTGCTGATACTTATGATGTTTTGGTTCCTACTCCGGATTAATGTTATCTTACATGACCCCGGATGTGGTGAGATGCCAAAGGAAGTTTTTGTGTTATACACAGAGTAAAGTAGAAAGCATTTGGATGATTCAAGCAAGCCGGCAGTGCACATTGCTGGCGGCTTGAGACATTGTTAAGCACCGCAAAACATGCGCGAAGGCATGACAGAGTTAAGAAGTTTTTCTACCCTATTACAAGACTCCACGAGTCTGAATAATGAAGTATTGTATTCTTTAAAAGACTTAAGTGCCGGGCGGATTACTCCTTTGGTGGACTTGACGACTCCGGGTTATCCTTCTCTGCCTCTTCGTCTGCTGCTTTGTCCTGGAAGGTTGACGAGGTCCAGTCAATGCCGCTTAAGGCTTCAAATTCAGCTTCATCATCTATTAAACTGGTCGGGTCAACTTCAGGAGCAAAGGTATGCTTACGAGTTGGAGGGATCAGGCCGACATCATCATAATGCGGAGTTGGAATCCTCCAGTTCTCGTTGTCATAACCCGGCTGGTACTTTGTAAGATCAATATCATTGCCGATGGTGGCCACAGGACGTACAACTCTCACACAGGTGGTGAAGTATGATTCATTGAATGCAGAGCCGTCCTCCTTTAAGCTGGGGTATCCAAGAGCAACATCGCTTAAGTCTAGCTCTGGAGCCAATGCTTTGGCCCGGCTTAAGGCGGCTATGGCCCCGGCTCTACCAGATGCTCGCCTTAACTCCTGAATCCATTGAGGCAACACGGCAAGCCGCTTGAGTACATCCTGCAGGAGATAAGGAGTATCATTCGATAAAGCCACAATGGCCAAAGCACGCTAGACCCAAAGGTACAAATTGTTCCACTAGAGTGTACACCGCCTTAAGCTTGATCAAAGATATTCGCTTGTGTTGGTACTCACAGGACCTGCGTTTATGCATATAAGATTAAGCCGGAGATCATATCTCAAACAGCTTATCAAATGAATCATGGTGATGTTCAAAGGTTACACATAGTCACTTACCAAAAATTGCCGAGACCATTTGGGATATCTGGTTTTTAAGCCGGACAATTCGGCAGCTTGCTTCAAAGAAGAGCTGCTTCATTGTCTCGCCCGGGTCACAAGTGAAGATATTTCATCCGCCCAGGCCTGCTTCTCCGCGTCGTAATCCTTCTTCAACTTTTCTTGCTCGTAGATGTCAAGGCGAATTTGGAGTCGGCTTTTTGAATCTCAAGCTCTTGGGCCGCCAGCCGGGTCTTCAGATCAGCAATCTGCAATTCGAATTGGCTGGTGGAGACCTACAACAGGCCGGGTTACGGTAAGGTTATGATTATGCATATTAAAGTCTCAAGTACTTTACAAGTAAAGATGCTTGACACTTGGGGGCTAATGTGTATCGCTTCTTTAAAAAAGTTGCTACATTACAGCCGGGTTCAAAATGCATTCTTATGAACCGGTTGAGCTAACAGTAAGCCGGTATCTAAGTCTACGGCATATTTACATATAAGCAGTAGACTTGGGGGCTGGTACAGTAAGTAAGATCCAGGAGAAATGATATAAGTTATACCTCAGATTTATGTTGTATCTGTTTCACCATGTCAATTTCCAGGTCGCGGCTGTTATGCACTTGATTCAGATAGCCTGAGACTATATCGCCAATGCTTAAGTGGGCATAATCAGCGATGTCCTGTTTGTTCTTCCGGCTTTTGACAAGTTCTTCCTTAGCAGTGCACCTGGCAAGAACAGTAGGCCGCCCCGGCTCAACATACTGGCTTTTCAAGTATTCAACTTCCGGTTCAGCCATCCGAACCGGGCTAGAAATTTCCGGTTTATCGGAGTTATCAAGAGTGCTTTCTTGAAGCGGGTTGGAAGATGGTGTCGGAATTTCATGGGCCGGCTCAGAAGGAGGTTGATGAGTAGAAGCCTCAGGGGCAGTGGTTCCGGGTTCCATTTCCGTCACTACCGGATCTTCAATTGGCTTATTCTTCTTTGCCCTCTTACTGGGCTTCGCCTGCACACTGTGAATAAAACAAAGGGATGAGTACAAAATATGAGTAAAGCAAAGCATGAGGATAACAAAGGTATGTTACCTGTAAGGCAGTCTTGAAAGCCGGCATGTTGGATTGCATAGACTCGCCAGAAGAAGGAGAGGTATCCTGATAATTGGAGTCAGAGGAATTGAGAGGCTGATGAATTAAACCCGCCAAAGGATAAACAGAACGCAAAGCGGAGATGACCTCAGTTCGACGCTTCCTGCTTACGTCAGGTAAGCCGGAAGAAAGCTCTACATCCTTGCTTGTCCGGGTTTGCCTCCGGTTCTCAAGCTGTTGTTGCTTCAAAAGACATTGAGGATCTTGATGAGCTATGGGATGTGAAAATCTTACTTTTCGGGTCACCCGTCGGGTTTTGTGCTTTGGCAAAGGCTCTGAGTCGGAGGAAATTATAGTTACCTCTTCACTATGAGCTTGGTTGTTTCCAGTGTCTTCCTGAAAGGCGGAAATATCAATAAAACAAAGAACGTGAAGGAGTTAAAGAGAATAAGAGATTACCTCTTCCTCATCCGAAGAAGAGTCATCCAATTTGAGTAATTCAGAGGCACCGGGTTTCTTCTTCTTTGAAGTCCCCTGTCTTGGCGTTTTCCTTTCTTTCTTCTTGGCGGCTCGCTTGTTGGGCAGCCTCGTGGTCATATTTGACTTTCCAGAAATCATCACTGGCCTGTGGGAAAGATAAGGAATTATAAGTACAAGGAGGTAAAACATATTAAAAAGTACTTATTAAGATTGGTAACTTACTGCAGGAGCCGGGTTATTCTTGCAGAAGGGAAGTAGCCCGAAGGTATTGTTGATAACAGTACCCTCCTTCAACAGTTACTGGGTTGTAGCATCGGCTACGTCATCTGGTAAGTCGTCAGAACTGTGGCGCATTGGGTCGCTCTGTTCGCCTGTATAAGTGCACATTAAGCCGGAGCGGCGACTTAATGGGAGTATATGCCAAGTGACCCAGACCCGGACCAAGTCAATGCCGTTTAAACCATTTCCCAGAAGGTCTTTAATCTTCTTGATGGTGGGGTTGAGCGGGAAACGTTCAACAGCGGTCAGTTTATCCGCCAATGGGTGGTTGGATCTGTCGCAGGGCGCGAAAGCCGGGCAGAGGCGGCTCATCAGCTGGGGAAGTATCCTGACAATAGAACCATGACTGGTTCCAATATTTGGGGTGACTCGGCAGCTCAGCGTAAGGAAACAGACAGTCTCTCCGTCGCTGGATTGAGATACCGCCAAGTTCAAGACTCGGCCCGTTACATATCATTCTGTCGGTTCAAGTAGAACAGTTCTCTGAATAAGAGCAGGCTTGGTTCCTCTCCCAGGTACACCTCATAGAAAACTTGGAAATTGCAAAGATTGGACACGGAATTGGGTCCAATGTCTTGAGGCCTAAGGTCAAAGAAATTTAAAAATTCTCTGAAGAACTTTGAGACGGGAGGGGCAAATCCCCGGCTCATGTGATCCGTGAAAACTATTACTTCCCCTTCTTTGGGTTGAGGCTTCTCTTCAGATGGGTCAGGGACACGATAAGACATGACTTCCTTCTTTGGCAAATGACCAGATTTCACAAATTCAGCCAGTTTGCTTTTGGTGACAGTGGATGGGACCCAGTTGCAGGTTACAGGAGCTTTGGTCGACTTAGGCACCATGACAACAGATTGGCCTATTGCAAAATAAGAAGTTCCGGCTTAAATTTTAACCCGGAAGAAAATATTCAAATTGCTGAATGGTAGCGGCTTAAAAGGGGCCTAATGACATAAGGATAATTGGGCAGCATTATTTAAGCCGCCACAAGTGTTAGCAACAGTTTAAAAAGTTTTAAAGACCTGAGAAGGTGCCAAGGTTTACAGATCAAGTGGGATGTGTTTAAACCGGATATTTGGACAGTTATGTTGAAGGCATTTAATATAAGAAGTGTTCCGGGTGATAAAAACATATTCCATAAGTTACAACTATTATTTTGGATCAAAGGGTCATTCAGAAAAGAAAAATTTCTAGACCTAAGGCAAGTTCAGAGAAGTTTATACACTCGAAGGAAGCTTCTGAACAAAGGAAAAGGGGTCTGTTTGCATATAAAAAGGGAGTGAAACAAGTACCGCAGCAGTTCTATGCCATCTAACGATCAGAAAAGGGCGTTGGGGGTGAGATCTATCAAGGGTTCGTAGCGGGCAGGGATGAACACCCATTTAACTCGATGAAAACTGTGATACAGATCTAAGACAGGAAAGGAAAGGGACTTACAGGTCTAGAGAAGCTGCGGAGGTTCGCCGGCGTGTTTTTGGACCGATTCAGGTTGATACGGCGGCCTGGGTCGGAGAAGACGAGAAGCTTGGAGGCGGCAGCGGCGGAGCTCGAGAGGAGGCCAGAGGAAGGAGACGACTGGAAGGGGAAAAAATGAAACCCTGGTCGTGCCTATTTATAAGGAGAGCATAACTGAGATGGCGCGGGAAACGAGGAGATAAGAATTATTATCCAGCGGCCCCGACGCCTCAATTCTCGGAACGGGCAATAAAGACAAAGATCCTTGGGCCGATTCGGCGAGATAAAAGGAAAGGTGACGTCATGACGGGTTAACACGGATCCAAAGAGTGACATCACGCCGGGTTAAAGAAAGTCTTTTTGCGCAGTCTGGAGACTGAAGATTTATGTTTTAAGTTATTTTAAGATTGACATGAGCAGGTTCAAATCAATCTGGGGCCTAATGTTGGGGATATAACTATTTGTGTAAGCCGCCCAGGAGGGGCCGGGTTACGTAAATAGTTACCAGACAGAAGCCCAAGTCCAAGCATGAAGATGGCGTCTCAACAAGGGGCCTAAGGCCCACAGGCGACTTAAGGTCTGCTTTTAGTAAACCGCCATAATGGCATGACTTGTATCATAAGGTAGACTTGACTAGTCACCGAGCGGACATCGTTTATGAGCCGGCCGGGACTCAGAAGTCGCAGGCGCCAACCCGTGTATATAAGGGGACGACCCGCCGGCGGCTTAAGGCAAGAAACAACCTTTCGAGAACCGGGCATAGCGTATCTCGCTCCCTGGTCATCGAAACCTCAAGCAATACCAACCCAACTAGACGTAGGCTTACTGTCGGTGTCAAAACCGGCGGATCTCGGGTAGGGGGTCCCGAACTGTGCGTCTAGGCGGATGGTAACAGGAGACAAGGGACACGATGTTTTTACCCAGGTTCGGGCCCTCTCGATGGAGGTAATACCCTACTCCCGCTTGATTAATATTGATGATATGGGTAGTACAAGAGTAGATCTACCACGAGATCAAGGAGGCTAAACCCTAGAAGCTAGCCTATGGTATGATTGTTGTTCGTCCCCACGGACTAAAACCCTCCTAGTTTATATAGACACCGGATAGGTTAGGGTTACACAGATTCGTTACAATGGTAGGAGATCTACATATCCGTATCGCCAAGCTTGCCTTCCACGCCAAGGAAAGTCCCATCCGACACGGGAAGAAGTCTTCAATCTTGTATCTTCATAGTCTTGTAGTCCGCCGTGATGATAGTTCGCTATCCGGACACCCCTAGTCCAGACTCCCTCAAGAGCCCCGAACCAGGCTTCAATGGCGATTTAGTCCGGCGCGCATATTGTCTTCGGCATTGCAAGGCGGGTTCCTCCTCCGAATACTTCATAGAAGGCTTTGAACACCAGGATAGTGTCCAGCTCTGTAAAACAAGTTCCACATGCCACCGTAGAGAGAATAACTTTTGCACAGATCTGCTGACGTATTCCGCGGCGTGACATCACACCACGGCCAGGCCTATATATGAATCGTTTTTTACCGTTCCACCTTAGCACGCTTAGCGAGGCGGTTTCCTTTGGCACGCCTTATCAAAGCATAGATCATGCCCCTTATTCCGGGATTCTCATCAATACGGACGTGGGTAACCCAACCGTTCCCGTCAAGACGCCTCCTCTATCAAAGGCGAGTCCTAATCGACCACGGGGTGGGCTCTTGGTATTCAACCTCTTTATAATGAGACCAAGGCCCTCTTCTTTTTACACCCTCCATCGAGTTCGCCTCGCACTTCGAGTTCTAACACCCAAAGCTTTAGATTTAGGCGCTTCGGACCTTCGACGATGTCCGGCTCCGGCCAGCACGGCCGATGGATGTCTTCCTCCGTCACAGAAGAAGATGTGCTAAAGTTGCGAGACGCCGGTATCTAACCGCGAGATCTCGCATAGGCTGCCTGCTCAGGCAGGTCATTCCCACTCCCGAGCCCGGCGAGAACGTGGTGTTCGTGTCTCATTTCCTTCGGGTTTAGGCTTCCGACGGATCCCTTTGTGCGGGGGCTCATGTTTTATTATGGGCTGGATTTCCATGACTTGAATCCGGAGTCCATCCTCCATATCTCGCCATTCATTGTCGTATGTGAGGCTTTCCTCCATATTACCCCTCACTTTGGATTGTGGCTCAAGACCTTCAAGGTGGAGCCAAAGATGATCGAGGGGCAACAAGCAGAGTGCGGAGGGGCGGTCATAAGCACATGTGCCGATGCTCCGTGGCCGAGGGCTCTTTCCAAGAGGAGCTTGGTTTGTGGCAACGGAGTGGTTTTATATCGCCGCTCCCAGGGGCAATAAATGGGTGGCTCTCCCCGCCTTCCGCTCAGGTCCACCACAGCGGCTGGCGTCATGGGTCAACAAGGGGCTTGACTGGGGCCGTCCAAGGACGTTACTTTGCTGCAGGGCCGTATTCAAGACCTCCAAGAAAGGGAGATCAATCTGGTTGCAGTGGCGCAGGTTATGTTGATCCGCGCCTTACGCCTGCAAACGCCGCCTCTCCGCCTGTGGGAATTTAATCCGAGGGACCACGAGCTCTCCAAAATTTTATGGGCACGACGCCCGTGGAGATGTATAAACTGTTCTTGGGATCACAAGAGAGGTGTCCGGACTGGCCCGAGGACGCAGGACGGCTGCAATCACCCAGATACTCAAGTAAGTAGTCCTGTAACCGGACAAGCTGTTCATTCATTTATCATATATATATATGCCCTTTAAAGGAGCCGTTTCTTGAACAGGAGTGGATAGCCAAGGCAAAGTTAATAAGGTGTCCGGCTCCCCTCCCAGAGACCACGCCGGATCCCATGCCGACCAGGATGTTGAAGGCCGCGCCTTTTGAAGAAGGCGAAGAGGGGAGCGGGGAAGCAACTGCCTCTACGAAGGAGGCTATCAGGGAAGGAGGGATTAAAATTCCCATCTTCCGAGGAGATAAGAGGACCGCTTCGGAAGATCCGGAGGTCAAGGCCTCAAAGTGGGGAAAGGAATCTTCGTCAGAGAGTCCGGCGCTGGGAAGTAACCCAGCCGCACTATTTCCCCAAGGGGATCAGCCCTCCAGCGAGCCGTAAGTAAAAAGAAGGGGTCCTATGAATAAGGAACATCCCTGTATTTATTTCTAAAGATAACCGAAATTGTACCTTGTAGTTCGAATCTCAGCCCTTCTCAGCAGAGCTCGTCTTTGGGGGATCTTCTTCCGGAGATGATGGAGAGCGAAACGCCTCCACCTGCCGCACCCAGTGAGGCGGACGACCCCGAGGTGTCGCCGCGGAGGGTTTCCCAAGTCCGGCGGGGCGGAAGGTACGACGCCAACCGGGCGTGCGGTCGGAGGCTGAAGGATCTGCTCAGGCGAGCGGTTATCTCAGAAGATCACCGTGCTCTAATGGGTACGGTGATTGAAAGAATTGCATCCGCGGAGAGCAGATTGCATGAAGCCGTCAGAAGCTTACTGACGGGGTTCGAGGTACGCATAAATGATGTACCTTCTACAGTTATGCATATAGAGTGCATACAGATAGATAGTAGCCCCTGAGACTCGGTATGTTGTCAAAATTGATAGCGTGCCGAGGATCAAAATCTCAGTTATAACATATCGCCGCTCCTAAACAGGTGGCGGGGTGTCCGGTGGCCAGCCGGACTAATGAATATGCCGAACTAAAGCGGAAACTTGACGAGGCGGATGCGGACATCGCGCTGGTCAATAGACGGTTTGACGAGTCACAAGGTATGCGACTTCTACGCGGACACCTGGTAAGGGAGCTTGACGCCCATGTCTTACTATTTGAATGCTTAATGCAGATGGTGCCGCTGCTGTGGAGGAGCTGCGGGCGGAACTCACCCGAGCGAAAGAGCAAGCCAGAAATAGTAATGTGGCCGCTTTAAGGGCGGCCGAAGAGCTAAAAGCCGAACGGGCTGCTCACTGCCGAAGCAAGGAGGAAATGGCCGATATGGCCAGAAAGTTGAAGAATACTACCGATCGCTGCGAGGTTCTTGAAAAAGAACGTCAAGAGGAGCAAGAGGGCCTAAAAAAGGCCGCCCGAATCCAAGGATGCCCGCTCGCTTTGAGAGCTGCCAAGGAGGAGCTGAGTCGGGCCGGGCAATTGTGGCTGGAAAACCGCTTCGCCATGGAGGAAATATACGGATCCAAAGTATGCTCAATTGGACAAGTTGTGGAGTTCGGAGGATGCTTATCTGGACTTAGCGGCGAGCGCTGCGGACGCGATTGAGCACTTCCGAGGCCAGAAGGGGCACAGAAGGGAAGAGCTATATTGGTCGCAATTCCATAGTCCGGAGCATCTTCTTCCGTTGACCGATCGGTTGGCCGAATGGGCCGAGCTGAATCGACTATCCGGACTTGCCATGAAGCATGTCATGACTCATTTATGGCCCGGCGGACCCCAGCCGAAGAGTTATTTTGGTTTAGTGCAGCAGTTCCTTGGTGCGGTACCGCGTATCGACACAATGAAGCGGTCGGCGTGTATTGAGGGAGCGCGGATGGCTCTGGCCCGTGTCAAGACATACTGGGCAGATATGAAGGCCACCGACGTTGCATCCCAAGATTTGGACAGAAGCCGAGTACCTGCTGAGCACTACTTTGAAGAAGTTCCAGGCGCTTCGTTTAATAGAGACGCAATGCTCAAGGATATTAAGTTTAATTGACATGTAAGATTTGTGAAAACAATGTTTCAATATAATATAAGAGATTTTTATACTTGTGCGATCAAGTAGTAATCTACTCACTGTGCTGACGTTGATGTATATGTATATATTACCTGTAAGATGGCTGTCCTTGGCTTCAGCCCCCACGCACATAGTGCGGGGGTGTTTGCAAAGAAGGCGCTTTTTCACACTTAATCCAACGTCTTGGTCCTGTTAAGGAGGTGGTAGCGTAGCAAACTAGGCAACTGGACTATAACGCTTTTATCACTTTCACTTAGCCATAGGAGTTCGAGGGTGGGGCTACTATATAGCCCCTGGGGGCACCGTACTCTCCCAATTAAAGTGCGTGTGCTGACCGAAAACCGGTCCTTCGTTAACGCGGAGGAATTCTAAACATTCCGATGAGTCATCGAGTGGTTGACCAGTCTCTCGCTATATCATGACAGTCCAGGTTTTCGGCTTTCTCTCTTTGAGGTGCTTTCGCCCGGCGAAGTGCTGTCGCTTGATAGTTCTCCTGGTGTCGCGTTAGCCGATAAAACGGAACGTAAGGCAGCAAAACACAGGAGCCGGGCAAACCCAACATTTGACCAAAGACATGATTCGTAGCTGATGCATATAAGGCCTAACTCGAGACGCCGAATACTCCCTGAGGGAGTCCCGGATTAAGGGGTGTCCGGATAGCCGGACTCTCACCGTTGGCTGGACTCCTGGACTATGAAGATACAAGATTGAAGACTTTGTCCCGTGTCCGGATGGAACTTTCCTTGGCGTGGAAGGCAAGCTTGGCGATACGGATATGTAGATCTCCTACCATTGTAACCGACTCTGTGTAACCCTAACCTATCCGGTGTCTATATAAACAGGAGGGTTTTAGTCCGTAGGACAGAACGACAATCATACCAATGGCTAGCTTCTAGGGTTTAGCCTCCTTGATCTCGTGGTAGATCTACTCTTGTACTACCCATATTATCAATATTAATCAAGCAGGAGTAGGGTATTACCTCCATCGAGAGGGCCCGAACCTGGGTAAAAACATCGTGTCCCTTGTCTCCTGTTACCATCGGCCCTAGACGCACAGTTCGGGACCCCCTACCCGAGATCCGCCGGTTTTGACACCGACATTGGTGCTTTCATTGAGAGTTCTTCCGTGTCGCCGCCATCAGGTAGGATGCCTCATCTCATCTTTAAAGACGATACTATCACCAAAGGAGCCTTGGCCGCTGGCCAGACTCTTCGGCTAGGTGGTTTTCTTATGACCGCCAGTCCGGCCACCGCACCGACGATGACCTCTCGAGTCATCGAAACCAATCTCCATTTTAGTTCGGAACTTGCCGAACAGTTAGATCCGATCGAGCTATCCTCCGTAAACGAGCTCTCTGATCGCATCGCCGCCCTGGGAGTCGCCACAGATTACGACCGGATCGGGCTAAAACCGATCTGAGAGAGATCAACTCTCCCCAGGATACCCATCATGTTTCTGTGATAGAGGAGCAATGCGTGATTATTCTTGTATCTTAAGGACTAGCTACGTCCGGATTCCCGACCCCTCCATGCCGGATTCCCGCAGAGGGACGGATGTCGATCAAGCCCTGAACTTAAAGTCAGGCGGCGGGTTGGACTCATTGGATAACACTCAAAAATCAATATTTCCGAGTTCGGAAACTTCTCGGCCCTTAAGTCCTAAATTGGACGGGGTTCCGGATCTAGTTCCACCCGCCCACCCAAACATTAGCGATCTCTCTCCAATTTGGCAAGAGCCCGCTGAAACAAAGACATCATTATCGGGCGATTCCTCCTGGTTATGAACAGGATAAAGGACTGCCGAGAGGAAGACGCAATCCCAATTTTCTGCAATAATTGCACGGACAAGGGAATCCTAAACGCCATAAGTCGTCGTGAAATTACACGCTTTGCTGACTTGGTGACCATAGTACAAAAGTACTGTGCGATGGAGAGCGCCTGGAAAACCGAAAGTAAATTTTGGGATAATCCGGCCCCGAATACATCCCTAGTCCGAAATAAAAGGGTGCATCATTATCAAGCACCCGGGTTAAATACCAAAAAACCAAAACCCCCTAAAGGGTACGGAACCGTCTTTGGAGGGTTGGCTAAACGGACCCTGCAAAATTCATAGCACAGAGGGCGCCACTCCAACTCATAGCCTTCGAGCATGTTGGATACTACGGCAGGTGCCAAAAGTGGTGAAGAGCTTCTAGCTTCAGAATCCCAGCCCAAAGAACACCAAAGACGGTGTTAACAGTCTTCAAGACTTTCGCATCAAATAACATGCGAAAACAAACACTCCATAACCTTGCGAAGTCTACCAAGTAGCAACAATAAATCCATGGAGTGACACGGCTATTACCTTTAATGCCAGTGACGAACCTAAATTCCGAACTGCCCGGGCACCAGCCGCATTGGTCCTCAGCCCGATAGTGGACGACTTTCACCTTACTAAGGTACTCATGGATGGCGGCAGCAGACTAAACCTCATCTATGAGGAAACCCTCCGAAAAATGGAAATAGACTGGAACCGCATTGAGCGAAGCAGCACAACCCTTAGAGGAATAATCCCTAGCCGAGAAGCATGTTGTGTAGGTAAAATCACACTGGACGTAGTGTTCGGCTCGCCGGACAATTACAGGTCCGAGGAGGTCACATTTCAAGTGGCCCCGTTCAACAGCGGATATCATGCATTATTAGGACGAGAGGCATTCACAATTTTTCAAGCTATACCCCATTATGGGTACATGAAGCTTAAAATGCCCAGACCTAACGGAATCATCACTCTCGCTAGTGATCTGAACATAGCACTCCGCGTCGAAAACAAGACAGCCGCACTAGCCCTCGAGGCACTATCCGAAGCCCTAGCGGCGGAGGAACTCACCGCGATGCGCTCCATGGTGAACAGGAACGATGTGATACTTGATAAAAGATCCAAGTCCACCTCTTTTAAACCAGCGGATGAAATAGTCAAATTCCAAGTCCACCCAACGGACCCTGCAAAGACGGCCTCCATCGGGGCACAATTAAACCCCGATGTAGACGCCAGACTAGAATTTCTACAAGAAAATCGGGACATCTTTATGCAGCACCCTTGAGACATGCCAGAATCCCACGCCACCGCCGAGCATGCCTAAATATCCTAAAAGGATTCAAGCCAGTCAAACAGGCTCTTCGGCGCTTTTCCGAACCCAAGACACGGGCCATGGGAGAGGAGCTAGCCAAACTTTTGGAAGCCGGATTCATCAGAGATATAAAACATCCGGACTGTCTAGCAAACCTGGTGATGGTACCAAAGAAGGATAAATCCTGGCGCCTATGTGTTGATTTCAAAGACCTCAATAAGGCTTGCCCAAAGGATCCCTTCCCCCTCCCCCGAATTGATCAAATTATTGACGCTACAGCAGGACACGACTCATTGTGCTTCCTCAACGCGTACTCTGGCTACCACCAAATCAAGATGGCGGAGCTGCAACCAAGCCGCAACAGCATTCATCACTCCATACGGCCCGCTCGCTTCAACACAATGCCCTTTGGGCTCAAAACGCCGGCGCAACATATCGCCGCATGATTCGGACATGTCCGCAAACCAGATCGGCAAAACAGTGGAAGCATATGTAGATGACGTGGTCGTCAAAACCAAGCACGTCGAAACTCTAGTAGATGACTTGAGGCTCACATTCGACAATCTTCGAAAATATGACATCAAGCTCAATCCGAAAAAATGCGACTTGACGTTCGGCCGGAAAGCTCCTGGCTTCATTGTGTCCGTAGAGGAATTGAAGCAAACCCAGCCAAGATCCGAGCTCTGTCACAATTGGATATTCCAAAAGACCTCAAACAAATACAAAAATTGACGGATGCGTGGCGGCTCTAAGCCGCTTTATTTCCCCTTTGGGGAAAGGCGTTACCCTTTACCGCCTCCTCCGCCGCACCAACACTTCGAGTGGACGGATGCCGCCACGGCCGGACTCAAGAAATAAAGGCCATTTTGGCAACAAATCCGTTCCTGGCGCGCCAACGTGGGTGAACCAATGCTATTATATATCGCCGCAACACATCAAGTTGTCAAGACGACGGTGCTCGTTGTCGAACGAGAACGGACGGACACCGGTTCCCTATTCAAAACCGGTTTATTATGTGTCCACCGTCCTAACTCCATGCAAGTCCGTGTACCCACACTATCAAAAGATAGCATACGCGGTGTTCATGGCATCCCGGAAGCTACGACACTACTTTCAAGAGTGTTCGATAACGGTAGCCTCCGAAGTACCTCTTAACGACATTATAAACAACCGCGACGCGACGGGCCGGATTCCTAAATGGGCCATAGAGATCCTTCCATTCGATATAACTTATAAGCCACGACGAGCTATTAAGTCGCAGGTTTTGGCTGACTTCGTGGCCGAATGGACTGAAGCCGAACTCCCTAAAGAGTACGACGCATACTCCAATTGGATCATGCACTTTGACGGCTCCAAAATGTTGGCCGGCCTGGGGGCTGGTGTCGTCCTGACGTCCCCAACCGGGGCACAGTCCCATACGTCCTTCAGATAATGTATACGGACTCCAACAACGCAGCCGAATACGAGGCCCTTCTGCACGGCCTCTGGATGGCAGTCTCCATGGGCATTCAACGCCTAGAGGTGCGCGGGGATTCGAACCTCACAATATCTCAAATAAACGGAGACTTTGATGCCAAAGATCCAAAAATGGTAGCATACCGCAATGCGGTCCTAAAAATGTCAAGACGCAGTTCAAGGGCTCGAATTTCATCATATAGCCCGAGATAACAACCAGCGGCGGATATATTGGCACGCATCGGTGCAAAACGCGATGCCGTCCCCCCAACATCTTCTCGAACGGGTTGTTCAAGCCATCCGTACTATGGGAAGGGAGTCCGCAATAACAATCCGGACCCAAACGCACTGCCTGACGCCGAACACTCTGACACAACTGGAGGCTCTGCCCCCGAGATAACACCCTCCGCTCACGAAATAATGGCGTTTATCGCCCCGTGGACGGAACCATTCCTAGCCTACCTAACTAGGCAGGAACTCCCCGAAGACCAAAATGAGGCTCGCTGCATAGTATGTCGCTCTAAAGCCTATAAAGTCCATGAGGGAGAGCTTTATAAGAAAAGCACTAACAGAGTCCTTCAAAGGTGTATCTCCGAAGAGGAAGGGCGAAACCTCCTGGCTGAAATTCATGCCGGACTGGGTGGGCACCACGCCGCAGCCCGGCCCTTGTAGGCAAGGCCTTCCATAGGATTTTTTGGCCGACGGCCCGGGCAGATGCGCAGGACTTAGTCCAACAATGCGTCGGTTGCCAGTTTTTGCTAACCAAAGCCACATGCCACCCATCGCCCTTAAAACTATACCCATCACCGGCCGTCATGTGCAGGGGCTTGACATGGTTGGACCCCTAAAGGGAGGAACCCACAAGCAAAAATACCTATTGGTCATGGTGGATAAATTCACCAAATGGATAGAGGCCAAGCCTGTTAAAACGGCTGAATCCGGACCGGTGATAGACTTCATATCAGGGGTAGTGCACTGTTACGGTGTCCCCCACAGTATCATCACTGATAATGGCACCAACTTCACGGCCGATGAGGTGAAATTATGGTGCAAAAACATGGGCATCAAGCTCGATTACGCCTCAGTCTATCACCCTCAAACCAACGGCCAAGTCGAAGGGGCAAATGGTCTAATCATGAGCGGCATTAAACCCAGACTAGTGCGGTCCCTCAAGGAATCTAACACGACCTTTGGGTTGAGGAGCTAGACTCAGTACTGGGGGCTGCGGACCACGCCGAATCGTACTACCGGATTCACACCATTCTTCATGGTGTACGGCGGAGGCAGTCTTGCCTGCGACATAATACATGACTCATCTCGCGTGCGCATGTATGAAGAAAGAGAAGCCGAGCTTGATCGGCAGGACAGTTTGGACGCATTGGAGGAGGAGCGCGACGTGGCAAAAGCTCGTTCCGCATTCTATCAACAGCAGGCTCAAAGATATCAAAGCAGGGAAGTACGGGCCAAAGCTTATAACATTGGCGAACTAGTTCTACACCTGCCGGACAAGAAAAAGGACAAACTCAAGCCCAAATGGGAAGGTCCTTTCATCATCGACCAGGTCCTGACCGGCGGAGCATACCGTCTGCGAAACGCATCGGATAACCGACTCGAGCCAAACCCATGGAACGCAGCCCGTCTACGAAGATTCTACGCCTAAGTGCCGGACTCCAAGTTCGTCTCCTTCCTACGTCCACATTTTTTATTTTTGATGTCTTTTACTTCTCTCCTTCCTCCTTCTTCTTGAAGCCTCTAGAGGCTCGTTTGCGCTTTTTTCGCACACACTTGACGCGCTGTCCGCGCTCATTATACCTGGGGGCTTCTTTAACAGAAGCTTATTTATACGGGCTTCATGCCCAACATATGCGTTAAACTTCCGCATGTACATTTTATTCACCATTATATGCATCGATATGACTTAAGTTTTGGCCAAGCTGGGTTGCGTGGCTCCTGTGCTTACCCCTACGTTCCCGATTGTTCGGCTAGGTGGTAAAGGGAGCACCTCTGCGATTGTTACTGCCGGGTCAGCCGGATGTGTACCTCAGACCGGGTGAAGCCGAAAGCTAGCGTTCTTAAGGGAATATTTGGTCGGTGAACTGAAAGATGGTTTTTAACTATTTACCCATCTGCCTCCAGATGATTTTCAGCTTTCATAGCAGCTTTGACATGCACTTTAGGGCATGCATCCCAGCGAAAGGAACCCTTAACGGAACTATTCACCCTGGAAGATGTTTCTTACTACCCATGTAATATAACATAACTAGTTGGGCACTTGTCTGATACAACAATAATGACCCCTACGCCTGGTCTCCATGCATACCCCGGTTCTTATATAACCACGAAGGTATTCGGACACACTCCGGACTATTGGGTCCTGAGGTCGAAGCGAAAAGGTCCGCTGTGACAAACGATCTACAATCCTGCTAGAAGACATTTTTTTCATGTCACTTTTTTACATAGTCAACTCGAGTCATTGTATTCCTCCTCAATGCCATCTAATAGGCTATCTAATTTACAATCTTGCTGGGAATACTTGGCGGCCAATTCTTCTTGGCCGTACACTAACCTTACAGGGATCTCCATCCCATCAGGCCCCACAGGTCCGACCTCGGCCATGTGGTTTGGGTCAGCCTTCGTGTACCGCGTCTTTACCATGGCCCAGGCCTCCCTGGCGCCTTGACGGCAGGCCGATATCTTCCATAGTCGGAAGCGCCGCCGTGCTCCTTGCAGCCGCTCCGCCAACTCCCCAATGCCTTCGGGCAGGGAGATAGATGGCCACAAGGCCTGGCCGATGCCTTTCATCACCCGCCGGACTTGTTCGTGCAGCTGACGTAGTTCGGGAAGAAGATCACCCGAAGAACTGGGCATCTCCTCCTCAGGACGACCTGTGAGCAAACCTACATACATGTTTATGTTAGTCGCCTTCCTCGCCGAACTCTTTTAAAGTTCGCTCAAGCACTTACTGAAAATGACGCGACGAAGCCGCCGATTCTCCTTTACGGAGTCAGACAACTGGGCACGAACATCCTTTAGTTCCTCACCCAGCTTGGTGTTGGTGTCTTGGAGGTTATTTTTCTCCTGCCGCACCCTCGTAAGTACGCTCTCGCCGGCCTTTAGCTGGCGCAAGAGCTGCTGCTTGTCTGGATCTAGTCCGCGCCATCTGCAAAATTTTGTCGATTTACACACCGCCGCACTTCATAAACTATTTATCTTTTAAAGCGTATATTACCGTTGGGGGTCTCTGCGGCTCCTCAGATGGCGGCTAGTGCGGCCTCAAGTTGGGCCTTGCACTCTTCAAGCTCCCCGGGACAGTCGGGTATTCTTTTCTCAGAACATCCTCGATAACAAATGATCCTTAAATCAGTTATTCTAACTATTTTAAGTCTTGGGGCTACCGCATATATAATCTGTCAAATTTCCTTACCCGTATGTCCTTTACATACCGCTCCGTGGCTCGCCAGACCATCTTGAGCGGCACGGAGGTGCGCATCTCCGAATCGAAGGCATTCAAGGCCTCCGGGAGAAACATGCGTCACGAAGAACTGTCGGCGGGCGCCTGTGATTCAAGGCGCTCTCCACCTCGGAGTTGGTGGCGGACAACCTGTCGGCATCCTCTATCGGAGGAGCATCCGACGACGCCTCGTGCTCGCCTCAGCCTCCGGACCCGGCTTTGAAGCCTGGCGGTGAAGGTTCGGTTGGCAACCTCTCCGGACTCGATCCGTGAGCGCTTTTTCCTTAAAAGAGCGCCGCGTTAGTACGCCTTCCAGAATCAATCCTAGGAGTATGGTGGCACGCCATACCGCTATGCGGCGGAGTTTCGATCCGGACCGCACTTCTTTTTTAACTGGGGGCCGCACTGCCCTTTGTTGGCCGGCCGCTGGCTCGGCTTCCTCGCCTTGAAGGTACCCTCGAAGCACCATTGGTATACGGTGATCAAAAATAAGCATGGATGGGTCATTATCGTGGTTTTGGGATCTCGGTCTCGATTACTGTGAGGTCGGAAGTATTCGGTAATCGGCCGTAATGGCAACCAAAGCATTGTCGATGCTAAGTTGGTAGAACACCCCGTCGATCAGCTCCACCTTTATATCCGGATCCTCTTCGGAGGTCGGATCGAGGGACCGCTCTGGATCCTCGGGTTGTGGGGGCGGGCTGTGTATCTTCTCCACAGTCCGGCGCAGTTCCTGCGCAAAAAAGCATGAAATGAGATATTTAAACCACGGGAACATGGATCGGACAGGTCACATAGATGTTTGCTTACCCAGCTTCGAGGATTATTCGAAGAAAACTCCTTCAGTGGATTGACGCGGAGGAAATCCTCCTCCTCTCCTTTATACATGGCAGACAAGATCTTCACTAGTTCGGTGACCGATCCCGGCCCTTTGCGGCCGTGGCGGGTGGCATCGTCCTCCCCGTTGAAGTTCCACATGGGGTGGCCCCTGTATTGGAGCGGCTGCACTCCCCTCATAATGCAGATTGCCATGACTCCAATCATGGTCAATCCGGCATGAGCCAATAATCTTATTCGGCTCTTCAGATAGAGGACATCCCGGTCATTTTCCCTCCGGGGGCTCCGAGGGCGCCAGCTTAGGCGCTTCTTCAAAGGAGCATTGCTGAACTCCGGAAGGCCGATCCAACAGGATCCGGCAGCGGGGCGTCCTCCATGTAAAACCATTCCAAGGCCGCCTTGGACGCCTTCTTTGGGGTTCCGTATAGGTATCCGGTTCCGGCGATGCGCCATAGCTCGGCTCCGCCCACTTGATATATTGACCCCTCATGAGAACGGGGTACTAGGCAGAATAATATCTTCCACAACCCGAAATGAGCTTCGACGCCCAAGAACAGTTCGCAAAGGGCCACGAAGCCCGCGATGTGTAGGATGGAGGCAGGAGTAAGGTGGTGCAACTGGAGGCCGTAGAACTCCAAGTGCCCTCGGAGAAACGGATGGATTGGAAATCTGAGTCCTCTTACTAGATAAGAGATGAATCATACCCGCTCTCCTTTAGAGGGGTCGGGGACGCTCTCCGCTTGCTTTCCGCCCTGGTAGGTGGCAAGTCCGGCTCGAACCGGAACCATGAAGGCCGGGGGAAGAAATCCCTTGGCTTGGAGTATTACTAGCTCGCTATGCGGGACTGAGCATCTCTCCCAATTTCCGGGCTGAGGGCTGGGAGCGCGAGAGGAGGAGCCGCGTCCACTGTCCATGATGGAAAGGGCTTTGGTCAGAGGCGCTCCGATGAAAGCTCGCAAAGGGGGGATGGTGTGACTCAGATCTAGATCATTGCCCCTTTTATAGGCGGCTCATTTGCGCGGCTAGGGGGGTAATTGTAAAAATACCCTGGCTTTTCGCATTCATTCAAACACGTGGAAGATGGCCATTATTGGGCGAGAAGCCAAGGAGCGCAGCATTTATCGAAGCGGACACTATTCGACAAGTATATGGAATTTGGAGAAGAACCCGCCTCGCAATGCCGAAGACAATCAACGCGCCGGACTCATCGTCATTGAAGCCTGGTTCGGGGGCTACTGAGGGAGTCCCGAATTAGGGGGTGTCCGGATAGCCGGACTCTCACTGTTGGCCGGACTCCTTGACTATGAAGATACAAGATTGAAGACTTCGTCCCGTGTCCGGATGGGACTTTCCTTGGCGTGGAAGGCAAGCTTGGCGATACGGATGTGTAGATCTCCTACCATTGTAACCGACTACTGTAACCCTAACCTATCCGGTGTCTATATAAACCGGAGGGTTTTAGTCCGTAGGACGTAACAACAATCATACCATAGGCTAGCTTCTAGGGTTTAGCCTCCTTGATCTCGTGGTAGATCTACTCTTGTACTACCCATATCATCAATATTAATCAAGCAGGAGTAGGGTATTACCTCCATCGAGAGGGCCCGAACCTGGGTAAAAACATCGTGTCCCTTGTCTCCTGTTACCATCCGCCTAGACGCACAGTTCAGGACCCCCAACCTGAGATCCGCCGGTTTTGACACCGACACTCCCTAAGGTATTCGGTCTTTATAAAAACGGGCAGAATAATGCCCCAAGCCCCTGGTGTCCAGGTACGCGCAAAAATTCGGGTGCGACCAATGCCAAAACGCCAGCCTCCTCCTCGGTTATAGTAAGGAACCGGGGGATGTATATCAACAAGAGACAGTAAAAAAAGGTTTACGCAGGGTCTTAATCTGAAAAGAATCCTTGCAACGGGTCCCTACTACACGTCTGCTTTTGTGCCTCTGTTAGCCGTATCCTCGGACGGGTGTAGCACGTTGTTCATCCGTAAAGAGAGGAACTTAGTTTAAAAAGAAAAATATCATGCGAAAGATGTACTTTATATTAAATAAAGTAGTACGATTCAAGAAGTGAATAAAATTGAGCTTTATTGTCTCTTGTGATATATGCACGCAGCCCCTTGTATGGGGTAATGCTGCTAGTAGCGCCCGGACTTCGTCTAGCCGTGTCCGGGGTTTGAATGACCAATTCAGGTTCTTTGACTAGCGGAGCCGGATAGGTGTGGGGCTGTCAAGGCAGTCTCACGTTCCTCCGTGCTCAAGTAACACTTAATACTCCCTTTCAATGAGATGATGCCGCGTGGACCGGGCATTTTAAGTGTAAGAGATGCATAATGCGGTATTGGTTAAAGCGAGCGAAAGCTTCGCGTCCCAATAGTGCTTGATGGCTACTTTTAAACGGGGCGACATGGAAGATTAACTTTTCGCGACGGAAGTTGTCGGATGAACCGAACACAACTTCTAGCAGTAGGGAGCCCGTACAATGGGCATATGGGCCTGGCATTACCCCTTTAAAGGAGGTGTTGCTATGGAGAATTTTGGTTGGGTCTATCCCCATCCTGCGGATTGTGTCCTGATATATCAGGTTTATGTCAACGCCACCATCCATGAGGACTTGTGTAAATTGGAATCCGTCGATTATAGGATCCAATATCAAGGCAGTCCATCCTGCGTTCCGGATACTTTCGGAATAGTCCTGATGGTCGAAGGTGATTGGTTTTGACAACCAATGTGCGGCGCGCATTCTAGTGGGCGCCGCTCTATTTTTCCCTTTGATCACGTGAAGTTTACTGTTTTAACCTCTTGTGGGAAATTCTTTTGTTTTCCGGGGCTCTGCTTGTGGTGCTCGTCATCATCTTCACTTGGTGTGTCGAGCCCCTTGTGTTCGGCGTTGAGTCTACCGGACTGTTTGAAGACCCAACAATTTTCTGTGGGTATGGTTTGCAGGCCTCCCGGGAGTACTGTGGATTTGACATATTTTGTCCAAAATTTTCTTTAAGTTGGATAGCTCATCGCTATTGTCCTTAAGGGCAGTTTTTTATCGCTCGCCGTGAGCTTTTTGAATCCAGCGTTGATCGCCACGCTCTTTGGACCGTTCCTTTTAATCCGGCGCTGGTTCTTGTTGCGCCGTGGTTTCCGTTCCATCTCCGACTTGGATGTACTTGGGTCGCTGGTGCTGCATCTTGCTAGCCAGCTATCCTCTCCCGCGCAAAAGCGGGTCATGAGGCTT
The DNA here is from genome assembly GCA_021605145.1 of Aegilops bicornis. Lineage (NCBI taxonomy): Eukaryota > Viridiplantae > Streptophyta > Magnoliopsida > Poales > Poaceae > Aegilops > Aegilops bicornis. The sequence goes on along the minus strand of CM038669.1, from coordinate 509,745,848 downwards.
GTTAATGCGGCCATTGTTCTTGGCTTCTCTTGGCCGAGGTGTCTGGCGAGCCATTTGTCTTGGACGTTGTGTTTGAAAGCTGCTAAGGCTTCGGCGTACGGACAGCCGACTATTTGGTTCTTTTTAGTAAGGAACCTGTTCGGAATTTCGGGCTGACTCTCCGGGATGTTGAGTTATGTGACTTAGATCGTGCGCATCCGGAGGCGGACATAGGTCCCCGAAAATTTGCCCAAACGCATCCTCGATCTCTCCCGCCTTCCAATGGCATTTTTGGGGAGGCTTTTAAGCCAATGCCGAGCTGGCCCTTTGAGTTTGAGGGGTAAGTATTTTATGGCGTGGAGATCATCTCCTCTAGCCATGCGTATGTGGAGGATGTAATCCTCAATCCGCACTCAGGTATGTTGTTCCGTCAGATGCCTCTATGTTTACGGGTTTGAACTCACTGGAAATTCATGATCCAGCACCTCATCGGTGAAACATAGGCGATGTGCGGCGCCCCTGTATTTGGGTGTGCCATGATGTTTGGATATTTGGCGTGTTGCATTGCTTTGAAGAGCTTGCTTTCTCGGCACATAGACGGAACTAACTGGGCCATCCTTTTGATGTGAATCCTTATGCAGATCGCATATCGGCTTGTGTGTGGTGCCATTTGCCGCTATCTTTTTGCCGTGGGGTCGTCCATCCGACTGGGTGGCCTTCTTACTTTTTAATTGTGGTGGCTCTAAGGCCTCCTCGTCAAATTCGGGTAGTAGCTTTCTTTTTGGGTAGCTCTTTGTTCGGCGACTTTGAATACTTTGCTCCATATGATCTTGAGTGCATCTTCCGCTGTTTTGAGCTTCCGCTTCTGCTTTTTCAGGCTACGCGCAATGGCGACGAGCCTTTTCTGGAGGTTATCTTGCTCCAACAATTTGTCTGGCGTGAGATCGTCCGGACTGTTATCTTCGCCGGGGACGGGTTGTTTATCCAAGTTGTCTTGTTCGGATGATTGCTCGATAGCATGTTCGTCGTCCGCCGGTTCGCCCTGCTCTATGGCTGGGTCTTTGTTGAGGCGGGACTTGGTTCGGCGTTTACGTGTCATTTTGACTGCTTTTCGAAGTTTATCCTTCGTAGCGTCCCGTTGTTCCTCGTCTTCATTTCCTTTAGGTGCATCCACCATGTATACATCATGAGATGAGGTGGTTGTCCAGCATTCTGTAGGCGCTGGTTCATGGTTGTCTCCTACGTCGTCGTCCATACCGTCGATGTCTTCGGAGTCGAATCGAGCACGTCGTGTAAGCTTTCGACAGTGGCTACGAAGTGGGTGGTGGGTGGGCGTTGAATTTCTTCGTCGCCCGCATCCCAACCTTCCTGACCGTAATCCGGCCATGGCTCTCCGAATAAAGAAAGAGACTTTAGTGAATTCAGGATGTCGCCAAAGGGCGAGTGCTGAAAGATGTCCGCAGCAGTGAACTCCATGACCGGCGCCCAATCGGATTCGATTGGCAGGGGCGCGGGGGGTTCGGAGTCCGGAGAGGAGTCCGCACCGGAGTCGAGGTCTTCGCAGCGATGTGGATGGAGTTCGGCTCAATCGCCGTAGAGATCGTAGCCCCCAAGGTGGTGTCCAACCACTCGTCCTCGATCGGGGAATCCGGCTCCGGATTAAGGGTCGGAGCGGGTGCTAGTGCGGCCTCCAGGGCACTGTTCGGCTGCAGAGCTAGATCATGCCCATCGAGACAGTGCGGCACGCTTATTGCGGCTCGAATCCGTCGAAGATCAAGTCTCCGCGGATATCGGCCGTATAGTTCAAACTTCCAAATCGACCGATGGCGGGGCGAAGCTTTCGATCCGCTTCCGGATGGCCAAGCGAATTGGCCCGCAGTGCAAAGCCGCCGAATACGAAGATCTGTCCCGGGAGAAAGGTCTCACCTTGGACTGCGTCGTTGTTGATGATCGAAGGAGCCATCGGGCCTATCGGTGACGACACAGAGGAACTCTCAATGAAAGCACCAATGTCGGTGTCAAAACCGGCGGATCTCGGGTAGGGGGTCCCGAACTGTGCGTCTCGGCGGATGGTAACAGGAGACAAGGGACACAATGTTTTTACCCAGGTTCGGGCCCTCTCGATGGAGGTAATACCCTACTCCTTCTTGATTAATATTAATGATATGGGTAGTACAAGAGTAGATCTACCATGAGATCAAGGAGGCTAAACCCTAGAAGCTAGCCTATGGTATGATTGTTGTTCATCCTACAGACTAAAACCCTCCGGTTTATATAGACACCGGATAGGTTAGGGTTACACAGAGTCGGTTACAATGGTAGGAGATCTACATATCCGTATCGCCAAGCTTGCCTTCCACGCCAAGGAAAGCCCCATCCGGACACGGGACGAAGTCTTCAATCTTGTATCTTCATAGTCTTGGAGTCCGGCCGTGATGATAGTTCGGCTATCCGGACACCCCCTAGTCCAGGACTCCCTCACTTACCTTCACCGTAAGGACCGAACTAGTATAAACCCTCTCGTGTCCTTTGTCCCGATTAACCCCTTTAAGCTTCCTAGTTGCGATGGCTCCACGATTAAGTCCTTGCAAGAGGACATCTGCCGTGACAATTCCACGACAGGCACCGTCTCACGTTGATTCTTCTTCCCATATTCTCCAAATATTCCAAAAATATTCTCCGTCCGTTTTTATTCCGTTTGGATTCCGTTTGATATGGGATTTCTGCGAAACATAAAACATGCAACAAATAGGGCGGCACTGGGCCTTTGGATCAATATGTTAGTCCCAAAAATAGTATAAAAGTTGCCAAAAGTATATGAAAGTTGTAGAATATTGGCATGGAACAATAAAAATTATAGATCTGACGGAGGCGATATCGGAGGCTGAAGGAAATATGCCCTAGAGGCAATAATAAAGTTGTTATTTATATTTCCTTATATCATGATAAATGTTTATTATTCATGCTAGAATTGTATTAACCGGAAACTTAGTACATGTGTGAATACATAGACAAACAGAGTGTCACTAGTATACCTCTACTTGACTAGCTCGTTGAATCAAAGATGGTTAAGTTTCCTAACCATAGACATGAGTTGTCATTTGATTAACGGATCACATCATTAGAGAATGATGTGATTGACTTGGCCCATTCCGTTAGCTTAGCACTTGACCATTTAGTATGTTGCTATTGCTTTCTTCATGACTTATACATGTTCCTATGACTATGAGATTATGCAACTCCCGAATACCGTAGGAACACCTTGTGTGCTATCAAACGTCACAACGTAACTGATTGATTATAAAGATGCTCTACAGGTGTCTCCGAAGGTGTTTGTTGGGTTGGCATAGATCAAGATTCGGGTTTGTCACTCCGAGTATCAGAGAGGTATCTCTGGGCCCTCTCGGTAATGCACATCACTATAAGCCTTGCAAGCAATGTAACTAATGAATTAGTTGTGGGATGATGCATTAGGGAACGAGTAAAGAGACTTGCCGGTAACGATATTGAACTAGGTATTGAGATACCGACGATCGAATCTCTGGCAAGTAACATATCGATGACAAAGGTAACAACGTATGTTGTTATGCGGTTTGACAGATAAAGATCTTCGTAGAATATGTAGGAGCCAATATGAGCATCCAGGTTCCGCTGTTGGTTATTGACCAGAGATGAGTCTCGGTCATGTCTACATAGTTCTCGAACCCGTAGGGTCCGCACGCTTAACGTTCGGTGACGATCGGTATTATGAGTTGATGTGTTTTGATGTACTGAAGGTTGTTCGGAGTCCCGGATGAGATCAGGGACATGACAAGGAATCTTGAAATGTTCGAGACGTAAAAATCAATATATTGGAAGGCTATATTCGGACATCGAAAAGGTTCTGAGTGATTCGGGTATTTATCGGAGTACCGGAGAGTTACGGGAATTCGCCGGGGAGTATATGGGCCTTATAGGGCTTTAGGGGAGAGAGAGGAGCTGCTTAGGGCAGCCCGCGCGCCCCCCAAGGCCTAGTCCGAATTGGACTAGGGGGAGGGGCGGCGCCCCCTCCTTCCTTCTCTTCTCTCTTCCCCTTCCTTCTCTCCTACTCCTTCTACTTGGAAGGGGGATCCTACTCCCAGTGGGAGTAGGACTCCCCAGGGCACGCCATAGTAGAGGGTCGGCCCTCCCCCTCCTCCACTCCTTTATATACGGGGGAGGTGGGCACCCCATAGACTCACAAGTTGATCAGTTGATCTTTTAGCCGTGTGCGGTGCCCCCCTCCACCATAATCCACCTCGGTCATATCGTAGCGGTGCTTAGGCGAAGCCCTGCGACGGTAGCATCATCATCACCATCATCACGCCGTCGTGCTGACGGAACTCTCCCTCGAAGCTCTGCTGGATCGTGAGTTCGTGGGACGTCACCGAGCTGAACGTGTGCTGAACTCGGAGGTGCCGTGCGTTCGGTACTTGGATATGTCGAACCATGAAGACGTACGACTACATCGACCGCGTTGTCATAATGCTTCCGCTTACGGTCTACGAGGGTACGTGGACGACACTCTCCCCTCTCGTTGCTATGCATCACCATGATCTTGCGTGTGTTTAGGATTTTTTTTGAAATTACTACGTTCCCCAACAGAGACAACAAGCTATGCCATCGAGCACGAGGCTCAAAGTTCCTGCAAAAAGAGCGGTATGAGGCTTTCATCGATTCCGACTTATTCCTTCCCGTGTCTGGAAACTAGGATGAGAATCTTGCTTGCCTTTTGTTTTATTCTCATGATGCTGAAGCGATTCTTAATTTACAAATTCCATCTTCTAGGGGCGGCGAGGATTTTGTTGATTGATAATATGAAAAAGTGGGTTGTTTTCAGTGAAGAGTGCCTATAATCTTGCGCTCCATTTAAATTGCGGAATGAGAAGGGTGATCAGGGTAGTGCCGAGGCAAGTGAGGATAGAAATCTGCGGAATATTATTTAGAAAGCTAATGTGCCTCAGAATAATACAAATACCAAGCATTTACACGACTATACCCCACCCCCCCCCCCCCCACACACACACACGTAGAGGCGGCGTGGAACACGTTACCGGTGGAAACAAGGTGTGTCCCAATGGGGATGCCCGGCTTCGTGCACGGTGGGGGACGTTCACGAGCGTGCAACAGTGGTTGGGTGACGCGAGCGTCACACATGGCGGCAAAATGCGGGTATTCGGGCCCTGTCGAGGCCTCAGTGCAAGTTCCACCCACCTGAATGTTTGACATCCTACCCTGAATCGCCGCGGCCTGACTTCAATGAAGACCGAGCGGGCCTGCCGGATGGCCCCATGTGGGTTCTTGGCGGCACCGACAATTTTATGTCTGAACTCTACGTCCAAGCACCTCGGGGACTTGAGGCTGTTGGTTGGCCCCGGTACAGAAGTGGGAGGTTCCCGATACAGAATATGAACTACCGTATCTTCAATCCACTCTTCATGTGCATAAGTGGGCGGTTCCCGGTACAGAATATGTTCTACTCTAGGTCGACTTCATACCACATATGCCACCAACCGTAGTTTCCCCATGTCGGTTGTCTCTTACGGTCAATTAAGGGTTTCCCCATGGATGCAACAGATGCGGGTTTCCTTGTTACTCCCCTACAACTACAGAAGGCGAAGAAAGAGGCTTTTACTGTCACCTCGAATTACCTGAACATCCTAATATCGAGCATCTTGAAATATGCTTCATGGCCAATCATGGCGATAATGCAAGCGTGGCCTCCTCTCAACATAAATGGGGTGGTTGGTCCTTCGATCAAGCATGATGGGGCATCCACCAAGGTGACCCTCTTTCACCTCTCCTTTTCGTTATTACGATTGACCTTCTACATTAATTATTGAGTTGAAATTATGAAGGGTCTTCTCCACAAGATTCATGAGGGAGGGGCTATGATGAGAACCTCCCTCTATGTAGATGATGTGGTCGTGTTCCTGGCCCCTAAAAAGAGGGACATTGACAACCTTTCGACCATATTAAAGGGATTTGGCGAGGTGACCGAGCTTTGCACAAACTTCCAAAAGAGCTCGGTGGTGCCCATGTTGGGGAACGTAGTAATTTCAAAAAAAATCGTACGCACACGCAAGATCATGGTGATGCATAGCAACTAGAGGGGAGAGTATCGTCCACGTACCCTCGTAGACCATAAGCGGAAGCATTATGACAACGCGGTTGATGTAGTCGTACGTCTTCACGATCCGACCGATCCAAGTATCGAACGCACGGCACCTCCGAGTTCAGCACACGTTCTGCTCGGTGACGTCCCACGAACTCACGATCCAGCAGAGCTTCGAGGGAGAGTTCCATCAGCACGACGGCATGATGACGATGATGATGATGCTACCGACGCACGGCTTCGCCTAAGCACCGCTATGATATGACCGAGGTGGATTATGGTGGAGGGGGCACCGCACACGGCTAAAAGATCAACTGATCAACTTGTGTCTCTATGGGGTGCCCTCCTAGCTACGTATATAAAGGAGTGGAGGAGGTGGGAGGGCCGGCCCTGTATGACGCGCCCTGGAGGAGTCCTACTCCCACCGGGAGTAGGATCCCCCCTTCCCTAGTTGGACTAGGAGAGAAGGAAGGGGGGGAGAGGGAGGAAGGAAAGGGGGGCGCGCGGCATGCCCTGGTTTCCTCTCTCTCTCTCTCTCCACTATGGCCCAATAAGGCCCATACACTTACCGGGGGGGTCCGGTAACCTCCCGGTACTCCGGTAAAATCCCGATTTCACCCGGAACTATTCCGATGTCCAAAGGCTTCCAATATATCAATCTTTATGTCTCGACCATTTCGAGACTCCTCGTCATGTCTGTAATCATATCCGGGACTGCGAACTACCTTCGGTACATCAAAACACATAAACTCATAATACCAACCGTCACCGGACGTTAAGCGTGCGGACCCTACGGGTTCGAGAACTATGTAGACATGACCGAGACACGTCTCCGGTCAATAACCAATAGCGGAACCTGGATGCTCATATTGGCTCCTACATATTCTACGAAGATCTTTATCGGTTAAACCGCATAACAACATACGTTGTTCCCTTTGTCATCGGTATGTTACTTGCCCGAGATTCGATCGCCGGTATCTCAATACCTAGTTCAATCTCATTACCGGCAAGTCTCTTTACTCGTTTCGTAATGTATCATCCCGCAACTAACTCATTAGTTACATTGCTTGCAAGGCTTATAGTGATGTGCATTATCGAGAGGGCCCAGAGATACCTCTTCGACAATCGGAGTGACAAATCCTAATCTCGATCTATGCCAACTCAACAAGTACCATCGGAGACACTTGTAGAGCACCTTTATGATCACCCAGTTACGTTGTGACATTTGGTAGCACACAAAGTGTTCCTCTGGTATTCGGGAGTTGCATAATCTCATAGTCATAGGAACATGTATAAGTCATGAAGAAAGCAATAGCAATATACTAAATGATCAAATGCTAAGCTAACGGAATGGGTCAAGTCAATCACATCATTCTCTAATGATGTGATCCTGTTAATCAAATGACAACTCATGTCTATGGCTAGGAAACTTAACCATCTTTGATTCAACGAGCTAGTCAAGTAGAGGCATACTAGTGACACTTAGTTTGTCTATATATTCACACATGTACTAAGTTTCCAGTTAATACAATTCTAGCATGAATAATAAACATTTATCATGAAATAAGGAAATAAATAATAACTTTATTATTTGCTCTAGGGCATATTTCCTTCAGCCCATTCGCTGCAATAACCTAAGCTTGGGTCACATTCTCCAAAGCTTGCCAGCAACTAGAGCTTCCTCCTCAATGAGATATTTGGGCCTTCCTATTTCAGTATCGCAACTAAAAAAGGTGGACATATTCCTTGAAGACATTGTGGCCGAAAAATTAGTCACTTGGTGATACGTCTTCAATGTATCTATAATTTTTTTATTGTTCCATGCTATTATATTATCTGTATTGGATGTTTTATATGCATTAGCATGCTATTTTATATTATTTTGGGGACTAACTTATTAACCTAGCTAGAGCCCAGTGCCAGTTTCTGTTTTCCCTTGTTTTTGAGCTTTGCAGAAAAGGAATACCAAATGGAGTCCAAACGGAATAAAACCTTCGCGATGATTTTTCTTGGACTAGAAGACACCCATGAGACTTGGAGTGCAAGTCAGAAGAGCCACGAGGCGGCCACAAGGGGGAGGGCGCTCCCCCTACCTTGTGGACCCCTTGGTGACTCCCTGACCTAGATCTTCCTCCTATATATTCACGATCTTCCTCCTATATATTCACACATATCCCCGAACCACCAGAGGCATCCACGGAAACACGTTTCCACTAGAAAAAACGGTTGTTGTTCTGCGTGAGCGCTATATCTCGCATTCAACAAGACCAAAGTTCTCTCATTGAAGCATCTCGACTAATCGGGTCAGCCCACTAGCACATAGTGAAATAGAAAAGGTAGGATGAAGATGAGGGCGCAGAGGGATTCGAACACAGGTTGTTTTGATAGTGCGTAGAGCCGCTAGCCATTGCGCCAGTGTCGATTTCGTGTTTACATAGGTGGCGCACGCTAGTTGAGGTAAAGACCAAGGTTTTTTTATTTCTCCATTTTTTTCCTTTTTATCGTTTCTTTGGTTGTTTGTTTGGTTTTCTTATTTGTCTCCCTTTATTTGTCATTATGCTTACTTTTTTATTTTGGTTTTTCATTCTACAATTTTCTATATATCAACAACATTTTTCTAATACATGTTCAACATTTTATAATACAAATTCAACACTTTTTTAATACAGTCAACTTTTTTTCTATACACATTTTTTAACATTATTTAAATGCTTGATTAGCATTTTCAAATACAAGATTAACATTTATGAATGCACAATCAACATTTTTATTATGCACACATTAAATATTTTTTAAATGGTTGATTAATATTTTTCAAATACAAGATTAACATTTTTCTAATACATGGTCAACATTTTTTTCTATGCACATTTGACATTTTCCAAAAGTTTTATCAATTTTCATCAAGTGCAAGATTAACATCTATACACATTTAACATTTTCCAAATGCTTGATCAACATTTTTATATACAATGATCAATTTATTTTTATTTTTAATACATGGTCAATTTTTTTTATATACACAATTAAAATTTCCAAATGCTTGGTTCCATTTTCTAAATACTTGTTCAACATTTTTTCAACTGCTTAATTAATATTTTCATTTACATGATCAAAATATTTTATTATTTTTTAATACATGATCAACATTTTTTTGTATACACATTCAATATTTTTCAAAACATTATATAAAATATAGGTTTGTAATATATATGTATAGAATATTTGAAAGTGTAAACAAAAGTGGAATAAAAAACAAAATAAAAACTAAAAAAACAGAAAAGAAAATTAGGCAGTGTGCTACCTGGGCGGCCCCATATGCTCACGCGTCAGCAAGTCGGAAGCTCGACTCGCTGAACGCGAGACATAGGCGCGCCCGTTGTTCTGTTCGCTAAGAATACCAGTTAAAAAATGATCGCTCATCCTCCTTAAGAAAACCGGCTCTTGATAGATTAAATATTGTTAAAAAATACTGGTAGATTTATTTTAATTTTTAAATGGTTAAAAAAGTAATATATTCATGAATGTTAAAAGATATTCGTGATTTTTTTTAAAAAGTGCCTTGATTTAAAAAAATATTAATGAATTTACAAGATTGCAAATTTAATATATTTAAAAAATTGTGGATTTTAGAAAAATACTCATGAAATTTTAAAAATAAAAAAACAAGAACCAAAAAAATGTGACTAACTCTCATGTCGATGAGTATTAAGTCTCGTGTAACTGACCATATATAAGTTTGTTATTTTTTTCTTCTCCTTACATATCTATTTTCTTTCTCATTTTATTTTCTTATTTCTTGACTTTTTTTTGTTGTACTTATTTTTATAGAAAATACGTAAATGTAGTTGCATGCAGCCTGTGGATCCTAATGAAAATTAAGGGGATTGAGATATACTCATTTACAAAGCAGCGCATCTAAGCATTAATACTTATTGAATACTGTTGAACATGTATACATGTATACATAAATACAAGTCCGGCCTACCGACATTGACCTTTGAGGAGTTTCGGTCCAGTCTTTGCGTCTCCGGTGACGCTTCGACTACGATGGGGGGGTTGAACATGTACTAGATCATCGCTATGCTGTCGCACCTGCCTTTTTTAATACGGAATGTTAGGTATTGATGCAATGTTGTGTAGGTATTTTATTTTAAAGTTAACTATATGTAATTATGTACAATTTTATTTTATCTAAAAGTTATAGTTGTTGTAGTATACATGTTACTGTGACTTTTTGCGCATTTGTAGCATAAGATGTTCATTATAATAGACCAAATGACATTTGCAGGAGGCTAGTATCTTTCTCTCAAGATCATGCATGTCAAGATCCTCTTGGACTTTAGGCCTACAGTGGACACTCCACTTGGCTCGCTAGATGATGTTTTTTTTACGATCACCACTTTGCCCATAGAATTTGGACTTGAAATATCTACTATTTTTACGACTGGTGAGTAAAAGAATGGCTAACTGCAAACATAAAGATGACAGAATATCAGAACTGATTTGCAATGTGCAATTGAGACACCGAGATTCAGTTTAAAAAAAGGAAAACATCGACATTAATAGAGAAGCTGATGTGCAAAAGAAAAACAGAGAAACTGCAGACCATTACTGTGCAAAATGTTCAGGTACAAAGTAACTAAAGACTGCTGGCTGCTGGCAAGTGTTGTACGACAACACAAAACAGTGTTAGTTCTTTGTGACAAAAAAGAGCTCAACACATGGTGTCTCACAACTGTTACATTATTACCTGAGGGAAGATCTTATAAGCATTTTTCTTATGTTTCTCAAGCACCAAATCTAAAAGTAGCAAGGGACATGACCGAAGAAGCTCAATCTAATCATCCAACCTCGTGAAGCAGCAGTACCTCCTCTTTAGAATGATGAGCACAATTTGATCTGTTAGAAAGGTCCGTCGTGCATGATGAACTTCTCCAGCTCCAGCTCCTTCCTCGCGTAAATCTTGACAACGTCTGGAAGGTTGGTGTGTGGCTTGTAGTTCCCAAAGAAGGCACCTTTCAAGGTCTTACCACTGAGGAAGTTCATCAGGTGGGTATTGAATGCCACCTCCTTGTGTGGGACACCCACCAGCCTAACCACGCCCCACCCCTGCACTCAGACTTCATGACTGAGCTCAAAGTAGAAAACACATCAATGCTCAGAATGCTCAAACTACAAGTGTATCGAGAACATACATCATGAAAGCATTCAAAGGCAAATATCATGGCGTCGACGTGGCAAGTGCAATCCACGGCTCTGTTGACTCCAATGTTTGTCATCTCAACAAGCACCAGGAGCATAACTCAATTGCAAGCATTTGATACAATATGGCATCCCGTGAACAAATTAAGAGATAAATGTATGCTCAGGCAGAGAACATAACATACCTCATGCACTGGCTTGGTGTAATCCTTTGGGTTTACAAAGTCGGTGCAGCAAAATTTCTTAGCTGGCTTTTTCACAAAAGTTCAGTATGTGTCCATAAACAACTATGAAAATGTATATATATTTTGTTTCTAAAGATAGCAATAGACTGTAACTTGTTCTTATTTTGAAGGGTTCAAGTCCTCACTGATAATACTTGATCCCCTATCCATCCTGGCCCCTTCCATAGCCTGATCATGTGAAAAGAACATACAACAACGACTGGCGTTTATAGGGAATAATTCTCATCAACCTCCAATAGTATATTGTGGTAGATAAAATATCATGTTTCACTTAAAGCAAGGCTTACAACTCCAAGGCTAAAAATCGCCACCCTCAAACCCTTTGCCGTTTTTGCGAGGCATTCTAAATCTGAATATGGTGTTTCATTGGAAAATAATGGCATTAGAACAATCGCTGAAGGTAGAGGTCCAGACGAAGACGAATCTCAGTTTCCAGCTGATGGTGAAGTGTGATGGCCCATCACCTATCAGCATGCCCCGGTCGACATTGATCCTGTAGAGGTCACAAATATTATAGTGAGCACATTCCTTGCACTGGCCAATGAACACTGGCAGGACATGGTCATCTGGAATGAACTCGGTCACGCCCTCTTCATTGCTCTCAACAATGTTGCGAGGGAGAAATAACTTGGGAAAGGACTTAGATTAAAAATATATTTAAATGCAACGACTAACAAAACATTAATTGAAATGACACTGCTCCAAATAATCCATAAAATCTACAGTTATGTGCATGTGTTTTCTTGGAGAATTACTAATGAGCTAAAGAAGAAAAACACGAGGTCAGGAACACAGAGAGTAGATCCCTGCCGAAGAATATGAAATAATTTTATTTTACAAAGCACACTTCTAGGAAGCTTGTGTGATGAAGTTGTCGTATGATGTTTCTATCCCACGGCAATAAATATGATGCTTGCTTTTTATTATTAGCTACCAGGAATTTTGATTTTGCTGCAGATTAGACCCATTTGTCAAACACCTGATTGCAATAATCGACAAATATGTATATCTGTCATATCATCTGCCATGAATGCCTCGAGGAACTCACTGTTGATTGCTTTCTTCAAAACCCAATGACTTTCTCTCGTTGATCTGCTTCACCTAACAGCGAACGCCGCTTCGCCTAGACCTGCATCGGCGTGCGGCCTGGAAGGCCCGAAGCAGCTTTACCACATGGGCTCGCTCCTCGACCGGATGGCAGATGCCCGTGTGAACATATCGCCCACATCGGCTCAACCGGCTTGCCTATCCACCCACAACCTGCGACTGCATCGACAATATTTTCTTTTGCCCGCGGCTCACCAGTTTGCAGCTCGGCTAGTATCTTCCACAAGTGCTTGGAGCAAAGGTCCTTGTCCGCTTCATAAATTAAAACTTGGAGAAGGTATTTCATGTACGCAGCACCGAAAAATGATCATGAAGACATTATTCCTAACTTTTTCTAGTTGGTTCATTCCACACTATTAACAAAACAAAATGATTCCATTACAAAATTTTGAGCAAGGTGAACAATGCAGAACACGCTTAAGAGTATACTGGCATGATGTTACTACAAGTCTACAACCGAACAGAGCATACTATTATATTTTGTAACACCTTATTACCTATTAACAGACGCCATTGCAAAATTATGAGAACGATCTACCATACCTGAACATTAGCTTCCTCCCTAATATCTCATTTGCCTCATCGCACAATATTTTTACCTGCAACTGGCTCAATCAGTACAGAAGAGAACTCATGGATTCCATGAAATATTTGTAGTTGTTAAGTGAAATACCCGGAGAAGCAAATCTGCATGAGTAGATTGTCACCTTCGAGGAGGGGATTTGACATCAACTTCCATTGGAGGAGAGGACATCACCAGTGGTCATGACCTGTAGATGAGCACCCATCCACCCTTGATGGTGCCTGCTGAGGTCGTAAGGGCATGACGGGGAGGAATACATTGGCGGCTGGGAAGTCCCCGCCTTGCTCCAGCTCGACTCGTCTTCCCATCCTCCCGTGCTCATCCTCTCATATTTGTCACACCTTCGACCTTCATGGAACAACGGGACAGGGAGGCGCCATGGGGAGATAGCACAAGGAGCCGGAGGTAAAAAAAAGGAGGGACAAAGGAGGAGAGGGTTGCGCAATCGCCTAGCTAGGTGCAGAGCGAGCAAGAGGAGGGAAGGGCGCCGCTGCCTGAGATCCCTTCAACGGCGGCGGCGGCGGCGGTGTCAGGGAAGGGGATGAGGCGCTGCGAGAATGGGTTGGAAGCCTGCAATGCGTAAGGGGTGGAGGCCCAGTTAACCACAGACTTCAGATTTTTCTCCCAGAGTAGCTGCCCTCAAGGACGAGTGGCCCAGTTCGCAAAGTTGAGTTGATCGAACGGCCAGAGATGTCCGAACAGCAAGATCCAAAGGTCAAAATCGCTGATAGCGTGAGAGAGCTGGAAAAGTGCTCAGTTATAATAAATTTAAATAGGACTATGGACTTTGTATTTATTCCTACTGTATCTCCTTTTGTTGGGGAACGTAGTAATTTCAAAAAAATTCCTACGCACACGCAAGATCATGGTGATGCATAGCAACGAGAGGGGAGAGTGTTGTCCACGTACCCTCGTAGACCGAAAGCGGAAGCGTTAGCACAACGCGGTTGATGTAGTCGACGTCTTCACGATCCCACCGATCAAGTACCGAACGCACGCCACCTCCGAAGTTCAGCACACGCTCAGCCCGATGACGTCCCTCGAACTCCGATCTAGCCGAGTGTTGAGGAGAGTTTCACAAGACGACGGCGTGGTGACAATGATGATGTTCTATCGACACGTGGCTTCGCCTAAGCACCGCTTCTGATATTATCGAGGTGGACTATGGTGGAGGGGGCACCGTGACACGGCTAAAAGATCAAACGATCAATTGTTGTGTCCCTAGGGTGCCCCCACCTGTATATAAAGGAGCAAGGGGGTGCGGCCCGGCCTAGAGAGGCGCGCCAGAGGAGTCCTACTCCCACCGGAATAGGACTCCTCCCTTTCCTTGTTGGACTAGGAGAGAGGGGGGAAAGAGGTGGAGGGGAGGAAGGAAAGGGGGGGCGCCGCCCCCTTCTCCTTGTCCTATTCGGACTAGGGGGGAGGGGAAAGGGGGGCGCCGCCCCCTTCTCCTTGTCCTATTCAGACTAGGGGGGGAAGGGCGTGCGGCCCTGCCCTGGCCACCTCTCCTCTTCTCCACAAGGCCCACTATGGCCCATTAAGTCCCCTGGGGGTTCCGGTAACCTCCTGGTACTCCGGTAAAATCCCGATTTCACCCGGAACACTTCCGATATCCAAACATAGGCTTCCAATATATCGATCTTCATGTCTCGACCATTTCGAGACTCCTCGTCATGTCCGTGATCACATCCGGGACTCCGAACAACCTTCGGTACATCAAAACATATAAACTCATAATATAACTGTCATTGAAACGTTAAGCGTGCGGACCCTACGGGTTCGGGAACTATGTAGACATGACCGAGACACGTCTCCGGTCAATAACCAATAGCGGAACCTGGATGCTCATATTGGCTCCCACGTATTCTATGAAGATCTTTATCGGTCAGACCGCATAACAACATACGTTGTTTCCTTTGTCATCGGTATGTTACTTGCCCGAGATTCGATCATCGGTATCTCAATACCTAGTTCAATCTCGTTTCCGGCAAGTCTCTTTAATCGTTCTGTAATACATCATTCCGCAACTAACTCATTAGTTGCAATGCTTGCAAGGCTTAAGTGATGTGCATTACCGAGAGGGCCCAGAGATACCTCTCTGACACCCAAGGAGCCTTGGTGCTGATCATGTTTTGCTCGTGGAAGAGACTTAGTCAACGGGTCTGCGACATTCAGATCCGTATGTATCTTGCAAATTTCTATGTCTCCCACCTGGACTAAATCCCGAATGGAATTGAAGCGTCTCTTGATGTGCTTAGTCCTCTTGTGAAATATGTATTCCTTCGCCAAGGCAATTGCACCAGTATTGTCACAAAAGATTTTCATTGGACCCGATGCACTAGGTATGACACCTAGATCGGATATGAACTCCTTCATCCAGACTCCTTCATTTGCTGCTTCCGAAGCAGCTATGTACTCCGCTTCACATGTAGATCCCGCCACGACGCTTTGTTTAGAACTGCTCCAACTGACAGCTTCACCGTTCAATGTAAACACGTTCCGGTTTGCGATTTAGAATCGTCCGGATCAATGTCAAAGCTTGCATCAACGTAACCATTTACGATGAGCTCTTTGTCACCTCCATAAACGAGAAACATATCCTTAGTCCTTTTCAGGTATTTCAGGATGTTCTTGACCGCTGTCCGAAAGGATCCACTCCTGGATTAATTTGGTACCTCCCTGCTAGACTTATAGCAAGGCACACATCAGGTCTGGTACACAGCATTGCATACATGATAGAGCCTATGGCTGAAGCATAGGGAACATCTTTCATTTTCTCTCTATCTTCTATAGTGGTCGGGCATTGAGTCTTACTCAACTTCACACCTTGTAACACAGGCAAGAACTCTTTCTTTGCTTGATCCATTTTGAACTTATTCAAAACTTTGTCAAGGTATGTGCTTTGTGAAAGTCCAATTAAGCGTCTTGATCTATCTCTATAGATCTTGATGCCCAATATATAAGCAGCTTCACCGAGATCTTTCATTGAAAAACTCTTGTTCAAGTATCCCTTTATGCTATTCAGAAATTCTATATCATTTCCAATCAGCAATATGTCATCCACATATAATATTAGAAATGCTACAGAGCTCCCACTCACTTTCTTGTAAATACAGGCTTCTCCAAAAGTCTGTACAAAACCAAATGCTTTGATCACACTATCAAAGCGTTTATTCCAACTCTTAGAGGCTTGCACCAGTCCATAAATGGATCTATGGAGCTTGAACACTTTGTTAGCTCCCTTTGGATCGACAAAACCTTCCGGTTGCATCATATACAACTCTTCTTCCAGAAATCCATTCAGGAATGCAGTTTTGACATCCATTTGCCAAATTTCATAATTATAACATGATTCGGACAGACTTAAGCATCTCTACGGGTGAGAAGGTCTCATCGTAGTCAATCCCTTGAACTTGTCGAAAACCTTTCGCAATAAGTCGAGCTTTATAGACAGTAACATTACCGTCGGCGTTAGTCTTCTTCCTGAAGATCCATTTATTCTCAATTGCTTGCCGATCATCGGGCAAGTCAACCAAAGTCCACACTTTGTTCTCATACATGGATCTCATCTCAGATTTCATGGCCTCAAGCCATTTTGCGAAATCTGGGCTCACCATCGCTTCTTCATAGTTCGTAGGTTCGTCATGGTCTAGTAACATAACTTCCAGAACAGGATTACCGTACCCTCCACTAACTAGAGGTTAGTCATGGGCCCAAAAACCCGTCATTGATGGGTGTTTCGTGCCCATCATTGATGTGGCATTTCTAAAGGGGAGCGCTAGGAATCAGACTACTGGACCCTTTGCTTCTTATCAGACTAGCCCATAGTGAGGCATCCGATTGTGTATAGAAGAGCCCAAAGAGTTAGCTGGTTCCCTGCGCTAATTACATACTTCCTCGTAACTGCTCCACTAAATCACGTCTGATGTATATGCCATAAATCAAGGGAAAATGGCATAACCGATGCATGACAAAAGGCATATGTTATTGTCCGTTTGTACTATATTATTTCTATTACCGGAAGCAGCACCAGCGTAGGCATTAAACATGGTGGATGCATGGTTAACATGGGTTTGAACCACTTGAAGCATCCGCCTTATTTGAAGTAACGATAGCATCCACCATACAAGAAGTAGGCATCCACCTTAGGTGCTATTTGCATCCAGCGTATTAACAATTTTTTGCTTCCATCCTGATGTAAATTTGGTTTGATTAGATGATTTTTTGTACTATATGTACCAATATAATTTGCTTCAAATCAATGCAAAACTATTTTAATTTACTATGAATTGCCTCCATGGAAGTATAGATATATTTCCATCAGTTAGAAAATGCTATATTTATTTTAAACACCATCGGGATATGCTTCCACAGCTATCAACAACTGCTTCCGTTAAACAGAGAATTTGCTTCTATGGTGAACGGCATTTTTTCGGCTTCGATCTTATCGGTCAGGAACACAATGTAGACCACACCACGAGGGAGGACGTCGGTAGGATCAAAGATGCAACAAGCCGATAAGATCGAAGCAGTGGTGGTTACACAATGGCAACGAATCTGAGGTGGTCGTCGCCGAGGCAGCATGCCTAGGGAGATGAAGCTCCACCGTCGTGGACTGGGTGTCGGGTGACCCAAAGCTAGTGAAGATGACCAAGACAACGATGGTGTTAAGAGCTCGCTCATCATACACATCGTGGCTTCCAGGAGCAGCCATCGGATGGGACAACGCGGCGGCATGGTGAATCTCACAGGCACACGAGAGTTGGTCCATGGTGGAGATCAGGGGTGGCGAGGGTAGCGGCGAGCTTGACGATGGGATCCAAGGGAAGGATTTAGGGCAGGTGAGGTTAATGCCGGTGTGGTTATGGGTGAGCATGTTGGCAAGAAAATTGGGTTGTTTTAGTAACTGCCCGAAAGATTTTGGAAGCAATTTTGGCTGTGAGATGAAAAGGGCATCCACGCTGCGCGACTAGTCTGATGGATGGCTCCTATCAAACATCTGCTCGTCAAAGTTTCCCATTTCTAAAGTAGTGTGGTGCTGGAAGTAGTTGTCTGACTACAATGGTTTTGCCCTACCTGGACTATGTGCATGTGTTTTGGTGTTGTAGCGTGTTGATGGTGTTCCTCAACAAAGTTGGATCGTCGGGTAGTTGATGTGGTGAACACCCATTATTATGACAACATGTATGTGATGGTTCCTCAATGATATGTCTATTGTAGCTTGTATGCTAGAAGTTGTCTTGTGCATATTGTAGAGATACGGGTTAATTAACTCGACAACAAGCTCCATTTAAATTATTTAGACAAGTCAATATTTTAATTCTAGTTCAAGAAAATCGCAACATCATCGGAGTAACACCTAACATGAATTATACATACAAATATAAAAAGAACATGGAATATCAATGGGGCATTTTTTTCCTCGTGATGACATCCCCTCCAAGTGTCCGGTGAGTTCACACCTGACCATCTAGAAGGTGGTTATTTTCACAAGAAGAGAATACCACATGCATATAGTG
The DNA here is from genome assembly GCA_021605145.1 of Aegilops bicornis. NCBI lineage: Eukaryota > Viridiplantae > Streptophyta > Magnoliopsida > Poales > Poaceae > Aegilops > Aegilops bicornis. The sequence continues at coordinate 509,727,077 of CM038669.1, read as the reverse complement.
GAATGGCACACATCTTGCAATTTTAATTTGTACTCGTTATGTCCTGAGGTCGACTGAAGACCTTGGAGCATCATTCCAAGCAATGTCTTCATTCTGGGACCCCTATACATCGGGTAACTAGGAAAATATTCAACGTCAGTCACTTTCTCTTTTGATCATACTATCCACATCCAATGACCATTATGCACACACTGTTATTCTTCCTCCTCTCTTCTTCATCTACCCATAGTAATCCCGTCTCCCGGAAGCCTACCCAACCCTAATAGCCCACCCGGCCCTTCCCTCGACCTCGCCCTACTACCATGTCTGCTGCCTTCCGACCATCCCTCTAAACATGCATCCAATGGGTAAATGCACCCTCAGGCTCAGCCACCACACCGTGTCGACACGCATCATGGCTACGAACCAGCATGTTGTTGCACTTTACTTGGTGTAGTGACGCTTAACTTGATGCAATCCACATTTACAACAACACCTCATGATTCCCCAACGCGCTGTCCAAACAAAAATGACAAAAACCTATCCCTGCCTTCCCTTTCCTCCGATATTGTAGGCATCACACGAAAGCCGCATGAGACATGGCGGGGATGTGAGAAACCACATGCGTGCCATCCGAACACAACAATTCATTGGAAGAACCCCAACATAAAACTTCATCCTGTTCTTAATGGACTGTAACTTCTGCGAAGAAAATACTACGTTCAAGTGATCTCTTGGGTTGCTTTGTACTGTTCGGTGCATGTAACAACCAGTCACACATAGTTTTGTCACCCATACACAGAGATATAGTTAGGCCACAAACACGAGCTAGGAGGAAAACAATGTAACGAAAACGTTTGTGATGCTTTTTGGCGCATAACGTTAAGATAAATACTACTTATATCAAACTTTTATAATTATTAGTTTTTTTATCAAACTATGGTCCTAGGTATACATTCTGATGACCAATTTTACCATTATTTAGCCACACAAATGTAGCTAAATACTAATATGTGACTTTTTTTGTTATATATGATTAGAACTTCTATTGTTGAAAAATGCACTTGTGCTTTGCTAAAACTAAACCATATATTTTTCCAAATATTAAGTTGATTTATATTTCTCGTAATAGCCCTTTGCAAATCATTTTAACAGTATCCACTTATGTGTGACCTTTTTAAAACAAACACAAATTATCATCATTTCACCCTTTATTTTGTGATGCTTGCATAACGTATAATGCACATATATTTATATTTCTATTGGAATATATTATAAATCTTTTAGATGTCTTAATAAATCCCTCAAGTGTATTTTATAGCACTTACCTTCATACAGGTTCCTTATTCTAGATTGTGTATACGCAAGTAACAAATCTAGCTTATATAAGGTTTTTCGAAGGAGCGAGTCATAGAATCTTTGGCATGCCACATTACTAGTTTTTTTTGTAATATGTGTCTTGCGTTTTCCAATGGATTCAATATTACATTGATAACAATGGCACACTCTCAAAGTAACGCCATTCATAATAACTACCATAGTGCCCCCCACACACACCACACAAATGTGCTGGCAACATCTTTGGGAGACCTTTTTAGATAGGTATAAAAGGACTAAGTTAAATATCTGAAAAAATAAGACTTAGTTACAAGTTTATGCCTGTAAGAACACCATACATGCAAATTTCCCATTGCAAAATTGCTTTCCCAATTGTCAACAACTGCGATCTATTTCTTATTGTCCCTGGTCATGATGCCATGGTTGTTGACCTTATATATTTTCCCCTTAACATGATGTATTGTCATAAAATACTTTGACTACCATATCTTTTTAGTATTATTAAAAATATGCTAAGTTCATAAATGTTAAGAAAATAAGCGAGTAAGAGTTCCAAAACTGTTGACACTTTTTGTTAACATTGTGCTAGGTACACAATTGTTTAGAAAAATAATTGAAGGAGAGTTCCAAATCCGGTTACATTTATTTGGGATACTTAGTTTATGTTATAGATAAAATATGCACTAAACACATAAATTTGTTGATGTTATTTGAAAGAATAATGTTTTGTAAAGGATAACACTATGGAGTGGTGTGGCACTTATGTTTCATGCATGCATTTAAATAGCATTACATTGCCAAAGACTCACCTGAATTTTTTAAAAGTTTCATCTCCGAAACTGTTAAACGGATTGACGGTCTGTTTTCACAGCAGCTTCCTAACGATGAGACTTTAAAACCAGATCCCATGTCGGCATGTTTTAAGAACTTTTTTTCCGCCAATACTTGACAAATTAGTGTCACTTACTTGCCATGTTGTTAACTACTACCTCCATCCTGGTTTATTAGGCGTCCTTCTAGTTTGGGTCAAACTTTGACCTTTGATTTAACTGTCAAAGAATAAGTTATATACCTTAAAAATAGTATAACTGAAAACCTCTTTCAAATATGAATCCAACAATATAAATTTTGTGACGTACAACTTATAATTTGTTAGTCAAATTTATGGTCAAAGTTGGGCACAAAATACTAAGGGTACTAATAAACTCGGACGAAGGTAGTACTAGTTCACAGATTGACTTAACTTAGTTGTCAGATTTATGGACATCAATATACGCCACAAAAATGATTGCTTTGTGATACTTGTGTTGGTTGATGCCCCTTCTTACTTATGTTAACACTGGAATACTCACTAACTAGCTATGCATAACACTACAATGTGTAATAACATATGAAATTATTGGCTGATAACTATGTACAATCATCATGACAACTACTTAATTTTAAGATAACAACTATGGTGACATAATTTGGCAGCTAATGATGATGATTTTTCCCTTTAAAACATGGGATCTTGTTTCGAAGCCCTCATGGAGGCAAACTCAGTTGTAGGATTGAAAGTATGTCTAGGGGGTGATTAGACTACTTGACCAAATAAAACCTAACTTTTTCCCAATTTAAGTTGTAAGCAGATTTTAGCAATTATGACAAGTCAAGCAATCAATCTACACGTGCAATTCTAAGAGTATAGCAGCGGAAAGTAAAACATTGCACATGTAAGGAAAGTGAAGGGATTGGAGAATACAAACACAATAGGGACATAGAGATTTTTGGCGTGGTTCTGATAGGTGGTGCTATCATAAATCCACGTTGATGGAGACTTCAACCCATGAAGGGTAATGGATGCACGAGTCCACGAAGGGCTCCACCCACGAAGGGTCCACGAAGAAGCAACCATGTCTATCCCACCATGGCCATCGTCCACGAAGGACTTGCCTCACTCGGGTAGATCTTCACGAAGTAGGCGATCTCGTTGCCCTTACAAACTTCTTGGTTCAATTCCTCATCATGTCGGAGGCTCCCAAGCGACACCTAACCAATCTAGGAGACACCACTCTCCAAAAGGTAATAGACGGTGTGTTGATAATGAACTCCTTACTCTTGTGCTTCAAATGATAGTCTCCCCAACACTCAACTCTCTCACACAGATTTGGCCATGGTGGACGAAGTATTTAAGTGGAAAGCAACTTGGGAAAGGCTAGAGATCAAGGTTCAAGTGGTAGGAATGGAATCTTTTGATCTCAGCACATGAGTTGGTGGTTCTCCCTCAGAAAATGAGTAGTGGAAGTGGAAGCACGTTCTAATGGTTTTCTTACTAAGTAAGAGGGGGGGAGGGATATATATAGCCTCCACACAAAATCCAACCATTACACACTTTTGACCCAACTCGGTGGCATCGATCAGAAATATCGGTGGCACCGACCTATGTAGAAGATATGAACGTTAGGAATCTTGGTGGGACCGACGGAAACATCTCGGAGGGACCGATGTGCAATAGCAAAGGCAAACCTCGTTTCGGTGGCACCGATTGTATCATCTCGGTAGGACCGAAGTGAAGTAGTAAGGCAACAGAAGGTTGGAAAGCCATCTCGGTGGGACTGATACGTCTCCGTCGTATCTATAATATTTTATTGTTCCATGCCAATATTATACAACTTCCACATACTTTTGGCAACAATTTATACGATTTATTGGACTAACCTATTGATCCAGTGCCCAGTGTCAGTTCCTGTTTTTTGCATGTTTTTTGTTTTGCAGAATATCCATATCAAACGAAGTCCAAATGTAATAAAAATTTACGGAGAATTATTTTGGAATATTTGTGAATTTTGGGAGGTGGAATCAACGCAAACGGAGGCCCACAGTTACCACAAGATACTAGGGCGCGCCCTAGGCCCCTGGTGTGTGGTGGTGGGTTGTGCCCTGCTCGAACGTCGGTTGAAGCTCTACTTCGGGCGCAAGGAAGCTTATATCCGGAAAAAATCGTGTTAAAATCTCAGCGCAATCGGAGTTACGGATCTCCGGGAATATAAGAAACGGTTTTCGGCCAGATCTGAGGGAACGTGAAACAGAAGAGAACAGAGAGGGAGATCCAATCTCGGAGGGGCTCCCGCCCCTCCGCCATCATGGACGCCATGGATAAGAGGGGGAACTCTCCTCCCATCTAGGGGGGAGGAAAGGAAGAAGAAGAAGGAGGGGGCTCTCCCCCCTCTCTCCCAGTGGTGCCGGAGTGCCGCCGGGGCAAGGATCGTGATGATGATCTACATCAACAATCTTGCTCCCGTCAACACCAACTTTCTCCCCCTCTATGCAACGGTGTAACACCCCTTCTCCCCGCTGTAATCTTTACTTAAACATGGTGCTCAACTCCATATATTACTAGATCACTGAAGGCGCGCGTTGTTGTGCCCGTCCCTTTTTACAATGCAAAGGTAGGTATTTATAATGTCTGAAAGCATGATTACTATCCAGATCCAAGCCACATAATAACTCTGTGGTGGTTAGAATCACGATATGTCACCTATAATTTCATTGAACCCATACATATAAATTACATAGAGACTCAAATATGGAAATGGCAGTGATCATTACTTCTTCTTTCTGGCCAGTACAAAGATAACATTTTAAGGTAAAGAGAACTCTGTCATTTTCCTCGTCTGGAAATGCAAGCCCTTTTGTTGTACTTCCAGGAACGCTTTGGCCTTACCAAAAAAAAGGTAACAACTTTAGCGTGCTCATACCAGCAGAGAATTAGCGCATCAAACCTGCAATAACTTGACAACAGATGAAACAAAGGTATACCGAAGAGACTCCACCCGCTCAAAACAAAATGCAAGTAAAACCATGATCTAATGAAGAATATTACCCAATAATGGCAGATGCAAGATCCAAAAATTTAACAATCCATGGACTATCTCCCAAGGACAAATATATTTTCTCTCGAACTGATATTTCAAAGCGCCTCGGGCCCTCACAGTACCCATGAACAATGATCGAATTGGAAATATAATTGCCATACGGATTATAATTGCTGCTGTAGTGGAACTAATTTAGCAACACAAGTAGCACAAAAACTAAAATCAAAGGTAAACCTTCTTCTTTTTACTCTCTTTAGCACAAAATTAAATAGTTGAACAGTGTTACATGATAAAAAGAACTTGTACCCACCTAGATCTGTGTATATATATTTGCTCAAATTCAAGCTAATGGTCACCAAAGGCAGAAATCTCCCTTCCAGATAGAAGTTATTTATAAACTAAAAAAAAGATAGAAATCATTTAAACGACGGACTAATTTTCTTGCGAAAGTAACCTGTAGGCTAAAAATGTTTTTTAGAACTGAAGCATACTACAAATTGACTGTCTATTTGGACGAGCAAGTAGCAATTATTCATTGTTTTGTAAATAGCAGATTGAACAAGATTTTTTTTCTAAATTTGGACGAACATAGTCCTTAGTATGGTGACTATATAATCTGGATTATCGAGTTGGAGTTTGTCAACTTATGTTATTTGCATATGTGCTATAGTGTTGGTAATGGAGGAGGCCAGGAGTGTAGGTTCTAGCAATGTCAGAAGTGGGCTAGGTAGAACGACAAAAAGTCAAACTAAATTTAATGGAGCAATGATAATAAACAAAACCAAGACCTTAACTGGTAATAACAAAGTACACCATCTGCATGCTTATAATCGAATTCAACCTTAATTTTAGAGTATATAACAGCAACATGGATGCAACTATGTGTTTGAAATTTACAGTCTTACAAAAATGTCTGTCAGTGGCTGTAAGTTTTCTTTAGGTCCATCTAATCACGTGAAGCGCAAATTCGTACTACAAATTAGCATGGGGAGATCCATTTAAACTTTCAGTGACTAAAGTAGTGCAGCGTTTGTTAATTTTGGGCTATCACAGGATAAAGGCATACACTGGTTGGTGCGACAAAGCGACATGCTAGAAGAAACATTGATCATAAATGTAAAAGCAGATAAACAAATCAGCAATCTACTGTAAAAAAGCTATTCAAAATCATGAGAAATTTGTGTTCTTTGGGCCACACAAAAATGAGTTTAAAGGAAGAGCATTGAGCGATATCCCCTATGAATAGGAAGAGCTGCCACAACCTTGTTATGTTTATGAATTATTTTTTCTGGATAGTTTGTGGTGCAAGGTATTCCCTCCGTCCCATAATATAAGAGCGTTTTTTACATTGGTGTAGTGTCAAAAACGCTCTTATATTATGAGACGGAGGGAGTAGTAATGAAAATAAATTGGTATACTGAAAGCACGATCCTCTAGTCTGAACAATATCTCTACAAAAGAAAACACAAAACAGACCTAAGTCGCAATAATAGAAGCAAGTTACAGCAAGAGTATCTCATTTCTATGTACATTGCATTTGTCAGGCAAGATAAACGCACATGATATCATGTCAGATAATTTGATTTTCTACAATGTTGGTCTAAATCACATTCACTCCGTGCATCAATAGAGCAAATTATATTTCAGAGCAGGCATGTGTGAGCATTTTATCCAATAATATTGTGGATGAAAGCAAACAAGAAGGCATGTCAAAATTATCGATCATGATAAAAGAGAGGGCAGTACCTAGAGGTCTTCGACGTTTGACACAAAGGTCGGCAGAGTCCTTTTGGTTGCACAATGACACATCAAGTTGTCCGACTATGAAGTTACCAATGCGAAATTGCTCAGATGGATCCGTGACATAGCTCACATCAGTTAGGCCACATATCTTTCATGTCAGCACAATGTCAAGAAAAAGAAAGTATATATTAGTTGAGAGGTTGAGATACATATTACCTTCCCAATCAGTACTTGCCAACAAGAATAATGACCCTGCCCACAGAAAAAGATGACACCTTTCATCAGTTAATTGTGATATCCACCTAATAAAAACACAAATATGCGCTGGTTATAATACAAAAAAACACCATACCAGAAGTTCTAAGAAACCAGTGACAGTTATAACTTATGAGGACTTGTCATTATCAAAATTCCATCTATATTAAATTAAAATGTACAAGCAATCTTTGAATAGAAAGATGGTTAGTGAACTAACCTTGAGAGCACCTTTGACAACGCAATCAGATCCTCCATCTCTCTTAATTCAAATGTCTCATATATTCATAAATTCAATGATCCAAATATTAAAACTGAACAGTTCCAATGGATCTTAGATATAGTACATCATTTCTTTTCACTTTATTCCGGGAGAAATTTGGAACTGTCATGTTACTGATTTTATTATTCTGTACATAATTCTTCCTAGATGCATAAACCCTGCAGATTGTCATACTTATCGGTACAGAAACTTGAATCAGTAAATCAAGAGATTGTAGTTAGCAAGAAAGAGAAAGGAGCATTAGAACGGAGTGGGAGAGCAATATCATTAGACAAAGATAGGGGATATAGAAGAGGGGTAGAAACGGATTACCTGCAAAATTGGAAGTTTGTTACAGACATAGGGTGAATAAGGCAAGGGGAACGTGGTGAGGGTGCCGGAGGTGTCGCATCGCATCGGCTGAGCTGTGCGCCGATCTGGACACGCCGCCATCCCACGCGATTACGCACGACGCGAAAGGTGAAGGGCCAGCGTCGGGACCAATAAGTAAGATGGAACGCCGCCGCAACATCAACCTGCGTCGCCGCGGAGGAGGGTGGCTAGCCCGCTGGGTTCGGATGGGGCGAAGAAGGTGGGTTCTGGGAGGGTTTGGGCATCCACATCGCCAAGTGTTAGTCACCGCCGCCATCAGCGCGATCAGAGAAGGGTTGAAGCCGCCAACGGGAGAGGAGAGGTCAGGATGGGAGCGAATAGCGTGGAGGGTAGTTGGGTTGGGTCACCTCCACTAGTGCTCCGATTTTGTTTTGGGAGCAGCAGCCCAGAAACTATAGCACGAAGGCACATCCAACGACCAAAAACGCCCACAGCGTGAGATCTGACGGCTAAAACAGCTAGGGGCGTGAGAGGGCAGGGAAAGTTCTCAGTTATAATGTCTTTAAATTTCCCAATGATCTATGGTTATCCTATGATGTTTGAGTAGATCCGTTTTATCCTGTGGGTTAATCGTGATCTTAGTCGGTATGATTGTATTATTTTTATGGTGTTGTCCTACGGTGCCCTCCGTGTCGTGCAAACGGAGGGATCATCGCTGTAGGGTGTTGCAATACTTTCACGATTCGCTTATGATGGGTGGCGTGAGTGACAGAAGCACATACCCGAGTAAGTGGGTTGTTGCATATGGGAGTAAAGAGGACTTGATACTTAGTCCTATGGTTGGGTTTCACGACCTTAATGATCTTTAGTAGCTGTGGATGCTTGCTAGGGGTCCAATCATAAGTGCATATGATCCAAGTAGAGAAAGTATGTTAGCTCATGCCTCTCCTTCATATAAAATTGCAAGAATGATTACCGGTCTAGTTATCGATTGCCCAGGGACAAATGACTTTTTTATTGACAAAAGCTTTCTACTTTTATTATCACTCAATTTATTCATAGTTTTATTATCGCAAAGTACGCGTAGTTTTATTCTTGCAAAATAGTTTTATACTTGTTCTAGGTAAAGCAAATGTTAAGTGTGCGTAGAGTTGTATCGGTGGTCGATAGAACTTGAGGGAATATTTTTCTACCTTTAGCTCCTCGTTGGGTTCGACACTTATTTATCGAAGAAGACTACAAACGATCCCCTATACTTGTGGGTTCTCAGGGAACGATTGCAAAACTCAGTGAGACCAAAATAATTGCAACTGATTACAGAATGTTTGTCAGGTCATCTCGGTAGGACCGAGAACCATATCGGTGGATTTGATTTGTTAGGGTTTGGCTGTGGCGGTGTCCAGATGAACTCGGTGGGTCTGGATAGGGAAATTTTGGTGGGGCTGAGTTGGAATGTAGGGTTTGGAAAGATTTGTATATAGAAAGTGGCTTAGGGTTTTGGAGCAATATCACCAAGCACTTGAGCAAATAGATCATTAAACAACACATCATCCCCTTTTAATAGTATTGGTCTTCCTATGGACTCAATGTGATCTTGGATCACTTAACCAAAAATGTGGAGTCTTGAGCTTTTGCCAATCCATGTTCTTAGCATTTGGGGGGTCCACAATCAGTAGTCCTTGCCATGTCAATCATTGAACTTCCTGAAATTTTTAACTTGAATGTATATTAGTTCAATGCGATATATGTTGTTATGAATTACCAAAACCACCCGGGGACTAGTTGCACCTTTCATCAGTGCTGAAGAGAAATCACTAATCTAATCAACGGTCTGTGAGATAAATCTGTTCAAAAGTTCAAATAATAATAATAATAATTAATGCAGTCATGTGAGCATTGGAGGGAAGATTCCTACATGTATACATGTCCTCTTTGTGTAAGGAAAAATCCATTGAAAGAATGCACACGTATGCTACTTAGATTTTCCCCATAAAATAAGTAAACAAATAATATATATGGACTGAAAATAAATTACTAAGTTTTTCTTTCTTATTTCCTTCTCTCTAGCTTTTTCTTGTGTCTTCTTTATTTGTCCATGCAACCTCTAGAAAAGGGTGGCTGATTTGATTGCATCCTGATATAGGACAAGGCTCTAGGGTGACCCAATCTTCACGGATTGGAGGTGAATTTGAGGAAGAACACAAATAACACGATGACCACGAAAGGAAACACACAAATCAACACACATAGGTACAGATAAATATATAAATAGATAAATCCTTGAACCAAATCGTCCACAAGAGAGAGATGGAACATGACAAGGTTATTCGCGAAGTCCTAAGACATGGAGGGTTTGCATTCCATGGAGGAATCTTCCCCACAAGTGGAGGTCTTGGTACTCGTATGGATTCATCCCCTCAAGAGGAGGTCTTCATCTCCATGAAAGAGTAGTCCCACAAGCGGGATACATGTGATAAGCTTTATGGTTTGAGTTCTAATCTTAGCTAACCCTAGAGAGGAAGTGGGAGAAGGCTATATATAGTCTTCAACACGAAGGGGTAAGTGAGGAGGGGATACATGGCCCATGGGCCAGACCTGCGTGCAGGCAGGCCAGGTTTCCGGGTAGCAGGCCGGACTTCCGGTGTATGTCACTTCGCCCGAGCTTCTTTAGTTGGAAGTGGGGGTTGCTCCAAGGGTCGTACGTCCTGGTAGCAAGTCGGTCGTTCGGTTTCGCTGAAATACCTACTAGTGTTGCGGTCTCATCAAGTCGGATGACTAGTTCGATGGTTGGTCGTTGGGGCTTAGGCCAGACAGTCCGGGTTGCTGGCCCGACAATCGACTATTGTAGCATCGACATCCTTTCTTCCTCTTCTTTCTTCCGTCTTCACTTCCAAGCTTCCATCACGGTTGGTTCAGGTGCACTCTTGCGCTTGCTCTCATCCTCGACTTGTGTGAATCTCCACTCAAACCTATATATGCATGAGGGAGGAGAGTCAAGTAGTATATCATCCTCGAAGGGGACAAGTAAACACGCGAAAAGGAAAATTTTCACCTTAGTATATACGATGAGCGTGCCCATTGGCAATGGAGCATATGACGTGGTGATGTCCGTAGGGTGCTCCGCACCACCTACCTTAGTCTCTACTATCTAAAAACAGAGTAGCGTTCATTTTCTAGCAGACATAGTGCTTCGCCTAACCTTTCATTCTTTTCTTGAGCATCATTCCTTGGAAACCGCCTTAACTGTCCCACTTTTTGTTGACTTTTCAAATAAACTCATGTTATTTTTGGTGAGCTAATAAGTGATTAAAAAATAAAATCCTAATATATATTTAGGTACGTAAATTTGATAAATATTTTTTCAAACAATCAATTAATATGAACTAATAAATCACAGACTAATGTACCGGAATATCTATAAGAGCATCTACAACCGGATGCAGGCAAATCCAGACCTCCCCCCGGACAACCACACCCCTCATATTCGAACCTCATTTCCATGGAAAGTCATGCACGTCCATCATATAACATCAGTTATCACAAATTTAACAATTCGACAAAGTAAAATAACCAAAATTCAACACAAGCCAATTTTCAACAATTCATGCGTAGATAGGCGATACACGAATGAATCAATTGAGCATGGGAGGATGCCAACGGGTTCTTCCTCCCGGGGCCATGATGGATGAATCAGTGACGATCGCCAGACCTGACGCGCCCAAGTCCGTGACCTCATCACTGGCCATCCCTGCATCTTCCCTCTCTGCAGTTGCCTTATCCATCTCTTATCAGACGTGCTGCCGGGTGTGGTGATTCCTCCGACCGTTGTTCTCCGTTTTGTAAGAGACATCGGTCGCGAGTGACATGGACTCCGCCGAGGCATCATCCATGCTACGGTGTGGACGGGGTACTCGATGTTGATATCTACGACGCCTGACGAGGACGGCGACAGATAATGAGCAAGGGTGGAGAAGGGCGACGATTGGAAAGCGGGAAATGAAGGACATATGCGGGAGGAGGGCGGTCGATTTTGTGAACCTAATCAATTTGAGATGAGTCCGGCCTGTCGGACCCGACGCGAAAGCGTCCCATATTTGGCCCACATACCGGCCAGGTATGGAGGGTCCGGAACAGCCCAGACGTATATAGCCGATTTGATGGGTCCGGTTGGATGGAATTTTCATGACCAGGTCAGCCCGGAGGTATAGGTTGAATTTGAGGTGTCCGTTATAGATGCTCTAACCTGTTTGCAACGTTGCCCCCCTGCGGTACATGGCGGATGGCCCCCCTGCGCAACGCCACGGAACGACGAGGCGCCGCGATTGGGGTTACGGTACTTCCGCACCCATGACCACGAGCCAACGCCACAGTGGAAAGAGCACCGGTGCAGGATGCATTGACCGTCGGGTGTGCGCGCGGCCGGTGGAATATGCGCTTTCGAAGCCAGGCGATTTCGACGGCCCGTCTCCGCCGGCGATGATGGCCGCGCGACGCACGGATGCACGATCCACCACAGCCGGTGAATGCGGGCGCCCCTGTCGCGTGGGCGCGCGTCACCGGCCGGTCGCAGGTCACGCTCAAGCGTTACAGCCGCACGTAGTCACCACCACTCACCCACCGGTGCGCCCTGAGAACGATGTGTCTGGGTGCATGCCAAGGACCAAAGAGCGGCCGCCACCCCGTCGTCGTCGAGACCAAAGGCGCCCTACTCAGGCTGACAATGGGCACGTACGTAGATGGACGGAGACGCATGCATGGCATTGCCTGCCGGAGTATTTCGCGCGCCTAAGTTAATCAACGTTATTCATACCCTCAGCCGCAAAAAACATGTTGTTCATGCACTGTACCGTCGCACTGTAGACCGAATGGCAAAAAAAAAAAAAAAAAAAATCGTTCACGTAGAGTGCGATCTTGCATGGGTCGTCTGCCGCGTGATTGTGGAATTGTGGCCCATATATACTTGCACGAGTGGTCTTCCAACAGTTCAATATGCATGCCTGCCAGCGAGAAAAATCGTGGAAAGAAACATGGACTATGGATGTATCCATGTCTGCTGGATAGCCATCGCTGTCCGATTGATTCCGAGCTCCGTGACATATCATTACATGATTGAACAGACAGGCCACGTTGCGGTTACTCGCCCCGGAATTCATCTGCTCGAACCGATCATGGCAAGCTAGTCGGCAACGATAATTGTGTGCCCGTGCTGATCACCATATGTGATATTCCATGCACAAGGCATTGGAACATGGGGGAGTGTGCTAAGAAACAAAAGGCTCAATTGCCCTGACTTGTCCGTTGGATTTGTTCTCTTAAAATAGTCACTTATCGGCTTGACACTACACTTCCCAATGATGAACATAGCAATTCTATGCACCTTGTTGTACTAGATATCCAGAACCATTTCGAGCAAAACCAACTAACATTGAACCCTTTTTTTTCCTGAAATAAAGCATTTTTGAAACAAGGTGCCCCCCCCCCCCCCCCAGCGGTATGGATTTGTTTCAATCTAGGTAACCCCTACTATTATATATACCTGTTTCAACCCGCGGCCGCCCCCATATGTTCTACATCTACGACCACGCGATGCACGGCTTCGCACTGCGGGTCCCTGAGGTGGAGCTCGACAGGCTCCGGCGATCTCCAGGATTCGCGTCGTGCTACCGCGACGACGCAAGGGTGGCGCCCGACATGACACACACGCCCGAGTTCCTCAGTGTCAGTGCAGCCGACGGGATATGGCAATCGTCCAAGTACGGTGAGAGCAATGATCATTGATGTGGTGGACTGTGTTTATTTGTCTTCGTTGTTTCTATTTGCTGTCGTATCTCTAACACCCACGTGGCCACGTCCAAGCTTCAAAATATCGGATATGGGGTTTGTATCGGTTTGGCTTCGACATATCAAATGTCGGATATTGGGTGATATATGTAGATATATCGAAGAAAACATGTCTATGTTTTTTTTCTACTATTCTTGTTCGAAACATGTATTTTTAGTAAAGCAAAATGTATGGTGTCAATTCTTGATTCCTAGGTTATTAACTTGTTGATTAAAAAATTATTAAGGAAAGATTGACAAAATCCTTACTCTGTGATTAAAAACAATATATATTATATGCATTTGTACAAAACATTGTGCATGACTTTGATAATATATGATGAAGTTGTAAATGCATAATCTTATTTCACTACTTTTCTAATAAAGAATTATTGTCATCTATGTACCATTCTATATTGGTGGACATATCAGGGCTAGATATTAACCATACCAGTCGATTTTTTGGTCCATATCAGATGATATGTTTAAAAATGATATTTACAAAAAGATATGTCATATTTTTACCGGTAGAAGCCCAAAGGTGATATATCGGCATATACATCGGTCGCATCGGCCTAGATTTAAAAGCTTGCCCACGTCACAAGCAAATAGTTATGCGTATTCCACTAACATTGAACTAACCAAATGGTTGCAGTCGTAACGCGAATCAGCCACAGAGAGGCCGCACATGATTAATGGTAGCTGCATGATACCCTATCATACACTTGGAAAGCATTCGCCGCCGAAATGCTCTTTCCCTGTGGTACACGACAGCGTCCAGCACCATTCATGGTCATGGTTCGTATGCGCAAGCCGGGAGGCGCACAGGAGGAAGCAAACGACGAGGCACATGCCCGCTGGCTTGCCTTGCAGTGGCTTGTCCAAACGGAGACGCGGCAACCACCGCATGGGTCGGACTCCCAAGACCACCGGCCATGCAGGTTAAATAGCCATGCGCGCCATTGCCGCAGCCGCGTCATCCGTTACGACGCCGTCCGTCGTACTCCATAGCCGCCGGCGCTCTACTTACGTAGATACATCGCACAATGTGGCCATGGGTGGCGTTGCTGCTGGTCGCGCTGTGGGTGCGGCCGGCCGCGTCGGCCGATGCCGTGGCGGCGGCGTCCTATATTGTGCACATGGACAAGTCGGCCATGCCGAGCGGGTTCTCGAGCCACCTGCGCTGGTACGAGTCCACGCTCGCGGTGGCCGCCCCGGGGGCAGAAATGTTCTACGTCTACGACCACGCGATGCACGGCTTCGCGGCGCGGCTACCCGAGGAGGAGCTCGACAGGCTCCGGCGCTCTCCGGGGTTCGTGTCGTGCTACCGCGACGACGCGAGGGTGGTGCGCGACACGACGCACACGCCCGAGTTCCTCGGCGTCAGCGCGGCCGGCGGGATATGGGATGCGTCCAAGTACGGTGAGAATGTGATCATCGGCGTGGTGGACACGGGCGTGTGGCCCGAGAGCGCAAGCTTCCGCGACGACGGGCTCCCCCCGGTGCCGGCGCGGTGGAAGGGCTTCTGCGAGTCCGGTACGGCGTTCGACGCCGCCAAGGTGTGCAACCGGAAGCTCGTCGGCGCGCGCAAGTTCAACAAGGGCCTCATCGCCAACAACGTGACCGTCGCTGTCAACTCCCCGCGGGACACGGACGGCCACGGCACGCACACGTCGTCCACGGCCGCTGGCTCGCCGGTGTCGGGCGCGTCCTTCTTCGGCTACGCCCGAGGCATCGCTCGCGGCATGGCGCCCCGCGCCAGGGTGGCGGTGTACAAGGCCCTGTGGGACGAAGGCACGTACGCTTCCGACATACTCGCCGCCATGGACCAGGCCATCGCCGACGGCGTCGACGTGCTCTCCCTCTCCCTTGGCCTGAACGGCCGGCAGTTATACGACGACCCTGTAGCCATTGGCGCGTTCGCGGCGATGCAGCGCGGCGTGTTCGTGTCAACTTCGGCAGGTAACGATGGACCGGACCTCGGGTACCTCCACAACGGCTCGCCGTGGGTGCTCACCGTCGGGTCGGGCACGGTGGACAGGAAGTTCTCCGGCGTCGTCAGGCTCGGCGACGGCACGACCTTCGTCGGTGAATCGCTGTACCCAGGAACCCCGAGCAGCCTCGGGAACGCCGGGCTCGTGTTCCTCGGCACGTGCGACAACGACACGTCGCTCTCCATGAACCGCGACAAGGTCGTGCTCTGCGACGCCACGGACACGGACTCCCTTGGGTCCGCGATATCCGCAGCGCAGAGCGCGAAGGTGCGCGCCGCGCTGTTCCTGTCGAGCGACCCGTTCAGAGAGCTCTCGGAAAGCTTCGTGTTCCCGGGCGTGATCCTGAGCCCCCAGGACGCCCCAGCGCTGATGCATTACATCGACAGGAGCCGCACGCCCAAGGCCTCGATCAAGTTCGCGGTGACCGTGGTGGACACGAAGCCCGCGCCGCTGGTGGCGACCTACTCCTCGCGCGGCCCGGCAGCGAGCTGCCCGACGGTGCTTAAGCCTGACCTGTTCGCTCCCGGCTCGCTCATCCTCGCATCATGGGCGGAGAACGTGAGCGTCGCGAATGTTGGGCAGCAGCCACTGTTCGGAAAATTCAACATCATCTCCGGCACGTCCATGTCGTGCCCACACGCGTCAGGCGTGGCGGCGCTTCTCAAGGCCGTCCACCCGGAATGGAGCCCCGCGGCTGTGCGGTCGGCGATGATGACGACGGCTAGCGCGGTAGACAACACCTTCGCTCCCATCAAGGACATGTCCGGCGGCAACCAGAACGGGCCAGCCTCACCGCTCGCGATGGGGTCCGGCCACATCGACCCGAACCGCGCCCTGGCCCCGGGCCTGGTCTACGAAGCCGGGCCGGGCGACTACATCAAGCTCATGTGCGCCATGAACTACACGACCGCGCAGATCAAGACCGTGGCGCAGTCGTCGGCCCCCGTGGACTGCGTCGATGCATCGCTCGATCTCAACTACCCATCCTTCATCGCGTACTTTGACACGACTGGAGAGAAGACGTTCGCCAGGACCGTGACCAACGTGGGCGATGGGCTGGCAAGGTATAGTGCCACGGTTGAGGGACTGGACGGGCTGAAGGTGAGCGTCGTGCCCAACAGGCTG
Source organism: Aegilops bicornis (assembly GCA_021605145.1). Classification (NCBI taxonomy): domain Eukaryota; kingdom Viridiplantae; phylum Streptophyta; class Magnoliopsida; order Poales; family Poaceae; genus Aegilops; species Aegilops bicornis. Next base: position 509,710,371 of record CM038669.1, on the reverse strand, counting down.
GTGTTCGGCGGGAAGCACGAGAAGCAGAGATACACAGTCGTGATTCAGGTGCTGGACGAGCTAATGCCCGAGGTAGTGCTGTTTGGATCGTTGACGTGGGTGGACGACAACGGCAAGTACACGGTGAGGAGCCCCATCGTGGTGACAACGACGTCTGTGCTATAGGATATGTGGACAGATCAGTATACGTGCATACATCATTTTGTTAGAGCACAGATGATCGAGCGAGACAATGAGGCAAGTGAAAGCTTGCGATCGAACCAATGACCATTCGCGAATACACTATGCTTATATGTTTAGTTCAATTTATGGAAATGAGATGAGACAACTTTTCCTTATCTCTCTTGTTGTCCATCTCTAACTAACTCCAAGAACGAATCCAAGGGGTAGGGGGGGGGGGGCAAGGGCCCCCTACCCCAACAATTTTTTGTACCTACCAGTGATCAAGCAGCCACAAAAAATAACGAATGCATGGATAATTTCACCAGGGCCGTGGCCCGGTTGTCAGCCCTCGTGGAACCGCACCCTCACCCCGGGAACGCTGGGCCCGTGTTCCTCGACACGTGCAACAACGGCACGTTGCTCTCCATGAACAGCGACAATGTCGTGCTCTGCAACGCCACGGACACGGACTCCCTCAGGTCCATGATATCAGCGGCGTAGAGTGCGAAGGTGCGCGCCGCACTGTTCCTGTCGAGCGACCCGTTCAGGGAGCTCTCGAAGAGCTTCGTGTTCCCGGGCGTGATCCCGAGCCCGCAGGACGCCCCCGCGCTGATACATTACATTCAGAGGAGCCGCACGCCTGAGGCCTCGATCAAGTTCGCGGTAACTGAGACTTGGTTATGTCTCGATCAATGCTATATTCATTTGATCTTGCGTGAAGATCCGTGTAGAATTTTATTTTTATCCTTTTTTCTTCTTATATATTATTAACTTGTCTGAGACTTGATTAAGTGTCAGTTGACTAAGACCTAACTACACCTTTAGTTTAATTCATGAAAACGAGATGTGACAACTTTCCTTTATCTGTCTTGTTGTCTGTCACTAACCTATCTATTGGAAGATAAAGGAACGTCATCAGCGTTCATTTTCTTTTTTCTCATTTTCCTTGCGTCTATCGCCGAGGTCGGGCAGTTATCTATCCAGCACCCTACAACTTCTAACCCAAGATCAAAACTTTCGGAGGGGCCATGGGCAATCCATATTTTATGCAACTAATATCTTCATTCTAAAACCCTGGCTCTGGTTGCCGTTAGACCTAATGATTCGCCGTTTTGGAAGGGGCTCATGAGAACAAAAGAGACCTTTCATAGGTCCAAATTCGTTGTTGGTGATGGGGCGACGACACGGTTTTGGGAGGATACATGGTTAGGAGAGACGCCCCTAGCCCTTCAGTATCCCTCTTTATATAATATTGTGCAACATAAGGAGGATTACGTAGCTACAGTATTAAATGTGGTACCTCTAAATATCCAGTTCAGGAGGTCCTTAGTAGGGCAACGTTGGAATTCCTGGCTACACTTGGTAAGGAGGTTGATGGATGTTCAACTTTCAGACTAACCGGACCACTTTCACTGGAAGTTAACGAGAAATGGAGTGTTCACTGTTAAATCTTTGTACTTGAATCTAATTGACTCTGGCACAATCCCAAGATCGATAAATATTTGGAAAGTAAAGGTTCCCCTACGAATCAAAATTTTCATGTGGTTTGTCCACAAGCGGGCGATCCTTACTAAAGACAATATGTTAAAGCGACGATGGTTAGGTAGTGCTCGACGTTGTTTTTGTGATCGTGATGAAACAATTCAACATCTATTTATAGATTGTCCTCTCACAAAATTACTTTGATGAACCGTCCATATAGCAGTTAACATCACCCCTCAGCTTCATGCCAACTTTTAGTACAAATCAAATTGATCAAGTCCCTGCACCTGTTTTTTTTTCTCTTCGATGACGATTTTGCTTCATTAACCTAGACTACGACCATCTTTACACTTTTTTTCCGATCATTCTTCACACACAAAAGATAAGAGCACTAGGAATCAGACTAATGATTCCTAGCATCCCATCAGACCAGTGCTTTGCCGTTGGATCATAGCCTGGTGGGTCGTTGGATGTAGTACTGACTTTGAAAGCAATTTTGTTCAGATATAAAAACAGGTAATTTATAAGGAGTTAAATACGCTGGAGGTGCCTCAACTTGTCCTGCACGGTCAGTTTAGTGCCTAAAGTTGTAAAATACATAAAATGAGCGTTCGAACTTGTGCGGTCGTGCAAATATGGTGCCTCCATTCGTATCCAGATGTACGTCCAGCCCATGTGGCATGCCAATGTGGCGCTGGCCCAACTGTCAGTGGCCGGGAGTAGGGAAGTTGCTGGGTGGCCTGGACATGAGGATTTAAAAAAACCGCTCAAATTTTGCTTAATCACCTGGGAAAGCTCCACAAATTTATTGATTATGTTGCACGCATAGGGGGTCCACCAGGCCATGTTGTGCTTAGTAGATATAGACTAAGTCGAACTTTATATATTGCGTTGTTATGCGAAATGTAATTTTAGAGCACCGACACATTGTGCCCATTTTTTCAAAGGTCAAAGAAATAGATTTTTACAGCTAAAAAACTTCTGACATTTTTTGTATATGCACATATAGAAATGTAATATATCCGCGTGTTTCTTTTTCAAAACTGTATTTGTATGTGAGAGGTACAAAAAAGACAAATACATGCGAAAATCAGCTAATTTTTTGGCCGGATTATTGTATTTTTTTGCAGGGTAAAATATAACAAAATTTCAAACAAAACTTGAAAGTCACTTAGAGCACATGCGTACATTTTTTTGTGAAATTTTTAAATTTGGTATGAAACTTTTAGCTAGTTTTTAAACTTTCAAGAGAAAAAAAACATGCTCAGTGGTCATCGTGCTCCAAAATTCCTCTTTGGTTGCTATGTACCCCTCAAACGTGGTCAGTTGCTGTATATATATGGCGCTCGTATGGGTCTGCACACTCAATTTTCAAGTTCTTTATTTTTATTTTTCATATTATTTTCACCATTTGGAAAAGAAACGTAAGAACAAAATACAACTGCCATAAACTTAAAGAAAATGTTAGTGCATTTGAAAAATGTTCAGCATGTTGTTGGAAAATGTTTCACATGTATTAAAAATTATAATGCATTTTTGAAAAATGTTTGGCGTGCGTTAAAAAAGTTTACAGTATGTATTTTTAAAAGAGTTCAGTGTGAGTTAAAAAAATATTGTGTAAATTATCATTACATTTCTATGAACACAACATGTTCGATACATTTCTCAAATTTAATATTATCCACATAAATTAAGTTCAGCCTCTTCGAAGTACACAATAATGATAATGGAAAAATATGTAAAATATAAAATATTTGCATACTGATAATTGTATTTTTCATATGGGAAAATTTATGCTTTATGAAACTAAACAGGAACTTGGAAAAAAATTAAAAATAAAGAAATTTGTAGAGTGATATATGGATTGTATTTAGTATTTACACAGCTTTGTAGCTAATAGTTGAATTTGAAGCATACTTTGGCCGGCTGGCCAGGTCGTGCAGTTGTTGAACATGATGTGCCAGATTCGATACCTCTCCATTGAGTTTTTTTAATGTTATTTCTCGCTATCATACAGTGTTTTTGATGGCTTTTCTATTGATTAAGTAAAAATGAGAAGGATTTTTGTAAAAAAATCCCCACGTGCGGGCCACCCAGCGCCTCTTAGACACGATAGGCGGGCTACCATCATGTTTGTAGGCCATGCGTGCTGGATGTACGTACTGATACGAATGGAGGCACCGTATTTGCACGGCCTGAAAAGTTCGAGCACCAGTTTCACGTATTTTGCAACTTTAGGCCCTAAACTGACCGCCCAGGACAAGTTGAGGCACCTCCGGTGTATTTAACTCATTTATAAGGTAACTAATCCCAGATATTTAGCAAACATATCGAGCAGTTTAAGGACACAAATTAGGGAACTATTAATGTGCCATAAAGACTTTCCAGACGCAATTTTCCTCCTTATGGATGACATTTTATTTCCTTACAAAGAAAACTGTTTCCTATATTCCTGAAAATTGCATCGGCGGCAGATATTTCCTTGTGAGCACTTCCTGTTTCCAATACTGCAGCTGGTCCTCATCGTCTCTTCTTATTTTCACTGCTTCCTTCATTTGCTTGGATGCTTCCTTCACGTGTTTTGATTATTTATGTGTCCTTCATTTGAACTTGCGGTTGAAGCATTACATTTGCACTCGTGTGGTGGTGGAAACATGTTTTTGCTTCGAACCTATTTCACTTGAACTACATTTTTTTTTTGATTTGGCATAATTTTATGTCCAATGCAACGCTGTACTTTTTTTGTGGTGTTGTAAAAATATTATCCAAAGAACTAGAGAATTGTTTCCAATGTACCATGAAATTGCTTCCAATGATTTTTTTTATTTCCAATCAGAACTTTTTACATTGAGACACTGCATTGGTTTGAAAGAAACTGAACTATTGCTTCCAAAGAAATCAAAATTTGCTTCAGTAAAACAAAACGTGGCATCTAGGCACAGTTCAAACACCACCGACTCGATGGTCGCCATGCTTCCTTTCGATGTTCGTCGTGCTTCCTTGCAATGGTAGTCGTGCTTCCATTTGACGGTGGACGTGCGTCCTTTGCGATGGTGCTTCCTGCCAAAGTTGTGCATGTTGGTTTCCAAAGCTGGTCGTGCTTCCTACCAAAGATGGTCGTGCTTCGAACCTGAAGCGGGCGTGCAATGGTAGATACTGTCAACAAGATTCATCGAAGCAAGCATTGCATCCAAAGTAGCGCAAATCAAAACAAGTGAATGATAATGAATCAAATATGAGATGAATTAAACCCTAATTCGGGTGAGTACATACCAGCGCGGTGGTAGATATGGTGATGGGGCATGGTCGGTGTGCAGCTTCTTCGCGAAGCCGAAAAGGCACACCAGCGCGGTGGAAGATATGGTGACGGGGCATGGTCAGGTGGGGGACCGGGGCGGCTATGGGGATTACGCGGAGGTGGTGAGAGGAAGGTTCGACAGACACACGGGGTAGGACACCGCACCGACGTACGATGTCGAGCAGTTGTAGCCGCCATGGAGTTGTTGTTGCAGACCAGGGTGGTGGCAGAGGTTGTCGCTGCGGTGAGCCAGCTCGGCGTGCTAGGCGATGAGCTCACCCCTCGGCGATGAGCTCATCCATGGGATGCGAGACGGGGTGAGGTGGGTGGATCCGCCTGGCGAGATTTACTCGCATCGGACGTGGTGAGGTGGTTGTGGACGGGAGGCAAGCGAGATTTACTTAGAGTGGATCAATACGTGCGTTTAATTGATGGGGTTAAAGAATCACTACACCGTTGGATTAAAGAAGAATCAACGTTGCATGACCGGTCTGACGAGAAAATTCTATCAGACTACTGATAAAGAGCGTTTCCCAAAGATAAAATCTCGTTCGTATGTTAGAATCGTGGCTCCGTCCTGCCGGATGTTTGAGGAACGCGGATTTCGTACAGCGCGTTGCATTGCATCCACAGTTAAAACCCGCTCGTGATCCGCATGCAATGGGACGTTGTACGTCGCAAAGTCTCTTTTACCGGTTCAGGGATACCGGCAAACGATCCACCGTTCGTTGGGTTTACGATTCGTGCGTTGTTGTGGTCCACCTTTTGTATAGCACTGTATTTTTATAACCCATCTTTAATATATCTCTACTCCTAATGTCTCAGTTGGTAGGTCGCGTTTCGGGTTTTATTTTCGTTTCACCTCACCCGGTCTTTTTTGGTACTTCTTTGGTACTTCCTCCCACCTCCCCCTCAGCTGTGAAAAACCAAGAAAAACCCAGCTTGATCGAGTCCCTTTGCGCCCAAACTCCTGTTGTTATCTCTACTCCTAATGGAGCAGTTGGTAGCCTCGTACGGTTTATTTTCGTCCCATCACTTTCAACCGTTTTATTTCGCTGGTTTTTTTTCGTCCCTCCCCCACCCCACCGGTTTAGTTTCGCGTCACCCTCTCATACAACAAAAAAAATCTTAACGGATCAAAACTTTCCATACCGGTGCAAGTTATTTTTAGTAATGTCTTTATGTGAAAGAATCAATCACGATCAATCTCTAAATATCAAATCTAATTACCTTAAATTGCTCAATCACATTAATTAGGAAACAAAATAACCGATTTTAAGAAAATATCTACTCTTAGTGGAGGGTATTACATACCAAACATAGGTACGTCATTAGCTCGCTTCCTTCCCTTCTCTTCCCTTCGTCCCTCAGTCCCATGCTCGTGGCGCTGAAGTGGCATCGACAGGCGATGGCGGCGAGGACAGCACGTGGCAGCCCCTAAAGCACGAACACGACTGCACCTCGGGTCTGCCGTCTCCCAAGATATAGGTGAGTTCTCGTGATGCCCATCCTAAACCCTCACGTCCTACAAATTCCTCAACCTCTACCATCTTGATTTCGTCCATGCTCTGATCCAAATGACGATGCAGCTCCGGCCGATTAAAAATGGTGGTTCACCATCCTTCCTCTCAGCACCCACTTCTGGAGGAACGACACGCCATGCCGATCGAACCTGGTCGAGATCACTCACCAAGATTGCTATTCGAAAGTTTTTTGTCAAAAAGTGAAGAGTGAGCCACTTGTGCAGGTGCAGGTTTTGTTTTAAAAATCCAATTTGTTTATCCTTTTGTCGCTGAAATTGTTTACTAATTATGTCATCCGTCCCACCTCCTATGATTTTTTTAGCTACCTCCTCCCACCTTCGCTGGTTTTTTGTAGATTTTTTCGTCCCCTCCTCCCACTTCATCGGTTTATTTTCGCGTCACCCTCTCACACAATGAAAGAAATCTGAAAAGATCAGAACTTTCCATCTCGACGCAAGTTATTTGGTAATGTATCAATCACGAACAATCTCTAAAGATCAAATCTAAATTAATTAACCTTACCTTAAATCACTCAATCACATTAATTAGAAAACAAATAATTGATTTTCAGAAAAGTCGCTCAATCAGATTAACCTTACCTTAACTCACGGATGGTAATCAATCTCCAAACAAAGGAAACAATACATCGAGGGAGCAGTAAATAAACTCCCTTTCTTATGAGATGTATATGATCTTCCCTTCCCTCTCCGTTGTCGAGCGTTCTTGATTCTCGAGGCCGATGCTTGGGCTGCAAATCCGGGTCGCGACGGTGCCGGGGACGAGGACGGCGAGGCCGGGTGCATGACACCGCGTTAGCCTTGACCGTGAAGGGGCGAAGAAGGCGGCTTCCACAGCCACAGGAGTTGGTGCGGTGGAAGCGGCACTTGAAGGATCCGCGTGGGTGGCGGCGCGCAGACGCACTTGGAAGCGGGCCCGTGGCGTGCGCCGGACGGCGTCGATGCCGACCCGTGCCACCTCCTCCACGTATTCTTGGAGCTGTGGCTGTCCCATTTACATGAAATTAATTTCCTCAGTTGTGGCGGCAAATATAATACACATAATCCATATTGTTATGCACTAGCGCGTGTGTGAAATAGATGGATTATGGTCGCGTATCCAATAAGATGGATATGTGTGTGTGTGTTAGAGAGAGAGGGGAGAGGGGGAGAGAGAGTGAGGAAGAGAGAGTGTGTGTGAGAATTTGATGGTAAAAAAGGTCGCCAATGTCACTTGATATGTATGAGTATATTAATATTGAACTCTTAAATTTAATGTGACCCCGTTGCAACGCACGGGCGTTTTTCTAGTCACTGTAGTATGTCAAGAGGATGACCCATTATTTGTACTAATATGTCAGCTTTGTCAGCCCAGCATGCATGCAACCTTTTTCCTCTCTCCCTGCTCCCAAACAAATCCATCTTTTTATTTTTGCTTACAATTTTAGATGGTCATCATATGTCACATTAAAATTTCATTATAGAATTTTTTTATAGATTCAAATTCCTTGCAACATGATCTTCAGAACAAGATCAATCTTGAATATTTTAAAATTAGATTTCAAAATAACATGTTTCATAGTCTCTAAAAAATATCTCGTTTCATAGATTTCACGTAGTTCAAAAAATAAATTTCACTAAGTTCACAGATATAAATTATTTCAAAGAATTGAAACATATATTTTGTAACGAGTGAAATCAGTTTCTACAAACAAGTGAAATATAATATTTCAATTGAATGAGTGTAATATATTTCTGAAACTAGTGAAATAAGTGAAATCTATCTTTTGTAACAAGTGAAATCACTTTTTTGAAACAAGTGAAATATAGTATTTCAATTGAATGAGTGTAATATGTTTTCTGAAACTAGTGAAATGGGTGAAATCTATCTTTTGTAACGAGCGAAAGCACTTTTTTGAAAGAAGTGAAATTTCGTATTTCAATTAAATGAGTGTAATATGTTTTCTGAACTAGTGAAATCTTTCTTTTGTAACGAGTGAAATCACTTTTTTAGAACAAGTGAAATATATTATTTGAATTGAATGAGTGTAATATGTTTTCTGAAACTAGTGAAATGAGTGAAATCTATCTTTTGTAATGAGTGAAATCACTTTTTTTAAACAAGTGAAATATAGTATTTCAATTGAATGAGTGTAATATAGTTTGAGATGAGTGAAATAATCGAAATACAATAATATTGAAATATGATACATAAAATTCAAACTAGTCAAAATGTATTCAAGATTGGTCTTGTTTGGAAGGTCTTATCGTCCTGGACTCGAATATATAAAAAGCTTCAAAAATGAACATTTGGTTCAAAACATATCAAATATTCAAAAATATGAGGATGAAAATTAATCCATGTGAGTATGAAAAGAGAGGCTGCATGCATGCGTCATTCATCTCCACTCTAACTCTCTCTCTCCTCTCTGAAAAGGCTGAAAAGACATGCAGTATCAGTTTTGTCTGTTGTATTAACTGGGTATAGTAGAGGAATCAATTTACAAATTTATACGGAGTCAAACAGCACACATCTTAAGAAAATTGATGGATGGTTGATTCTCCACCGGTACATCCCGCCACCAGTAAAAAAAACTTATTCGCGTTGTACGTGGGCACCTATTGCTAGATTCCTCTGACTCCTCATGGCCACATGCAGAACTGCACGCCGGGCTAGCCGGTTTTTCTGGACCAGTGCTATGTTTGGTTCCTTCGACTTCACATGTCCACATGCAAAACTGCACGACTAGGTTAGAGCATTCACAGCCGCGTACACTAAATCTGACCCTCAAAAGTCCGTGAATGTGCTCGCAGGCAGTGATCGGATAGTCCTCAAATTTTTCTCTCAGCATCCGAATACCTCATAGATCAATCTTTAAAACCATACAAACCATATAAAGGAAACAACTATGTGTTACGTAGATCAACAAAACCTACGCTACACTACGGAGATATTCACTATCTCCATTCCGGGCTCTGGGCAGATGGGCGGCAGATGCAACTCCGGCTTTGCGTCGGCCTCCGTCTCCTCCTTCGCATCCAGCTCATCGAAAAGTGCTCCGGTCTCCACCTGTTCTTACTAGATGAAGCGCCGGATGGACCCCACATATGCCTCATCTTGCACGGACTCTAGGAAGGCGGTCTGCTCCGCCATCTCCGCCGCTCGGGCGACCTCGAACTCCGCCACGGCGTCCTCCATGACGAAGCCCGCCACTGGCGTCGGCTTCTCCTCCGGCTCCATCGCCTCCTCCACCTCCGGATTCGTCCCCTCCATGAGCTCTGGCGCGTTCCCCCCTCTTCCTTCTCCTCCTCTGCCTCTGGCGAGCTCGAAGGCAGGTAGGCTGCGGTCCGGGAGGCGCGTCTTGCCCGCATCTCGTCCTGCATCTGGAAGCGGAGCTCCGGCGTTCGCATATCATAAGTGGTCTTCTTCTGTTGGGCCATGGTAGAGGCGGACTTCGAGGGAAGAAGGAGACATGGTCGAAGAGAAATGGATGGGCTCGTGCTGGCGGCATGAAGAAGGATGAAGAGGATGTGGCTAGGGCTGGGGACGCCGTCCAGCTTAAATAGCTAGACTTTGGCCTTAGGCGGCGAGTTGGAGCTGCACCACGCGATTTTCACACACCCACCGGAGGAGACGCCTGCCAGACCGTTGGGTTTCCGGGCGATTTTGTGTGGCGCCCCCAAATTCGCCCCAGATTTGGGTTGGACATGAGGGGTGCTGGTCAACCCGGGTGTTTGAGGCCGGTTTGAGGCACCCAAGTGGGTTGATTTTTTTGACCGATCAGTAACCGGGCGGCCCGCCCGGGCATTTAAGACCGGTTTGAGGGCCCGGCTGTAGATGCTCTTAGGACAACTCCAACGGGCCGACCAAAACGGACACGCCTGTATTATTTTTTGTCTGTTTGGATGGTACACAAAAAGTCCGTCTGTTTCCGCAGGTCAATAGGTGCGCCCACCGTCATGGCGGCATTTCAGGTATATAATGCCCCCAAAAGTCCATCCGTGTCCGTCTATCTCCCGCATGTGTGCCACTTGTTGCTCGTGCTATAGTGACATGCCCCGAAGTCAACAAAGGCATCTAATGGGTTGTGTGAACATAGGTTACAGGTGTTGTCGGGGATATACCCCGCGGTATGACCCAGCCGGAAGTATGACCCGGCCGGGCTTGGCGTTTTCATTGGTAACCTGCTGTAGGACTGGCGACTCACGGATGGCCCTAACGGTGGGTCATATAGAGGACTAGGCCCAAGACCCAGAAGGCCGGCTCATGTTATGGTGGGCCGGTTTACGAGGAAAGGCATAAAGAGTTTTCCCTTAAGGGGGCAGACTAGGATTTCACTTGTAATAGACTAGTCCTAATCCTAATAGAACTCCACATGTAACCCGCCCCTTCAACTTATATAAGGAGGGGCAGGGCTCCCCAAAGAGGGATAAGCAACAAGAAACAATATCTAGGGTTAGACACAAAGGGGGAGCCGGCTTATGCGGCGACTCTCTCATGAGCATAATGAGATCTAGCCACAAACAACATGTAGGGTTATTACCGGATGATGTTTCCCGGGGCCCGAAGCTGTCTAAATCCTTGTCTTGTGTTGCGTCTCTCGATTCCGCTCAACCCCTCTCAAGCTACTACAAAGATGCGTTGGCCTCACGACTAAGTCCTCACACTAGGACATCTGCCGTGACAAATCCACGACAGTTGGCGCCCACCATGGGGCCTGCGCACGGTGGTGTTGAGTTCTTGGAGGGATCTTTCCTAGGGTTCGAGAAGCTCGCAATTGACCGAAAAAATTCATCTACAGTTGCGTGATCCGCCGTTACAATTGCGTGATCCGTCCGCCGTCACAATTGCGTGATCCGCCATTGATGTAGACATAAACCTAGGGTGGGGTAATATGCCTGACCTACACATCCTACCCAAGGTCCTAGTCCTAAGGACAAAGAAGTTCAAGTATCAGAAGAAGGGATCCAGTAAAGGCGTCGAGTGAAGTCCACTCGACCTACCATCCACTCGGAGATCTCACTTTATCCAGGTCACTCGACCATCAAACCACTCGACGATAAGAAGACCTAAAGCCGCCTGCGACAGCGGTCGAGCATTCACTTAGATACTTAATGACCATTTACAGCATTTCAATACAGGCGTTACCTGTAACGCCACCTCTTTATGTACATTGAATCCTATGTAACAGAGGGGATCTGGGGTCCTGGCGGACTCTATATAAGCCACCCCCTCCTCTGGGACAAGGGTTCGCACCCCTTGTAACTCACACGCGTATAATCCAGTCGACCGCCTCCGGGTTCCGAGACGTAGGGCTGTTACTTCCTCCGAGAAGGGCCTGAACTCGTAAAACCAGCGTGTACAACTCCTCCATAGCTAAGATCTTGCCTCTACATTCCTACCCCCCTATTCTACTGTCAGACTCAGAACCACGACAGTTGGCGCCCACCGTGGGGCAGGTGTCTTAGCGACTTGTTGGAGAAGTTGCATTTTTTTCCGATCCCCTTCATCATGGTTTTAGGCGGAGGTTTGTCTGAGGGCCGCGAGATCCGTCTCGGCGCGCTTGTGTTCGTCGCCGACGACTCCGCTTACCGTGGAGGCTCCACTCGGCGTCGAAGCACTTCCCATCCGGGGCAACGCGCACTTCGCGGCGTCATGGCGCGCCCTCCAGAGGCAGCCGTCGACCCAATATCGGTCGGCACCTGTGGCGTCCTCCCACCCCATCGCCCGCCGGCGCAAGCGCTCCGATCGGTCAAGGCTTCAGCGATGGGTGAGGCACGCGGTGGCTCGCCAAACAGCCACCCCCCAGGTCGTGGTGATCGAGCCCGACGAATCTCTCTACGGCCTGTTTGACTGGCTCCGCAGAGACCGCATCCGAGTGCGACAGCAGTGATCCAGCGGCGGAGGTCCTGATGGTCGATGGACCTCGCAGTCCTCCCGACTTCCCTCGCACCAACGGTGGCGATGGCAGAGGCGATCCGTCGCGTGTCCATGAGGAGTACCTCCCCGAGCCCCTCTCTTCAGAGCAGAGGGAAGAACTTCGCCGCCGGAACATGGATGCTCTTCACACTCCTATCGTTGGAGAAACCCCTGAGGCCTGGGCCTTGGAGGACGTGCGCCTGGCCAATCTGGCTGAGCGCACTCGGCTGGAAAATCTCCAGAGAGTACTCGACGAGCGTGCGCGACAAAGGGTTCAAGAATCTAGTCGACGCCAGCTTTTTCCACCTCCGACTCAGGTATATCAAACTCCGATCCAAAATCTTGCAGCTGCAGCCCGAATAGCAGAGTCAATTCAGCCCTCCCAGTCAGAAGCTGGCAGAGGTTTAATGCAGATCAGAGATTTACTCCGGGCAGCAGGTGAGCAGAATACAGCTGTGTCACGATCACGGAATAGGATCCATAGCAGATCCATTGTTGCGGATACAGTCCAGTCGGCTCACAGCCCAAGATCGCCCCCGAGGCGTGAGGGACATGGTGACCGACGTGATCAGTACATAAACCGTGAGCAGTATGATCACCGACTCGACCGTGATGATCGTCGTCGAGTGCCCTCCTCCCCAAGGAGTGGATCATATGTGCCTCGACAAGAGGGATGACAGCGCCCTCACGGTCTTTGGGCAAAGGATTCGGTCGACCCAGAGAACCAGGCTTTGATGCGAAATCTATTCTCGTTCGTGGTTTTGTCGGCAGGAGCAGAGCTCACCGAGAAGGTCATGATAGAGATGTACCCACCAGCAGAGGGCGCGTCTCGGGACGAGTGCTTCAACAGAGCCATCGAGGGCGCGGTGATTCCTCCCAACTTCGGGTTGGCGATCGGAGTCGATAAGTTCATCGGTGAGTCCAAGCCTGATACTTGGCTTGAGGACTACCGAGTGGCTATTCAGATTGGCGGCGGTAATGATGAAGTGGCTATGAAACACCTGCCTCTGATGTTGGAGGGTTCGACCAGAGCGTGGCTGAATCAGTTAGCACCCAGCAACATTTACACTTGGGAAGATCTTGCCCGAGTGTTTGTCAGAATGTTTGAAGGGACATGCAAACGACCAGCAGGTTGTGAGCTGCAATCCTGTGTGCGAAGACAAATGAAACTTTGAGGGATTATATCCAGAGATGGATCACACTGCATCACACAGTTGAGAACGTGTTTGATCACCAAGCAGTCTGCGCCTTCAAGGAAGGCGTCAAATATCGAGAGTTGAACTTGAAGTTCGGTCGGACTAGAGACATGTCTCTGAGTCGAATGATGGAGATTGCCACCAAATATGCTAATGGTGAAGAAGAGGATCGGCTCCGGAGTGGCAAGCATAAATCAATCGCCCATGAAACCGGAGGAGGAAACTCCAGTCGAAAGCAGAAGCGCAAAGCCGAGCCAGCTGCTCCTGGGGAAACCTTAGCCATGACTCAAGGAAAACCCAAAGGGAAGCCCAAGGGGCCATGGAACCCTAAGAAGATAAAAGATCAAGATGGAAATGATGTGCTAGATTTGCCGTGCGACATTCACACAAAGAAAGATGAAGAGGGTAAAATCATTTACCCGAAGCATACCACTCGGTAGTGTCGGCTCCTGATCCAGCAGTTTCGGGATAAACAACCCAAAGACAAGGAAAAAGAGTCAGACAAGGTTGAGGACAAGGAGGAGAGTGATGACGGTTACCCTCACGTCAATTCCACCCTGATGATTTTTGCTGATGTTGAGAGCAAGAGTCGACTGAAAGTGATTAACAGAGAAGTGAATATGGTAGCTCCGGCGGCCTTGATTATTTGAAATGGTCTCGCATCGCCATTACGATCGACCAGTCCGATCACCAACACACATAGCCACCCCGGGAGGCAAGCTTTGGTGGTCGACCCGGTTGTCGAAGGCACTCGGTGACTAAAGTTACGATGGATGGTGGCGATGCTTTGAACATTACGTATGCGTAAACATTGAAAGGGATGGGCATTCCGATGTCGGACTCGATGAAAGCGATATGAGTTTCCATGGTGTCATTCCGGGCAAGAAGGGTGAATCACTCGGCCAGATTGCTCTTGACGTAGTTTTCGGTGATTACAAGAATTACCGCAAAGAAAAGTTGACATTTGAAGTGGTGGATTTCCAGAGTGCTTATCACGCCATTATGGGTAGGCCGGCTTACGCGCGCTTTATGGCTCGACCATGCTATGTGTACCTCAAATTGAAAATGCCTGGTCCCAAGGGCGTGATCACTATCACTGGCAATCGAAAGAAGGCAGAAGAGTGCTTCCAGAAGGGCTCAAAAATTGCTGATGCACAGATGGCAGTAGTGGAATTGCAGGAGTATCAGCAAAATGCAGATCCGAGTGATTTACTGCAAGCTAAGAAGCCTGCAACGAAGTCAGCATTTCAGTCGTCCGGTGAAACGAAACCAGTTCATATCCACCCGACTGATCCCAACACCGTTCCGACTCACATTTCAACGACTCTCGACTCCAAATAGGAAGAAGCGCTCATCCAGTTCCTCCGTGAGAACTGGGACATCTTTCCATGGAAACCTTCTGACATGCCGGGTGTTCCCAGGGAACTGGCTGAGCATCATTTGCGAGTCGACCCAAAGATAAAACCGGTCAAGAAACATCTTCGATGGTCCGCCGCATGTAAGAGAAAAAGCAATCGGTGAAGAAGTGGCTCGGCTCACGGCAGCTGAGTTTATCCGAGAGATTTACCACTCGAGTGGTTAGCTAACGTCGTCATGGTCCCTAAGAAGGACAATTCACTTCGCATGTGCATCGACTTCAAGCATATCAATCGGGCCTGCCCGAAGGATCACTTTCCTCTCCCTCGCATCGATCAGATAGTCGATTCGACTGCGGGATGTGAGCGTCTGTCCTTTATGGACGCCTATTCCGGGTATCATCAGATCCGTCTGTTTGGAACCAACGAAATTAAAACAGCTTTCATCACCCCATTCGGGTGCTTTTGTTATGTCACTATGCCATTCGGTCTGAAGAACACTGGAGCCACATTCATGCGAATGATTGTAAGTGTTTACTCACTCAAATCAGTCGAATGTGGAAGCATACATGGATGACATTGTGGTCAAGTCACGTAAAGGTTCGACCCTCTTGGTGACCTTCTTTGAAACCTTTGCCAACCTCAGAAGGTACGATATCAAGCTTAATCCATCAAAGTGCATGTTCAGAGTTCCAGGCGTAAAGTTACTCGGTTTTCTCGTTTCTGAATGAGGGATCGATGCTAACCCCGAGAAAGTTGGTGCCATACTCCGAATGAGACGCCCAGTGCGTGTGCATGATGTCGAGAAGCTTACTGGTTACTTGGCTGCCCTAAGTCGATTCATTTCCAGACTCGGTGAGAAGGCGCTACCTCTCTACCGACTGATGAAGAATTCAGATAAGTTCGAGTGGACTCCCGAAGCTGATGCAACGTTTGCAGAGCTAAAAGCCCTGCTTTCCACCCAGCTGGTGCTTGCTGCCCCAATGAGCAAAGAGCCTTTACTGCTTTACATAGCAGCCATTGGACAAGTCGTCAGTACAGTACTTACGGTCGAGCGAGAAGAAGAAGGAAAAGCCTATAAAGTTCAGCGCCCGGTTTATTATGTTTCTGAAGTTCTGACTCTGTAGAAATAGAGATATCCGCACTATCAAAAGCTTGTTTATGGGATTTATATGACCACGAAGAAGGTTGCACACTATTTCTCTGACCACTCATTACGATCATCGACGCTCCATTATCGAGAGATTACACTGCTTGAGAGATGCAACCGGTCGAGTGGCAATATGGGCGATTGAACTCCTTCCCTTAGATATTCAGTTTGAGGCAAAGAAAGCTATCAAGTCCCAAGCAATAACTGATTTCCTCGCCGAGTGGATCAAACAGCAACTGCCGACTCAAGTTCACTCGGAGCACTGGACCATGTTCTTTGATGGTTCCAAGATCTTTGAATGGTTCGGTGCGGGTGGTATTAGTATCCCCGAGGAGACAAGCTCAGATATGTACTCCAGATTCACTTTGATTCCTCCAACAACGAAGCAGAATATGAAGCACTCTTATATGGGTTGCATGGCCATTTCACTCGGCGTCCGTCGCCTCATGGTCTATGGCGACTCAGATTTGGTGGTCAATCAAGTGATGAAAGAGTGGGATGTCAGAAGCCCAGCCATGACTGGTTACTGCAATCCGGTGAGAAAGCTGGAAAAGAAGTTTGAGGGGTTAGAGCTCCATCATATACCCCGACTAAAAAATCAAGCAGCCGATGATTTGGCGAAGATAGGTTCCAAGAGAGAAGCCATTCCCAGCAATGTGTTTCTGGAACAGATTCACACACCAACAGTTCAAGAAGATCCTTTTACAGAAGAGCCCCCGCAACCTAAGAGCGCCACAGATCCGACTGAAGTCGAGGTTCCAGCCGTGGTCGACCTAATCATGGAAGTTCTGGTCATTACTCCCGACTGGACAGTGCCTTACATCACGTACATCCTTAGAAAGGAACTATCAGAGGATGAAGAAGAGGCTCGACAGATCATCCGTCGATCCAAAGCGTTTACGGTGATAAAGGGACAATTGTTCAGAGAAAGTGTGACTGGGGTCAGTCAGAAATGCATAACACCAGAAGAAGGTCGAATGATCCTCAACGACATCCACTCGGGGACCTATGGTCATCATGCGTCCTCTCGGGCCATTGTGGCTAAAGCATACCGAGCCGGATTTTATTGGCCCCGAGCAAATGAAATGGCGAAATATATAGTCGACATATGTGAAGGTTGTCAGTTCTACTCTGATATGTCTCACAAGCCTGCGTCGACCACGAAGACCATTCCCTTGTCCGCCCTTTGCTGTTTGGGGGTTGGACATGGTCGGGTCACCGAGGACTGGTAGGAGCGGATTTACTCATGTGCTTGTAGCGATCGACAAGTTTACCAAATGGATTGAAGCCAAACCTATCAAGAATCTTGATGCCAAAGATCGCTGTCGACTTCATCAGAGAATTGACATTCAGATATGGAGTTCCACACAGCATCATCAATGACAATGGATCGAACTTTGATTCTGACGAGTTTAGAGCGTTCTGCACTTCTCAAGGCACACGAGTCGACTATGCTTCAGTCGCTCACCCACGATCGAATGGTCAAGGTAAAGGGCGAATGTTCTAATCCTCAAAGGGCTGAAACCCCGACTAATGCGTGATCTCAAAAACGCAGCAGGCGCCTGGGTCGATGAGCTTCCATCAGTTCTTTGGGGTTTGCGGACAACTCCCAACCGATCGACCGGACGAACACCTTTCTTTTTGGTCTATGGAGCCGAAGCTGTTCTGCCAAGTGACCTGCTCCACAACGCACCCCGGGTCGAACTCTTCTCTGAAGAAGAAGCAGAGCAAGCCCGGCAAGATTCAGTTGATCTCTTAGAAGAGGAAAGAGTGATGGCATTGATCCGGTCGACCATCTATCAGCAAGTTTTGCGTCAATTCCACGCCAGAAACGTGAAGGGTCGGGCTTTTCAAGAGGGAGACTTGGTTCTTCGAGTGGATCAACAGAAGCCACACAAGCTTGCCCCTTCTTGGGAAGGTCCCTTCATTATCACCAGAGTTCTCCACAATGGAGCGTACCATCTTTACAATGTCGAACATCAGAAAGACGAGCCACGAGCTTGGAATACGGAGCTGCTCCGCCCCTTTTATACTTAAGTACTCACTCGGATGAGATGTAATAAGAAGCACCTTTGTAGTTTATTTATCAAAGACAAGAGCTTTATAATCTTCCTAAATGATTGTTGTCGCTTTTGTTTCTGTTTAAAATCCCCTAGTGGGTGACTTCGCTGCGAATCCGTTTCTCCCAAGTCTGAAAAATCCTACCGAGTGGTGAGCAAGCCTCTCACTCGGGGGCTTAGCTGTGAATCCGTTTCGCCTAAGTATGAAAAATCCTACCGAGTGGAGAGCAATCCTCCCGCTCGGGGGCTTAGCTGCAGTCAAGTACTCGCCTAAGTATGAAAAATCCTACCGAGTGGAGAGCAACCCTCCTGCTCGGGGCTTAGCTGCTTGATCAAGTACTCGCCTAAGTATGAAAAATCCTACCGAGTGGAGAGCAATCCTCCCGGCTCGGGGGCTTAGCTGATCAAGTACTCGCCTAAGTATGAAAAATCCCACCGACCGGAGAGCAATCCTCTCGCTCGGGGCTTAGCTGCAGTCAAGTACTCGCCTAAGTATGAAAAATCCCACCGAGTGGAGAGCAATCCTCCCGCTCGGGGGCTTAGATGCTGATCAAGTACAGCCTAAGTATGAAAAATCCCACCGAGTGGAGAGCAATCCTCCCACTCGGGGGCTTAGTCAGCCAAGTACTCGCCCAAGTATGAAAAATCCCACCGAGTGGAGAGCAATCCTCCCGCTCGGGGCTTAGCTTCTGATCAAGTACTCGCCTAAGTATGAAAAATCCTACCGAGTGGAGAGCAATCCTCCCGCTCGGGGCTTAAGCTGCAGTCAAGTACTCGCCTAAGTATGA
Source organism: Aegilops bicornis (assembly GCA_021605145.1). Taxonomy (NCBI): domain Eukaryota; kingdom Viridiplantae; phylum Streptophyta; class Magnoliopsida; order Poales; family Poaceae; genus Aegilops; species Aegilops bicornis. Next base: position 509,691,441 of record CM038669.1, on the reverse strand, counting down.
AAATCCCACCGAGTGGAGAGCAACCCTCCCGCTCGGGGCTTAGCTGCAGTCAAGTACTCGCCTAAGTATGAAAAATCCCACCGAGTGGAGAGCAATCCTCCCGCCGAGGGCTTAGCTGCAGTCAAGTACTCGCCTAAGTATGAAAAATCCTACCGAGTGGAGAGCAATCCTCCGCTCGGGGGCTTAGCTGTCAAGTACTCGCTAAGTATGAAAAATCCTCTTGAGTGGAGAGCAACCCTCCCTCCTGGGGCTTAGCTGCAGTCAAGTACTCGCCTAAGTATGAAAAATCCTACCGAGTGGAGAGCAACCCTCCCACTCGGGGGCTTAGCTGCAGTCAAGTACTCGCCTAAGTATGAAAAATCCTACCGAGTGGAGAGCAACCCTCCCACTCGGAGGCTTAGCTGCAGTCAAGTACTCACCTAAGTATAGAAGCCATCCCTATCGGCAAGGGCGACGAGGTGCAGGTCGACTGCAACCTTCTCCTTCGGAGCTACGCCACAAGTACAACGTTCGCTCCATCCCTATCGGCAAGGACGACGAGGTGCAGGTCGACTGCAACCTTCTCCTTCGGAGCTACGCCACAAGTAAAACATTCGCTCCATCCCTATCTGCAAGGACGATGAGGTGCAGGTCGACCGCAACCTTCTCCTTCAGAGCTACCTGCAAGGATGATGAAGCGCAGGTCGATTGAAATCACTACCTCATAGCCACATCTCAAATACCAAGATTATTCCGAGTGAAGAACAAATTCCACTCGAAGGCAAACGCAAGCATATTCAGAAATAAACCAAGATCGGATAAAATCCTAAGGTTTCGGACGACGGTTCAAAAGTATTCGAGCATCAAGCCTGAAGGAGTTTAACGGTTACACAATCACTCGGCATCCCGAGGCAAATAAAGGTGAAGCTTAATGTTTTTTCGATCACGCATCAGGAGAAGGACTGGCTGGGTCGCAGAAACTGTCAAGGTCAATGCTGTCTGCAATGCGAGTGGCGGCGGCAAGAAAAGTGTCCATGAAGGACTGGAAAGTATGCTTCTTCGTGTTTGCAACTTTAAGCTCCGCCAGCTTCTCTTCTTTGGCATCCTTGCAGTGCACTCGGACCAGAGACAGAGCGACGTCAGCACCACAGTGAGCAGAGGACTTCTTCCATTCTTGCACACGCTCAGGGATTTGATTCAGTCGAGCCATCAGAGACTCGAGATCTTGAGACAATTCCGCCTGAGGCCAAAGTTCTGCATCAATCCGGGTCATTGCAGCCTTCAGGCGAGCCAGATAGGCAATTGCGCCATCCATGCGAGACTCCAACCGCAGCACGTTCATTGCAACTTCATCCTTGACTGGACAGTTAATGGGGTCAAGACCCGTCTCGACCCGCCCAGTTTCCGCTTCAAAGTCTTGGCAAAATTCTGCACAGTCGAGTGAATTATGAGTCGACAGCGCAATTAAAATTATCAGTCGACAGAAAGAAGACAGATTAATCGCTACCTTCAAGTTTCAGGACCAGTTTCGCAGCAAGTTGGCTCAAATAAGACTCTAATTCGCCGTTCTTGATCTTGAGGCTCCCAAGTTCGTCGGTCAGTTTCTCCTTGTCCTTCTTCAATCTCTCGACCTCTTGGTTGGCGTCAGAAACAACAGTCTTCAATTTGGAATTTTCCTCTTCTAACTTGCCGACTGAAGCAAGCTTCTTGTCAGCAAGCGCTGTCTTCTCGCGCGCCTCCTTCTGAGCCGCAGCTAGGTCCAGATCCTTCTCCAAAGCCTTCTTCATTTTCTCTAAAGAAATAACATTCTTCAGACGGGCTTGGAGTTGGCGGTTTTCACTACATACATCTGCTCGAGTGGAGTCACTCGGTTCAAAAAAATGGAAAGGAAAAGTGCCAGCAGTGGGATAAACATTCGGCGATTGATTACCTCCCTTGGCAGAAACTTCACCACGAGCACTCTGGAGATTCTTCTTGGCCAATTCCAGATCAAGGTTTAGGCTGATTTGCTGCTTGTTCATTGCAGAGAGCTGAGCCCCAAGATCACAAGATTTCTACAACACAAGCCATATCGACCGATAGATATAAAAAGACATCGCAATGCTAGTTACTCTAAGACTACCACCGAATCAAACATTCAGCGGCAGTCTCGGGGACTACACCCAGTGGGTGCACTTAGCGTGCCCCCACTGATTCTGCAAAAAAAGAGAAAAAAAGGTTCTCAGACCACAGTCGACTGCCCGCAATCACCTATGGTCTCGGGGACTACACCCAGTGGGTGCACTCAGCGTGCCCCCACTGGTTTCGATTCCACTCGGCATGGTCTGCCTAGTTCGAATGAAAAAAAAGGTTCTCAGACCATAGTCGACTGCCCGCAGTCACCTATGGTCTCGGGGACTACACCCAGTGGGTGCACTCAGCGTGCCCCCACTGGTTTCGATTCCACTCGGCATGGTCTGCCCAGTTCAAGTGGCAAAAAAAAGGGGAAAGAGGTTCCCATTCTTAGACCATAGTCGACTGCCCGCAGTCACCTATGGTCTCGGGGACTACACCCAGCGGGTGCACTTAGCGTGCCCCCACTGGTTTCGATTCCACTCGGCGTGGTCTGCCCAGCTCGACTCGAATCGACACAAAGAGACATTCAAAGATCAAAACAGCCACACCTCAAAGGTGGTCGGACAAGAAATATGGTCGATCGAAAAGACAACTAACTCGGACATTGGCTTGCGGTGCAGCTCCGGCGTTGAAGGCTACCTGACTAGCCTCATGCACCATTTTCATCTGTCCCATCACAAGATTCAATTGAAGAAGAGCTTCTTTGGCAGCAGCTGGTGGATCGTCTAGAGTTTGATATGTAGCAAAAAGTGATGGAGGCAGAGCAATCGACCCCGAGGGGCAGTTAGTCGACAGCGGAACGGGGAAGGTGACGTTGGTTCGAGCCGGATCTATCGTGCGCTCGACCACCGTTCCAGGTGTCACAGTCGACTGAGGAACCTGGACCTTAGGCGCCTTCCCGCCCAGCTCCCTGTCCTTCCTCCTTCTCCCTCTTAGTTGCACCTCTTTGTCGTTGTCCGGAAGCACAACAACATCTCGTGGATCTACAAAGAACAGAGAAAACCATGTAGATAACTGACAAATCATTCAATCGACCAAATGAATTCGAATCGACCTGGCTTACTGGCTTTGGAGGTGACGGCGTTGTCAGCTTCCTCGTCAGCTGGAGTCTTGTCGATGTCCATGTCGGTCGCAGCTGAGGTCGGGCTACACAAATCCATCATCCATTCGGTCAGAACAAAAAGGCCGGTCGGAACAGAAAGAATTTGATCGCAACAAAAGATATGACAAAGGCGTTTACCCAGAAGCAACAGGGACATCCATCTTAATCTTAGGCAAGGTCTTCTGAGCCTTCGATGGGTTAGTTTTGGGATGCTTGGTGACCTTCTCAGTCAGATATGGGCTCAGAGACCGAGTGCGCTTGTGAGATAGAGCACTCGACGCCACGGCCTTGCCGCGCCGGTTCGCGGGGTCGTGCTTCTGCTTGGATCGACGTTCGGAGCGAGGCGGCGAGTCGGCTACCTCCTCGTATTCCGACTCGTCGCTCTCATCTTCATCGTCATCAGCTGGGGACTCCCACTCGCCGCTCTCCTCAGCACTGTCCTCGCCCTCTTGGTCTTGCTCCAGAGCTTGTTCACCATTGGGCATCGAATACATCTCCGTGTAGATCTGCAAAGCAAGAGACCAATCCTAAGTCAGTCGGAACAACAATCAGTCGGAAAATACGTTCAAAAACTCAGTCATGATGACCAGACCTTATCTGGCGGGTTGCTTACCGAAAGGGTTGACTCTCCTAGCACCCCTGAGGGTTGTCCTTGTTCGGTGATACCCATCAACCACTTTCGGCTATGGTTTTGGCCTCCACCTCCTCCGGATGAACCCGGCAAAGGTGTCATCCGCCTTGAGTACATCCACATGGGATGGTCACGAGCTTGGAGAGGCTGGATCCGTCGACTGAGAAACACCTCGAGCAGATCCATGCCAGTGACACCCTGGTTGATCAGTTGTACCACTCTCTCAACTAGCATGCCTGTCTCTGCCTTCTCCGCATCAGTCACGTTCAAGGAAGATGGAGTTTGAACTCGGTCAAAAGAGAAAGGAGGAATCCCAGTCGACTAGCCTGGGGTTGCGAGGTCCTGGCAGTAGAACCAGGTCGACTGCCAACCCCTTAACGACTCAGGAAGAGTCATCGAAGGGAAAGAGCTCCTTTTCCTCTTCTGAATGCCCAGGCCCCCACACATCTGAATGACATGGTTTTTCTCATCTTTCGAGTTCGCTTTCTTCACAGTTTGGGATCGGATGGTAAAGATGTGCTTGAAAAGACCCCAGTGCGGTCGGCACCCCAGGAAATTCTCACACATGGAGACAAACGCAACAAGATATGTGATAGTATTGGGAGTGAAATGGTGGAGTTGGGCCCCAAAGAAATCCAGGAATCTGCGAAAGAAGGGATGCGGGGGAAGCGAAAAACCACGGTCGACGTGGGTGGCGAGCAGGACACACTCACCCGACTGTGGATGTGGCTCCGTTTCTCCCCTAGGCAGGCGCGCGGACTTATGGACGATCAGCCCCAGCTCGGCCATATCGTCCAAGTCCTCCTGTCGGAGCGAGGATCGGATCCAATCTCCCTGGATCCAACCCGACGGCAACCCCGAGCGTGACGAAGACCCCCGATTCACCTTCTTGCCCTTCACCGCCCCCGTCGCTTTCTTCGCACGCTCCAGCGCCGCCGTTTTGTCCTTCCCCATAGCGGCGGAGCGACGGCGTCGAGAGTGGATGGTCTGGGCGGAGCAGAGTCGCGGGAGGAAGAAGAAGGGAATGAGCACGCACTATGCAAACGCTTCGGTCACGCCGCTTTTAAGGGCCTACTTCTGAGTGGCTGACGCGTGGCCCGGCGGTCTGTCCAAATCTCCCCAACAGTTGCACACACGGGATACGTGGCGAAAAAAGGTGGCGCAAAGAATCGAAAAGTCCTATTTATCTACTCCACTTACCGGGATGCTCCGCTTTGGCGGCGCTCCTACCAAAATTTGAATCCTGTGAAATCCGGGATCCTCTGCAACCGATCACGCCAAAAATTTCGTGTCAGAGATTTCGTTCGACGGATGTGGTGGTATAAACCAGTCGGTAATTTCTGAATCGATCAAGGCGACTGAAACGAAGCTGAAGTTCTGTCAACTGGCCTCTACTCGGAGATATAGACGGGACAATCAAGAGTAAAAGCAAGGTCAACTCCGTCCTTCTGTTTCACTCAAACCTCGATCCATTCGGGGGCTAATGATGTAGACATAAACCTAGGGTAGGGTAATATGCCTGACCTACACATCCTACCCAAGGTCCTAGTCCTAAGGACAAAGAAGTTCAAGTATCAGAAGAAGGGATCCAGTAAAGGTGTGGAGTGAAGTCCACTCGAGCTACCATCCACTCGGAGATCTCACTTTATCCAGGTCACTCGACCATCAAACCACTTGACGATAAGAAGACCTAAAGCCGCCCTGCATAGCAACGGCCGAGCATTCACTCAGATACTTAATGACCATTTACAACATTTCAATACATGCGTTACCTGTAACGCTACCTCTTTATGTACATTGAATCCTATGTAACGGAGGGGGTCTGGGGTCCTGGCGGACGCTATATAAGCCACCCCCTCCTCTGGGACAAGGGTTCGCACCCCCTGTAACTCACAAGCGTATAATCCAGTCGACCGCCTCCGGGCTCCGAGACATAGGGCCAGGGCCGGGCCGGCAAAATCTGGGGCCCTATGCAGAATGAAAAAATGGGGCCCTATCTAAAAAAAAACTAACGAGCAATTATAATGTATATATATCTCGCACAAAAAATTATAATGTATATAATATAATGTTTTACATAAAAATTGGACATATAAAAAAGTCATACCTATGCAACTCCTGATTGCTATTTATTTGAAAATCCTCATTCTTGCAGTATTCTTTGAAATGAAATCTTCAATGATATCCTCATAATCAATTTTCTCCAAGACTTCACTCTCAAGTGCTATTGTGGCCAAATCACTGTGTCTTTGTTGTGTCATAGTACACATATAGGATTTCAATATCTTCAATTTAGAAAAACTTGCGGTGCTTCTTTTCTAACAAATTTGTCCATTCCACCTTTATAAGATATATTAATAAATTTTTTTCTTCTGCTTTTCTCTTGCGCTTATAGGCACCAGACTGATTTGATGACTCAAATCTATATTATTGAAACACAAGATTAAAAAAATGAATACAATGGAATTGAAGTTATACAATAGCATATATCAATTGGAGATCATGCGTCAACATTTGGCACTTAGACGAACTATCTAACTCACCTAGTTTTGGGTCCTGCACGGATGAACTGGGATCGATCTGACGAGACGACGAGTCTCGGCGGCGGCCTGAATCGGATCGCGGGATCGATCTGATAACATGAAGTGATCAGTGATGATGCGAACGATGAAGGTGATGAGATAATCTTTTCTTACCGAAGCCGCGATAGTGCGATCACGTCTACAGACTCCATATTTCAATGGGAAGACGTTTCGGCGAGCCGCGAGCACTAGATCGATCGAGAAGTGAGCAGACGGAGACGACGTTTAGGGAATAGCGATCCCTTTTTTTCACATTTTTTTACATCGGCTGATCGATTCGATCGATCGATGACCTGCGCACCTGGCCTATAGGCCCACTGGCCCAGGTCGCTCGAGGCAACTTGCCTAGAGGCCCACTGGCCCAGGCGCCCAGCTCGCTCGAGGCGCCCACTGCGCGGTCGGTAGATCGATCGAGGCGTCCACGAGCCACGACGCCCAGTCGCCCACGACGTCTAAGTCGTTTTTTTAATACAACTATATACCTATATATATATATATTTCGGGGCCCCCCAAAACCGTGGGCCCTGTGCGGACTGCACATGTGGCACCACTGTGGGCCTGGGCCCGCGTAGGGCCGTTACTTCCTCCGAGAAGGGCCTGAACTCGTAAAACAAGCGTGTACAACTCCTCCATAGCTAAGATCTTGCCTCTACATTTCTACCCCCCTATTCTACTGTCAGACTCAGAACCACGACAGCCATATCACAGTTGTTTTCTCTGCAGATGTGATCCGCCCAGACCAAAAGAAAGTCAATCTCCGTCATTGCATCATCATGCAAAGGCGTATGTTGTGTGTCAAATCGCTGGGCCATCGATCATAAAAGCGTGCACACATAATCTTCAGTTGAGATCCGCCAAGAGCAGAAGTTTCATTGCGGCGGCAACAAGCAAAACCAGAAGTTGTTGTTGGGATCGTAGCAGAAATTTAAAATTTTCTACGCGAGAGAGAGGAGTGCATCTACATACCCTTGTAGATCGTGAGCGGAAGCGTTCAAGAGAACGGGGTTGATGGAGTCGTACTCGCCGTGATCCAAATCACTGATGACCGAGCGCCGAACGGACGACACCTCCGCGTTCAACACACGTATGGTTGGGAGAGACGTCTCCTCCTTCTTGATCCAGCAAGGGGGAAGGAGAGGTTGATGGAGATCCAGCAGCACGACGGCGTGGTGGTGGAAGCAGCGGGGATCTCGGCAGGGCTTCGCCAAGCTCAGCGAGAGGGAGAGGTGTTACAGGGGAAGAGGGAGGCGTCAGGGGCTTGGGTGCGCAGCCCTCCCTCCCCCTCTTTATATAGGGGCCCCAGAAGCGCGGCCCCTAGGGATCCAATCTCAAGGGGCCAAGGGGGAAACTTGCCCCCCAAGTCTGGTGGGGCGCCCCCACCCCCAGGGTTTCCAACCCTAGGCGCAGGGGGAGGCCCATGGGGGGTGCACCAGCCCACCAGGGGCTGGTTCCCTTCCCACTTCAGCCCATGGGGCCCTCCGGGATAGGTGGCCCCACCCGATGGACCCCCGGGACCCTTCTGGTGGTCCCGATACAATACCGGTGAACCCAGAACTTTCTCGGTGGCCGAAACTGGACTTCCTATATACAAATCTTCACCTCCGGACCATTCCGGAACTCCTCATGACGTCCGGGATCTCATCCGGGACTCCGAACAACTTTCGGGTTACCGCATACTAATATCTCTACAACCCTAGCATCACCGAACCTTAAGTGTGTAGACCCTACGGGTTCGGGAGACACGCAACATGACCGAGACGACTCTCCGGTTAATAACCAACAGCGGATCTGGATACCCATGTTGGCTCCCACATGTTCCACGATGATCTCATCGGATGAACCACGATGTCAAGGATTCAAGTAATCCCGTATACAATTCCCTTTGTCAATCGGTACGTTACTTGCCCGAGATTCGATCATCGGTATCCCAATACCTCGTTCAATATCGTTACAGGCAAGTCACTTTACTCGTTACATAATGCATGATCCCGTGACCAACCACTTGGTCACATTGAGCTCATTATGATGATGCATTACCGAGTGGGCCTAGAGATACCTCTCCGTCATACGGAGTGACAAATGCCAGTCTCGATCCATGCCAACCCAACAGACATTTTCGGAGATACCTGTAGTGTACCTTTATAGCCACCCAGTTACGTCGTGACGTTTGGTACACCCAAAGCACTCCTACGGTATCTGGGAGTTGCACGATCTCATGGTCTAAGGAAATGATACTTGACATTAGAAAAGCTCTAGCAGGCGAACTACACGATCTTGTGCTATGCTTAGGATTGGGTCTTGTCCATCACATCATTCTCCCAATGATGTGATCCCATTATCAATGACATCCAATGTCCATTATCAGGAAACCGTAAACATCCATTGATCAATGAGCTAGTCGACTAGAGGCTTAGAAGGGACATGTTGTGGTCTATGTATTCACACATGTATTACGATTTCCGGATAACACAATTATAGCATGAACAATAGACAATTATCATGAACAAGGAAATATAATAATAATCATTTTATTATTGCCTTTAGGGCATATTTCCAACAGTTGTTTTGTCATTAAAGTTTGCCATGAGAAAGCAAGATTGCTTAATTAGATTGGAGGGAGTACTAGTCCGCGTGAGAATCAAATCAGGAAGACACGTCAATATGAATCAATTATTACCAAGTGAAAGAGGACCACGACTCGGTTTGGTCAACTCATCATGACCCGGAAAACGGACTGGCAGGCAGCCTTGGCTGTTCGCTGCTAAGTCGCCGCCATGGCCTTCCGCCGAGCGGCCTTATTTCCGAGCCGTTCTCGCCAAGTGACTCCGCCTCCGCCTCATGTTGTGTCGAGCCGGCCTCCATCGTTGTCTCAGCAGTATCACCGCAGAACGAATCCGTCTGAGTCGCCGTACCTGCTAATCTCTGCTGCGGAGTTGACCCGGCTCGGCTGCCATACCGAACGCGCCAAGGCTCGATTCAGCCCGCCTCGCGCCACTGCAGTTCGCAGCACCGCGGCCCCTCGCGGCCTCGCGCCGTCGCCAAATCGCCTCGCCGACTGCCTTGGGCCGTTCTGGTTGAGCCGTTGCCGGGTCTACCCATGCCACCTCCATCCTGGGAACCGCCGGGCCTCCTCCACCTATGAGTCGCCGCTGCCGGCTGTCTTCAAAGCTGAACCGTTCGCCTGCCAAATCGCCCGCATCGGTTTCTATCATTGCCTTGGTTCCGCCTTGAGCCGCCGCAGCCGTGCCGCGAGCCAGCCTTGTCACGCCCGACCACACCTCCATCGTTCCACGTCCGCTGCAGCAGGGACCCGCCACACCACGGGCCTCGACTCACCTCGCCGCCTTCAAAACAGAGCCCCGCCTCCGCTTTAAGTCATCGACCCGCCTCAAGTCGCCACTGCTCGCCTTGAGAAGACATCATTGCTGCGTTTTTCTTGGCGACCTCCGCTGTCTTTTCTTGCGCCGCAAGTCTCGGTCTGCCTGCCGTGCTGCGAACCGCCATCACCATTGTCTCCATTGCAGCACAGCATGCAGCCAACACTGGACCTAATGGTTCCAAACCACAGCCTCGATGGTACCTCAATCAAGACGTTCTGTGAACGTGCAAGTTCACCCCATGTGAAACAAGAAAAGACAAAGGAGGAAAGGACGGGCAGGGTGTTGTTATTACTTTTCCACTTAAAACAATGAGGAGATAAAATCTGCCCAGTCACGTCAAAGATGCCAGGCAATTTGACCTAGCACTGGGTTGCTGGATGCTGTCCATAATTCCAACTGTGAATTTATCTGCGTGTTGAAACTTGGCATGCTCCGTCTGTCTGACAAAAAATGCCAGGTGATATCCGTCCAAGTTTATTTTATTAAACATATTGTTTTCATCAGAGAACAATTATTTTGGTCTATGAAGTGTACCTATGAAGTGTACGTCAGCACCATCACGCACCAAAGATCTGCGCGCTTCGCCATCGATGGAACAGGTGCGCAAGTCGCCGCCGAGCAGCTTAATTTACATCAACCCGCCGGAGCCGCGTTGAGCCGCCCTTGCCGCTTTGAGCCGCCGGGGTTATATTAAGTCGCCGGTCTGCCTGAGCCGCCGGAACTATATTGAGACGCCGGTCTGCCTGAGCCACCTCTGTCACGATAAATGGATCATCCGTTGTCTAAAACAAACCAGGTGATATCCATTCAAGTTTGTTTTATTAGCACATGTTGTTTTTTTCAAAGAACAGGTTTATCTTTGCCTTGGTCTGCAATATAGTTTATGCAGGGCAATTATTTATGACAAAAAGTGATATTATACCGTGGAGATGGAGTCACGCCAACATCTTTTGGCACAGGTGGTCGCCGTTACTCAACGGACTCCCGCACTGGCTTACGACGTCGTGGCTGTCTCTCGCGACCGCGCCGGCTTACAACGTCGTGGCCGTCTCTCGCGACCGCGCCGGCTTACGACATTGTGGCCGTCTCTCGCGACCGCGCCGGCTTACGACGTCATGGCCGTCTCTCCCGACCACGCTGGCATACAACAAGGAGGACAACTTGCCCGTCCGCACCGGCTTACAACGCCACGACCGGTTCATCTATCTGTGCCGTCTCAGATGTTGCGGTCGTCTTTACCGTCCGTCTCTTGCGGCCTGGTCTACATCAACACATCGGGCCACACCTGTCTGCATGAGCTGTTTATTGAGTATGAGCAAGTCACTGCTTGGGAAGCCCGGTTTTCTTCCAACAAATTGGAGGCAAATTATCATGTATTATCAGCCGTCAGACCTTTGGATGGCTCAATGGGCAGGCGCACAAGTCGCCGCCACTACAGTTTGGTTAGACTTCAAACAGCCAGTTGGAAGGAACCATTGGCCGAGTTGTTGACACGGCTCATACGGGATCATTTATAAACCCACCGCAGTCACCTCAACCTTGTGTGGATTCACATAGCGCTATCAACGCCAATGATATACACCTTCTGTTATGGTCAAATATGGAAAATCTCAAGCCAACACCTCGAGTCGTCTTGAAACTCGGGGGCTACAATGGTATGACTTGGCAGAATTGGCCGGTTTCAATGCATTCAAAAACTCCGGGTCATTGGAGGGAAAAATAACCCAGCCCCGGAGATTATTGCTCTATCGATGAAAATTTAAAGACCGTGTGGCTTAAAAAGAAGAATTTCGGATTAAAATCCGGTTCAAGGTAAATTTGTCTCTCACAAAGCTTTGAAACTCTCAATATCCGATTTAAGAATTTCCGGTTCAAAAATTTATCTCTCACAAAATTCGAGTTCTCAAATAAAATTAAAGGGACCAAAGAGAGTCTGTTGCAAAGCACAACTCACATATAGGTACCCTGCCTCTATGGTCACTTGGGGCTTCTGTTCAAACATAGGTCGATTCAACCAAAGAGAACATAGCTGTCGGTACCCTCTTGATCGGCACACTGCCAAACTCACTAGGGGGCTTCTTGATCGTATTCGAATCATAGCTCAACCCCTTTTGGGTCCGACGTGGATTGTATTCGAATCAGCGTCGCTAAACAACTCTCAAGGTCATTTGGGGGATTCCTGTTCAAACATAGGTCGTATTCGAACCAAAGAGAACATAGCTGTCGGAACCCTCTTGATCGGCAACGCCAAAGCCACTGGGGGCTACATGATCGTATTCGAATCAGAAGCCTTGATTTTCTTTTTGTCTGGATTAAGTTTTTTGAACACAATATTTTGGGTTTTGAGACTTTTTGCTCATATCTGAAGCATATATATGTGGTTTCTATTAACCCGCCCTGGCATTCGACGAACAAGTCGCCAGCATATGACAATATTAATACTTGGAAGGTTTGGCTTCTAAGGATTGGGTTATCACCCTTACTGCACATGTCATCTAAACCGGCAGTACAAATTCAATATCACCGTGGTTTTGTGTGAGATATTATGACCCGCCCTGCGGTAAACCGCCAAGGGATCTTGTGATCTACTTGTGTGCAGGATAAGACTACATTTGGGTGGCTACTCGCCCTGGCTTTTGACGTTAAGTCGCCAGGGCATATGTTCTTTAAACTCTGTGCAGGATTTACAGAGCTATGACTTACATAAATGATTAAGTTCAAGCCCATCATCAAAGATTGAAATTGGTGTCTCAAAAGGGTTATCAATTCTTGATTTTCTCAAAGGCTATAAGCCGCCAGGTTACAAAAATTCCGGCTTACAATGGAGGCGTATTAAATCACCATCGGCCAAGAGCCGCCGGGTATTTAAACTCCGGATTTACTTATCAACAGATGAGGTATTCAAATTCGCTTTGGCGCAATGGTTATTATTTTATTAATGGACATGATTTGTTTCTACAATGGAGGGAATAGTCCCGAGTCGCTGGAGGCTTACGACCCGGCACTTGGGGGCTACATTATTCAAAGTGAGATTACATCAAATATGCAAGTCCCATGTCACTGCCAGCATGCACCATGGCACTTGGAGGCTAATGTAAAGTCATTTTTTGATCAACTTATTGAAGACCCGACTCATCACATCATAATGAGCCGGCCCTTGGGGGCTACCAATTGGTCCTATCAACAATTCAAGGTACACAAGTCTTAATCCATTATCTTGAACGGTCCACTATTCAGTTGGTAGAGTACAAAGCTCTTAACCTTGTGGGCGTGGGTTCAATCCCCATGCTGGAGATTATATTATATGATGTTATTATCAATAAATTATATACAAAGTCCCAGCTCAGTATTATCTTACTAAGCCGAATTCTTTGGGGCTACACGTTCTTGTTCAAGTTTACATGGTTATATCTACAAGGTCCCCGCTCATTATTGCATAATGACCCGCCCTTGGGGGCTACATCGGTTGAAGTTTTCATGAGCATAAGGCTATTACAAGTCCTGTGTTGTCGCAAGCATGACAACCCAACACTTGGGGGCTACAGGTGATATGCATATAAGGGAGAAAAATCTTCAAATTCTCAGTTTGGAGTAGACCAGATTAACCCGGTGTCTGCAACAATCATGACCCGGCATCATTTATTTATAACCCGGCAATTTTGGCAATCATAAACCGGCAAGATCTACATCTTTAAGCTGGCTGAATATCAGTTGAATATTTCAAAGACCAATATTTTTGTCAAGTCAGAGCATTGAAGGCCGACTCAAATGGATTATTTCTTCTAATATTTCTCTACAAGAGCCAATGTCAGCAAATTGGTTATGAAGCTGGCCTATTGACCCGAATTTTTTACAAGAAGTGCCTGGATTTTTTGCATTGGCAAGGTTTGGACATATCTGTTAAAAGAGATTTGCTATAAGATCTTGAGTATGCATCCAGGAGGAAATGACAAGGACTTAAAGATGATCAGGTGTCAGTTCAGGAAAATATTTAACCCGGAGCACAACCTATCAAGTTTGTTCTTGTGTTTATTTTACAGGATCAGTTTAACATGGATAAATCCAAATTAAACTGGGGGCTAATGTCAGGGTTATACCCCACGGTATGACCCGGCCGGAAGTATGACCCGGCCGGGCTTGGCGTTTTCATTGGTAACCCGCCGTAGGACTGGCGACTCACGAGCCTGGCGACTCACGGATGGCCCTAACGGCGGGTCATATAGAAGACTAGGCCCAAGTCCCAGAAGGCCGGCTCATGTTATGGTGGGCCGGTTTACGAGGAAAGGCATAAAGAGTTTTCCCTTAAGGGGGCAGACTAGGATTCCACTTGTAATAGACTAGTCCTAATCCTAATAGAACTCCACATGTAACCCGCCCCTTCAACTTATATAAGGAGGGGCAGGGCTCCCCAAAGAGGGACAAGCAACAAGAAACAATATCTGGGGCTAGACACAAAGGGGGAGCCGGCTTATGCGGCGACTCTCTCATGAGCATAATGAGATCTAGCCACAAACATCATGCAGGGTTTTTGTAGCTAGGATGAGGAAACACACTACTCCATATTAGACGCCAGCGCTCTTACCATATTAGACTCCATATTAGGCATGTTGGAAGATTTGGCGCCAGCGGCAACAGAGTGCAAGACGGTATTGGTACGAGCGGAAGTGCTCGTACCAGCGCTCTTACCAAGCGTTAGAGGCCTCTCCTCATCTACAAGAACACACTTTGTAAATGGGCATTTGGCATCAGAGGGACCTAGCCGCCGCCACTCTGTCCGGAATAGAGGGAGAAGAGATCTGGAGAAGAAGAACCATCGAAGATCTTCTCCGTTTTGTTTTCGCATCTGCATTTCATCTCATCATCACCATTGTAAGAGGAATTCCAAGTTGTAAGATTAGGATGTGCAACTCTATTTGCAACTCATCTGGAGATTGAGACTCATTTAATCATTCATCTTATTGTGTGTCTTCACGGTATTATTGATACTGTTTTCACTGGATCATTCTCTGAGATGATTGGTTATTCTTCTATGATGTGTGAGTATTTTTTCCTAGGCGTGGGAGATGCAGGTGAACGGTAAGATTTATGTGTGCCCATACTATATGTCGGCATTGGTGTTTATAGTCTTATGATTGTTTTAAGTTGTTATTTTGTGGTGAGCGCAATGTGTGTTATCCAATTTAATGGCCCAGACAACATGATCCAAAGACCTATGCAGGTAACACATATTGTTTAGAGAACACGTGACCTTCAATGTGAGAGGTGGTGATGTCTACGAGGAACGAAGTCGATATGAGATAACAATTGACTCGGTCAAAACTAGTTTGACCAGCCTAAAACCAAGAAAAGGGTTGTCTTTTGAACTATATGGTAAATTGAGAGTGTAATGCAAGCGGTTTTGAAGATGAAGGTTGCAAATCAAACCGACCTGTTAGTTCAGAGTTGAAATGTGGACTTTTCTCTCTTGGACGCAAATGAATAAAATATCTAGCCCTCTTTGAGGGTTGTTGTAGCCGAAAAAATACACAAAAGTCCATGGAAGGGGAATTTCCTATTTGACGCTCACTAAGTCTAACTGTCGAGCTAACGCATAAGAGCGACTACACTAAGCGACCGACTGGGCCGGCCCATCTAAGATAGCTAACTAGTAAATTGCATTTCGTTTTGGGAACCTCTTGGAAGGTTCCAGTCCTGGTTTCTATTGGTTTTTGTAGCGACCCGACCTCAAACGATCAAGTCTTTGTGCTTCAGTGTCATCCCTTGATCGGTAATGCTTACACACACAATACTCGGAGGATTTATAACAGATTAGCAATCACACACTTATTACATCGAATGTTTCAAAAGAGAACTTATTACAATAAATATGGCTTAAGGCCATCTAAAATGATAACAATGGAAGACTTGGAAGATAAAGTGAGTCCAATAACTCCAACGGCATAGCTGAGTGCATGACAACGACCTATCGCACCTTTACTCGTCGTCTGAAAAGTCTGCAACATAATACGTTGCAGCCCGAAAACGGGTCAGCACATGGAATATGCTGGCAATATAACACAGTAGAGCAATGAACAGATAAAGGCTATCACTACATGCATATATGGCTGGTGGAGGCTCTATGGTTATATGGTTTTTGCGAAAAGCCAATTTTTCCCTACAACAAAGGAATAAATTTTATTTAACTATCATGGTAGTTGAAACATCATTGAGAAGGTACCTCCAACTCAATCCCACTTAAAAGTAATTATCAACCCAACAAATTAAATTAGAGTGATGAGATACAATAGGATAATCCAAGTACTAGATACTCAAAATGTCCATAACCGGGGACACGGCTAACCATGATTAGTTTGTACACTCTGAAGAGGTTTGCGCACTTTTCCCCACAAGACTCGATCTCCTCCGTTGGATTTCTCGCACTACATGGTGTTTGAGAAACGGATGACCGAGACACAGTCTTTCAGAAGCATTAACTCTTTACTCCGGGTGGATAGTTACACCTACTTTCCCTCTACATCTGCTAGCCCACCACTGAAAGAGATCACACAACATACTCAACTATGAAAGAGCCCATAATGGCTTGTGGCTGCACACTGAAGTTTCTAGCATGAAATATCTCACGATCCCTTTGAGCCTGGGTGGCGGACCGTAGGAGGATCACACGGTATATCCACAGTATCTCCTAGGACAACACTGGTATATCCTCAGGTGCCCAAACAAGCAATCCACCCAGATGTGTATTAAAGTTGCCACCGTAAATTGAACCATTAATTAACAACTCACATCTGTCATGGATACACTCAAACCCAATCCACGTCTACGAGCATAGCATGGCAATATAAGCATAACGTAGAAGTAACTCCCAGGGTTTGATAATAAACAGGGCAATAGGTTCTACCTCATCAACTACTTCCCAAACCCACAAGTTAAACACATCCTAATCATGCAATGTTTGGGGATTGAACTAATGCATAAAAACTGGGTATGAAAAGAGTATGATCAATGTGTTACTTGCCTTGCTGACGATCCGCAAAACCTAGTGACTCGTAGTAGCACGATTCACACTCCGGGAATTCTATCACAAACAAACAATAGCATACATAAGCAATCAAGCAGAGATGCACGGGTAAATCTCAAATAAAATGATCAAACCAGAAAGTTCAACTTAAGAACTCTGCAATAAAATCCAAAAAATCAAATTTTGATTTTAATATTTTGCAAACAGAATCAAATCAAACGGAGCAACGAAACTCAAACTGCGAAAGAAACAAGATCCGATTACTAATCTGGACTAAAGTCAAATTTTACAGTATCAAAATCTTGTTCAAGTTTTTTAAACAGAAAGAGGGCTTCGAGACGAAGATCTAGGTGCTTGAATCGCCTGATTCCGATAAACGAGCGAAAAGATAAACTAAAACGAAGATCGGGGTCAGAAATAGCGATCGAAAAATAATCGCAAAAACCCTGGAAAAAGAAAAACCGACGAACAGGCTAACGAACGAACGTTAGCTGTCTGTGACTAACGGGTGAACGACGTTCGTTAAAATGAGCGAACGGACGAACGTCCGCTGTTTAACTGAACCAAAAAAAATGAACTCATCTATTAAAAAAACATATCTAGGGTTTTTGAAATAAACCGAACGGTTTTCGAGAAAAAAACTGAAGAACGGCGCGGCGACGGCGGCTGGCTTCGGGGACGGGCGGGGAAGGCGGCGGTGCGGCTCCGGCGGAGCGGACGCCGGCTGGGCGAGGTCGGGCTAGGGTTTGGGTGGGTGGGTGGGTCAAGCGGCTGGCGTCTTATAGGAGGCCGGCCGGGCGAAGTCCTAGTCGGTTACTGTAGGACCTTGAAGTATGTCTAGAGGGGAGGTTATTAGACTACTTGACCAATTAAAAACTTGACCTTTTCCGAATTTTAGACTTTGGCAGATTTTAGCTATCTTTGCACAAGTCAAGCAATCTTCACACAATTCAAGCAAGCATGCAAAGAGTATATGAGCAGCGGAATTTAAAGCATGCAACTTGCAAGAATGTAAAGGGAAGGGTTTGGAGGATTCAAATTTAATTGGAGACACGGATGTTTTTGTCGTGGTTCCGATAGGTGGTGCTATCGTACATCCACGTTGATGGAGACTTCAACCCACGAAGGGTAACGGTTGCGCGAGTCCACGGAGGGCTCCACCCACGAAAGGTCCACGAAGAAACAACCTTGTCTATCCCACCATGGCCGTCTCCCTCGAAGGACTGGCCTCACTAGCGGTAGATCTTCACGAAGTAGGCGATCTCCTTGCCCTTACAAACTCCTTGGTTCAACTCCACAATCTTGTCGGAGGCTCCCAAGTGACACCTAGCCAATCTAGGAGACACCACTCTCCAAGAAGTAACAAATGGTGTGTTGATGATGAACTCCTTGCTCTTGTGCTTCAAATGATAGTCTCCCCAACACTCAACTCTCTCTCGTGGGATTTGGATCTGGTGGAAAGAAGATTTGAGTGGAAAGCAACTTGGGAAGGCTAGAGGTCAAGATTCATATGGTAGGAATGGAATATCTTGGCCTCAACACATGAGTAGGTGGTTCTCTCTCGGAACCCGGTAAGTTGGAAGTGTAGGTTTGTTCTGATAGCTCTCTCCACGAATGAAGAGGAGGTGGAGGGGTGTATATAGCCTCCACACAAAATCTAACCGTTACACACAATTTACCAAACTCGGTGGGACCGAATCAACAAACTCGGTCGGACCGATTCAGTAAACCTAATGACCGTTAGTGATTTCGGTGGGACCGACATGCAACTCGGTAGTACCGATATGGTTAGGGTTAGGGCATAACGTAATCTCGGTGAGACCAATTACACAAACTCGGTGAGACCGATTTTGGTAATTAGCTAACCAGAGAGTTGGTCAGGTAAACTCGGTGGGACCGATTCGCTCTTTTCGGTCGTAATCAAATGTTACGAAAGGGAAACAGAGAGTTTACATTACAATCTCGGTGGGACCGATCGCTCACTTCGGTTAGACCGAAACATTACGAAGGGAAACAGAGAGATTACAATCCCATCTCGGTGAGACCGAGATCCCTATCGGTGAGACCGATTTGCCTAGAGTTTGTGGCGTGGCTATGACATTTGAACTCGGTGGCGCGGATAGAAAGAATCGGTGGGGCCGAGTTTGACTTTGGGTTTAGGTCATATGTGGATGTGAGAAAGTAGTTGAGGGTTTTGGAGCATATCACTAAGCACTTGAAGCAAGAGGCTCATTAAGCAACACCTCATCCCTCCTTGATAGTATTGGCTTTTCCTATAGACTCAATGTGATCTTGGATCACTAAAATGTAAACTGTAGAGTCTTGACCTTTTGGGCTTGAGCCAATCCTTTTATCCTTGATATCTTGAGGGATCCACTTTCATCATCCATGCCATGCCATTCATTGAGCTTTCCTGAAATATTTTTCTTGGAATAGCATTAACTCAATGAGCTGTATGTTGTTATGAATTACCAAAACCACCTAGGGATAGTTGCACTTTCAATCTCCCCTTTTGGTAATTGATGACAACATATAGATCAAAGCTTCGACAAATGATAATAAGATTGAAAAACTTCGTCGCTTTGAGAAGTATGTGATAAGCAAGAGCTCCCCCTAAATTTGTGCATAGTTTAAGATTTGCTTTGGACTGCAAATGCACAAGGAATTAGGCTCATGGGTTACTCTTCCATGTCACATACATCTTGGTGGAGCGCTCAAAATAATAAAGATTGAATACATGCACTCATCACCAAGCAAAGTGAATGATCACATAAGGATAAGTAAGATAATATCGTCTAACAAGCATAAGTGTAGCTTATGATCAAACACATGATCATCAATGTCTCACAGATAATAGCATAGTATCTCAAGCAATCAAAAGCAAACAAAGTTCAACCAAGAAGACACGAGAGAACAAAAGAAAAACTCTCTCTCTCTCGAAGCCTATGATCTATACATTTTTCTCCCCCTTTGGCAACAAGTTACCAAATGTTCCTAGAAAATGCATAGTACTATGTCGTCTCTCAGGCTTGGTCTTCAGTTGGTGGTGTAGAGATGGCTCCTTGGATGAAGACTTCAATGGATGTGGAAGGAGCTGGAGGAGTTGGTGCTGGAGTTGGTTGCACTGGAGCTGTAGCTGGTGCAGATGAAGTAACTCTGGTGTCTGTTACTGGCTCTGCAGCTGATCTCTGAGCTCGAGGCACTCTGGCAAATGCATCAGTGGTTGTTCTGCCCTTCCTTTCCTGCATGTCATCCTGTAGCTGCTCCACAACTGACTGAATCTCGCCATTTTGACATCTAAATCATATAATTTTTGTTCGATGATTCTTTCCAGGCTCTCCTGGTTTTGAGTTAGGGTGGCCAACCCCTTCTCAATCCTCAGAGTTGATGCTATCAAGTAACCAAGCTGGTCCTGCTTGCTCTTCAAAAAGTACTCGGATGCCTCTTCTTGAGTTGGCATCTTGGCAGCCTTCTCTTTCTTTGCTTTCTCCTTCTTCTCTTGAGCTTGTACTAATGATGGTTCATTCTCATTCATCACAACTTGATTGTCCTCAAAGTCTGGATAGAGAACAAAGTGTTCCTTATCCAACAAATATTTTCCTGTGCCCATCTTTGAGTTAATCAACTCCTGAATTTGTGGGGCATATCCACAACTTCTCTTTTGTTACATTCTTTGTCCTCTTGATAGTCTCAACTATGAGGCTCATGACCTTGAATTTCTGTGGCACATCGAATATGTGTAGCAAATTAATTGCATGCCCTCTGATCATGTTGTGGTCACCTGACTTGGGCAAAAGAGTGTGCCTTAAGATCCAGTTGATCGTAGGCAGCCCTGACAGAAGAAAATGGACTGACCCAAACTTGAAAGTTTCAAGAGCTTCGTCTAGGATCTCCTTGTACAGTTGTGACATAGAATTGTGATCCATCTTTTTCTTGGCATAAACGTCCAAGTCATCTTCACTCTCCTTTGGGGCATTGATCAGATTGGCCCATTCCTCAATAGTTGATTGATATCTCGTACCTTCAGACATCCAAACAATTCTGCCATCTGAATAGAAATGTGCTGTGGAGTAGAATTGCATAATGAGCTCATCATTCTAGTTTGTGAGCTTCTGCCCAACAAAATCTGCAACTCCACATGCACTGAAGCTGTCATATACTCCTGGATAATGTTCTTCATTCTCCTTCATGTAGGTCCAGTCGACCCACCTCATATCACACACCATTGGTTTCTTGTCCAACAAGATTGTCTCATAGAAATCCTGTTGTTCCTTTGTGTGGAACCTGTAATCAACAACAGTCCTTCTCCTGGTGGCATATGGATCTGACTCTCTCCATAGCCTCAACCCTGAATCTCTTCTGATCTTCATGTTCTAAGCCACAGGATGAGCATCGTTGTGGTCTGGAATCTTGGGTTTGAGCTTCCTCAGGACTTGTCCTTCATCATCTTCCTCAGCAACAACATCAGGCACTGGGGCCTTGTTCTTTCAAAGAAATTGGTATACTCCTGGTATTCATCTTTGGTGCACTCTTGGGCTTGGAGGCAGCTTTGGGTGTATCTTTGGGCTTTGATGTTGCAGCCCCTGACCTTATAGCATCACCCATCAGCTTTTGTGCCTTGGGTGCTGGTGCAGCAACCTCTTCTTCCTCTTCTTCTCCCATCATGGAAGGCTTTCCAATCACTGTGGCCATGGTCTTCTTGACCCTTTTCTTTCCTTCTGCAGCAGGCTCTTTGGGTTGGGATTCCAAAGATGCTTGAGTGGAGGCTCTGGCTTTAGACATGGGTTGTCTTCCTGCTGGCCTTTTGATCTTCATCCCTGGCTTAACTGTAGTTGAGCTGTACTCCTTCTTGAGCACTTTCTTCTTTGAAATAGCCTCACCCTCTACTGCCACATAATCCTCATCCTCAGGTTCTGAGGTTCTCTTCTTCCTTGTCCTGGTGGCAGCTTTGGGCAAATTGCTGGGAGTGCTTCTGCTTCCTTCATCTCGAGCCTTTGGAGGGACTAGTGCCCTCACTCATGTGAATCTGCTCTTCTTCCCTGCTCGACTATCACTTTGGTCTGACATGCTGCAAACACTGACTGCTGACCCTGTGAATAGTTATAGATGAGATAGAGTGGATGAGCATCACAAAATGCAGAGATTTTTGCAAAAGAATGATTTAAAACTTAGTTTTAGTTTCCCGAGAAAGCATTTCGGATCAACCGATTTTCAAACTCGGTGATACGGAAGCAGTTTTGGAACCTAAACTAGTGAACTCAGTCAGACTGAGTCACAGTTCGGTGGCACCGAGACTGCTAGGGTTTCACAAAGTTCTAAAATCGGTCACACCGATTAGCAATTCTCGATCAGACCGAGAGTTACTAGTGCAATGGTGTTAGCCGAATCGGTGGGACCGAGTTTTTAACTCGGTGGGTCCGAGATGGTTTCAGCGGAAACCTAACCCTAAATTTTCAAATCGCATCTATTCTAAGGATTCTTTTGACTGGATAGAGGTGTTTCAATCATGGCAAGAATCATTATGAACACAATGTGCTGAGAATCAGACGAGGATAGCACTGTGATCGAGTTCATACCCTAGTTCGGCGATGAACTCGCTACGGCGGCAACGGCAGAGATGAAATCCGTTGACGGCGGCGGAGACCAGCAACAGGAGGCGGCTAGCGACGAAGTTGACAATCCGGAGACCTAGAAGGCAGAGCGAGCTATGCGCGGGCGAAGAGGTTTGGAGAAAGTTTTCCAAAATTTTGCCCATGTGATTATATAGCCCGACACTGTCGGTGTGACCGAGTGGAACGACTCGGTGGCACCGAGATGCATAACTGTTGACAGTTACAGCAACTCGGTGTGACCGAAAAGTTCAAATCGGTTGCACGAGATTGAAAACCTAAATCGACTTAGTGATCTCGGTATGACCGAAACGGAAGAATCAGTCAGACCGAAAAGCACAAAGAAGTTTTGGAAGTTTAAGTCTGTGACGAATCGGGGACTCCGAGTGCTCCTCACACAGAGTGGTTCGAATCTGACTTGATCAAATTTTGTGATGTAGCATGAATAGAGTTTGAGACGAGAAAAGCATAGATAGCTAGAGGAGGTTCGTAGGCATTCTTGTCCATCCACTTGGCCAAAGAAAAGGAAACCAATCAATCAAAACAACAGGTGGATGTCCTCGAATGAGTAAAATATGCAACCAACATGCTCACACAATAAAATGACAAATGAAATATGTGGCAAAGCATGCTCAAACAATTCTAGCATCTACCAAACAATTGGCGATGACTAGGTCATCTATATATGAGTATATTGACTTAGGAGTCAAATGAGAACATTTGATCATAGGTCATACTCATCGTTTAAGCTCAAGTGGGGTTACCACTTTTACGTAATGCATTGATGTGTTCACATCATTAGAGTTGCTTTGACTCAATTCTTGGAGTTAAGCTCCCCCTAGATGTGAGATCCCCCCTTAGAGGGATGAACTAACCTTGGGTTTTGTCGATGATGACTTCATGTAGGCGTTGAAGATGTGGATGCTCAATGTTGATGTAGACCTTTTTGAGCAATCCTTTGGAGTGAGTTGCACTTTCAATACCTACATGGGTTAGTTCCACAAGGAACAAACAGGAATATCCATAGACATAGAGTGATGCACACACAAGATGATGTCCATGAAAACATTAGGTTACCTTGTCCCTTGCCTTACCAACATGAGGGTTTTGTGACTCCTTGAACTAGTGCAAGATATGGAAGTTCATTGCACTTGTACTTGCCATAATGATATGGGTGAAGAATGTTGGCGGAGTCACCCTCAAGAAATCTCTAGTTCTTCTTCTTCGGGATCCACCTCATCTTGATGGGAATCCTTGGGGTTGTAGTTGTACTTGATGAAGTGGAACTTGACGTAGTCTTGGGAACCCACTTGACCAAGGCCTTAGGTGCTTCTTCAAATGCATCAATCTCCTCTTGAAGCTTGTCCTTGCCTTTGTTCTTGTGGTCTTGTGGTGGAAGATCATCTTGTGCTCTTGTTCCCTTGAAGGAAGTAGGATCGTACTTCTCTTGTTGAGGAACAAACTTCGTCTTGGGGGTATTGATCTTCTTCCCACTCAACTCCATTGGCATTGAACTTTCGTTCGAAACCAACACTTTGATTCTTCCGGTGCCTTCCTTGCTTGCGTACAATTTCCTCGAATTGCTTACTCCCGGCAAGGCTCTTGTAAACACCTTTCTCTATAATTCCCTTCAATAAGCTATTTTGTTGCTCAAGTGTAACTTGGCTAAGATAATCATTAGTGGAGTCAAGAGAACTACTAGAAGCAACAATATTGGATTTAGCATTATTATTGTTACTACTAGAGGAAGGATCTTTCTTGTTCTTGTTACTAGACTTGACTTGAGGCATGTAAGTAGATAGGAGTAAACGCTTGGCAATGTAAGAAGAACTTTTCTTACGGAGATCATCATTGATTGCTTTTAAGAACTCATGCTCTTGCTCAAGATTGAGCTTTTCAAAGCGTAACTTCTCATTAGCCCTTAAAAGTTCTCGATGATCTTCGAAGATAGTTTCGTGAGCTAACTTAAGAGTGTTTAGTTCTTTAGTTAGACGCTCAATCTTCTCCTTATCATTGTCATTCGTTTTATCTTGATTAGCATGATTAATTGACGTTTCATCATAGTATTCATCACTAGATTTGTCAATAAGTAAATTATCATCACCTAACAAGTCATCTTCATCACTATTAAAATCAACATACTCGGGGTGTGTTACCTTAGGACCTTTGGCCATGAAGCATCTTCCAATTCCTTCATTTGGTGAATCAAATATGTCGTAGGAGTTGGTTGACACAAGTGCTAGACCGGCAACCCCTTCATCTTGAGTATGTTCGAGTCGGAGTGATAGCTTCTCTCGTGAGTGATTGTCGAGTCGGAGCGGATACCCATTCACGAACATGAGCTTGATGTCTTCGTTTTGTGTAGCTCTTTGATGACTTGTCCTTCCTTTCGAATCCTTGCTTCTTCGTGAGGGTCTTCGTTCATAACGATCATCTCTACTCCTTCTCTCTCTTGGTGGTGATTCTTCTCTTCTACTTCTTCTCTTGGAGAATCTTCTCTTCTTTTGTAGGGTGCCGTAAACACATTGGAATAGTGTCCGGTCTCCCACAATTGTAGCAATTGCGCTCTCGACTAGAAGATCTTTTGTCATTGTATGACCTTGACTTAGAGCTTCTTTCTTTGCTTCTACTCTTGTAGAATTTGTTGAAGTTCTTCACCATTAAGCTCAATTCTTCATTGAATGTTTGTTTCTCACTTGATGATGTGGGGGCTTCACATGAGGCTTTGTAAGCACCACTCGACTTGTTGTGAAGTTCCTCCTTATCCTTGAGTGACATCTCATGAGCAACAATTCTTCCAATGACTTCCGTTGGCTTGAGATCTTTGTAATTTGGCATCATTTGGATCAATGTGCACACGGTATCATACTTTCCATCCAATGCCCTTAGGATCTTCTTGATGATGAATCATCGGTCATCTCTTCACTTCCTAAGCGGCAATCTCATTTGTGATAAGAGCAAGCCTAGAGTACATTTCAGCGACACCTTCACCATCCTTCATTTTGAACTTGTCAAGCTGACTTTGGAGCACATCCAACTTGGATTCCTTGACGGAGCCGGTACCTTCATGCATATCAATCAAAGTATCCCAAATTTCCTTTGCATTCTCAAGGCGGCTGATTTTGTTGAATTCTTCGGGGCACAAGCCATTGAAGAGGATATTACAAGCTTGAGCGTTGTATTGCAACATCTTCAATTCATCCACATTAGCTTCACGGTTCAGCTCTCTCCCATCAAACAATTCACCTTGCAAGCCAATACACACAATAGCCCAAACGGCGGGGTTATGTCCGAGAATATGCATTTTCATCTTATGCTTCCAACTAGCAAAATAAGTGCCATCAAAGTAAGGACCTCTATGGTGATAATTTCCCTCGCTAGACGTCATACTCTCCTAGGTTGTGAAACCAAGGCTATGACCACCAAAAGCTATGGAAATCAAAGCAAATGGAGACCAGAGCTCTGATACCACTTGTAGGACCTTGAAGTATGTCTAGAGGGGGGTGATTAGACTACTTGACCAATTAAAAACTTGACATTTTCCCAATTTTAGACTTTGGCAGATTTTAGCTATCTTTGCACAAGTCAAGCAATCTTCACACAATTCAAGCAAGCATTCAAAGAGTATATGAGCAGCGGAATTTAAAGCATGCAACTTGCAATAATATAAAGGGAAGGGTTTGGAGGATTCAAACGCAACACCACTCTCCAAGAAGTAACAAATGGTGTGTTGATGATGAACTCCTTGCAATTGTGCTTCAAATGATAGTCTCCCCAACACTCAACTCTCTCTCGTGGGATTTGGATCTGGTGGAAAGAAGATTTGAGCGGAAAGCAACTTGGGAAGGCTAGAGGTCAAGATTCATATGGTAGGAATGGAATATATTGGCCTCAACACTTGAGTAGGTGGTTCTCTCTCAGAACTGGTAAGTTGGAAGTGTAGGTTTGTTCTCATAGATCTCTCCATGAATGAAGAGGAGGTGGAGGGGTATATATAGCCTCCACACAAAATCTAACCGTTACACACAATTTACCAAACTGGGTCGGACCGAATCAACAAACTCGGTCGGACCGATTCAGTAAACCTAGTGACCGTTAGTGATTTCGGTGGGACCGACATGCAACTCGGTAGGACCGATATGGTTAGGGTTAGGGCATAACGTATTCTCGGTGAGACCGATTACACAAACTCGGTGAGACCGATTTTGGTAATTAGCTAACCAGAGAGTTGGTCAGGTAAACTCGATGGGACCGATTCGCTCTTTTCGGTGATACCGAAATGTTACGAAAGGGAAACAGAGAGTTTACATTGCAATCTCGGTGGGACCGATCGCTCACTTCGGTTAGACCAAAGCGTTACGAAGGGAAATAGAGAGATTACAATCCCATCTCGGTGAGACCGAGATCCCTATCGGTGAGACCGATTTGCCTAGGGTTTGTGGCAGTGGCTATGACATTTGAACTCGGTGGCACCGGATAGAAAGAATCGGTGGGGCCGAGTTTGACTTTGGGTTTAGGTCATATGTGGATGTGAGAAAGTAGTTGAGGGTTTTGGAGCATATCACTAAGCAGTTGAAGCAGGAGGCTCATTAAGCAACACCTCATCCCTCCTTGATAGTATTGGCTTTTCCTATAGACTCAATGTGATCTTGGATCACTAAAATGTAAAATGTAGAGTCTTGAGCTTTTGGGCTTGAGCCAATCCTTTTATCCTTGATATCTTGAGGGATCCACTTTCATCATCCATGCCATGCCATTCATTGAGCTTTCCTGAAATATTTGTCTTGGAATAGCATTAGCTCAATGATCTGTATATTGTTATGAATTACCAAAACCACCTAGGGATAGTTGCACTTTCAGTTACGGCCCGACTAAGTCGGTTGACTTTTTTAATAAGTCCTGACGCGGGAAAACAAAGAAAAGAAATACTAGACAGACTCCAAAAATCCCGAAATAAATTTTCCCCGTCTTCTAAAAATATGCCGGACAGAGTGAACATTTATTTTAGCCTATAATGCAATTTTGGCAAACGCGTATTTTTCCTAATTCAAATAAAATAGCAATAAAATCCAAATAAAATGAAATATTTAATTTTAATATTTTTCCTCCAATATTTCATTTGGAGAAGTCATATTATCTCCTCTCATATATATTTTGATATGAAATATTTTCGAAGGGAAAATAAATTAAAACCAAAGTGATCCTTGTTTCAATACTTGATAAAATTCAAATATGAAAAACATGAAATCCCCAACTCTCTCCGTGGGTCCTTGAGTTGCTTAGAATTTCGAGGATCGCAAAACAAATATGCAATAAAATATGATATGCATGAATGACCTATGTATAACATTCCAAATTGAAAATTTAGGATGTTACTAACTACCCCCCTTAAGATGAATGTTGCCCTCTTGATTCGGGTTGGCTAGAAAATAGGTGTGGGTGGTCTTTGCTTAGATCATCCTCTCGTTCCCAGGTGGCTTCATCCTCGGTATGGTGGCTCCACTGAACTTTACAAAATTTGATAACCTTGCTGCGAGTAACTCGGCTGGCAAACTCTAGAATCTTGACAGGTTTCTCTCATATGTCAAGTCACTATCCAACTGTATTGCTTCAAGGGGCACTGTATCTCTCAGAGGAATATCGACCATCTCCACATGGCACTTCTTCAACTGGGAAACGTGAAACACATCATGAACTCCTGACAGTCCTTCAGGTAACTCCAACTTGTAGGCAACTTCTCCCATGCGTTCTAAAACACGGTACGGTTCCACAAATCTCGGGGCTAACTTTCCCTTAACTCCAAAACGTTTAACACCTCACAAGGGTGACACTTGCAGATATGCTCGGTCTCCGATTTCATAGACTACCTCCTTGCGTTTTGAATCTGCATAACTCTTCTGTTTGGACTTAGCTATCTTCAGTCTATCTCGAATCAGCTTAACCTTCTCCTCGGACTCCTTAATCAAATACGGACCAAACAACTGACGGTCTCCAACTTCATCCCACATCAACGGTGCTCGACATCTCCTTCCATACAGGGCTTCAAACGGTGCCATCTTCAAACTGGCCTGATAGCTGTTATTGTAAGAGAACTCCGCGTAGGGCAAGTTGTCATCCCAACTAGATCCATAATCTAGAGCACAAGCTCTCAACATGTCCTCCAGAATCTGATTGACTCTCTCGGTCTGTCCATCCATCTGCGGGTGAAAAGTTGTACTGAACTCCAGCCTGGTACCCAAGGTCCGGTGCAGCTGGTGCCAAAATTTTGAAGTAAATTGTGTTCCTCTATCTGATACGATGGTCCTTGGAACTCCGTGCAGACATACGATCCTGGTCATATATATCTTAGCCAACTTTGCACTGGTATAGGTAGTTTTCATGGGGATAAAGTAGGCTACTTTGGTCAAGTGATCCACTACTACCCAGATAGAATCATATCCTGATTGGGTCCTAGGCAAACCGGTGATGAAATCAATGCCAAGCTTGTCCCACTTCCATTCGGGTATCGGCATAGGCTGTAGTAATCCTGCTGGCTTCTGATGTTCTGCCTTCACTATCTGACATACATCACATATGGCTACATACTCAGCGATATCCTTCTCCATACCCGTCCACCAGAAACGCTCCTTCAAATCCAAATACATCTTGGTGTTTCTGGGGTGTATCGAGTATGGCGAGTCATGAGCTTCCTGTAGTATCATCTTCCTGATCTCTGCATTATTGGGCACATATACACGGTCCTCGAACCATAAGGTGTCGTGCTCATCCTCACGAAAACCTTTGGCTTTTCCTCGCCCATTCTCTCCTTTATCTCAGCAATCTCTTTGTCATCCTTCTGAGCTTCTCGAATCTTTCCCAACAATGTAGACTGAACTTCCATTGTTGTAACAAAACCTCTAGGAACAATCTCCAAACATAGCTGCCTGAGATCCTCGGCTAACTCCTTTGGCATCCCTCCGCTTACGAGGGTGTTAACATAACTCTTACGGCTCAAAGCATCTGCTACGACATTGGCCTTTCCTGGATGATAATGCAGCTTCATGTCATAATCCTTTATGAGCTCCAACCATCTCCTTTGCCTGAGGTTCAGATCCTTCTGGGTAAAGATGTACTTCAAACTCTTGTGATCCATGTATACATCGCAACGGTTTTCGATGAGAAAATGTCTCCAGGTCTTGAGCGCGTGCACCATAGCCGCTAACTCCAAATCATGCGTGGCATAATTCAATTCGTGCGGTTTAAGTTGTCGTGAGGCATACGAAACAACCCTTCCGTATTGCATAAGTACTCCTCCATGTCCTAAGCGAGAGGCGTCGCAATACACTTGGAAATCCTTGTGTATATTTGGTAGGATCAGCACTGGGCTGTAGTCAAACGTTTCTTCAACTCCTGGAAACTTGCTTCACATCCTTCAGTCCAATGGAAATTGGTGTCCTTCTTGAACAATGTCGTCATAGGCTTCGCAATCTTGGAGAAATTTCAATAAATCTTCGGTAGAATCCCGCAAGTCCAAGAAAACTACGGATCTCTCCAACTGAGGTGGGTGCCAACCACTCAGTGACTGACTGAACCTTGGTGGGATCCACTGCTATACCTTCTCCTGATATAACATGTCCAAGAAATCCAACTTCCTTCAACCAAAACTCACATTTGCTGAACTTGGCATATAACAGATGTTCTCTGAGCTTCTCGAGAATTAAAAGCAAATGCTCCTTGTGTTCCTCTTCATTCTTTGAGTATACCAAGATATCATCTATAAACACCACGACAAATTTGTCCAAGAACTCAATGAACACCTTGTTCATCATACTCATGAAATAGGCAGGGGAGTTAGTTAGTCAAAATGACATAACCGTATACTCATACACCCCATACCTTGTGGTGAAAGCTGTCTTAGGTATATCCTTCTCCCGAATCTTCAACTGGTGATATCCCGATCACAGGTCGATCTTCGAAAACACCTCTGCTCCTTGCAGCTGGTCAAACAAATCATTGATCATCAGCAGTGGGTACTTTCTCTTGATTGTTACTTCATTCAACGCATGATAATCCACCACCATTCTTAATGATCCATCCTTCTTCTCAACCAAGAGCACTGGGGCTCCCCATGGTGATAACTTCGTCGAATGTAACATTTCTCCAACAATTCCTTAATCTGTTTCTTAATCTCTTCCAGATCGTTTGCGGGCATCCGGTATGGTCTCTTCGATATAGGCCCGGTGCCTGGCAACAACTCTATCAAAAACTCGATATCTCGATCTGGTGGCATGCCTGGTAATTCCTCCGGAAATACATCCGGGTAATCCTTCACTACCGGCACTTCCTCCTGAACAACTCCCGTGAGGAAATTTACTTGGGTCCTCCTTGGCGCATGCCTGGATACATACTTGATCCTTTTTCCCTCTGGGGTGGTGAGTAAATTGACTTACTCGCGCAATCGATGTTTCCCCCATAAATCGATAGCCAATCCATGCCTAGTATTACATCCAATCCTTGTGACTCCAAAATACATCTGAAAACATCCTTGACTAGCCATATACTCGGCTCCTAGCGAACTTACTAACATGGGTGTCCTAAGTACCTTAGTGGGAAACTTATACTTATCCACGAATCCCCTTGATATGTATGAATGCGATGCACCAGTATCGAAAAGCACAATTGCAGTAAAAGACTTAACCAAAAACTTACCGATAACTCCTCCATGTTCACGTGGTTTACTTGTCCCCTATTGAAAGGGTTGGGCTTCTTCCCAGTGCTTCCATTGCCATTGCCGTTCTTCAATTCCGGACAATCATTGGCGTAGTGCCCAGTCTTCCCGCACTTGAAACAAGTAATGTGACTTTGATCCTTCTTGGCGGGTGTGGCTGGGTTAGAGCGGTTCTGATTACTGCCTGCTCCATTCCCGTTTTCATTCTTGAGGCCATTGTGATTATGGGAACTTCCTCCATTGTGAGTGTGGCCTCCATTGTTATGGGTAAGTCCTCCCGAGTTCGGGGTGAAACAAGGCTTCTGTTGAGCTCCAGAATTGTACTTCCCTTGTCCATACTTCCTCTTGCGGCTCTCAATCTGCTGCTGCTTCCCTTCCATCATAAGAGTCTTGTCTACCAACTCCTGGTAGTTGTTAAATGTTGCCACCATCAACTGCATGCTCATCTCATCATTCATCCCTTCTGTAAACTTCTCCTGCTTTGCGGCATTTGTGGCCACATCATCAGGGGCATAATGAGACAACTTACTAAACTCATCTACGTACTGAGCCACAGTACGGTTTCCCTAGCGTAAGTTGCGAAACTCACGCTTCTTCTCATAGCTCCAGTTGAGACATGAGCTGTGCGGAATGCTTGCTGAAACTGATCCCAAGTGATATTGGCTATAGGGAAAGTGGTTGTGCAATTCTCCCACCATGATGCTGCTGGTCCATCCAATTGGTGTGCGGCAAAATGCACCTTCTCAGCATCTGTGCAACCTGCGGTGGTCAACTCCCTTCCAATCTTGCGTAACCAGTCATCCCCCACTATGGGCTCGGTGCTACCGGAAAACACCGGCGGCTGTAACCTCAGAAAGCGAGCTAAGTTGTCAACTGGAGAAGGGTTGTTGTTGTTGTTGTTGTTGTTGTTGTTGTTGTTGTTGTTGTTGTTGTTGTTGTTGCTGTTGTTGTTGCTGTTGTTGTTCTTTGTTGTTATTCTTCTTTGTTGTTCGCTGTTATTGTTCTTGTTATTCTTCTGTTGTTATTCTTCTTGTTGTTATTCTTTGTTATTCTTCTTTGTTGTTATTCTTGTTGTTGTTGTTGCTTTTGTTGTTGTTGCTTTTGTTGTTGTTGCTTTTGTTGTTGTTGTTGTTGTTGTTGTTGTTGTTGTTGTTGTTGTTGTTGTTGTTGTTGTTGTTGTTGTTGTTGTTGTTGTTGTTGTTGTTGCTGTTGTTGTTGTTGTTGTTGCTGTTGTTGTTGCCTTGGTTCTGAACTAATATCTGCATCAAGGCATTCTGCTGCTGAATCAACTGGGTGATCTCCGGTGGGAAGACAAATCCAGTCTCACGTCTCAGAGGCATCTGATGGGTTTAGAGGGGAGAGATTAGAATAGAAAGAGGTCTAGTGAGAAAGCACTACCCAAATGCACATGAGACAAACACACGATCATATCATATCACTCAATCAATCAAGCAAGGGCATACAAATGGTCTAGAACTAACGTTAAAAGTGCTCAGACTACTACTATGTACAGGGGGAATACTACTAGTCATATGGTGGTCATCTAGAAATATTGCTCGGTGGAAGACTCCATGATAGCTGCTCCAGCTTCGTCTACATAATCATCATCACTATCGTCAGGGTCAGATTCGGTGTCATCGATGGTGATGTAGTCTTCAGAACGAATGTCCTTGGGTTCGTCTTCTTCTCCTCCTGGCGCAGGGTCTCCCATGAAAACTCCTAGCTTCCTTGTCAGGTCGTCGTTCTTCTCCACGAGTATCGTCATTTCCTCCCCATATCCATCGCGTGTAGATTTGAGTTCCTCTTCTAGCTCGGTGATCCTTGTCAGCACCTTCTTCAAATCTATCATGCTTGCGCACATCTGGTTCTTCTGGCGTCGAATGTGCAGGTTTAGCTCCTGGATGAATGCTGCAATGGACCTGTCCCTCCTGGTGCTAACTATCTCCCACTGCTCATCTCGGCGCCCACATATCTGGTAGATAGTATCCTTGAGATCCTTGTGGTAAACTTCGCCGATGCATCCCATGGTGATGTGGGCTACCATGCTCTTTCCTAGACTCCAGGTGGGTGCATCAAAGGAAAACTCTATGGGCTCCGTAACTGGCGTGAATGTCCTTCCTAGAACTTGGACTTGGATCATCCAGCGCTCCTCTTTGGTAAGGTGGCGTTGTAGGTCCTGGTGAAGCTTGGTATTTCAATGTTCAGGTATCTAGTGACATCCTTCAAGTGTCGTCTGAGGGAGTCCCAGACTAGGGGGTGTCCGGATAGCCGGACTATCGTCACGGCCGGACTCCAAGACTATGAAGATACAAGATTGAAGACTTCGTCCCGTGTCCGGATGGGACTTTCCTTGGCGTGGAAGGCAAGCTTGGCGATACGGATATGTAGATCTCCTACCATTGTAACCGACTACTGTAACCCTAACCTATCCGGTGTCTATATAAACCGGAGGGTTTTAGTCCGTAGGGACGAACAACAATCATACCATAGGCTAGCTTCTAGGGTTTAGCCTCCTTGATCTCGTGGTAGATCTACTCTTGTACTACCCATATCATCAATATTAATCAAGCAGAGTAGGGTATTACCTCCATCGAGAGGGCCCGAACCTGGGTAAAAACATCGTGTCCCTTGTCTCCTGTTACCATCCTCCTAGACGCATAGTTCGGGACCCCCTACCCGAGATCCGCCGGTTTTGACACCGACATTGGTGCTTTCATTTAGAGTTCCTCTGTGTCGTCATCGATAGGCCTGATGGCTCCTTCGATCATCAACAACGACGCGGTCCAGGGTGAGACTTTTCTCCCCGGACAGATCTTCGTATTCGGCGGCTTTGCACTGCGGACCAATTCGCTTGGCCAAACTCCATCCCTGTCCTTTGCGAAGACCTCGACTCCAAGGTGCCGGACTCCTCTCCGGACTCCGAACCCCCCGCGCCCCTACCAATCGAATCCGATTGGGCGCCCGTTATGGATTTCACTGCCGCGGACATCTTTCAGCACTCGCCCTTTGGCGATATTCTGAATTCGCTAAAGTCTCTTTCTTTATCCGGAGAGCCCTGGCCGGATTGCGGACAGGAAGATTGGGATGCGGACGATGAAGAAATTCAACGACCACCCACCACCCACTTTGTAGCCACTGTCGATGATTTAACCGACATGCTAGACTACGACTCCGAAGACATCGACGGTATGGACGACGACGCCGGAGACAACCAAGACCAGCGCCTACATAGTAATCGGAAGGCCACCTCGTCATATGACATATATATGGTGGACATCCGAAAAGATGGGAACGGCGATGGAACAACGGAGGATGACCCCTCCAAGAAACAGCCGAATCACCGACGTCAGCGGCGCCGCTCTAAATCCCGCCACAATAAAAACGGTGATTCCGGCACGGGAGATAATAACACCCCGGACAAAGGTTGAAGAGAACCCCTCCAGCAGGACTCGGTAGCGGAGGAGGGAGAAGAAAGTCCGCACGACTGGCGGCAGAAAGAGAGGTTGAGGACGATAATTATGCGCCTCCCTCTAAAGATGAGGCAAGCCTTGACGATTTACTTAATTTGTCGTGGCCCGAGGATCCCGCTCAACAGGAGGCGTTTCAAACGCAGGCTTATAGCCACGGCAAGCAGCCTCAAGAAAAAGCAGCAACAGACTTAGAGCTGATCAAGACCGCTAGTCGACAGATGGATCAAGTCCTTGCAGCCGAAGAGTATGAACTCGAACGCCCCTCCAAAAGCTACCCCAAACGCAGGCCGTTGCCTCGACTAGAGGAGGAAGCACCCAAGTCACCGGCGCACGACATGGCAGACCGGCCACCTCGTGGCCGCGACAGAGAAGCCTCTCGGCCCTCCGCTCAAGCCACACCCCGACGCCGCTCAAAAAGTACCAAGGCACGAGAAAACGCGCCGGACTTGCGAGATATATTGGAGGATAAGGCAAAACATACAAGATCGATCTACGGAACGCGTGGGCGCCGAGCAATGCGGGATGATTACCGTCGCGCCGGATACAGCAAAATCGGCCGGGCTGAACACAGTAGACAAAGCTCATATGAGCTACGTCGTGATATAGCCCAATCTGAGGCGCCGACACCCACTATGCTTCATGATGAAGTAATGGATCATCAAATCCCGAGGGCTTCAAGCCCGTAAACATCGAATCATACGATGGTACCACAGATCCTGCGGTCTGGATCGAGGATTATCTCCTCCATATCCACATGGCCCGCGGTGATGATCTACATGCCATCAAATACCTCCCACTCAAGCTTAAAGGACCAGCTCGACATTGGCTCAAAAGCTTGTCAGCAGGATCAATTGGTTGTTGGGAGGACCTGGAAGCCGCATTCCTTGATAACTTCCAGGGCACATATGTGCGACCACCAGACACCGATGACCTTAGCCACATAATTCAGCAGCCAGAAGAATCGGCGGACATAATTACGGACTCGGTTCCTAACAAAGAAAAATCAAATCGTTGATTGTCCGTATGCGAGGCCCTTGCAGCCTTCAAACATAACATCCGCGACGAGTGGCTTGCCCGCACCTAGGACAGAAAAGCCGAAATCTATGGCAGCCCTCACAACCCTCATGACTCGCTTTTGTGCGGGAGAGGACAGCTGGCTAGCTCAAGCAACAACTTGGCCAAACATCCCGATAGTCCGGATACCAAGGACAGCAATGGCAGGTCGGCGTCGCAACAAGAACAAGCGCCACATTAACGGGCGATAATCAAGATACGGCCGTCAATGCCGGATTCAGAGGCTCTAAACCCGGTCAGCGGAAGAAGCCATTCAAAAGAAATACCCATGGCCCATCCAACTTGGACCAAGACACTGATCGCTTGTGCCAAATACATGGCACCCCGAAAACCAGCCAATAACACCAACAGGGATTGTTGGGTGTTCAAGCAAGCAGTGCAAGTTGAGTGCGAACTCAATGACAAGGGGCTGCATAGCAATGACGAGGAAGAGCCCCGCCACGAACAATAGAGGATGAAAGGTTTTCCCACACAAGTGCGGACGGTGAACATGATATACGCAACCCACATACCCAAAAGGGAGCGGAAGTGTGCACTACGGGACGTATATGAGATGGAGCCAGTCGCCCCAAAGTTCAACCCATGGTCTTCCTGCCCGATCACCTTCGATCGAAGGGACCACCCCACTAGCATCCGTCACGGTGGCTTCGCCGCATTGGTTCTTGACCCAATTATTGACGGATTTCACCTCATCAGAGTCCTGATGGACAGCGGTAGCAGTCTGAACCTGCTTTATCAGGATACAGTGTGCAAAATGGGCATAGACCCCTCAAGGATTAAACCTACAAAGACGACCTTTAAAGGCGTCATACCGGGTGTAGAGGCCAATTATACTGTGCTCACCACACTCGAAGTGGTCTTCGGATCTCCGGATAACTTCCGGCGAAGAGTTAATCTTCGACATCGTCCCATTCCGCAGCGGCTATCATGCATCGCTTTCGGACGAACCGCATTTGCAAAGTTCAATGCGGTGCCGCACTATGCATACCTCAAGCTCAAGATGCCAGGCCCTCGAGGAGTAATCACGGTCAATGGAAACACCGAACGCTCTCTTAGAACAGAGGAGCATACGGCGGCCCTCGCAGCGGAGGTGCAAAGCAGCCTCTCACGGCAATTCTCGAGTCCGGCCACTAAGCGTCCGGACACTGCCAAGCGCGCCCGGAGTAACCTGCAACAAGACCACCTGGCACGATTCAAGCACGAGTAGCAATCCGCCCCAACCCCAGCCCTCGCGAAATTGCGAAGCTAGTATTACACGCATATAATTACGCCTGGAGATACCATGGGCATATGGGGAGAGGCAAGACAACGGCACGCCAAGAATGCGGCTCGACCGCACTGTGGGCCCTGTTTGTGTCATTTCTTTTTTCCTTTTCCTTTTTTTTTCCTTTTTTTTACTTTCAGGACTCCGTCTTTGAGAAGTCCTGTCCGGCACTTGAATCACCGAACTCACGATGCAACAACCAGGGAAGCGGAAAGCCG
The DNA here is from genome assembly GCA_021605145.1 of Aegilops bicornis. Taxonomy (NCBI): domain Eukaryota; kingdom Viridiplantae; phylum Streptophyta; class Magnoliopsida; order Poales; family Poaceae; genus Aegilops; species Aegilops bicornis. The sequence goes on along the minus strand of CM038669.1, from coordinate 509,654,292 downwards.
CGTCGAGTGTTCAGGTGGTCTCTATTACGAGCATTATACCTGTTTTACATATCATCCAGCAGCTTACCCCTGGAGGGGGACATGTTAGATAGTCCCATCCCTTGCTTATCGCACTATTTGTATTGTTCTGCTTCCATTGCAGTACCTTTTTGAATAAACAATACATATCTTTTGCTTATTATTGCTCTACTTCCTTATATATACATATGTTCATTTCACGACATGTTGCAACCGTACACTTTGGTACGGCCAATACACGAGGGGCTTAAGTATCCCAAAATTATGGTGTGATAAGTCCGAACACTTTCACAAGTGCGGCACCCCGAACTTATAGCATTATATGAATTGGCTCGAATCATGTCTTGGGTCAATAGTTGGGTTTGCCCGGCTCCGTGTTTTGGTACCTTACGCCCGCTTATATCGGCTAAGGTTGCACCGGAGAACCATCGCGATTGTGCCCAGCTTATGCTGGGTCGAGCACCTCGATGGAGAAAGCTAAACTGACCGTCATGATAAGGCGAGAGCCACCGCTGTTCGAGAGGTTTTTTCTCGTCCCTAAAGACCTATGCCGCTTAGAGCGAGGAACCGAACCGTCTGCCAAGGCGTGGATAGTTCCCGAACTCGGTCTTCCGAATACTAAGGGCTTCGCGAAATTTAAAATTATAGAATTCTATGGCTAAGTGAGAGTGTTCAAGCATTATAAGTCCGGTTGCCTTGTTCGTTGCGTTGAGCGCCTCCTAGATGGACCCAAGAATGGGAACAAGAGTGCTCATGTTTATCCCGAACACCTCGCACTGCGTGGCATGGGGGCTGAAGCCAACGATTTGCCATCTCTCAAATTTGATAAACGGCCGCACAGAAGGTAATATTTTAAATTAACAAGCGTTGCTTAGCGCATATGAACACGTTTTCAGCGTACAGGATAACAAATGTGAGTTTATTCAAAAATTACATCTCTGGAGCACTCATCCGCTATTCGGCGGGCACCCTTCAGGAGGCCCTCATAATACATCTCGGGCATGCGATGCTCATGGCCCTTCGGTGGCCCGTCCGTCACAAGCTTCTCCGCATCCAGCTTTTGCCCCAAAGTGCACTTTAGCAGGCAAGGGCCCGACGGACCCCTTCAATGCAGACGGAGCGCTTTGATTACTTCAATCCGTGGACAGGCCCACCAGCCGGCCGCACCAAGCCGAAGTAGCTCCTGTGCATGGCCTCCAATGGCTACAACCGCTTATAAGGCCCTTCATGGCCTGCTCAATGACCTTAGGAGCTCGACCAGCTGCTTCACTGGTCGCTTAGGGGCACCAGATGTCCGCCTCGGCATATTGAGACCAGAACACCTTATCCGTGGAGCTCCCCTCACAGGCGCGGTAGAATGCGGCACATCGACGCACTATGGGGCAAATCTGCGAATGCTCTGGAGAGCTCGAATCCGGTAAGTAACAGGAAATTGACTTTACATTCTTGCTTTGCATAAAGAATGCCTTACCGCCGCTATCTTCTTTAGTGCTTCAATTTCTTGGAGGGCTTTTTGGGCCTCGGCCTTAGCAGCTTTGGCACTCTCAAGAGCCGAGGCAAGCTCGGACTCTCGGGTCTTCGAGTCACGCTCCAAACCCTCGTGTTTTTTCACGAGAATCTGGAGCTCTTGCCGCACCTCCGCCAGCTGCGCCTCACCCTTCTCTCGCTCGGTGCGTTCCGTAGCCGCTTTGTTTTAGGCCACGGACACCGCTTCCTTCAGGGTCTCCACCTCGTTCGTGGCCCCTGTAGTACCCAAGTTATTCCTGTTATTTTTTGCAACCAAAACCTTCTCTATAAGGTACTTCTTTAATAAGGTATTACTTACCTTACTTGTCCTCGAGCTGCTTCTTGGCTTGTCCGAGCTCGTTCTCGGACCGCCGAGGTTCTCGCTTCAATGCATTGACCTCCGCGATCAAGGGCAGAGGTCAGCAGCAGCCTGCATTCCCATATTGACATACTTATGTTAGACTCTCACAGATATCTTTTTAGATCCTTAGTCCGGCTTTTCTTTCCGAACACCGAACTAAGCATCAGGGGCTACTGTCTATGCGGTAATATTTTTACATGTTTCAAACTTACCTCAAAGCCTATTAGAAGGCTGGTACAGGCTTCGGTTAGTCCGCTCTTGGCGGACTGAACTGTCCGGATCACCGCACTCATAACAGTGCGGTGCTCCTCCTCGATGGAGGCGCCGTTGAGCGCCTCCAAGAGCTATCCGGTGCCTCGGTTGGACGGAGGACACCGGTGTCTTACCTTCTTGCGAAGGATCCGTTGTCCGGACTTGGAACGGCCGATGGTTCCGGCATGGAGTCCGGACGAGGGTCGGACTTAGAGCCCCTGGGGTCTTGCCCCCAGCTACTGGAGTCCGGGAGGTCGCCTTGTGGCACCTCTGCGCTACCTCCTCTTGACCAAGCCCCCTTAGGGCCCCCGCCAAGGCCGTCGTCCGCGGCGTGAGGCGAGGAGGCGGTCGGAAGCGAAGTACTCTCCATATCCGACGAGCCCAGGGACCCGCTCGATGAATCGGCAAACTCGCCCTTGGGAGGGCTGCACGATTGTTCCACATTAGAGAACACTATACAATAATAAAAATCCATGGGTATCCGGACACTTACGATCTCGCCAGGGGCTTGGCCCTTGTAGGCCAATCCTCCTTGTCATCGTCGACGTTGGTGGAGAAGTCCGGAGGAAGGGTTCTTCCCTTCTTGGACCCTCCGGCCTCCCCCGTTGGGGCGGCCTTCCTTTTCTTCTCCTCCCCCGCTGGGGGAGGAGCTTATTCTTCTTCCTCCTCGTCCTCAGGAGAAGATTCTGCCTCAGGCCGACAAAGACTGGCGTCGGGAGCTCCTTCGAGTTCCGTGGCCTCCTTCTTAGCCTTCTTCTCCGGCACCACATGGGGCGCCGGAGCCAAGAGCCCCTGCGTTAATCCCAAGGCGTCCTCCGGGTCTTCCGGCAAAGGAGCCGAGACAGTTAATCTGTCCGGACGTCTTCAGCCAGTCCTATCAAAGATTAGGGAGTTTTAGATCCCACGTAGAGTCAATCTATGAAAAAAGAGTCCCGTAAAGGGTAAAATAACTTACCTCGTCGGCTTGACGCTGCGAGCTGTATGCACGATCTTTGGTAACGGATCTCGGGCTTGGCGCCTTGAACAGCACCTTCCAGGCGTCTTCGTATGTAGTGTCGAAGAGCCGGCTCAAGGTTTGGTGCTGTGCCGGATCGAACTCCCACAAGTTAAAGGCCCGTTGTTGGCATGGGATAATCCGGCGGATGAGCATCACCTGGATTACGTCGACAAGCCTAAGATTCTTGGCCACCAGGTTTCGGACGCATGTTTGCAGTCCGGATGTCTCGTCCGAATTCCCCACGTCAGGCCCGTCTCTTTCCATGACGAGAGCCGTGTGGGGAAGCCAGATCTGAACTCGGGGGCCGCCACCCATTCGGTGTTGCAGGGCTCGGTGATGTAGAACCACCCCGACTGCCACCCCTTTATTGTCTCCACAAAGGCGCCTTCAAGCCATGGGACTTTGGCCATCTCGCCAACCATGGCGCCTCTGCACTCCGCTTGACGGCCGCCCACTACCTTCGGCCGGACGTTGAAGATGTTCAGCCATAAGCCGAAGTGGGGCTGGATGCAAAGGAAAGCCTCGCACACGACGATAAACGCCGAGATGTTGAGGATGAAATTCGGGGCCAGGTCGTGGAAGTCCAGGCCTTAGTAGAACATGAGCCCCCGGACAAATGGGTGAAGTGGAAAACCTAGTCCGCGGAGGAAGTGGGGGAGAAACACTACCCTCTCATGGGGCCCGAGGGTTGGAATAAGCTGCCCGCCGGGCAGCCTGTGCATAATATCGCGGACAAGTATCCGGCCTCCCTTGATCTTTTGATGTGCCCCTCCGTGACGGAGGAGGCCATCCACCCGCCTCCCGCCTCGACATGGTTGGAGAAGGTTGAGGTGGGATGTGCGGACTTGGGCGCTGGAGCTCGAAAAGTGCCGGAAATGGATAAGCAAAGAGGAGGAAGGCGAGGGTGAAAAGGTGGATCCTTATCCCCTTATATGGACGGACGACGCTATCGTCCCCCACCACCTGGTAAAACTCGCTTATTTCCCAAGCGCCCGTAATCAATGGCGCGGATGGGTTACCCACGTCCGTATTGATGAGAATCCCGGAATAAGGGGCACGATCTATGCTTTGATAAGACGTGCCAAGGAAACCGCCTCGCTAAACACGCTTGAGGTGGAACAATGAAAAACGATTCATATAAAGGCCTGGCCGTGGTGTGATGTCACGCCATGAATACGTCAGCAGATCTGCAAAAATTATTCTCTCTACGGTGTTATGTGGAACTTGTTTTGCGAGCGGACATTATCCTTGTGTTCAAGACCTTCTATGGAGTATTCGGAGGAGGAACCCGCCTTGCAATGCCGAAGACAATCAACGCGCCGGACTCATCTCATTGAAGCCTGGTTCAGGGGCTACTGAGGGAGTCCCGGACTAGGGGGTGTCCGGATAGCCGGACTATCGTCACGGCCAGATTCCAAGACTATGAAGATACAAGATTGAAGACTTCGTACCGTGTCCGGATGGGACTTTCCTTGGCGTGGAAGGCAAGCTTGGAGATACGGATATGTAGATATCCTACCATTGTAACCGACTCTGTGTAACCCTAACCTATCCGGTGTCTATATAAACCGGAGGGTTTTAGTCCAGAGGGGCGAACAACAATCATACCATAGGCTAGATTCTAGGGTTTAGCCTCCTTGATCTCGTGGTAGATCTACTCTTGTACTACCCATATCATCAATATTAATCAAGCGGAGTAGGGTATTACCTCCATCGAGAGGGCCCGAACCTGGGTAAAAACATCGTGTCCCTTGTCTCCTGTTACCATCCGCCTAGACGCACAGTTCGGGACCCCCTACCCGAGATCCGCCGGTTTTGACACCGACATTCGTCCAAAGGGGGTGTCTTCATCCGGTTGTGCAAACTTGTTCTTCGAGTCCGCAATCCTAAAGAGTAGAAAATGGAGGAGTCAGAAATGAGTAGAGAAGAGTGACCTATGGTTTTCTTAGTGGTCGTGTCCTACATTCAACGTGTGCTCTGGCACCATCTTGTAGCGACCCGACCTCAAATAGTCAAGTCTCTGTGCTTCAGTGTCATCCCAGGATCGGTAATGTTGACACACACACAGTATTCGAAGGATTTATAACAGAGTAGCAATCACACACTTATTACATCGAATGTCTCAAAAGAGAACTTATTACAATAAATATGGCTTAAGGCCATCTAAAAGCGGTAACAGCGGAAGGCTTGGAAGATAAAGTGAGTCCATCAACTCCAACGGCATAGCTGAGTGCATGACAACGACCTATCACACCTTTACTCGTCGTCTGAAAAGTCTGCAACATAATACGTTGCAGCCCGAAAACGGGTCAGCACATGAAATTTGCTGGCAATATAACACAGTAGAGCAATGAACAGATAAAGGCTATCACTACATGCATATATGGCTGGTGGAGGCTCTATGGTTATATGTTTTTGCGAAAAGCCAATTTTTCCCTACAACAAAGGAATAAATTTTATTTAACTATCATGGTAGTTGAAACATCATTGAGAAGGTACCTCCAACTCAATCCCAATTAAAAGTAATTATCAATCCAACAAATTAAATTAGAGTGATGAGATACAATAGGATAATCCAAGTACTAGATACTCAAAATGTCCATAATCGGGGACACGGCTAACCTTGATTAGTTTGTACACTCTGCAGAGGTTTGCGCACTTTTCGCCACAAGACTCGATCTCCTCCGTTGGATTTCTCGCACTACAAGGTGTTTGAGAAACAGATGACCGAGACACTATCTTTCAGAAGCATTAGCTCTTTACTCCGGGTGGACAGTTACACCTACTTTCCCTCTACATCTTCTAGCCCACCACTGAAAGAGGTCAGACAACATACTCAACTATGCCAGAGCCCATAATGGCTTGTGGATGCACACGGAAGTTTCTAGCATGAAATATCTCACGATCCCTTTGAACCTGGGTGGCGTACCGTAGGAGTATCACACGGTATATCCTCGGGATCTCCTAGGACAACACTAGTATATCCCCAGGTGCCCAAACAAGCAATCCACCCAGATGTGTATTAAAGTTGCCACCTTAAGTTGAACCATTAATTAACAACTCACATCTGTCATGGATACACTCAAACCCAATCCACGTCTACGAGCATAGCATGGCAATATAAGCATAACGTAGAAGTAACTCCCAGGGTTTGATAATAAACAGGGCAATAGGTTCTACCTCATCAACTACTTCCCAAACACACAATTTAAACACATACTAATCATGCAATGTTTCGGGATTGAACTAATGCATAAAAACTGGGTATGAAAAGAGTATGATCAATGTGTTACTTGCCTTGCTGACGATCCGCAAAACCTAGTGACTCGTAGTAGCACACTTCGCACTCCGGGAATTCTATCGCAAACAAACAATAGTATACATAAGCAATCAAGCAGAGATGCATGGGTAAATCTCAAATAAAACGATCTAACCAGAAAGTTCAACTTAAGAACTCCAGTTTGCAAAAAGAATTAAATCAAACGGAGCAATGAAACTCAAACTGGGAAAGAAACAAGATCCGATTACTAATCTGGACTAAAGTCAAATTTTACAGTATCAAAATCTTGTTCAAGTTGTTTAAACAGAAAGAGGGCTTCGAGACAAAGATCTAGGCACTTGAATCGCCTGATTCCGATAAACGAGCGAAAAGATAAACTAAAACGAAGATCGGGTCAGAAATCGCGATCGAAAAATAATCGCGAAAACCCTGGAAAAAGAAAAACTGAAGAACAGGCTAACGAACGAATGTTCGCTGTCTGTGACTAACGGGTGAACGGCGTTCGTTAAAACGAGCGAACGGACGAACGTCCGCTGTTTAACTGAACCGAAAAAATGAACCGGTCTATTAAAAAACAGATCTAGGGTTTTTGAAAAAAACCGAACGGTTTTCGAGAAAAGACCGACGAGCAATGGCGGCGGCTACCTCGGCGAGCTCGTGCGGCAGGCGAGGCGGCAACTCGTGGCCCGGGCGGCAAGCGGCCAGCAGAGACGGCCTTGAATGGCGGCTAAGCGGCGGGTCGGGCTAGGGTTTCGGGTGGGGTGGGCTGGCGGCTGGCGGCTTATAAGATGCCGGCCGGGCGAAGTCCTAGTCGGTTACGGCCCGACTAAGTCGGTTGACTTTTTTTTAAATAAGTCCTGACGCAGAAAAACAAAGAAAAAAATAATAAACTGGATCCAAATAACCCAAAATAAATTTTCCCCGTCTTCTAAAATTTGCCGGACAGAGTGAACATTTATTTGGGCCTATAACGCAATTTTGGAAAACACGTATTTTTTCTAATTCAAATAAAATAGCAATAAAATCAAATATTTGATATTAATATTTTTCCTCCAATATTTCATTTGGAGAAGTCATATTATATCCTCTCAAATATATTTTGATATGAAATATTTTCAAAGAGAAAATAAATTAAAACCAAAGTTATCCTTGTTTCAATACTTGATAAAATTCAAATATGAAAAACGTGAAATCCCCTACTCTCTCCGTGGGTCTTTGAGTTGCTTAGAATTTCGAGGATCGCAAAACAAATATGCAATAAAATATGATATGCATGAATGACCTGTGTATAACATTCCAAATTGAAAATTTGGGATGTTACAGTTTTTGGATCCTTCTAGAAGGTTCCTGAACCATTTTTGGACTGGTTTTTTCTGTTTCATTTTGTTTTTTAATTTTTTGCTTCTTTTCTTTTTTTGTTTTTCTTTCTTTAATTTATGTATTTTTTTCAAAATTTCATAGCTTGTCAAATTTTGTTCAGGATTTCAAAATTTATTTGCAAAAAATAAAAAAATATTCTTTTAAAATTTTCTTCAGGTGTTTAGAAAATATTCCGGAACATTCGTGTTTTCAAATTTTGTTCTGGGGTTTTAATATTTTCGCATATCTTAAAAGTTTTTCGTGTTTCAAATTTTGTTCAGGTTTCGAAAAATAATCACTTCTAAAAGAATGTTCGTGTTTCAAATTTTGTTCGGGATTTTATTTTTTTCCGTTTTTCAACAATGTTCGCGTATCCAAAAATTGTTTTCAAGTTTGAAAAATGTTCCAGTTTTTTAAAAAATATTCACGTTTTCAATTTTTTGGTGAGTTTAATTTTTTTCCCATTTTTAAAATTGTTTACATTTTTCAAAATGATTGAGTTTTTAAAAATTTTATTCACAATTTCGAAAAGTGTTCTCGGTTTCATACAACATTCACGTTTTTCTTCAAAATAATGTTTTGCGTTCAAAATTATAAAAAAACGTTCGGACCTGTTGTTGCTTTGGTTCTAAATTGTTTGCGCTGCATGATAAATCAGGTAGCTCGCTAGGTGAGTGGTAGCAGTACTTCTTGTGAAGTAATAGGTCGTAGAGAGTGGCAGATAGGAGCTCCCCATAGAAAGCACGTCACAAATTGGCAAACTAACGGAAGGGGAATGGGAGTTTAACTCTAATTCCCTTTCCCCATCTCAATTACCAGCCCTCCCCCAGGTAATAGATATGTGAGACTTTTACACGTGAATTCCCTTTCCACTTCCCTGTTGAATTCCCATTCCACCTAAACAAACAAAGGAGTAAAACTCTCTAAGCCTCAAACTCCCATTCCCTCTCTCCAATTCCACCGAACCAAACACGCTGTCAAGGCCATCTCAGGATTCCCGTCCAGATCTGATATTCCGAGCTCTCCAGAATTCTTTTTCCGTTTCTCCCTTCCTCCGGAAGTGCAAGGAAGCGATCCACACACTACACTGAGCCATCAAGCCAACACTTCATCAGATCGATCGGAGCTGAGAACCGAGGCAACGAGGGATCGTGCGAGAAAAATTCAGAATAAATTGACAGCGATCGAGGACAAGCGAGAGGCGCGGCGATGTTCTTCTTCGTGGGCGGCGTGGAGCAGGGCGCGGGGCGGGTCCTCAAGGAGGTGGTCGGGGCGGTGCCTGCGCTGCGACGGCGCGGCCGATCTGCTGGAGACCGAGAAGGTGCTCAGGCTCTTCTTCGTGCCGGCGTGGCGGTGGCCGAGCAAGGCCCCCGCCTACCTCTGCCGCGACTGCGTCCTCCTCGCGCCGGGATCCCTCAATGGCAGGGAGCCGGGCCCAGGCCCGCTCCTCCCCTACGTGGGGAAGTGCGGCGCGAGCAGCTGCGCTGTTGACCCGCAGTTCCAGTTCTGCCCCTTCTGCGGCTCTGCACCGTGAAGTGCATCATGGATGCGTGTTGTAGGCGACGGCCCAGAGAGGAATAGAGGTGATGATGCTCTTTCTCTGAACTCTGAGGACAGTAGTTACAGCGTGTTTGGCAATATTTGGGAAGGGGAATGGAAGTTTGGAGGAGGGAGTTGTGTTGAGATTAGACATGGGATTAGTTGTTTTATTCCCAATCCTCTGTTTGATGCATGATAGGAATTATGTGTGAGAATATGAGGAGAAATTGTACTCCCTTGTTTTCTTGGGAATTGGCATGGGACTGGACAAGGGAAATTAGAATGAAGGGTTAAGATTGACTCACTAAAACAATTGCCATCCAACTCCCACCCCCTCCCTTACGGTGGGAGTTGGAGTCTCAAGTCTCATGCCTATTCCCTTGTGAATTCCCAATACCTCCAACCAAATAATAGATTTGAAGTCTCGTACCCCTTCAATTCCCATTCTCTAACTCTAATTACCCCCAACCAAACACGCTGTAAGAGTTAACACCAACCATAAGCTCAATATCACTACAAGTTCATCAACATAACAAACCGACGACTAGTTCAATATGAAAACGCTCAACCCCTCTTACTGGCTATCTTCTTCCTCCTAGGAGCAACCGGCTGTGGTTCCTCCTCTTCCTCCTCCTCCTCCTCCTCATCGTCGTCGTCCTCCATACCTCTCATGCTCCCCACACCTGCTGCCATCCCTGACCTCCCACCGACCGCCCTCCTTCCTCTGGTGCTGAAGTCTTTGAGGGTGAAACATGTGATTCCCGTCCTAGGCTGCAACATGTATGCAAAACGAACTTGAAATTCAAGCAATGTCATATCATCATCAACCTATCATAAAAACAGATGCTATGGTAAAGTACGTGCATCATAATGAAGTGACGAATGCATCAAAGAAATGAATATGTGCTGTTGCCATACCTCTTAGGTGATTACATCTTCATCCTCCAGATGATCTGTCGAGGTAGTCTCATCCTCCAGATGAGCCCTATGGTGAAGTGGTGTAACGGACCTAGACTGTGAAGGTTATGAATATTCAGGGTCACGACAACCGATAAGGTTGGATAACCGCCTTAACCTTTGGCCCTGACACTGTAACATGGACAAGTGAATGAGTTATGTAACTTAGCAAGATATGTAACATGGACACGTGAATGAGATATATACCTTAATGAAAGCTTGAAATGCACCTTCACCCTTGGCTTTTCCAATCGGGGTTGTGTCCAGAATAGTCTCACTTTCGACAGGTTGTTTTTTGATCTCCTTGCGTTGTGGATGAAACGACTTCAACATGTTAGAGCAACTCTAGCAGACCCCGTATCCCGCCTCGACCCGTAAAATAACCGCCAAAATGTGGGTCGGGGCGGAAAAACCAGCCCGATCGACCCCGCATCCCGCCCCGGCCCGCAAAAAATATTGAGGGGCGCGGCAAAATCCCGACCCCAACCCAGGAAAACGCGGGCTTCCACCTCGCGGCTGCGGTGCCCTGCATATAAGCGGAAGCGGTTGGTGGGGGACATTTCATCCCGCGCTTTCCCCACCAACCACCTCTCCTCTCCCCCTCGCGCCGCCGCCGCCGCTGCCCAAGATTCCGGCGAAAGCAGCCGGCAGGAGCACGCCGAAAAGGCCGCCACGCGCACGAGGCCTCCCCTCCCTTCCCCCCCGCGTCGCCGGGCAGCCAGATTCGCGGATCTGCGACACTTCATCGCGGGCCGCCGGATTTGGCTTTTTCCGGCCGCCGGTTGCTGCCCCAAGCGATAGAGTGGTCGGAGTGGCTTGCTGATGCCGCTCATACAGTGCGACGACTGCACGTGAAAAGTGTTGCGGCTCACTTCGGGCACGCCGAAGCACCCCGGGTGGATGTTTTTCAAATGCGAAAACGACAGGGTACGTGCACTTGCGGTGGCTCATTTGATAGCATATTCTTTAGTTCAATTGCGTTTGCTCACTTCAAGCTTGCTCCTTCTTTTGTGTAGGACGATGGATGCTCATTTTAGTTTCGGGAAGGCAAATACATTGATTTATTGATAGAAAGAAACTTAATAGATGTTGGTGCACTCCTTAATACAATTGAAGGCAATGATGCGGGTGCATGTGCAACTAGAGGGGAAGCAACGTCTACTTCTTTCGAACCAAACATGAAGAAAGAAGAATGCAAAATCAAGAATCCGCAGATAAACAATAAATGCATGGAGAAGATATTAGTCCAACTTGTGGGAGTAGTTATGGAAGTTGGAAATCTTCTGAAATGCATACTTGTGGTTCTTGTTTTCTTTGGTTTTGCTATTCTAGCAAAGATTTGGTGATGTCTTTTGTATCTAATGTTGTTGCAAAAGCAAAGAAATGCATTATGCTAGATCAAATTAAGTTGCAAGTTTTGCAGGCCGAGAGGAGCTGCGCTAGATCAGACGCCGCAAAGCCGATCCGTAAAAAAGCATATTCCAGGAATATCCCTTTTTACGGGTCCACTATGCGGGGTCTGCAACTGCGACCGTCCGCGCCGGCCTACAAAGGCATTTTTGCGCGAACTGCAAACATGTTTTGCGGGCCGGGAGGTGCTACCTCTTGAGCATGTGTTGGTTTTCCCTTGAAGAGGAAAGGGTGATGCAGCAAAGGAGCGTAAGTATTTCCCTTAGTTTTCGAGAACCAAGGTATCAATCCAGTAGGAGGCCACACACAAGTCCCTCGTACCTACACAAACAAATAAGAACCTTGCAACCAACGCGATAAAGGGGTTGTCAATCCCTTCACGGCCACTTGCAAAACTGAGATCTGATAGAGATGATAAGATAATATTTTTGGTATTTTTATGATAAAGATTGAAAGTAAAGATTGCAAAATAAACGGTAACAGAAATAACTAGTTGACGGGAGATAAATATGATGGAAAATAGACCCGGGGGCCATAGGTTTCACTAGTGGCTTCTCTCAAGATAGCATAAGTATTAAGGTGGGTGAACAAATTACTGTCGAGCAATTGATAGAATAGTGCATAGTTATGAGAATATCTAGGCATGATCATGTATATAGGCATCACGTCCGCGACAAGTAGATCAAAACGATTCTGCATCTACTAGTATTACTACACGCATCGACCGCTATCCAGCATGCATCTAGAGTATTAAGTTCACAAGAACAGAGTAACATGATACATCCATTTTGCATCATGCTTTTATATCGATATTTATTGCATTGTGGGTTGTTATTACACGTTACGTCACAATACTTATGCCTATTATCTCTTATTTTACAAGGTTTACATGAAGAGGGAGATTGCCGGCAGCTGAAGTTCTGGGCTGGAAAAGGAGCAAATATTAGAGACCTATTCTGCACAGCTCCAAAAGTCCAGAAACTTCACGGAGGCACGTTTTGGAATTAATAAAAAATACTGGTGAAATAATCCACGAGAGGGGGCCCATACCCTGGCCACGAGGGTGGGCGGCAGGCCCTACCCCCTGGGCGCGCCCCCTGCCTCGTGAGCCCCCTGGCAGGCCTCCGGTGCCCATCTTCTGCTATATGAAGTCTTTTACACTGGAAAAAAAATCATAAGCAAGCTTTCGGGAAGAAACTCCGCCGCCACGAGGTGGAACCTTGGCGGAACCAATCTAGGGCTCCGGCAGAGCTGTTCTCCCAGGGAAACTTCCCTTCGGGAGGGGCAAATCATCGCCATCGTCATCACCAATGATCCTCTCATCGGGAGGGGGTCAATCTCCATCAACATCTTCACTAGCACCATCTCCTCTAAAACCATAGTTCATCTCTTGTATCCAATCTTTGTCCCAAAGCCACAGATTGGTACCTGTTGGTTGCTAGTAGTGTTGATTACTCCTTGTAGTTGATGCTAGTTGGTTTATTTGGTGGAAGATCATATGTTCAGATCCTTTATGCATATTAATACCCCTCTGATTACGAACATGAATATGATTTGTGAGTAGTTACGTTTGTTCCTGAGGACATGGGAGAAATCTTGCTAGAAGTAGTCATGTGACTTTGGTATTCGTTCGATATTTTGATCACATGTATGTTGTCTTTCCTCTAGTGGTGTTATGTGAACGTCGACTACATGACACTTCACCATTGCTTGGGCCTAGAGGAAGGCATTGGGAAGTAATAAGTAGATGATAGGTTCCTAGAGTGACAGAATCTTAAACCCTAGTTTATAAGTTGCTTCGTAAGGGGCTGATTTGGATCCATATGTTTCATGCTATGGTTAGGTTTACCTTAATACTTCTTTTGTAGTTGCAGATGCTTGCGATAGGGGTTAATCGTAAGTGGTATGGTTGTCCAAGAAAGGATAGCACCCAAGCACTGGTCCACCCACATACCAAATTATCAAAGTAACGAACGCGAACCATATGAGCGTGATGAAAACTAGCTTGACGATAATTCACATATGTCCTCGGGAGCGCTTTTATCTATATAAGAGTTTGTCCAGGCTTGTCCTTTTCTACAAAATGATTGGGCCATATTGCTGCACTTTATTTACTTTCATTGCTTGTTACCCGTTACGAATTACCTTATCACAAAACTATCTATTATCGACAATTTTAGTGCTTGCAGAGAATACCTTACCGAAAACCGCTTGTCATTTCCTTCTGCTCCTCGTGTGGTTCGACACTCTTACTTATCGAAAGGACTAGATAGATCCCCTATACTTGTGGGTTATCAAGACTCTTTTCTGGCGCCGTTGTCGGGTGATACGTCCATTTTGCATCATGCTTTTATATCGATATTTATTGCATTATGAGTTGTTACTTCACATTATGTCTCAATACTTATGTCTATTCTCTCTTATTTTACAAGGTTTACATAAGGAGGGAGAATGCCGGCAGCTGGAATTCTGGGCTGGAAAAGGAGCAAATATTAGAGACCTATTCTGCACAACTCCAAAAGTCCTAAAACTCCACGGAATATCTTATAATAAATAATAAAAAATCCTCGCCAAAGATGAAGGCCAGGGGGCCCACACCCTATCCACGAGGGTGAGGGGCGCCCCCCTAGGGCGCGCCCCCTACCTCATGGGCCCCCTAGTGGCTCTCCGATGCCCATCTTCTGGTATATGAAGTCTTTCGTCGAGGAAAAAAATAGGAAGCAACCTTTCGGGATGAGACTCCGCCGCCACGAGGCGGAACCTTGGCGGAACCAATGTAGGGCTCCGCCAGAGCTGTTCTGCCGGGGATACTTCCCTCCAGGAGGGGGAAATCATCGCCATCGTCATCGCCAACGCTCCTCTCATCGGGAGAGGGAAATCTCCATCAACATCTTCACCAGCACCATCTCATCTCAAAACCCTAGTTCATCTCTTGTAACCAATTCTTGTCTCCAAGTCCGGGATTGGTACTAGTAGGTTGCTAGTAGTATTGATTACTCCTTGTAATTGATGCTAGTCGGTTTATTTGGTGGAATATCATATGTTCAGATCCTATATGCATATTATTACCCCTCTGATTATGAACATGAATATGCTTTGTGAGTAGTTACGTTTGTTCCTGAGGACACGGGAGAAGTCTTGCTATTAGTAGTCATGTGAATTTGGTATTAGATTCGATATTTTGATTAGATGTATGTTGTCTAGCCTCTAGTGGTGTTATGTGAACGTCGACTACATAACACTTCACCATTATTTGGGCCTAGAGGAAGGCATTGGGAAGTACTAAGTAGATGATGGGTTGCTAGAGTGATGAAGCTAAAACCCTAGTTTATGCGTTGCTTCGTAAGGGGCTGATTTGGATCCATATATTTCATGCTATGGTTAGGTTTACCTTAATACTTTTGTTGTAGTTGCGGACGCTTGCAATAGAGGTTAATCATAAGTGGGATGCTTGTTCAAGTAAGAACAGCACCCAAGCACCGGTCCACCCACATATCAAATTATCAAAGTACCGAACGCGAATCATATGAACGTGATGAAAACTAGCTTGACGATAATCCCATGTGTCCTCGGGAGCGCTTTTCCTTATATAAGAGTTTGTCCAGGCTTATCCTTTGCTACAAAAAGGATTGGGCCACCTTGCTGCACTTTATTTACTTTTGTTACTTGTTGCTCGTTACAAATCCTATCACAAAACTATCTGTTACCACTTATTTTAGTACTTGCAGAGAATACCTTGCTGAAAACCGCTTATCATTTCCTTCTGCTCCTCGATGGGTTCGACACTCTTACTTATCGAAAGGACTACAATAGATCCCCTATACTTGTGGGTCATCAAGACTCTTTTCTGGCGCCGTTGCCGGGGATTGAAGCGCCTTTGGTAGGCGGAATTTGGTAAGGAAAATTTTATATAGTGTGCTGAAATTTACTGTCACTTGTTACTGTTGGGGAACGTAGTAATTTCAAAATTTTCCTACGCACACACAGGACCATGGTGATGGCATAGCAACGAGAGGGGAGAGTGTCTGTCCACGTACCCTCGTAGACCGAAAGCGGAAGCGTTATAACAACGCGGTTGATGTAGTCGTACGTCTTCACGATCCGACCGATCCAAGCACCGAACGTCACGGCACCTCCGTGTTCAAAGACACGCTCAGCTCGATGACGATCCCGGGCTCCGATCCAGCAAAGCGTCGGGGATGAGTTCCGTCGGCACGACGGCGTGGTGGCGATGATGATGCTCCACCGACGCAGGGCTTCGCCTAAGCTCGCTGACGATATGACTTCTCCGACGCAGGCTTCGCCTAAACTCATGACGATATGACCGAGGTGGAATATGGTGGAGGGGCACCGCACACGGCTAAGGAACGATCCGTAGATCAACTTGTGTGTCATGGGGTGCCCCCTGCCCCGTATATAAAGGAGCAAGGGAGGGTGGCGGCCTAGGAGGAGGCGCGCAAGGGGAGTCCTACTCCCCAGGAGTAGGATTCCCCTTTCTAGTCCAACTAGGAGTCATTCCATGTACTAGGAGTAGGAGACAAGGAAGGGAAGAGAGAAGGGAAGGAAGGAGGGTGCGGCCCCTCCCCCTAGTCCAATTCGGACTAGGCCATGGGGGGGGGGGGCGCGGCCTGCCCTAGGCAGCCCCTCTCTCTTTCCCGCAGGGCCCAACAAGGCCCAATACTTCTCCCCGGCGAATTCCCGTAACTCTCCGGTACTCCGAAAAATACCCGAATCATTCGGAACCTTTCCGAACTCCGAATATAGTCGTCCAATATATCAATCTTTACGTCTCGACCATTTCGAGACTCCTCGTCATGTCCCCAATCTCATCCGGGACTCCGAACTCCTTCGGTACATCAAAACTCATAAACTCATAATATAACTGTTATCGAAACCTTAAGCGTGCGGACCCTACGGGTTCGAGAACTATGTAAACATGACCTAGAACTATTCTTGGTCAATAACCAATAGCGGAACCTGGATGCCCATATTGGCTCCTACATATTCTACGAAGATCTTTATCGGTCAAACCGCATAACAACATCGTTGTTCCCTTTGTCATCGGTATGTTACTTACCCGAGATTCGATCGTCGGTGTCCAATACCTAGTTCAATCTCGCTACGGTAAGTCTCTTTACTCGTTCCGTAATACATCATCTCACAACTAACTCATTAGTTGCAATGCTTGCAAGGCTTATGTGATGTGTATTACCGAGAAGGCCAGAGATACCTCTCCGACAATCGGAGTGACAAAACCTAATCTCGAAATACGCCAACCCAACAAGTACCTTTGGAGACACCTGTAGTACTCCTTTATAATCACCCGATTACGTTGTGACGTTTGGTAGTACCAAAGTGTTCCTCCGGTAAACGGAGTTGCATAATCTCATAGTTACAGGAACATGTATAAGTCATGAAGAAAGCAATAGCAACATACTAAACGATCAAGTGCTAGGCTAACGGAATGGGTCATGTCAATCAGATCATTCTCCTAATGATGTGATCCCGTTAATCAAATGACAACTCATGTCTATGGTTAGGAAACATAACCATCTTTGATTAACGAGCTAGTCAAATAGAGGCATACTAGTGACACTCTGTTTGTCTATGTATTCACACATGTATTATGTTTCCGGTTAATACAATTCTAGCATGAATAATAAACATTTATCATGATATAAGGAAATAAATAATAACTTTATTATTGCCTCTAGGGCATATTTCCTTCAGTCTCCCACTTGCACTAGAGTCAATAATCTAGTTCACATCGCCATGTGATTTAACATCAATAGTTCACATCTATATGTGGTTAACACCCATAGTTCACATCGACATGTGACCAACACCCAAAGGGTTTACTAGAGTCAGTAATCTAGTTCACATCGCTATGTGATTAACACCCAAAGAGTACTAAGGTGTGATCATGTTTTGCTTGTGAGATAATTTTAGTCAACGGGTCTGTCACATTCGAGCCGTATGTATTTACAAATATTCTATGTCTACAATGCTCGCGGGGCTACTCTAGCTAATTGCTCCCACTTACAATATGTATCCAGATTGAGACTTAGAGTCATCTGGATCTGTGTAAGAAGCTTGCATCGATGTAACTCTTTACTGACGGGCTCTTTTATCACCTCCATAATCGAGAAATATTTCCTTAGTCCTCACTAAGGATGTTCTTGACCAATGTCCGATGATCTACTCCTAGATCACTATTGCACTCCTTGCAAAATTCAGAGCAAGGTATACAATAGGTCTGGTACATAGCATAGCATACTTTATAGAACCTATGGTCGAGGCATAGGGAATGACTTTCATTCTCTTTTCTATTTTCTCATTGTGGTCGGGATTTGAGTCTTACTCAATTTCACACCTTTGCAACACAGGCAAGAACTTTTCTTTGACTGTTCCATTTTGAACTACTTCAAAATCTTGACAAGGTATGTTCTTATTGAAAAAACTCATCAAGCGTTTTTGATCTATCTCAATAGATTTTGATGCTCAATTTGTACGCAGCTTCACCGAGGTCCTTCTTTGAAAAACTCCTTTCAAATACTCCTTTATGCTTTGCAGAATAATTCTACATTATTTCCGATCAACAATATGTCATTCACATATACTTATCGAAATGTTGTAGTGCTCCCACTCACTTTCTTGTAAATACAGGCTTTTCCAAAAGTCTGCATAAAACCATATGCTTTGATCACACTATCAAAGCGTTTATTCCAACTCGAGATGCTTGCACCAGTCCATAGATGGATCATTTGGAGCTTGCACATTTTGTTAGCTCCTTTAGGATTGACAAAACCTTCTGGTTGCATCATATACAACTCTTCTTTAATAAAACCATTAAAGAATGTAGTTTTGACATCCATTTGCCAGATTTCATAAAATGTGGCAATTGCTAACATGATTCGGACAGACTTTAAGCATCGCTACAGTTGAGAAAATCTCATTGTAGTCAACACCTTGAACTTGTCGAAAACCTTTCTGCGACAAGTCGAGCTTTGTAGATAGTAATACTACTATCAGCATTTGTCTTCCTCTTGAAGATCCATTTATATAATATGGCTTGCCGATCATCGGCAACTCCATCAAAGTCCACACTTTGTTCTTATACATGGATCCCATCTCAGATTTCATGGTCTCAAACCATTTCGGAATCTGGGCTCATCATCGCTTCCTCATAGTTCGTAGGTTCATCATGGTCTAGTAACATGACTTCCGAATAGGATTACCGTACCACTCAAGTGCGGACTGTACTGGAAGACCTACAAGGTTTTGTAGTAACTTGATCTGAAGTTTCATGATCATCATCATTAGCTTCCTCACTAATTGGTGTAGGAATCACTTTGGAACTGATTTACGTGATGAACTACTTTCCAATTCGGGAGAAGGTACAAATTACCTTATCAAGCTCTTACTTTCCTCCCACTCACTTCTTTCGAGAGAAACTTCTTCTCTAGAAAGGATCCACCTTAGCAACGAATAACTTGCCTTCGGATCTGTGATAGAAGGTGTACCCGATAGTTGCCTTTGGGTATTCTATGAGGATGCACTCCTCCGATTTGGGTTCGAGCTTATCGGGTGAAACCTTTTTCACATAAGCATCACAACTCCAAATTTTAAGAAAGCGACAACTTAGGTTTCTTGTTAAACCATAGTTCATACGGTGTCACCTCAACGGATTTAGATGGTGCCCTATTAAACGTGAATGCAGCTGTCTCTAATGCATGACCCCAAAAGCGATAGTGGTAAATCGGTAAGAGACATCATTGATCGCACCATATCAAAATAAAGTACGGTTATGACGCTCGGACACACCATAACGTTGTGGTGTTCCGGTGGCGTGAGCTGTGAAACTATTCCACTTTGTTTTAATTGAAGACCAAACTCGTAACTCAAATATTCATCTCCACGATCGGATCGCAGAAACTTTATTTTCTTGTCACGATGATTTTCTACTTCACTCTGAAATTCTTTGAACTTTTCAACTATTTCAGACTTATGTTTCATCAAGAAGATATACGCATATCTGCTCAAATCATCTGTGAAGGTCAGAAAATAATGATACTTGCCACGAGCATCAACACTCATTGAATCGCATACAACGGTATGTATTATTTTCAATAAGTCAGTAGCTTGTTCCATTGTTCCGGAGAACGGAGTTTTAGTCATCTTGCCCAAAAGGCACGGTTCGTAAGCATCAAATGATTCATAATCAAGTGATTCCAAAAGTCCATCGACATGGAGTTTTCTTCATGCGCTTTACACCAATATGACCTAAACGGCGATTACCACAAATAAGTTGCACTATCATTATTAACTTTGCATCTTTTGGTTTCAATATTATGAATATGTGTATCACTATGATCGAGATCCAATGAATCATTTTTATTGGGTGTGTAACCATATAAGGTTTTATTCATGTAAGCAGAACAACAATTTATTCTCTTACTTAAATGAATAACCGTATTGCACTAAACATGATCAAATCATATTTATGCTCAACACCAAATAACACTTATTTAGGTTCCACACTAATCCCGAAAGTATAGGGAGTGTGCGATGATGATCATATCAATCTTGGAACTACTTCCAACACTCATCGTCACTTCCCCTTCAACTAGTTTACATTCATTCCGCAACTCCGTTTCAAGTTACTACTCTTAGCAATTGAACCCGATTATCAAATACCGAGGGGTTGCTACGAACACTAGTAAAATACACATCAATAATCTGTATATCAAATATACCTTTGTTCACTTTGCCATCCTTCTTATCCGCCAAATACTTGGGGTACTTCCGCTTCTAGTGACCAGTTCCATTGCAGCAAAAGCACTTAGTCTCAGGCTTAGGTCCAGACTTGGGCTTCTTCGCTCGAGCAGCAACTTGCTTGCCGTTCTTCTTGAAGTTCCTTCTTCCTTTGCCCTTTTCCTTGAGACTAGTGGTCTTGTCAATCATCAACACTTGATGCTCTTTCTTGATTTCTACCTTCGTCGATTTCAACATCACGAAGAGCTCGGGAATCGTTTTCGTCATCCCTTGCATACTATAGTTCATCACGAAGTTCTAGTAACTTAGTGATGGTGACTAGAGAATTCTGTCAATCAACTGTCTTATCCGGAAGATTAACTCCCACTTGATTCAAGCGATTGAAGTACCCAGGACAATCTGAGAACATGCTCACTAGTTGAGCGATTCTCTTCCATCTTTTAGCTATAGAACTTGTTGGAGACTTCATATCTCTCAACTCGGGTATTTGCTTGAAATATTAACTTCAGTTCTGGAACATCTCATATGGTCCATGACGCTCAAAACGCCTTTGAAGTCCCGATTCTAAGCCGTTAAGTATGGTGCACTAAACTATCAAGTAGTCATCATATTGAGCTAGCCAAACGTTCATAACGCCTACATTTGCTCCTGCAATAGGTCTGTCACCTAGTGGTGCATTAAGGACATAATTCTTCTGTGCAGCAATGAGGATAAACCTCAGATCACGGATCCAATCCGCATCATTGCTACTAACATTTTTCAACACAATTTTCTCTAGGAACATATCATAACAACCATATAAAAACATAGGGAAGCAACAACGCGAGCTATTGATCTACAACATAATTTGCAAAATACTACCAGGACTAAGTTCATGATAAGTTAAAGTTCAATTAATCATATTACTTAAGAACTCCCACTTAGACAGATATCTCTCTAGTCATCTAAGTGATTACGTGATCCAAATCAACTAAACCATGTCCGATCATCACGTGAGATGGAGTAGTTTCAATGGTGAACATCACTATGTTGATCATATCTACTATATGATTCACGCTCGACCTTTCGGTCTCCGTGTTCCGAGGCCATATCTGTTATATGCTAGGCTCGTCAAGTTTAACTCGAGTATTCTGCGTGTGCAACTGTTTTGCACCCGTTGTATTTGAACGTAGAGCCTATCACACCCGATCATCACGTGGTGTCTCAAAGACGAAGAACTTTCGCAACGGTGCATACTCGTGGAGAACACTTCTTGATAATTTTAGTGAGAGATCATCTTATAATGCTACCGTCAATCAAAGCAAAATAAGATGCATAAAGGATAAACATCACATGCAATCAATATAAGTGATATGATATGGCCATCATCATCTCGTGCTTGTGATCTCCATCTCAAGCACCGTCGTGATCACCATCGCCACCGCGCGACACCTTGATCTCCATCGTAGCATCGTTGTCGTTACGCCATCTATTGCTTCTACGACTATCGCTACCGCTTAGAGATAAAGTAAAGCAATTACGTATGCGTTTGCATTTCATACAATAAAGCGACAACCATATGGCTCCAGCCGATTGCCGATAACCGGTTACAAAACATGATCATCTCATACAATAAAATATAGCATCACGTCTTGACCATATCACATCACAACATGCCCTGCAAAAACAAGTTAGACATCCTCTACTTTGTTGTTGCAAATTTTACGTGGCTGCTACGGGCTTAAGCAAGAACCAATCTCACCCACGCATCAAGACCACAACGATATCGTCAAATAGACTCCGCTTTTAACCTTCTCAAGGACCGGGCGTAGCCACACTCAGTTCAACTAAAGTGAGAGAGACAGACACCCGCCAGCCACCTTTAAGCACGAGTGCTCAGAACGGTGAAACCAGTCTCGTAAGCGTCACGCGTAATGTCGGTCCGGGCCGCTTCATCTCACAATACCGCTGAACCAAAGTATGACATGCTTTGGTAGGCAAGATGACCTGTATCGCCCACAACTCACTTGTGTTCTACTCGTGCATATGACATCAACGCATAAAACCAGGCTCTGATACCACTGTTGGGGAACGTAGTAATTTCAAAATTTTCCTACGCACACACAGGACCATGGTGATGGCATAGCAACGAGAAGGGAGAGTGTCTGTCCACGCCCTCAGAGACCGAAAGCGGAAGCGTTATAACAACGCGGTTGATGTAGTCGACGTCTTCACGATCCGACCGATCCAAGCATCGAACGTATGGCACCTCCGTGTTCAGACACGCTCAGCTCGATGACGATCCCCGGCTCCGATCCAGCAAAGCGTCGGGATGAGTTCCACAAGACGACGGCGTGGTGACGATGATGATGCTCCACCGACGCAGGGCTTCGCCTAAGCTCCGCGACGATATGACTTCTCCGACGCAGGGCTTCGCCTAAACTCCGCGACGATATGACCGAGGTGGAATATGGTGGAGGGGGGCACCGCACACGGCTAAGGAACGATCCGTAGATCAACTTGTGTATCATGGGGTGCCCCCCTGCCCCCGTATATAAAGGAGCAAGGGAGGGGTGGCCGGCCTAGGAGGAGGCGCACCAGGGGAGTCCTACTCCCACCGGGAGTAGGATTCCCCTTTCCTAGTCCAACTAGGAGTCATTCCATGTATTAGGAGTAGGAGACAAGGAAGGGGAAGAGAGAAGGGAAGGAAGGAGGTGCGGCCCTCCCCTAGTCCAATTCGGACTAGGCCATGGGGGCGCGCCTGCCCTAGGCAGCCCTCTCTCTTTCCCTTGAGGGCCCCAACAAGGCCCAATACTTCTCCCGGCGAATTCCCGTAACTCTCCGGTACTCAAAAATACCGAATCATTCGAACCTTTTCGAACTTCGAATATAGTCGTCCAATATATTGATCTTTACGTCTCGACCATTTCGAGACTCCTCGTCATGTCCCCAATCTCATCCGGGACTCCGAACTCCTTCGGTACATCAAAACTCATAAACTCATAATATAACTGTCATCGAAACCTTAAGCGTGCGGACCCTACGGGTTCGAGAACTATGTAGACATGACCTAGAACTATTCTTGGTCAATAACCAATAGCGGAACCTGGATGCCCATATTGGCTCCTACATATTCTACGAAGATCTTTATCGGTCAAACCGCATAACAACATACGTTGTTCCCTTTGTCATCGGTATGTTACTTACCCGAGATTCGATCGTCGGTGTCCAATACCTAGTTCAATCTCGTTACCGGTAAGTCTCTTTACTCGTTCCGTAATACATCATCTCACAACTAACTCATTAGTTGCAATGCTTGCAAGGCTTATGTGATGTGTATTACCGAGAAGGCCCAGAGATACCTCTCCGACAATCGGAGTGACAAAACCTAATCTCGAAATACGCCAACCCAACAAGTACCTTTGGAGACACCTGTAGTACTCCTTTATAATCACCCAGTTATGTTGTGACGTTTGGTAGTACCCAAAGTGTTCCTCCAGTAAACGGGAGTTGCATAATCTCATAGTTACAGGAACATGTATAAGTCATGAAGAAAGCAATAGCAACATACTAAACGATCAAGTGCTAGGCTAACGGAATGGGTCATGTCAATCAGATCATTCTCCTAATGATGTGATCCCGTTAATCAAATGACAACTCATGTCTATGGTTAGGAAACATAACCATCTTTGATTAACGAGCTAGTCAAATAGAGGCATACTAGTGACACTCTGTTTGTCTATGTATTCACACATGTATTATGTTTCCGGTTAATACAATTCTAGCATGAATAATAAACATTTATCATGATATAAGGAAATAAATAATAACTTTATTATTGCCTCTAGGGCATATTTCCTTCAGTTACTATGGAAAGTAATCCTCTGAGGGGCTTGTTCGGGGTATCTTCACCCCGACCAGTAGAGCAAAGAGTTTCTCCTCAACCTACTGAACCTATTGAAAATGAAATTCCTTTTGAATTTCCTTTGGGTATGATAGAAAAACTGCTAGCTAATCCTTTTACAGGAGATGGAACAAAGCATCCTGATGAGCACTTAATATATGTGGATGAAGTTATTGGATTATTTAAGCTTGCAGGTATACCCGATGATGTTGCTAAGAAGAAGATCTTCCCTTTATCTTTGAAGGGAGACGCATTGACATGGTATAGGCTATGTGATGATACGATATCATGGATTTATAGAAGACTGAAATTGGAATTTCATCAAAAATATTACCCTATGCATCTTGTTCATCGTGATCGCAATTATATATATAATTTTTGGCCTCGTGAAGGAGAAAGCATCGCTCAAGCTTGGGGGAGGCTTAAATCAATGTTATATTCATGCCCCAATCATGAGCTCCCAAGAGAAACAATTATTCAAAATCTTTATGCCCGGCTTTCTGAAAATAGTCGCACCATGCTCGATACTTCTTGTGCTGGCTCTTTTATGATGAAGACTATTGAATTTAAATGGGATTTATTGACTAGAATTAAACGCAACTCTGAAGATTGGGATCTCGACGAAGGTAAGGAGTCAGGTATGACACCTAAGTTTGATTGTGTTAAATCATTTATGGATACCGATATTTTTCGTAAGTTTAGCACTAAATGTGGACTTGACTCTGAGATAGTAGCTTCTTTCTGTGAATCTTTTGCTACTTATGTTGATCTCCCTAAGGAGAAGTGGTTTAAATATCATCCTCCCATAGAAGTAAAAGTAGCTGCACCTATTAAAGTTGAAGAAGAGACTGTCACTTATAATGATCCTATTGTTCCTACTTCTTATGTTGAGAAACCACCTTTCCCTGTTAGAATAAAGGATCATGCTAAAGCTTCAATCAGGAGTTAAGAAAAGCAATATTAGAACTTATAAACCTCCTGACCAAGTTAAAGTGGAACCTAATATTGCTATTGTTAAAGATCTCTTGTCGATAATATTGATGGGCATGTTATTCAGTTCTCATGTGAAACTGCTAGGATTGCTAAACCTTGTGCTAAAGATAAACATAGACCTGTGGTAGGCGACTGTTATTTACTGTTAAAATAGGAGATCATTGTTATCATGGCTTATGTGATATGGGTGCTAGTGCTAGTGTTATACCTATTACCTTATATGAAGAAATTAAGCATGAAATTGCACCTGCTGAGATAGAAGATATTGATGTCACAATTAAACTTGCCAATAGAGATACTATATCACCAGTGGGAATTGTTAGAGGTGTTGAAGTCTTGTGTGGGAAAACTAAATATCCTGCTGATTTCCTTGTTCTTGGTGCCCCATAAGATAGCTTTTGTCCCATTATATTTGGTAGACCCTTCTTGAATACTGTCAATGCTAAGATAGATTGCAAAAATAATGTTGTTACCATTGGCTTGGATGATATGATTCATGAGTTTAATTTCTCTAAATTTAGTAAACAACATCGTGAAGAAGAATTACCTAGTAAGGATGAAATTATTGGTCTTTCTTCTATTGCTGTACCTCCTAGTGATCCTTTGGAACACTATTTGCTAGACCATGAAAATGATATGTTCATGAATGAAAGAAGGGAAATAGATGAAATATTCTTTAAACAAGAACCTATTCTGAAACACAATTTGCCTGTTGAAATCCTAGGGGACCCCCCTCCACCTAAGGGTAATCCCGTGTTTGAGCTCAAACTGTTGCCTGATAATCTTAAATATGCTTATATTGATGAAAAGAAGATATATCCTGTTATTATTAGTGCTAACCTTTCAGAGCATGAAGAAGAAAGATTATTGAAAACTCTGAAGAAGCACCATGCTGCTGTTGGATATACTCTTGATGATCTTAAGGGCATTAGTCCCACTCTATGTCAACATAAAATAAACTTGGAGGCAGATGCCAAACCAGTTCGTGATCCTCAACGATGTTTGAATCCTAAAATGAAAGAGGTGGTAAGAAAAGAAATATTAAAGCTTCTTGAGGCAGGTGTAATTTATCTCGTTGCTGATAGTCAGTGGGTAAGTCATGTTCATTGTGTCCCTAAGAAGGGAGGTATTACTGTTGTTCCTAATGATAAAGATCAATTAATTCCACAAAGAATTATTACAGGTTATAGGATGGTAATTGATTTTTGCAAATTAAATAAGGCTACTAAGAAAGATCAATACCCCTTACCTTTTATTGATCAAATGCTAGAAAGATTATGCAAACATACACACTCTTGCTTTCTAGATGGTTATTCTGGTTTCTCTCAAATACCGTGGTCGCTTAAGGATCAATAAAGGACTACTTTTACATGCCCTTTTGGTACTTTTGCTTATAGACGTATGCCTTTTGGTTTATGTAATGCACCTGCTACCTTTCAAATATGCATGATGGCTATATTCTCTGACTTTTGTGAAAAGATTTGTGAGGTTTTCATGGACGACTTTTCCGTCGATGGATCTTCTTTTGATGGTTGCTTGAGCAATCTTGATCGAGTTTTGCAGAGATGTGAAGAAACTAATCTTGTCTTGAATTGGGAAAAGTGCCACTTTATGGTTAATGAAGGTATTGTCTTGGGGCATAAAGTTTACGAAAGAGGTATTGAAGTTGATAAAGCCAAGGTTGATGCTATTGAAAAGATGCCATGTCCCAAGGAAATCAAAGGTATAAGAAGTTTCCTTGGTCACGCCGGATTTTATAGGAGGTTCATTAAGGACTTCTCAAAAATTTCTCGGCCTCTGACTAATTTATTAAAAAAGATATACCATTTTTCTTTGATGATGATTGTGTTGAAGCATTTGAAATACTTAAGAAAGCATTTTCTCTGCACCTATTGTTCAGCCACCTGATTGGAATTTACCCTTTGAAATTATGTGTGATGCTAGTGATTATCTTTGTAGGTGTTGTTCTAGGGCAAAGAGTTGATAAGAAATTAAATGTTATCCATTATGCTAGTAAGACTCTAGACAATGCCCAAAGAAATTATGCTACTACTGAAAAATAATTCTTAGCAGTTGTATTTGCTTGTGATAAGTTCAGACCTTATATTGTTGACTCTAAAGTAACTATTCACACTGATCATGCTGCTATTAAATACCTGATGGAAAAGAAAGATGCTATACCTAGACTTATAGATGGGTTCTCTTGCTACAAGAATTTGATTTGCATACTGTTGATAGAAAGGGAGCTGAGAACCCCGTTGCAGACAACTTGTCTAGGTTAGAGAATATTCTTGATGACCCACTACCTATTGATGATAGCTTTCTTGATGAACAATTAAATGTCATAAGTACTTCTCGTAGTACTCCTTGGTATGCTGATTTTGCTAATTATATTGTTGCTAAATTCATACCACCTAGCTTCACATACCAACAAAAGAAAAAGTTTTTCTATGATTTGAGGCATTACTTTTGGGATGACCCACATCTTTATAAAGAAGGAGTAGATGGTGTTACTAGACGTTGTGTACCTGAGCATGAACAGGAACAGATTCTATGCAAGTGTCACTCCGAAGCTTATGGAGGACATCACGCTGGAGATAGAACTGCACATAAGGTATTGCAATCAGGTTTTTATTGGCCTACTCTCTTCAAGGATGCCCGTAAGTTTGTCTTGTCTTGTGATGAATGTCAAAGAATTGGTAATATTAGTAGACGTCAAGAAATTCCTATGAATTATTCACTTGTTATTGAACCATTTTGATGTTTGGGGCTTTGATTATATGGGACCTTTTCACGCCTCTAATGGACATACACATATTCTAGTTGATGTTGATTATGTTACTAAGTGGGTAGAAGCTATTCCAACTAGTAGTGCTGATCATAACACTTCTATTAAAATGCTTAAAGAAGTTATTTTTCCGAGGTTTGGAGTCCCTAGATATTTAATGACTGATGGTGGTTCACATTTTATTCATGGTGCTTTCCGTAAAATGCTTGCTAAGTATGACGTTAATCATAGAATTGCATCTCCTTATCACCCTCAATGGTCAAGTAGAATTGAGCAACAGAGAGCTCAAATTAATTTTGCAAAAGACGATTAATAGGTCTAGAAAGAATTGGTCCAAGAAACTTGATGATGCATTATGGGCCTATAGAACTGCATATAAAAATCCTATGGGTATGTCTCCGTATAAAATGGTTTATGGAAAAGCATGTCACTTACCTCTCGAACTAGAACATAAGGCATATTGGGCTATTAAAGAGCTCAACTATGATTTCAAACTTGCCGGTGAGAAGAGGTTATTTGATATTAGCTCACTTGATGAATGGAGAACCCAAACTTATGAAAATGCCAAGTTGTTTAAAGAAAAATTTAAAAGATGGCATGACAAAAGGATACAAAAGCGTGAGTTTAATGTAGGTGATTATGTATTGCTATACAACTCTCGTTTAAGATTTTTTGCAGGAAAACTTATCTCTAAATGGGAAGGTACCTACGTTATCGAGGAGGTCTATCGTTAAGTGCCATAAAAATCAACAACTTCAAGGCACAAATCCGAAGGTGGTAAACGGTCAAAGAATTAAACATTATATCTCAGGTAATCCCATAAATGTTGAAACCAATATTATTGAAACCGTAACCCCGGAGGAATACATAAGGGACACTTTCCAGAACGTTTCAGACTCCGAAAAGGAATAGGTATGTGGTACGGTAAGTAAACCGACTCCAAAAATTTTTTAAGGCAATATTTCTCCATTTTGGAATATTTAGAAAAATAGAAAAATAAGTAGTAGTCCGGGAAGGACACGAGGGCCCCACGAGGGTGGAGGGCGCCCTACCCCACAGGCTCGCCTCTACCTCGTGAGCACCTCGTGTGCCTTCCGGACTCCGTTTTCTTGCACGATACGTATTTTGGTCGGTAAAAATTCATTATATATTCTCCCAAAAGTTTTGACTCCCATATCACGCAATTATCCTCTGTTCATGTTTCGAGCTGTTTTTCTGACTGATCTAGATTATCATGACGTCCCCAAGTGCTTCCAAGGACAAGTTCTTCGAGAAGGTCATCAACCCTTACCTCGCGGAGGTGCTGCGACACCCTCAAACCATTGAGTTGCATGATGGGTTGCTGCACATCCGCGATGAAGAGGGACCAAAAGGAACCGGAAGCGTGGAGACGAGGCTCGAAGCAGTGGAGCAACAAGTTTTCAAGTGTCAAGGGATGGTGGAATGTGGACTCAACTCCAACCACATGATGATCATGGAGTTCACTAGCAACCACAAGTTGGATCTTGACAATATCGGGAGGCCATCTTCAAGCTTCATGAGAAGATCGAGCACCTCCAAGCCCAAATCTATGACACCGCAAAACCAAAACTGTGAGTATGAATATAGATTCAAAAGGATGAGTTTGGCTGCAGATTTGAGGATCCCGGAGACTCGATCATTCTTCTATGATGGTGAGCCTATGCCTTGGAAGTTGGGCGACAAGCCTAAACCATCAACAACACCACAACCTTCTTCACCGACAAAGGAGACATAATCACATGGGTATGGGCACTCCCCTTGGCAACTGCCAAGCTTGGGGGAGGTGCCCCGGTATCGTATCACAATCACAACTCCTATCTTTACCGTTTTCCTTAGTTTGACCCTATTAGTAGTATTTGATCTAGTAGAATAAAGTTTATGGCATGATTTAGTTTTGAGTTTTGCCTTATGATCTCTCTATGTAATCGAGTCCGTGAGCTATATAATAAAGATTAGTGTTGAGTCAAGGGTTTGATTTTCTTGCTATGTGTCGCGACCAGACCCGAATGGATCTAGCGCTCTGTGCTCAGTGTCATCCCTGGATCAGTAATGCTGACACCACACAGTACTTCGAAGGATTTATAGCAGAGTAGCAATCACACACTTATTACATCGTTGTCCACAAGGGAACTTAATACAATAATATGGCGTAAGGCCATCTAATAATAACAGCGGAAGGCTTGGAAAGCGAGTGAGTCCATCAACTCCAACGGCATCAATGAGTATAGAACCACGACCTAACACCTTACTCGTAAATGCGAAAAGTGCGCAACATGAAAAGTTGCAGCCCGAAAACGGGTCAAGACATGGAATATCTTTGGCAATGTAACACATAGAGAACAATGAAGCAACAAGCCTATACTACATGCATATTTGGCTGGTGGTAAGGCTCTACGGTTACATTTTGCATAAAGCTGATTTTTCCCTACATCAAAGGAATAATTTTATTTAACTATCATGGTGATTGTTAAACATTGAGAATGGTTGACAACATCCTCAATCCCCATTAAAAGTACTCATTAAAACCCAATAACTTTATTATTAGAAGTAACATGTTGAGATTCACATGATATTCAAGTACTAGATACTCAAGATGTCCATAACCAGGGACACGGCTAATCATGATCAGTTTATACACTCTGCAGAGGTTTGCGCACTTTTCCCCACAAGACTCGATCGCCTCCGCTTGGTTCTCGTGACCGCATGGTGTTTGAGAAACGGATGACCGAGACATAGTCTTTCGTAAGCGCTTAGCACCTTACATGTGGGTAGACCGTACCAACCTACATCCCCTACATCAGCTAGCCTACCCGTAAGGGTTCGCACAACTTAGTCAACTACGCCAGAGCCCATAATTGGCTTGTGGCTGCACACGGAAGTCTCTAGTTTGAATAATCTTATGATCCCTTAGAGCACGGGTGGCGGTCCAAGAAATACAGAGCAAGTCCTGATAGAAACCAGGTGCCTCAATCCACCCAGATGTGTGTTTAGGTTGCCACCTTAGATAAACCATTAATTATCAATCTCACATCTGTCATGGATATTCACTCACCCAATCCACGTCTACTAGCATAGCATGGCATAATCAAGCAAACGTAGAAGTAACTCCCAAGGTTTCATAAGTAAAACAGGTAATAGGTACTACCTCAATCTACTTCCCGATCCCACAATTTAATTAGATCCTAACATGCAAGTGTTTGAGGGCTGATCTAATGCATAAAAACTGGGTAGTAGAAAAGGTATGATCAAAGTGTTACTTGCCTTGCTGATGATCCGCGAGTCCTAGAGATTCGAAGTAACAAGCGGCGCACTCCGGGTGATCTAACGTAGACAACAACAAGCATACAATAAGTACTCATCTAATGCACAGGGAAATCTCGAATAAAAGATCTAACCAGATAGTTCAACTTAAGAACCAC
The DNA here is from genome assembly GCA_021605145.1 of Aegilops bicornis. Lineage (NCBI taxonomy): Eukaryota > Viridiplantae > Streptophyta > Magnoliopsida > Poales > Poaceae > Aegilops > Aegilops bicornis. The sequence continues at coordinate 509,622,734 of CM038669.1, read as the reverse complement.
AGTTGCAAAAGAATCGAATCAAATAAAGCATCGGAAGTCGGAACTCGAGAGAGAACGACTTGGTTTAGCAAATCTGAAATTAGGTCAAAATCTCACAGTAGCAAAACTCTGTGTAAGTAGGTTAGTCGGAACGGCGGTTTCGTTCTGAAACTCAGCGCTTGAATCACCTGATTAGATAAATGAGCAAGAAATAAAACAGATTTGAAAATCGGATCAAATCAAATCGAAAAATAATGGATTAAATCCGATTTAAAAGAAAACGCATTTAACGGATTAAATAACGGACGTTCGTTAACAGAACTAATCCAACGAACGCGTTCATTGAAACGAACGGGTCGGTGAACGTTCACTAAATAAGAAAACCGAAAAAATAAAACCAAACTAGTTTTTTTTAAAAACCGAACTTTACCAAAAAACGGACCGGGTTTTCTAGGAAAACCGGATAGGATCGGTGGCGGCGGCTACCTCAGCGGTGATGGGGCTCGGCCGAGGCTCCGGTGGGTCGAGCGAGGCGGTGGGTGGCGGCGGGTCGGGAGGGGCGACGAGGCGAGGGGCTCCGGCGACGCGTCGGCGGCTCGGCTTAAGTGGGCGGGCGGCGGGCGATGTGAGGAGAGAGGGGCGGGCGGTTAAATAGGAGGGGTGCTCGGCTTGGGGAAGAACAGCAGGATCGCCGGGTCGGAGCCGGACTCGGGAGGCGGCGGCGGCGGGTCGTCCCGAGCGGGACTCGAGGCGGCGGCGTCTTGTGAGGAGAGGGAGGCGGGCGCTGGCCGGCTGGCTGGCCGGGCTGGGCCTTAGCCCAGAAGGCGGCTTTTTCGTTTTTTAAATTAAAACAAAACGAATTAAATAAAATATCAAACGAACTCCGATTTAAGTAAAACAAATTTTCCCCGACTCCTAAAAATGAGTCGAACAAAATGAACTTTAAAAACAGCGAACATGCATAATATTTTTAAAATGCTCATTTTGCCTAATCAAAATAAATCTTTCAAAAACCAAATTTGATTTATTTATAATATCTTCATTTTTCCTAAATATTGGGAAAGTCATATTATTCCCTCTCTTGAGATTGTTATAGGAAAAACTTTATGAAGATAATTAAATAAATCCAAATGATCCTATTTCCAAAATTTGAGACATCCCAAATATGAAAATAATGAAACTTCCAACTCTCCGAGGGTCCTTGAGTTGCGTGAAATTTCCTAGGATCGGAAAATGCGAGAAAAATATGATATGCATGATGACCTAATGTATAACATTCCAAATTGAAAATTTGGGATGTTACAAACCTACCCCCTTAAGATGAATCTCGCCCTCGAGATTCGGGTTGGCTAGAAAATAGGTGAGGGTGGTCCTTGAGCAAAACTTCCTCTCTTTCCCAGGTGGCTTCATCCTCGGTGTGGTGGCTCCACTGAACTTTGCAAAACTTGATAACCTTCTGCGAGTAACTCACCTGGCATAATCGAGAATCTTAACCGGTTTTTCCTCATATGTCAAATCATCCTTCAATGAATTGCTTCCAATGGTACAGTGTCTCTTAACGGTACCTCTGCTATCTCGGGTGACATTTCTTCAATCGAGAAACATGGAATACATCATGAACTCTGACAGTCCTTCCGTAATTCCAACTTATACGCAACTTCTCCCATGCGTTGCAAAATCTTATATGGTCCAACGAAACGGGTGCTAACTTTCCTTTAACTCCAAAACGCTTAACTCCTCAAGCGGGGATACTCGAGATATACTGCTCCAATTTTATGCTCAATCGCTGGCGCTTTGAATCGGCATAGCTCTTTTATGCGGGTGGGCTACCTTGAGCCTGTCTCGAATCAACTTAACTTTCTGTTCAGAATCCTTTATCAAATCTGTTCCAATCAACTGACGATCTCTAGTTTCGTCCCATAACAACGGTGTCCTGCACCTTCTTCCATACAAAGCCTCGAAAGGTGCCATCTTCAAGCTGGTTTGGTAACTATTGTTGTAGGAAAATTCTGCATACGGCAAATTATCGTCCCAGCTAGATCCATAATCTAGTGCACAAGCTCTCAGCATATCTTCCAAAATCTGGTTGACTCTCTCGGTCTGTCCATCGGTCTATGGGTGGAAAGCTGTACTGAATTCCAATCGAGTTCCCAATGTTTCGTGTAACCGGTTCCAAAATTTCGAGGTAAACTGGGTTCCTCTATACGTCTGATGCTCCTCGGAACTCCGTGTAAGCACACAATTCTGGTCATGTATATCTTTGCCAACTTAGCACTCGCTATAGGTAGTCTTGACCGAATAAAATGAGCTACCTTGGTCAAACGGTCGACTATAACCCAAATCGAGTCATATCTGAACGAGTCTTTGGCAATCCTGTGATAAAATCCATGCCTAGTATATCCCACTTCCATTCGGGTATCGGCAAAGGTTGTAACAATCAAGCTGGCTTCTGATGCTCAGCCTTTACTATCTGACAAACATCGCAAACTGCTACGTACTCCGCAATATCCTTCTTCATTCCGGTCCACCAGAAAGTATTCTTCAAATCCAAGTACATCTTGGTATTTCCTGGGTGAATCGAATAGGGTGAATCATGGGCTTCTCGTAAAATCAACTTCCTAATCTCTGGGTCATTGGGCACATAAACACGGTCTTCAAACCATAGGGTATCATGCTCGTCCTCACGAAATCCTTTAGCCTTTCCTTTGCTCATTTTCTCCTTTATAGAGGCAATTTCCTTATCTGCCTTTTGGGCTTCTCTGATTTTGTCCATCAGTGTTGACTGAATCTCCAATGCTGCTACATAGCCTCTCGGAACTATTTCCAAACATAGCTCTCGAAGGTCCTCGGCTAACTCATTGGGTATTCCTCCCATCATTAGGGTATTGACGTGGCTCTTACGGCTCAATGCGTGCCTTACGACATTAGCCTTCCCGGGTGATAATGCAATCTCATGTCATAATCCTTGATAAGCTCTAACCATCTCCTTTGTCCGAGATTCAATTCATACGTGTGAAAATGTACTTCAAACTCTTGTGATCCGTATATACTTCACAATGATTTCCAATGAGAAAGTGTCTCCACGTCTTCAGGGCATGCACAACGGCTGCTAACTCCAAATCATGAGTGGCATAATTCAACTCATGGGGCTTAAGTTGTCGTGAAGCATACGAAACAACTCTTCCTTCCTGCATAAGCACTGCTCCAAGTCCTCGACGTGAAGCGTGTAATACACCTCATAATCCTTAGTCTGATCTGGCAATATCAAAATTGGTGAGGTAACCAATCTTTTCTTCAACTCCTGAAAACTTGCCTCACAGTCCTCAGTCCATATGAATTTATTTTCCTTCTTCAACAATTCTGTCATAGGCTTAGCAATCCTTGAGAAATTCTCAATGAACCTTCGGTAGTATCCTGCGAGTCCAAGGAAACTCAATCTCTCCAACTGTCGTTGGTGCTTCCCATTTGGTTATGGTCTCAACTTTTGTGGGGTCAACTGCTATTCCTTCTCCGGATATAACATGTCCGAGAAATCCAACTTCCTTTAGCCAAAACTCACATTTGCTAAACTTGGCATACAACTGGTGTTCCCTCAGTTTCTCCAAAACCAATCGCAAATGTTCCTTGTGTTCCTCTTCATTCTTCGAGAAAATTAAAATGTCATCAATGAACACCACGACGAACTTATCCAAAACTCCATAAATACTTTGTTCATCAGGTTCATGAAATAGGCTGGTGCGTTAGTCAGTCCAAATGACATAACGGTATACTCGTACAGTCCATATCTCGTGGTAAAAGCTGTCTTGGGTATGTCCTGCTCCCGAATCTTCAACTGATGGTACCCTGATCGCAAAACGATCTTGGAAAACACCTTGGCTCCTTGCAAGCGATCAAACAGATCATTTATCATAGGTAGTGGGTACTTGTTCTTGATTGTTACTTCATTCAATCCACGATAATCAACAACCATTCTTAACGATCCATCCTTCTTCAACACTAGCAAAACGGGTGATCCCCAAGAACTTGGGCGTATAAAACCTTTATCCAATAGTTCCTTAATCTGCTTCTTGATTTCCGCCAAATCCTGTGCTGGCATCCTATATGGTCGCTTCGATATCGGGCCTGTTCCTGGCAACAGCTCGATCAAAAACTCAATGTCTCTATCCGGTGGCATTCCTGGCAACTCTTAGGAAATACATTAGGAAAATCCTTCACCATCGGTACTCTTCTGTACCACTCGATAAGCAATTAACTTGTGCTCTCCTCGGCTCGTGCCGTGATACATACTTAATCCTTCTTCCTTCGTGTGGTGAGCAAAATTGATCTAGTGGAGCAATCAATGTTTCCTCCATACCTTGATAACCAATCCATACCTAATATCACATCCAATCCTTGGGATTCCGTAACTATTAGGTCCGAGGGGAAAACATAGTGTCCAATCCTTAATGGCGGTCGATCACACCATTTACTAGCCATGTACTGGCTCCGGGTGAGGTTACTAGCATGGGTGACCTAAGGGCTTGGGTTGGTAACTTGTACTTATCCACAAATCCCCTTGATATGTATGAATGCGATGCACCAAGATGTCGAAAAGAACAACCGCGATAAATGACTTAACCAAAAACTTACCGATTCTTGCATCGGGCTGATCTTCAACCTCCTCCACTTCAATGTGGTTCACATCCTCTATTGAAAGGGTTGGGCTTCTTTCCAGAGCTTCCATTGCCATTTCCATTACGCCTATACGGGCGGTCATTGGCATAATGCCCGATCTTGCGGCACTTAAAGCAAGTAATATGACTCAGTCTACTTTGGATGGTGTTGACGGGTTGGTGCGATTACATCCATTACTTCCTCCATTCCCAGTCCCATTCTTGGTCTTTGTTATGGTTATCTGAATTACTTCCTCCATGGGTATCTTTGGCCCTGAATTCTGACTTAGGGGTATAACGATGTTTCGCTGAGCTCCAGAGTTATACTTCCCTTTGTCCATACTTCCGCTATGGTTCTCAATTCTTCTTTGCTTTCCTTCAATCATGAGGGCTCGGTCTACTAACTCCTGGTAGTTATTGAAACTGGCTACCATCAACGGCATCTTGAACTCATCATTCAGTCCTTCTAGAAACTTCTCCTGTTTAGCTGCATCAAGAGTAACGCGTCATCCGGGGCATAACGTGCTAGTTTACTAAAGTCATCCACGCATCGCCAACAGTCCTTCCTCCTTGGCGTAAGTTGCGAAACTCACGCTTCTTCATGGCCATAGCTCCTGTTGAAACATGGGCGGTAAAAGCTTGCTGAAATTGATCCCATGTGGCGGTGTCTACAGTGGTAAGTGGCTGTGAAATTCTCCCACCATGCTTCAGCGGGTCCTTCAAGCTGATGGGCTGCAAACTTCACTCTTTCTCCATCTGTGCATCCTGCAGTGGTCAGCTCCCTTCCTATCTTGCGGAGCCAGTCATCTGCTACAATTGGCTCGGTGCTACTGGAATACACCGGCGGGTTTAGTCTAAGGAAACGAGTCAGATGATCCGCATGTGGTGGTGGTGGTGGGTTGTTGTTGTTGTTGTTGTTGTTGCCCTGGTTCTGTACCAATGTTTGAATCAGGGTATTCTGCTGCTGAATCAATTGGGTGATCTCTGGCGGGAAAACAAATCCGGGGTCGCGTCTCGGAGGCATCTGATGGGTTTAGAAAAGATGAGAATTTAGAATAGAATGAGGTCTAAGGGGAATCACTACCCAAATGCACATGAGCAAATACACACAAAATCACTTCATTCAATCAAACAAAGGCTTACAACGATCTAACTATCGCAGAAGTGCGTGTACTATAATGATTTACATGGAGGGAATACTACTAATATGTGGGGGACTTCTACTAATTTGAACCGTGGAAGACTCCATAATGTTCCGCCTCTGCTTCGTCTTCAAAGTCGGGTTCACTTGGATCCGAATCGGTGTCGTCGATGTTGATGTAGTCGCTTGGGCAATTGACATACTGGTCTTCATTCCTGAGCGCCAACTTCTTCTTCAGTTCTTCAATCTCGTACTTAAGATCGTTATTGTGTCTTGCTAGAGCTACGATCTCGTCCATATAGTCCTTGCGAGTTGTCTTTAGTTCTTCTTCAAGTTCGATGATCCTTCCCTTTGCATTCTCGCAACTCCAACATATCATTGCACATCCGGTTCTCCGGACGTCGAATGTGCTTTGGTTTAACTCTGGATGAATGCTGCAATGGATCTATCCTTCTTGGTGCTGACGACGTCCCATTTGTCATCTCGGCGTCCACAAATCTGGTAGATTGTGTCCTTAAGGTCTTCTTGATAAACTTCTCCAATGCGTCCCATGGTGATGTGAGCTGTCATGCTCTTTCCCAGACTCCAAGTTGGTGCACTGAAAACACTATCTATTGGCTTGGTGATTGGGGCGAATGTCCTTCCTCGAACGTGAGCGTGAATCTTCCAGCGCTCCTCTTCAGGCAGAGTGGCGTTGAAAGTCCCGGTGAAGCTTGGTAATCCAATGTTCAGGTATTTGGTAACTTCCTTCAAGTGAAATCCAAAAGGTGTGCCTTCATCCGGTTGGGTGTACTTGATCTTCGCGTCCGTCATCCTAAAGAGAGTAGAAAAGATGAGGAGTTAGAAAATGGGAAGAGAATAGTGATCTATGGCTTTATCTTAGTGGTCGTGTCCTATAGTCAGCGTGTGCTCTGATACCATTCTCTGTCGCGACCAGACCCGAATGGATCTAGCGCTCTGTGCTTAGTGTCATCCCTGGACTGACACCACACAGTACTTCGAAGGATTTATAGCAGAGTAGCAATCACACACTTATTACATCGTTGTCCACAAGGGAACTTAATACAATAACATGGCGTAAGGCCATCTAATAATAACAGCGGAAGGCTTGGAAAACGAGTGAGTCCATCAACTCCAACGGCATCACTGAGTATAGAACCACGACCTAACACCTTACTAAATGCGAAAAGTGCGCAACATGAAAAGTTGCAGCCCAAGACGGTCAAGACATGGAATATGCTGGCAATGTAACACATAGAGAACAATGAAGCAACAAGCCTATACTACATGCATATTTGGCTGGTGGTAAGGCTCTACGGTTACATTTTTGCATAAAGCTGATTTTTCCCTACATCAAAGGAATAATTTTATTTAACTATCATGGTGATTGTTAAACATTGAGAATGGTTGACAAAGATCCTCAATCCCCATTAAAAGTAATCATTAAAACCCAATAACTTTATTATTAGAAGTAACATGTTGAGATTCACATGATATTCAAGTACTAGATACTCAAGATGTCCATAACCGGGACACGGCTAATCATGATCAGCTTTATACACTCTGCAGAGGTTTATGACTTTTCCCCACAAGACTCGATCGCCTTCCGCTTGGTTCTCGTGACCGCATGGTGTTTGAGAAACGGATGACCGAGACATAGTCTTTCAGAAGCGCTAGCACCTTACATGTGGGTAGACCGTACCAACCTACATCCCCTACATCAGCTAGCCTACCCGTAAGGGTTCGCACAACTTAGTCAACTACGCCAGAGCCCATAATTGGCTTGTGGCTGCACACGGAAGTCTCTAGTTTGAATAATCTTATGATCCCTTAGAGCCTGGGTGGCGGTCCGAAGAAATACTGAGCAAGTCTGATAGAAACCAGTGCCTCAATCCACCCAGATGTGTGTTTAGGTTGCCACCTTAGATAAACCATTAATTATCAATCTCACATCTGTCATGGATATTCACTCACCCAATCCACGCCTACTAGCATAGCATGGCATAATCAAGCAAACGTAGAAGTAACTCCCAAGGTTTCATAAGTAAAACAGGTAATAGGTACTACCTCAATCTACTTCCGATCCCACAATTTAATTAGATCCTAACATGCAAGTGTTTGAGGGCTGATCTAATGCATAAAAACTGGGTAGTAGAAAAGGTATGATCAAAGTGTTACTTGCCTTGTCGATGATCCATGAGTCCTAGAGATTCAAGTAACAAGCGGCGACTCGGGTGATCTAACGCAGACAACAACAAGCATACAATAAGTACTCATCTAATGCACGGGGAAATCTCGAATAAAAGATCTAACCAGATAGTTCAACTTAAGAACCCTGGTTGCAAAAGAATCGAATCAAATAAAGCATCGAAGTCGGAACTCGAGAGAGAACGACTCGGTTTAGCAAATCTGAAATTAGGTCAAAATCTCACAGTAGCAAAACTCTGTGTAAGTAGGTTAGTTTGAACGGCGGTTTCGTTCTGAAACTCCAGCGCTTGAATCACCGATTAGATAAACGAGCAAGAAATAAAACAGATTTGAAAATCGGATCGTAAATCGAATCAAAAATAACGGATTAAATCCGATTTAAAAGAAAACGACGAACGGATTAAATAACGGACGTTCGTTAACAGAACTAATCCAACGAACGCGTTCATTGAAACGAACGGGTCGGGTGAACGTTCACTAAATAAGAAAACCGAAAAAATAAAACCAAACTAGTTTTTTTTTAAAACCGAACTTTGCAAAACGGACCGGGTTTTCTAGGGAAAACCGGATCGGATCGGGCGCTGGGCGGCTACCTCGGCGGTCGCCGGGCGGGCTCAATGGTCGGGCGAGGGCGGTGGGTGGCGGGTCGGGAGGGGCGACGAGGGCGGCGAGGGGCTCCGGGCGACGGCGGCAAGGCGTCCTCGGCGGGCGGCTCGGCTTAAGGCGGGCGGCGGGGTGATGTGAGGAGAGAGGGCGGTGGCGGTTAAATAGAGGGGGGTGCTCGCTTGGGGAAGGGGCAACGGAGCGCTGGTCGGAGCCGGACTCGGAGGCGGCGGCGGGTCGCCCCGAGCGGGACTCGGGCAAGGCGCGAAGGGAGAGGGAGGCGGGGCGCTGGGCCGGCTGGGCCTTGGCCCGGGGGGGCGGCGCTTGTTTTTCGTTTTTTTTAAATTAAAACAAAACGAATTAAATAAAATATCAAACGAACTCCGATTTAAGTAAAACAAATTTTCCCCGACTCCTAAAAATGAGTCGAACAAAATGAACTTTAAAAACAGCGAACATGCATAATATTTTTAAAATGCTCATTTTTGCCTAAGCAAAATAAATCTTTCAAAAACCAAATTTGATTTATTTATAATATCTTCATTTTTCCTAAATATTGGGAAAGTCATATTATTCCCTCTCTTGAGATTGTTATAGGAAAAACTTTATGAAGATAATTAAATAAATCCAAATGATCCTATTTCCAAAATTTGAGACATCCCAAATATGAAAATAATGAAACTTCCAACTCTCTCCGAGGGTCCTTGAGTTGCGTGAAATTTCCTAGGATCGGAAAATGCGAGAAAAATATGATATGCATGATGACCTAATGTATAACATTCCAAATTGAAAATTTGGGATGTTACACTATGATCTTGAGTAAAAAAAAGAATAGAGAAAAAGAATAAAAAGAAACAAAAGTTCATATTGATATTATTGGAAGTAATGACTTCACATAGAAAGAGTATGATGATTAAAAGTTGTTGGGAGTTGGCAGACATAGCTTTGGTCATCGTTGCAATTAATAGGAAGTAATAATGAAAGAGAGGTTTCACATATAAATATATTATCATTGACATCTTTTATGATTGTGAGCACTCATTAAAATATGACATGCTAAAGAGTTGATGTTGGATAAGGAAGACAATGTAATGAGTTATGTTTTCTTGTATCCGAGATAAAGTATGTTGTCATGGATCCTCTAACGTGTTGAGCTTGCCTTTCCCCCTCTTGCGAGCCAAATTCTCAGCACCAAGTAGAGATACTACTTGTGCTTCCAACACCCTAAAACCAGTTTTGCCATGAGAGTCCACCATATCTACCTATGGATTGAGTAGGATCCTTCAAGTAAGTTTTCATCGGTGCAAAGCAATAAAAATTGCTCTAAATATGTATGATTGATTAGTGTGGGAGAAATAAGCTTTATACGATCTTGTGATGTGGAAGTAATAAAAGCGACGGACTGCATAATAAAGGTCCATATCACAAGGGGCAATATAAAGTGACGTTCTTTCGCATTGAGATTTTATGCATATAACCGTAAAAGCACATGGCAACCTCTGCTTCCCTCTGCGAAGGGCCTATCTTTTATTATTATCTTCTACCTTATGCAAGAGTCATGGTGATCTTCACCTTTCCTTTTTCATTTTATCCTTTGGCAAGCCCAGCATGTTGGAAAGAACCTGATACATATTATATATATATATATATATATATATATATATATATATATATATCTAATTGGATGTAGGGGAGCATGAGTTATTATTGTTGACATTACCCTTGAGGTAAAAGGTTGTGGGGCAAAACTATAAGCCCCTATCTTTCTCTGTGTCCGATTAAAACTTCATAACCACAAGTATTGCGTGAGTGTTAGCAATGATGAAGGACTAGATGATAGTTGAGTATGTGGACTTGCTTTTTAGCTCTGACATAGACTCTTTTCTGATGTTATGATAAATTGCAATTGCTTCAATGACTGAGGTTATAGTTTGTTGGTTCTCAATGAAGTTTATGATTCATACTTTTGCATTGTGAATAGATCATCACTTGAACATTAGAAATCATATGACAATATCTATATATGTTGCTGTTATGAGAATAATCATGATCCTTCATGTCCGTATTTTATTTTAATCGACACCTCTACCTCTAAACATGGGGACATATTTATCGTTATCGGCTTTCGCTTGAGGACTAGCCAGGTCTAAGCTTGGGGGAGTTGATACGTCCATTTTGCATCATGCTTTTATATCGATATTTATTGCATTATGGGTTGTTACTTCACATTATGTCTCAATACTTATGGCTATTCTCTCTTATTTTACAAGGTTTACATAAGGAGGAGAGAATGCTTAATTTGGAATTCGAAATTTGGAAAAGGAGCAAATATTAGAGACCTATTCGCACAACTCCAAAAGTCCCGAAACTCCACGGAATATCTTATAATAAATAATAAAAATCCTCGCCAAAGATGAAGGCCAGGAGCCCACACCCTGTCCACGAGGGTGGGGTGCCCCCAGGGTGCGCCCCAACCGTGGCCCCCGTGGCTCTCTGATGCCCATCTTCTGGTATATGAAGTCTTTCGTCGAGGAAAAAAGAGGAAGCAACCTTTCGGGACGGGACTCCGCCGCCACGAGGTGGAACCTCGGCGGAACCAATCTAGGGCTCCGTCAGAGCTGTTCTACTGGGGATACTTCCCTCCGGGAGGGGGAAATCATCGCCATCGTCATCACCAACGCTCCTCTCGTCGGGAGAGGGAAATCTCCATCAACATCTTCACTAGCACCATCTCATGTCAAAACCCTAGTTCATCTCTTGTATCCAATTCTTGTCTCCAAGTCCGGGATTGGTACTAGTAGGTTGCTAGTAGTGTTGATTACTCCTTGTAGTTGATGCTAGTCGGTTTATTTGGTGGAAGATCATATGTTCAGATCCTATATGCATATTATTACCCCTCTGATTATGAACATGAATATGCTTTGTGAGTAGTTACGTTTGTTCCTGAGGACACGGGAGAAGTCTTGCTATTAGTAGTCATGTGAATTTGGTATTCGTTCGATACTTTGATGAGATGTATGTTGTCTTTCCTCTAGTGGTGTTATGTGAACGTCGACTACATAACACTTCACCATTATTTGGGCCTAGAGGAAGGCATTGGGAAGTAATAAGTAGATGATGGGTTGCTAGAGTGATGTAAGCTTAAACCCTAGTTTATGTGTTGCTTTGTAAGGGCTGATTTGGATCCATATGTTTCATGCTATGGTTAGGTTTACCTTAATACTTTTGTTGTAGTTATGACGCTTGCAATAGAGGTTAATCATAAGCGGGATGCTTGTTCAAGTAAGAACAGCACCCAAGCACCGGTCCACCCACATATCAAATTATCAAAGTACCGGACGTGAATCATATGAACGTGATGAAAACTAGCTTGACGATAATCCCATGTGTCCTCGGGAGCGCTTTTCCTTATATAAGAGTTTGTCCAGGCTTATCCTTTGCTACAAAAAGGATTGGGCCACCTTGCTGCACTTTATTTACTTTTGTTACTTGTTGCTCGTTACAATTTATCCTATCACAAAACTATCTGTTACCACTTATTTTAGTACTTGCAGAGAATACCTTGCTGAAAACCGCTTATCATTTCCTTCTGCTCCTCGTTGGGTTCGACACTCTTACTTATCGAAAGGACTATGATAGATCCCCTATACTTGTGGGTCATCACCGAGGACTGAAACGCCTTTGGTAGGTGGAATTTGGTAAGGAAAAATTTATATAGTGTGCTGAAATTTACTGTCACTTGTTACTATGGAAAGTAATCCTTTGATGGGCTTGTTCGGGGTATCTTCACCCCGACCAGTAGAGCAAAGAGTTGCTCCTCAATCTACTGAACCTACTGAAAATGTTTACTTTGAAATTCCTTCGGGTATGATAGATAAACTGCTAGCTAATCCTTTCATAGGTGATGGAACATTGTATCCTGATTTACACCTAATCTATGTGGATGAAGTTTGTGGATTATTTAAGCTTGCAGGTATGCCCGAGGATGTTATCAAGAAGAAGGTCATCCCTTTATCTTTTAAGGGAGAGGCAGTGACATAGTTTAGGCCATGTGATGATATGGGATCATGGAACTACAACCGATTGAAATTGGAATTTCATCAGAAGTTTTATCCTATGCATCTTGTTCATCGTGATCGTAATTATATATATAATTTTTGGCCTCACGAAGGAGAAAGCATTGCTCAAGATTGGGGGAGGCTTAAGTCAATGTTATATTCATGCCCCAATCATGAGCTCTCAAGAGAAATTATTATTCAAAAAAATTATGCTCGGCTTTCTCCTAATAATCGCCCATGCTCGATACTTCTTGTATTGACTCTTTTATGATGAAGACTATTGAATTAAAATGGGATTTATTGGAAAAAATTAAACGCAACTCTGAATATTGGGATCTCGATGAAGGTAAGGAGTCAGGTATAACAACCAAGTTTGATTGTGTTAAATCTTTTATGGATACCGATGTTTTCCGTGAATTTAGCACTAAATATGGACTTGACTCTGAGATAGTAGCTTCTTTCTGTGAATCCTTTGATACTCATGTTGATCTCCCTAAGGAGAAATGGTTCAAATATAATCCTCCCATTGAAGTAAAAGTAGTTGCACCTATTAAAGTTGAAGAAAAGACTATCACTTATAATGATCCTATTGTTCCTACTGCATATATTGAGAAACCACCTTTCCCTGTTAGAATAAAGGATCATGCTAAAGCTTCAACTGTGGTCAATAAAAGTAACGTTAAGACACCCATACCTCCTGAACAAATTAAAGTTGAACCTAGTATTGCTATGGTTAAAGATCTCTTGGCTGATAATATTGATGGACATGTTATTTACTTCTGTGAGGAAACTGCTAGAATTACTAGACCTGATACTAAAAATAAACATAGACCTGTTGTAGGCATGCCTGTTATTTCTGTTAAAATAGGAGATCATTGTTATCATGGCTTATGTGATATGGGTGCTAGTGCAAGTGCAATACCTCATTCCTTATACAAAGAAATTAAGCATGATATTGCACTGCTTTGAGATAGAAGAAATTGATGTTACAATTAAGCTTGCCAATAGAGATACTATTTCACCAGTTGGGATTGTTAGAGATGTTGAAGTCTTGTGTGGGAAAGTTAAATATCCTGCTGATTTCCTTGTTCTTGGTTCCCCACAAGATAACTTTTATCCCGTTATATTTGGTAGACCCTTCTTGAGTACTGTCAATGCTAGGATAGACTGCGAAATGGATGTTGTTACTATTGGTTTGGGGGATATGTCTCATGAGTTTAACTTTGCTAAATTTTGTAGACAACCCCATGATGAGGAATTGCCTAGTAAAGATGAAATTATTGGTCTTGCTTCTATTGTCGTGCCTCCTAGTGATCCTCTAGAACAATATTTGCTGGACCATGAAAATGATATGTTTATGAATGAAAGAAGGGAAATAGATGAAGTATTCTTTAAACAGGGACCTATTTTGAACACAACTTGCCTGTTGAAATACTAGGGGATCCCCCTCCACCCAAGGGTGATCCTGTGTCCGAGCTTAAACCATTACCCGATACTCTTAAATATGCTTATCTTAATGAAAAGAAGATTTATCCTATTATTATTAGTGCTAACCTTTCAGAGCATGAAGAAAAGAAAGTATTGAAAACTCTGAAGAAGCATCGTGCTGCTATTGGATATACTCTTGATGATCTTAAGGGCATTAGTCCCACTCTATGCCAGCACAAAATAAAATTGGAGAAAGACGCTAAACCAGTTGTTGATCACCAACGACGGTTAAATCCTAAGATGAAAGAAGTGGTAAGGGAAGAAATACTAAAGCTTCGGAGGCAGGTATAATTTATCCCGCTGTCGATAGTCAAGTGGGTAAGCCACATCCATTGTGTCCCTAAGAAGGGAGGTATTACTGTTGTTCCTAATGATAAAGATGAATTGATCCCACAAAGAATTGTTATAGGATATAGAATGGTAATTGATTTCCGCAAATTAAATAAAGCTACTAAAAAGGATCATTACCCTTTACCTTTTATTGATCAAATGCTAGAAAGATTATCCAAACATACACATTTTTGCTTTCTAGATGGTTATTCCGGTTTCTCTCAAGTACCTGTGTCAAAAGAGGATGAAGAAAAGACCACTTTTACTTGCCCTTCGGTACCTTTGCTTATAGACGTATGCCTTTTGGTTTATGTAATGCACTTGCTACCTTTCAAAGACGCATGATGTCTATATTCTCTGACTTTTGTGAAAAGATTGTTGAGGTTTTCATGGATGACTTCTCCGTATATGGAACTTCTTTTGATGATTGCTTGAGCAACCTTGATCAAGTTTTGCAGAGATGTGAAGAAAGTAATCTTGTCTTGAATTGGGAGAAGTGCCACTTTATGGTTAATGAAGGTATTGTCTTGGGGCATAAATTTTTTGAAAGAGGTATTGAAGTTGACAAAGCTAAAGTTGATGCTATTGAAAAGATGCCATGTCCCAAGGACATTGAAGGTATAAGAAGTTTCCTTGGTCATGCCGGTTTTTATAGGAGGTTCATTAAGGACTTCTCTAAAATTTCTAGGCCTCTGACTAATCTCTTACAAAAATATATTCCTTTTGTCTTTGATGATGATTGTGTAGAACCATTCGAAATACTTAAGAAAGCATTGATTTCTGCACCTATTGTTCAGCCACCTGATTGGAATTTACCTTTTGAAATTATGTGTGATGCTTGTGATTATGTTGTAGGTGTTGTTCTAGGACAAAGAGTTGATAAGAAATTAAATGTTATTCAATATGCTAGTAAAACTCTAGACAGTGCCCAGAGAAATTATGCTACTACTGAAAAAGAATTTTTAGCAGTTGTATTTGCTTGTGATAAGTTCAGACCTTATATTGTTGATTCTAAAGTAACTGCTCACACTGATCATGCTGCTATTAAATATCTTATGGAAAAGAAAGATGCTAAACCTAGACTTATTAGATGGGTTCTCCTGCTACAAGAATTTGATTTGCATATTATTGATAGAAAGGGAGCTGAGAATCCTGCATGCATAACTTGTCTAGGTTAGAGAATGTTCTTGATGACCCACTACCTATTGATGATAGCTTTCCGATGAACAATTAGCTGTCATAAATGCTTCTCAGATCGCTCCATGGTATGTTGATTATGCTAATTACATTGTTGCTAAGTTTATACCACCTAGTTTCACATACCAAAGAAAAGAAAAGTTTTTCTATGATTTAAGACATTACTTCTGGGATGACCCACACCTTTATAAAGAAGGAGTAGATGGTGTTATTAGACGTTGTATACCTGAGCATGAACAGGAACAGATCCTACACAAGTGTCACTCCGAAGCTTATGGAGGACATCACGCTGGAGATAGAACTGCACATAAGGTATTGCAATCCGGTTTTTATTGGCCTACTCTCTTCAAAGACGCCCGTAAGTTTGTCTTATCTTGTGATGAATGTCCAAGAATTGGTAATATTAGTAGACGTCAAGAAATGCCTATGAATTATTCACTTGTTATTGAACCATTTGATGTTTGGGGCTTTGATTATATGGGACCGTTTCCTTCCTCTAATGGGTATACACATATTTTAGTTGATGTTGATTACGTTACTAAGTGGGTAGAAGCTATTCCAACTAGTAGTGCTGATCATAACACCTCTATTAAGATGCTTAAAGAAGTTATTTTTCGAGGTTTGGAGTCCCTCGATATTTAATGACTGATGGTGGTTTTTATTCATGGTGCTTTTCGTAAAATGCTTGCTAAGTATGATGTTAATCATAGAATTGCATCTCCGTATCACCCGCAGTCTAGTGGTCAAGTAGAATTAAGTAATAGAGAGCGAGAGCTCAAATTAATTTTGCAAAAGACTGTTAATAGATCTAGAAAGAATTGGTCCAAGAAACTTGATGATGCATTATGGGCATATAGAACTGCATATAAAAATCCTATGGGTATGTCTCCGTATAAAATGGTTTATGGAAAAGCATGTCACTTACCTCTCGAACTAGAACATAAGGCATATTGGGCCATTAAAGATCTCAATTATGATTTCAAACTTCCGGTGAGAAGAGGCTATTTGACATTAGCTCACTTGAATGGAGAACCCAGGCCTATGAGAATGCCAAACTATTTAAAGAAAAGGTTAAACCATGGCACGACAAAAGGATAAAAAAACGTGAGTTTAATGTAGGCGATTATGTGTTGCTATTCAACTTTGTTTAAGATTTTTTGCAGGAAAACTTCTCTCTAAATGGGAAGGTCCTTACGTTATCGAGGAGGTCTCTTGTTCCGGTGCCATAAAAATCAACAACTTTGAAGGCACAAATCCAAAGGTGGTGAACGGTCAAAGAATCAAACATTATATCTCAGGTAATCCTATAAATGTTGAAACTAATGTTATTGAAACCGTAACCCTGGAGGAATACATAAGGGACACTTTCCAGAACATTTCAGACTCCGAAAAGGAATAGGTATGTGGTATGGTAAGTAAACCGACTCCAAAACAGTTCTAATGGCAATTTTTCTCCGTTTTGGAATATTTAAGAAAGTAGGAAAATAAGAAGTAGTCCGGGAAGGACACGAGGCTTCCACGAGGGTGGAGGGCGCGCCCTCCCCCCTGGGCGCGCCCCCTTCCTCGTGGGCACCTCGTGTGCTCTCCGGACTCCGTTTTCTTGAATGACACTTCTTTTGGTCGGTAAAAATTCATTATATAATCTCCCGAAGGTTTTGACCACCGTACCACGCAATTATCCTCTGTTTTTGTTTCGAGCTGTTTTTCTAACAGATCTAGATCACCATGACGTGTCCACGTGCCCCCAAGGACAAGTTCTTCGAGAAGGTCATCAACCCCTACCTCGCGGAAGTGCTACAACATCCTCAAACCATTGAGATGTGTGAGGGGTTGCTGCACATCTGCGATGTTGAGGGACCAAGGAGGACCGGAAGCGTGGAGACAAGGCTCGAGGCAATGGAGCAACAAGTTTTCAAGTGTCAAGAGATGGTGGAGCGTGGACTCGACTCCAATCACATAATGATCACGGAGTTCACCAACAACCACAAGCTGGACGCCAAGGACATTGGGGAGGCCATCTTCAAGCTTCATGAGAAAATCGAGCACCTCCAAGCTCAGATCTATGACCTGCAAAACCAAAACTGTGAGTATGAATATAGATTCAAGAGGATGAGTTTGGCTGCAGATTTAGGAATCCTGGAGACTCGATCGTCCTTCTATGACGGAGAGCCTATGCCTTGGAAGATGGATGACAAGCCTACATCATCAACAACTCCATCACAACCACTTCTAAGGAAGGAGACATAATCACATGGGTATGGGCACTCCCCTTGGCAACTGCCAAGCTTGGGGGAGGTGCCTCGGTATCGTATCACCATCACACTCCTATCTTTACCGTTTTTCTTAGTCCCTTTTGGTAATATCTTGACCTAGTAGAATAAAGTTTTAGTATGATTTAGTTTTGAGTTTTGCCTTATGATCTCTCTATGTAATCGAGTCCGTGAGCTATATATAATAAAGATTAGTGTTGAGTCAAGGGCTTGATTATCTTTCTATGATCTTGAGGGATTTAAAAAAAAGAAAGAATAAAAAGAAATAAAAGAGATCATATTGATCTTATGAAGAGTAATGACTTCACATATAAAGAGTATGATGAATAAAAGTTGTTGAGAGTTTACAAACATAGTTTTGGTCACTGTTACAATTAATAGGAAGTAATAAAGAAAGAGAGGTCCTTACATATAAACATACTATCTTGTACATCTTTTATGATTGTGAGCACTCATTAAAATATGACATGCTAAAGAGTTGATGTTGGACAAGGAAGACAACGTAATGGGTTATGTTTTAGTATATCCGAAATAAAGTATATTGTCATGGATCATCCAACATGTTAAGCTTGCCTTTCCCCCTCATGCTAGCCAAATTATTTGGACCAAGTAGAGATACTACTTGTGCTTACGAATATCCTTAAACCCAGTTTTGCCATGAGAGTCCACCATATCTACCTATGGATTGAGTAAGATCCTTCAAGTAAGTTGTCATGTTGTATTGCAATAAAAATTGCTCTCTAAATATGTATGATTTATTAGTGTGGAGAAAATAAGCTTTATACGATCTTGTGATGTGGAAGAAATAAAAGCGACGGACTGCATAATAAAGGTCCATATCACAAGGGGCAATATAAAGTGACGTTCTTTCGCATTAAGATTTTATTGGTATTTCCGAACCATTTTTTGCATTCTATGTATAATGAAATTTCTACTGTCACCACACAGAGAGCACCGATCCGAGATGAATTCTTAAGAAAACAACTGATTAGTGCTCTCGTCCGCCTGTTGTTGTGGAGCCACTCTTCTCCGGCCAAGTCCACCTGAAGGGCAGAGAAGCGATGGGGAGGAGTGAAGTCCGGCTGAAGGTGCGCCAGTGGCCTATGTGGCTGAGCAGGAGGGTGGGCGGAGACACGTGGAGGGTCACTCCGACGAGCCATCCCGCTGCGGAGCCAGGCGACAGTGGATGAAATTAAACAGCTTCATCTTGCATTTGTACGTCCCGCAGAGGCCGGCGTAGCCAGCTGTGGTCGGGGTGGCGCGACGCGTGGACGCCAGCTGCTGCACACATCAATCTGAGAAGGGCTATCTAAATCTTCAACCGATGAACCAGAGAGAAGATTTCTTATTTGCACTTTTTTCTGGGGGTCTCTTGCAGGTAGAAACGTACTATAGTCGTTTCTGAACTTGTCTGCATTAACAACAACTCCGTTGCTATTCTGAAGAAACATTTCTTCGTATCTTGTCAACTCTGAATCTTTTCTACCAACTTATTCACATCAGAAGTTGATTGCTATCTCAAGTAAGGTAGCATTTGTGATTCCAAAGGCACCCGTCTATCCACGTTTGGCGCAAGGGAAATCTTGGAACGAAGTGAAGCTTCTGAAGTGTTTACGCCATGATGCGCGAAATCATTTGCTGAAGATGCATTAGCCAATCCTTCAGATGCATGCACTGCTGCCGGCACAAGCTCCTGCATGAAGGATCACGGGGGGAGCAACTCGGACGGACACGGGTGGGGCACTTGGACTGCTGAAGCAGGGGGTGGAGCAACGTCCTGTGGCGGCCAGCGACGGTAGCTGGACGGTGACACGCTGGGGATGGCGGCGCCGGATGCGTGTGGAACGGCCAGCGGCAGCGGGTGGGGCTTGGACGGGGGCTCGTGCTGCAGATAGCCTGGCCACACGCTCGCATGGTGGAGCGCAAGGACTGGCGGCGCTTGCTCCATCCCGTCAACGGGGAAGAACGCATGATCAGGGGAGATCTGATAGGGCGGTGGGGGAGGAGCCGAGTACCATGTGGTCGTGAAATTGCGACGCCCGTCGGTCGGAGATGGTCGGCTGGGGTCGCGGCGGCGATGGGGAGCCGGTCGGCGGCGCGTTAGGTGGAGGTTGTGAGATGGCTCTGCGGAGGTTGGGGGAAGTCGGGAAGACGACCCGTCGGGTGGATGTGGTGGGATGGTGCTGCGGCGGCGCGTCGGATGGAGCTTGGGCGCGGCGGTGGTGGCGGGGGGAGAACCCGACGGCGCTCCGGGGGAGGTTGGGGATCGGGGGCGTGGCGGGGGCAGTTTGACTTTTCTTATATATTTTCTCTACGGGTTGGGGAGTTCGGGAGGACCTCCGCGTGATCCAAATAGCTATTCTCATCCCAGGATTAGAATAGTGCTACTATATTATATATATATATATATATATATATATATATATATATATAGTGATGCTATTTATCACCCAGGATGCAGAATAACTTATTCTTCACCCGAGGTAATCTTACGATCATTTCATAATTAAATTACGTTTGGAATTCAAATAGTTACATTCCTATTCATTTACTACGTAATATTTGACATAAGAAAATAAAAATATAGGTCATAAGACAAGAAAATTTGCAGTTTATGTGTATTTTACACTATGTTTTTACGCTTGTAATTTTACATAACATAAAATATTTTTTACGATGATTATATATTTTCTTACCGTCTATTTTTATGTCAAAAATAAGACAAAACTTACGAAACGTAAAATTACGGTGTGTTGATGGTAAAATAGAGGGGGTGAAGAATAACTATTCCTCACCTGTGGTGATGAATAGACACTCCCAATATATATATATATATATATATATATATATATATATATATATATATATATATATATACATATATATCCAATTGGATGTAAGTTAGCATGAACTATAATTGTTGACATTACCCTTGAGGTAAAAGGTTGGGAGGCAACACTATAAGCCCCTATCTTTCTCTGTCTCCTATTAAAACTCCATAACCACAAGTATTGCGTGAGTGTTAGCAATTGTGAAAGACTAAATGATAGTTGAGTATGTGGACTTGCTCAAAAGCTCTAACATTGACTCTTTCCGATGTTATGATAAATTACAATTGCTTCAATGACCGAGAGCATAGTTTGTTGGTTCTCAATGAAGTTTCTGATTCATACTTTACATTGTGAATAGATTATCACTTGAGCATAAGAAATCATATGACAATATCCATATATGTTGCTGTTATAAGAATGATCTTGATGCCCTCATGTCCGTATTTTATTTTATCGACACCTCTATCTCTAAACATGTGGACATATTTATCGTTATCGGCTTCCGCTTGAGAACAAGTGAGGTCTAAGCTTGGGGGAGTTGATACGTCCATTTTGCATCATGATTTTATATCGATATTTATTGCATTATGGGTTGTTATTACATGTTACGTCACAATACTTATGCCTATTCTCTCTTATTTTACAAGGTTTACATGAAGAGGGAGAATGCCGCAATGGAATTACGGCCGAAAAGGAGCAAATATTAGAGACCTATTCTGCACAGCTCCAAAAGTCCAGAAACTTCACGGAGGCAGGTTTTGGAATTAATAAAAAATACTGGCGAAAGAATCCACCAGAGGGGGCCCACACCCTGGCCACAAGGGTGGGGGCGCTCCCTACCTCCTGGGCGCGCCCCCTGCCTCGTGGGCCCCCTGGAAGGCCTCCGGTGCCCATCTTCTGCTATATGAAGTCTTTTACCCTGGAAAAAATCATAAGCAAGCTTTCAGGAAGAAACTCCGCCGCCACGAGGTGGAACCAATCTAGGGCTCCGGCAGAGAGCTGTTCATTGGGAAACTTCCCGGAGGTGGAAATCATCGCCATCGTCATCACCAACGATCCTCTCATCGGGAGGGGGTCAATCTTCATCAACATCTTCACCAGCACCATCTCCTCTAAAACCCTAGTTCATCTCTTGTATCCAATCTTTGTCCCAAAGCCTCAGATTGGTACCTGTGGGTTGCTAGTAGTGTTGATTACTCCTTGTAATTGATGCTAGTTGGTTTATTTTGTGGAATATCATATGTTCAGATCCTTTATGCATATTAATACCCCTCTGATTATGAACATGAATATGATTTGTGAGTAGTTACGTTTGTTCCTGAGGACATGGGAGAAGTCTTGCTATAAGTAGTCATGTGAATTTGTTATTCGTTCGATATTTTGATGAGATGTATGTTGTCTTTCCTCTAGTGGTGTTATGTGAACGTCGAATACATGACACTTCACCATTTTTTGGGCCTAGAGGAAGGCATTGGGAAGTAATAAGTAGATGATGGGTTGCTAGAGTGATAGAAGCTTAAACCCTAGTTTATAAGTTGCTTCGTAAGGAGCTGATTTGGATCCATATGTTTCATGCTATGGTTAGGTTTACCTTAATACTTCTTTGTAGTTGCGGATGCTTGCAATAGGGGTTAATCATAAGTGGCATGCTTGTCCAAGAAAGGACAGCACCCAAGCACTGGTCCATCCACATACCAAATTATCGAAGTAACGAACGAGAATCATATGAGCGTGATGAAAACTAGCTTGACGATAATTTCCATGTGTCCTCGGGAGCGCTTTTGTCTATATAAGAGTTTGTCCAAGCTTGTGCTTTGCTACAAAAGTATTGGGCCATCTTGCTGCACCTTCTTTACTTTCATTGCTTGTTACCCGTTACGAATTACCTTATCACAAAACTATCTGTTACCGATAATTTCAGTGCTTGCAGAGAATACCTCACTGAAAAACCGCTTGTCATTTCCTTCTGCTCCTCGTTGGGTTCGACACTCTTACTTATCAAAAGGACTACAATAGATCCCTTATACTTGTGGGTCATCATAACGCATTAGGCAAGATGACATGATGTAGAGGGATAAACTCAAGCAATATGATATAAACCCCATCTTTTTATCCTTGATGGCAACAATACAATACGTGTCGTTTCCCCTTCTGTCACTAGGATCAAGCACCGCATGATTGAACCCAAAGCTAAGCACTTCTCTCATTGCAAGAAAGATCAATCTAGTAGGCCAAACCAAATTGATAATTCGAAGAGACTTGCAAAGATAACCAATCATACATAAAAGAATTCAGAGGAGATTCAAATATTGTTCATAGATAATCTTGATCATAAACCCACAATTCATTGGATCTCGACATACACACCGCAAAAAGAGTTACATCGAATAGGTCTCCAAGAAGATCGAGGAGATCTTTTTATTGAGATCCAAAGAGAGAGAAGAAGCCATCTAGCTAATAACTATGGACCCGAAGGTCTGAGGTAAATTACTCACGCATCATCGGAGAGGCTATGGTGTTGATGTAGAAGCCCTCCGTGATCGATTCCCCCTCCAGCGGAGCGCCGACAAAGGATCCAAGATGGGATCTCACGGGTACAGAAGGTTGCGGCGGTGGAAATAGGGTTTCGTGGTGCTCCTGGATGTTTTCGGGGTACGTAGATATATATAGGAGGAAGAAGTAGGTCGGTGGAGCTACGAGGGGCCCACGAGGGTGGGGGCGCGCCCAGGGGGCAGGCGCGCCTCCCTGCCTCGTGGCCTCCTCGTTCATTTCTTGATGTCCACTCCAAGTCCTATGGATCACGTTTGTTCCAAAAATCACGCTCCCGAATGTTTCATTCCATTTGGATTACGTTTGATATTCCTTTTCTGTGAAACACTGAAATAGGCATAAAAAACACCAATTTGCACTAGGCCTTAGGTTAGTAGGTTAGTCCCAAAAATAATATAAAAGTGTACAATAAAGCCCATTAAACATCCAAAACAGATAATATAATAGCATGGAACAATCAAAAATTATAGATACGTTGGAGACGTATCAAGCATCCCCAAGCTTAATTCCTGCTCGTCCTCGAGTAGGTAAATGATAAAAACAGAATTTTTATGTGGAATGCTACCTAGCATATTCTTCAATGTAATTTTCTTTATTGTGGCATGAATGTTCAGATCCGAAAGATTCAAGATAAAAGTTTAATATTGACATAATAATAATAATACTTCAAGCATACTAACTAAACAATTATGTCTTCTCAAAATAACATGGCCAAAGAAAGTTCATCCCTACAAAATCATATAGTTTATTCATGCTCCATTTTCGTCACACAAGAATGCTCTCATCATGCACAACCCCGATGACAAGCCAAGCAATTGTTTCATACTTTAGTAATCTCAAACTTTTTTCAACTTTCATGCAATACATGAGCGTGAGCCATGGATATAGCACTATGGGTGGAATAGAATAATATGATGGGGGCTATGTGGAGAAGACAAAAAAGGAGAAAGTCTCACATTGACGCGGCTAATCAATGGGCTAGGGAGATGCCCATCAATTGATGTCAATGCAAGGAGTAGGGATTGCCATGCAACGGATGCACTAGAGCTATAAATGTATGAAAGCTCAACAAAACAAACTAAGTGGGTGTGCATCCAACTTGCTTGCTCACGAAGACCTAGGGCATTTGAGGAAACCCATTGTTGGAATATACAAGCCAAGTTCTATAATGAAAAATTCCCACTAGTATATGAAAGTGACAAAACAAGAGACTCTCTATCATAAAGATCATGGTGCTACTTTGAAGCACAAGTGTGGAAAAAGGATAGTAGCATTGCACCTTTTTATTTCTTTTTTTTGGCCTTCCCTTTTTTTATTTGGCCTTTCTTCTTTTCTATTTGGGACAATGCTCTATTAATGATGATCATCACACTTCTATTTATTTACAACTCAATGATTACAACTCGATACTAGAACAAAATATGACTCTATATGAATGCCGCCGGTGGTGTACCGGGATGGGCAATGAGTCAAGAGTGACATGTATGAAATAATATGCATGGTGGCTTTGCGACAAATACGATGTCAACTACATGATCATGCAAGGAAATATGACAATGATGAAGCGTGTCATAATAAACGGGACGGTGGAAAGTTGCATGGCAATATATCTCGGAATGGCTATGGAAATGCCATGATAGGTAGGTATGGTGACTGTTTTGAGAAAGATATAAGGAGGTTTATGTGTGATAGAGCGTATCATATCACGGGGTTTGGATGCACTGAAGTTTGCACCAACTCTCAAGGTGAGAAAGGGCAATGCACGGTACAGAAGAGGCTAGCAATGATGGAAAGGTGAGAGTGCGTATAATCCATGGACTCAACATTAGTCATAAAGAACTCATATACTTATTGCAAAAATCTACAAGTCATCAAAAACCAAGCATTACGTGCATGCTCCTAGGGGATAGATTGGTAGGAAAAGACCATCGCCGCCCCTCGACCGCCACTCATAAGGATGACAATCAAAGAACACCTCATGTTTCAAATTTGTTACACAACGTTTACCATACGTGCATGCTACGGGACTTGCAAACTTCAACACATGTATTTCTCAAATTCACAACTACTCAACTAGCACAACTTTAATATCACTATCTCCATATTTCAAAACAATCATCAAGTATCAAACTTCTCTTAGCATTCAATGCACTTATATGAAAGTTTTTATTATATCCATCTTGGATGCCTATCATATTAGGACTAATTCTATAGCCAAAGCAAATTACCATGCTGTTCTAAAGGACACTCAAAATAATATAAGTGAAGCATGAGATCAATAATTTCTATAAAATAAATCCACCACCGTGCTCTAAAAGGTATAAGTGAAGCACTAGAGCAAAATTATTTAGTTCAAAAGATATAAGTGAAGCACATAGAGTATTCTAATAAATTCCGAATCATGTGTGTCTCTCCCAAAAGGTGTGTACAGCAAGGATGATTGTGGTGAACTAAAAAGCAAAGACTCAAATCATACAAGACGCTCCAAGCAAACCACATATCATGTGGTGAATAAAAATATAACATCAAGTAAAGTTACCGATGGACGAAGACGAAAGAGGGGATGCCTTCCAGGGCATCCCCAAGCTTAGGCTTTTGGTTGTCCTTAGATTTTACCTTGGGGTGCCTTGGGCATCCCCAAGCTTAGGCTCTTGCCACTCCTTGTTCCATAATCCATCAAATCTTTACCCAAAAACTTGAAAACTTCACAACACAAAACTCAACAGAAAATCGCATGAGCTCCGTTAGCGAACGAAAAGAAACAACCACTTTATTGTACTGTAAAGAAATCATTCTTTATTTATATTTGTGTTAAACCTACTGTATTGGAACTTCTCTATGGTTCATAACCTCCGACACTAGCCATAGATTCATCAAAATAAGCAAACAACACACGAAAAACAGAATCTGTCAAAAACAGAACAGTCTGTAGTAATCTGCTCTAATGCAAACTTATGTAACTGACAAAAATCTACCAAAATAGGAAGACCTAGATAATTTGTTTATTGATCTACTGCAATTGGAATCAGTATTGTATCACGTTCTGGTGATTTTTAACAATTGTTTTCGTGAGCAGAAAGTTTCTGACTTTTTCAGCAAGATCAAATAACTATCATCCAAGAAGATCCTATAGGTTTTACTTGGCACAAACACTAATTAAAACATAAAACCACATCTAACCATAGGCTAGATCAATTAATTATTACTAAATAGAACTAAAAAGCAAGAAAAAAAATATAAAATTGGGTTGCCTCCCAACAAGCGCTATCGTTTAACGCCCCTTGCTAGGCATAAAGGCAAGGATAGATCTAGGTATTATCATATTTGGTATGCAATTCATAAATGGCCCTAACGATAGATTCATAAGGTAATTTTATTTTCTTTCTAGGAAAGTGTTCCATGCCTTTCCTTAACAAAAATTGGAATCTAATATTTCCTTATTTCATATCAATAATTGCACCAATCGTTCTAAGGAAAGGTCTACCAAGAATAATAGGACATGTAGGGTTGCAATCTATATCAAGAACAATGAAATCTACGGGCACATAATTCCTATTTTCAACAATAAGAACATCATTAATTCTTCCCATAGGTTTCTTAATGGTGGAATCCGCAAGGTGCAAGTTTAAAGAATAATCATCAAATTCACGGAAACTTAACATATCACACAAAGTTTTTGGAATCATGGAAACACTAGCACCCAAATCACACAAAGCATAGCATTCATGATCTTTAATTTTAATTTTAATAGTAGGTTCCCACTCATCATAAAGTCTTCTAGGGATAGAAACTTCTAATTCAAGCTTTTCTTCATAGGATTGCATTAAAGCATCAACGATATGTTTGGTAAAAGCCTTATTTTGACTATAAGCATGCAGAGAATTTAGCACGGATTGCAACAAGGAAATACAATCTATTAAAGAACAATTATCAGAATTAAATTCCTTGAAATCCAAAATAGTGGGTTCATTGCTATGTAAAGTTTTGACCTCTTCAATCCCACTTTTACCAATTTTTGCATCAAGATCTAAAAACTTCGAATCATTGGGACGCCTTTTAACTAAAGTTGACTCATATCCAGTCCCATCATTATCAAGATTCATATTTCAAAACAAAGATTTAATAGGAGACACATCAATCACTTTTAGATCTTCATCCTTATTATCATGAAACTAGAAGAACACGCTTTCATAAAGAAATCTTTTTTAGCACGCATCCTAGCGGTTCTTTCTTTGCACTCATCAATGGAAATTCTCATGGCTTTGAGAGACTCATTGATATCATGCTTAGGTGGAATAGATCTAAGTTTCAAAGAATCAACATCAAGAGAAATTATATCCACGTTCCTAGCCAACTCATCAATCTTAGGCAATTTTTCTTCAAGCAAAGCATTGAAATTCTTTTTAGAAATCATAAATTCTTTAACACTAGTCTCAAAATCAGAGGGCATCTTATTAAAATTTCATTAAGAGTTGTTGTAGGAATTACCATAATTATTAGAGGAATTACTAGGAAACGGCCTAGAATTAAAGTTTCCTCTATAAGCGTTGTTACCAAAATTGTTCCTACCAACAAAATTCACATCCATAGATTCATTATTATTATCAATCAAAGTAGACAAAGGCATATCATTGGGATTAGAAGAAACACTCTTATTAGCAAACAATTTCATAAGTTCATCCATCTTTCCACTCGTAACATTAATCTCTTCAATTGCATGCACCTTTTACTAGTAGATCTTTCAAAGGTGCCATTGCAAATAATTAACCATAATATTATCTAGGAGTTTAGTAGCTTCTCCTAAAGTGATTTCCATAAAAGTGCCTCCTGCGGCCGAATCTAAAAGATTTCTAGAAGCAAAATTCAATCCGGCATAAAAAAATTGTATAATCATCCATAAATTCAAACCATGTGTAGGGCAATTACGTATCATTAATTTCATCCTCTCCCAAGATTGCGCAACATGTTCATGATCAAGTTGCTTAAAATTTATAATATCGTTTCTAAGAGAGATGATCTTAGCGGGAGAAAAATACTTACAGATAAAAGCATCTTTGCACTTATTCCAAGAATCAATACTATTTTTAGGCAAAGACGAAAAGCAAGTTTTAGCACAATCTCTAAGCGGAAAAGGAAATAGCTTCAATTTAACAATATCATTATCCACATCTTTCTTCTTTTGCATATCACATAAATCAACAAAGCTATTTAGATGGGTAGCGGCATCTTCACTAGGAAGGCCGGCGAATTGATCTTTCATGACAAGATTCATCAAAGCAACATTAATTTCACAAGATTAAGCATCGGTAAGAGGAGCAATCGGAGTGCTAAGAAAATCATTGTTGTTGGTATTGGCAAAGTCACACAATTTAGTATTATCTTGAGCCATCGTGACAAGCAAGCAATCCAACACACAAGCAAACAAGAAGCAAACGAAAAAGAGGCGAATAAAATGGCAAGGGTGAAGTGGGGGAGAGGAAAACGAGAGGCAAATGGCAAATAATGTAATGCGAGGAATAAGAGTTTGTGATGGGTACTTGGTATGTCTTGACTTGTGCGTAGACTCCCGACAGCGGTGCGAAATCCTTCTTGCTACCTCTTGAGCATGCGTTGGTTTTCCCTTGAAGAGGAAAGGGTGATGCTGACAAAGTAGCGTAAGTATTTCCCTCAGTTTTGAGAACCAAGGTATCAATCCAAAGAGGAGGCCACACGCAAGTCCCTCGTACCTACACAAACAAATAAGAACCTTGCAACCAACGCGATAAAAGGGGTTGTCAATCCCTTCACGGCCACTTGCAAAAGTGAGATCTGATAGAGATGATAAGATAATATTTTTGGTAATTTTATGATAAAGATTGCAAAATAAACGGCGACAGAAATAGCAAGTTGATGGGAGATAAATATGATGGAAAATAGACCCGGGGACCATATGTTTCACTAGTGGCTTCTCTCAAGATAGCATAAGTATTACGGTGGGCGAACAAATTACTGTAGAGCAATTGATAGAATAGTGCATAGTTATGAGAATATCTAGGCATGATCATGTATATAGGCATCACGTCCGACATAAGTAGACCAAACGATTCTCGCATCTACTACTATTACTCCACACATCGACCGCTATCCAAAGATGCATCTAGAGTATTAAGTTCATAAGAACAAAGTAACGCATTAGGCAAGATGACATGATGTAGAGGGATAAACTCAAGCAATATGATATAAACCCCATCTTTTTATCCTTGATGGCAACAATACAATACGTGTCATTTCCCTTCTGTCACTTGGATCGAGCACCGCATGATTGAACGCAAAGCTAAGCACTTCTCCATTGCAAGAAAGATCAATCTAGTAGGCCAAACCAAACTGATAATTCGAAGAGACTTGGAAAGATAACCAATCATACATAAAAAATTCAGAGGAGATTCAAATATTGTTCATAGATAATCTTGATCATAAACCCACAATTCATCGGATCTCGACAAACACACCGCAAAAAGAGTTACATTGAATAGATCTCCAAGAAGATCGAGGAGAACTTTGTATTGAGATCCAAAGAGAGAGAAGAAGCCATCTAGCTATAACTATGGACCCGAAGGTCTGAGGTAAACTACTCACACATCATCGGAGAGGCTATGGTGTTGATGTAGAAGCCCTCTGTGATCGATTCCCCCTCCGGCGGAGCGCCGGAGAAGGCCCCAAGATGGGATCTCACGGGTACAGAAGGTTGCGGCAGTGGAAATAGGGTTTCGTGGTGCTCCTGGATGTTTTAATGTTTTAGGGGTACGTGGATATATATAGGAGGAAGAAGTAGCCCGATGGAGCTACAAGGGCCCACGAGGGTGGGGGGCGCGCCCAGGGGGCAGGCGCGCCTCCCTGCCTTGTGGCCTCCTTGTTCGTTTCTTGACGTCCACTCCAAGTCCTCTGGATCACGTTTGTTCCAAAAATCACGCTCCCGAAGGTTTCATTCCGTTTGGATTCCGTTTGATATTCCTTTTCTGCGAAACACTGAAATAGGCAAAAAACAGCAATTTGCACTGGGCCTTGGGTTAGTAGGTTAGTCCCAAAAATAATATAAAAGTGTATAATAAAGCCCATTAAACATCCAAAACAGATAATATAATAGCATGGAACAATAAAAAATTATAGATACGTTGGAGACGTATCAGGAGGATGCGGGGTCTGCTAGAGTTGCTCTTAGGTAAACAAAGATGTGTAATAGTGTCAATAGGAAATCGCAAAGGGGAACACTTTACCACAAAGTTTATCATTGGAGCAAAAGGGACTCGGCTCCCTTCCCTGACATATTTGTTGTATTCGCTCTGGGGAAGCACACCAAAAATGGAGGGATCTTCCAAAATCTCCTCATCATAGGCTGGCGGGCATATCTCCACATGAATATTTTCAAGATACCATTTAAGGTAGTTGTTGAAGGCGAGTGGGCAGTACTCACGTAGCTGGGATCCTGCTCTAGCCTTAGCTTGCTCTACACAAAGCTCGAACATGGTGACATACTTCTTATGATGTTTATCCCAGTCCTTGATCTTTCGTTGCTTTTTTCTATCCAACCAGTATGTTAAAAAACTACATATTAGCACCATCAAGAAGGACCTGCAAACGATGCTAAGTGCACACGGTTCATGCTATCTTACCTATGAAGCGCTTTGTCCGTGTCCTCCCACTCCGGCGAGTGACCTTGAAACAAACCAAACTGTTGGTACACATGATGTGGCAAGTGAAGCTCAACCGCCCAATTGCATATGGGTGGGTACCGCATAAGCCAAAGATCCCTATCCCGCAGGCATATCGGA
Source organism: Aegilops bicornis (assembly GCA_021605145.1). NCBI lineage: Eukaryota > Viridiplantae > Streptophyta > Magnoliopsida > Poales > Poaceae > Aegilops > Aegilops bicornis. The sequence goes on along the minus strand of CM038669.1, from coordinate 509,591,619 downwards.
TTCAGGACGGACCCGTCTGCGTCACCTAATCTATCCTTCGCATCATATGACTCCCATTCCACCTCGAACATAGCACAACAACACAACATTGATGTAGAGTTTTCATAATAGCATGAGAATGAGTGATGTAATGTCAATGTTTACCTGCTCATCCGTAAGTGTGTCCAATTCGTCGGTGTAATGCCTATACATGAGATTGACATCGCTCGTCATCTCGGTTACCACATCCCACCTGTAAGCCCAAGCGGGGAGTTGTAGATCGTCGCCTTGTTTGTCCCAGGGCTTGAATGATACGTCCTTCGGGCGTCCAACCGGCAGGTAGTCCCAGCTCCATACTGATAGTAGGAGCATACAACCACCAATAAATCCGTCCTTTGAGATCCTACAACAAGCATCATCCAACTGCACATAAAGAAAAACATGGTTCAGTTAAGGGCAAGATTGCATTGGTAATGTAGAAAGGAGCTGAAAACTCACAACTGATTACCTATTGGTACAAGTAGGTCAGTGCCGCCGAACCCCAGCTCCATTGGCTATCAAAGACGGTCAATGCCTTAAGCCACATCCACTGAGCGTTCTTACAAGTGGCATCAGCAAAAAGAGTCCTAGTGATAACGTACCACATGTACACACGAGCATATGTTTGGATCACATCATCATTAGCATCCTCAGGGCAATGCGCAAAGTTCGTTGCAATCAACATGAAAGGAGCATCGGTTGCGACTCTTTCCTTTTTCTCTCCATCTGCCGTAGCCTCTCCAGGAGCCATACCGATATGGGCCTCTATCTGCTGGCGCCACCCATCAGAATTGGTGCTCATACAAAGAGGCTTCCCCTCGATAGGAAGTGCGGTGATCGTGGAAACATCCTGAAGCATCACGGTCATCTCCCCGGTCAGAAGATGGAAATTGTGTGTCTCTGTCCTCCACTGATCAACAAGCGAGGTGATTCCCGTAGCATTGAGGTTCGGCGTCGACCGCTGACTAGCTGAATGAACAGGAGGAGTCATGTCTGTCTGATGTATGGTGTGTACCGCTCATCGTAGGGCATGGCACTCGACGATGCCCGGTGAGACCGAATCTTCAGATGTAAAAGCGACTGCAAACAAGCAAGTCAGAGTATTACTTACGGAGTCTCTATTTGAACTAAACACAAATTTCAAAGTACCAACTAGTATGATTATTACCTGCTTCTTCTCCGATATTATGTAGGCCTGGTGTTGAACGTCATAGTAATCATCAAGAAGCCAAACCATCCTACATATTTCAAACAATAAACATATATGAGCATTATTTGATATGTGAGCAAACTACCATCCTATGCATAGGATAAATATTCACATGTGTCACCATACTTCCTATGCTAAGTACATATGAGCAAACTACTTCCTATGCATTACTTCATATGTATTCATCTCAACAATCTTCGATAGGTACTAAAAAGCTTTATAAAAAAATTAACATTGGTCTGACAAATATTTGCCATGTACTTGAATGAAAATCTACCATGTGAAAAGAAGTGTTTTATCACCTTCATATGTAAGCATCTAGACAATCTCAACCCTCAACAATTATTCTATAAGCAAGCGTCTAATATAATTTCATACGTGATTATTAATTCATATGTACATACAAATTCCTATGTATGCAATTTACAATACAGACCAACAACAATAATGTTCCCCAATGTTTACAACTAATACATAGGCTAAATCAACACACATTCATTCTATTTCCCATACAAATTTCAAATCAATCATAAACTATGGTTTCACCACAAACATGAAGAACGGGGAAGGTTTTTCGGATAGAAAGAAGGGGATCGGAGGTTACTAAGTCCAAGTGCAGCGCTTTTGGGCTAGGAGCTACACGTCATAGCATAGCGCTTGTCGGCTAGGCGCTGCACGACTAGGTGTGGGGTCGGGCCTGGACCAGGGGTGCCATGCTGGCTAGGCTTGCAACGCCTGTTACTAAGGCGCTGCTCAGTAGGCTGTAGCTCTTGACTGTCGGGCGTTGCACAAAAGGGTCACCTGAGTGATTTTTTTTTCAAAAACGGTTTAGTTTGTGAAATACTTTCGTCCATAAGTCAATTTTGTCAATTTTTCCTTCACGGTCACCTTTGTGCTCACGCTACGCAGCTCCACCCCGCGGCGGGCTACCATATTGCAAAAAAAATCAATTTTTTTACAAAGTACAATAAAAAATGGCAAAGTATATTTGTTCGACCACAACAAATTGTTTTTATTTTCCTTACTTTTCATGGTGGCAAAGTTATTTTTATACCATGGTAATTTTATTTTTTGTACCATGGCAACTTATTTTGTTCCGACCATGGCAAATTCCTTTCTTAAAGAAAATTACATGTTGGCAAATTTATTAGTATTATAGCAATTTTATATTTGTACAATGGCTAATTTTATTTCAAATCTTGGGAAATTCATTTTTTCTTCATAATTTTCATGATGGACAAATTACGTTAGTACCATGGTAATTTTATTTTTTTGTTATATGGCAAATTAGACTATTATACTATGGCAAATTCTTCCTTTTCCTTACTGTTCCTACGGGAAAATTTATTTTTATTTCCATGCCAATTTTCATTTTTTGTAACATGTCCAAATATATTTTAGACCATGGCAAACTTAGTTTTGTACATACCTCGTCATTTTCCTTTTTTGTTATACCATGGTAAATTCATTTTCAGTGAATTAATTGTTTAGACCATGGTCATTTTATTTTTACACATCATTGGAAATTTATGAACAAACTATGGTAAATTTTATTTCTAATACAACCGCAAATTATTTGGACATAGCATGGGAGTCTTATCTCAACAGCTATCATTAACCTTTTTTGTGTTTCATACAACGGCGTACCTAGCACTTTGTTTTAGGCATTTTTAACATGTCAACTTTTGTTTTTCTCTTATAGGGGTAGGCTGTTTCGTGCATATGTTCATAGGGTGAGTGCTCGTGTATGTGGGAATTTTAATTGTACTGTATTCTAAAAAATTGTTTTTTTCTCATAGTTATTTTTTGAGTCACACATACTACATAGAGTTATTTTTTCCAGTCACACATACTACATAGGTTTTTTTTCTGAACACAGTACAGACGCAAGCGCTTATACATACACACATACACTCACCCATATGAACGCACATACGCACACTCTACCCCTAAGCGCATCGCCGGCAATTCAGAAATAATGCGAGCATCAGGACTTGAACCTTGATGGGCTGGGGATACCACTGTCCCTCTAACCATCAAACCACAGTTTGGTTCGCCCATACTACACATAGGCAAATAAAATAAATTGCACCAAGTGTACAAACAGTTTTCACTTCTTTTTCTCAAGGAAATGACATTTTTGGGCTTGACCACTGGTGGCCCAGTAGGGGGGCAGCCTCGAATGTTTTCTCCCCTCAATTTTTTTCTCAATTAAATGGCAATTTTTGTCTAAAAAGTAATAATTAAATGGCGATTTTGGGCTTAACCGCTGGTGGCCAGGTGTTCGTAGCGTAAATCGTTTGCTCGTTGGATTTGACTTCCTCTCCCAGCGAATGTCGGCGTCCTTAAAATATGGAAAATTAATTAATGGCTGATTTTCTTTATCTTGTCTAATGTGAGCATTAAGTGTCCATATTGAGTATAATAATCGGCAATAATTATTTCCATATATATCAAACAATAATCAGCTATAATTTCTTTCCTTATTTATAAGTTGATATTGCGTTTTTCTTGATGTTTCCATAGGTAGAGAATTAGGCGCGCATGACATCCATCACGGGTGCTACAAGGGTCCATCTGGATGCATTATCTGCCCCCCTTTAGATGTCTGCTACAAAACAATGGAGGACTGCCAAGCCCACTGCTCAGGACCTCGGTCCACGGTCGCCTCCTCCACATTTCCTCATTAGCTTGAAAAAATGTAGGGGGTGTGCGTTATGTGTTGATGAATAAAAAGAACCATGAATGAGTAAGGGACATCAATATTATGTTTCAGCTTGCAGTTGTTGTAGGCGAATCTCGGAACCCTTCCCTCCGCTAGTCTGATGCGAGGAGTTTTTGGGACGTCTCGTTGATTGTTTTTATTTTTGACATCATCGTCGTCTCGTTGATTCTCCCTCCGGAGTTCAATCCACCGGTGATTGTTTCCATACGCTGCTGGGAAACCTGCACACAGTAGTGTGCAGTGTCAACCAATGGATGACACATGTACTGATAGGCCCACATCTCAAAATGCTTTCTTTGTCTCAATTACTCAAATTCCCTTATCTCCTTCCTCACGGAAGCCATTAGTGCCTCCATAAGAGGATTCCTGTGAGCTCGTAGCGTACATCGCGGCGTGGGACAGTGTCCATGGCCGGCAGCCATAGCGGCCGGCTTTGCTCGTGCCTGCACGGGTGATTCCCGTGGACAAAAAGAAACTGGCTGCTCTGCGTCGCCTGTGCACCGCGTAGGGACGGGCGTCATGGGCCAGTCCACATCTTGTGGAAGCATGGGGCCATCTTGTGCTTCCCGTTCGACATCCTCTCCGTCCTAGAGATACATCCACCGGCGTTCGCTGGCTTCGCCCTTAGGCATCCTCCTGCCTTCAGATTCGTCCGAGCCACCACAGGCGTGCTCGCTGGCCAGTGGCCACGCACAAAGTCAGGCTAGACGTGGGCAAATGGTTCTAGTCCATCTTCACCGGCGCCGCCGGTCCTGGTCGCTGGACCTTGGCGGGAAAGGAATGCGCGCGACATGGCCGCCGGCCGGCCAGGTTCTACGTCTAGCACTTCGTGATGGACGTTGTAGCTGCCGGGCGTGGAGCAGGGCGCGGGGCGGGTGCTCAAGGAGGCGGCCGGGCGGTGCCTGCGCTGCGGAACCTGGTGGAGACCGAGAAGGTGCTCAAGCTCTTCTTCGTGCCGGCGTGGCGGTGGCCGGGCAAGGACCCCGCCTACCTCTGCCCCGACTGCGGCCTCCTCGCGCCGGGGTCCCTCGGCGGCGGCGAGCTCGGCCTGCTCCTCCCCCGCGCGAGGCAGTGCGGCGCGCCGTCGACCCGCAGTTCCGCTGCTGCCACTCCTGCGGCTCCGCGCTGTGAAGTGATGGATGCACTGAGAGGAACAGAGGTGATGATGTTCTTTCTCTCAAGACTGTAGTACGTACAGTACTATACTGGATTTGTGCAGCGTTGTTGTCAGTTAGCTTTTGGTCTTGCGAAATTTGTGCCGTGTGTGACATGTAAATGTGATGGAATGGTTGTAAACGAAAGCAATAAGATTCGTCCCATCATCATCGGCACACCACACTAACAAAATCTCAAAGCTCAATTTGCACTTTCAAATAGAAACGATCATCATTTACCACAAACGGGGAGAAGAAAGGGGCGGCATGGCTTTGGTTTGCTTCGGCCGTGGGGGAGAAGAAGAGCGGGGCACGGCGCGGCTTTGCTTCGAACGGCGAGGTATGTCCAACACCTGCGGTTTCGTGCTCGATTTGGCCCGGAGTAGGTTCGGGTGAAATTTGTGGGTGTTTTATGTGCATTTTGTAGATAGATTGGAGTTCGTCCTTGTCGTCTTCATTCGATGATTTGGACATAGGAGAGGTGATACTCGACGACGATGTCGACAACCTTGTGTCGTTGCATCTCGTGGACGAATTTGAGGCTGGCCGAAGAAAAAGCGGCGTGGATCGACGGTCAGCCGGTTAAACATTCTCCACAACCGAGCTCTCGGTGACAAGATGCTCATGAAAGACTACTTCGCCGAGGTAATGGCATTAGTGACCATGATTTGTTTTAGTGTATAATTAAAAAAATTGGCGGCGATGAGAGTGATTACATATGATGTTCCCGCCGACTATGCGGATGAATATCTACGCATTGGCGAAGATACCACCACCAAATGTGTCTGTGTCTTTGCGAAGACAATGATCTAGGTTTTTGGCTTTCGAGTTCCAAACGAAGAAGACACAAAGAAGCTCGTGGCAATGAACGAAGCAAGGAGATGGACAAGCAGGCTAGATAGTATTGATTGCATGCATTGAAGGTGGAAGAACTGCCCGACGGCTTGGGCAGGGCACTACACCGGCCACAAACGTAAACCCACCATCGTGCTTGAAGCCGTGCCTTCACATGCATGATTTATGAATTTGAAATTGCTTCTTTGGTTTGTTAGGGTCTCTCAATGATATCAATGCTTTACAACGATCTCATCTATTTGCTCAGCTAGCTAGTGGCAAAGCCCCAACTTACAACTATACCGTCAATGGTCATGACTATACAATGGGGTACTATCTCCTCGACGGTGTTTATCTTTCATGGTCAACATTTGTGAAGACCATTAGTGACCCCAAAATCAAGAACAATTTTTTTTTGCCGAAGTACAAGAAACTTGCCGAAAGGATATTGAGAAGGCATTTGATGTGTTGCAAACTCGGTTTGCCATTGTTTGAGGTCCATCTCACTTCCGAGATAAAAAAATCCCTTAAAAACATCATGACTGCTTGTGTAATTTTACACAACATGATTGTCAAGGACGACATGGATTTGGACTTGGAGTACGACTATGACAATGTTGGTAGCCGTATGAAGCCTGCCAGGGACGCAGATTAGATCACTGCATTTCTTGAGACCTTTCAGAAGATTGAGAACCATGATTCACACAACCAACTCTAGCATGATCTTATTGAGCATTGATGGCAACTCTATGTGGGGGAGGGGGGGGGATAGATCCCCATTTTTATTCATTTCTATTCATGTGAGATTTGAACAATTTGTTGTTGTAATAATTATTTGAATTTGAACATTTGTTCTAATGAAAACTATTGTTGTATTGTGAATTGCTTTTCAGACCATTCATGTATTCGTATATTGAATTTATATTACGATTCCATTTGGTTCATATTATTGAAATGTGTAATTTATTCGATGCTATGTAAAATTTACGGTGTCATAAGCGCTCCTGCGGAACAGATCTCATAAACGCGTCATTCCATAAGTTTGCGGGATGCGTTTACATGATCTGTTCCATCGAAGCGTGCACCATTTAAAAAGTTTTGCCAGCACCTTGAACGTGTTTTGCGGGACGTCCGGTTACGGGGTCTGCTAGAGATGCTCTAATGCGAGCGGTTTTGAAGATGATTGTTACAAATCAAACAAATCAAACCGACTGATTAGTTCAGTGTTGAAATGTGAACAAATCAAACCGAGCGGTTTTGAGGCTTGCTGTTGCCAAAAAAAAAGAGTACACAAAAGTCCACGGGAAGGCACGTCGAGAATTAGTTGTTCAGCCCATCTACCGATGGGCTGAGAACCGGCCCTCCCCCTCCAGGGCATCTCAGGATTCCCGTCCTAAAAAAAATATCCGATAGTCCGAGCTCTCCAGAAATCTCCTCCCGTTTCCCCCCTTCCTCCAGAAGCACAAGGAAGCGATCCACACACTACACCGAGCCATCAAACCAACACGTCATCAGATCGAACCGAGCCAGACCGATCGGAACTGAGAACCGAGGCAACGAGGGATCGTGCGAGAAAAGTTCAGAAGAAATCGACAGCGATCGAGGACGAGCGAGAGGCGCGGCGATGTTCTTCTTCTTCGTGGGCGGCGTGGAGCAGGGCGCGGGGCGGGTGCTCAAGGAGGCGGCCGGGCGGTGCGTGCGCTGCGGCGGCGCGGCCGACCTAGTAGAGACCGAGAAGGTGCTCAAGCTCTTCTTCGTCCCCGCGTGGCGGTGGCCGGGCAAGGACCCCGCCTACCTCTGCCGCGACTGCGGCCTCCTCGCGCCGGGGTCCCTCGGCGGCGGCGGCGGGGAGCTCCTCCCCCGCGCGGGGGCGGGGCAGTGCGGTGCGTGCAGCCGCGCCGTCGACCCGCAGTTCCGCTTCTGCCCCTTCTGCGGCTCCGCGCTGTGAAGCGCGCCATGGATGGATGCGCGTTGCAGGCGACGGCCCAGAGAGGAACACAGGTGATGACTCTCTTTCTCTCTCTGAACTCTGAAGACAGTAGTACGTACTAGGTTTGTGCAGCAGAGTTATCAGCTAGCTTTTGGTTCTGCAAGAGTTGTGCTAACGTGTGTGGATTTTAATGTAATGAAATGATCAAGAAATTCGTCGCATCATCGGCGAATCACACTACACAAAATCTCAAAACTTCAATTTGCACTTCCAAACAGAAACGATCATCATTTACCACAACGGGGAACATAGACAGAAGAACATGGCATAGAGGAAGAATCAAGAAAAGCTTGTACATAGGCCAGTGATCAATCTACACGGCTTGCCCGTATCCTTGACCCTGACCCTGAGGGGGAGCAGCGGGGTGGAACTGTCCGTACCCCTGAGCAGGAGGAGGGTACTGACCATATCCCTGCGCGTTTGGAGGCGGAGGGTACTGCCCGTATCCCTGCGCGTTCGGAGGCGGAGGGTAGTGTGCGTACGGCGCCTGCCCGTACATCGGAGCAGGGTGGCCCATCGCGATCCTGTCGGGCTTGGGATCGCCCGCCGACGACGGCCCCGCCGCGGCTGCCGGGTATCCCGGTGCAGCAGCCGCCGCCGCCGTGGCCGTGGCCGCGGCGGCGCGAAGCAGGAAGTAGGATTTGATCCCGAGCACGGTGGCGATGATGCTCAGGATGGCCGCCCTCCTGAACACGCCGTCCCTGACGAAGTAGCACCCCGAGTTGATCTCGCGCGTCACCGGCGCGTTCCACGCCGCGCCCTGCAGGAAGTAGATCTCCGCGATCACCGTCGCCACCCTGCACGGACACACACAGCATATTCATCGGTCGTCGTCGCCGCCTGGATCGAATCGGAGCGCGCGCGGAAGGAAGCTGAGCTCACCATGAGAGGACGGCGAAGACGACGCCGATGTTCCGCCTGGACACGGAGAAGGCGGCACCCCGGGGCTTGCAGCAGCCGCAGCAGCGGCCGGCGGCCGACACGGTGATCTGGGCCGCCAGCAGCAGGAGCGCCGCGACCAGCCCCAGCGCGAACGCCGGGTTGGCGGGGTACATGCACTCGGTCCTGGACATGGAGATGTCATTCGGCTGCGCGCCGCAACCACAAGCATCCCGATGTCAGCTCAGTTTCTTTGAGATTTACATGGATGAACACAGGCGTACTTACCTCGAGCTTGGTGCCCTCGGCGATGAACCCTAGCACGGCGCTTCCCACCCCGAAAAATCCTACCACGACGGACACGACGATCACGCTCGTCTCCATTTCTCCAGCAATCTTTGAGCCGATGTCTCCCAGACGGAGAGGCTGTGAGATGGATGTGGGCGAAGACTTGAGAGGCGTGATCGAATGGTCTGATGCCAAGGTAGAGGACGCCGATGAGGTCGTCACGCGATTAGTTTTTTCTTCACGCGCATTCTTTGCCCATAAACAAACATTGTTACTGGCACCGGCTGGTGGGGAAAGCGAGGCCAAGATCGCTGACGATCACACGTAGTCGTATGCGGAAAGATCAACGCGCGACAGGCCTGATATCATAGCTGATCAGTGATGAAAACGACGTGGTTACTTTGATGCCAACTTGATCGGCTAACATAGGGGACACGTACGTAAGCTCACGACTTGTTAGTCGTGAATTCGTGCTCCGATTCGCAGCGCCGGTAGATATTTTAATGAAGCATTTCGCAGTGAAGGCCAATGCTTGGTCTTGGGGTACAAGATAGGTTGGGTGGCGCGCACGCAGCCCTCGCGGATTGCTTAATCAAAGGACACCGTACTCTTTCTTTCTCCGAATATAAAAGGACACCTAACTTTACCTGACAAGCTAGTGATAACAAAGATTCTCAAAAAATAAAAAAAAACTAGTGATAACAAATGATGTGGCATTGTGGTGCACCTATGGGCTGATGCCAAAGTCAACTAGCAACGCAAGACGTGCATTTGTCAGGTTTAAGGATGCTGGCCGCTGATTGCGACTGTTTCCGAAGCAGATATGCTGTGTGCACTTTCTATAGAACATGATCAGCAGGCGGCCGGCCGATGCCTTGAACCAATAATGCTGGATGGTGTCAAACAGTTCGCAGAATGTACCACGGCACTGTTCGTCACCATACCAATCAGGCTAGTCAACTCTGGCAAAGTTCTCTAGTGCTCTTGCCTACCGACTGTTGCGTTTCCTGAACTTAGAACGTCATAAGAGCAACTCTAGCAAATCATCATCAACTTGCATTTCCAACATCCAAACACCTTGGATTTCCAATGTAGTTTTGCGTGATGGATTATGGATGGGCTTAGGCCCATATAAGATAATAATCCCTAGTTAATCTCTAAGGCCCATGCATGTGTACGGCAAGTAGAGGGAGGTGTGGGAAGTTTAGTCTCATACTGCTACAGTAAGAAGAGTGAGACCTCTTTATACGGGCTGCTCTACCACTTGCTATTGGAAGCTTGGAAATAGGAGTTGTACACGCGCGCTCCTCCTCCGCCGCCCGCCTCGCCTCGTCACGGCAGCAGCGGCTGGTTCTTGATAATGAGCGAAGCTTATTTTTGCCGCTCAGAAATGGTTAATTAATTAACGAGTCACTTACGGAAGCGCCACTGTCCGAGACGTTGGACCGTGGGCTGTTCGTGGACTTGGTCGTGGGCCTGGCCCAGGCCCATCTACCCGACGGCATATATAAGAAGGCACTGGCCAGTGGAGTGAACCCTAACTCAGTTCACTCACGGCGATCCCATCCCGACGACTGCGTGCACGGTTGGTCAGGAGAGCAGGTGCCTCCGGAACCCTGTCGTTAGAGATTCTGCCCGGGAGAACGGCAATAAGGTTTTTGGGGAGCGTCTCGACGCGACTGCTCCCGATCCGTCCCCGTCTTCATCCACCTCTGCTTCCACTACTTCCTCTACATCGACTCCATGGTCGACGCAGCGAAGTTGCCAAGAAGAAGGCCTTGGTCGATGCCAAGGCTCTTGCTACCGCCGCCGCTGCGTTGGCCAACCGGAGGGTATGACTCGTTCATCCCCTATTTGCTCATTCATGTGCTAGCCGTATATATGATGTTCATAGATGTTTCGGTTTTATGTACTGTACGTGCTCACATGCTTAGGTATCGGTATGAGATGCATACCGTATTTGCCATGCTTATTGTTTACTCGTGGATTAGATTAGTCGGAAAAGTGCTAATATTTCCAACAATCCAAAAACCTTATTTTAGGCACTTTTCGACTCATGGCTTCGCCGTCACTCTGAAACCGGAAAAGTTTACTGAAACGCATTTTAAGCGTTGGCAGACTAGGACCACCTTGTGGCTCATAGCGATGAACGTGTTCTGGGTTGGTGGGGTGTCCCTCACAAAAACGATTGCTCCTGAACAGGAGAAGGCGTTTAGGGAGGCAACCACAATCTTCCTGGGAGTAGTTCTGAGTGTGATTGGAGACAAGTTGGTTGACGCCTATATTCATATGGGGGTTGCCAAAAACTTGTGGGATGCGCTTGAAGTCAAATTCGGCGCAACTGATGCTGGCAGTGAGTTGTATCCCATGGAGCAGTTCCATAATTACAGGATGGTTGATAACCGTTCTGTATTGGACCGAACTCATCGGAATCTGATGCATTGCTAAGGAGCTGGAGCTCCTAAAGTGTGAGTTACCGGACAAGTTTGTCGCGGGTTGCATTATTGCAAAACTGCCTCCTAGTTGGAGGAACATTGCTACTTCTCTCAAGCACTTGAGACGTGAATTCTCTGTTGAGAATGTCATTGGTCATCTCAGTGTTGAGCAGAACTCGAGAGCAAAGGACTCACACGTGAAAGGGGTGGAGGGTTCTTCAAGCGCCAATGTGGTGCAGAAGAACTTCCACAAGTTCAAGGGAAAGAACTCTGTCTAGCAGAATACTACCTTTAAGAAGAAGGGTAAGAAGAAAGACAAAAAGAGAGATGGCTGCTCTACTTGTGGTTTAGATGAACATTGGGCAAACAAGTGCCCAAACAAGTACAAGAAGCCAGCACAAGACTCCAAGTCTGTGAATGTCACTCTGAGCAACAATGATGCGACATCTGGGTATGGTAATCTGTTTACCATACTTTCAGTTTGTCAGTTCACCGATTGATGGGTTGACATTGGGGCCAATATTCATGTGTGTGCTGATGTGTTTTTGTTTTCTTCCTACTAGGTCGCACGAGATTGTTTCGTCCTGATGGGGAATGGCTTGCATGCTTCTGTTCATAGTGTTGGCACGGTAGATCTGAAATTTACTTCGGGAAAGATCGTGCAACTGAAGAACATGCAGCATGTCCCCGCCATCAAGAAGAATCTCGTTAGTGGCTCCCTTCTATGTAAAGAAGGGTTTAAGTTAGTATTTGAGTCTAACAAAGTAGTCGTATCTCGGTATAGACTATTTGTTGGAAAAGGATATGATTGTGGTGGTTTGTTCCGCCTTTCCCTGGTGGATTTCTGTAATAAAGTTGTGAACCAAATTCATTCTAATGTGAACGAATGTGAGGTTTGGCATTCACGTCTTTGTCACATAAATTTCGGTTGTATGACGCGGCTAGCTAAGATGAATCTAATTCTGAGTTTACTTTAGCCAAAGGCTCTAAGTGCCATGCGTATGTGCAAGCAAAGCAACCTCGTAAGCCTCACAAGCCTGCGAAGGAGAGACACCTGGCACCACTAGAGCTCATACATTCAGATCTCTGTGAGATGAATGGTGTGTTGACTAAAGGTGGAAAGAAATACTTCATGACTTTGATTGATGATTCCACTAGGTTTTGTTATGTGTATTTGTTAAATACAAAGGATGAGGCTCTACACTAATTTAAAATCTATAAGGCTGAAGTTGAGAACCAACTTGAGAAGAAATTAAACGAGCCGGTCTGATCGTGGTGGAGAGTATTTTTCTAGTGAGTTCGATTTATTCTGTGTGGAACATGGTATTATTCATGAGAGGACGCCTCCCTATTCACCCCAGTCAAATGGGGTGGCCGAACGGAAAAACCGTACTCTAACATATTTGGCTAACGCCATGTTAGATACATCGGGTTTATCTAAGGCATGGTGGGGGGAGGCTGTATTGACATCATGTTATGTCCTGAATAAAGTTCACGCGAAGGATAATGAGACTACTCCCTATGAGCAATGGGAAAAGAAAAAAAACTACACTCTCTTACTTGCGCACTTGGGGCTGTTTGGCTAAAGTCAATGTGCCGATCCCCAAAAAGCGTAAGCTTGGACCAAAGACCGTGGACTGCGTTAATTTGGGCTACGCTAAGAATAGCGTTGGCTATAGATTTCTAGTAGTGAAATCTGAGGTACCTGACCAGAAGGTCGGTACAATTATGGAGTCTAAGGATGCTACATTTTTTAAGGATATTTTCCCCATGAGAGATATGCAAAGCAGTTCTAGACTGGAATCTGATGAGACTCCTGAACCTGCCATTCCGATGGAATATTATGAACACAAAAGTGATGAAAGTTCATCAGAGGATGACGAGGAAGCTCTTGTTAGGAGCAAGAGACAAAGGACTGCAAAGTCTTTTGGTGATGATTTCCTCGTGTACCTCGTGGATGATGACACTCCGGCCCATTTGAAGCTTATGCATCTCCGGATGTCGACTCTTTGAAAGGATGTCATCCATAGCGAGATGGATTCCATCATGGCTAACGGGACATGGGAGATCACCGATCGTTCTTATGGTTGCCAACCATTGGGTTGTAAGTGGGTGTTTAAGAGGAAGCTTAGGCCCGATGGTACTTTTGAGAAGTACAAGACTAGGCTTGTGGCCAAGGGTTATACCCAAAAGGAAGAAGAGGATTTCTTCGATACTTACTCACCTGTAGCTAGGCTGACAACCATTCGAGTGTTACTCGCTTTGGCTGCCTTGCATGGTCTTCTCGTTCATCGGATGGACGTGAAGACGGCTTTCCTTAACGAAGAGCTAGACGAGGAAATTTACATGCAACGAGATGGCTTTGTAGTAAATGGTCAGGAAAGAAAGGTGTGTAAGTTAGTGAAATCTTTGTATGGCCTGAACCAAGCGCCTAAGCAATGGCATGAGAAGTTTAATACAACTTTGACATCTGCTGGCTTTGTTGTGAACAAAGCTGACAAATGTGTATACTATCGCTATGGTGGGGGCGAAGGAGTTATACTGTGTTTGTATGTTGATGACATACTGATATTTGGGACCCACCTCAAAGTAATTGAGGAGGTCAAGGCTTTTCTATCTCATAACTTTGAGATGAAAGACCTGGGCGTGGCTGATGTTATCTTGAACATCAAGCTACTGAGAAATACTGAGGGTGGAATTACACTTTTGCAATCCCACTATGTTGAGAAGAGAGAAGATTTTGAGCCGCTTTGGATATTCGGACTGCAAACCTTCTGCAACACCATATGATCCTAGCGTGCGGATTCGAAAGTTCGAAGGCACGGCTATAGATCAATTGAGATATTCTCAAGTGGTTGGTTCACTGATGTACCTAGCATGTGCTACTCGTCCTGACATCTCATTTCTTGTGTAAACCGAGGCAGTTTGTTTCCAATCCGGGAGATGTGCATTGGCATGCTGTTGAGCGAGTGATGCGTTATTTGCAAGGTACTGCGAACTATGGAATTCACTATTCTGGGTACCCGACGATACTTGAGGGGTATAGTGATTCAAATTGGATATCTGATACTGATGAGATGAAAGCCACAAGTGGACATGTCTTCACTGGTGGTGGTGCTGTTTCCTGGAAGTCTTGCAAGCAGACGATCTTAACCAGATCGACTATGGAAGCAGAACTCACAACATTAGACACATCATGCGTCGAAGCAGAATGGCTTCGAGAGCTTTTGATGGATTTGCCGGTGGTTGACAAACCAGTGCGGCTGTCCTTATGAACTGTGACAATCAAGCGGTGTTTGCCAAGGCTAAGAGTTCAAAGGACAACATGAAATCCACAAAGCACATAAGAAGAAGATTGAAATCTGTCAGAAAATCAAGAAACTCCGGAGTAATAGCGTTGGATTATATCCAGACGGCTAAGAATCTGGCAGACCCTTTTACGAAAGGGCTATCACAGATTGTGATAGAAAATGCATCGAGGGAGATGGGTATGAGACCCACGTAAGTTGCCATGGGGGTAACCCAACCTATGTGATCGGAGATCCCATAAACTAGGACTTGGGAAAACAATCGAGCGGTCAACTGAGGAGAGTATCCTTAATTATCCCACTCCGTTGGAGATGCAATAATACTCAATTCTGTAAGGCAGGCTGACTTTTGTCTTAATGTGTTCCAAAGCTTATGTAAGCAAGATGCTAACCTACAGAGCATTCTTTGGAGGAACACACCTATGTGAGCCCGACTGCTGGTCATAGTCTATGAGATTGGGTAATCTCTAGGAAGCTCATGAGAAGGTACGGAGTATGACTAATAAGCTCCACCCGTGGGGTTTAGCCTTGAACCACGTGTCGTGACAATAGGTGAAACTTCTACACGCAAAACTGACAATTCAAGGCATAGTCCATTGTTCAGTTGTGAAGAAGTCTAATCCTATTGCTCTAGGTGGAAGTTCAACTTAACAGTCTCCACTGAAAATTCTGGTATATCAAACATTGTTTGGAACAGTTGACAAACTTATGTGCTGGAGATCTGCTTTGGGGATTGATGGATTATGGATGGGCTTAGGCCCATATAAGACAGTAATCCTAGTTAATCTCTAAGGCCCATGCATGTGTACGGCAAGTGGTGGGAAGTGTGGGAAGTTTAGTCCCGCATCACTGCAAAGAAGAAGAGTGAGACCTCTTTATAAGGGCTGCTCTACCACTTGCTATTGGGAGCTTGGGAATAGGAGCTGTATACGCGCGCTCCGCCTCCCGCCTCGCCTGTGTCGTCACGACGCACGCGCGCGCCGCGGGTTGCGGGAATGAGCCAAGCCGAAGCTTATTTTTGCCGCTCAGGAATGGTTAATTAATTGTTAATTAATTAACGAGTCGTTTACGGAAGTGCCACTGTCCGAGACGTTGGACCGTGGGCTGTTCGCGGACTCGGTCGTGGGATTGGCCCAGGCCCATCTACCTGACGGCCTATATAAGAAGGCACTGGCCAGTGGAGTGAACCCTAACTCAGTTCACTCACTCCCTCTCGTACAACCATAGCCGTAATCTAATGTTCCTCTCGCTGTGCTGCTTCCGGCGATCCCATCCTGACGACCGCGTGCACGGTTGGTCGGGAGAGGAGGTGCCTCCGGAACCCTGTCGTTCGAGATCCTGCCCGGGTGAACGTGATGTAGGGTGGAACCCTATGTGGAGATCTTTCACGTTTGGAGTGGATCCTACGGGGAAACACGAAGAACGAGCGGAAGAGGACAAGGGAAATCACGGGGGAAAACACAAGAGAATCACTCTGTCACACCCAATATGTGACCCTATCCAAAAGGAACTCGACGGTCCCACCAAGGATAGACCCGCATATTGAAACACTTTTGCAAGGTGGATATCATTACATCAACATTACATAATAGATGGGGATACATACAAAACATACAATGTCACATGAATACATCAACATCATATACAAGATCAACATCCGACTACGGATGAAACATAAACAGAAACTCAAACAATATCCACCCTGCTATCCCAGGCTGCCGACACAGAACCTATCCCCGATCGAAGAAGAAGCGGAAGAAGAACTCCAAACAAGCAAACATCGCTCTCGGCGTCATGATCATCGCATGAACACTGCACCGCAACTGTTGTTGTAGTAATCTGTGAGCCACGAGGACTCAGCAATCCCATTACCATGGGTATCAAGACTAGCAAAGCTTAAAAGGAAAGGAAGGGGTAAAGTGGTGAGGTTGCAGCAGCGGCTAAGCATATATGGTGGCTAACATACGCAAATGAGAGCGAGAAGAGAAACAAAGGAACGGTCGTCAACTAGTAATGATCAAGAAGTGATCACGAACTCCTACTTACGTCAGACATAACCCAGAAACCGTGTTCTCCTCTCGATCAACCCCGAAAAGAGACACTCACGGTTATGCACACGGTTGGTGTATTTTAGAAGAGTTTACTTCAAGTTTACTACAACCGGATATTAACAAATTCCCATCTGCCACATGACCGCGGGCACGGCTCTCGAAAGTTTAAACCCTGCAGGGGTGTCCCAACTTAGCCCATGATAAGCTCTCGCGATCAACGAAGGATATTCCTTCTCCCGGGGAGACCCGATCAGTCTCGGAATCCGGCTACAAGACATTTCGACAGCAATAAAACAAGACCAGCAAAGCCGCCCGATGTGCCGACAAATCCCGATAGGAGTCGCACGTACCTCGTTCTCGGGGCACACCGGATAGGTCAGCCTACGAGTAAAACCAGCCCTCGAGTTGCCCCGTGGTGGCCCCGCAGTCTGCCCGTTTCGGACCAACACTCGAAGGAGCACTGGCCCGGACCCTTGGGCTCCGGAAACCCAAGGGAAAAAGGGCTAGGTGAGGCAAATGGTAAAACCAATGTTGGGCCTTGCTGGAGGAGTCTTATTCAAAGCGAACTGTCAAGGGGGTCCCATAAATCACCCAACCGCGTTAGGGACGCAAAATCCGGGAACATAATACCGATATGACGGGAACTAGGGCGGCAAGAGTGGAACAAAACACCAGGCATAAGGCCGAGCCTTCCACCCTTTATCAAGTATATAGATGCATTAATAATATAAGAGATATTGTGATATCCCAACATAATCCTGTTCACCATGGAGCAATCTTCAACTTCACCTGCAACTAGCAACGCTATAAGAGGGCTGAGCAAAGCGGTAACATAGCCAAACAACGGTTTGCATAGGAAAGGTGTCAAAGGTTAGAGGTTTATGGCAATTTGGGAGGCTTGAGCAGCAAGTGATAGGTAGCGCAGCATAGCGTTAGAACGAAGCAACTAGCATAGCAATGATAGTAGTGAGATCCAGGGTAGCGGTCATCTTGCCTGAAATCCCGCAAGGAAGAAGAACGGGTCCATGATGAAGACGAACGGATGAGGCCGAACCAAGCGTGAAGCGAACGAATCCTCACGATCGCAACGTAAACAGGAACTAACAAGAAGAAGCACACAATATGGTAAACACACCACACATGAACAAGACATGATGCTCAACCAAGTATGATGCATGACAAGGCTACATGAAGCTACTCATGGCAAAAAGATGATGCATACAAAACCAACACATCAAAGCAAGTTTAAATGAGGCCGAACAACATATAACAATTAGGTAAGTCCTCATATGCAAATTTCGAAATTGGTCCAGATCTGAATAAACCTTATGTTCAAGTTGTTAAACAGCAAGTTAATATGCACCACGATGATCTACATGAAATTCTAGTCAAGTTACATATAAAGTTCATTAGATTCGGAGCTACGACCTAGAAGATATGAGCAAAACAAGTTAAACATGGCATTGATGCAAAATGCATACAAACCTCAAGCAAACACTCCTAAAACAAGGATGCAACATGATAATATGAAGCTACATGCAAAAACAAGCAAGTTTCATATAGAGCACACTCAAATCGGAGCAACGATTCAACACATACAGATGAAACAAGTTTAAAGGACAGGCTGTTCAAAACAGCAACTAGGCATATTGCAAGCACCATAACAACATGCTACAGCATCTCTACATAATAACAAAAGGCATGGGCATGATTTACAGGTAAAGCATGACAAAACATGAACACTGAGCTATCTCCAGAAATCACTAGAACATGCTCAAACACACATGGCAAGATTGCAAATAATAACAGTTTCAGACTTATCAGGAATTAACATCAGGTTGCAATGTTTAGAGCTATCAAACAACATGCTACAGGAACTTATCATGGCAAACAAAGGCATGGCATGATACTACTAAATGCATAGAACAATAGTCCCTTACTGACCATGAGCCAAAAAGGACCAGAAAGCATGATGGCACACATGTAAACATGGCAAGTAATATGACAGATTCATACATGACAGAAACAACAATAAGTACGCATGTTTGTGAGTACGCATGTTTGTGAGCTTGAACCACTCACCACAGAGCAATACATGACATGGCAAGGAAACTCACAGTAAGAATACATGTTTATGAAGCTAAGCATGGCAAGAGAAAGTTCATAGGGTTCATGGATCACTAACAACAACCTTGGGAAAATTGAATAACATGTAAACAATCTGCCAGGAAACATTTTATAGCAAAAGTAGAGCTCGATTGACTCAAGCTATGGCACTCCATAATTGCAAACAAGGGCATGAATGGATAGATCATGACATGTATAACAAATCATCCTTAGTTAACATCTCCAGATTATGCATAGAATGACTTGTAGAAGCAGGTTAACATAGCATGATCATATAACAGAAATAGCCTAGCAAAACAGTAACAGCAAGTACCCTACTTAACAAGCTTGATGCACTCACTAAACAACTCACAAAAATACATGGATGCCACCCCTGTAAAGATAGCATGGCATAGATCAAAACACATGTAGACATCAACCTCATAGGATGCACACATCAAACATGGCAAAAATGACAAATCATAAAGTTATAACAATTTCAGCAGGTTAACATCATATAGCACTTTTGCAACGATGATTCAGGCATCAACATGAGCTTAAATGAAAATGATGCAATGGAATGAAATTAAGTACTCGTCGAGGCGAACAATTTGACATATTACACGCACGAAACGGAGCAATATGCAGAGAGTTATGGCATGATGAACATGAGCATATAAAGTCAAACCTCAGGGACTTAGTGGGAAACGGATCAACCTGCGAGATCCGGATCCGGGGCACGGGAACCGAGGCAGGCGGCGGCTCTCGCCGGAGATGGGCGCGCGGCGGCCGGAGAGGACCGGAGAAGGACGCCGGCGGGTCGGGGTCGCCGGATCCGGCCGGCCCCTCACCGGAGATGGCGCCGACGGAGGCGTGAGGCCGGAGGCAATGGCGGCGGCCGGAGGCGGGGCGCGGCGAGGCGCTGAGGTCCGGCGACGGTCGCCGCGGAGCTAGCGGACGGCGACGACGGCGGGTTCGGGCACCATGGGAGGGGCGGGCGCGGCCGAAGCGGCACGGCGGGCGAAGGCGGCGGGCGCGGCGGGCCGACGGGTTTTAAGGGCGAATTGGCCAAGGGCGGGCGCAGGGAGAGAGAGGCGACATGGCGCGTCGTGGTTGGCCGGTGAGGCGGCTGGACATGTCCGGTGGGGCGAGGACATGTCCGGCGGCTGGAGGAGGAAGAAGCTAGGGTTAGGGTAGGATTTGACCGCGAATTTCGGGGGAGGGGCTAGTTTTATAGGTAGAGGGAGCTAGGAGAGTCCAAATGAGGAGCAGTTTTCGGCCACGCGATCGTGATCGAACGACCGAGAGCATGGAGGGGAGTTTGCTGGGTTTTGGGCCACTTTGAAGGGGTGTTGGGCTGCAAAGAGAAGGGGCTTTTACGGTTACCCTTGCTAACCGTTGGAGTACCAAACGACCTCCAAATGATCCGAAACTTGACAGGCGGTCTACCGGTGCTATACCAAGGCCGCTTGGCAAACCTCGGTCCATTCCGAGATCGTTTAACACCCTCACACGAAAAGAGGTATAAGGGGGCGCCAGGGGACATAGAAGTGCCGGATTGGAAAACGGACAACGGGGAAAATGCTCGGATGCATGAGACGAACATGTATGCAAAATGAGATGCACATGACGACATGATATGAAATGCAGATGATGACATGGCAAAGTGCAATACGCAAGAAAATGACATGGCAACGACGACAAATAACTGGCGGACACCTGGCGCATCGGATATGGGGCGTTACAACACTCCTCCACTAACAAGAGATCTCGTCCCGAGATCTTAGGACCGAGACGGAAGGGAAAAGGGATGAGGTGAAACAAGAACTCAAGATAAGAAGCAAAGAATCGAGAGCACTTGAGAAGAAGAGAGGAACGACGAGAATGAGGAGAATCGAAAGCTCACGGAATCAGATAGGCTAAGAAACAACTCGTTCTAACCGGAGTGGTTAAAATGAGAAAAGAAACGAATAAGACTGAAAGGATTTAGGCAGCACTCCTGCAGAAAATGGAAGGATTAGAACACGAGCTTAAGAAGATGGAATGAAACTTGATGAACTCTTGAAGATTGAATTAAATCATGAAGAACCACCGTGAAGAACTCCGGTAACAAAAAGGTGATGAGATAGAATGAAGGAGGAAAGAATAAGATTAAAGCCTTGCGATGATTTAGATGGAGGTTCCGACGAAATGGCGGAGGAAATTTGAACTCCGGAAAAGAAAAGATGAGAACACTTGGAACCAGAATTTATTCATCAAGAACAAACTCCGAAGGAATGGATTAATCACTCTGATGAAATAAGAATAAGATTTATTGTATGCTTATCCTTCATCAAATTAAATTGATGACAAGAAATGGATTTGGCATGCAACTTGTTCTTCTTGAAAAAGGATTGAGAAGTGACATAGCGCCACCTTGAGAAGGTCTTCATGAACCACCGGTAGGATTCGAAAGAACGAATGGATTAAAATGATAATCAAGGGAAAAGAAACTTGAACGAGCCACCGTAAGAATTCGGAAATGACCGACGAAAGAGAATGAATCACCGGGAAGAATTAGAAGAACAAATAAACTAGAGGGGATTTAGATGTAAAAGAACAAAGAGATCATGAGCTGATTAAAGAACACTTGAAAGAAGGACCAGGATAACTGGATAACGGTAGCTGAAATGTGAGGACGAAGAATTCTTCTGGAACGATGGCCTCCGATGAATAGAAACGGGAAAACAACTTCTGACATACTCCGGATGGTTAGAGAGAATAACTGGCAAATGGAATAATTTGAGAGGATAATACGAAGCTAGAACCACGAATCTTCGAGAGGACGGACAAGACTTAGAGGAAAAACTCTTCTTCGGTCTTCAAATGACGATGAGAAACACCACCAAAATTACTGAGATACTCCGGAAGAATGGAAAGCAAAGGGGTTGAACCAACAATGAAATGCTTTGAAATCGATCTTGGAAAGGCATGTGACTGATGGAATCCATTCTTGCGTCACACTTGAAAAGAATTGAGAATAACTCCGGGGAAATTAGAAGAGTCAGGTAAGATCCTGGGAAAAGACCTGTGGGTTAGGGCCCACTGAAGAGAAAAACACCGTTGGAAAGGATTGTTGAAGAGATAGATGATGCACCGGAACGATTGAAATAATTGAATGAGGTAACAACCTCGTCTTAATTGGAACACAGACGAATCTCCTGAGATGTCTTCATCACTCCGGAAGGATAACCTGGCGAGAGGCGAACGAGCAAAGGGAAATATTTGAGCTGAGGGAAAGAATACGATCGACAACGAAAAACTTGAATTGAATCCACCGGGGAAGAAAAAGAGGTGATGAATGTCAAACGAGACGAGAATTCACCGTTTGAAACAATTGAGGGAAGACTCCACACAAATGAAATTGATGCTCGAAAGAGACTCAAACTCCGAGAAGAAAAGGGGTGGGAGGGCAGGAAAACAAAATCATCTTGGAAGGGGAAATCGACGAATATCTTGAAGAGAAAACACCGGTTGAAATAATTGAGAAGAGAGAGCAAAAACTTCACACGAGTAGGATGGATACTCGATAACGGACTCTGGTTCCGAGAAGAAGAAGGGTGGGCGGGTGGGAAAGAAAATAACTGAGGATTGAACTTGCAAAGATGAAGAGACTCGAGTCGACTTGACGAGAAATGCACCGGATGAAAAGAGCTGAGAAACAACTACCGGAAAAACCAACTGCGTGATCCTAAAGAAAATTTGAAGGGGAAGAGGAGTAATTCAAAACACCTACGTCAAGATTCCTCACCAGAGCGACGAAGGGGCTGATGAGTAAAAAGAATTCCTACTCTCCGATAAACTAGACTCAGAAATCAGTTTTCTTCTAGACTCAACAACGGCCAAACTACACGATCAAACAAGGGGGCTCCTAGGGTCGGTCGAGGCTCTGATACCAATTTGTCACACCCAATATGCGACCCTATCCAAAAGGAACTCGACGGTCCCACCAAGGATAGACCAGCATATTGAAACGCTTTTGCAAGGTGGATACATTACATCAACATTACATAATAGATGGGGATACATACAAAACATACAATGTCACATGAATACATCAACATCATATACAAGATCAACATCCGACTACGGATGAAACATAAACAGAAACTCAAACAATATCCACCCTGCTATCCTGTGCTGCCGACACGGAACCTATCCCCGATCGAAGAAGAAGCAGAAGAAGAACTCCAAACAAGCAAACATCGCTCTCGTGTCAAGATCATCGCATGAACCTGCACCTGCAACTGTTGTGGTAGTAATCTGTGAGCCACGAGGACTCAGCAATCCCATTACCATGGGTATCAAGACTCGCAAAGCTTAAAAAGGAAAGGAAGGGGTAAAGTGGTGAGGTTGCAAGAGCGGCTAAGCATATATGGTGGCTAACATACGCAAATGAGAGCGAGAAGAGAAACAAAGGAACGGTCGTCAACTAGTAATGATCAAGAAGTGATCACGAACTCCTACTTACGCCGACATAACCCGAAACCGTGTTCTCCTCTCGATCAACCCGAAAAGAGACACTCACGGTTATGCACACGGTTGGTGTATTTTAGAAGAGTTTGCTTCAAGTTTACTACAACCGGATATTAACAAATTCCCATCTGCCACATGACCGCTGGGCACGGCTCTCGAAAGTTTAAACCTGCAGGGTGTCCCAACTTAGCCCATGATAAGCTCTCGCGATCAACGAAGGATATTCCTTCTCCCGGAAGACCCGATCAGTCTGGAATCCCGGCTACAAGACATTTCGACAAAGAATAAAACAAGACCAGCAAAGCCGCCCGATGTGCCGACAAATCCCGATAGGAGTCGCACGTACCTCGTTCTCGAGGCACACCGGATAGGTCACCCTACGAGTAAAACCAGTCCTCGAGTTGCCCGTGGTGGCCTTGATCTGCCGTTTCGGACCAACACTCGAAGGAGCACCGCCCGGGGCTAAAATAAAGATGACCCGTGGGCTCCGGAAACCCAAGGGAAAAAGGGCTAGGTGAGGCAAATGGTAAAACCAATGTTGGGCCTTCTTTGGAGGAGTCTTATTCAAAGCGAACTGTCAAGGGGTCCCATAAATCACCCAACCGCGTGAGGGACGCAAAATCCGGGAACATAATACCGATATGACGGAAACTAGGGCGGCAAGAGTGGAACAAAACACTGCATAAGGCCGAGCCTTCCATCCTTTACCAAGTATATAGATGCATTAATAATATAAGAGATATTGTGATATCCCAACATAATCCTGTTCACCATGGAGCAATCTACAACTTCACCTGCAACTAGCAACGCTATAAGAGGGCTGAGGAAAGCGGTAACATAGCCAAATAACGGTTTGCATAGGAAAGGTGTCAAAGGTTAGAGGTTCATGGCAATTTGGGAGGCTTGAGCAGCAAGTGATAGGTAGCGCAGCATAGCGTTAGAACGAAGCAACTAGCATAGCAATGATAGTAGTGAGATCCAGGGTAGCGGTCATCTTGCCTGAAATCCCGCAAGGAAGAAGAACGAGTCCATGATGAAGACGAACGGATGAGGCCGAACCAAGCGTAGACGAACGAATCCTCACGATCGCAACGAAACAGGAACTAACAAGAAGAAGCACACAATATGGTAAACACACCACACATGAACAAGACATGATGCTCAACCAAGTATGATGCATGACAAGGCTACATGAAGCTACTCATGGCAAAAGATGATGCATACAAGACCAACACATCAATGCAAGTTTAAATGAGGCCGGGAACAACATATAACAATTCCGGTAAGTCCTCATATGCAAATTTCGAAATTGGTCCAGATCTGAATAAACCTTATGTTCAAGTTGTTAAAAAGCAAGTTAATATGCACCACGATGATCTACACGAAATTCTAGTCAAGTTACATATAAAGTTCATTAGATTCGGAGCTACGACCTAAAAGATATGAGCAAAACAAGTTAAACATGGCATTGATGCAAAATGCATACAAACCTCAAGCAAACACTCCCAAAACAAGGATGCAACATGATAATATGAAGCTACATGCAAAAACAAGCAAGTTTCATATAGAGCACACTCAAATCGGAGCAACGGTTCAACACATACACATGAAACAAGTTTAAAGGACAGGCTGTCCAAAACAGCAACTAGGCATATTGCAAGCACCAAAACAACATGCTACAACATCTCTACATAATAACAAAAGGCATGGGCATGATTTACAGGTAAAGCATGACAAAACATGAACACTGAGCTATCTCCAGAAATCACTAGAACATGCTCAAACACACATGGCAAGATTGCAAATAATAACAGTTTCAGACTTATCAGGAATTAACATCAGGTTGCAATGTTTAGAGCTATCAAACAACATGCTACAGGAACTTATCATGGCAAACAAAGGCATGGCATGATACTACTAAATGCATAGAACAATAGTCCCTTACTGACCATGATCCAAAAAGGACCAGAAAACATGATGGCGCCCATGTAAACATGGCAAGTAATATGACAGATTCATACATGGCAGAAACAACAATAAGTAGGCATGTTTGTGAGCTTGAACCACTCACCACAGAGCAATACATGGCATGGAAAGGAAACTCACAGTAAGAAGACATGTTTATGAAGCTAAGCATGGCAAGAGAAAGTTCATAGGGTTCATGGATCACTAACAACAACCTTGGGAAAATGGAATAACATGTAAACAATCTGCCAGGAAACATTTTATAGCAAAAGTAGAGCTCGATTGACTCAAGCTATGGCACTCCATAATTGCAAACAAGGGCATGAATGGATAGATCATGACATGTATAACAAATCATCCTTAGTTAACATCTCCAGATTATGCATAGAATGACTTGTAGAAGCAGGTTAACATAGCATCATGATATAACAGAAACAGCCTAGCAAAACAGTAACAAAAAGTACCCTATTTAACAAGCTTGATGCACTCAGTACACAACTCACAAAAATACATGGATGCCACCCCTGTAAAGATGGCATGGCATAGATCAAAACACATGTAGACATCAACCTCATAGGATGCACACATCAAACATGGAAAAAATGACAAATCATAAAGTTATAACAGTTTCAGCAGGTTAACATCATATAACACTCTTGCAACGATGATTCAGGCATCAACATGAGCTTAAATGAAAATGATGCAATGGAATGAAATTAAGTACTCGTCGAGAAGAACAATTTGACATATTACACGCACGAAACGGAGCAATATGCAGAGAGTTATGGCATGATGAACATGAGCATATAAAGTCAAACCTCGTGGACTTGGTGGAAACGGGTCAACTGCGAGATCCGGATCCGGCACGGAACCGAGAGGCGGGCGGCTCTCGCCGGAGATGGCGGCGGCGGCCGGAGAGGACCGGAGAAGGACGCCGTGGTCGGGTCGCCGGATCCGCCGCCTCACCGGAGATGGCGCTGACGGAGGCGAGGCCGGAGGCAGCGGCGGGCGGCGGCCGGAGGCGGGCGCCAGCTGGCGCGCGGCGGCGCTGCAGGTCCGGCGACGGTCGCCGGCGGAGCTAGCGGACGGTGACGACGGCGGGTTCGGGCACCCGGAGGCGGCGCGGGCGCTGCTGCCGAGCCGCTGGCGGCGGCGAAGGCGGCAAGGCGGCGGCCGACGGGCTCGGGCAAGCTGGCCGCTGGCCCAAGGGCGAGGGAGAGAGAGGGCGACGTGGCGCGTCGTGGTTGGCAAGTGAGCGGCGGCTGGACATGTCCGTGGGCGGACATGCCCGGGCTGGAGGAGGAAGAAGCTAGGGTTAGGGTAGGATTTGACCGCGAATTTCGGGGGAGGGGCTAGTTTTATAGGTAGAGGGAGCTAGGATAGTCCAAATGAGGAGCGGTTTTTGGCCACGCGATCATGATCGAACGACCGAGAGCATGGAGGGGAGTTTGCTGGGTTTTGGGCCACTTTGAAGGGGTGTTGGGCTGCAAAGAGAAGGGGCTTTTACGGTTACCCGGTTAACCGTTGGAGTACCAAACGACCTCCAAATGATCCGAAACTTGACAGGCGGTCTACCGGTGCTATACCAAGGCTGCTTGGCAAACCTCGGTCCATTCCGAGACCGTTTAACACCCTCACACGACAAGAGGTAAAAGGGGGCGCCGGGGGACATAGAAGTGCCGGATTGGAAAACGGACAACGGGGAAAATGCTCGGATGCATGAGACGAACATATATGCAAAATGAGATGCACATGACGACATGATATGAAATGCAGATGATGACATGACAAAGTGCAACACGCAAGAAAATGACATGGAAACGACGGCAAATAACTGGCGGACACCTGGCGCATCGGATCCGGGGCGTTACACACTCAAACCAACAAGATTCAATTACACATGCGCTAGATCGATGAACACAAGGAGAGTTACACGATCCACGATCAACAAAGGACGATACAATAGGTAACCGGGTTCTTCTCCGTGAGGAGGTCTTGATTGTCTTTCCTTGAAGGGGTCTTGAATCCGCTTGGTGGATCTTCTCCGAAGAGGTCGCGAGCTCCGAGGAGAAGTAACCAAGTGGATGAGCAAGGCTCTCACACAAAATATGAGCTAATCCATTGCTAACCCTAACTAGGAGGAGGTGGGGGAGTATATATAGTGCTAGCCCACGAAGGGGTAAGTGAGGGCGAAGGTATACATGGGCTCGGCCCAATACACTTTGCACAGACAGGCCGGAAGTTCCGGGCGGGGCCGGAAGTTCCGTGCTCCGGAAGTTCCGGGCTGGTTCCGGCCGGGTTCCGGGCTAACCAGAGAGTTGGCGTGCTCGGGCCTGGTCCTTGGATCCTCCATGGTCGTCTCGGTTGTGCCTGAGTGTATGCAAGGTCCATGCATGAGGTAGTAGCCATGTCTCACACGAGGAAAGTGACGGTTCGAAGAGGAGTGAGTTCACCTTGTGTCCAATGGCATTTGTTCGAGGTCTCGTCATATGTCCACTTGGGGTTTGGAGAGTAGTCGGAGTGTACATGGGGATGAACGTGGGATGCTCCGCATCATCTCCCCTCCCTTGGGAAAGATCCGACCTCGGATCATGATCCTCATCAGCATGGAAACGGTTGTCGTGGACGAACTTTTAGTTGGACGAAGTTGAAGACATTGCGCAATCCAAGTACTCCAAGGTGTCTCCGGTATGTGGTACATGCAAAATGAGCAAACACAAAGTACACTTGGAAGTACAATGGTTAGCGCACACAAAGTGTCCATCATGTAAGAATGAGTCCGTGCAACAAGATTGTTCGTGACAAAGCACATGAAGCTTATCAAGATGGTATAGAATGATGTGCAAAGCATTCATGGGGGCAAAAGCATTCATTGTGCACACAAATGTGTTGTGAATATGATCAAGGCAACCACGGTGCAAAATGATGTCATAGTGAGACGGTTTATCAATAGCATGAATATGGCAATGGATGCTCAATATGATTATGTTATCATGCAATTGATGGTAGGCAATGCGATCATTATGTATGAATATGCCATCAAGAAAGATCACAAAAAATTTGCTAAGGAAATCCACAAGCTCATATATCATGGATGACATAGAAATACTAGATGCACCAAGGCAATCATAATGCAAGTCAATCCATGTATAAAGTGCAAACTTGTTATGGGAGTTGTTGTACCATGGCTCAATGTCGTGGTAGAAATGGTGGTCCGTTGGTGAATCCACTAAGTCCGAGCACTCCTCAACTTGAAGGTCCATAGGGTCCATCTCCAATGCCGGTCCTCCATCCAATAGATGTATCATGTAGACAACAAGAAGGAAACAACAATGAAAGAATGACCCATCCAATATGCATATGTGAGGATGGCTCAAAGGGAAGGAGTTCACCTTTATGAGAATGTCGAAAATGTAGATGTCACGCGCATTATGCGTCTTCACATGACCAAGTTGTCTCATCATGTTACCGCTTGTGTATCCTTCAAACCGAAAGAACATGACAAACACTCGGAAAAACAAATGAGGTTAGCGGAAATGCAAAACCTATCATTCGTGTGGTAAGATACCCAACAAGTGTATGCATCATGCTCATCATAAGGAAGGACAAGGAAGCATTTCATAGTATGGAGGCATATGATGCGAGAACAACCAAATACAAGAGGCTCAATCAAACAAGCATGCATCACAAGTAAAGTGTCAAAATCTCCAAGATCAATAAGCACAGATGCAACAATTGGAGGCAATCGACAATGAACAAGATATATCATGTGAGAGGCATGAACATATATGTCATCAACCCAAGAAAGCGAGTAAGAGTGGAACATGGGTGATGCAACCAAGAAAGTAATCATAGTGGTCAAGTCAAGCAAGCTAGTAGTGCGAAGATGCAACATACTAGAAGGAATCATGGCAAACATGTCATGTGTGCAAATAGTGGGCATATATAATGCACATGACATTTCACAAGCATAAGGGCAAGATATGAGCAAAATAGCATCAATAGCATGGGGCACATGATAAACATGGCAATAGCAACAAGGATCTTCACCAAGCATGCAAATACACATAGGAGTAGCATAATGGTTAATCATGGGTAGATGTAAGCAAGGGTCACAATGGCATGGCAAAGGCATAGAAGCAAGCATAGCATGCAAAGTGAACACGGTAAAATGAGCATAAGGTGAGAAGTGGTAAATAGCTCATAGCCGTGTGAGAGACAAGTAAAAGAGATCCACGTAGTCCTTGCACAAAAGGAATGGTGGGAATGAAAGTCCACGGGATCCCAAGTCATCGTTGCTCTCAAGAGCTCGTTTCGTCAACTCTTGGGATTGAGAGGTTGATGAGTATACGTGAGTACCTACACAAAACAAAGACAAAGGGAAAATTGTGTGTGCGTGGTAGATGTACACATCATCCATCATGATGCGCACATGCATGTGTTTGTTAGCACAAAATAGCTAATGCTCAAATAAATGAGATGCGTGATATAGAAACTTGTCATCCATCATGATAGGTTTGTTGTTATGCATGGCATAATGGAGACTCAAATTGTGTAATGCATCATGAGAAATATTTAGAGCATTGTTATTCATGGAATGCATATGGTGTACACTATCATGGGAATCATGCAAAGTATGAAATGCATCAAGATCTCCTAAGATGTATGAGGAAACTATGGGGGTCTCCTCATGAGCATTAATGGAAATATCACGTGGAGAATATTGACAACATCCAAAACAATGCATATTTGGAACAACGTGATCATGGCATGGAATAGTAGATGAATTTCACAAATCATGTAAAGGAAGCATGGCAATATCATCACATGAGAAGCAAAAGCCAATGACCATCATCTCGTCATCTATGCCATAAGTGCAAATAGGATTTATTCTAATGGGGCATGCATAGTTACTATGTTGAGATTGAAATGATGCAATATGGGAGATCTCACTCATAGCATATGACAAGTTCAATGGATTGTCAAACATGACGTGACAAATAGAATTTTCACATGATATCCTATGGAGCATAGCATCACAACTAGGCAACTCAACATGCTCATCATCATATTCATCATAAATAGGTAAGTCAAGGCATGAAGAAGTTTCACGAGAATGAAGCATGGTAATAGGTGGGTCAACATCATGGGAGCAATCAATGTCAGGATGGTCCACTAGTGGGACAAGAGAAGTACCATCACTTATGTTACCTTTGGAAGGTCGCTCATGTGTTGTAGGTGAGGTGTTGAAGACCAAGTCGTTGTCACGTTTGTTTTGATGGAACCATGTGGGTGGTGCATCATTGTCCACCATGGCCATCGCCGTCTCCATTGGAGGGATGGACTCGCCGAGGATAGGTATGTCGTCATGTAGGAGACCTAGCACCAAAGAAGAAAACACACTAGGAGTAGACGTTAAGTCGTTAGAAATCGAAGTGGCCTAACATGCCGTCTCAACTATCTCACTCGCTAAGTGTTGTGGCTCACTCGCTCCCTCAAGGATGCTCTCACTCATATGGTTGGTGGAGTCACTCAAATGGCGCTCAACCTCACATAGGATGTGTGGCATGCTCTCATGTGTGGGGCTAGTGGTGGTCACACTCATCCTCTCAAAGGAAATGCTCTCAATGTCACATATGGTGGAGTCACTCATGTCAATCATGTGGTGGTGGCTCTCCTCACATGGCACTTGGGGCATCTCGACATATGTGGGTGTCGGAGAGATGTAGGTGCAAATGTCTCCATGCTCAACTCCTATCGCCGTGGTCGAAGGGGATGGCCCTTGCTCGACCTTCTTGTCACCTTCTTGGTGTGGGAGGCCCATATGATGTGGCACCTCGTAGCTCGTCTCCATGACCGAAGGGAGTTTCCCGTGCTCGGCCATCTTCCTTGGGGGGCTTTCGAAGATGGAAGTGTCACCCTCGCTCGTAGGTAGTCGCCTTGGACTTGATGAAGTCGATGTAGGCGTACACGTGGGAAGTAGGCGAAGATGTCGTACGTCCAAAGGCGAAGATTCCTTGAGAACACTTGGCGAAGATGCCGATGTGGTTGATGTAGCCGTAGCGCCGTCTTTGTGGTGGTCGTCTCGCGGTCTTCTTTTGTGCTCTTGAAGCTTGGACTTGGCGTGAAGTAGGGCTTGTTCGGACTTGTACGTTTGCGCTTGTGGAGCATCTTCATGATGATGGTGTCGTTGTCGTGCTTGAGCTCGTAGTAGATGTTGTTCGTAAATGCGTGCACATGATGCTTGGAGGTGACTTGCCCTTCATGACGATGTGCATCACAGACGTGATGGTTGTCGCCATGTAGATGTGGACGAGGACGATTTGCACTTGTATCGTTTCCGCGCTCCGAAGGCTTGTGTCTTGAATGTCGCCGCCTTGAGGATGACGAATGGGAAGCAGACTTGATCAAGGGTCTAATCTCCTCCATCCTTGCATCTTGCTCCTCTTTATTTGCGGAAAGCTTGTTGTCGGTGTAGTCCCTTTTCCTTGCTTCGGAGAGATGAATGTCGATGGAGAGGTTCTCGATGCGCTTTTGCAATCTTGATTGTGCGCCTTGCATTTGTTGTTGTAGATCGAAGATGGACGCTTTGGTGATGTAGTTGTTCACGCCGTCGTTGTTGTGGAAGACCGGAGATGAAATGCCTTGCCTATCCATCACAAGACTCGAGCAAATATGAGTGGGAGAAAGAGAAGAACTTATACCAAATGTACCTTGACCGATGTTGAAGATGGATCAATGATCACTCAATGTGTAACAAGGAAATAGCACAATTGGTACCAATTCTTGTCGGTTTCTCACACCTACACAAGTAAGGCTTATGGTGGAGCTCGGTGAGGATAGTGGCACAAAAATTTGATGCAAAATGTTAGCAAGAGTCAATAATGTCGAAAGAGATTCACAAATTCGCAAGTGAAACAAGTAGACCAATAGCAATGAATGGTACACGAAAACACACACACGGATAGATAAATGGGGCCGTGCAACCAAGGAATGAGCTCAAAATGTGGAATCCACCAAAACGCTCGTGTTGCACAAATCAAGAGAGACGCTAGAACGATTGCTCAATAGGCGGATACGACACTTGTGCACAACCTATAAGATGCAAAATGGATAAACTTGTATCCCAAGTATGCTATGTATGTATGGTTCCCGGTGTTTCTCTCAAGATGATCCAAGATGATCGGATATGACAATCGTATATGCAATGTGGTATGATGCTATGGCACTTGCTTACAAGCTTCTTTGCTCTTTCTCTTTTTCTTTGCTTAAAAGCTTATTCACTCTTCTTTTCTTTTCTTTTTGTATGGCCACTTTTGCACAATGCACAAACCAAGATAGCAATTGTGTATATGCGGGAACAAACTTGTGACACAAGATATGATAGCAATATATGCACCACGATGATATGGTATGTATGCTATGGGAAGTATGATCACTAATGTGCACAAGTAACGTTGCTGGCAATACTCAAATGGCTAGTCTCGATAGGCAAGTAACGCAAAATGGGCTAGGGGTTAACAATGCAATGGCAAGGGGAATATACAAAGGAGGATACCACGATACCAAGTTGATATGGAGGTTACCGTCCGGTGATGATGAGTGGCGGTGTTCTTGATGTAGAAACCAAGATGATGGAGTCTCATCCCTAAGTAGCCGAAACACCTTAGGAAACGGAAAAACCGCGAACTCAAAATCTCAAACGTCAAATGTCAAAATGGTGGTAGCGGGAATGCGGTGGTGGTTTGCACTTGGCAAAACGGAAGTATTGGTGGAAACCCGAGTAGTCAAAGTTGATCGGGTTATGGTGGTGGAAGCGTATGATGGGCTATACACGGAGTCAAAGTTGAAAGCACGTCCTTAAGTAGCCTAAACACCTTAGGAGACACAACTCTCAACACAACAAAATTGGGTTAAGTTGGTGTGGCGGAAGTGTATGGTGGGCAAGCCTATGCGGAAGTTATGGAGGTGGTTGATGAAGAAGAAATCGTCCCTAAGTAGCCTAAACACCTTAGGAGACTCAAGTCACTACTCAAACAACCTCAAATGCTATGGGGGACCAAATGAGTTATGTTGCGGAAGGCTAAGGTGGTTTCGCGGATGATATGGTGGAAGCCCTAGGCAAAGATGCCAAAGTACCAAAAAATTGATGGTGTCAAAAGATGGTGAAACCAATGTGAGGACCTCGGGCACGTCAATAGCTTCAAAACGAGCCAAAGAACACTCAAATCGGAGTTCGGAGTGAAAAATTATGATGAAAACGATGAAGAAGGCTGATGCTGAAATTCTGTGCAGTATCTCTGGTTAGGCCGGAAGTTCCGGGCTCCGGAAGTTCCGGGTGGTGGCCGGAAATTCCGGTGGTCGCGGAAAAAGTGCGGGGGTCAGGGGAACTTTTGGGGTAAACTTTCTGTTTAGCCGAGAAGTTACGGGGGTAGGACGGAAGTTCCGGGGGAGGCCGGAAGTTCCGGGGGTCGTGGAATTTCGTCCGGGACGAATCCTAAATTCCAGATCTAAGAACGGGGGCGGAAAACTCGATTTCTAAGGTCAAAATTGGGGAGATTTTGTGGATGGAAAGGGGGAAAATGATGGGGGAAAGCTAGATCCACTTGAAACACAACGAATCCATGGATCAAAATCAACAAAATTCGATTACACATGGGCTAGATCGATGAACACAAGGAGAGATACACGATCCACGATCAACAAAGGACGATACAAGAGGTAATCGGGTTCTTCTCCGTGAGGAGGTCTTGATTGTCTTCCCTTGAAGGGGTCTTGAATCCGCTTGGGGGATCTTCTCCGAAGAGGTTGCGAGCTCCGAGGAGAAGTAACCAAGTGGATGAGCAAGGCTCCCACACAAAATATGAGCTAATTCATTGCTCATATTTTGATCCATGGATTCGTTGTGTTTCAAGTGGATCTAGCTTTCCCCCATCATTTTCCCCCTTTCCATCCACAAAATCTCCTTTTGACCTTGGAAATCGAGTTTTCCGCCCCCGTTCTCAGATCTGGAATTTAGGGTCTGCCTCTGATTTAAATTCCACGACCCCCGGAACTTCCGGCCTCCCCCGGAACTTCCGTCCTACCCCCGGAACTTCCGGGCTAAACAGAAAGTTTACCCCAAAAAATCCCCCTGACCCCCGCACTTTCTCCGCGACCCCCGGAACTTCCGGCCACCACCCGGAACTTCCGGAGCTCGGAACTTCCGGCCTAACCAGAGACACTGCACATAATTTCAACATCAGCCTTCTTCATCGTTTTCATCATAACTTTTCACTCCGAACTCCGATTTGAGTGTTCTTTGGCTCGTTTTGAAGCTATTGACGTGCCCGAGGTCCTCACCTTGGTTTCACCACCTTTTGACACCATCAAATTTTTGGTACTTTGGCATCTTTGCCCAGGGCTTCCACCATATCATCCGCGGAACCACCTTAGCCTTCCACAACATAACCCATTTGGTCCCCCATAGCATTTGAGGTTGTTTGAGTAGTGACTTGAGTCTCCTAAGGTGTTTAGGCTACTTAGGGACGGTTGCTTCTTCATCAACCACCTCCATAACTTCCGCATAGGCTTGCCCACCGTACACTTCCGCCACACCAACTTAACCCAATTTTGCTGTGTTGAGAGTTGTGTCTCCTAAGGTGTTTCGGCTACTTAGGGACGTGCTTTCAACTTTGACTCTGTGTATAGCCCATCATACGCTTCCACCACCATAACCCGGTCAACTTCGGCTACTCGGGTTTCCACCAATACTTCCGCTTTTGCCAAGTGCAAACCACCACCGCATTCCCGCTACCACCATTTTGACATTTGACGTTTGAGATTTTGAGTTCGCGGTTTTTTCGTTTCCTAAGGTGTTTCGGCTACTTAGGGATGAGACTCCATCATCTTGGTTTCTACATCAAGAACACCGCCACTCATCATCGCCAGACGGTAACCTCCATATCAACTTGGTATCGTGGCATCCTCCTTTGTATATTTCCCTTGCCATTGCATTGTTAACCCCTAGCCCATTTTGCGTTACTTGCCTATCGAGACTAGCCATTTGAGTATTGCCGGCAACGTTACTTGTGCACATTAGTGATCATACTTCCCATAGCATACATACCATATCATCGTGGTGCATATATTGCTATCATATCTTGTGTCACAAGTTTGTTCGCATATACACAATTGCTATCTTGGTTTGTGCATTGTGCAAAAGTGGCCATACAAAAAGAAAATAAAAGAAGAGTGAATAAGCTTTTAAGCAAAGAAAAAGAGAAAGAGCAAAGAAGCTTGTAAGCAAGTGCCATAGCATCATACCACATTGCATATACGATTGTCATATCTGATCATCTTGGATCATCTTGAGAGAAACACCGAACCATACATACATAGCATACTTGGGATACAAGTTTATCCATTTTGCATCTTATAGGTTGTGCACAAGTGTCGATCCGCCTATTGATCAATCGTATAGCGTCTCTCTTGAGTTGTGCAACACGAGCGCTTTTGGTGGATTCCACATTTTGAGCTCATTCCTTGGTTGCACGGCCCCATTTATCTATCCGTGTGTGTTTTCGTACCATTCATTGCTATTGGTCTACTTGTTTCACTTGCTAATTTGTGAATCTCTTTCGACATTATTGACTCTTGCTAACATTTTGCATCAAATTTTGTGCCACTATCCTCACCGAGCTCCACCATAAGCCTTACTTGTGTAGGTGTGAGAAACCGACAAGAATTGGTACCAATTGTGCTATTTCCTTGTTACACATTGAGTGATCATTGATCCATCTTCAACATCGGTCAAGGTACATTTGGTATAAGTTCTTCTCTTTCTCCCACTCATATTTGCTCGAGTCTTGTGATGGATAGGCAAGGCATTTCATCTCCGGTCTTCCACAACAACAACGACGTGAACAACTACATCACTAAAGCGTCCATCTTCGATCTACAACAACAAATGCAAGGCGCACAATCAAGATTGCAAAAGCGCATCGAGAACCTCTCCATCGACATTCATCTCTCTGAAGCAAGGAAAAGGGACTACATCGACAACAAGCTTTCCGCAAATAAAGAGGAGCAAGATGCAAGGATGGAGGAGATTAGACCCTTGATCAAGTCTGCTTCCCCTTCGTCATCCTCAAGGCGACGACATTCAAGACACAATGAAAGGACATGCGGTGCCCCCATGTGTGGTTTTGGTAATTGATGACATTCTCTATGGACTAATGGTTGCCTTGAGTTTATTTGAAGGTTTTGTCCATAGGCTTTTCTTGGAGTACATGTGTTGGTTTCAAGGAGAGTTTTGTGTCGACCAAGGTGCTATTCAAGGAATTATCCAAAGATTGGTCATGTGAGTGTTGAGCTTATTGCAAGCATGTCTTGTAGAATAAGATTGTGTGATCATTCATGTCCACCTTCAAGACATCATCCAAATGAAGAGAGTTGGAAAGATTCAACACACAAAGCGCATAAGATGTACAGAGGGATCAAGTGATCCCATGGTATGGTAAGCATTGTCCATTACGCTTTGTGTACTAACCCATGGTCTTCGTGGAGAGTTCTTTGTGGGGTTAGGTTGCGTGTGCAAGTTCAAGTAATGCATCACGAAGAGATCAAGTGCTTGAAGCTTGCCGTCCATTGTGGTGACAATGGACTTGTGAAGATGAGCGAAGAGAGGCTCACCCACGTGAGAGTATGGGGAGCAATCAACTAGTCTTCATCCCGCCAATGCAATCAAGAAAGGTGGTCCAACTTGAGGGAGTCAAGATCGTCATCATCTAGCTCAAGTGGACCATGTGCAAGGCAAAGGTTTGCCCTTGATAGGTTTTCTATTTTACCGGTCTCATGGTAGTGGTGGAAGACCGGGTTATAGGATCGCTTGCCGTACTATCAAGGGGGCTCTCGATGAGTTGCTTGATCGTATCGCTCGTAGAGAGCTCAAACCATTGCATCCTTGCATCATCTTTTGGTTCTTGTTTGGTTCTTCTCCTTGTGAGATTTGGAGCTTATGGTCATTTTTATGACAAGCTCGAGTTCATCGAAAACGGAGTTCTCTTGCATCTTCTATGATGTTTTCGATGTTGGAGGGTATGCCGGTTCTTCTCGGTTGGAGGTTTCACTCCCTTGTTTGCTAAGCATACCTCCCCTGCCTCTTCTTACTATAACCAGCTTGAGTTTGCTCAATTCGGAGCTCATTTGCAGAAGTTATGGCAGTTCTGGTTTTCCTTGGAGTATTCTTTGTTTTCGCCCTGTGCCAGCGGTAGTACCGCGACCTACAGCGGTAGTACCGCCGAAGCCCCCAAGCGGTAGTACCGCTCCACAGAGCGGTAGTACCGCTCCCAGCGGTAGTACCGCTCCGATGAGCGGTAGTACCGCTGCTGGCTTCGACTATACTACCTCAAGAGTCGCGCCTACTACCGCCTCGATTCGAGACGATGTTTTTTCAGAATGGGTTTTGCGGCACTAGTTGCGGCGATAGGAGCGGTAGTACCGCTCGAGCGGTAGTACCGCTCTACTCCTGTAGTACCGCTCTGTGGCCGATGGCCTGCCTCTCTCTTTAAGCGGTAGTACCGCTAGGTAGGGAGCGGTAGTACCGCCCTCAGCGGTAGTACCGCCCTTCCTTAGCGGTAGTACCGCTCTGTGCGGGGCTGTTCAGTGGGGTAACGGTTGGATTTTTCCCCTCCTATAAAAGGGGGTCTTCTTCCCCATTGAACCTTATCCTTTGAGCTCGTGTTCTTCCCCCATTGTTGACCTTCTTCGAGCTTGCTAACTCTCAATCCCTCCAATGATTCTTGCTAGTTCTTGAGGGAAAAGAGAGAGGAGATCTAGATCCACGTTTCCACCAATCACTTTCTCCTCTAAGTGAGGGGAACCCCTTGGATCTAGATCTTGGAGTTCTTGGTGTTCTCCTTCTTGTTCTTCCTCTCATTTTCTTCCCTAGCATTAGTTGCTTTGGTGGGATTTGAGAGAGAAGGACTTGGGCACTCAGTGTGCCCTTGCCATTGCATTTGGTGCATCGGTTTGAGTTCTCCACGGTGATACGTGGAAGTTACAAGTTGAGAAGCTTAATACACTTGGGTGCTTGGTGCCCTTGAGCTTGTTCCTCTTGGGTGCTTGGGCGCCCTAGGCAGTTGGTGGTGTTCGGAGCTCAATCATTGTGGTGTAAAGCTCCGGCAAGCGCCGGGTCTCCAATTAGGTTGTGGAGATCGCCTGAGCAACTTGACGGGTTCCGTGACCGCCCCAAGGGTTGCCAAAGTGTACGGGTTCGGTGACCGCCCCAAGGGTTGCCATTTGTACGGGTTCGGTGACCGCCCTCAAGGGTCCCTTAGTGGAATCACGGCATCTTGCATTGTGCGAGGGCGTGAGGAGATTACAGTGGCCCTAGTGGCTTCTTGGGAGCATTGTGCCTCCACACCGCTCCAAACGGAGATTAGCATCCGCAAGGGTGTGAACTTCGGGATACATCGTCGTCTCCGCATGCCTCGGTTATCTCTTACCCGAGCCCCTTTACTTATGCACTTTACTTTGTGATAGCCATATTGTTCTTTGTCATATATCTTGCTATCTCATAGTTGCTTATCTTGCTTAGCATAAGTTGTTGGTGCACATAGGTGAGCCTAGTTGTTGTAGGTTTTGTGCTTGACAAATTAACCGCTAGATTTATTCCGCATTTGTTCAAGCCTAAACCGTAATTATTTTAAAGCGCCTATTCACCCCCCCTCTAGGCGACATCCTCGATCTTTCACACAAGCCTTTGGAGGGCGGAAACGATACAAGTGCAAATCGTCCTCGTCCATATCTACATGGCGACAACCATCACGTTCGTGATGCACATCGTCATGAAGGGCAAGTCACCTCCAAGCATCATGTGCACGACGACGACGGACAACATCTACTATGAGCTCAAGCGCGACAACGACACCATCATCATGAAGATGCTCCACAAGCGCAAACGTACAAGTCTGAACAAGCCCTACTTCACGCCAAATCCAAGCTTCAAGAGCACAAAAGAAGACCGCGAGACGACCACCACAAAGACGGTGCTACAGCTACATCAACCACTTCGACATCTTCGCCAACTGTTCTCAAGGCATCTTCGCCTTTGGACGTACGGCATCTTCGCCTACTTCCCACGTGTACGCCTACATCGACTTCATCAAGTCCAAGGCGACTACCTACGAGCGAGGGTGACACTTCCATCTTCGGAAGCCCCCCAAGGAAGATGGTCGAGCATGGGAAACTCCCTTCGGTCATGGAGACG
The DNA here is from genome assembly GCA_021605145.1 of Aegilops bicornis. Lineage (NCBI taxonomy): Eukaryota > Viridiplantae > Streptophyta > Magnoliopsida > Poales > Poaceae > Aegilops > Aegilops bicornis. The sequence continues at coordinate 509,551,890 of CM038669.1, read as the reverse complement.
AGCTACGAGGTGCCACATCATATGGGCCTCCCACACCAAGAAGGTGACAAGAAGGTCGAGCAAGGGCCATCCCCTTCGACCACGGCGATAGGACTTGAGCATGGAGACATTTGCACCTACATCTCTCCGACACCCACATATGTCGTGATGCCCCAAGTGTCATGTGAGGAGAGCCACCACCACATGATTGACATGAGTGACTCCACCATATGTGACATTGAGAGCATTTCCTTTGAGAGGATGAGTGTGACCACCACTAGCCCCACACATGAGAGCATGCCACACATCCTATGTGAGGTTGAGCGCCATTTGAGTGACTCCACCAACCATATGAGTGAGAGCATCCTTGAGGGAGTGAGTGAGCCACAACACTTAGCGAGTGAGATAGTTGAGACGGCATGTGAGGCCACTTCGATTTCTAACGACTTAACCTCTACTCCTAGTGTGTTTTCTTCTTTGGTGCTAGGTCTCCTACATGATGACATACCTATCCTCGACGAGTACATCCCTCCAATGGAGACGACGATGGCCATGGTGGACAATGATGCACCACCCACATGGTTCCATCAAAACGAAGATGCAACGACTTGGTCTTCAACACCTCACCTACAACACATGAGCGACCTTCCAAAGGTAACATAGGTGATGGTACTTCTCTTGTCCCACTAGTGGACCATCCTGACATTGATTGCTCCCATGATGTTGACCCACCTATTACCATGCTTCATTCTCGTGAAACTTCTTCATGCCTTGATTTACCTATTTATGATGAATATGATGATGAGCATGTTGAGTTGCCTAGTTGTGATGCTATGCTTCATAGGATATCATGTGAAAATTCTATTGGTCACGTCATGTTTGACAATCCATTGAACTTGTCATATGCTATGAGTGAGATCTCCCATATTGCATCATTTCAATCTCAACATAGTAACCATGCATGCCCCATTAGAATAAATCCTATTTGCACTTATGGCATAGATGACGAGATGATGGTCATTGGCTTTTGCTTCTCTTGTGATGATATTGCCATGCTTCCTTTACATGATTTGTGCAATTCATCTACTATTCCATGCCATGATCACATTGTTCAAAATATGCATTGTTTTGGATGTTGTCAATATTCTCCACGTGATGTTTCCATTAATGCTCATGAGGAGACCCCATAGTTTCCTCATACATCTTAGGAGATCTTGATGCATTTCATACTTTGCATGATTCCCATGATAGTGTACACCATATGCATTCCATGAATAACAATGCTCTAAATATTTCTTATGATGCATTACACAATTTGAGTCTCCATTATGCCATGCATAACAACAAACCTATCATGATGGATGACATGTTTCTATATCACGCATCTCATTTATTTGAGCATTGGCTATTTTGTGCTAACAAACACATGCATGTGCGCATCATGATGGATGATGTGTACATCTACCACGCACACACAATTTTCCCTTTGTCTTTGTTTTGTGTAGGTACTCACGTATACTCACAACCTCTCAATCCCAAGAGTTGATTTAAACGAGCTCTTGAGAGCAACGATGACTTGGGATCCCGTGGACTTTCATTCCCACCATTCCTTTTGCGCAAGGACTACACGCATCTCTTTTACTTGTCTCTCACACGGCTATGGGCTATTTACCACTTCTCACCTTATGCTCATTTTACCGTGTTCACTTTGCATGCTATGCTTGCTTCTATGCCTTTGCCATGCCATTGTGACCCTTGCTTGCATCTACCCATGATTCACCATTATGCTACTCCTATGTGTATTTGCATGCTTGGTGGATATCCTTGTTGCTATTGCCATGTTTATCATGTGCCCCATGCTATTGATGCTATTTTACTCATATCTTGCCTTTATGCTTGTGAAATGTCATGTGCATTATATATGCCCACTATTTGCACACATGACATGTTTGCCATGATTCCTTCTAGTACGTTGCATCTTCGCACTACTAGCTTGCTTGACTTGACCACTATGATTACTTGCTTGGTTGCATCACCCATGTTCCACTCTTACTCGCTTTCTTGGGTTGATGACATATATGTTCATGCCTCTCACATGATATATCTTGTTCATTGTCGATTGCCTCCAATTGTTGCATCTATGCTTATTGATCTTGGAGACTTTGACACTTTACTTGTGATGCATGCTTGTTTGATTGAGCCTCTTGTATTTGGTTGTTCTCGCATCATATGCCTCCATACTATGAAATGCTTCCTTGTCCTTCCTTATGATGAGCATGATGCATACACTTGTTGGGTATCTTACCACACGAATGATAGGTTTTGCATTTCCGCTAACCTCATTTGTTTTTCCGAGTGTTTGTCATGTTCTTTCGGTTTGAAGGATACACAAGGCGGTAACATGATGAGACAACTTGGTCATGTGAAGACGTACACGATGCGTGACATCAACATTTTCGACATTCTCATAAAGGTGAACTCCTTCCCTTTGAGCCATCCTCACATATGCATATTGGATGGGTCATTCTTTCATTGTTGTTTCCTTCTTGTTGTCTACATGATACATCTATTGGATGGAGGACCGCATTGGAGATGGACCCTATGGACCTTCAAGTTGAGGAGTGCTCGGACTTAGTGGATTCACCAACGGACCACCATTTCTACCACGACATTGAGCCATGGTACAACAACTCCCATAACAAGTTTGCACTTTATACATGGATTGACTTGCATTATGATTGCCTTGGTGCATCTAGTATTTCTATGTCATCCATGATTTATGAGCTTGTGGATTTCCTTAGCAAATTTTTTGTGATCTTTCTTGATGGCATATTCATACATAATGATCGCATTGCCTACCATCAATTGCATGATAACATAATCATATTGAGCATCCATTGCCATATTCATGCTATTGATAAACCGTCTCACTATGACATCATTTTGCACCGTGGTTGCCTTGATCATATTCACAACACATTTGTGTGCACAATGAATGCTTTTGCTCCCATGAATGCTTTGCACATCATTCTATATCATCTTGATAAGCTTCATGTGCTTTGTCACGAACAATCTTGTTGCACGGACTCATTCTTACATGATGGACACTTTGTGTGCGCTAACCATTGTATTTCCAAGTGTACTTTGTGTTTGCTCATTTTGCATGTACCACATACCGGAGACACCTTGGAGTACTTGGATTGCGCAATGTCTTCAACTTCGTCCAACTACAAGTTCGTCCACGACAACCGTTTCCATGGTGATGAGGATCACGATCCGAGGTCGGATCTTTCCCAAGGGAGGGGAGATGATGCGGAGCATCCCACGTTCATCCCCATGTACACTCCGACTACTCTCCAAACCCCAAGTGGACATATGGCGAGACCTCGAACAAACGCCATTGGACACAAGGTGAACTCACTCCTCTTGAACCGTCACTTTCCTCATGTGAGACATGGCTACTACCTCATGCATGGACCTTGCATACACTCAGGTACAACCGAGACGACCATGGAGGATGCAAGGACCAAGGCCAAGCATGGAAGAGGAGAAGGAAGAAGAAGCAGGGACAAGCTTCTGGAAAGCCCGGGCCTTCCGGCCTGCCCGACTTCCGGCCCCCGGACCTTACGGCCTGCCCAGAACCTCCGGCCCCCGGAGTCCAGACCAGCCCCGAGCACGCCAACTCTCTGGTTAGCCCGGAACCCGGCCGGAACCAGCCCGGAACTTCCGGAGCCCGGAACTTCCGGAGCCCGGAACTTCCGGCCTGTCTGCACACAGTGTATTGGGCCGAGCCTATGTATCCCTTCGCCCTCACTTACCCCTTCGTGGGCTAGCACTATATACTCCCCACCTCCTCCTAGTTAGGGTTAGCAATGGATTAGCTCATATTTTGTGTGAGAGCCTTGCTCATCCACTTGGTTACTTCTCCTCGAGCTCGCGACCTCTTGGAGAAGATCCCCAAGCGGATTCAAGACCCCTTCAAGGGAAGACAATCAAGTCCTCCTCACGGAGAAGAACCCGGTTACCTCTTGTATCGTCCTTTGTTGATCGTGGATCGTGTATCTCTCCTTGTGTTCATCGATCTAGCGCATGTGTAATCGAATCTTGTTGGTTTGAGTGATTCTCTTGTGTTTCCCCCCATGATTTCCCTCGTCCTCTTCCGCTCGTTCTTCGTGTTTCCCTGTAGGATCCACTCCAAACGTGAAAGATCTCCACATAGGGTTCCACCCTACATCATAAATTTGGGGCTATTTTTGGTGGGGATTTTCGAATTTAGGACGAAATCAACAAAATCAAGCTAGAAAACAAAGGGTAGGGGCTCCAAAAACGTGATCAATGTGGCTCATGATACCATATGATTTAGGGTGGAACCCTATGTGGAGATCTTTCACGTTTGGAGTGGATCCTATGGGGAAACACGAAGAACGAGCGGAAGAGGACGAGGGAAATCACGGGGGAAAACACAAGAGAATCACTCAAACCAACAAGATTCGATTACACATGCGCTAGATCGATGAACACAAGGAGAGATACACGATCCACGATCAACAAAGGACGATCCAAGAGGTAACCGGTTCTTCTCCGTCAGGAGGTCTTGATTGTCTTCCCTTGAAGGGGTCTTGAATCCGCTTGGGGGATCTTCTCCGAAGAGGTCGTGAGCTCCGAGGAGAAGTAACCAAGTGGATGAGCAAGGCTCTCACACAAAATATGAGCTAATCCATTGCTAACCCTAACTAGGAGGAGGTGGTGGAGTATATATAGTGGTAGTCCACGAAGGGGTAAGTAAGGGCGAAGGAATATATGAGCTCGGCCCAATACACTGTGCGCAGACAGGCCGGAAGTTCCGGCTGGTTCCGCCGGGTTCGGGCCAACCAGGAGAGTTGGCGTGCTCGGGCTGGTTTGGACTTCGAGGGTCGGAGGTTCCGGCAGGCCGGAAGGTCCGGGCTGAAGCTCGGGCAGGCCTAAGGTCCGGGCTTTCCAAGCTTGTCCTCGCTTCTTCTTCCTTCTCCTCTCCCATGCTTGGCCTTGGTCCTTGGATCCTCCATGGTCGCCTCGGTTGTACCTCGAGTGTATGCAAGGTCCATGCATGAGGTAGTAGCCATGTCTCACATGAGGAAAGTGACGGTTCGAAGAGGAGTGAGTTCACCTTGTGTCCAATGGCGTTTGTTCGAGGTCTCGTCATATGTCCACTTGGGGTTTGGAGAGTAGTCGGAGTGTACATGAGGATGAACATGGGATGCTCCGCATCATCTCCCCTCCCTTGGGAAGGATCCGACCTCGGATCAAGATCTTCATCACCATGGTACGGCGCGAGGTCCTTGACGTTGAAGATGTCGCTCACATTGTACTTGTCTCGTGGTAGGTCGATCTTGTAGGCGTTGTCGCTAGAAGCGTGCTAGCACCTTGAAAGGTCCATCGGCTCGAGGGAGAAGCTTGGACTTGTGTTCGTTGGGGAAGCGGTCCTTGCGAAGGTGTAGCCACACAAGATCACCAATGTTGAAGACCATGGGTTGCTTGTTGACGTTGAGCTTGGTCGCTAGTCGTTGTACTTGGCGCTTGATGGTTTGTCTTGTATCCTCATGCATCTTCTTGATGTAGCTTGCCCGTGCACTTGCATCCATGTTGGTGCGCTCTTGTAGAGGAAGTGGTAGAATGTCCAATGGTGACAACGGGTTGAAGCCGTAGACGATCTCGAAGGGGGACTTGCCGGTAGTCGAGTGTGTTGCACGATTGTAGGCGTACTCGGCGATTGGTAGACATGCCTCCCACTCCTTGATGTTCTTCTTGATCAAGACGCGAAGTAGAGCGGAGAGGGTGCGGTTTGTCACCTCCGTTTGGCCGTCGGTTTGAGGATGGTATGCGGAAGAGAACAAGAGCTGGATTCCGAGCTTGGCGCATAGGGTCTTCCAAAAGTAACTCAAGAACTTGACGTCACGATCGGAGACGATTGTCTTTGGTACTCCATGGAGTCGCAAGATTTCCCTAAAAAAAGATTTGCAATATGTGAAGCATCGTCTATCTTGTTGCAAGGAATGAAATGTGCCATCTTGGAAAATCTATCCACAACAACAAACACGGAATCCTTTCCATTTTGAGTTCTAGGCAAACCAAGTACAAAATCCATGCTAATGTCTTCCCAAGGTTGATAAGGGATAGGAAGGGGCATGTAAAGACCATGAGATTGAGCTTTAGACTTAGCTTTGCGGCATGTAGAGCATTGGTTGGTGAAGTGTGAGACGTCGCGGAACATCTTGGGCCAAAAGTAGTTCTTGGAGAGCGTGGCGAATGTTTTGTCGCGTCCAAAGTGTCCCGTGAGTCCGCCTCCATGAGCCTCTTGCAAAAGGAGCAAACGAAGAGAAGACTCGGGAATGCATAGTTTGTTAGCTCTCATAAGATAAGCATCCTTGATATAGTATTGTTCCCAAGACGTATGCGTCAAACACTTAGCATAAGGAATAGCAAAAGATGGGTCATTAGCATACAAGTCTTTTATGTGCTCGAAGCCTATAACATTCAACTCAAGTTTAGTGACAAGCGTGCATATGCGTGAAAGTGCATCGGCAACTACATTTTCCTTACCCTTAATGTACTTGATGACATAAGGAAAAGATTCTATAAATTCACTCCATTTGGCATGACGCTTGTTCAACTTAGTTTGGCCTTTTAAGTACTTAAGCGTTTCATGATCGGTATGGATGACAAACTCATGAGGTCTAAGGTAATGTTCCCAAACATGTAGCACACGCACTAGAGCATATAATTCCTTGTCATAGATGGGATAGTTAAGTTGAGCACTTGAGAGTTTTTCACTAAAATATGCAATTGCTCGTTTTTCTTGCATCAAAACTCTTGTTTGTGCGCGTCGAACTTGTTGTCGAAGTAGTCCCTTGTACGCTGCTCGGAGAGTCGCAAGTCGGTGGCGAGGTTGTCGATGCGGTCGCTCATTTCTTGTTGCTCTTGATGTAACGCTCGTTGTGCACCAAAGAGGTGGCTCTTGGTGACGTATGATGGCATGTCGTCGTTGCTTGTAGAAGGTTTGGTTGATGTAGATGTTAGATGAGTTGTTGAAGATTGGTTGTTGGAGAAGCCGTACGTCTTGGACGAGTACTTGGCGTGCTTGAAGTCATCTTGCACTTGACGTTCCGCCTTTGTATCTTGATGCACGAGCTCAATGAGAGTGGAATAGGGTTGGAAGTCGGCGATCTTCTTGATGGGATGATTGAGTCCATTCAAGAAACGTGCCATTGTTTGCTCATCATCTTCCTTCACATTGGCTCGAATCATGGCTATCTCCATTTCCTTGTAGTATTCTTCAACACTCTTTGTTCCTTGCTTGAGAAGTTGGAGTTTCTTGAAGAGGTCGCGGTTGTAGTATGTTGGCACAAAACGTGCTCTCATGACATCCTTCATTTGAGCCCAAGTGGTGATTGGAGGTTCACCTCTCGCTTGTCGTCGCTCAATGATTTGTTCCCACCATATGAGCACATAGTCTTGGAACTCAAGTGAGGCCATAGCGATCTTCTTCTCTTCCTCATAGTTGTGCAAACGAAAAAATTTGTCGACCTTCAATGCCCATTAGAGGTACTATTCGGGGTCATTGCTTCCATTGAACTTGGGCATGGTGAATTTGAGCTTTTCATATCGGTGCTCTTCATTTTGTTGTGGTCGAGGATGATGACGCCCTTGACGTGGATGACACTCATCCACTTGGTTACTTCTCCTCGGAGCTCGCGACCTCTTCGGAGAAGATCCCCCAAGCGGATTCAAGACCAACACGAAGAACGAGCGGAAGAGGACGAGGGAAATCACGGGGGAAAACACAAGAGAATCACTCAAACCAACAAATCACAAAAAAAATTTGGGGCTATTTTTGGTGGGGATTTTCGAATTTAGGACGAAATCAACAAAATCAAGCTAGAAAACAAAGGGTAGGGGCTCCAAAAACGTGATCAACGTGGCTCATGATACCATATGATGTAGGGTGGAACCCTATGTGGAGATCTTTCACGTTTGGAGTGGATCCTACAGGGAAACACGAAGAACGAGCGGAAGAGGACGAGGGAAATCATGGGGGAAAACACAAGAGAATCACTTAAACCAACAAGATTCGATTACACATGCGCTAGATCGATGAACACAAGGAGAGATACACGATCCACGATCAACAAAGGACGATACAAGAGGTAACCGGGTTCTTCTCCGTGAGGAGGTCTTGATTGTCTTCCCTTGAAGGGGTCTTGAATCCGCTTGGGGATCTTCTCCAAGAGGTCATGAGCTCCGAGGAGAAGTAACCAAGTGGATGAGGAAGGCTCTCACACAAAATATGAGCTAATCCATTGCTAACCCTAACTAGGAGGAGGTGGGGGAGTATATATAGTGCTAGCCCACGAAGGGGTAAGTGAGGGCGAAGGGATACATGGGCTCGGCCCAATACACTGTGTGCAGACAGGCCGGAAGTTCCGGCCTCCGGAAGTTCCGGGCTGGTTCCGGCCGGGTTCCGGGCTAACCAGAGAGTTGGCGTGCTCGGGGTTGGTCTGGACTCCGGGGGCCGGAGGTTCCGGGCAGGCCGGAAGGTCCGGGGGCCGAAAGTTCCGGGCAGGCCGGAAGGTCCGGGCTTTCCAGAAGCTTGTCCCTGCTTCTTCTTCCTTCTCCTCTTCCATGTTTGGCCTTGGTCCTTGGATCCTCCATGGTCATCTTGGTTGTACCTGAGTGTATGCAAGGTCCATGCATGAGGTAGTAGCCATGTCTTACATGAGGAAAGTGACAGTTCGAAGAGGAGTGAGTTCACCTTGTGTCCAATGGCGTTTGTTCGAGGTCTCGTCATATCTCCACTTGGGGTTTGGAGAGTAGTCGGAGTGTACATGGGGATGAACGTTGGATGCTCCGCATCAGAACGGCAATAAGGTTTTTGGGGAGCGTCCCGACGCGACTACTCCCGATCCGTCCCCGTCTTCATCCGCCTCTACTTCCACTACTTCCTCTACATCGACTCCATGTCTGACGATGAAGTCGCCAAGAAGAAGGCCTTGGCTGATGCCGAGGCTGCTGCTACCGCAGCCGCGTTGGCCTGGCCAACCGGAGGGTATAACTCGTTCATCCCCTATTTGCTCGTTCATGTGCTAGCCGTATATATGCTGTTCTAGATGTTTCGGTTCTATGTACTGTACGTGCTCACATGCTTAGATATCGGTATGAGATGCATACTGTATTTTCCATTGTTACTATTTATTCGTGGATTAGATTAGTCGGAAAAGTGCTAATATTTCCAACATTGCGTGCATTCAAAAAGAAAAAAGATAAGAGGCTCCGGACCTGAATGAAAACTCAGATTACCGCAGCTTCTAAACAATGTTCCTCTTACTTTTCCGTACACTTTTTCTTCTGATAAAGAGGGCTCCCCCTACGATTTCATTTATCAAAAACCATAATGTCTAAGCAGAATAAATAAATAAAATAAAGGATAACATCGCTAGAGAATGCACTAGAATGCCTAGACTAGCAAGATGAAGATAAGACCAACCGAAGAATCACATGGCTTCAGCAGGCACCAGGGCGACGGAAGCAACATTTGGAACATTGGTTATCACAGGAGTTTAAACGCAGTAAACTACTTAAGCTACTCCCTTTCATCCATATTAATTTACGTACACTTAGTACAAGACAAAGTGACACCCCCTATCAAAATGTAAGATGCTTTTTGATATTATAATAGTTTTAGAAAACATCTTGTATTTTGATACAGAGGAAGTACATAGCAAGGACCAAAAGTGTCGCCTTCGAATCAACTCAAAAACATCATTGTATCCCGAGCGCCCCAACGCGCCACCCTGGAGCAACACAATAATCCATTTGCGTACCAACTTTTGAAATTCAACCATACTTCATACATATATTACATACTGAATGAATACTAGTTCATAGTCGGCATGATCCAAGGTCGAAGGGAACCTCCTCCTCTATGGCATTGCGGCGGACCTTGGTGCGAGATTCGTCAAGGGTCCCCTAGAACTCGAGGTCCTCCTGAGCTCGGGGCAGTGGTGCGGCAGTAGGCACGTGCTGTCTTGAAAATCCAGATGGAGTCATGGGACTCCACCATCATGATTTCCACCCTCCTCGCCTCTCCTCAAGGGCCCTCTAGGCATGGTCCCCTAGGCTAAGCCAACAAGCATGAGTCGGAGGAGTCCTCCTTGTCCCCGTTGTTGTCATCATCGACATCCGCGGCGGCGGCATAATCCCGCTGCACCCAAATCTCATTCTTAGTTGGAGGAGAAGGAGGGTTGCAGGAGGAAGAGCTCGCCTCATGTGAGCAGTTGAACCGCACAATCATGTGGCTAGCGACACAACAAGCCTTCAGCGACATGGGTAGGCTACAAATCTAGCGAAGATTGGTGGGAGGCGGAAGGGAGCAGAGTTGTGGGTAGAGGAGAGGCGTCAGCAGTGATGAAACTTGGCAGGAAAGGCCGCTATGGGAAGCGAGCCCGGGTAGGGAATGCGCCGCCACCGGCAATGAATAGGTGAGTTTCTCGATGGCAAATATGCCTAAGGGAGTTGTACGGACGGGGACACCATTAAATGGGAGCGAAGATGGCACTGCAAGCTCCCTCCACCCAAATGATTGGGTTTAGAGGGCACCCCCCCCCCCCCCCCTCACCAAACCTCAAAATATGAAGGCTACACCCCAATTTTTGGAGGTATAGGGAATATACTAGAGTGAGTTTTTCACTCCTAATATTTATATTATATTAATTCTATATCGATAATACCGTAGTTCGTCTAACAAGATGTATGATTGTCCGGTCCTCGGTATCCAAGTTAACATATGAATCAAATTTACAAAAACACTAATCTTTCCGGGTGGAATCTCTCTCTAATGATGGAGTTCTTGATGGTGAAATAAATGATCTTATAAGTGGAGGAATCCGAGATTGATCCAAGTGAAGCAATTCCTTCTGGATCTCTCCTCTTCTCTTCTGTTGTGGTGATGTTTTATTCACCTCTCATCTGTCTAATGTCACTATACCTTCACGAATGTTGGAGGGCTAGAAGAGGCAGTGGCGCCGCCAGCTGGTAGAAGAGATCTAGTATGAGCGCCTACACTCGTAAGAGTACCCGGATTCACTTTTGTTGGTTTCACGTCAATAGGGAAAGTTTCTTGTCACCCCTCTATCTACTTGAAGTCTCAAATACGGTGTTAACTTCCTCCAAATACATATGATCCTGCAATCAAAGCACCTAACCAAGATTTATACGTTTTCAACAAATATGGAATACGAGCGAAAATCGGCAAAAACCCACGATATAAAATAGAGAAATCATCTACTTTAGAAATATCATCACGAAAAACTTAAATAATCTTAAGTGTAAAGTAACTAAATGAGGATTCGAAACCCTCCTCCCAACAAAAAAAACATTTTCCTATTTGACTTGGATATAAAATTATAATGTTTCTAGTAGGAAATGAAGGGGGGGGGGGGGTGCCGAAACAATTGGGGAACACATTTGGCATTTGAGTCAACTCCCACGCACGCCGGGGTGGGGTGGGGGGGGGGGGGGGATTTAATTAGTTCGCCACAAACGAGAACCTGAATAATCTGAACTACTCCCTTCGTCTTTGTATGCAAGGCACTTTGTTTTTTGTGCCAAACTTTGACTTGTCATTTTGATAAACAAAATATGAGTTATATGTCATAAAAAATACCATCAAAAAGATATTTGAAATGTGCATCCATTGGCATGCTTTTTGTGCCATGTAACTCATATTTTGTTGGTAAAATTAATGATCAAAGTTAGACATGAAAAAATGAAGTTGCCTTGTATAAAAAATGGCAGGGTAGCTGAGGATTTGACACCCACATCTTGTATTTCAGAAGAATCTAAGGTTATATTGATTCTACAAGGATGAATAGGGAAAACACAAAATCATCACCTGCCTTTGTGATTCTAGAAACATGAATAGGGAAAACACAAAATCATCACCCGCCTTTGTGTGCGGGCTTAATCAACGACCAAATACAAGAACGGCAGCACAAGGAAATCAACGCAAATACCCCGAGGATTGCATCAAAGCATGAACAAAAACCACCATCAAACCCAATAGATAGAAAAACTTGTTATACAAGAAACGAGAGGGGAGAAGAACTGAGGAAGCGAAGCAGAAACGACACCAAGTCTGCACTAGTATATATAGTGCTACTGATAACGGGTGTCATAACCTAAAAACCAACAACTCGAAATGTCTAAAAAGAAACTATGAAAGCAGCCCAAGAACCTTAGAAAATTTTAAAAAAAAAATGTTCAAACCTCCTCATGCACGAGTCGTGACAAGAACAAATCAACGACCATGACTTCGACTTACTTACCCGCAAAAATAGAAAAAAAGGAGCGCCTATACATCAGGTGCCTAAAAAACATTTTGCGTCAGTCACGTTCAATCATGTCCATTAGATCTCCGTCCAACAGTTTGAAGGGCGTCTTCCTCCTCCCACTATCTTCCAGAACGCATGATCCAATCAAGCAGCCCTCACACAACCGTCGGCGGGTGCTACCATGTGCCACCTCACTGCCCCACCCTTCCCTCAACCTCCCCCACCACCATGCTGCACATTGCCCCTACCATCCCTCTAAGTTGTGCCCCGGTGAAGAACTCCGATGAACACCTCATTAGTTACATTTCGGATTAGCTCCTGCCGGCTACCACCAGCTCCCACTCATAGACGACTTGGCCTCGCCGTGACCGGCGCTCCTCACGCCATCCTCGTCTTCGGCCTAAGAGCATCTACAACCGAGTCTCTTATACCCATCTCAAACGCCCGCGCAGGCCGTCTGGTCAGTGACCGGTCACAAAAAATCGACCCAACCGGATCTCTCAAACTGCGGACAAACGTCCGGGCTGGCCGACACCCCTCATATCTAGCCCAAATATAGGGCGGATATAGGGTGGCCCGGGCACGCCCAGGCGCGTCCGCCTGACAGGCCCGGCCTACCACAGACCCCACAAAAACCCCCAATCCGGGCGGTGAGCTCAAACCCTAGATCACTGTCTCCCTCTCTCGCTCCCTCTGTCCACTCCTCTCCCTCTCCGGTTCCGATCCCATCTACCACCATGAGCAGCTCCGATAGCGACTTTGGGTCGGAGCTCGATTACGAGGAGGAGATGGCACTCTGCATTACGCTGGAGCGGTCCAAGGTGGATACCGGCGGCAGATCCAGATCTGGAGCCTCGCCGCACCTCCCGCACCGGCGCAGGGCGGACGCCGGAGCTGGACCCTCCCGGCCCGTGGAGAAGGCTCGGGTGGCAAGGCTGAAGAGGGAGCAGGACAGGGCGGTCCGTCGGATGAAGGGGCTCATCGTCCTCTCCAACTTCAACTCCAATGGCGGCGACAGTTGTACCTCGTCGTCTGACGACCAAGACCCTCCACCAGCCGCAGACACCTACAGCTGCGCTGGCGACCGAAAGGGCAAAGGCCCTGCGAGGAAGTGCTGATTCCGTCCCCCTCCTCCTCAATGTTTATATCGTTTTTAGTTGTAGAAGTTTATGAACTTGTCCGTGGATGAACTATGATCTTTTGGATGTGGTGAAGTATGTTTATGTCTTGTGTTCCTTTGCAGCTTAATTTTGTTGTCCGTCGTCTGATCACGTATGATAGATCAACGTGTGTATGGGTAGTATGGATATAAGGTGCCGGATATGAGATACGTACATGCAGAATGACAAATATGAGGGGGCCGGTCAATGCCCGCGAACGCGCCCGGACGCGTCTGTGGGCGTTTGAGGGACCGGATTTGCCAAATCCGGCTGTAGATGCTTTAAAGTGACCGGTGTCAAGAAAAATTTAAGGCACATAATGTTTAGCAATACCGATAAAAAAATTGACTGTACAAAAGAAAACTCAAATGACTGAAGAATTGCAAACACGAGCAAATTAATATGATGGTCTTGGTACCGCACACTTCACAATCTGAAAGCTCAAACACGCCAAACTTGCACAACAAAAACTCTCTGGAACAGAAATGACACGAATCAATCGGAAGACATGGCAGTTATGACGGAAGCAACACTAAAGCAAGAGTACATCTTCCCCGGAAAAAAAAAGCAAGAGTACATCTGGACGGAGACGGTAGAAGCAAGAGTACGCCCTCTACACAGCTTGTGACTGCTGTTGAGCGGCAACAGGCTGGCCGATCGCGATGCCGTCGTGCTTGGTCTCGCCCGCCGACGACGGCCCCGCCACGGCCCCCAGGGTAGCGGTAGTACCAGCACCCGCCGCCGCCGCCGCCACGTAAAGCACGATATAAGATATGATCCCGAGCACGGTGGCGACGATGCTCAGAATGGCCCCCATCCTGAAGACGCCGTCCTTGAGGTAGGTACATCCCCGGCCAGGGCCCTGTGTAGTTCCGCGCGTCACGGGGGCATTCCCGAGCGCACCTTGCAAGAAGAACCACTCCGCGATCAACGCTGCTATCCTGCACACGCATACACAACATATATCGCCCGTTGATTTGATCGTCGTCACCTACTGTACCACGCATGGACTATGAGCACGGAAGCTTACCATGAGACGAGGCAGAGGACGGCGCCGACGGCAATGACCCTCTTGGACCTGGAGCTCTTGGACCCGGAGAAGCCGGCGCCCCGAGGGTTGCAGCAGCCGCAGCAGCCGCCGACGGCCGAGGCGGTGATCTGGGCCACCAGCAGCAGGAGGGCCGCCACTAGCCCCAGTGCGTATGCCGGGTTGTCAGGGTAGACGCACTCGTTCTTGGATATCTTGATGTCATTCGGCTGCGCGCCACAAGCGTCGCCGGTCCGTTTTAGTTTTCTTCAGATGGATCTTACAACTACTACTCTGTCTCATAGTGTAAGACGTTTTTTAACACTAGTAGTACTAGATTACGAGACTGCTAGTGTACTTACCGTGAGCTTGGTGCCCTCGGCGATCAACCCCAGGACAGCACTTGCCACCCCAAAAACCGCTACCACGACGGACAAGATGATCACGCCCATCTTCATTTCTCTGGCTGATGTTTCAGTTGATGTCTCGCTCTCGTTGGCTGCTTCCTCTTTTGGTCCCAGATTACTAAGATCGGGGAGCCGCCGTGTGAGATGGATGGATATACAAGCCGTGTTCTGATGCTTATATACGGAGAACACTGAGCACGTCGCATGCTCTATTAGTTTTCCACGACAAGGTGCAATCACGCGTACTCTTTGTCCATAAGCAAACGAACAAACATTGTTTCTCACTGCCTGGCGAGGACCGCGAGGTTAAGGCTCATGGTCATGCATAGTCGTATCCGAAAAGATCATCTAACGACAAGCCTGGAATGCCTAATGATGACCCAGCTGCTGGTTTAAGCAAAGGAGACCCTTTTTTTTGCCATTTAGCTGTACGTAAGTCTCATGAATTTTTATTTTGGGTCAGTTGATTTTGTGTGCCGTTGATCTTGCTTTGCGAGTCCTGCTGCTATTTTTTTTCCTGGTTTGTTCTATGAGGTGCTTGGGTTGTGTTAATAGACGAAGCCCATTACCAGGTGCGACCCAGCCATTCCCTTTTCTTCATTTGTTTTTTCTGTTTTTCTGTTTTTATCTATTTTTACTTTTATTTTCATTTTTCTTTATTAGTTGATTTTTAATTTTTGTTTTATTTCGTGGATATTTTTGGCATGTTGGGTGAGTGTAAATGTATGCACATAAATACTATATAATATGTGCCAAAATTGCTTTATTATATGCTTAATTTTTGCATATTAAAAAAAGTGATTTCAGTGTAAAGTTGTGGGCGAGTTTTTTCTTATTAAATGCTAATACAACGCCACTAATTTATTCTTCCTTATAAATGTTTTTCTAGTTTAGCTTAGTTTATTTTCTTCTACAAGGGTAATACAATGCTACCAATTAATTCATTTTGTAGGAGATTTATTATTTGCAAAATTACATTATCATATGTTTATTCTTGCATATTTGAAAAAACACAATTTGTGTATATTGTGTGTAATTGTTTTATTTTTTCACATTTTTTCATTTTCTTAAAGGGTAGTACTTATGCCACAAACTAAATCTTTCTTAGAAAACTTCATTTTTTTTAATTTTTAGTATATTAGTGTAGGGGAATGAGAAGGCCAGAGAAAGTAAATTTTTTTAATATTATCTACCCACAGTTGCAGAATATTATTTTCGGTTTAAGTGTGTATTTGTTTAATTTACAGTTAATTCACTCCCATGATTCATTTTTTCTTACCAAGAAATTTGCAATTCTTTATTTTTCCTCTGTTCAAATTATCATGTGCAAAGTGAACTAGTATGTTGAATTAAGTCAAAGTCATACATAGTGTGGGATTCAAGTACACATAAAAATTACGGAGCTCTTGCTGATCTACACATGAAAGAAGTACCAGCCCTATGCATGAATTTCAATGTCCATTGCACACCATGTGGTACAGTTGGGCGTCGAAGTCAAAAAAGAAGAAGTGAGCAGCTAGTACGATCTGGCTAGGCAATGCTAGCCTCCGAGAATAATACCTGGTCTTATACAACATTGCACGCGATAAGAATAATATTATTGCGTAAATGCTCAGCTCATCCCTGCCAAATATTTCGTTCAGGCGGGATTTGATCGGCACCCGACCTATGTCATGGAATAATCTGTCTAGATTCGATTATCCTGACACAAGGTCGTGATGGGAACCTTACTACATCGGGGTCTTTCACGGTAGACTCTATGTATCGTGCACTCACGCATTCTGAGGTACCGATGAGTAATAACAAAAAAAAATTGGAAAGCGAAGGTACCACTTAAAGTCAAAATATTCATGTGGTATCTCCGTAGGGGAGTTGTGCTAACAAAAGACAACCTCGCACGACGCAACTGGTCGGGAAGTAAGAAGTGTTGTTTTTGTACTCACGACGAGACAATTAAACACCTCTTTTTTCACTGTAAGTTTGCGCGTTCTACGTGGTCAGCCATCCAAATAGTGTCAAATTTGTATCCGCCCATAAATGTTGTCAATATTTTTGGTCATTGGCTGGACGGTATTTCAAATAGGTACAAAACGCTAATAAGGGTGGGAGCGTATGCCTTACTATGGTCGCTTTGGCTATGTAGAAATGATGTTGTTTTTAATGACAAAACTGTTTCTCCTTTGCAGGTTATTTTTCGTTGTACGCACTCGCTTCATACATGGTGTTCGCTACAACGAGCGGAGTACAAACCGCTGTTCAAAGTGGTGTGTACACTGTTGGAGCAGGTGGCTACGGAGGTTTTTTTACCCAACATGGATGGCAGCATAATCTCCGGCTCGGTCCACCATCTTTTTCGACATAGGCATAGTGTCGGTCTATGGACTCTACTATTGCCGAATTGTCGGTCTTTTATCTTTCTATTTATCAGACTACTGGTGTTTGGCTGTGTGCATCCTAGTTATGCATAGGCCGGGTGATACTCTTAATGCTTTGTATCACTTTGATGCTACATTTTAAAATAATAAAAGCGCCCTTTATCGAAAAAGTACGACCGATCGAGTAGGAAGCATGCAGACATGCCAAATCGACTAAATGCAATTTGTAGTGAATCGACTGACTGTAAAAGAAAAAAATCAGTCAACTTACCATGTGGTACAGTTGGGCGTCGAAGTCAAAAAAGAAGAAGTGAGCAGCTAGTACGACCGATCGAGTAGGAAGCATGCAGACATGCCAAATCGACTAAATGCAATTTGTAGTGAATCGACTGACTGTAAAAGAAAAAATCAGTCAACTTACCATGTGCTACAGTCGCCCCCCTCCCCTCCTTTTTTGCAAACTAGCAAGAGGCATATGCGTTGCACGGAACATCAAGATGCATTCATACGAGTTGTTTACCGAAAAAGGCTTTCGCCTCGCTTTATAAATAAAGCAACCACCAAGCACAACGTTCACAAGGTACCACTCGAAACACGAACACACCCATCGCCACCGCACGAAGGTCCAACACAGACGCACAAAACACAACACACACACAACATAGGTTCAGCTGTGGGCACGGCACAACAAGCCCAACAAAACACCCAGGAATGCACAGACAACAAGCGGTGGTGGCGACGGCGACGAAGACGCAGAGCTAATCTGGCTCAGGTGGTGGCGGAGGGAGCGGGGGAGCCAGCCGGAGAGCCATCGCGCGAAGCTGAGTGATGATGGAGGTGATGGCGTCTCTCTCCTGGGCGGCTAAGCGGCCGCCAGAGCTGCAAGTAACTGCAGACCATTTGAACATAGCGTCGATGCTTGCACGAAGAGGGATACGCTGAATCACAAGTTTGTTCCTAACAGTCCACAGCGTCCGTGCAAGGACCCGATGATCAGCCACCTAATGCG
The DNA here is from genome assembly GCA_021605145.1 of Aegilops bicornis. Classification (NCBI taxonomy): domain Eukaryota; kingdom Viridiplantae; phylum Streptophyta; class Magnoliopsida; order Poales; family Poaceae; genus Aegilops; species Aegilops bicornis. The sequence goes on along the minus strand of CM038669.1, from coordinate 509,533,568 downwards.
GCGTAATGCGGAGGGAATCGCTTGAGTTCGGCAAAGAGAGCAGGGAAGTTGGTATGATCCCAGCTTCCACCCACAATCTCGCGGAAACAGCTCCAAAGGAACTGCGCAGACACGCAGGTGAAGAAGATATGGTTCGAATCCTTTTCAGGCCCATAGAGTGGACAGCGCCCATCCCCAGGGCCATTGCGTTCGTAACCTCAACGCCCGGATGGTAGGCGGCCACGAATCCACCGCCACAAGAATATCTTAATCTTCAATGGGAGGCGAATCTCCCAAATAGATGAGAGCGCTGATGACGGTGAGGCGATGGCGATAAAGAGATTTGGTGGAGAATTGACCGGACGGTTCAAAGGCGCCATCCGGCGCAGTCAACGTCGATCGTGAGATCCGGCTCATGGAGAGCCACCACGGTCAAGCAATTCCTCGCGATCTGCATTCTCCGCAGGACCAAAAGGCCTTCAAACGCGAGGCGCCCAAGGTCAAGAAGGGCGTTTGCCACGGAGATCTGGGGCCACCGCGATGGAGAACAGACCGAAACCGGACGCCAGGTGCGCCCCAGTCCAGCGATCGAATCCGTAACAGCGTGGCGGTGCGGACCCGATCTCAATCGAGGTCCCTATCCAGAGGATGAGGAGCTGGATGATGATTGCCGTAATCGGGATCCTCCAGAGCGTTGACAGAAGGCGAGTGGCTGTCCCCAGACGTACTTCGGCTGAATAATGCGCAGCCACATGCCACCTTCGCCGTTGTTAATCCTCCAGAGCCACCGAGTCAAAGGGGCAATATTAATGCGTTTGGAGGACATGATCCCAAGGCCGCCCTGGTCGCGGGGTTTACAGATCTCGGACCACTTGACCATGTGGTATTTCTGCTTATCACCCTCGCCGCCCAGTAAAATCACCCCTGAATGGTGGCAATCTCGTGATGAAGAGTCTCTGGAAGGCTGTAGAAGCTCATGATGAATAAGAGGAGGCTGGCGAGGGACGAGTTAATAAGGACCGTACGGGCCGCTTTTGAAAGCCACCGTCCCTGCCAGGCTCGATCCGGTGTTGGAGCTTCCCCACCGTGGGGTGCAGCTCGCCACCGTAAGTTCGGTGTCGCTAATGGGTATCCCAAGATAGGTCATGGGGAAGCACCCAAGCTGGCAGTTAAGCCGATCCGCGATGCTCTGCCGCTCGTCTTGGGAGTAGCCCAAGATCATCACCTCACTCTTGTCGAAGTTGATCCTCAGGCCGGACATCTGCTGGAATCACAGGAGGAGGAACTTGAGGTTCGAGATATCACTCATGAGCCCTCCACCATGTGATGGTGTCGTCTGCGTATTGGAGAAGGGAGACGCCGTTGCCTCCAACAAGGTGCGGGACAATCCCCTTGATGTGTCCTGCCGCCTTGGCCTTATCGAGGATGGCCGCCAGCGCATCAACAACTATGTTGAACAGGAATGGGGAAAAGGGGTCGCCCTGGCGGACCCCACAAAACATGGGGAAGAACGGGCCGATCTCCCCATTAATGTTCATCATGCGGCGCCGAAGAGACCAAGCTGCATAACTCTGGTCACCCATCTATCGTCAAAACCTTTCCGAAGCAAACATTCCCGAAGGAAGGCCCAGCTGACCGTGTCATACGCCTTGTGGAAGTCCAGTTTCAGGAAGACTGCCTTGAGGTGTTTGGAGCGCACCTCATGGAGAGCTTCAGGAACACTAGGACTCCATCAAGGATATAACGGCTCGGATGAACGCCGACCGATCAGGGTGAGTGATCCGGTCAGCTATAGGGGCCATCCTAATGGCGTACCCCTTGGCAAGGATGCGGAAGATGACGTTAATCACTGTAATCGGGCGGAATTGCCGGATGTCCGAGGCACCCGTCACCTTAGGAATGAACGTGATTACCCCATAATTCAGCCGGCCGAGGTCAATGGTCCCAGCCATGAACTCGTCAAATAGGGCCATCACCTCGGGTTTGATCACCTCCCAGAAGGACTGAAAAAACTTCACTGGGAGGCCATCCGGGCCAGGGGCCGAGGAGGAGTTCATGCACATAATGGCTGCCCGGACCTCCTCCTCGGAGAACGGGGCCGTGAAGGCCGCGTTGTCCGCCGGCGAGACGCAGCAGTGGGCAGGCCAAATGTCTTGCGCCAGAGCAAGACCTCCCCGAGGGGAGGCAGAGAATAGGTCTCTGTAGAAGCCATCAACATGCGCCCGGATGTCCTCCGGGCGCTGGAGGAGGGTCGGGCCATCCCACAAGAGGGGGATGGGATTGCGGCCACGGCCATTAGCAATAGCTCGAAGTAGGCGGTATTGGCGCCCCCTTGAGGACCCAATTCTGCGTACTGCATAGCGCCAAAGAGGCCTCCTCGTCGTGTAGATGACCGTGAGCTGATCTTCCAAGTCATACCTAAGCATCCATTCGTCTGCCGAAAGACCCGTGGTGTCAGCCCGCTGGTCGAGGGCTTGGATGTCGTTAAGGAGAGCTTTCTTCCGCTCACGGATGTCCCGACCCACGTTAGCACCCCATCCTTTCATGAACTACCGCGACCGCTTGGCGCAGAAATGCCAAGAGTCAATGGCTGACATGGCCCTATGGGGAGCGTCCCTCGCCTCACGCCAACGGCCGACCACCGCAGCTGTGAAGCCTGGCTGGCGCAACCAAAAGGTCTCAAAACGGAAGCGTGGCGGCAGAGGAGGACGTTCATTTTCCGAACAGAGGAGAAGGGGTACATGGTCTGACCCAATCCGCGTGATCGCCCGCAGCGATGCTAGGGGGCATCGAATGTCCCACTCAGGGGAGGCAAAAACTCGATCGAGGACCGAGCGAGTCGGATCGACTTGGCGGTTAGTCCAAGTGAATCTGGCCCCTACCTGATCGAGTTTCCGCAACCCCATATCTGCGATGCAGCCATTGAATAATTGCATCCGAGGAAAGTTCACTAGATTATTGCTCTTGTCTTCCTCCGTCCGGATGAGGTTGAAGTCGCCGCCAACTACCACCGGAAACTGGGCCGACGCAACCTTCCTTCTGAGCTCAGCGAGGAAGGTCTCCGACCTACAGTGGTCGGCCGGGCCATAGACCGCGATGATCTCCCATTTAAAGTTTAGGGACCGTTCGAAAACCTCCATGCTTACAAAGAACTCTCCCCGGTCCATGCCCCCAACCTCAAGGGTGGCATCCTTCACACCTAGGAGGATGCCACCCGAGTGGCCTGCGATCCCACTAGAAGGGAGCCAGTGCCAGGCGAATAGGTCGGAGCTCAAAGGCTCAAGTTCCGATAGGGAAAATTCAGTACGCATCGTTTCTTGGATGGCCACTATGTCAATACGCTCGGTGCGCATGTACTCAATGAGTTGGCGTCGACCATCTTGGCCGAAACCGCGGATGTTCCAGAATAAGGCTCTCATCAGGCATCCATCGGGGGGCTTCTTGACCCCAAAACACGTGACACGCTCTGGGCGCGGAGGGCAGCAGTACGAGAGCGAGTGCGGCCCCGGATCTCATCCGGGGCGACCGGTGCGTGGGGTGGGGCGCTCGGGGAGGACCCAAGCGGAGTTCCCGTGGCGAGGGGAGGGCGTGCACGGGCCTCGGCGAGCCGACCATCAAGGATCTCCCGTGCACGGATGGCATCTATCTGGACTAGCGGGGGGGGGGGCAACCTCACCGCGGAAAACTATGGTCGAGTCCGCAGCCACCTTAGCGAGGTGGCCAAGCGGGGCCGACTCCAAGGCAGAAAAGGAGCACGTAGCAGAGGTGGCCGGGATGATCGTGGTACCTGACTCGAGGTTCCAAAGATGAACGAGGAAAGGCCTTATCTGCAAATGTAAAAAGGGGTACGGATATCTTTTTACAAAATTACCATAGTTTGGTTTCTATCCATCAGATATAGATCGGGCAGTTTATGTTGTAGAATGGCAGGCACACCATCATCACTAACTCAGTTTTTTTATAAAAGTAGAGATTTAAGCAAAGGAGACGTAACCATGCGGATACCTCGTGGCATGAAGCTCCGGTAGATTGCTTAATCAAAAGGGACATGCTCTAACTGACAAGTTGTGGTGCGTGTTGCTAGGCGGTGGTCGCTGATTGCAAAACTATTTTTTTTTCTAAAAGGAGATAGCCCCAGCTCTGCTCATCATAATGCACACAACCGTTTTATCAAATCATAATTCAAAGCACATAACTATTAGATAAGAAGGGGGAAAAGATCACAACTGATCGGTGATGAGGTTACATGATCAGACCCATAATCTATTATTGCCACGCCAACCAAACTAGTTGAATAATTTCGTTGCGACCATCTCCAAATGGCTGTACCCAAAGGACATATGCTCTTGGTCATCCACAGACTGCACTAATGGTCACATACGGATTGATGTCGTAGCTTTAAAGATAATCTATAAATTTTTTTGTACAGATGGTCTGTTAAAAATACAATCATTTCGACAATTCCAAACTGCCCATAGAAGAGCACAAACTCTCACTGGGATGTGTCCCTTGAGTTTTGGGTGGATACCACCCAACCGGTTTCCAAACAAATTCAGTATACTCGTTGGTGGTAACAAATTACATCAGAAAAAAATCGCAAACTGGCAAGATAGAAAAAGTAACGAATTGTTTCCTCTTGATCACAGAAGTAACATTTTTGCTACACTGTCAATTTCATTTTGCCATTTAGTAAGAATGACACCCCTCTGCAAAACCTACATGAATACTTTAATCTTAATAAAAATAGGCTCATAATTAATGAGGTTCACATAAGACTAGACAGTGAAGACACTATTGCTATTCAACCTCCATCGAAATACGTCTGGCATATGTGATAAAATGATATCAATCTCGGTACTAAATGGTGTCACACTGTTCATTTATCATCAATTAAAATCCCTATAAAATTGAATATTCAAGGGGTTTGCCTTGATCACTGAGGCCAACAAGGCCTCTTTTTTTTGCACAATATTACATAGGGATAGTAACTACTTGTGAAAAATGTTTTCGAATGTAGGTAAACAATTAACAAGTAGGATAAGACCTGCATCTATCAATTTCTCGGCTGATATATATGCTCGATTGAGTTTTTTTTTCTTCTTAACCACAAATAATTTTATTTAAACTTGACAATCATTACACATATAGTGCAAAGGAAGAACCGGAGTAGTTGTATTCTCAATGACATTGCACCCTTTGCTTAAGTGTCATCAACGAAGATCACAAATTCATACTATTGCAGACTTCTAATTATGTGAAGGAATACCTGAGTTCCCCTCGCCCACCGCAAGCGGATGGAGAGGAAGGAAGCGGTGAGATCTCAGCCACCTCTCAAAGCCTCGTTTCCCATCTAACCGGCTCTTTGCTCTTTTCGCCTGATGTTTGTCTAGGCAAGATTCAGATAAACCCTAGCGACGACAGCATGTTACCTATGGTGAGAAAGAAGAAAATGGGTACACAGGAAATTGGTGCAAACGTCCGCTTGAATTTTCATGTCAGTGCTAATTCTCTCGTCAAATTTCTCGATGGCAATTCACTATATGCCAAATTGAAGTGCGGTGGATGGTCCAAACCAATTTGTAGATATGTCAAGCATAATGTTGATGCAACATTTGGCCCAGATTCGCTACTAGGACCGGTTCGTGCGGTGCGATCAAGAGAATTGGAAGATATGTTGATGTTTCACGGAAGAAGCCACTGCACCGAGATTCGGCCTGAATCTAGCACAAACTATCAAGATGGAATAAAGTGGTGGTTAACTCTGAATTTTTTGATGAGACCAAAACCATGCAAGAAGGTGGATACTTCGTATGTATCGTCGTAGCAATATTTGAGGATCACTTGTCACTTGAGTTATCACATGCAATGTTTGATTACTAGATGTGGGAGTCGACTACTAGCTCATAAACTAGCTTAGACTTGGCCCTCGCCCCAAAAAATGCTAGACTTAGGGCGTGTTCGGCAACGCTCCCGCAGCCAGCTTCTCCAACTCCACGATTGGAGCTGAGCCGAACGCTCTGACTCCGCGGAGTTCGGAATCGAGAAGCCAGCTGCCTGCGTAGTGTAAAGACAGAGGAAACTGAGAAGCTAGCCTTTCCCAGCTCTGAAAATTAAAGAAGCGGGAGTTGAGACATATTACAACCATATGCCACCGCTAAGTGAGTCCCTAGCGTACCGGTTCGCTCATTCTGTTTCTCTCCCTGATATTTTTCTCTCGTGCACGACCAGATGCACTGGGAGACGGATGCTGGGAGCGGACGTGCTGAACAATTTCCCAGATAGACTGGGCCACATGCGCTTAAATGGGCCGAAGGCCTGGTACAGCGACCAAATCGAGAAGTTGCCGTGCCGAACGATTTCCCAGTCGCCACATGAAGTGAGAAGCCATACGAAAAGCCAGATTTGAGAAGTTTTAGAGAAGCTGGGAGGTTTTAGAACACGCCCTTAGGGCCTGTCCAGAACTCCTCTCACTCCGAGCTTCTCCAACTCCACGCGCAGAGCCGGGCCGAACGTCTCAGCTCCGTGGAGTGGGCTTCGCGAAGCCTTCTCATTCTCTAGTGCAAAGTCTCCAAGTTGCTCAAGCCCAGCTTCACTAAATTGGAGAAGCGAGGAGTTCTGCATAATTACACAAGGATGCCACCGCCAAGTCGAAAAACGATTCGCAAGGCTCGTCCCCGATGCATCTCTCTCTCGACAGTCCTTTGTTCCACTTCCCAGCGCTAACCCTAGCCGTCGGCACGACCACGGCGACCACCGCCGCCAGCCCGTCGCCCACTGCCGCTCCTATCCGGTGGCAGCTCAAGCCGTTCCAGGCCCATCCGCACCAGATCTTGTCCATTCGGGGTAGTTCTCTCACCAGCAGCCAAGAGCAGCGAGCTCACCGGAACGAGAAGCCCAACCCGACGCGGTGACGCCATTGATGCCCGAGCCACCTCACACGAGCCAGGAGTAGTATCCTGAACAGGGCTGGTTCCAACGGGCCAAAAGTGGCACTGAAAAGGCCAACTGTATCCACAGTTGGGCTGCCAGCCGAAGGTGGCGAGGGGGAGAAGCTTCGCTCAGTGCTGAACGGATGGGATTCACCAGGTGAAGTGGCAAGCTACATCGAGAAGCTGAATTTGAGGAGTTTTGTGAAGCTAGAGGGAATCCGAACACGCCGGGTTACCTTCTGCATATACATGCTATTATATTCTACTTTTATTGCACTAGGGCTATTTCTTGCTTTGTGCGAGCCCTATACTAGTCTCACCTGAATGATTTTCCCCACGTGTTGTTACTGGGTCGGCCGTTTCTTCTCTTTGTGGCAAGCGAACCAAAATAGGCTCGCTCGCTCCCTCGTTGTAGTTGTTTCTGGATTTTTCTTCTTGTTGTTGTATACTGATTGGACATGACAAATTTTAACTGGCTTTTTACTCTTTTCTTTTTCTGTGTTTTTTCGGTGTTCATTGGGTTTTTTCTTTTTTCCCTTTTGTGCCGTCTTTAAGGTTTTCTTTACCATTTTCCATGGTTACTTTTTTCTTTCTTTTTCTATGTGATTTCTTTACAGTTTTCATCGGTTTTTTTCTTCCTTTTTCTGTGTTTTCTTTATGGCTCTCTTCGTTTTCTTTTTTGATTTATTTTCTTTGTTTTTCAGTGTGTTTACGTTACGGTTTTCATTGGTTTTCTTCATTTCATTGATAATTTTTTATGTCTTTCTTACCTTTTTGTGTTTTTCTTTACGATTTTCTTTGATTTTTTTTGTCTTTTTTGTGTTTACATTTTCCTTTGGGTTTCATTGGTTTTTTTCTTTTGAATTTTTCTATTTAAATTCATGTCTACCATAAACCTTGTACATATTTTGCATATAGACACTTTTGATATACATTTAAACTTTTCCACATACATGATTAGCATTTTCATAAAATATGCTTTGAAGTCTACCCTCTTTCATACACATTGTATATTTTTTCTATGCACAACGAAAATTGGTTTTATACACGTTTGTACATTTTATGTATACATATGAAACATGTTATACATGTTTAATATTTTTCAAATGTATGATTAACATTTTTTTAAACACATGTTTTGATGTCTACTTTTTTTCATACACATTGTACAATTGTCGCATGGACCTTATTTTTACAGTAGATTAATATATTTCAAATACATGCTTAACATTTTTTTCAAACACATTATTTGAAAATTTAATTTAATATGCATTAATTGTTTTTCAAACACACGTTAAAATATTTTTGAATGCTACAATTTTTTTAAAACTAAGTGAACGTTTTTTTACATTTGTATGTTTTGAAAATATCATGAACATATTTCTTTAAACGAGTGAACATTTTCTAAATGTATATTTTAAAGTTGTATTTCAATTACATGAATATATTTTTATGTTTGGACACTTTATAAATTTCACAAACATGTTTTTGAAAGCTATCAACATTTGTCAAACCTTATGGTAACAAACAACTTGCACTGCTTTAACATTTTTCAAATTCACAATTTTTCAATTGTTTTAAGTAAATTAAGTTTTAGAATATATGTATTTAGAGTTTTTCGAAATATACATACAAAAGCAAAAAAAAGCAGAATAAACAAAGAAACATATGTGTAAAACGAACTAACTAGAAAGTTGGACCGGCAAATACTAGCGATTGGGAGGGCGCTCCTTTGGGAGAGATCTTGTGCAGTCTCACATGAAGCGCATCCCTTTTATTAGCTCAAAAAACTAGAAAACCCTATTCGGTGCTCATTGCCACAAGTTGTAGTCCATCCATTGTTGACTTGAAAGATTCATCGGCGGACCCTGGGGCACAGGGCCGCCGCGACCAATGAATATCTTGGCCTGGAACTGTCGAGGACTGGGGTTGGACTCGACAGTTGGCGAATTGAGGGACCTAATACGGTCATACAACCCAGCGGTGGTTTTCTTGAGTGAAATAAAAAAGAGGGCGGGAGCGATGCAGAGAATAATGTGGAGGTTGGGGTTTCGGAATGGAGTGGCGGTGGACTGTGTGGGCCTTAGTGGTGGACTAGCGCTATGGTGGAGAGATCATTTACAGGTTACAGTTAGACCGTGGTGTCAGTACTTCATTGATGCGGAGATACAGCTAGAGGGCAAGACCTGTAGATTCACTGGTTTCTACGGGGAACCCCGGACGGAGCTGAGGAAGAAATCTTGGGATGCGATCCGGTTTCTTAGAGCCCAAGATAACTTGCCGTGGCTTTGCGCGGGCGATTTTAATGAAGCAATGTTTCAGTTGGACCAATTTGGTGGGAACACTCGGAGTTTTAGTCAAATGGAGGATTTCAGGGTTTGTTTAGCAGACTGTGGATTGGTGGATCTAGGATACACCGGGTATCCGTACACATGGGACAACAGGCGTGACGGTGAGGACAACATCCAAGTTAGACTTGATCGTGCGACATGTAATGATGGTTTTGCAGAAATGTTCCCTGATACTACTGTCGAGCATATTGTGACGGAGGAGTCCGACCATGTAGCCCTAGTTATCCGTGCGATGGAGACAGCTCCATGCAACACGTACAAAGGCCCGCGCCAGTTCAAGTGGGAGGAAGCTTGGGTGAAACATGTTGAGTATGAGGCTATGGTCACGACGGCGTGGCAAGCGGCGAGTAATGGTGACAGAGGTATATCGGCTGTGTGGGCTAAACTGGAGACAGTCACGAGGGATATGCAACAGTGGGGGCGACAAGTGTTTGGCTCGATCAGAAAACAAATAAGTAAGCTTAAGACACAACTGGAAGATGCAAAGAGGAGATCCCTGGTTACCGGATGCTCATTGGAGGTCCGGGACATTGAGGGTCAGTTACGTGATATTTTTGAGAAGGAGGAGATCCTTTATAAACAGCGTTCCAGGGTTGATTGGCTTGCTGCTGGTGACCAGAACACTAAGTACTTCCAGAATAGATGCTCACACCGCAAGAGAAAGAATACTGTCAAGGCTCTAAGGAGAGAAGATGGATCTAAATGCACTACGGACGAGGGCATGCGGGAGATGGCGGCAACTTTCTATGAGAATCTGTTCCGGTCGGAGGGATCGGCGGATGCTGACCTGCTGCTAGAGAACATTATGCCCTTGGTGACTGATTTGATGAATGATAATCTAACATCGGCTATTACAGACTTAGAGATCGAATTCCAGATGGGGCCGACCAAGGCGCCAGGGCCGGACGGTTTACCCGCAATGTTTTACCAGAGACACTGGTCTTTGGTGAAGGAAGATGTGTGCAGAGCTGTACGTGACTTCTTGGAAGGCGAGGCAGCTCCTGACAGTTTTAATGCGACAGTTATTGTGATGATCCCTAAAGTAAACTCACTCGAGTTACTTTCTCAGTTCAGACCAATTAGTTTGTGTAATGTGCTATACAAAATAGCATCTAAGGTTCTTGCCAACAGATTAAAATCTATCCTTCCGGTGTTGATCTCTGAAGAACAAAGTGCTTTTGTACCCGGAAGACTCATAACGGATAACGTGTTGATTGCATATGAGAGTGTTCATGCGATAAGGACTAGAAAGAGAAAGAAACCGTTGTGTGTTGTGAAGTTGGACATGATGAAGGCGTATGATAGAGTAGAATGGATTTTCCTATAGCAAATGCTTGAACGTTTTGGTTTCAACCGGAGATGGTTTTCCATGGTGATGAGGTGTGTTACATCTGCTAGTTTTGTTGTTAAATTAAATGGAGGATGTTCCAGAGGTTTCTTGCCATCAAGGGGGCTGCGACAGGGTGACCCCCTGTCGCCCTACCTGTTTCTCTTTTGTGTAGAAGGATTCTCAGCTTTACTTAAGAAGGCGCAGCAGAACAAAGATATTAGGAGTGTTTCGTTTGGGAGCACTGGCCCCCACATCACACACCTACTATTTGCAGATGATAGCATAGTGTTTTTGGAAGGATCACATGATAATTTGGCGGTGCTCAATGGGATTCTCATCAAGTATGAGGCAGCCTCCGGACAAAAAGTTAATCTTCAAAAGTCCACTATATTTTTCGGGAAGGGATGTGCTAATGAGGACAAGGGGCCGTTGATCCAAGCAATTGGGATCCAAACAGAGGCACTTGGCGAAAGATATTTGGGCTTACCAACAGTGGTGGGAAAATCTAAAGACGGAACGTTTAAGTATGTAACGGAGTGCTCGAAAGGCAAGGTCTCAGGATGGAAAGGGCAAGGCCTCTCTAAGGCAGCGAGAGAGGTGCTTGTCAAATCGGGATTGCAATCTACACCAACTTTCACCATGAGCTGCTTTCAACTCACAAAGAAGATGTGCGGGAACCTGACTTCAGTTTCGTCAAACTTCTGGTGGGGTGAAGCAAATGGAGAAAAGAAGGTGCATTGGTTAGCATGAGAGAAGATGTGCATGGCGAAGAGGGATGGAGGGCTAGGGTTCAGAGACCCAGTAGCTTTCAACCAAGCTTTGCTAGCTAAGCAGGCGTGGCGAGTGTTGCAATGCCCGGACTCCCTCTGCGCTAGAGTCTTGAAGGCCCGGTACTATAGAGACGGCTCTATTATGAACACTACTTGCCCATCCGGTGCGTCCTACACTTTCCGAAGTATGATTTACGGGAAGGACCTGCTAAGAGAAGGCACGATCTGGCGCATACGTGATGGGTCAAAGATCAACGTCCACCACGATAATTGGATCCCGAGGCGTGGAAGTATGAAGCCGTTGGGACAATCTTTTGTTCTGGGGGCTATCAAGGTGCAGAACCTCATGACACCAGATGGGAGGGGATGGAACGAGGAGCTGGTGGATGACATGTTTTCGCCAGATGATGCGAGGGATATCAAGCAGATAGCTATTGGTGGGCCTAACATGGATGACTACATAGCCTGGAACTTTATGAAGAACGGGTTGTTCACGGTGAGATCAGCATATCACCTGAGGATGGCATTGAACGGGGTGAAGTCCGGACCGCCGGGCCCTTCCTCCTCGGTCAATGCACACAAGGGCTGGCTTGCGCTTTGGGATGCTAGTGCCCCAAATAAGGCAAAGATTCATATGTGGAGACTCATGAGAAATGGACTAGCTGTTGGGACAGAGCTTCATCGGTGTCATATTAAGCCGGGGGTGTTTTGCGTGGCATGTGGACGGGAAGAGGATCTCCTCCATCGTTTTTGGACATGTCCGCATTCAGCCTTGTTTTGGAGGATGCTGCGCTCGGAGAAAGGAGTTATGGTGGCAGCCCCATCGTGTCAGATCGACTCCTCGAGCGCGCTATCGTCATGGCTGCTTGGGTGGTTCGCGGAAGCGGGAGAGGACGAGAGAGCCACGATGATCCAGGCCTGCTATGGGTTGTGGCTGGCAAGGAATGAGGCAAGGGATGGTAAGAGGATTGCACCACCACATGAAATACTGAACTCTGTTTGTGCGTATATGGCCGAATGGTATGTTGTCCATAGGAAGGAGTCCCAAGCAAAAACCACGAAAGAAGCTGCCAAGTGGACGCCGCCGGACCAAGGGTGGATCAAGGCTAACGCTGATGGTGCGGTCTCCAGGTTTGGCAACAAAGGAGGAGCGGGAGTCATCCTTCGTGGCCACGCGGGGGACTTCCGAGCGGCAGCATGCCACGTTTATCGTCATGAATCTGATCCTGAAAGTGTGGAGGTGCTTGCATGCAGACGCGCTGTCCAGTTAGCTGCCGAGATCAATGTCAGGAAACTCCACCTGGAGACTGATAACCAAACGGTGGCATCGTTGCTTCAGGCGAAGGAGAAAATCTTGGCTGCCTTGGGGCCAAGGGTGCAAGAGAAAGACATGTTCCGTTTTTTCGATGACATGAAAGTTTCATGGGTTGGTCGTTCTGCGAATTCTGCCGCGCATAAGTTAGCAAAAGTAGGTGTAGGAGATGAACTTTGTAAGGTTTGGCTTATGGTTCCCCCGGAGTTTGTGATTTCGGTGGTCTCTACGGAGATCCCAGACTTGTTTTAATTCCTTAAATAAAGCGGCAGTTTTCCCCCTCAAAAAAATAAGTCCATCCATTTGACGTTTCCGCTGCTTCCAGTTTTGTGAACCTTTTCCTGTCCGATTTTGCCGGTTTTCAGAACCTTCTAGAAGGTTATCTGAACCGTTTTCCCCTATTTTTTCTCATTTTTATTTTTCCTATTCAAAATTTCCCCCATTTTGTTTATTCTGTTCATTTTTTCTACTCCCTCCAATCCAAAAAAAGTGCCGTGACTTTGGTTCAGCTTTAGTTCATGAATTCCAAAATTGTTCAGGTTTTGAATATCTTTTCATAAGTCCAAAAATTATTTGGGTTTGCGAAAAATGTCTGTGTTTTTCATAAACTGTTCCCATCTTTCAAACTTTCCATAAAATTCAAAAAGTATCACTTTTTTAAATGTTCATATTTGTAAATAAATGCTTGCTTATTTAAATTTGTACATAAATTCAAAAACTATTCGTTTCTTTGAATAAAATAAGGAAGTTTAAAAATGTTTGTGTTTTTCAAAAATTATTCATGCTTCAATAAAATGCTTGATTTTTTTAAACTGTTCACATTTTCAAATTTTGTCCAAGTTTTTTAAAATGTGAACAACTTTTATTGGTTATGTACTATGTAGATTGTAGATTGTTGTCCCACATCACCGTTCACCACAGTACAACCTGACAAGTAGGGATTCTTATCATGTGACGGTACGTGCAGCCTGATGGAGTGACCTTAGGCGTTGCCAAATGGCACAAAACTAGCAATCACTAGTTTTTTTTCTCGAATATATCATATACTATTAAAGAAGAAAAGGCATAGAAAGCCTTGAGTTACAAAGGCGTGACAAACACCCTATACAACTCCACCACACGCACGATCGCGCACGACCGTACACGCACACGCTAAGTAGACTACTACTCCCGACTCGTCCACCTAGCTAAGCCTGCAAACACGGCCTCAACATTGCCTTTGAAGAGCCCAGCCATCGACCAGCTTCTACCCTCGTTCACAATTTTCTTGAGCAGTTGATTCACAGATGGCGAAGCACCATCAAAGTGGTATCTCTTGCTAAGAATGAGTAAAACTTATTTAGTGGTGACAGGCGGCATTATGCATCTGTGTCATTTGTCATCACCAAGAAGTGTTAGTGGGTTTTCAATGGTCTAAGTGAATGGGAGGACTGTTACATATTTTTTTTGTGAGATTGGTTTTAGAATGAAATATCTGTTAAACCATGTGTTCAAATTACAGACTGTTCGCACCCGCAAAAAAAAATTTACAGACTGTTTGCACCCTTGCATTCCTCACGTCGAGATGTTTGGAATTATATCCCATCGCATGTTGATATGTTTTGCTGATTTTTTTCTACAAAACTTGTACTTACAAATATAACAAACTTGTGCTCCACAAATAACACAGTGTAACTCTCCGAGACAACATACTTGTACTCCCTCACGGGTACTACTCCGATCCCATGTAATGCAACTTGTGCTTCATGCGACACTATCACTCCCCATGGAGTGTAACGTGTACTCCCTGGTGCAACTTGTATTCCCGCCGCTATGTAGCATGTGTGCTTTGTGCACAGTGCAACCTATAGTCGTAAACACGATATGTACTCAACAAACAACACAACATATGATCCTCACGTGATGGAACCTGTACTTCCTCAATGAAACAAGTACTTCCCACATGGTGTAACATGTACTCTTGGTATAATCTGTACTCCCCAGGATTAATAAAGGAACTAAAAAGGCAAACCAGGGAAAAAAAGAAGAAGGGAAAAGCCAAAATTGAAAAGAGGAACATGGAAAGAAAGGGAAAAACCACCAATCCTCCAATTTTTAGACAAGACGCCAAAAGTCATTTTATAATTGAAAAATATTATTAAGGATAACAGTGAACAATGCAATGGAATGAAACCAAACTACAAAACGACTAGAAAAATATATTAAAATTACATCAAAAATCATGCTGACCGTCTTCTTCCATTGACTGTATGCCATCAGCCGAAGTTTAAAAATTAAATTGAAATAATGGTTAGAAAAATGGTATCACTTGGGGCATCACCCCACATCGGCTTGCAATCCTTCACCACCCGTCTAGATGGTAGAAGCAAGAGTACGCCCTCTACACAGCTTGTGCGTGTTGTTGAGCGGCAACAGGGTGGCCGATCGCGATCCCGTCGTGCCTCATCTCGCCTGCCGACGACGGCCCCGCCACGGCCCCCATGGTAGTATTAGCACCAGCAGCCGCCGCGTAAAGCATGATGTAAGATATGATCCCGAGCACGGTGGCAACGATGCTCAGAATGGCCCCCATCATGAAGACGCCGTCCTTGACGGCGTGACACCCCCGGCCCTGGCTAGTTTCGCGCGTCATGGGGATGTTCGCCGCCGCACCTACCAAGAAGAACCGCTCCGCGATCAACGCCATTATCCTACACACACTCAACGCCAGCATGTTCATCGCCCGTTGGATTGGCCGTCACCTCGATCGAACCCTCGGCATGCCTGTCAAGAGTGGATGGGCAATGAGCACGGAGGCTCACCATGAGAGGACGCAGAGGGCGGCGCCAACGGCCCGCTTGGACTTCAAAACGGGCTTGGACCCGGAGAAGCCGGCGCCCCGAGGCATGCAGCGGCCGCAGCAACCGCCGACGGCCGAGGCGGTGATCTGGGCCAGCAGCAGCAGGAGGGCCGCCAGCAACCCCAGTGCGTATGCCGGGTTGTCATGGTACACGCACTCGTTGCTGTACACCTCAATGTCATTCCGCTGCGCGCCACGAGCATCGCGAGCGCGCGGGTCAGTTCAGTTTGCTTGAGATGGACGGAGCCACTACCAGTGTACATGCTTACCGTGAGCTTGGTGCCCTCGGCGATGAACCCCAGGACGGCACTTGCGACCCCAAACAATGCTACCACGACGGACAAGACGATCACGGTAATCTTCATTTCTCTAACAACTTCACGACTTCCTTTTTTGGTCCGTCGTCCGAGATAGTGACTGCGTGAGGTGATGGATGGGTATAGAAGCCATGATCAAATGTTCTGATGCTTATATAGAGGACGCTGATCAGGTCGGCCCGGCCAGTGGTTTTCCACGAAGGTGCCTTCACGCGTAATACTACTCTTTTTGTCCGCAAGCATCGTCTCGCACCGGCTGGCGATGACCGCGAGGCTAAGGCTGACGATCGTACATAATCGTATCCGAAAAGGATCATCTCACGACAAGCCTGATTACTTAGACATCTAGCAACGCAGGACGTGTGCATCTGCCAAGTTAAATTGATGCTGGCCGCTGATTACGAGTGTTTTGGAAGCCGAGATATGCTGTGTACTGTACACTCACAGAAACAGAAAGGCAAAACACACACTCTTGACACCCCTCTATCTTGAATCTTTTCAAACCGGCCCTTCAAAACAACAATTGGCATTCCTTGCAGAGGGCCAAAACTCTTTCCTCCTCCAAAAGAACAGACCCCTAGCTTTCCTCCTCCCCATGTTTAGCGCAGCTGGTTCGCCCATCTCCGATTGCCTTTGGGGCATGGAGGTGCGGAGGACCTCGGCCCTCCGCTGACGGGAGGGACCCTGTTTCGGATCTTATTAGGTTTAACGTCTTGACAGGGGTTGTGTTGCGGTGGCGATGTCCCCATGTTCTATCCCCGTCCCAATGATGCGTCAAGTGTTGTCGGAGGATGTGTGAATGTGTGTCTCCGTCGGATCTCGTGGGGTTTGGTCGGTGCTGGTCTTCGGTGGATTTTTTTGAATCCGGTCTTCGTCCGCCTTTGTTTGGGTGTTTATAGATTTGATCCTTCTGATCTATGACTTTCTTCATCCTCGATGGTTGCTATGGTGCGCTAGTCTTATGAAGTTTTAGCACGACGACTTCTTAACTGTTTACTATAATAAGGTTTGCCCGGCTCCGGCGAGGGAGGGGCAATAACCGTGGTGCGCCTTTGGCTAGCTCCAGTGCTTTTAGTCCTCGCTAGATGGTCCACGGACCTCATTGTAATTTTATTACCTCCATTGTTCTTTGTAGTGCCATGATTAAGGAGAATAGAATGGAAGTTTCTATGCGAAAAAAACAACAATTGACTTTAACATTTCTAAAATGGGAAGGGACATATAAAAGGCTTTTTAAAAACCTTTTTTGGGTGACTTAGGAGTTCTTAAACAGCCCTTCAAAATAACAATCGGGCTTTAACATTTCTCGAATTAGGGGCCATATAAAAGGCTTTTGAAAACCTTTCTTGGGCGTCGTAGGAGTATACCTCGAGCTGGTTCCTCTCCCTGCCGCCATCCCGCACCCCCATCAATTCGGGGCTCCCACTATCGCCTAATCGCCCCAAACTGGTTCGCTCCTCTTCAATAATCAATTTGTACCGATACCCGTCCCCGCTCCCTGAGCAACCGATGCCACCATCAGAAATGGCATACATCAACATGGCACTTCCGCAGCCCCTCCTCACTTGTCCTCCCTCTCTCAAAGACAACCCCTTGCCCACCTTCCACGGACAATTCCTCTTCCTGCAGCATCCTGCGCCCCAACCGTCGTCCCTACGCCGGTGTTGAGCGGTGCTGTGGTGCAAGTTTGACACTCCTGTTGCTCCTGTCGTGCTAGACGAAGGGTAAGAGGTCCCTCATGCGACCCCTCCTCCCTTCCCCGACCTTCACCGGTCATCCCTTCATATATTCCATCGGCCACCAGGTGGACGCCGGCAAGAGTTTTGACCTTGTGCTCGCATGAAGAGGGGATTAACATATGTGACAAGAACAAGTGGGCTTTGCCTATTATTGTTTATGCAAAAAAGCCTACGGTACGTCTCCAACGTATCTATAATTTTTGATTGTTCCATGCTATTATATTATCTGTTTTGGATGTTTTATATGCATTAATATGCTATTTTATATTATTTTTGGGACTAACTTAATCTAGAGCCTAGTGCCAGTTTCAGTTTTTTCTTTGTTTTTGAGTTTTACAGAAAAGGAATATCAAACGGAGTCCAAACGGAATAAAACTTTCGCGATGATTTTTCTTGAATCAGAAGACACCCATCAAACTTGGAGTTGAAGGCAGGGGAGTCCCGAGGAATCCACAAGCCAGGGGCGCGCCCTAGGGGGGGGCGCCCTGAGGGCTTGTGGGCCCCTCGGAGCTCTCCTAACCCTAATTCTTCCTCTATAAAACCCCAAATATTCCTAAACGACCAGAAGCGTCTACCAAAATACTTTTCGCCAGAACCTTCCTCAGACTTTGAGATCCCATCTTGGGGCCTTTTTTCGGCATCCTGCCGAGGGGCATTCGATCACGGAGGGCTTCTACATCAACTCTATTGTCCTTCCGATGAAGCGTGAGTAGTTTACCACAGACATACCGGTCCATAGCTAGTAGCTAGATGGTCTCTTATCTCTTTTTAATTCTCAATACCATGTTCTCCTTGATGTTCTTGGAGATCTATCCGATGTAATATTCTTTTGCGGTGTATTTGTCGAGATCCGATGAATTGTGGATTTATGATCAGATTATCTATGAATATTATTTGAATCTTCTCTGAATTCTTATATGCATGATTTGATATCTTTGTATTTCTCTTAGAATTATCGGTTTGGTTTGGCCAACTAGATTGGTTCTTCTTGCAATGAGAGAGGTGCTTAGTTTTCGGTTCAATCTTGTGGTGTCCTCACCCAGTGACAAAGTAGGGGTAGCGAGGCTGTATTGTATTGTTGCCATCAAGGGTAAAAAGATGGGATTTTCATCATATTGCTTGAGTTTATTCCTCTATATCATGTCATCTTACTTAAGACGTTACTCCGTTCTTTATGAACTTAATACTCTAGATGCATGCTGATAGCGGTCGATGTGTGGAGTAATAGTAGTAGATGCAGAATCGTTTCAGTCTACTTGAGAAAGACGTGATACCTATATGCATAATCATTGCCTTGGATATCGTCACAACTTTGCGCTTTTTTAGCAATTGCTCGACATTAATTGGTTCACCCATTGTATTATTTGCCTTCAAGAGAGAAGCCTCTAGTGAAACCTATGGACCCCGGGTCTATTTTCCATCATATATTTTCAGATCTATAAACAAAAAAACCAAAAATACCTCGTTGCGTTTTATTTACTTTTACTTTGTTTTACATTTTAGTAATCTTTTATATCTATCTCTATCAGATCTCACATTTGCAAGTGACCATGAAGGGATTGACTACCCCTTTATCGCGTTGGGTGCAAGTGTTTGATTATTTGTGCAGATGCATAGATTGGGGACTTGCTTGTATCTCCTACTAGATTTGATACCTTTGTTCTTAACTAAGGAAAATACTTATCTCTACTTTACTGCATCATCCTTTCCTCTTCAAGAAAAAAACCAACGCAAGCTCAAGAAGTAGCAGCCTACATGTAGGAAATTTAAAGTAGCATAGCACCTCCAAAACTTCACATTGTTTCTAAATGCCAATTAAAACCATTAAAAATGCTCAAATTCTAGTGAGTCTGCTAGATTTGCTCTGATGCTTGATGGAGTAAAAAAATATGCATAATTTAGGCCAGAATGTCTCACATCACAACCGTTCGCCACCCTACATATTAGTCTAGCTACTCAACTTTTCTCGGCACTGTCTGGCAAACTTATCTACTACTCTCATATAATCTATGCTACCTTTCTTTAACTTGAATGACACATGGACGAAAGGGAAGAAAAAGCAGGTCTTGCAAAAGTGCAAGTATTATACGATCAGCTCCAGAGAAAATCTAGCCCAGTTGAGGCTCTGGTAAACTGCAGGCATTTTTGCGCACTTGGCTTGACCACATGATATGATACGACTCAGGGCCAGTTCTTTTCAGATTCTTCGGAATCAGATTCTAGAAAGCTTCCCACAGAATTCGAGTTCTTCCAGAGATTATAGTATGATACTCCTTTATGAGTTGTGTGCTGAAATGCCTGTGATGCAACTAGACTGAAACTGTGTGCTGAATGGCTAACACTTGGTTGTTTTGAACAGTTTCTCATCAAATATGTCAAATATGAGCATGAAAGCAATTTACGAATATCATAAAGTGCTAAATATTGCAATTAAAAGGTATTAATGTTTCCTTCCTAGCAAAAGGTGGTCAACTACAAAATAGAAGGACTAATCTCAAGATACGAGACTAACAACAACAGCCTCACATGTTGAGGCCATGGTACCATCATTTGGGATGTTTGAGTGTTCGCACGTGTAAAAGGCATGGGAGATTGCACATACACATCATTGTCAAACTTGTCAAAATTCACATCACATAACCTGTTATCACAAATGCAGTTGTGGGGACACATGCATGCGGTGACGATTATCCTTTGGGTCTCCAGTTTATACCGTGGTATGCCTAGGAGAACTTGCCATTTCATCTTGAGAACAACAAATGATCTTTTGACGATGTTTCACAAAGGAGAATGGCAATGGTTGCATGCCTCGTGTCTTCCCCTCGGAGGGTGTTGTTGCAACTCTAGTACATGATACTGTTGCCCTTTGTATCGTGCTAGATATCCAACTCTGTTTGGATATCGGGAGGCCACAAGGTAGTATTTATCAACAATAAGACATGGAAAGACATGTGAAATTTACAACGTAGCATCATGTATACAAGGACATGCGTACATACAAGATTACCTATTGGGGTTGTGAAAAATGATCATACCAAACTATAGCATCGCCGCATATATACACGTGTGGTATGAACAAATTTGGGTCATCCAGGATCAACACGAGTGAATCTCACATCGAAATCACACACGACCATGACATTTTCACTTGATCTGCACTTTGAGTTGCCACTATCTTTTCCCTTGCATTAAAGATTTCCACCATACGCGCAAATGCTTCATTTTTAGCACTCTCACTTGCAATCTTCTTCATTCTTCTTAGGACTTGGCGAATAAGGATATGCTCTCTTCTTCACACCCTTTACGCGAGTTAGGAGCAGTGTAAATTGGGCATCCTCGCCTTCATAGACAAAATCTTCTTCCAAATTGACTTGAGAGGGATCACCTTGATATGTGGGAATTGGCACCCTCGCATGATCATTTGTGAAACAAGCATCAAACACCTCTCACATTTGATACTTCTCCACGATTCGAGCAAACCAAAACATGGCAGCTTGTGGCCGTGCCTGCAATCAAATAGCACAACTATATGTAAGATGCAATGATACTAGCAACATTACACACTATTTGTAATTATGGCATGACAACAATGAAACCTTTAACTCAATGGGCACCAATCATCGGTAGCATCAAGGGTCTTCGTAAAATGATACCATCGTATGTCAAATGTATTTTGAAGCAATGTCTTCCATATACTATAACCAGTTCCACATGCACCCAACTTGTTTTTTAATTGTTGCCGTGAATAGTTTCTGTTTGTGCGTTCATTGAACTTTGCAATCAAATTACCATATCCAAGTTCAGACAAACACGAGTCGGGGAGGGTTATTTGCTTGCATTTTCTCTACGCACACATCCATAAAAAAATGGTATGAGCCACACTATTTCAATTTGATTTGACTCCCTTGACTTTATCCATTCACAACATGTGTATCGAAATTTTAATCTATACCATACATATTTTATATATTATTAGTCGCACCATCATTAACAGTACCAGCAAATTGGGGCAGCGGTAACATGTTTCACAACCACCAAATTAGTAACACTTCATTGACAATACCGGCAATAGCCTTTTTGACATGTACCAAATTAGTACCACCATTGACATCTAGCAGAAGATTTACACGACCGGTAAATTCACACTAGCAGGTTTAGCAACCACCATTACTAGTACATTCACACAACCACCATTGACATTACCAAGCAGCAACAACCACAACTTGAGACAGAAGAAGAGAGGAAGCAAAGGGAAGAGCTCACATCCATCAAGGGATCCTGTGGAGTCGGGCAAGGCGGCGCTACCGTCTGACGGTGATGGCGGGCGGGTCAGGCATCGGGGTTGGTATCCTTAGACTTGGAACGACGGGGGCGGCGTGGTACGAGTGGTGCTCGGCATCAGGCTCAGGGCAACATACGACGTCGAGTTCGTGAGAGCGGGGCGAGAGATGGCATTGGCGGCAGGAGGGAGGGAGGCTGGTTAGTCGAGGAGAAATTCCAATGCGGCACGACGTCACTTGTCCTTGAACCCTAAATAAATTGGGGGGGGGGGGGGGGGGGGAGACAAGCTTGCAGCCGGCTGACTCGTTTACTATGCCTGTCCGGTTTTCGGCCCGTCTGGCATTTCCCCTATAATTACTTGTTCAAATAGGGGTATTGCCACAAAACGAACCATTTTATTTTGAACGAGTGACCAGAATCAGGGGTTTCATTTCATTTTGAATTACACAAGGATTGTGACCAGATTCTCGAGGATTTCTATGGCAAAATTGAGTTATTTTGTGCTTCAGATTCTACAGAGCTGGAATCTGCGTGACCGGGGGTGAAAAGAACTAGCCCTGGCCCTAAAGAGAGGTCACATACACACATTAGGGTACGCAAGTTAGCCCAGATGTGGTTCGTGCGTTCATCTTCTTCACTTTGTTGCGTAGTATTATGTCATGAATCATGGTGGCTGCACAGTTTCACGAAGAGTTGAGATGCAGACTCTGACGAGTCAGTCACCTATAGCTCGAATGCCCTAAGCAAGCATTAATTGATGTATTCTTGATTGTCTCAAGATTACGCAAGAAATCTCAATGCAAACATAAGCAACAATAGCTAAACGTCAGTCGCCTGAAAATCCGATTTGAGTCAGTCGATTTTTGCTACAAGAAAGGAGGCACCGGAGGGAAGGAAGAAACATCCGCAGCGGGGGGGGGGGGTCGTCGGAGAAGCTTCTTCATGATCTATCTTAGGGTGGTGGCGTAAGAACGGCGGTGGTGCAAGTTCACCGGAGAAAAAACCGGCGAGGCCCGGGGCTCGACGGATGGCCGAGGGCGGCGTCAAGACCGCCGATTGGGGGAGGTTCAAGGGAGGGCGGTGCGGCGAGGCGGTCGCGGGCGGCGGCAGCAGGCAGCTTGATCAGGGGTAGAAGATGAACATGAAAACAGTTAGAAGGTGGAAGAAGGTGTCTAAGCCGTTGGATCTACATCGAAAGGTTGAAAATGATTCAACCAGCCCTATTTCGATTTTCAGTCGACTAGTATATAGCCTGTCCCAACATAAACAACAAACAAGCATTGTTGATCGTCTAATCCAAAAGTAGGGATGACAGTGGGGACAATCCCCTATGGGGATACCTAGAACATCTCTATCCCTCTCTATTCCCCATCATTTCATCCCCATCCTCCTTTAGAGCATCTCCAATAGACGGTCCAAATTTTGATGGTTCGAAACCGAAGATGTAAAATTTGGACCGCCAAAAAGTGCGTTTTGGAGCTCCGAAAAAAGGCCAACTCCAACAGATGGTCCAAATTCATGGTCCAAAAGAGCAACTCCAATAGATGGTCGAAATTCATGGTCCAAAACCGGCCAGCAGCCGCGCGACTGCTGTTCAGCCGCTGTCCAGCCACTATACAGCCGCACATATTGCATAAAACATGTTTTAAAACAACATCAAAAAATTTCATGTCCACAATATCAAATTATTACATAGTTCTTCAGATCCAGGAGATGAAATGCAACACAAATACAACATAGTTTTGCACAATACAACATAGTTTTGAACAAACAAATAATGCATCTATGCCGATCTTTCGCCATGCCATTTCCAATGCTCTTCCATCAAATCTTTCTAGAGTTGGTCATGCACATCGGTGTCTCTAATCTCGCTGTACACCTTCATGAAACGTCTGATGTGTTGTTCTTTTCGCATGGGGTTAACAGGAATGCCCATCAAGTGATATAAGTTGTAATCTAAATGTTTTCCACGCTCGTTCTCAATGATCATGTTATGCATGATCACGCAAGCGGTCATGATGTACCAAAGGATCTTTTTATCCCAAAATCTAGATGGTCCTCGCACAATAGCAAATTGGGATTGCAAAATCTCAAATGCCTCTCAACATCTTTTCTAGCCGCCGCTTGTGCATTATGAAAGACAAGTTTTTTCTTACCTTCAGGTTTTGCAACCGACTTGATGAATGTACTCCACCTCGGGTAGATCCCATCTGCAAGATAGTACCCATAGTTATAGGTGCGGCCATTTGCTTCGAAGGTCACCGGTGGTGCTTCTCCATTTGCTAAGTTGGCAAAGAGAGGTGACCGGTCGAGCACGTTGATGTCGTTGCAAGAACCGGGCATTACCAAAATATGCATGCCAAATCCATGTTTCATGATCAGCAACTGCCTTAAGAATGATTGTGGCATCCTTCCCACGACCCTTGAATTGTCCATGCCATGCTTTTGGACAGTTCTTCCATTTCCGATGCATGTAATCCACAGACTCGAGCATACCTGGAAACCCTCGAGCTTTGTTCATCTCCAAAAGCCTGTGAGTGTCTTGAGCATTGGGTGCTCTCAAGTACTGTGGACCGAACACTTCTACCATAGTTATTGCAAATTGCTTGACATAGAAGATAGAAGTGCTCTCTTCCATCGCCAAGTTGTCATCAATGTAATCTGCCGGAACACCATATGCCATCATGCGCAAAGCGGCAGTGACCTTTTGCTCAATTCTATGGCTAAGCAACCCGGCACAGTTCCTTCTCTGCTCGAAGACTGGATTATGCTGCTTCACGGAATTGCAAATGCGGAAGAACAAGCCTTTCGACATTCTGAAACGGCGTCGAAAGTAATTCTCCGGAAAAACAGGTGATGATGCAATGTAGTTGCGCACCAACCGTTTGTGCGCATCAATCCGTTCTCTCTGAATAAACGCACGACCATAAATGGAACCATCGTGCTTCGGTTTCTTCCTGTTGTGCATGGCCACTAGCATAGCAATCTCCTCTTCTTCATGCAAATCAAATTCCTCGTCCGACGATGAATCATGTATACATGGTGTTGTCCTTGTCCTGCTAATGCCCATCTAGATCATACTGACTTCTTGATCATGTTGGCAGCTGAGGTAAGGATGCGAGATATGTTTAAGGTTTTCTTCAGGACTTTTTTTTCACAAGTTCGTTTGTGAATATTTTAAGGTTGACCATTGTTCCGATGAGTATTGGGTCTGGGAAATAGAATATCGTTCCCATCCCCGTTGAAAGAGGGTGTTTGGTTACAGGGACTTATTGGTGTAGGGACTTCAAAAAGTTCCTTTAAGTCCCATCTAAACCAAACATGAGGGACTTATAGGGACTTAAAGTGGGCATTTGGGATTTATGAAATAAGACTCTCAAGGAGGGACTTATAGGGACTTATAGTTGTAATATGCTTTTATAGTCCATGTTAAGTCCCAGGAACCAAACATGTAGGATTTTTTAGGGACTTGGGATACGTTGGGACTAAAAAAAGTCCTAGGACTTATGAACCAAACAGGGCCTAAATATCCTCATGGAGATGTTCGCCCTTCCCAATGCCTAGTAGATGAAATCCCCATGGGTTTGGCATGTATGGGGTCCTCTTGCCATCCCTATCGAAAAGTAACACAACAATACAAAGGCGACCATCTCAAAAAGAAAAAAAAAATACAAGGTATACATTAGAGAGTAAGGTACGCATGTTACATGCAAAAGAAAAAGAAAACGATCTAAAGGGAAATAACACGGACGCACGATTGACGGTGCATGGTTGATCAGATGGCGCGCGTTACACCTGTTCGTGTCCTTTAGGAGGAGCAGAAGGAGGGGGGTGCTGCTGGTTCGGCGCGTGCGCTGCGTAGCCTTCTGTAGTAGGAGGGGGAAACTGCTGCTGCTGCTGGTTGGGCGCGTGCGCTCCATAGCCCTGTGCCGGAGGAGGCGGGTAGGGCGCTTGCTCGTACGGCTGCCCCTGGGGCGGTGCAGAGTACTGCGGGTAGCTCGGTGGCGCGGGCGGCGCAGAGTACTGCGGGTAGCTCGGCGGCGCGGGCAGCGCCTGCCCCTGGGGAGGCTGCGGCGGGAACTGCGGCTGCCCCGTCGAGATCCCGGCGGCGCTCGCCGGCATCTGCTCGCCTTCCTTGGGTGCGGCGGTCTCGGCAACAGTGGCAGGCTGCGTGCGGAGCATGACGTAGGAGGTGATCCCGAGGGCCGTGGCGACGAGCGTGAGCGCGGCGCCGCCGGCGAAGATGCCTTCTATGGGGATGTAGCAATAGCCGGACGCTGACGTTTCACGCGCCCCGGGGCGTTCGCGGCCGCTTCTACCACCAGCATCCCAAAGGCGACCGCCGCCACAATCCTGCATGCATGCATGCACGTTTAAGTGAGCACTAGTGGTTGGTCACCCACGCGCGACCCGCGTGCTCCGTCCAGCGTGGGATCGGTCACTCACCATGAGAAGACGGCGCAGATGACGCCGATGACCCGTTTGCTCTGGGAGGGGATGGCGCGGGACTTGCAGCAGCCGCAGCAGCCGCCGAGGGCGGCGAAGATGATCTGGGCTATGGCCAGGAAGATGGCCGCGCACACCCCAAGCCCGAACGCGGGGTTCTGCGGGTTCAGGCACACCCCGAGACCCACGTACACGTCCAAAATCTGCGAGACATATATCCGCAGTTTCAGCACAGAACATGAAGAAAACACACGTACTTCAACAGAGCACGCACACAGATACAGACCAAGAATCCAAGCAAACACATATATATGTACATATGTTCAGTACGCAAGGAGATGAAAGTAATGGGGGGCTAGCTTACGGTGAGCTTCGTGCCCTCAGCAGAGAACCCCAGGATGGCACTGAGCACCCCGAGAGAGCCGACGACCGAGCACACGATGATCATCTTAAGATCCATTTTCATGGCCACTGCTCTCGATGGAATCTCGACCTTTTTCGGGTTGTGGTCCACTGGCGTGCACCCGCGTTTATATAGACGGAGTGACCGCCTGACGTGATTCCATTGGTCCAAGCCTATGTCACTGGAAGGGGAAGACTATTGCGGCGACCACCATCACTATGGTCTAGCAAAGTTCCGCGTAATTCCTATAATCATTACGTTTTTTTTTGTGTGCGACGGATCATTACGTTAATGCTAGCTGGCGCATAATTAAGAAAGTTCGTAGGTGTAGGATAATTGTTAAGAAAGCTAATGCCTGGTAGGACGTTGACATGGTAGACAGCTTTGCCGTCACGGCATATATCCATGGTTCTGCCGGCGCGGTAAGTACAAATTTTTTGTTCTCCCCAAGTTGTAATGTAGTCAGGAGAGGTATATGTACGGAGTATATTGTCCAAAAGGACAATTGCCAATAGAGAATTGGACCCGATTTGTTTCACACTATCGTCGGCGACGATCGATTTCCAGCATGGTAACTCCGGTGCAACCAGCATCATGTATACGGAATAATTGCCTCTTGGTTTCATGGTCCCGGCAGGCACTAGGGATCGCGGGGCTTAGGGCCTCTCCAACACAGATCCATAAAACGGACACTGTATTTGTCCACTGACTCAACCCAGTATGGGTCCGGACACTGATACGGGAGCCGGTCATCCAAAGCTAACCGCAAACGTCCAGTCACATTTGATGTAAATTTAAACAAACTGACAACTTCAATTAAAACATAGAGAATTTTTACATAAAACTGGATGATTTTCATCTAAGTCGGAGCACATTCATTACATTTTTTTTTACATATTTCAACTAAACTATAGCGCAATAGGCTATTCTAACCGAGTCTAAATTGACCGCCGGCCGCGGCGCCGGCCGTTTTCCACAATATGTTTTCCTCATGTCGGGTAGCAAGCTCACTGGACGGCTATGAGCCCCAGGAAATGAAACTTCAGCACGAGGGGGAGAATAATAGCCTCCGCCTCCATGAAGCGGGCAAGAGGCCCGGCAAGATGGTGGCAGTGGCCTTCCTGGGACCCAAGCGGCGGCGGCCTCCCATGTTCTACTCTTCCTAGTTATTGGTGGTGGCCTCGTCGTGGTGACAGTGGTGCGCGGCCGACGCGGAGCTGGACGTCATTGGTGTTGTTGTCCAATTCCTTCACCGCCGCATCGATCTCCGTGAACATAGCATCTTTGCATGATGCGCAACTGCTATCGCCCGCGAGGATATCGTGAACGGTGCGCTAGGACATGAGAAGTGCCTTCGGCTCATCCACGTCTGTCACCATGCTCGTGACGGCGTTGTCGTTCACCTGGTCATGGCCAATTTGCTCCTTCGTGAGCCAGTGCTCGTCGAGGAGCCGGAGATTGTACCTCCGGTCGACTTGCGTCGGCCGATACACCGCCTCCCGCTCTTACACCACCATGTCGGTGAAGTACACCCATGCCTCGCTCATGGTGATGCCTGCATGGACCGTCAAGGGCGGTGGCACCGACTAGTCGTTTGCCGCCTCTTCCATTGGCTCGTTCGCGTCGCTGCCCTTCCGAGAGCTCGTCGGCAAGCCAGCTTGTATCCGGCCGGCTCGGCGGGCTTGCCAACCGGCCGCAATGCCGGAGAGTCAGTCCCACGGGGCTTTGGCACTCATGCCATGGCAGGTGTGGTGCACAGAGGAGATCAGGAGCGGAGGTATGACGCAACTGTTGCAGAGCCTGACCACGTTTAAAGAGCGGGCGGATGCCAGACCAAGTGACGGGGTGTTTAATGCCGGCCGGCAGGTGACGAACGTGTGGTGTTCGCATGCGGGTACCGGAGTAGGTTCCTCGGCAACTGCGCTTGTTCAGTGGAGAGAGTTGGATGAACAGTTGTCGTTTGAATGTCGAAAGAAGGCATGTGCACCGGGGCACGACGCGGGCGGCGCACCGCTTCAACATCGGCTCCAATGAGAGGCCGCGTCCACTCTGAGCGGCATGAATGCATGGCAATTGCTTCACAGAGGAAAAGGTGCGGGCAAGGGAGAGGGTTCTTGGGTGGGACCAGGGGTGTTGGACGCGTGCATAACAGCGGTACAAATGCGTAAAAACTCCCCTCCCCCGGTTTGGGGGAAACAGACATCTAGACCTGATAGGTGGGAATCCGATGAACGAGTTCACGCCCGAGGGTGGCCCGATCTTCACGTCGTAGGACCGAATCGGGAGGGATAACTAGTTGCAAGCAGCCGGGATAACTAGCTTTATACCTGCCAAGGTTGGATGCAACCTGTACGTTGGGGATGGTTGACCGAAGCTACAAGACTCCAACCCGCTGTCCGAACAATCGCAGAACAACAAACCGGGACTAATCCACACAAAACGGCCGGAACCGTAGAGCATGAACTAGGGGGAACCGAAGGCTCCTTCTCGCGAATCCGAATGAACTTACAAGAGCAAAGGTAGCAAGATCTCTCGGATCTCTCTAGCAGTCTTGCTGCATAAGCTTGCAGCTGAATGGTTTGACAAAAGGTTTTCTAGAGGATGGGGTGATGGGGTTTTATAGCAGGGACAACCCCTCTTAGCTAGGTGTGAAAATGGTTTCAAAAGTACGCAGGTTTGCATGGCTTCCTTGGGTGAATAAGCAGTCAACTTTGGGAGTTGTTGCAGAGCTCCTCGGAAATTCGCGAAGTCTTGACAGCCTGGACACCTTCCACGAGAATGACTAGAACTTTTGACTCACAACTCCAAATGATGTGAGGTTTTTTGCATTGGAAATATAATTTGATGTAGCTTCTGTTGATGTACCCCTATGGTCCCGTATCTCCGTCACATGGGTGTGCCACACCGAAATATCAGAGGTAAAAACTGACAGCATCAGCTTCACTTGAAACTTGTTTTCTCCAAACTTATTCCTTCAAAGTGGTTGCTTCAAAAGCTTATAGGTTGTTGGATTGCTTCCTGTTATACCTAAGTTCAACCAACAACAATGGAGATGAAAGCATAGTTGTGTCATCAAGGTTAAAAGGTAAACTTAAGTTAGCGTTCACCTGGTCACTTATTTGTTTGGCGTGACTTCTTGTGATTGGACCTATAATTGTTGGAGACTTGTCGATGGTTGTGGTGTCCTCATCAAAACCGGATTATGGATGGGTGCTGTAACATGTTGGATGGAAAAACATGCCCGACCCACATGATTTGAACAGACCGCTCACCACATCACCCATAGCATGCCGCTGAAGACCAAAACACCGCCCAACGGTCGTCTGTCGGCCATTGCAGCGTCGCCGGAGTCTGCTGAGCACCACAGGAGAAAGAACAACATCACATTGACAAGTGGGACCTCAAAGTCAGATTTTGTATTGGGAAAGAAATTCTTGGGGCTCTGTAAAAGCACCTCACTTGCAAACCCTCCCTGGGACAATGGAAAAGGCATTTATTGGGTTTTTCTGGGGGGGCTGTTGGGAAAGCTAGGTCCTGACCATTTTTTATCCCCCGTATGGTCACTAGAACCCCTCGTTTTATCCTGCAACATTTGCCGACGAGTCTGACACAATGAAAGAATCACGGCAATGCTAACTGGCAAACGTTTGCTGGGAAGAAAGTCTCAGCGAACGCCCTTGTAGCCATTTGATCGAGATCATACGATGACAGTTTTTCAAATGAAATTGCCTTCTCTCGAAAGAAATTGTCATGCTAGTGTGAAGAAATTGTCACCCCACTTACCTAAAATTGTCATGAAAATCGTTCGCCAATGCAATCCGCCCCAACAGACATTAGCCAGCTTAGAGGGTCCAAGGATCAAAGGTACAAAGTCAAAAGGGGTTTATGCCCCAAACTAAAAGCAATGGAATCAACTCTATAGCTAATTAATTAGGAAGAGAGGGATGATTGGGAATGAAATTTGTTTTTACCTTGAATTTATGTGGCTTATGGAAATCAAACTCTAAACCGATAGTCAAGTTTATTAATTGATACCTTTACATGACATAGCAACATCATACAGTGAACAACTGGCTATACTATGAACGCGATATACATGCGATAATTCACGTATGAATCTTGTTCGACAGAACCCTGCTATAGAATCCTGCTATGCGTGCAGTAGTTTCACACTACTCACTCCGTATCAAAAAATAAGACGTTTTTGTAAGCTAGTTTAGCCTAAAAACGACTGATATCTTGATACAGAGGTAATATTAAACATGCATTACATGAGAAATGCCTAAATAGGAGAACAAGAAAGCACAAAGAGCATTTCTAACCGATCCCTTATAATTGGTTAGAGGAGGCACCTAGTCGATTCCTTATGCGCCGCAAGCGAGTAAAATTTTACTCCTCTCCCCAAACATCACCCTAAATTTACTCCACCGCTCGGCACTGAGTAAAAGTTGCGCCTCTCCCTCTGGTCGCCCCCTGCTCCTGCTAAATCGCCGGTGCGACTCCCGATGACCGGCCACCGGCCCCGCCGTTTCCTCGTTGCCTCCACTACCCTCCGTCGCCCTTCTGCCCGACGTGGAGCCTGTTTGACCCCGTTGCCGTCGCCGGAATCAAGGTGAAATGTTGCTACCATCACCATTGTCGATTCATCGGATTGCTTCTTTGCTTCTTCTTTTTCTGTCGGCCGGCGCATCTCACGATGATTGCACACCGCTATAGGTCATTCCCTCTTGTCCCCGCCGGCCTGTTTGATCAGAACGACACCGGACGGCCGGTGCACCACCACCGCACCGCAAGTGCTCGACGATTTGCCTAGGTGAGTTTTTTTATCGTTTCCTTGTGAACCGAGCATTTTGCATTGAACCTAGTCATTTGAATTGTAAATGAAGAGGTTGAGGGAAATGGCTTTGGAGGACTCGTCGTCATCTGAAGAGGAAGAAGATGACTATGACTTTGACACCATTTTAGGCATGATTTTCAATGATGATGTTCGGTGGCCGAGGAGAGGATCACAATTTGGCCGCATACACATTAACCGTGGTAGAGCAGATGGTCATGTAAAGATCATGAGAGACTAATTTGACCCAGAGCCAACCTATCCGGAGAAGTACTTTCGTCGGCGCTTTCAGATGCACACAAGTCTTTTTCTGACTATTGCAAAAGCCGTTGAGAGATATGATGATTTGTTCAAGCTTCGGAGAAATGCATGTGGAGAGACAAGTGCAAGCCCTCCGATGAAATGCATTGTGGTTGTTCGAGTCTTGGCATATGGGTGGTCGACCGATGCAATCGATAACTATGTCTGCATTGGTGAAGACACAATCTTGGAGGTTGTTCGAAGGTTCACTAAAGCAGTGATCGCTGTCTTTGGCCCGGAGTACTTGAGAGGACCAACCGAGTAAGACACCCAGAGGCTGATGATTGGGAGTGAAGCAAGAGGATGGCCAGGGATGCTTGGATCACTCGACTGTATGTACTGGACATGGAAGAATTGTCCTGCAGGGTGGAAGGGTCAGTACAATGGCCACTGCAATGATCTAACGATCATTCTTGAGGCAGTTGCATCGAAGGATCTTTGGATATGCCATTCATTCTTTGGTTTTCCTAACTCTCACAATGGCTTGAATGTGTTGTCGAGATCACTGCTGTTTTCTAGACTTATTAAAGGTGAAGCTCCTGCTTGCAACTACTCGGTCAACGGGCATAGCTACTCGATGGTTACTACCTTGCGGATGGCATCTATCCACCATGAGCCACCTTGATCAAAACAATTCCGCATCCAAATGGTAACAAAAACATTCACTTTGCCCAATGTCAAGAAGCTAGCTACTAGGAAAAATGTTGAGAGAGTCTTCGGTGTGCTTCAGAAGCGCTTTGCAATTGTCCGTGGACCTGCCGAGTACTGACTCTAAGGTTCTATGACAGATCATGACTTGTTGCATCATATTGCATAGTATGGTCATTGAAGACGAGAGAGAGAACTTTCGGTACATCACCAACGGGACTTCGGTTGAGCCCGAGTATGATACGAACAGGATATTGACATTCCTTAAGGAGCATCGCAAGATCGAGAACCGTCAAGTTCATGCTCAGCTCCAACAAGATCTTGTTGAGCATCATTCGCAGCGTCTTAGTGAGTCCTAGTTGGTCTACCACATGCTTTTTGCTACATTTGAACCATTCAGCGTGTTTAAATTTGAATAATCCAGATTGCAAACTTTGAATTCGGTTTATAAACTATATTCTGACTTGCTTGAACATTCAAATGTATATTTAGTTTCTATATGTGTGCTAATATGTAGTTGCAATTTATACTAGAATTGCAAACTTTAGAAAAAAGTAAAATTTACTTCGTTGAGGGGATCGGTTAGGTCCAGCCCACACTTTGTGAAGTAAATATTTTTTAGAGAAAAGGCTTACGCCCGACTTTATAAATAAAGCCACAAGGCAGGGTCAAAGGACAACACCACCGAGAACGGACCAAAGAACCATCAAGTACACCCACACACGGGTAGGCACGAAAGAACCCGAAAGGACGAGGGATACATGGCACCCTGCTAGCACACGACACGCAAGCCAGAGAAAAGATAAACGACATAGCCATCAACTAGTCGACGGAGCTCCAAAACACCTAGACACCATGATCCTGCCCAGGTAGAGACGACGCCGAGGCCCGAACTTTAGATATGAGAAGATCAAGAGCATCCCGGTCCTCCGGCTTAGTCAATGATCTCCACTCCTGCAAGAAGATACAAGATTTAAATAGGCAGTCAGCAGGTTTAGCAGGAAAAACATGTTTGATCGTAAACTTGTTCCTAGTAGTCCATAACGACCAACAGATGGCACCCAGACCAACCCAGAAAACCCTCTTTGTAACGCCAGCCAAGGAATTGGCAAGACCTCTCAGATCAGTAAAGGAGGAGGGGTCCCAGATGACCTGGAGCCAGGATCTAACGCAGCTCCAAACAAGCTTAGCACACACAATGAGAGAATATATGGTTCGTGTTTTCCAAAGCACCGCAGAGAGAGCAGAACTCCGAGCCCGGGCTAGTCCTCTAGCGAATTTGATAGGCAGCAGGGAGGCGCCCTCTGAAAGCTTGCCAGAGGAAGATTTTGATCTTCGGTGGCACACGTGCCCGCCAGATATTAGAGAATATATTTGTAGGGGAGCCACCAATAAGCTTAGAGTACAGAGACTTGACCGAGAAGCAGCCAGAGGCAGTGAGAGGCCAAACCACCGAATCCGGAACCTCCGAGAGCGTGGGGAATAAGGCAGAGAGAGTTTGCCAGTCTTCCAACTCTTCAGGAGAAAGGGTACGACGGAAGGCCAGGTCCCAGTTATTAGCCGACAGCTCTGTGATGGAGATATTCGGGTTATAACAATAAGAAAAAAAGGTTAGGGAAGCTCACAGAGAGAGGCGAGTCTTCGCACCACCAATCAAGCCAAAAACGAACCGAGGAACTATCTCCTACAATGAATTTAACATGCTCGAGGAAAAGCGGGCGGACCCGAATAAGATCCTTCCAGAATAGCGATCCACGCCGAGCCAATGCAAACATCGGGCTAGAGTGAGGGAAGTACTTGGCTTTGAGGATAGAATACCATAAAGAACCGGCCCCACTAGACATGATCTTCCACCACCATTTGACCAACAGGCATTTGTTCATGACGGAAGTGTTAATGATGCCCCAACCCCCCAAGGTTTTTTGGCCTACACATGAGTTGCCACTTAACAAGCCTATATTTGCGCCTATTATCTGCCGCATTCCAATAGAACGCACCTCTATGCTTATCAAAGCCCACATGGATCCCAGCCGAGAGGAGGTAAAAGCCCATTAGGAACATAGGAAGGAAGATAAGTAGGCATTGATCAAAGCCACTTTCCCAGCATTAGAATTGTACCTGCCACGCCAGGGGAGCACCCTATTACCCACCTTAGAGACAGCAGGGGCAAAGTCTTTCGAATGAAGCATATCCGCGCGAGATAGGGAGGCCCAGGTATTTAAAGGGAAAGGAACCAAGCTTACAATTGAGGAGGCGCGC
Source organism: Aegilops bicornis (assembly GCA_021605145.1). Classification (NCBI taxonomy): domain Eukaryota; kingdom Viridiplantae; phylum Streptophyta; class Magnoliopsida; order Poales; family Poaceae; genus Aegilops; species Aegilops bicornis. Next base: position 509,498,831 of record CM038669.1, on the reverse strand, counting down.
CACCCTCAAAGCCTCATTGTCATCAACGCCGGTGACAATTACCTTGCTCTTAGAGAAGTTAATTTCCAGCCCCGACAAGGCCTCGAAGCAGAGGAGAATGAACTTAAGGTGGGCAATGCAAGAATCGTTCAATTCCACCATAATGATAGTGTCATCGGCGTATTAAAGGTGGGTAACACCGTCCGGAATCAGATGAGACACAACCAGAGATATATGACCGTGATGGGCAGCCCTAGATAAGATATGGGAAAAGGCGTCGGCGATGAAGTTAAACAGAACGGGGGACGCAGGGTCACCCTGCCATTGGCAAAGAAATTACTGACATGACCATTAACATAGATCGCAGTGTGGCCCCCCGAGACTAGCTGCTTGATTCTATGGACGTAGGCATCGTCGAAGCCTTTCGCCAAGAGAACCTTCCTCAAGAAAGGCCAACTGATTGAGTCGTAGGCCTTCTCAAAATCCAGTTTGAAGATATCAGCTCTAGATTTACGAGATTTGAGGTCATGCACTATCTCGTGAAGGCACGGGATCCCGTCCAGAATAAAGTGCCCTTTAATGAAAGCAGATTGGAAAGGATTGATAGTTCTATGAGCGACATGGGAAAGGCGAGTCGCAAAGCCTTTAGCCGGGAACTTCGCAAAATTGTTAATCAACGCAATTGGCCTGAACTAGGAAATCAGCTCAGCACCTTTAATTTTAGGGATAAGGGTGACCAGCGCATAGTTGAGACGATAGATGTCAATATTGCCCAAACAAAAACCCTGGATGATTTGACAGACCAGCTGCCGCAACTGCAGCCAGAATTTCTTGAAGAAGGAGATAGAGAACCCATCAGGGCCGGAGGCAACATTGGGATTGGCGGAATTAACCATGTCCCAAATTTCCTTATCTGACAGGGGGATCATTAAGTCCTCATTTTTTTCCTCGTTCGAAACTTTCATAGCATCCTGCCACAGGGAGGGAGAGATAGAAAAGCCACTAGCAAGCTTGGCCCCCAATAGAGAAGAGAAGAATTCCACCACATGAGAGAGGATTAGGGATTGATCCGAAGACCGGACACCATTAAGGAGAAGGCTGTTAATGTAGCAACCATTGGCAATGGCAAAGAAGTAGGCAGTAGGAGAGTCCCCTTTTAAAGTCCAGTTAAGAGTGCCACGTTGCCGCCAATAAGTTTCCGCTTGCTGATGCAACTGCATCAAGGCGGCTTCGAGGTTATAACGCAAAGACCAACCTGCTTCTGAGATGCCCAAGGTGTCAGCCGCCCGCTCAAGATCCACAATCTGTGACTCTAACGCATTCTTCACCCTACGTTCCTCCGCAGCATGATTACATGACCAACCCCTAAGGATGTTGGAAATATGCCCTAGAGGCAATAATAAAAGCATTATTATTATATTTCCTTGTTCATGATAATTGTCTTTATTCATGCTATAACTGTATTATCCGGAAATCGTAATACACGTGTGAATACATAGACTACGATACGTCCCTAGTAAGCCTCTAGTAGACTAGCTCGTTGGTCAACAGATAGTCATGGTTTCCTGACTATGGACATCAGATGTCATTGACAACGGGATCACGCCATTAGGAGAATGACGTGATGGACAAGACCCAATCCTAAGCATAGCACAAAGATCGTGTAGTTCGTTTTGCTAGAGCTTTTCCAATGTCAAGTATCTCTTCCTTAGACCGTGAGATCGTGTAACTCCCGGATACCGTAGGGAATGCTTTGGTGTACCAAACGTCACAACGAATCGGGTGACTATAAAGGTGCATTACAGGTATCTCCGAAAGTGTCTGCTGGGTTGACACGGATCGAGACAGGATTTGTCACTCCGTATGACGGAGAGGTATCACTGGGCCCACTCGGTAATGCATCATCATAATGAGCTCAAAGTGATCAAGTGTCCGGTCACGGGATCATGCATTACGGCACGAGTAAAGTGACTTGCCGGTAACGAGACTAAACGAGGTATTGGGATACCGACGATCGAAGTCTCGCAAGTAACATACCGTCTCGACAAAGGGAATAGCATACGGGGTTGCTTGAACCCTCGACATCGTGGGTTCATCCGATGACAACATCGAGGAGCGTGTGGGAACCAACATGGGTATCCAGATCCGCTGTTGGTTATTGATCAAGAGCGCCTCGGTCATGTCTGCATGTCTCCCGAACCCGTAGGGTCTACACACTTAAGGTTCGGTGACGCTTAGGGTTAATAGGAAGACAAGTATGTGATTACCGAATGTTGTTCGAGTCCGGATGAGATCCCGGATGTCACGAGGAGTTCCGGAATGGTCCGGAGGTAAAGATTTATATATGGAAAGTGGTTAAACGGACTCCGGAAAGTTTCGGGGGTATACCGGTAATGTACCGAGGCCACCGGGAGAGTTCCGGAGGTCCACCGGGAGGGGCCACCCCTCCCGGGGGGGCCACATGGGCTGTGTGGGAGAGGGAGCCAGCCCCTGGTGGGCTGGGCGCGCCCCCACCTAGGCCCATGCGGCTAGGGCTTGGGAGGGAAACCCTAAAGGGGCAAAGGGGCGCCACGGCTTGGGGGCAAGCCACCTTTCCTCCTCCCCTTGTCAGCCCCCCTCTAGATGCCATCTAGAGGGGCCGCCCCCTGCCCTCTTCTCCTATAAATAGAGGGGTGGGGGAGGCTGCCTGCACCATTGAAGGCGCAGCCCTCCCTCCCAACACCTCTCTTTCTCCACGCGAGCTTGGCGAAGCCCTGCCGGAGAACTGCCAGACCAACCGCACCACGCCGCCGTCGTGCTGCCATTGGAGTTGTCTTCCTCAACCTCTCCTTCCTCCTTGCTGGATCAAGACGGAGGAGACGCCATCGCCCGCACGTGTGTTAAACGCTGGAGGTGCTGTCCGTTCAGCACTTGGTCATCGGTGATCGGAATCACGTTGGGAACGCCTTCATCATCACCACTCCCTTGAACGCCTGCATTACTCGATCTACAAGTGGTATGTAGATGCAAACTCTCTCTCTTGACTCGTTGCTTAGTAGAACTCATAGATGGATCTTGGTGAAACCGTAGGAAAAATTTTAATTTTCTCGCAACGTTCCCCAACAGTGGCATCATGAGCTAGGTCTATGCGTAGTTCTCTATTGCACGAGTAGAACACAATTTAGTTGTGGGCGTGGATCTTGTCAATTTACTTGCCGCTACTAGTCTTATCTCGCCCGCGGTATTGTGGGATGAAGCGGCCCGGACCAACCTTACACGTACGCTTACGTGAGACCGGTTCCACCGACTAACATGCACTAGTTGCATAAGGTGGCTGGCGGGTGTCTGTCTCTCCCACTTTAGTTGGAGCGGGTTCGATGAAAAGGGTCCTTATGAAGGGTAAATAGAAGTTGACAAGATCACGTTGTGGTTATTCGTAGGTAAGAAAACGTTCTTGCTAGAACCCAATTGCAGCCACGTAAAAGATGCAACAACAATTAGAGGACGTCTAACTTGTTTTTGCAGCAATTGTCATGTGATGTGATATGGCCAAGTTGTGATGAATGATGAATGACACATTGTGATGTATGAGATCATGTTCTTGTAATAGGAATCACGACTTGCATGTCGATGAGTATGACAACCGGCAGGAGCCATAGGAGTTGTCTTTATTTTGTATGACCTGCATGTCATTGAAGAACGCCATGTAACGCATTTTACTTTATTGCTAAACGCGTTAGCCATAGAAGTAGAAGTAGTCGTTGGCGTGACAACTTCATGGAGGCACAATGATGGAGATCATGATGATGGAGATCATGGTGTCATGCCGGTGACAAGATGATCATGGAGCCTCAAGATGGAGATCAATGGAGCTTTATGATATTGGCCATATCATGTCACTACTATATATAATTGCATGTGATGTTTATTATGTTTATGCATCTTGTTTACTTAGAATGACGGTAGTAAATAAGATGATCCCTTACAACAATTTCAAGAAGTGCTCTTCCCTAACTGTGCACCGTTGCTAAAGTTCGGCGCTTCTAAGCACCACGTGATGATCGGGTGTGATGGATTCTTACGTTCACATACAACGGGTGTAAGACAGATTTACACAGGCGAAACACTTAGGGTTAACTTGAGGAGCCTAGCATGTACAGACATGGCCTCGGAACACGGAGACCGAAAGGTCGAACACGAGTTGTATAGAAGATACGATCAACATGAGAATGTTCACCGATGATGACTAGTCCGTCTCACGTGATGATCGGACACGGCTTAGTCGACTCGGATCGTGTAACACTTAGATGACTAGAGGGATGTCTAATCTGAGTGGGAGTTCATTGAAATAATTTGATTAGATGAACTTAATTATCATGAACTTAGTCTAAAACTTTTGCATAATATGTCTTGTAGATCAAATGGCCAACGCTCATGTCAACTTGAACTTCAACGCGTTCCTAGAGAAAAAACCAAGCTGAAAGATGACGGCAAAGAACTATACGGACTGGGTCCTAACACGAGGATCATCCTCATAGCTGCCAGGAAACAATATGTCCTAGAAGGACCGCTAGGTGACGCTCCGTCCCCGTAGAACCAAGACATTATGAATGCTTGGCAAACTGGCTACCGATGATTACTCCCTCGTTCGGCGGCATGCTTTACTGACTTAGAACCGGGCTCCAAAAGCGTTTTGAGCATCACGGAGCATATGAGATGTTCGAGGAGCTGAAACTTGTTTTCCAAGCTCACGCCTCGGTCGAGAGATATGACATCTCCGACAAGTTCTATAGTTGTAAGATGGAGGAAAACAGTTCACGTCGGTGAGCACATATCAAGATGTCCGGGTTGCACAACCGTATGACCCAGCTGAACATTAACCTCCCCGATGAGGCGGTCATTGACAGAATCCTCCAGTCGCCCCACCAAGCTACAAGAGCTTTGTGATGAACTACAAAATGCGGGGATGGTAAAGACCATTCCTGAAGTGTTCTCTATGTCAAGTCACCGAGGTTGAAATCAAGAAAGAACATCAAGTGTTGATGGTCAATAAGACCACTAAGTTCAAGAAGGGCAAGGGTAAGAAGAACTTCAAGAAGGACGGCAAGGAGGTTGCCGCGCCTGCAAGCAAGTTGCCGGGAAGAAGTCAAAGAATGGACCCAAACCCGAGATCGGAGTGCTTTTATTGCAAGGGAGGGTCAGAAGCGGAACTGCCCCAAATACTTAGCAGACAAGAAGGCCGCAACACCAAAGGTATATTTGATATACATATAATTGATGTGTACTTTACCAGATCGTAGTAACTCCTGGGTATTTGATACCGTGCCGTTGCTCATATTTGTAACTCACAGCAGAGCTGCGGAATAAGCGAAGGCCCGGCAAAGGACGAGGTGACGATGCGTGTCGGGAATGGTTCCAGAGTCGATGTGATCGCTGGCCGCACGCTACCTCTTCATTTACCTACGGGATTAGTTATGAACCTTAATAATTGTTATTTGGTGCCAAGTTTGAGCATGAATATTGTATCCGGATCTCGTTTAATGCGAGATGGCTACTCATTTAAATCCGAGAATAATGGTTGTTCTATTTATATGAGAGATATGTTTTATGGTCATGCTCCGATGGTCAATGGTTTATTCTTAAAGAATCTCGAGCGTAGTATTACACATGTTTATAGCGTGGATACCAAAAGATGTAAAGTTGATAACGATAGTCCCACATATTTGTGGCAATCGCCGCCTTTGGTCACATTGGTGTCAAGCGCATGAAGAAGCTCCATGCCGATGGACTTTTGGAGTCTCTAGATTATGAATCATTTGACACATGCGAAACATGCCTTTTGTGCAAGATGACCAAGACTCCGTTCTTCGGAACAATGGAGCGAGCAACCAACTTATTGGAAATCATACTTTCCGATGTGTGCGGTCCAATGAGTGTTGAGGCTCATGGAGGATATCGTTATGTTCTCACTCTCACTGATGACTTGAGTAGATATGGGTATGTCTACTTAATGAAACACAAGTCTGAGACCTTTGAAAAGTTCAAAGAATTTCAGAATGAGGTAGAGAATCAACGTGACCGAAAAATAAAATTCCTACGATCAGATCGTGGAGGAGAATATTTAAGTCACGAATTTGGTACACACTTAAGAAAATGTGGAATCGTTTCACAACTCACGCCGCCTGGAACACCTCAGCGTAACGTTGTGTCCGAACGTCGTAATCGCACTCTATTGGATATGGTGCGATCTATGATGTCTCTTACCGATTTACCGCTATCATTTTGGGGATACGCTCTAGAGACAGCTACATTCACTTTAAATAGGGCACCGTCTAAATCCGCTGAGACGACACCGTATGAATTATGGTTTGGAAAGAAACCTAAGCTGTCGCTTTCTAAAAGTTTGGGGATGCGATGCTTATGTCAAGAAACTTCAACCTGAAAAGCTCGAACCCAAGTCGGAAAAATGCGTCTTCATAGGATACCCTAAAGAAACCATTGGGTATACCTTCTACTTAAGATCCGAGGGCAAGATTTTTGTTGCCAAGAACGGAACCTTTCTGGAAAAAGAGTTTCTCTCGAAAGAAGTAAGTGGGAGGAAAGTAGAACTCGATGAAGTACTACCTCTTGAACAGGATAGTGGTGCAGCTCAGGAAAATGTTCCTGTGATGCCTACACCAATGTAAGAGGAAATTAATGATGATCAAGGTACTTCGGATCAAGTTGCTACCGAATCAGAGGTCCTCAAGGACACGCCCGCACTGCAGTGGTACGGCAACCCTGCCATGGAAATCATGTTGTTAGACAACGGTGAACCTTCGAACTATGAAGAAGCGATGGCGGGCCCAGATTCCAACAAATGGCTAGAAGCCATGAAATCCGAGATAGAATCCATGTATGAAAACAAAGTGTGGACTTTGACTGACTTGCCCGATGATCGGCGAGCGATAGAAAACAAATGGATCTTTAAGAAGAAGACGGACGCGGATGGTAATGTCACCATCTATAAAGCTCGACTTGTCGCTAAGGGTTATCGGCAAGTTCAAGGGATTGACTACGATGAGACCTTCTCTCCCGTAGCGAAGCTTAAGTCCGTCCGAATCATGTTAGCAATTGCCGCATACTATGATTATGAGATATGGCAGATGGACGTCAAAACAGCATTCCTTAACGGTTATCTTAAGGAAGAGCTGTATATGATGCAGCCGGAAGGTTTTTTGTCGATCCTAAGGACGCTAACAAAGTATGCAAGCTCCAGCGATCCATTTATGGGCTGGTGCAAGCATCTCGGAGTTGGAACATTCGCTTTGATGAGATGATCAAAGCGTTTGGGTTTATGAGACTTATGGAGAAGCCTGCGTTTACAAGAAAGTGAGTGGGAGCTCTGTAGCATTTCTCATATTATATGTAGATGACATACTTTTGATGGGAAATGATATAGAATTCTTGGACAGCATTAAGGCCTACTTGAATAAGTGTTTTTCAATGAAGGACCTTGGAGAAGCTGCTTATATATTAGGCATCAAGATCTATAGAGATAGATCGAGACGCCTCATAGGTCTTTCACAAAGCACATACCTTGATAAGATTTTGAAGAAGTTCAAAATGGATCAGTCCAAGAAGGGGTTCTTGCCTGTGTTACAAGGTGTGAGATTGAGCTCAGCTCAATGCCCGACCACGGCAAAAGATAAAGAAGAGATGAGTGTCATCCCCTATGCCTCAGCCATAGGATCTATTATGTATGCCATGCTGTGTACTGCACCTGATGTAAACCTTGCCGTAAGTTTGGTAGGAAGGTACCAAAGTAATCCCGCAAGGAACACCGGACAGCGTCAAGAATATCCTGAAGTACCTGAAAAGGACAAAGGACATGTTTCGTTTATGGAGGTGACGAAGAGCTCGTCAGAAGGGTTACGTCGACGCTTAGCTTCGACAGCATCTGGATGACTCTAAGTCACAAACCGGATACGTGTATATGTTGAATGGTGGAGCGATGGTAGGTGCAGCTGCAAGCGAAGCGTCGTGGCGGGATCTACATGTGAAGCGGAGTACATGGCAGCCTCGGAGGCAGCGCATGAAGCAATTTGGGTGAAGGAGTTCATCACCGACCTAGGAGTCATACCCAATGCGTCGGGCCGATCAAACTCTTCGGTGACAACACCGAGCTATTGCCCTTGCCAAGGAGCCTGTGTTTCACAAGAAGACCAGGCACATCAAGTTGCCGCTTCAACTCCATCCGTGAAAACGTTCGGGATGGAGACATAGAAATTTAGAAGTGCATACGGATCTGAATGTCACAGATCCGCTGACTAAACCTCTTCCGCTGGAAAAACATGATCAACACCAGACCTCTATGGGTGTTCGATTCATCACAATGTAACTAGATTATTGACTCTAGTGCAAGTGGGAGACTGTTGGAAATATGCCCTAGAGGCAATAATAAAAGCATTATTATTATATTTCCTTGTTCATGATAATTGTCTTTATGCATGCTATAACCGTATTATCCGGAAATCGTAATACACGTGTGAATACATAGACTACGATACGTCCCTAGTAAGCCTCTAGTAGACTAGCTCGTTGGTCAACGAGATAGTCATGGTTTCTGACTATGGACATCGATGTCATTGACAATGGGATCACGTCATTAGGAGAATGACGTGATGGACAAGACCCAATCCTAAGCATAGCACAAAGATCGTGTAGTTCGCTTTGCTAGAGCTTTTCCAATGTCAAGTATCTCTTCCTTAGACCGTGAGATCGTGTAACTCCCGGATACCGTAGGAATGCTTTGGTGTACCAAACGTCACAACGAATCGGGTGACTATAAAGGTGCATTACAGGTATCTCCGAAAGTGTCATTGGGTTGACACGGATCGAGACAGGATTTGTCACTCCGTATGACGGAGAGGTATCACTGGGCCCACTCGGTAATGCATCATCATAATGAGCTCAAAGTGATCAAGTGTCCGGTCACGGGATCATGCATTACGGCACGAGTAAAGTGACTTGCCGTAACGAGACTAAACGAGGTATTGGGATACCGACGATCGAGTCTCGGGCAAGTAACATACCGTCGACAAAGGGAATAGCATACGGGGTTGCTTGAACCCTCGACATCGTGGTTCATCCGATGACAACATCGAGGCGTGTAGGAACCAACATGGGTATCCAGATCCCGCTGTTGGTTATTGACCAAGAGCATCTCGGTCATGTTCGCATGTCTCCCGAACCCGTAGGGTCTACACACTTAAGGTTCGGTGACGCTTAGGGTTAATAGGAAGACAAGTATGTGATTACCGAATGTTGTTCGAGTCCCGGATGAGATCCCGGACGTCACGAGAAGTTCGGAATGGTCCGGAGGTAAAGATTTATATATGGAAAGTGGTTAAACGGACTCGGGAAAGTTTCGGGGTATACTGGGTAATGTCTGGGGCCACCGGGAGAGTTCCGGAGGTCCACGGGAGGCCACCCCTCCCTGGGGGGCCACATGGGCTGTGTGGGAGAGGGAGCCAGCCCTGGTGGGCTGGGCGCGCCTCCCACCTAGGCCCATGCGGCTAGGGCTTGGGAGGGAAACCCTAAAGGGGCAAAGGGGCGCCCACGGCTTGGGGGCAAGCCACCCTTTCCTCCTCCCTTGGCCGCCGCCCCCTCTAGATGCCATCTAGAGGGGCCGCCCTGCCCTCTCCTCCTATAAGCAGAGGCTGGGGGAGGGCTGCAGACCATTGAAGGCGCAGCCCTCCCTCCCCAACACCTCTCTTTCTCCACGCGAAGCTTGGCGAAGCCTCGCCGGAGAACTGCCAGACTAACCGCACCACGCCGCCGTCGTGCTGCCATTGGAGTTGTCTTCCTCAACCTCTCCTTCCTCCTTGCTGGATCAAGACGGAGGAGACGCCATTGTCCCGTACGTGTGTTGAACGCGGAGGTGCTGTCCGTTCAGCACTTGGTCATCGGTGATCGGAATCACGTTGGGAACGTCTTCATCATCACCACTCCCTTGAACGCTTCCGTACTCGATCTACAAGTGGTATGTAGATGCAAACTCTCTCTCTTGACTCGTTGCTTAGTAGAACTCATAGATGGATCTTGGTGAAACCGTAGGAAAAATTTTAATTTTCTGCAACGTTCCCCAACAAAGGAATTTACGCAACTCTTAGGAGCATCTATGCCAGTCATCCATAAGACCAAAGGAGCGAGTCTGGGAGGCTAAGAGGTTAACGATCTTAGTAGCCAGCATATCTGTGAATCCCTCCACAAGAAGCCAAGAAGCATCAAACTAGAAGCGGGAGGAGGGCCTAGATTGCTGCAACCCAGCATCAAGAAGGAGTGGGGTATGATCGGAGCCCACATTGACTTTAGGATAAAGGGAGGAATGAGGAAATAAGGAGTCCCACCTGGAGCAGATGAACACCCGGTCCAGCACCGATCGGATCGGGATGGCCTGGTGATTAGACTAGGTGAAACGGGCCCCTACCCTGGGTAGCTCGCGAATTTCACAATTGCTAATGATATCATTGAAAGTGTTTGCCAAAGGCCAGGAGAAATTTAAGTTACTCTTATCCGAGGGGGTGCAAAGAAGGTTTAAATCGCCTCCGATAACGATCGGAATAGTACAAGTCTCGATCTTAGCAGAGAGTTCGTCCAGAAAAAGGGAGGCAAGCGAGTCATCTGCTGGGCCATATACAACCATGAATTCCCACAAAGTGTTAAGAGACTTGTGATACACGACAATACTTGCCCAGAAAGTCCCATGATCAAAAGCCAAAAAATCAAACACGTCCCGTTTAGAACCAATAAGAACCCTCCCGAGTGACGAGAAGATGGTAGGGCATGCCAATCAAACCTATCCATGCCCGGAATCGCAGAAAGTTCATTAGGGGAGAAAGAGTCTTTGAAAGTTTCGACTAGCCCTACTATGTCAATATTATCATCACGAACTGCATCTCTAATTTGGTCTCAGCGCCCCCTAGCGCCAAAAGTTCTAATGTTTCAGAATAGAGCTTTCATTTGTAAGAGAGATTTTTTATGCGAAGACTCGACCTGCTAGGGGCAGCGCATGGTTTGGATCGCTTGGATTTGCCCCTTCTAGATGTGTTACGCTGGGGTTGGCCACTACCAACCTCCAAACCACCCGCCCTATCCCCTGGACATAGATCAACCGTAGCCGCAGAGGCAACGGCCTCTTTGTCCTTAGCTATGGCTGCCCGAGGCATCTCATTGGCCCTAATAGTAGAGAGGAGGAGAGGAGGTGGCCCTTGCTCGGGATCAATAGACACTCCCACATCGGTCATGATATTTAACAGGTGATCATCAGACAAGGAAGGTAAAACAAGCCGTATCGGGGAAGGAGGGGGGATCGTGCTGGATGTTGTACCTGGAGGGAGATCCTTAGCCGCTGCGCGATGTTCCGCCCGCAACACCACCAATTCACCAGTGTCCCACACCCGCCTGCCCTTGCGAGCGGTGGAGGTAGGCGAACGGGCCACGGAGAGGCCGAAGTAGGGCCCGAACGAGAAGCCGGCCCCAAATTCTTGTCCAGGCGAGGACAGATGCCCATCATTGATTGTTTGGAACCTGAGGAGGCCCTGCTTGTCGCTGAGTATTTCCGCACTGTCGATTTCTTCTTTCTCTTAGACTGGGACATGTTAGTAGACCGCAGGGGTGAAGGAGGAAGATCCTCAATGCCCGAGTGGGTGGGAGAGAGCGGACGGGCCGGGAGGTTGGAGCAAACTCCCGAGGTGGGAGTGCCCGTGCCCGTGGGGCCCTTGTGCAGCAGCCCCTCCGTGGATGGAGCCAAGGACACATGAGCAGGAGCAGCCATCTCCTCTCTGGGAGCCTTGTCGACATGAGCATTGGATTTGAATAATTCATGCACAGGTTCTTCCAGCCCATCCCATTCCGACTGAGTGAAATGCGGCTCAGAGCCCCCGCTCGGGTTCTGCCCACCCGTTGAACCACCACCATTCTTGTCATGTTTGTCCGAATCCGCGTGGTTGGAAGGAGGGGGAGGTGGGGGGGGGGGGGGGTGGAACGCCTCGGCTCCCTCAACCCGAACCCGCAGCCTAACACCATCAGGAGAGGGGAACACATCAATAGAACCACGAACACAAATCGGATCCACGCATCAAATCTTGATCCAAACCGGGCCAATCTTATCCAAAGAATCAGTATCCACCTCCACAGGTTTGCCGATCAGAGCACCAAACGCCATCAGAAAAGAGGTCGAGCGGAGGCCCACTGGGACATCATCCCCGAGCACCCACACCTGAGAGAGCGGCCCCACCGCTTTGACACCACAAGAAGCAGCCTTCACTGACACCACCAACTGGTTGAGAGGGAGAGTGAAGCTTGTGCAGGACGCGATCATGCGAAGGCATTCTTTAGAGGGGAAGACGACGGAGAACTCAAAATCTGAGAGCTGATTCACTTGCCAGTCTCATCCTTCTTCATCCCAGATCCATAGCCCTTTGAGCAGAGTTGGGGGAGAGATTTTCTGGCCTTGGACAGTCACAATGGCAGCGCTGGGGAGGGAGGGGGCCACCACCACCAGAGGAAGATCTCAGTCCAGAGCAAAGAAAGAGCATCCAGGGAGACCCGTCCCAAAGTGGACAAAAGACGGAGGTTTCAGGCGATTCTGGCAGTTGACAGTGAGATGGCCTTCAAAGCAGCAGATCAGGCAGAAAGGTGGGTTAGTGCATCTTGACTGGAAATGCCCGGGTTGGTGGCACACAAAGCAGGTGAGAGCGGAGGGGTTTCTCGGGGCAGAGACGTTTGGGCGATGCAGCGGAGGAGGAGGGGGAGGCAGGACACCATTCCCCAAGCCCGACGGGGTCGAGCCATGGGGAGGACCAGGGGGACGCCGAGCCGGACCAGAGAAGGACCGTGGGGGCGGGCGAGAACCAACCCCAGCAGCAGCGGGACGAGGGGGCTGCCGCACCGGAGAAGACGAACCACGACCCGAGCCAAGGGCCGGATGAGCCCCCGACGAGGAGGGCCGACCCACGCCGCCCGCCGCCGCCGCCTCCCATGGATCCAGCGCCGGAGGCCGCACCTGCCTAGATCCAGAGCCCTGAGGGCCAGATCCAGGCGACGTGCGCTCGCGCTCCGCATGCTGCAGCCATTCTGGACCAGCAGCTCACGCCTCACGGTCGCGAGCCACCTGCTCACGAGCCACCTACTCCGCCTCCATCTTGGAACGAAGGGAAGCCTCGAGCTCCATATCGATCCCCGAGCCCAGCGACTCCTCACGCCAACGCTTACTATCAGACACAGCATCACTAGAAGAGCCCCGCCGCGAAGGAGAGGAGGAGGGGAGGGGGTGGGGTGGATCTAACGAGGCGGCGGATGGGAGCTCTATGTCTACACAGATCCGCGGCAGAAGCCGGAAACCCTAGGAGGGGGGGAACGGGGCCACCGGCACCCATAAATAGCCCGTCCGGGCCAGCCCTACCTGGTCCTGGCAGGCCAACTGGGCCGAGAGGGGGGGTGGAGCAGTGACCAAGGGAACAGCCCAGGGCCCACGAGGGGAAAGGGGGAAGTCGTCCACAGAAGACAGAGGGGGGGCGGAGAGTGGGCCGACCGCACATGAGCAGGCCAAGAAGCCCAAGATCCAGCCCCCCACATGGCCCACTAGCCAACAGAGGGGAGACCAGATCAAGGGCAGGCGCGGCCGCCGCCGCGACGCACCCCGGCGCCCTCATGGACGCCGGCGACGGTGACATGGGACCAGAGAGAGGGGTGTTGGTGTCAAAACCGATGGATCTCGGTTAGTGGGTCCCGAACTGTGCATCTAGGATCGATGGTAACAAGAGATGGGGGACACAATGTTTACCCAGGTTCGGGCCCTCTCTATGGAGGTAATACCTTACTTCCTGCTTGATTGATCTTGATGAATATGAGTATTACAAGAGTTTATCTACCACGAGATCGTAATGGCTAAACCCTAAAAGTCTAGCTTGTATGACTATGATAATGAGTATCCCGATCCAGACTAAGCCCTCCGGTTTATATAGACACTGGAGAGATCTAGGGTTACACAAGGTCGGTTACAGAGAAAGGAAATCTTCATATTTGGTCGCCAAGCTTGCCTTCCACGCCAACGAGAGTCCCATCCGGACACAGGTGAAGTCTTCGGTCTTCACAGCCCATCAGTCCGGCCCATGGCTAACAGGCCGGACGCCCGAGGACCCCTTAATCCAGGACTCCCTCAGTAGCCCCTGAACCAGGCTTCAATTTCGAGCTGTCCGGCGCGCAAATCGTCTTCGACATTGCAAGGCGGGTTCCCTTTTCCGAACTCCAAGATGGTCTTCGGACGCGAAGAATGTATCCGGACCTGTAACACAAACACCACACACAGCCGCAAAGAGTATAATATTCCACGAGTCTAATCCGCTGACAACCTTTTCGTAATGTGACATCACATCCACCCGGTCATTATTTTGAACCGTTTTCGTCTGCCATTCCATGTTTCGAGATGCAGTTTCCATTGGCACGTCTTGTCAAAGCAGAGATCGTGTCCCCTTATTGCGGGATTCTCATCAATACAGGTGTGGGTAACCCAACCGTGCCGTCTGCACGACCCTTGGGAATAGGCGAGTTTTAACGCGAGTGGTGAGGCGCTTGATATTTACTACCTTTATAAGGGGATACGGACTACCTTTCTTCACCCACGCCTTCTCCCTCTCTCTCTCTTCCCTTCTATTCTCGAGCTCCAGCGCCCAAGTTCTTGCCTTTTCTACCCCAAGAAAGCATTCCACCATGTCCAGATCTGGAGGGCAAGGCAAAGGATGGCCTCCTCTGTCAAGGAGAAGGACATCGTCAAGCTTCGGGGGGTCGGGTGTCTGGCGAAAGAAATCGCCCACCGGCTTCCAGCTAATGGGCAAGTCATCCCCACACCGAAGCCCAATGAGAGGGTGGTGTTCCTCCCTCATTTCGTCCGTGGGCTAAGGTTTCCACTCCACCCTTTCGTCCGTGAACTGATGTTCTATTACGGGCTAGATTTTCATGATCTGGCCCTGAACTCCTTCCTCAACATCTCGGCGTTCATCATCGTGTGTGAGGCTTTCCTCCGCATCCAGCCCCACTTCGGGCTGTGGCTCAAGATCTTCAACGTGAAGCCGAAGGTGGTAGATGGCCAACACGCGGAGTGCGGAGGAGTCATGGTGAGCAAGATGCCCAACGTCACATGGCCCAAAGGTACGTTTGTGGAGAATGTCAAGGAGTGGCAGAAGCAGTGGTTCTATATCACAGAGCCTCGCGACACCACTTGGACCGCGGCTCCGGAGTTCAAGTCCGGAGCTCCAATGCGGCTCACCTCCTGGCTAAAGAAGGACCTGGACTGGTCTTCGTCGGATGAACTGACAGCGCTGCAAACACGCGTCAAGAGCATGGTGGACAAAGACATCAAGCTTGTCAGTGTGATCCAGGTGATGCTTGTTCAATGGATCCTCCCATGCCAGAGCCGAACATGCTCTCTATGGGATTTTGATTCGGAGAAGCACCAGACTTTGGAGAGGCTCTTCGGAACCACTCATGAAGATGTCTAGAAGTTGCTCTTCAAAGGCACTGAGACGCCGCCGACCATAGATTCGGACCGTGGGCACGATCTTGCTCACCCTTCTAGTGCGGTAAGTCATTTATGTCTCAAGTTGCGCCCTCCTCCTAGTTACTCAAGGAATATATCAAAAAACTTTTATAGTGCGCTTTTCAGGCGTGGACAGAGAAGGCGGAGCGGATTCGATGTCCGGCTCCGCTGCCCGAAGAACCAGTCGTCCCTCTCCTGGAGAAGATGCTGGTTCCAACGCCTTACAAGGCGCCGGAGAAGAAGGCCAAGAAGAAGGCCAAGGGGGTCCGAAGTGGCCCCCGCCGTAAGGGAGCCTCGTACATGTCGTCCGAAGACCAAACTCACTCCTCGGCCACCGAAGACGAGGAGGAGGAGGAGGAAGAAAGCAACTCCCCCCCCCCCCCGAGGGGGGGAAGGAAGAAGAGGGCAGCCTACACAAATTTGGAGGCGGAGGCGCCCAAGAAGGGAAAAGGCCCCCTCGCGGATAACTCCGCGTGGGACGTCGACAGCAGTCCGGAGCGGCCTCGCAGGACCAAGCCCCTGGCCGCATCGTAAGTACTAAAAACTTGTGTGTGTCCATGTGTCCATCCTCATGGCATTAATATATTAAGTTGCGCTATTACAGTCCGGCCCACGACAGCTTCCAGCGATCCTCATCGGGGGGTTCGTTAGATTCAAAGGCGATGGCCAGCGAGTCACCGCCGACCGCACACTCTCCCACGACCAAGGGCGACAACGAGGTGATGTCCCAAAGGACCTTCCCAGGCCAGGGAGAGGTTTAGGAGGCCCTTAGGGCGGCGCTAGAGGATGACGCCTTGGCCGCCGGACACATGGGGGAGAAAGCCCCCAGGGAGACTGGCAACGGGGGCCATGTCCAATTCGGCCCCCAGCCGAATACCAATCCGGAGACCTGTACGGCTCCGGAATCGAGCGAGCAGCCTTCCCCGAAAGGAGGAGGTGTGCCTGTTCCGCCGGTTACCTCTGTCTAACCAGAGGCACCGGATAATCTGCTAGAAGCGCTACGAGGCGCTTCCATTATAGATGAGCACCGTGTCCTTATAGGTACGGTGATTGAGAAGGTTCAGGCCACAAGAGCAGATCGACCAAGCTCGTGACCGCCTTCTAATGTGCTTTGAGGTAAGTAATGTAATTAAGAAAGTCCCAATATAGACAGTAGCCCCTGAGACACTGTCCGGTGTTCGGAAAGAAAAAGCAGGCCAGAGGATCAATATCCTGTACAAGACTAACTAGATATGTCTTATGCCACTGAGCAGGCATCGCTGCTGGCCGCGACCTCACGCGCTGCTGAAGTCTCCGGACTGAAGCAAAAGCTGGAGCGGGCCGAGGACGAGCTCGACCAAGTGAAGAAGCAGCTAGAAGACCAGCAAGGTATGTAATAACTTGCTATGTATTTGGAAAGAATAAATGAGTTTTATTGACCGTAGTGGCATGGTATATGTAGGAACTACGACCGAGGTCGAGGCCCTTAAGAAGGCCCTGACCGAAGCCGAGGAAAAAGCTGTCAAGGAGCAGGCCGCTCATAAGAAGCTCAAGGCCCGGGTCAACGAGGTCCAGCAAGAGCGCCAGGATGCTGTTAAGAAATGCGAGACCTTGGAGGGCCATATTTCGGCTCGAGATACCGAACTTGCCAGGGCTCGCCAAATCGCAGAAGAGGCCCGGGTTGAAGCCCAGGGCGCCCTCCAGGGGATCCAGGAGGCCGAGAAGATTGCAGCGGGTAAGGCGTTTAGTATGCAAAGCAAGTATGTGAAGAAGAAGTATTTCTTGCTAACTCGGATTCAGAGTTCTCCAGGGGCGTTTGCAGATCTGCCTCGCAGTGCGTCCGGCACTACGGAGTTCTTCCGGGCCGAAGAAGGGAGCTCAACGGAGAAGCTATTCTGGTCGCAGTACTTTGCACCAGAACATCCAGTGCCCTTTTAGCGATCAGCTGAAACAGCTGGTCGAGTTGCATAGGACGGCCGAACTAGCCATGAAGGATTTGATAATCCAGTTGTGGCCTGCCGAAGCTATACCCAGCAGCTACTTTGGCCTCGTAAAGCGGCTGGTGAATGCATGTCCTTGGCTGGACGTCGTCAAGCGATCAGTCTGCATCGAGGGCGCGCGTATGGCCTTCGCACGGGTCAAGGTGTGGTGGGCGAAGATGGACGCCAAGCTTGTGGTCGAGGGGCCACCTGAGGGCAAAGAGCACCGCAAGCCCGAACTGTATTTTAACAGTGTCCTGGAGGGAGCCCGCATTGTGGCGGACCAATGTGCTAAGGACATTGTTTTTGAATGAATACATTCGTATTGTCCCTGCCTTGTAGGAAAAAACAGAGCCATTATGTAATATAATGCTTGTATTTAAAATTTGGTTTTACCTCCTGCACGGCCGTTTTTTATTAAATCTGAGAGTTGGCCAGTCGTCGGCTTCAGCCTCCATGTAGGAAGTACCGGGGTGTTCGGTTGGCGCCAAAATACACTTGATCCAAAGGTTTTTGGTCCGTTAAGGAGGTGTTAGCGCTGCGAACCAGGCAATCAGACTATATAGCTTTACTACCCTCACTTAGCCATAGGAGTTTGACAGATAAAAATTTAGGCGCAGCCCCTAGTGTTTGTAAGCCGAACTTGGGATGTTGTAGATGCCTGATCGGGTAAAAATCGATCCTTCGCGAAATGCGAAAAAAAAACCTCTAACGATTTGCAACCTCTCGACCAGTTGACCGGCTCATGCTGTATCATGACAGTCAGTTTTCGGCTTTCTTTACTGAGGTGCTCAGCTGGATGAACCAGGGCACAATCGTAGTAGTTCTCCCTTTACTACCCTAGCCGATATAGCGGAACGTAAGGTAGTAAGCACAGGAGCCGGGCAACCCAACTATTGAACAAGGACATGATTCGGAGCCGATGCATATAATGCTAAAGATCGGGGTGCCGAACTATATTGTGAAAGTGTTCGGACTTACTTGCCGTGTTATGGGGCATAATGAAGCCCCTGGCGAACGAAAGCATACCAGAGTGTACAGCTGCAATTGATAAAAATATCAGGAAAAAGAAATAGGAAAGGGACAGTAAGCCACTGCCGCAAATACTGGGACTGCGAACTAGTTTCCATAATAGCATAATTAATACGTCAAAGCGTATTTGTACAAGTGGTGCAATAACCAATAGGACTATTAATCATGCCACAACCAAGGCAAATCTGCATGCGGGTACCGAAAATAGGTAGAATGATCGTTGAAGAGGCCGCCTAGAGCTTCCCTTATGTGTCCGAGCTGCTTGCCGCCTTGGTGTATTTTATCCTTCAAAAGGGCCGGTGACTCGGCCTAGGGAGGGCCTGTGGAAAAGGAAACTGGACAGGAAAAAAAAGAACTAAAAAGGGGAAGGTGAACGCATGTGTGTATCCGGGGTCGGTCGAGCCGTACTGTGGATCACGAGCTAGCTATGCCTCCATCGATGCCCATGGAATTTTGAGTGTTTAGTTATGTACGCGTGGGACTAATGCCGCCACCTGATCAGGACCGGGACGGAGGCCGAATTGATAATCGAGCTCTTGACGAGCCAAGCTATCATGCAACAGAATAGTCCGGACCCTTTTGACAATGTCCGGGAGCTTGGCCGCCGAATTGAGGTTCTGATTGAAAAGGCTGCTTCAGATTGCCGCTAAGGCAGCAGATGCTCTTCGCACGGCGAAGCGTTCAGATTTCCATTGACTGTTATGACGCCGCATGGTCCGGGCATTTTGAGCTTGAGATACGCGTAGTGAGGTACCGCGTTGAATCGAGCAAATGCGGTTCGTCCAAGCAGTGCGTGATAGCCGCTGCGAAAGGGGACGATATCGAAGATTAACTCCTCGCTTCGGAAATTTTCCGGAGATCCGAAGACAACCTGTAGTGTGATTGAGCCCGTACAGCGGGCCTCCACACCTGGTATGACCCCTTTGAAGGTAGTCTTTGTGGGTTTGATCCGGGATGGGTTTATGCCCATCTTTCGTGATCAGATCACGATAGAGCAGATTAAGGCTGCTGCCACCGTCCATGAGGACTCACGTCAGGTGGAATCCATCAATGATTGGGTCGAGGACTAGTGCGGCTGATCCGCCATGCCGGGTACTGGTTGGATGATCCCGACGATCAAAAGTGATCGGGCACGACCACCATGGATTGAATTTTGGGGCGACTGGCTCTATCGCATAGACGTCCCAGAGTGCGCGCTTGCGCTCCCTCTTGGGGATGTGTGTAGCATATATCATGTTCACCGTTTTGACACGAGGGGAAACTTCTTACGTCCCCCCGTGTTCAGTGGTCGGGTATCCTCGTCATCGTCCTCGCTTTGCGACCCCTTCTCCTTGTTCTCGGCATTTAACTTGTCGGCCTGTTTAAAGACCCAACAATCTCTGTTGGTGTGGTTGGCTGGTTTTTAGGGGTGCCATGTATCTGGCACGGACGATCGAGTACGCGGTCCAGACTGGATGAGCCCGAATTGTTCTTATTGTACGGCTTCTTCCGCTGACCGGACTTGGAGCCACTGAATCCGGCGTTGACCGCCGTGCCATCGGTATGGTTGCCATTGATTCGACGCTTGTGTCTGTTGCGTCGGGGCTTGTCGTTGTTATCCTTGGCTTCAGAGGCGTCGGGTTCGCTTGCATTATTATTGCAACGGGTTAGCCAACTATCTTCGCCCGCGCAAAAGCGGGTCATGAGTGCCGTAAGGGCCGCCATGGACTTCGGCTTTTCCTGCCCGAGATGTCGGGCTAGCAATTCGTCGTGGATGCTATGCTTAAAGGCCGCTAAGGCTTCGGCGTCCGGACAGTCGACGATCTGGTTCTTTTTAGGTAGGAACCTAGTCCAGAATTTCCAGGCTGATTCTCCGGACTGTTGGACTATATGACTTAAATCATCTGCATCCGGAGGCCGAACGTATGTTCCTTGGAAGTTGTCCAAGAAGGCTTCTTCCAAGTCTTCCCAGCTGCCGATGGAGTTTTCTGGCAGACTGTTCAACCAGTACCGAGCTGGTCCTTTGAGTTGGAAGATATTTGATGGCGGGGAGATCGTCACCATGAGCCATATGAATATGGAGGAGGAAATCCTCTATCTAGACCACAGGGTTTGTCGTCCCATCATATGATTCGATGTTTACGGGTTTAAACCCTTCTGGGAATTCATGGTCCATTACTTCATCGGTGAAGCAAAGAGGGTGTGCGGCGCCTCTATATCGGGCCACATCGCGACGTAGCTCCGATGGAGTCCATCTGCGGAGTTCGACCCGAGCGTGACTGGGCTTATTACGTCCGACTAGGTGGCCGTCGTCACATGTCGGGGCACGCCCTCGCGATCCGTAGATCAATCTGGTGTGTCCTGCATTATTGTCCAGTTTTTGCCGTAGGTCATAGGTATGTCCCCGAGCTGTTTGATCTCTACCCTTATGGTGAAGTGGAGCAGGCTGGTGTTCGGCTTGAGTTGCCACCTTGTCCCGACCCCGTGGTGGTCGGTCACCCGCATTGCGGGATGATGGTATGGGCTCCAACGCCTCATCATCAAACTGAGGTAGCAATTTACGCTGCGGGTAGCTTTTGGCTGGGCGCTTAAGGCCGTATTCTTCGACTGCCAGGACATCAGTCCATTTATCGTTGAGTAGATCTTGATCAGCTTGAAGCTGCTGCTTCTTCTTTTTCAGGCTCTTTGCAGTGGCTATCAGCTGAAGCTTAAAGCGCTCCTGCTCGAGGTGCTCCTCAGGCACGATAAAGTCCTCGTTGCTGAGGCTCACCTCCTCCTCGGAGAGCGGATGATAAGTACCATCCTCCGAGTCTTCATTTATGGCCTGTTCGTCAGGGCTGACTTGCCCATCCTCCTGATTGTCCTGTTCGGCATTTTGTTCATCGTGGTCTTTATGTCTTCGGCACCATCCGGAGTGTTGTCGTCTCCTGTGCCGGTGTTGCTATCCTTGCTGCGGCGTGGTTTAGAACGGCACCGCTGACGCCAGTACTTTGATTGTGTCTTAGGGGGGCTATCCTCCACTGGGTTTTCCTTGTCGTCGCCGCTATTATCTTTCGGCGTATCCACCATGTATACGTCATATGAGGAAGTGGCCGTCCATCGTCCGGTGAACGACAGGTTTTGGGCCTCCTCTTCTCCAGCATCGTCGTCCATATCGTCGATGTCTTCGGAGTCATAGTCGAGCGCGTCAGTTAAGTCATCGACAGTGGCTATGAAGTGGGTGGTGGGTGGGAAGCGAAATTCTCCGTCGTCAGCCTCTAGTTCGAACCGTACATATTTCGGCTGTGGGTCTCCCGCCAATGACAGGTTTTTGAATGAGTCTAGCACATCGCCAAAAGGCGAGTGTCGGAAGATGTCCGCGGCGCTGAATTCGAAGACCGATAACTGATCAAGCTTGGCGTCCGCGGACGCACATGGTTTGGAACCTATAGTCGGAAACGAGTCCGGAGTTCCGGTGACACAGACATCACATGAGGCTAGGTCTATGTGCGGCTCCAACGCCGCGGGATCTGCGGCCTCCGTGGCAGGGTTGAGCTTTCCGTCCTCGGATGGCGCGATTTGCTCCGGATCTAAGGCCAGAGTAGTTGCAGGAGCTATCTATTTTGGATAGGCAGAAATGCTTACGCCCTAGGGGTTTAAAGGGCCCACTCCCTTTGGTTGACTCATCAGGCTCACCACCTTTTGGGGCAAGTAGACATCCACAGGAATTAACTTATCAACTCCCCGAACAGTACTATAGGAATCCGTACTGAACATGATGGTTGGTCACCTTA